>CM069081.1:17963554-19308554 GCA_035578085.1 Solanum pinnatisectum | reverse complement strand
ACTAGGTGCAACCTTGATTAGACTGTTTCTCTTTCAAGTCTCCTTGTCTTAGCTATTGGTCTTTAGTTCCCCGATGAAGTTACAGGTCAAAATACATAGTCAGTGACACCACGACCAACTTAAAGCAGTATTTTATGACTCACAAAAGATAAAAAGGCAGTACTTCAGGTAAGACTTTTCCATTTTAATACTACTCCAGATAAAATGCGACATGAGTTTTCATGAACCATGACTCCCGTCCCCATGGATCACTAGCGATTTGTAAGAAAAAAAATAGATAATTAAGGCATATGGATAACTCCTCACACTCCTAAGGCTCCAATATATGGTCCACGCCCCTCACCTCGTCTCAAGTTCCTAAAGGTGAGGGAAATTGCAGTTGAATCTTTTTTGAGTTATTATCATTAAGATTTAAGATTCTAAGCATTTGGAGAGTCACAAAAAATAGATAAATCTCTGTTTGTTGTTCAAATTCATTATTGTTAGCACTTGGAGAGTCAAATGAGTTCTTGCCTTATTTTTCTTGTACTTCTTCCCTCATGTAAAAATTCAGAAGATCCTCCTCTATTTTGATTGTAAATATCACAAATTTTAGAGGGTTTAATCAAATAAATAGTAATGGTGTTCACTGTGGGGATAATGGCGGCGAAGGACCTAACCCGTTAACAATTGGGGGATTTTGACCAAATCCTGGCCAAACACAATGTTCACATATCATTAGTTCTTGACCATAAAACCTAGCATAGTTATCTAGTCAACTAGTTCATCCAAATACCTCTAGATGCATTCCAACCAACTCTGCAGAAACTGATTTGAACGAAGTAGGAAACACTACCTTCCGTCAAAGCACATAATAAGCCACACAACAAACCATAACATCACTGTAATGAACTCAATGCAACTTAACATTCTATCTGCATGCAAATGCAGAGCTAAAACATAGTAGAATTGAACAATTATCTTATCAACCACATATGAGATTGACTGCAGATTCTGGTCTACGTCTCAAAGATCTGACAATTTATCACAAGTTAGTTAGAAGACTCAACTATTTGACTCATACCAGACCATACCTCTCCTTCATTGTGCTTACTCTCAGTCAGTATATGCAAAAACCTTGCATAGGTCACCTCAGAGCTGCTCTTTGGGTCTTGCAATACCTTCGAGGCAACAATAATATACACTACCTCAAAACAATTGAAACGAGGGGAGAGTTTATAGCACTAAATTGAAGCAAGTTGTTTGATTACTATTTTTGGTTGGGTTAATCTCTCTCCTGTACTTAGTGTCGATTCTTCCCTAGAATTTATTAGCTCCATAAATCTCTGTTGTTAGCTATTTAGATAGCTTTTTTTGCCTTTATGGGAGCTGATATTTCTTTCTTTTGTAATTTGTGCATCTACTTGATGCTTTGTTAATGACATTCTTCTTACTTCATCAAAAAATATATTTGTATCTTTGTCCCAGCACCATATGTTAGCTGTTTAGATAGCTTTTATTGCCTTTTTGGGAGCTGATATTTCTTTCTTTTGTAATCTGTGCATCTGCTTGATGCTTTGTTAATGACATTCTTCTTACTTCATCAAAAAAGATGTTTGTATCTTTGTCCCAGCACAATATGTTAGCTATTTAGATAACTTTTTTGCCTTTTTGGGAGCTGATATTTCTTTCTTTAGTAATCTGTGCATCTACTTGATGCTTTGTTAATGACATTCTTCTTACTTCATCAAAAAAGATGTTCGTATCTTTGTCCCAGCACCATATGTTAGCTGTTTAGATAGCTTTTTTTTCCTTTTTGGGAGCTGATATTTCTTTCTTTTGTAATCTGTGCATTTGCTTGATGTTTTGTTAATGACATTCTTCTTATTTCATCAAAAATGATGTTTGTATCTTTGTCCCAGCACCATATGTTAGCTGTTTAGATAGCTTTTTTTTGCCTTTTTGGGAGTTGATATTTCTTTCTTTGGTAATCTGTGCATCTACTTGATGCTTTGTTAATGACATCAAAAAAGATGTTTGTATCTTTGTCCCAGCACCATATGTTAGCTGTTTAGATAGCTTTTTTTGCCTTTTTGGGAGCTGATATTTCTTTCTTTTGTAATCTGTGCATTTGCTTGATGCTTTGTTAATGACATTCTTCTCATTTCATCAAAAAAGATGTTTGTATCTTTATCCCAACATCATACGTTAGCTGTTTAGATAACTTTTTTTTGCCTTTTTGGGAGCTGATATTTCTTTCTTTTGTAATCTGTGCATCTGCTTGATGCTTTGTTAATGACATTCTTCTTACTTCATCAAAAAAGATGTTTGTATATTTGTCCCAGCACCATGTGTTTGTTTTGTTGAAGCAATCATATATCTTTCTTTTTTTTATTTTCCTTCTGGAGAAATTGGCACACTTAAGTATTCAATGAAATGTTAAGTTTTGTATTTTGTAAAGTATCAAAATAATTAATTTAATGTTTTATTCTCAGGCTAACATGATCAAGAAGACTGGAACTACCGTAATTGGCACAAATAAAAAGAAGTGGGTATGTTTGAAAAAAAACTACAAGATCTTTCATTTCTTTCAAAAGGAGGAAAATTTCATGTCTATAATTACTACTTTTGCATCAATTCCTTAATATTTTTGTTATTAGAAAAATTCAATTAGTCATTTTTGATATCCTAAATTGTTCTAGTTAATGGGGATCTAATTTCTATTATTATATAGTTATAAAATTTCTTATGTGCATTTCTTGTGCAGAATTTTTAAGGAAATTGAGGTCAAGTATTGACTTCAACATGCTCGACTTTTGGATTGGTGATTTCATAAAGATTTATTGTAAATTTACTGGAGATTTTAATTCCATTTGAATTAGGAGTTAATTAGTTGGTTTTATGTTGAGATTATTACATTTAGTTAGATCTCAATTTTACTTGAGATAGAAAAGATAATTTGTTTTGACATTATTTAGTTTTACAGAAAACTTATTATATTGCTATTTTGTTATTTGATTATAATATTAGAAAATATTTGCTTTATATAATATTTCATGTTTATCATGAAGAAGATAGTTTTGAATGCACGGATTGTTTGTATGTATTTGTTTCTTGGAAAAACTATATATAGATTTTTCTGGGATATTTAAAGAAATTTGGTAGCGACATTAGAATATTAATATGACATTTAGCAAAATATAAAATAATGTCACCAATTTTTATGACATTCAATAATAGCATTTGTTGACATTAACTAAAGTGTCAGAAATTTCAATGTGACATTTTATAAATGTCCCAAGTAAGTGCCTTGAAATTTGTTTTACCAACATTTAATCTAAATGTTAGAAAGTTTAAGTGACATTTCATAAATGTCGAAAAAATAAATGTCATACATCTCATATCAACATTTACTTAAATGTCAAAAATAAATGTCATATATTTCATACTGGCATTTACGTAAATATCAAAAATAAATGTCATATATCTCATATCGACATTTACTTAAATGTCAAAAATAAATGTCATATATATCTCATACCGACATTTACCTAAATGGCGAAAATAAATGTTATAGATCTCATACTGACATTTACCTAAATGTTGAAAATAAATATCATATATCTCATACTGACATTCATTTAAATGTCAAAAATAAATGTCATATATTTCTTATCGACATTCACATAAATGTCAAAAAATAAATGTCACAATAATCTTACCAACATTTACATATATGTTGCAAAGTAAATGACACAAATTCTTTTCAACATTTACCTAAATGTCACAAAATAAATGTCACAAATTCTTCCCGACAATTACATAAATGTTGGAAAAATCCCCGACACTAAAATATACGACATTTGGTCCAAATGTAAAATAAATGTCGGTAAACAAAATTTGTGACATTTAAACATCATAATACGACATTTAGAAAATGTCATTGTATCTCCACTTTCTTGTAGTGAGTTGAGTTCAATTATCAAATCAGATGTTAGAATGATCACACTTAAACTCCCACCAAATCAGTTGATCAGTGTCATATTTCTAGCCTCTGGCATATACTTTCAAGTTTGAGAGTCTCCTTTCCATTTTACTACATGAGGTCTATGTCTTTTACAATATTTATTTCATAGAAAATTTGTCCATAATAATTTCTTGTTCTAAAAATCCATTAGAAATATCAAAAGAGAGATCTAAAATCTATCCCCTCCCCCCTCCTCTTTGGGTAAAAAAATATCAACCCAAGACACCCAATGCTTATTCCTACCTTCTTTAAAATTTCAGAGAAGCATATTGCTAATCAACATAAAATAACCCCAATAAGAAAAAAGCTTACCATTTCAGACGTACAACTCATTTTGAACTTTCTTTATTAATTTTGAAAAATGACTTTTTCTTTTTCTTGAATGTCCAGTAGGACAGTCTAGATAAATAAAAGGAAAGTTGACTCTAGTGAATCCTATACAATCCTTAATCTCTTGAATAATAGAATTAGTAGTATTGTGACAAACAAAGAAGAAGCACTTTCCTTTGTGAATCATTTTATCTGACTGCGTCTGATAGTCCTCTGGTGTCTTCATTGTCAATTTTAGGTTCTTTTCATCAGCAGAGGACAAATATAGTTGTATTATTAGCATAGTCTAGGTGATTAATATGATCACTTCATTTAGGTATTTTAAAATTTTTTGTAATCTTTATTGAAGAATAAATCATTCAAAGCTCTTGATAGCACCTCTGCAGATAGAATGAATAATGTAGGTGATAATGGATCTCCTTCTTTCACAGCCCTACTTGAGTTAAAGAAACCATAAGATTTGCCATTTATGATAATAAAATACAAATTCTTTGCAACCAATCTTCGGATCATGTCACGAATAGATTGTCAAGGCTCTTTTTCTTCAGGACTTTTATAATAAATTTCTAGTCAACTCTATTATATGATTTACTTATATTTAGTTTAATCACCATATTAACAAGTTTACGTCTTTTTCTGATGATAATTTCTTGAGCCATCCGAATGTTTTCAGTAATATATATTCCTTTGACAAAATCATGTTGATTTTGAGATATGAGCTTTGACAAAATACCTTCCAACATGTCATGTAAGACTATTGAGATCACCTTATTGAGAAAATTACTCAGCCTAATTGATCTCATGTTTGTAAAGGATTGCACCACCTTTTTTTTTTTTTTTTAATTTAATATTAAATTAGTGTGAATAATAGATTTGGTAAGGGTACACCTTTTTTTTTTAAAAAAAGAAGCTAGAACCGCCTTGTGAACATTCCAATAATATTTCAACACTATTGATAGAAGAAATAACTGAAGCCATCAGGACTACTTGCACTGTCTCCACTAAGTTCAAACACCACTTTTTTAACTTTATCTTCAACAGGAATAGCATTAAGAAGTCTATTAACTCCCTTAGCTCTTAGGGAAAAAAGTGCCCCAAGAAAGTATCATCGAACATAGCCACATATAAGCACGAGTTAGAAAAAAGTTTTATAGGGTTGAACTTTATCGCACGAACTGGAGTAAGAAGAAAGTCAAATGTTCCTAAATGTTGTAGCCTCCTAATTATAGATGTGGTGCGCTTCACACCAATAAGAAGGAATCTACTGACAAAGCTTCATAGACACCCTAGGACTCTTGAAATTGTGTTCTGATACAAAATTTGGCATGCCCCGAGGCTACATGCTGGATGTGGCCAGCAATTGAGAACCATTTCTGATCCCCAAGTGAACCCTTGGCATGACTAACTATTTAGGGGAAGACTTAATCAAGCATAAAGAAGTTGTAAATACATAATTAGATTCAATAGTCTCAATTAAACTCAACTCAACTAAATGTCTAGTAATACTTAGTAAATTATAAGTAATAGTTCTTAAGGTCTCAAAACAGAAAGAAACATACTAAGAGACTCATAACTCTAACTATCTATGAATCCTCTAATACTAGGATATATGTGATGAGTCCATAAATTGGACTCATTTAGGGCGTTATTTTAATAGAAATAGTGTCCTCAAATGCTTATTTATTCTAAATATCTGATGAAAACACTTAAGTTTTGGGTATTTGAAGTTTTAGTGGAAACATGGACACTTAGGCGCAAAAAGGAACAAAAGGCCTGAAAAGAACGAAGAAGCTGAAACCTGAGCATCGCCAAGCACGCCGAAGGGATGAACTTCGCCTTTTGTTCCAGTATGCAAAACCCTGAAGGAGCAGGATCAAAAAGGCGATGAAAGGAGCAGTCAGCGGTTAGCCCAATAATTCCGCGAAGCAGTACTACATCGTCCAATGACACAGAGCACGACGATGATGAAGGCCAGTGCAAGACAACGATGAACTACACGAAAGGGCGAATCACTGATTTAATCGGCAATTTTGACTAACCTCGTCGAGCAATCCGCCAGCATTATTTTATGAAGTCTATAAATACTAAACTCTTTATTAATTTTTAGGGAGTCAGACAATTATTATAATTTTCACAATAGAATAGTACTTTTTTGATATTTTTTCTCTAAGTTTGAGAGGGTTTTGGAGACTTAAAGAAGAAGAGGGTTTCATCTTCCAGATTTGGTGTTGGGTCTCTTGGATCCTTCATTCTTGGCCTGTAGCAAGACTCAAGTCTTCATATCCATTTGAATGCAAACTCATTTAGGTATAAATTTCTATCTCTTGATGTGTGGCTAAAAACCCCCATTCTTGGAATGTGATTTAGCAAATATGTGTTGATATTATTGTTAGGTCTTGCTTGCTGATAGGTTAGATGTATTTTAATGGTGATTTCACCTAGTGGTTGTGGTTTAATTTAATGGGTTTGTAGTTGCAAATACAAAGATACCCATGTGTTTTCGGCTTGCCTGAGAGGGAGGTCGTGAAACCAAGACCACTAGACTGATGGCTTAAGGAGTGGGTCGACATGAGGTTCAGCCCAAGAGGGTGAGCCCTAGTCCCATATGCTAACACTCAGCTCGAGAGAGTGAGTGGGGCAAGGCATAGGCTGGTCTTCATGCGGCAAATGGGTGTCCTAGAGGAACCCATTTGAAACGGGGTAAGTTGCCCGAGAGGGAGCATATTTCCATCTAAAGCTTAGCCTAGTCACTATTATCTTGCAAATTTCCTATCGAAAGCATGTACCCAACTATTTATTTCAACTTGTATTGCGGTCACACCCCAAGAACTTCTCCCCATACTTGCTCTCCCTTTGTTGTTGTTATTACACTTGTGACAAACCCCCATTTGATATTTGACACTTTTGTGTCACCCCCTTTAATTTACTATGTTTTTACTCGTTAATGTCTTTAGCTACGACTAATTAGAACTAACTTTTATTTTTCTATTAATTCTCAAAACCACTTCCTTGGGACACGACCCCAACCCTTGGTTGGGTTACTATATTATCGACTATCGTAGACACTCGTACCGTATGTTAGTGTCGTTGGTCACGATAAGCATCAATATGTCGGGACAAGAGCCCCGACAACTCAACAATAACAAAAAATAAATGTGAAATCCTTTGGAAAGTAAGAAGGATCACCAAATATATCTGATGCGCAAAGTGATCTCAACAAAATGACTGTTGATGATCTTGAACTTGCATCATCATTATAAAAGATGCAAGTCGAATGACATCATTACATTGAATGTATGTGTATGTAATGTAGCCAAGGTGAAATAATTGAAAGGAAGGATTGCAATAGGTATAACATAAATTCAACTAAATGTAAATAATTGAAGGAATTAAACCATTTAACATTACAAAATACTTTCTCATTCTCTGTACTTTACTATGATAAGTGATATATAAAAATAAAATTTAAGTCTATTGGGAGATTCTCTAACCGACAACCATCACTATGAGCTAAGTGATTATACAACATCTTTTTCACACTGCCAAAACTCTCCTATATCGTGCTGGGATATAGAACACCTCAACTTAGTTGATCCACTAAGCTCTGATCAAAGGCACTAAGGATTCATCTAAAAGGTATGATCTTGTATCCATGTGGACAAGACATGGTTTATGGGGGCTATGAGTTATCTGATCTCTCTCCCCCATATCACTACTCAATATTAATCCCAATAATATTTAGTGTTTCTCAATGTAGAAAAATATTACTCATTCTATGGTTTGAGATAATTGCTCAAACTATCCTCTTAAAAGGCGTAACTGCTCTGAACTGTCTCTAAAACTCATTGTTCATTTAGAAAACAATGTTTCTCTTTGATTAATGTAAAAACACATTCTAGGTTGGGAGAGTTACTCAAAAGGGCCCTCTTTAAGAGGTTATTGCTCTGTACTTAATCTTTCTGAAAACTATTTTAAGTTTAGTCAAAAAAGGTCTACTCTTTTTCTTCATGTAAAAATGAAACATTTGGGAAATACTTAGTTCCCTTATACTCTTTCTCAAACTACTCTTTACTTCCTCAAAACTTAGGTTAAACAATAATATTTTGTTTAAAAGATTCTCAATAAGAATTCACAAAATACTCAAGAATAGTGTTCATGTTGAAAAATGGTCATGAACTATCAACTCAATAATCATAATACATAATGTATGACAATTTAATGTTTAGAAATAGGAATTCAATAATCAACAACTCAAGAATTCAGAACTCAATATCAACTCATATCAAGAATACTAAAATCTAAACATAGAACCATAAATTACTTTTTACTGAATTGAAAAAAGAGGTAGGGCGTGAGGACGAACTAGTCCAACACTATGATAGCCTTACATACCCGGAAGAATGAAGTTCTTTGGCGAAATCGAAGAAACTTGAAGAACGCTTGAACCCTAGCTTTTCTTCTCTTGGAACCTTGTTCTAGTGTCTTGAAGTGTTAATGAACGCAATACAACTGATTAACACTTTCTAAGCCCTTAATTTGGTGTGAAACGACGTAATTTAGGCTTAGAATAGGGGTTAAAACGACATAGTTTAAGTACCACACGCATAGTGGAAAGACCAAAACAACTCCAACTTATAAAACTAAAAAGGTACCTAAAACCAAAAGTATCCCGGGCCGTTTAATGTTTCCCGAGCCGTGTAATGCTTCACAGCCCATCTAGTGGGTCGTTAAGTTCACTTGCCCAACAGGGTTCACTAAAACGAGCATAACTCTTTACTCCGAACCTAAAATGAGGCAAACTTGGTGGCACTAGAAAGAGGACTCAAAGACCTTTAATTTGATAGGTCTGGGACATCCACTTCATTTTTTGTTGCAAGATATGATCATTTGAAGTTGACCCAAAAATCAAAATCTGATGGGTGACTTGTACGGACCACTAAATGGACAGAACAAGTCACCACGGGCCGTTTAGTGGCTTGTCTAGGCGACCTTCACCTTGGCTGCCTTGGGCAAGTCCTTAACGATGCCCAAAACAGGTTGTGGTCCCCTAAACGGGCTGTCTAAGGTCCCATGAAGGGTCCATGGTGCATTTTGTGTTCATGGATTTGCTCGTTTGCCCTTTTTAGCCATTTCTCGAAGTCTGAGGTGTTACATGTGTTATGCCAATTAGATGATTTGTGAATCAGTACTTATATTTGTTATTAATATCAGCTCTAGATAGGAATTGTAGTAATTATTATGTTCAAAATATTTAAACTATCAATAAAAATAATTTTTTAAGTATAATATAAAAATATTTCAATAACGACAATCGAAACTCCAAATACTTTAGAATTGGTAGACATCGACACATTATAGAAATACTAAAAATCATATTGTTCATAAGTGTCGATCCTATTTAACAACAACCCAAGATAGTTATACATTAATGTTGTAGTTTGCATATTTGTTAATTATTATGTTTTAAAAAAATTAAACTACATATTTAAATAATTAGGTGATATTCCTAGTTAACAACAACCCAGAGAGTGTATTGTAGTCATGTGTCTCATATGTTACCTGGATATGATAACTTACAAATCATTACTAATATTGTTTTATTAATATGATCTCTTAAAGACGAATTAGAATTCACAAATTTTAGGTGCCAAGCCTTTTTGAACCGCAACGTAACATTGTTTTGTAAGCAAAATCAATATTACATAAGTTATCTATAAATAGAATACACATCGAACCCACCGTTGTATGAAGATTCTCTCCTGGGACCTCTAATTGAGTAACTTTATTAATTATGGTTTTAAATAAATTTAAACTACATATTTAAATAAAAAATAAACTTTTTTATGAAAAATATTTCAAATACAACAGTCAAAGCTCAAAACACGTTAGATATGGTAGACATCGACACATTATAGAAATCATATAATTAATATGTGGAAATCCTATTTAACAACTACCCAAGACAATAACACATTAATATTAAAGTCTTTCACTCCTATGCTATGTCTATCTGATGACTTGCATTATTAATATGTCGTCCAATTAAGTAATTTTAGTTATTATTATATTTAAATAAATTTAAACTCTCTCTCTCTCTCTATATATATATATATATATATATATATATTATTGATTTATGTGATACAAACGTACTCAAATTTGTTATAGTAAAGGCACAAACATCTTTAATAAAAATATAAATTGTATAATTTGCTACACATATAAAATACCCACAAATATGTAGAAACTTTTTACACCCCTTAAATTAGTTGTTGATAAATTAATTTTAGTTGTTCAATAAATTTGGGAAATAGGAAAAGTTATTGCATTTATTAGTATTTGGTAGAAAAATTATTAAGGAAAACATTATAGCATCTAAAATAAGGTTATCTAAGTCTCTTCATCTTTTTCTGTTGTACCAGTTAACTTTAGAATTTTTGACCAAAGTAAGTCATTATTTAAACTGATTCACCAAAATAATATGTTTTTTTGGAAATTTTACAAAACTAATATAAACGTATTTCTCAGTAACGTTTTAGGCTATATTTTATTCAAAAAAATCAATTGTGTAAAATATAATCGCTGATGGTGTTAAATAAAGAAGCCTAACTGATAGTAACGTTTTAAGCACAATATGTTACTGTCAGTAACGTTTTATATAATTCTTTTGAGATACGTTTTATAACTAAAATGTTTATCACGATAACATTTCTTAAGAGTCTAATCACGACATCAAATTCGACAAATTTAAAATTTTGCAGATGTCTATAAAAATATTCTGCAAATGTATCTGTTTTTTCTTGCCAATGTATAAGTAATTGCTTAGATACTATGATGTAGTTCAATTATTTTCCTTTCAATTGGTTGTTGTTGTCATCTTGTAATTTTCTAGCCTTTAATTATTGTATTCTTGGTCCATTAACAACCAAAAATGATCCGCCCCAAAGTTGATAAGGTTATGGTTAAATAACAATGATAATCATTTGACTTAATTTATTTTCCTAACATAAAATGAGGCATCTGAAAATTGACCAGATGAACTCTGCCTCCTTGGCAGTGCTCACAATGAACGGGCCCTCTTAGGCTCTTTGGCTGCTCGGACACATACAACCCAGAAGAGAAAGTCCACCCTCTTACAAACCTACAAACTCAACAAAAGTACAATTCAAAGATTTTAGTTTATCAAAAGTACAATTCAAAGATTGATACAAATCTATTTAACAGATGTCACGACCCAGACTGCCGTGATTGACACCCACACTAATTCTCCGGTGGGAGAACCACTACCAGAACCCGACTAAGCAACTTAAAGAAACTAAACCATTTAAAGATACAGAAGCATGTTTAAATGACGAATTAAATAATGAGTTCCCATGAACTCCGAAAGTTTAACAAAACAACCAAGCATGACCCTCGTGGAAATTCAACCCTAGACCTAAAAGTCATTGTACCAAAACTCTACTAACCAACATTTCTAAGAAAAAAAGGGGTCCAACCCAGAAACTAAACATAAGTAAAAGTCAAAATATATAGACTGAGTCCGAAAAGAATGAACTAAACTAATGATGGATCCATGGCAGCTTGAAAGAACTGGCTCACCCTCGAATCCGGTCTCGGTCAATAATCTCCTAACTGAGGTTTTTCAGTAGCCACCTGAAGATGCCCTGTACTCAACAAAGAAAGAGCAAGTGCAGTATCAGTACATGAAACCACTGTGTACTTGTAGGATCACGTAGCTACTCCAGTAAGAGAAATATAAGCAAGTAATTACAACATAGTAAACACACATATATAGAACGCATAATTCAATTATCATTTTAGGAGCAATATACAATTCCCCAATATCAATAACAAGTATATATGAATGTAATAATCAAAAGTGGTCCTCTCATTGAACCCACACCCACACTGTTAGTGTGTCAGAACGTGACACCCGATCTAATATATATGTGTCAAAACGTGACACCCGATCAAATATATATGTGACTGAACGTGACACCCGATCCAACATATGTGTCGAAACATGAGACTTGATCAAATATATATGTCAGAACGTGACACTCGATCCAGTCAGCAAAACCACAGTCACAGTCAGACCCATGATGAACAGTGCATATAGTCACACCGTGAAGTAATAAGTTTATGGCATGTAATTGTTCAAACTTAATCATTCCTTTAGATTTGATTCATGTTTCCTTATTCACATACATATATGTATACAATGGAGCAATTAACAGACATATATAATACAACAAGAAGTCGAACCATCACCTACCTCGAACCTAAGCCTGAATACTCCTAAGACACTTGAGCCTTCCTTTTTCGGAGTCTTGCAGCTTGTTCTTGGTCTAAACCAATTAATTAATGCAAGGATCAATAAAAAAGGCCTAATTTACCTGGATTATAACAAAATATCAACCCAAGGCTAAACCCATGATCCAAATACGCAACATGGGCTTTTCCCACCATCAACTTCAGGCCAAAACCCTCCCCCAACAATAATTAACAAGGGTTCTAAGTTCTAAGAACCGAAATACGGATTAGGGGAGTAATTAACATAACTTTGGCATGAGAATTCATGGAAATTTGATGAGAAACTGCCCTAGGTTGTCCCTTAGCTCTTAAGAACAAGGTTTTGCAGAAAATAACATTTTTGGGGTTTCTCCCCAATTTAAGTCACGACAGGCCCGCCACAGCGGCCCCGCCCTAGCGAAATTTACCCCGTCTCGGTGGTTTGCATAGAGACAGAAACTCTGAATTTGGGTTTCAAGCTCCTATTTTGCGACACACTTTCAAACCTTGACTTTTTAAAACTACCCATTCATGCCAAGATAAGTTTTGGGAGTTCTACTCGTCCGAATTCGATTTCGTAATGCCGTACAGTCTCCATAACGTCTTGGCTATCCACTCACATGATCAAAATCATAATTAAATCCCCCATCCATTACCGAATTTCACTAGATCTCACCTGACTCAGATTTTGTCCAAGTTTGGCCTAGGCGAGAAATTTTCAAGTTACTACTCAGAAGTTTTTTGGGCCAAATTCCTTCCCCATTGGCATTTCCATAATGACAGGAACATGTCGTTACAATAGATACCAATTTACCTATCACTCGTCCCCGAGTGATAAACTTGGAGAATTCGCTAAGAGTAGAGTAGTGCCTAAATCGTCGAATAGCTTGGGATACTTGTCTTGCATGTCCTTCTCGATTTCCCAAGTAGCTTCCTCAACCAGATGATGCTTCCATTGAACTTTGACGGAGTTTATCTCCATGGTCCTTAGCTTTGAGACATCGCGATCAAGAATTGCAGCTGGTTCCTCTTCATATTGAAGGTCTTTGTCTAACAAAACTGAGTTCCATTTTATGATGTAATCTCCGTCCCCATGATACTTCTTCTACATGGACACATGAAACACTAGATTGATTCCAGATAGGTTAGGCAGTAAATCCAACCATTAAGCCAATTGCCCTACACAGTCAAGAATGTCAAATGGCCTAATTTATCAATGACTAAGCTTGACTTTCTTGCCGAATATCATCACCCCTTTATGGGTGAGACTTTTAGAAGAACTTGCTCACCAGCCTGAAATGTCATGTCCCTTACCTTAGGGTCTGCATACTATTTCTATTGACTCTGGGCTGCAAAAAGCTTAATGGGATGCTTCTCACTTTATCCTGAGGATCTTTCACCAAATCAACCTCCAAAGGTTTCACATCTCCAGCCTCAAATCACCCTATGAGTGATCTACATCCCCTCCCATAAAGTGCCTTGAACGGTGCCATGTCAATGATGGAGTGGTAACTGTTATTGTAGGAGAACTCACACAAAAGTAGGAACTTATCTCAATGCCCTCCAAAGTCAATCACACATGCCCTCAACATGTCCTCTAATACTTGAATAGTTCTCTCTGACTGCCCGTCTGTCTGTGGATGGAAGGCCATGCTAAAAGTGAGTTGAGTGCCCAACTCCTCATGCAATTTTCCCCAAAACTTGGATGTGAATTGCTTACAATAGTCCGAGATGATGGAAGGGCACCCCATACAGCCTCACTATCTCCTTCACATAAACCTTATCCAACTGCAGAGCATTATAGTCTACTCTGACTTGAATGAAGTGGGTTGACTTAGTCATTCTGTCAACCACCACCCAAATGGGGTGAAACTTCCCCGAGGTCTTGGAAAGACCAACCACAAAATCCATAACTATCGTTTCCCATTTCCATTCAGAAATTGGCATTCGTTGAAGCAAACCTGCAGGACTTTGGTTCTCATACTTTACCTGTTGATAGTTTTGGCACTTAGCCACAAACTCAGCTATTTCTTTCTTTATGCCAGGCCACCAATTAAGTCATTTCAAATCTCGGTACATCTTGTTCACATCAGGATGAATGGAATACCACGATCAATGAGATTCTGTCAACATCTTCTGAATCAAGTTATCCACTCGGGGAACATAAATTCTTCCCTTAAAACTGAGCACACCACCCGCATCAAGGGCCATATCTTGTGCCTTGCAAGGTATTGTCTTCTTTCTGAGCTCATTCAAACTCTCATTCTCAAACTGCTTGGCCTTGATCTCCTCAATGAATGTGGGCTTAAGCTCAATGTTGGCTAATACCCCACATTTCTCTGAGATTCCAAACAACATGAACTTAAACTCCAAGGTTTGAATCCTTGGCCAAAGGTTGCTTGGACACATCCAAGAAAGCTAGACTACCCATACTCACCGTCTTCTGACTTAATGCATCTGCCACCACGTTAGCCTTACCCGGATGATACTGGATGGTAACATAATAATCCTTGAGTAACTCTATCCACCCTCACTGTCTCAGATTGCTATCCTTCTAAGTGAATACATGTTGTAGACTATGATTGTCAGTAATCACCTCGCACTAGACACCATAAAGGTAATGCCTCCAGATCTTGAGAACAAATACTACTGCTGCCAACTCTAAGTCATGTGTTGGGTAATTTCTTTTATGCGCTTTCAGCTGCCATGATGCATAAGCTATGACATTTCTATCCTGCATCAACACAACAGCCAAGCACGAGTGTTAAGCATCACAATAAAAAATAAAATCTTTACCTTCCATTGGCAATGTCAGAATAGGTGTTGTGGTTAGAAGAGTCTTGAGCTTTTGGAAGCCCTCTTCACATTTTTCAGTCTAATTGAAAGGCACCCCCTTTTGGGTCAGCCTTGTCAAATGTGTGGCGACAAAAGCAAATTTTTTCACAAATCGTCAATAGTAGCTGGTGAGCCCTACGAATCTCCTAACTTTAGTTATGAAGCTAGGCCAAACTTAGTTCTTGACTGCTTCGATCTTTTTGGGATCTACCATTACCCTTTCATTTGAAACCACATGCCCCGAAAAGGCAACTGAAGTCAACCAGAACTCACACTTGGAAAATTTTGCATACAACTTTTGTTTTCCAAGGACACCCAAAACAATACAAAGATGGTTGACATGCTCTTCCTTAAACTTCGATAAACCAAAATGTCATCTATAAAGATGATAACAAGAGAATCCAGGAATGGTTTGAACAAACCATTCATCAAACTCATGAAGGCTACAGACGCATTGGTCAACCCAAACAACATCACTAAGAACTCATAGTGCCCATAGCGGGTCCAGAACGCCGTTTTGGGTACATCCTTAGGACTAATCTTTAACTGATGATAATCAGCCCTTAGATAAATTTTAGAGAAAACTGATGCACCCTGTGCAACTGGTCAAAGAGATCATCTATTCGAGGCAACATATACTTATTTTGAATAGTGATACTATTCAACGATCGGTAGTCTATGCACATCCTCATACTACCATCCTTCTTTTTAACAAACAAAAGAAGAGCATGCCACGGGGAAACACTAGGGCGGATGAAACCTTTATCAAAAAGCTCCTGGATTTGAGCTTTAAGCTCTCTAAATTATGCTAGAGCCATGCGATAAGGAGGAATAGAGATGGGGGCGAATGTCCGGTTCCAAGTCAATGTAGAAATCTATATCCCTATCTGGAGGCATACCAGGCAAATTAGTAGGAAACACTTCCTTGAATTCAGACACTACGGGATTAGACTCAACAGACGGAGACTCAACATCAACATCCCAAATATGAGCCAAATATGCCAAATACCCCTGCCCCACTAGTTTCCTTGACTGAACGAAAGATATGAACTTAGGTGGCTTAGGCTTGTACGCCACTTCCCACTCTAACTTTTCCCAACCCAGGATCTCTAGAGTCACAGACTTAGCATTATAATTAAGCATAACATAATAGGGGGACAACCAAGTCATGCCTAAGATTATATCAAAGTCAGTCATATCCAGAATAACCAAATCATCCCAAGTCTGAAAACCCATAAATAGGACCACACAAGCACGATAGACATGGGTGACTATGATAGACTCTCCAACTGGGGTAGAAACATGGATTGGGGCATCAAGAACATCACAAACCGCATCAAATCCCAAGACAAACTAAACTGACACATATGAATAAGTAGAACCCGAATCAAACAAAACAATAGCCATCATGTCAAAGACAAGAATAGTACATGTTATAACTGCATCAGACGCCTCAGCCTCGGTCTTACCCGAAAAGGCATAAAACTGAGCCCTATTATCTTGATTGTCAATCTTCTTGCCTGGCTGCACTGCTCCCCTACCTGCATTACCATTTCCTTTGCCTCTACGACCTCACTGATTTACTTCTTGCCCACCTTGTGGATGTCCTCTGCAATTACTACCGCTTCCCGCTGGTACTACTGCTCTGTTCTTCTGCTGCACGGGGTCAAACATGCGCGGATGGGGATAATCTCTCCTCAAATTTCTAGGTTCTCCACAATTGTAACAACTGTGGTCAAAAGACGGCCTTCTGTCATATGTCGGTGTGGCTCCCTAACTATCCTAAATAGGGTTCTGCTCTTAAGTTCCCGAGCAACCACCTGTAGAAGCGGGCATGGCTGACTGAGTTGGCCGAGATGCAATTTTCGGCCTACCTAAACCTCTGGAGTAGGAACTATGAAAGTTACCTGTGTTCTTGGGCTTCTTAGCCAAAGCCTTGGCCTGTCCATCACTTCGAATTCCTTCCACTTTCTTCACAAAGTCTGTTACCTCATCAAAACTTACCTGGAGAGGTTATGTGAAAAGACAATACTGGTAACTCGAGGTTCAATTCCTTGACGAATAGACGAATCCTCTCCTCCTCTGTAGTCACCAACTGTATACCATATCTGGACAAGGTATGAAACATAAACTCATAAGCAGCTACAATTATACGACCCTGCTCCAAGGCCATGAACTCATCCTTCTTGCAATCCCTCAAAGTCCAAGGTACATACTTCTCCGAAAACAAAGCATGGAACTGCATCCAAGTGAGTGGAGGCAATACTGGCGATCTTGATTAGTCCGAGATTTGAACTCATTTGGGGCTTTATTTATATAGATTTAGTGTCCTCAAATGTTTAATATTTGCCATAAACTGATGTTAAATCCTTGATTTTCAGGTTAGGATAAAGGAACAAAGAAAGGACACTAACAGGTAAAAAGGAATGAAACAAACTAAAGAATTGAAGAAAGGCAAGCCTAGTGATCGCCAATAGCATTTGGCGAATCGCCGAATGGCTAATTCTACCGCCTAAAGTTCTAGTGTGCCAGCCTTGAGGGAAGAAACCAAGTCAGCAAAAAAAAGGATCAGTCGACACATCGCCGAATAGTTTCGCGAAGGCAAGATAGATAGCCCAAAGTTATAGAACTCAAGGATGTTGAATGACAAGGTGAAAAGGCGATGGAAGAGATCAAAGGGCGGCTCGCCGTGTGGTTCAGCGAGCCCAACTTACTTCTCCAAGGCTTATTTTTTGTGACTATAAATAAGATTTTGAACATTTTATTTAGGAAGTTATTTTGGATACAATTTTGGGACAAGACGATTTTAGCTTTGAACTTTCTTCTCTATAGTTTTTCTTAGTTTTGGAAAAACCTTAGAGATTCAATTTGGAGATTTTGGAAGTGGGTTTCGAATATTCTGCAAGTTGTGCATTGTAAAGACTAAATCTCTCTTACCCAATTGATGGATAATCGATTCGGTATTAGGTTTTACCTTTTTATAATGTTTGAATAAAACCCCAATTCTTGGGGTGTGATCATATTGTGATTACAAGCTGAATTATTTTATGGGTATTGTTAATTACTCGTTTAAATGCTACTTTGAAGTGAGTTTAATCATTAATTGTGGTTTTATTTAAGAATTGTAGTTGCAAATGCAGTTCTATATTTGTGTTCTTAGCTTGCTCTAAAGAGAGGTTTTAGAACTAAGATTATTGATTGATGGTTTGTGGGTATTGGGTTGATCTGGGTTTAGCTCGAGAGAGTGAATCCTAAACCCATTCCCACACATTTAGCTCGAAAGAGTGAATGAATTAAGATGTGGGTTGTTCTTCATTGTCATGCTTGTTGATGTTCGAAAGAAATCACCTGATTCGGGGTAGGTGTTCGAGAGAAAACTATCTCCCTTATAGTGTAGCCTAGTCACTGATATTTAGCTATTTACTAGCAGTTGCAACTACCCATATGCCTATATTTGCCTATAATCGATCATATCCCGCGAATCCTTCTCCTTATTATTAATTGAAAGTTTTTGTGACTGTTTGTAGTTGATAACTAAAACCAAAAACTCCCATCTGACATTCATGTCACCCCTTTACTTGATAAATGTCTTTTCTTGATAATTTCTATTCCTATGACTGATTAGACCACGTTTGCACTTTCTATTTGAATTTGAAACACATACCGCTCCCTGTGGGATTCGACCCCAACTTATTTAGTTGAGTTTTATACTGATTTACGATTGTTTACACCTAGAATTGGATGAGGTGTGCTTGAAACATTAAATCAAATCTGCATTACACTTAAGCCCTCCACTACTGCTTAGCCTCAACTTGAATCTGGAAGGTCACGAACTCTACTCAATGTTGGTGTACAATGCTTAACTTGTGAAGCCTCTCATAGTAATCCAGAATGAACTCATAGGCATCCTCACTCTCAGAACCATGTAACACAAGCGACTTCAGCTTCAGAAACTTAGTCAACATCTCATGCTCAGTACCAGTCATCACAGGACCCAATAGGGGACAGAAAAAGGAATCAGTGCCTAATGCTCCATCCACCTTGGAAAGAGTAGCAGGAATGGGGTGGTTGACTGGAGGTTGAGGAGCTTGCACTCTGGGAAGGACTCCAGAGCCGACCAACCCCTTCAACAAGGTCATTTTCTACTGAGCTATCAGTTGGTGTAAGAGACCTGTAGTCTCAGCCTGTGTGTCCTCCTCTGGTCCAATATCCTTCTCATCTTTGATCTCCACATACTCTTCCACCTCTTCTTGGGGTGCAGGAAGGGCCTCTTCCCTCGAAACATTCTCAACTGAGGCTCCACCCCTGGCGGGTGCTACCCTTCCTCGTCCCCTGCCCCTTCCTCTTCCTCTACGCCTGCCTCGGCCACAGCCTCTTACTGTGAGCTCCTCTGCTGGCTCATTGATGAGAGCTACGGGCCTGACGTCTTTGTATCGTGTGTTAACCATCTGCGAACAGAAGAGGGAAGGACATTCAATACCAATTTGGATCACAAGATACCAACTGGAATCAAGTCATAGCACGAAAAGGAGAAGAAAACATAGAGATTTCCTAAAGTCTTGTAACATCTCGAGGAAAAATACAGACATCTCCGTACCGTTCCCCAAGACTCTACTAGACTCGTTCTGGTACAATGAGATCAACGAACCAGGGGATCTGATAGCAACCTTGTCACGACCCAAACTACAATGATGGGCACCCACACTAACCCTCCGGTGGGAGAACCACTACCACAACTCGACTAAGAAACTTCAAGAAACTAAACCATTTAAAGATACAGAAAAATCTTTAAATGATGAATTAAATAATGAGTTCCCATAAACTCCGAAAGTTTAACAAAACAACCAAGCATGACCCTCACGAAAATTCAACCCCTAGACGTGAAAGTCATTGTAAAACTCTACTAACCAACAAGTCTAAGAAAAATGGGGTGCCACCCCAGAAACTTAACAAAAGTGAACGTCCAAATATATAGTCTGAGTCCGAAAAGAATTGACTAAACTAATGATGGATCCATGGCAGCCTGAAAGAACTTGCTCACCCTTGAATCTGGTCTCGGTCAATGATCTCCTAACTAAGGTCTATCAGTAGCCGCTTGAAGATGCCCTGTACTCAACAAAGAAATAGAAAGCGTAGTATCAACACACAAAACCACGGTGTACTGGTAGGATAACGCGGCTACTCCAGTAAGCAAAATATAAGCAAGTAATTACAAAGTAAACACACATATATAGAACGCATAATTCAATTATCATTTTAGGAGCAATATACAATCCCCCAATATCAATAGCAGGTAGTTATGAATGTAATAATCACAAGTGGTCCTCTCATGGAACCCACACCTAAACTGTTAGTGTGTCGGAACGTGACACCGAATCCAATATATATGTGTCGGAACGTGACACCCATTCCAATATATATGTCAAAATGTGACACCCGATCCAATATATGTATCAGAACGTGACACCCGATCCAGTCAACACAACCACAGTCACAATCACACCAATAATGAACAGTGCACATAGTCACACAGTCAAGTAACAAGTTCATGACATGTAAATTGTTCATACATAATCATTTCCTTAGATTCTATTGATTTTCCCCATTCACATACATGCATGGATACAATGGAGCAATTATGTAGAGACCCGAACCATCGTTATTTAGGAGGAGCAAAAATCTGAGAAATTGTTAGGCCACTGTCTCGCCACAGCGGGCCTGATGCTACTAGGGCGGCGGGGCTAGGGCGGGATAAGTTGGTGCCATAGCGGGATAGGCAAGGCAGAATGTAAATTACAAGAAATCATATTTTCTCCATCTTCCTAAAATACCTAAATAAGTCGTAAAGCACCCTAAAAACCTCCGAAAAACTGCTCTAAGCTTGGGAAGGAAGGAGAAGGAGATTTATAGCATGAGGATGGTGAAATCTTGCAGATTCTTGGACAAATCCATCGTCACAAAGCCTGAAAAACCTAAATCGAAGTCAAAACTCTGTGCAACTGCTTGGCGCCCAAGTACGCTAGGTTTTATGAATTGAGTAGTTTAAATCTGTGCTCATCAAGTGAGATATGTAAATCAATGGTAGGGTTTATGTGTATATCTTCGCGCACCGAGTGAATTCCACGGGTAATTCCTAGAAATCAAAGTAATTGGGTTTATGCCTTGAGAAGAGAAATCAATGATTTATTAGGGCGTCTAGAATTGCTATCTTGGATAGAATTGTTTCAAGAATAAGACTATGAAATCATGAATGAAACTAGATTTATGAACATATGCTAGACTATAAATTGGGGTGATTGATTGAGGAATTATATGAATTGTGATTAAATCCTAGAAAGAAGCCTTAGATGATGAACTAGGGCTAAGTATGACAATTTAGCGTATGTTGATAGTGTTGCATTATTGATCATAGTTGTTGTGAATAAGATGGGTGAATTATCATTGACATGAAATCGTGACTTAAATATATGATCTTGAGGATATACTTGTGTTTGTGATTGTGATGTGTTGAATGGATTGGTTGTCACGTTCCGACATAACTAACTTGGATCGATTGCCACATTCCGGCATAACTATTGGATTGGTTGCCACGTTCTGGCATAACTATGGGATCAGTTGCCACGTTCCGGCATAACTAATTGTTTGGGTTTGGGTTCCATGAGAGGACCAATGATGTGACATAAAATGTGAAACTGATCGTTGTTCGTAAATGTTGATGATATAATATATGTTCATTATACATATGATTATATTGATTACTGACTTATACATATTGGACTTGTTGGGTATTGTGGAAGGATTAAGTGTTCAAGAGGCGAGTAATAGATAGTATTGTTGTTCGTGTGCTGTAATAGTGTGGAGTAGAGGTAGCGTGTGTGATGAACTAGGAATAGGTGGATTTCACCTTGGGGGGAAAGAGATTGGGTTTAGTGTTAAGGGATCTTGATGTAATGTATTATGTGACTATGGTTGGGTAATGTGACGAGGAAGTAAGGGTGTGACATGAATGGTTAGTTGAAATGTTGGTGGTTGTATTTGGGGGAAATTTCTCTGCGTGTTAGAATGGTTAGGCTATGATCAAGTACCTGGTAGGTAGGTTGATGGAGAAGGATGTTAATAGTCAAAATACTAGTGTATATTGGAGGTATTTCAAGCAAGGGGTAAAGGTGGAGAAGAGAGTGTTTATTTCATGATCTTATTAGTTGATTTCTTATATTATGTGGTGGGCATCGGGTTGACCGATGATTCCTACAAGTATGCATGTTTTGTACTGATACTACTCTTGATATATCTTTGACATAGTCTGAATGTAGGATTGGTGACGTTTCATTAGGTGAAGACGAAGGCAATCTCCAGCAGCTTCTATCCTTCTTTCCGCATGGTGGGAGTTGTGTCCTTTATTTAATTGTCCAGTTGAACTATTAGTAGCTTTTGTACCTGTTTAGACTAGATCCATGAGAGTTGTTTAAATTACTTTATAAGTTTAACTAATAGTGTGTCCAAGGATATTATTTATAAAATCATAGTATTATCATATTTATTTCGGTTTTCTTAAGTTTTTCCGCATGTTTAACTAATTGGAATATGAGGGTTCTCCTACTTAGGTGTTAGAGTGGGTGTCCGCACAACCCGGTGGGTTAGGCCGTGACAAATTAACATTGCATACATAACACAATAGGAAGTCGAACTATCATCTACCTCGAACCCAAGCCTGAATACTCCTAAGACACTTGAGTCTTCCTTTTCTAGAGTCTTACAACTTGTTCTTGGTCTAAAACAATTATTTAATGCAAGGATTAATAAACAATGCCTAATTTATCCGGATTATAACAAAATATCAACCCAAGGCCAAACCCATGATCCTAATGCTCAACAAGTGTTTTTCCCACCATTAACTTCAGGCCAAAACCCTCCCCCAACGATAATTTACAAGGGTTCTAAGTTCTAAGAATCGAAATACGAATTAAGGGAGTAATTAACTTACCTTTGGCGCAAGAATTCATGGAAATTTGATGTGAAACTACCCTAAGTCGTCCCTTAGCTCTTAAGAACAAGGTTTTGCGGAAAATAACAGTTTTTGGGATTTTCCCCGATTTAAGTTCCACAGCGGCCCCGCCTTGGCGAAATTTACCCTGCCCTGGCGGCTTGCATGGAGACAGAAACTCAAAATTTGAGTTCTAAGCTCCCATTTCGCAACACACCTTCAAAACCTTGACGTTCTAAAACTACCCCTTCACGCCAAGATCAGTTTCGAAAGGTCTACTTGCCCAAATTCGATTTTGTAAAGCCGTACAGACTCTTTAACATCTTGGCTATCCACTCACGTGATCAAGATCATAATTAAATCCCCCATCTATTACCTGATTTCCCTAGACCTCACCTGACTCAGATTTCATCCAAGTCTTGCCTAGGCAAGAAATTTCCAAGTTACTACTCAGAAGTTTTCTGGCCCAAATTCCTTCCCCATTGGCTTTTCCATAACAACGGGAACAGATCATTACAAAAGAAAAGTTCACCTTCTTTGCAAAGTTATGCTCTCTTAACCGAACAAACAAGTCAAGTAACAAGTGAATTTTTAAAATTATAAGTCGTTTTAAGACAAATTAATATACTAAACCCAATATCTTAAAAAAAAAGAAGGTGTGCGACTATGTCTTACTATCATTTTTAATTAATTTGAACAAGTTAAAACATAAATTAAAACAAAACATAAATATAGGTGCAAAATAATGAGTAAAACATTAGTCAGAAGATAACAACATATATGTATGGATAAGAAATGTAAAGCTTTGATATGAGGAGGAAATGCGGGATTTTCTTTTGGGATAAGTAAACATGCATATATTGATCGCTTCTCTAATTTGGATAGAGATGGAGTCATATGGCAACTCCAAATGTGCTCCTGAGTGTACATGTATAATAGAAAAAGGAAAAGAAGATTAGTAAATGTGATTTAACTTTAGATAATATTGAATAAGAATACATATAGGCAAGTAAGTCACACCACAAAAACAAAGATCTTGACTATCAAAGAAATATGCAAGCTATGGAGAGAATACAAATTTGCAACTAACGAACTTTATACCGACTCCAGGTAACTAAACCACTCTACAAATCTTTCAAGCATAAGAGAAACTCAAATCCATTTTTATTTAAGCCATAAATGAACTAAGTGAACTTGTACCATATTACTTTAGATTCACGCATGTTTATTGCTACTGCTAGGCAAAAACAAAAACAAACAAAAAAAAAGATTAAAAAAAAATCTGTACCCATAAATTAACTAACAAAAGGGGGACAGCACATAGACTTATATTTATATGTTCACATCACTGCTTTTCTTTACATTTGCAAGAAAAAAGCACTATACTTAACAGAACAAGAAAGGAATTAGAAGAAACCTACACTTGTGTGTGTGTATATATATATATATATATATAATAGAGATAAAGAATTAAAACCTACGGAATATGCCTAAAATAATTGGTTCACTTGCACTTTAAAAAAAAGATACAATCTAAGTAACATTTTTTACTGAGTAGTATCTAAGCCTTAGGCATTCGTTTTAGGTCATGTTCTGGACGATTTTCAGCCGTCAAACACACAACCAAAAACGTCCCAAAACACCTCTTTTACTCTTGGAAATATTAAACTTTTCATTGTTTTAGCTGGCCTTGGATTCTTGTAGGCATGGCAATGGGGCCGTGCGGGATGGGGTGGGGCGGGTTGAGCTTAGCCCGCATAATTTTTAATCCGCCCCGCCAGAGGCGAATCCAGGATTTCAAGAAAACGGGTGCACCATTGCTTTAAAGATAAGATCAAAAAATTTATAATAACAATAAATAAGCGAGCAATACATAAAAATTACATTACCACAAAACTTTCAAAATTTAGCTTTTTTTTTTTTTAATGAAAAACGTGTTTTTAGTTAGTAAAAATAAATTGAAGCGAATTGGGGCTGCCTGGGATCGAACCTGCGACCTTTGTGTTGAAATCCTGCAGTCGTACCAGTGAACCATCCAGCCATCTTGAGAACGGGTTCGACAAGTTTTAATTTAATATATTATTTAATAATTATAGAAGTAATATGTCGAGTTTAGTCGGATGAGCACGGGTTCGGGTGACCCAAAAAATATACATAAATTCTCCCCTGCGCCCCGCCCAGCCCCGCATAACAATTTTTTTCATTTTAAACCCGCCCCACCCCGCCCCACATAAACCCACTCCGCATGAACCCACCCCGTATAACTTTTTAAATAGTTTCTTTTTCTAGTTAAGTTTGATAATAAAATAAAATTCATAAAAAGAAATTCATTTTTTCATTAAATTTTATCAATTTAATGGGATTGTGACTTAAAATTTTATTTTTTAGAGATCAATTGGAAACATGTAAGAAATTGTATTATTTTTTATTGAATCATTTTCATTTACTATCTTGAATATTTTAATAGTTTTAAAGAAATTATTTAATAAATAATGCTCTTTCAGTCTTATAACATGTAAGAAGTTAAAATTAAGTTTGAATCTATATGAAATCACATATACCCGCAACCCACCCTGCCCCACATTAATTTTAAAAAAAAACCACTTTAACTCGCCCCACACCCACCCACCCCGCATAACCTTAAATCCGCCCCGCCCGCATAGCCTTAAACCCACTCCGCCCCGCCCCATTGGCATCCCTAAGTATACATTAAAAACACACCATCTATACAGATAAATCAAAACTAGGGAAAAAAATGGGTTCATATCTCAAACACAGAACACAAATTCATTCTTTAACATATACCCTCATTACAGTAAAGCTAGCAAAATTACTCTCTTTCTTAGAGCACATATATCATTTTAACTTGGAGGCAGAACATAGGAAAGAAAAGTGAAAATCACCTGTTGTGGGGAAAGGAACGGAGCTCTCTTTACCTCAGATCTACCCACGAACTTGGACTATTTCGGACTCGACCATGCACAAGAATCCAAGGCCAATGAAAACAATGAAAAATTTGATATTTCCGAGAGTAAAAGAGGTGTTTTGGGACGTTTTTGGTTGTGTTTGTGTAGAAAGTAATTAGAAATAAGGAACAGAAGGCTATATTCTGAGATAGAAAGAAATTTGAATATGATCAGCTCTATAAATCTTACTGCAGAACACTACACTTTTATTGATTTACTTCAACAATATATAAATAAAAATTACAACTACCAGAAGCTATAAAATAGGGGCAATAACAAATCACTAATGCAGTACTAACAACCCTGTAAACTAGGACAACAATCCAAGACTAATTCAAACTCTAATTTAGTAAATAAAATCAGAATTAGCGACCAACATCCTCCCTTAATTTTGATTTGGACCAACCTTCATGCCCAACAGGTCTCTTAACTTGATGAAAGCATCGATCTTCAATGGCTTAGTGAGAATATCTACAATCTGATCTTCTGACCTGCAGTATTCCAATTTGATCATGTTCTTCCCAACTTGGTCTCGCAGGAAGTGATATCGAATATCAATATGTTTACTTCTTTGATGAAAAACCGGATTCTTTGCAAGATTAATTGCAGAGACATTGTCAACATAAATCTTGATTGGAACATCAATATTAAAGCCAATTTGAGTCATGATATTGCTGAGCCAAACTGATTGACAAGCACTTGCTGCTGCTGCTACATACTCGGCTTCACAAGTGGATAATGCAACAATTGATCGCTCTTTGATGACCATAAGCAAACAAATTTTTCCGAGCATAAAACAATGACCACTTGTGCTCTTCCTCTCGCCGAATCTCCACCCCAATCATCGCCCGAGTATCCGACGATCTCAATCTTCCTGGATGAAGAGTAAAATAGACCAAGAGTGTAGTACCTTTGATGTAGCGCATAATTCTCTTTACAACTTGTAAATGAACTTGTCGAGGTGACTCCATGTATCGATCACCAATCCACAAAGATAATGATGTCGGGTCTAGTACAAATGAGATATCTAAGGCTCCCAACAATGCGCTTAAAATATGTTGCATCTACGGTTCGCCCATCACCGCCCTTCGTAAGCTTAATTCCATTTCAATTGGAGTCTTAACCGAGTTTGAATCTTCCATCTTAAACTTCTTCAAAACTCAAGAAGAAATTTCCTTTGATGAATGAAGATTCCATTGTCTCCTTGGATGACTTCAATGCTCAAAAAGTAGGACATAAGACCGAGATCGGTCATCTCAAATTCCTTCATCATAATATGCTTGAAGTCACCAATCATCTTGAGATTATTTCCTGTAAAAATCACATCATCAACATAGAGACATAAGATTAGCAAATCTCCATAATCATTAGTCTTTACATAAAGACCATGATCTGATGCACAGTTTTTGAATCCAGTGGCATGAAGAAATGAATCAATCCTTTTGTTCCAAGCTCTTGGCGCCTGTTTAAGGCCGTATAAAGCCTTAGTTAGTCTATACACCTTCTCCTCTTTGCCAGATTGTATGAAACCCGGCGGTTGCTTTACGTAAACCTCTTCATCAAGTGGGCCGTTAAGAAACGCAGACTTGACGTCCATTTGGTGAATTTTCCATTGCCTTTGTGCAGCCAAAGCAATGATTAATCTTACTGTTTCCATTCGAGCTACAGGAGAAAATATTTCTTCGTAATCATAGCCTTCTCTTTGCTCAAATCCCTTTGCCACCAACCTTGCCTTGTATTTGTCAATCTCACCATTCGCTTTCACTTTAATCTTGTACACCCACTTCACATCAATTGCTTTGTGTCCTTTTGGAAGATCAGTGAGCTGCCATGTATTGTTTTTCTCAATCGCCATCAGTTCTTCGTTCATAGCCTCTTGCCATTTGGGGTTTCGAATGGCATCTACAAGTCTCACGGGTTCTGAATCTGCAAGAAAAGCAAAGTGGACCAATTTTCCATCGTCATCAACTTTATCATTAAGATTTATCTCGTAATCTTGAAGGTGTACAGGTTGCCGCTGCTGCCTTCTTGGTCACTCCATCATAGTTGCAATTGGAGCTGCAACTTCAGGTTGAGTTACGACTTCGGGTTGAACTGCAGGTGCTTCAAGAGTGACTCCATCTTCCACTTCATCATTCAAAACGTAAATATATCATTTTTTCGAATCCATTTCAGCTGCTGCATTCCATTGCCATTCCTCATCTTCGGCAAATGTAACATCACGGCTGACAATCACCTTCTTTGTCATTGGATTGTACAGTTTGTATCCCCCATGCTTATATCCAATGAAAATGGTCTTCATTGCCTTATCATCCAACTTCGATCTTGCTGCCTCAGGGACATGAGCATAAGTAATTGACCCAAATACCTTCAGGTGTTGCACATTGGGTTTGAATCCGCTCCATGCCTCAATAGGAGTTGTGTTAGGAACACTCCGAGTGGGTGATCTGTTTAGCAAATATACCGCACATGTTACAGCCTCGGCCTAAAAATAATTCGGCATACCTTTCGCTTTAAGCATGCTCCTCGCCATATCCATGATTGTTCTATTCTTTCTCTCGGCCACTCCGTTGTGTTGAGGAGTGTAGGGAAAAGTTATGTTATGTTGCAACCCAAGTTCTTCATAGTGCCTTTTGAACTCATTAGACTTGTACTCACCCCCTCCATCACTACGCACCATCTTAATTAATCTGCCACTTTGTCTTTCAACAAATGCTTTAAATATTTTAAAGCAGTTGAATACCTCATCCTTGCTCTTCAATAGATAAATCCAAGGTTTCCTTGAAAAATCATCAATAAAGGTTAGAAAATACTTATTACCTCCAATTGATGATATGTTCATCGGGCCACACACATCTGTATGAACAAGCTCCAAAGGAAATTTTGCACCCCAAGGCTCCTTAACAAATGGTATCCTGTGATTCTTTCCAAAAATGCAAGCCTCACACAATTGATCAGGGTGATGAATATGGGGTAAACCATTCACTAAATTATGTTTTGAAAGATTTTCCAAACTTTGAAAATTTAAGTGCCCAAAACGTAAGTGCCATAACCACGATTTATCATTCACTATCGCATTCAAGCACTTGAAATCACCCATATTAAAATCTACTGGAAACATGCGATTTTTTGATAAAAAGGTTTTAAGAATCAAACTACCTTCTTTATCAAAAATTGAGAATTGATTTCCAAATATGTGCATCACATAGCCCTTTTCGGCCAACTGTCCCATACTCAGCAGATTACTTTTCATATCAGGTACATAGAAAACATCATAGATATACCTGTGATCACCATTCTTTAATGTGATAAGAATTCGCCCTTTTCCAGTCACCGAAACGAACCTGCTGTCACCGAATTTCACTCTTGTGCGAAATGAGTCATCCAAAATATGTAAACAGCTCCTTATGACCACACATATGATTCGTGCAACCTGTATCCAAATGCCAAGTCTGATTGTTTGAAGTTTCATTTGATGTGGCTACCATTAGTAATGCATGATCCTCTTCATCTTGTTCGTGATTACGGTCTTCTTGAGCACAATTGGCAGCTTGACTATCACCTTTTGATCTGCACTCATTTGCATAATGGCCGCGCTTGTGGCAGTTATAACATTTCACATTTGATTTATTATTCATGCCCCTACGTCCTCGGCGACCACGTCCTCTTTGTTGCCAAGAGTAATTTGAACTCGGATTGTGGTTAGAACTAGTGTTGTTTTGCTCAGCACCTCCATGGTTCTGGCCACCACGACCTTTGTTGGAATGGCTACCACCATGTCCCCGTCCTCTGCCTCGTGAACTACCGTGCTTATGACAGGAGCTACCAATTGAGGCTTGTGCTTGTAAAGCCTGTTCAATTGGTTTTTCAATCTTATTGTCATTCATCCGTTGCTCATGCGCTCGTAGGGAACCGGACAATAACCTTACTGTCATTGTTGAAAGGTCATTGGCCTCTTCAATTGCAGCAACAACATGTTCAAATCTGGGAGTTAAAGACCTCAAAATCTTCTCCACCTTTGCTTGCTCCGAATGTGTTTCACCATTGGTCTTCATTTGATTTGTCAAGGCAAGAACTCTATTGATATAGACATCAATAGTCTCTGTGGTCTCCATCTACAGCAGCTCATATTGGCGTCTTAAAGTTTGAAGACGCACCCTCTTGATCTTGTCATCACCTTTATAAGAGGTAGACAAAGTGGTCCAAGCCTCACTTGCAGTTGTTGCTCCTTCTATCTGCTCAAACGTCTCGTCATTCATCCCTTGGTGGATGAGATACAATGCCTTCTTTTCCTTCTTCTTCTGATCGTGATGCGCTACTCATTGCGCCTCAGTTTCATTAGCAGCTAATGCAGACACTCCACTCTCAACGACATCCCATAACTCATGGTAATCGAACAAAACTTTCATCTGCACGCACCACCGATTGTAATTCTTTCCATCGAGGATAGGGACCGATAATTGGGTAGAGTTCATGATAATAGTGACCAACCTCGCTGTGATACCACCTATAGAAAGTAATTAGAAAGAAGTAACAGAAGGCTATATTCTGAGATAGAAAGAAATTTGAATATGATCAGCTCTATAAATCTTACTGCAGAACACTACACTTTTATTGATTTACTTCAACAATATATAAATAAAAATTACAACTACCAGAAGCTATAAAATAGGGGCAATAACAAATCACTAATGCAGTACTAACAGCCTGTAAACTAGGACAACAATCCAAGATTAATTCAAACTCTAATTTAGTAAATAAAATCAGAATTAACAACCAACAGTTTGATGGCTGAAAATCGTCCAGAACTTGACCTAAAATCGATGCCTAAGGCTTGTATTTATAGAAAAAATGCTAAGGTTCGGAGACCTCTTTTGGGATGGGATTTTGAATCTTTTGAATTTTGAACTTTTTTTCCGACTATCCATTTAAACTTGAACGTTTTTGAATGAGACGAAATCAGTCTTAATGTGATTCAAATAGAGGAAAAGTGATTTGCTTCAGGTTATACTCGAAGAGGAAAAACATTGATTGTGCTTTTGATATGAGACTCTTTGAAGCATGAAATCGAAAAGAGGTATGGGGACACCACTGAAACGTCCAAAATTTGTACAAAATATGGAGAAAGAGCTTCTGTCAATGATAAAAGGTTTGAAGATTTTGCTGAAAAAGAAAAGAGAGAATCGGTGCAAGCTTCTAAGTAGCAAAAATGGACCATTAAATGGGCTAGATTTTGGACAAATTTGACATTAATATGGGCTGAACATATAATCTGATTTGGAGCTCATTATGGGCGGATTTCGATCAGATTTTTCTCATTAGAAGGGGGCTGTAATTTGGTCTATTTTGGGCCTTTCCCTTCTTTTTTTAAAGGGAAACTTACATAAATATACCATATTAAGAAAATATTTACCATATATAGCAATATTATTTTTTTTCCCACTTAATCACTTTTAATACATATTACAAAGAATAATTTATTATTCACATATAATACAAGTTTTATTGATGGATAATACATTTATCGCACATTTTAATACACTTATAATTCAATGTGTCAATTTCTTACCAAACAAAACATAATATATTTAAAAACAGTTATAATACATATATATTGCATACATAATTCACTTTTAATATATATTGCACATTTAACATAGCATAGCTATATATTGCTATAAATAGTAATAAATAAAAAGTATCGCTAAAATCAATAATTATTTATTAAAAGGTACCAATTCAAGTAATTTTTCCTTTTTAAAAATTATTTTGGGCTTCTAACTTAATAAACAATATTACATATATTAAAAGATGACAATTAAACATTTCTAAAATGAAAATATTAATATTACGACATTATATTAATATAAAATACAGATGCAAAAATATGGTTTTATAATTAAATAAATAAGTACCAAACTTTTGAATGAAGTGACGATAAATCCATTATTTAAGAAAAAGAGATATAAAAACTAAAACATTTAATTTAAACGATCATTTTAATACACTATTAATTTAGAAGCAAAAAAAAAAAAAGAATTAAAGAAAAGAAAGGTCAAAATTGGGTGTCAACAATAGTCACATCTCAACAATCGACACGTATCAACTTACTTACTCTCAAGTAATAAGCATTTCAATCACAATTATCAACATGTTCAACTCACATACCAAATAAATCAATCAATCACATTAATTATTTCAATCATATGCGTCAAATAAGTCAAATATATGCATCAGGTAGATTGATCACAAAGACATTTGCCGGAATCATTTCCTTTCGGCACAAAGTCACTAGCCGGAACCATCTCCCTTTGGCTTTCACATTAAATCACTTGCTGGAACCGTTTCCCTTTGACATTTATATCACTAGCCGGAACCATTTTCCTTTGGCTTTATTACAAAATATCACCTGCTGGAACCATTTCCTTTCAGCATTTATATCACTTATCGGAACTATTTCCCTTCGGCTTTACCACAAAATATCACTTGCAAGAACCATTTCCCTTCGACATTTATATGACTAGCCAGAACCATTTGTCTTCAGCTTTTCTCACAAAATTTCACTTGCCAGAATCATTTTCCTTTGGCATTTATATCACTAGCCAGAACTATTTCCCTTCGTTTTTATCACAAAATATCACTTACCGGAATCATTCCCTCCGGCATTTATATCGAGTGTCTCATCACGGCGTTCAACAATCAATGCACACAAGCAATATTACATCACATGGAGAGACAACAATTCATACAATTCAAGTCCACTTTCATGAATTTAAGCAATTCACCAATCAATCAAATAGGAGCCATAACAAGGCAATTCACAATTTATCATTATCATCAAGAAGCCTTTTCACTCCCCCCCCCTCCCCCCTTTTTGTTGGTTAGCATTAATGAAGTGGACCACATAACCCTTCAGCCCATTCATGATTACTCCCCAACCCATAGACAATTAAGAGATGTAAAGGAGTCAACAAAATTACAAAGTTTAAGAGATCACTTACCTTAAAGCAATCAACTAATCAATTTGTAGTTTGAGTTTTCCCTTTCTTACTTACTTTCAAAGCCACACAATCTATAACAATCAAGTATTCACAATCACTCTTCGGAAACAACAATACTCACATTAATTATTTAGAGAAATGGGTCAATCATCTCAAAACCCAATAGCTAAAACAAGGTTATATCCAAAAATTGATAGAAATTGATGTTTAAGGCTTTAGGAACTCAATGGTGAAAACCATTTTGAAAAAAGATTTAAAATCCGTTCATAATCTATATTCTAGATCAATACTCAAGTTTTTGCAAAACCTTGCCAACACATTAGGATGTTAGAATTTATAAATAACAAAAGGAAAATGAAGTTTTAGGGTCACAAAATCTTATCGAAATGACTTAGCACAAAAAAAACTCTTCAAAAAATGCTTCCGAGGGTTTTCCAAGGTCAAAAATGAAAAATAAGGCTAAAACCTCAAAATTTTCATATCAAAATCCCCTATAGATGTCGCAAAACTGACCTTGGATTCACCAAAGTGAACCCCACAAAAATTGGGGTCTTCGCATTCGCGAACGTCGCGATTGCGACGCATGGTTTGCTTAAGTGAACCCCGCCTAATAGAGGCCGTTCGCTATCGCGACCAAGGTCTCACTTCCACGATCCTCATGATTGCGAAGCACCCTTTGCGAAAGCAAAGCACACCAGAAATTAGAAAACCCGCCAACAATTAGAACATCAAAAGGACCCTCACAATTCGTACGAAACCCTGTACACACAAACCATGTATGAAAATGAACTATACTCAGCGTTCTGGACTCAATGGAACCGTCAAAACATGAATTTGAGGTCTTCTCGACCCAACATCCGTGGAAACCACAAGAAACTAACCAACACCCAAAGAGGGCAAAACAAGCCTGAGACCTCTCAAAAGTCAACCAAGACCACCCCCTAGGCCTAAAATTATCCCCTGAATCCAACGGAACCCTTGGAATTCCAATTCGGACATCTTAAACCCGAATGACACCAAAAACTGCTTTTAGGCAACTTAAGCCTTCAAACTCAAAACTTGTCAACATCTCAACTTTTATCTCAAGGTTTGGAACCAACTTCCCATACTCAATCAAGAATAACGCAGGGCCAAAAGTGGGGAGGGGAAAAACGATAAATTTCACAAAAATACCAAAAATGACCAACTGGGTCATTATAATAGGGAATATTTAATTTAGGAGATGAAAAGATGATGTTAGATCAAGGTCAATAGAAAGTACTTTTTTGTACATTATAATTTTTTACTTTAAATTTAAAAGATGATGCTTAATTAGGATTGGATTCATTGTACTACGAGATTTTAAATAGCTTTTATATTCTGTTAGTGTCTCTCCAAGTGGTCTAATTGTCAATTAAAAGTCTCTTGGAATTACTCCCTCATCATAATATTGTGTGATACAATCTGATTAGGCATGCATTTCAGTAAGATTTCCTCCTTTTTATTGATTTTTTTTCTTCTGAATTTTGATATTAAAAATTGAAAGACTTTTATGAGGCTATAAAAACTTGTAATCAAATTTGAAAAAATATCATTCTTAGAGCCGTCAATATGGGCTAGGCATGTTGGGCCATCTTGGCTTAACCATTGATTTAATGGGGTTGGTGTAAGATTTTTGGACCTCATTTAAGAAAAGAGTTTTTTAGCCCAACCTGGATAAGCTCTGGTTTGTGGGGCTTGAGCAATATAGGTTTGGACGGCTCGTGGGCTAAATAAATATATGATTAAAAATTAAAAATAGAATAGAGTATTAAAAATAACAAAAGTTCAAACACAAAGTCTATATAAATTTTTAAATATTAAAATTTAGAATCATCAAATGTGATGTACTTTGTATTCCTATTACTATTGTATTATTAGAATCATCATTCAATATTTGTGGACGTGTTTTCATCAAGTATAGAAGTTGCATCATTCATAAAAATATCCAAACACTTGTTGCTACTCAAAACCGGGTGCATGCCTTTTCTCAAACTAATAATATATTTTTGTGTACATTTAAATATTATATACGTTCTTTGTAAATTTAGTTATTTTTTGATGTTTAATTAATTTATATTGCACATAAACTGTGATGAAAATGAAGATATCTTCTCTATATTTATGTTGATAATTTTAAGTTATAATTTAATTTTAAAATAATTAAAAATATATATTTGTTTAAAAATGGGTTGACCCAAAACGGACCCTAGCTCACGTACTGGTGGGTTGGATTGACTGCTTTCTAGCCCACAAAAAAATAGGCAAGTCTTATCTGACCCATCTAATCCAAACACTGTATAGGATAACCCGAATAGGATGGGACAACCTATATTGACAACTCTAATCATTCTTTGTAAAAGCATATTAGAATGGAATAAGGTCACATAAACGGGTGATTTAATAGTCTATCACAAATGTTATTTTAGTTATAACTTTTATGACCTTGACAATCTTCAAAAATCCTGGCTTCAGAACTCAAAATTTTATGTTTTAACTTCAGAGTTTTTATGCTTTGTTTGCCAAATTTCTAAAATTTTCTTATTTTTAAAAGTGTTTTTAGAAGTATTTTTTGTTGTTGTTCTGAGAAGTAGTTTGTGTTGGACTTATCAAATTAAAAAGTACTTTTGAACAATAATAAGTGTTTGAACAAAATTTTAAAGTTATTTCTAAGTATATTTTCTTAAAAGTATTTTCCGAAGAGTATTTTTAGGGAAATTTTTTTTTTCTAACTTTAAAAAACAGCAGGTCATTTGCACTTTTCCCCTTATTTTGTGTTAGTCTTTAATTTTGCCTCTCATAAAATTTAACATTTGTTGCAAGACATAAATTTATATTCTCACGTCATAATATTTCACAAGTTATGCCCACTCATGCCTTCAATTTCTAAAAAACTTTTGCCTCATTAGGTGCAAGTTTGATTGCTTATGAGCAAGATTAAAAACTAATTCATTTGAATGACGAAAAAATAAAGACTTGTCCATTAAAAGGGACATCTACAATTTTATAAAAAAAATGCTTCTGCTAGTACTCTTCAAAAACATTTATTTTCTCCCAAAAGCGTAATCAAACACCTGAAATTAGGGGTGTTCACGGGTTGGTTTGAGTCGGTTATTAGTCAAAACCAAAACCAAACCAACTTAATCAGTTTTAAAATTATCAAAACCAAACCAAACCAAATATAATATACATTTATCGGTTTGGTTGTTTTCGGTTTTGGTTTGGTTTGGTTTGGTTATTCGGTTATTAACCATACATAAAAATAAAAGAAACAATTCATTCAAAACGTGAAAAAAGTGACAACAATCCATTCAAACGAAAAAATAGTTAGAATGACTGACATTACAAGACTTTTGATCATTGAATTTACTAAATAAAACTTCTAAATTCACTATTTTGGCATAGAAGGAAGAGACAATGACATTTTCAGTCCCACAACGAATTTCCATAAACACTCATATACATAAAACCAATAAGAAATCTGTTCTCACCTTGGACATTTTTTCTTTCATAAGTAAATTATAAATAAATTTTGATGAAACATATATAAAATATTTAAAATTGTCTATGAATATAATATATTATGTATGTATAATAATAAAATTTATGTATATAACTTGTTGGTTCGGTTCGGTTATTTCTTCGATTTTTTTTGAACAAAACCATAACCAAACCAAATACTATCAGTTCTTAACAATCTAAAACCAAACCAAACCAAAACCCAAATTAAATCGGTTCATTTAATCAGTTTGAATTGGTTTTTCGGTTTGAATCGGTTTTTATCCAAACCATGAACACCCCTACCTGAAATTTTAAAAATAAATAAATAAACACTTTTTCCCCTAAAAAAGAATTGTCCAAACATACTTACAAATGAAAATGACTATTTGATGTTGAAAGTTCATTTGATCAAAATTGAACTTGATATCAAAGAAAAAGATACACACCAACCAATGGGTACAAGGAAAACTTACCTTGGTTATTTATCACAATCATAATGAGAGGAAAAGAGAAAAATAAACACAAATGTTCTTACATTTAAAATATTTAACAATTTTTTTATGGTAAAAAAAAAACATCAACACATAGAGTTGTATAGATTATAATATTAGTACTCAGTAAGTGATTGCTCTTCTTTTTACCTTTTTCATCTTCTCCAAATTCCCCATTGAATTTAATGATATCTTCACATTTGATCCAAGTTTGTATGTTTATTCCAACAATCTACAACCAAAATCTTCTCAATAAAAATCTCTTTCTCAAGTGTTCCTGTATATCCTGCTGGCAATTATTCACTTTTCCTTTTATCTGAAACTTCAACCTTTGATTTAATTAAATATGTTAGTGAAAATTACAAGATTACAAAATATGATTAAAAATAAAAATGAAGAAAATAATTATCTTCAGGTTGAGACACTGATATCTCACTCTTTTTAAAGAGATTCAAGTCCATTTCAATAAATCTTTTCACCGGTCCAACAGTAGTACTTGTCCCCTTCAAGATACAACAACCCAATCACAAAGTCAACAAACTCTGGATAAGAGTTGAGTCCAAAGCTCCACAAATGGAGCACCTCCCTTCACTAACTTTTATACACTCTCTGTTTTCTTGTACTCAAAACAAATTAAAGAAAGACCATTACTATATATAGGTGAGGAATTCTTCCTTAGGAAGATAATGGAGTAGTAAATAGGTAGATAAATGGCCAAAAGGGGAGAGATAAACCTTCTATATTTAGTAAGGCAATAACATGTATTCTTGAATAAATAGAAGTAGAAGGTGAGTTTACCAGGGGAATCATTATACTCAATCTTGTTAAGTTCAGGCTTCATAGATGTCTCATCTACAACATCATTCGATTCACCAACAATAGAATTTGTGGGGATAGCCAGATATACGAAGGGCATGCAGATTTGAATATAATTTGTAAATCACGGAATGCCTCTCTTTGCATAAAACATAATATATATATGCTCTTCCAAAACAACATCTTATTGAACAAAAATAACCTATGACAAAATAAAACAAAATCAAATTCAATTACTTGATATTTTTTTTGATTTTGTCAAAGGTTGTTTTTGTTCAAGAAGATCTTGTTTTGGCAAAACAGGCATATATTATGTTTTATACAAAGAGAGGTACTACGTGGTTTTCAAATTTCATTCAATCCACAGGCTGTTCATATATCTGGATCTCCCAAAACTTCTACTATTGGTGAATCAAACGATGCTGTAGATGAGACATCTTTGAATCCTGAACTCAACAAGATTGAGGATAATGGTTCCCCTGGTAAACTCATCTTGTACTTCTATTTATTCGAGAATCCATGTTATTGCCTTACTAAATATAGCAAGCTTATCGCTCCCATTTTGGCCATAAGTTAATGGCCACTAACATCTTTCTATGAACATGACTATTTTTTCTATACACCCAAAAAATTAGTAGGTGAAACTAGAGCCTTACGTAAGACTTTTAGAGTTTGATGCGTGGTTTAGAGTTTTAAAATGGCTCCCCGTACTTAAAATAAAGATTTTATGGGCTAAACGTCAAAATACGACCCTTCAAGGACCCTTGAGGAGGACCCTAAAGTAGCCCTCAAAAATTGGCTAAGTACACTGTCCAAGCGAGGCTTCACGACAGGTGAAAGCCTTCACTGCCCGTGGAAAACACTCGTGGACTTTGCCTTATCTGTGTAGGCGAAGGGCATTGTTCTTGTGAGGCTTCACGGAGCGTGAAAGCCTTCACTGCCCGTAGAAGGCCTCGTGGACTAATGCCTTAGCTGTGTAGGCAATGAGGCAAGTCCACATGAGGGTTCACGAGGTGTGAAAGCCTTCACCACCCTTGGACAACCCTCATGGACCAATGCCTTAGTCGTTTAGGCGAAAGGGCAAGTCCACGTGAGGGTTCACGGAATGTGAAAGGCTCCACTTCCCGTGAAGACCCCTCGTGAAGCTTTCCTTAGCCGTTTGGGCAAGGGGCATAGTTCATGTGAGGGACCACGACATGTGGACAAGTTCACTGCCCGTGAAGAGCCCTCGTGGACCATGCCTTAGCTCCACAAGCCAAAGGCACAAGTCCACGTGAGGAACCACAGCACATGGAAGGGTCTACTTTCCGTAGAGACCCTCGTGGACTTTGCCTTAGGCGCATAGGCAGCCCATACGTGGGGAAATGGGTATTTTTGGTAATTTCAATTTTAAGTCCAATTAAAGTGGGTCCATTTTATATTATTTTTAAATAACTTTATAAGGTATTTTAAGTCAATATTCACCCAAACTAAATCATTTTTACAAAGACCCAAATCAAAATCAAAAGTTGATCTTCCTCACAATGTTTCTCTCTCTAAAAACCCAAGAAGAAGAAGAGTAAATTTGAAGCTTGGGCTTGAAGAAATTAAGGGGTTTTCATCAAATTCTTTGAAGATTCATCATCAAGGTATGATAGTTTTCATCTATGGGTAGATTTCACCCATGGAGCCCCTTCAAATCTAGATTTCAAATCTTACAATTTCCCCAAAAGTCAGGGTTTTATTCTAATGACATGGGTTCTCTTCAAAAACGTTTTCAATGGTTGAATTATGTTGGGTTAAGATTGAATTGATGATTTAAGGTTGATTTATGGTGAAATTCCCCTATGAACCCATGGATTCCCTATATTGCTAAATTGTGATCTTAATGTGGGTTGATTGATTTTAGAAGCATGCAAATGGGTTTTGTTTAGATTGATTGAATTAATTGAATTATGTTATTACCCATATCTAATGTAGAAATTCTAGATGTTGGATTGAATGTGATTCATGATTCTTGAAGGGTAAATTATGATAATTGTACATGAATATGAGAATTATGCATGTGCTTTAAGATTTATTTTGAGATTGAAGATTCTATGATTATGGTGTAATTGTGGTATTAATTGAAAGATCATTCTCCACTATACCCTTATACATGATTATGCATGAAATGTCTATGACTATCATACTATTGTTGTGTAGATTGAAAGGCTATTTTCATGAACACACTATGAACATGATGTGAAAGGTTTACTCAGATAAAAATGATTCTAAGGTTGAAAGACTATTCTCACCTATTTAATCTATGAGCTATCATGATACCATGTTGGTTTGAGTGTTAAGACATTCTTCCATGAACATGAACCTAAGTTAAGACTTAACATGGATTTAAAGGGAATTATGCTTAGCACCGAGTGGATATGAATATGAGATGGAAGCTTTTACGCTAGTTAGCCCAGCTTCCTAATGGGTTCCTTTTACGCCAGTTAGTCCGGGTTCCCAAAAACAGTTATCTCACGAGATGGAAACCTTTTACACCAGCTAGTCCGGGTTTCTATAAGCAATCTCCCTATCCCGTAACTATGTGCCCACATAGGTCTTTGTCTAGTGGATCCACCTAGGCTATCAAACATGAGTTCTACCTTAGGCAAGTAGGACATCTCTTTTCGGTATGGGGGCATGATACCAGAGTCCATGTAGCTCACATGGTCTATGTCGGTTAAGGCTATATTTACATTCATGGCAAGAATATGAACTATGACAAGAACATGAACATGAACTATAACTATGGCTTCTTAAGAAGTTCTACTTAGTGAGAGTGGGGGTATGGGACTTCATTCATGCATTGCATAAGTAGGCTTTAAGAGTGGTTGTGGTGTGGTTCTTTTATGATATAAAGACTTATGAATTATGTATGTTTAATATGGACTGTTGCTATGGGGAGTTTTCCTTGTTACGAGATAATGAATGTTTCCTTGTCTATAAGTAATGACTATGATGAAGACAAAGCATAATATGTATGATGTTGGTGACCTAAAAGTGGTACTTAGTATTAGATAGGATTATGAGATCTTATCTATGCATTGGACAAGTATGGCTTGGGGTTGCTTGTGAAATGGTTGACTTATATTCTTTACAATTGTGCATGATGACTCTTAAACTTGATAAAATGCATGGTTTCAACTAAATGTCCCTTTTTCGCATGTTTTCAAGGATTTTTTGCATGACTATCATACTTAGTGCATTTTTGTACTAACCCATATTTTCCTACATTTTTCTATAAGTGTAGGTCTCGGTTGTTGAGGTGTACCCCTCCTATTGTGCAAATCTTGGATTGGTTCTCTCCACGCTTTTGGTGAGTTCTCATGATTTGAGGACGGAAGTTGTTCAATTCTAGTTTCTTCTACTTTTCCTTTTGAGACTATGTTGTAAAGGGATGTAACCCTTATTGATACTCAATTGTATTAGATTGTTAATGAGACAATGTCTAAACTTCCATTTGTTTTTATGAAAAGACTTCTATTGTAAAAAGTTTTAAATTCCGCATCATCTCTATTTATTTATGCTAAGGGCTTCTATAAGACCCCTTCGGGGTCGAGTACGCCATGTCACATCTAAGGGGTACCCCTGGGTTGTGAAAAACTTGGTAATCAGAGAACAAAATTTAGAATGATTCTAGGATGATGTCTGATAAACCACGTCTAGTGGAGTCTTGTTCATAAGTGTGAAGCACATCGCATTTATGAGTAACAGGCTATAAGATGTTTAGAAAATTTCACTTCTTTTAGTACTCTTTAGTCGTGCCTTAGAGTTTTAACTCTATGAACTCCTTTTTCTAACCTTTCTCTTGTGTCTTTAGGATATGAATACAAGAAGGGTGAACACAAGAAGAATGGAAGAGGAGAATGTGAATGAGGGAGTTCCTCCCTAAGATCCTCAATTTCTTCAAGATCATATTGATGCGGGGGCTATGACAAATGTGGAAATAAGGTCGACTCTCCAAATATTAACCCAAGCCGTTACGGCCCAAGTCAATAGGGATACTAGGAATCATGTGACCCCAATGTTAGTACGACCATTTCAAGGATAAGGGACTTTACTAGAATGAATCCTCCCGTGTTCCATGGCTCCAAAGTGGAAGAGGATCCACAAGGGTTCATTGATGAGGTCTTTAAAGTGCTTGATTCTATGGGAGTGTCTCCACATGAGAAGGCGTAATTAGCCACCTACCAATTGAAGGATATGGCTCAAGTATGGTATGAGCAATGGAAGGGTGAGAGACCCATAGGAGCGGGCCCGGTAGATTGGGAATTGTTTAAGTCATTCTTTATAGATTCTTTCCCCTAGAGTTGAGTGAATGAAAAATGCAAGAGTTTATAAATCTTCGACAAGGGGTATTTAGTGTGAAAGAGTATGCCCTTAAATTCACTCAATTGTCCAAGTATGCTCCAACCTTAGTGGCTGATTCGAGGGCCAGGATGAACAAATTTGTGATGAGGGTGTCCGACTTTGTAGTCAATGAATGTCATTCGACAATGCTCATACCAAGTATGAATATTTCACGTCTCTTGGTCCATGCCGAGCAAATTGAGGAATAAAAGCTCAAGCAAGTGAAGTGGGAAGAAAAGAGGGAATTGAATAAATTACCATGATATATCATCACAAAGAATAATCAATCTACAAAATCATAAGACCACTATTTTGGAAAAAGGTCTTAGCTTATCCATTTTTATAGAGGATACATGATATAGGGAAAAGACAATTATTGCAAGTCAACAAATAGATGAAAATGATCTAAAGAAGTAAATCTTGCTGTTCAAGATTTTTAAAAGAAAGAAAATAATTCCATTTAACAACAAATGCATATTTGATAAATAAAAAATTGGGTAGTCTTAAATTACTTTCTCTGTGTCTAGATTATATATTTAAATATTATAATTTTGCATTGACATGGCAAAATCAGTGATGTAATCCATGACGTAACCAAATATTTTGTAAAGGGTGTTCCAATTTTGGATAAGTAAATACTTTTATGTTATGTGAAAGGTTTGAAGTAATATAGCGATCCTCATAGTCGTTGTGTTTTTTCTTCTTGTTTTGTTTCTTTTGGCCTTCTCACAATTTCATTGTTTTTTTTTTATGACTTGTAGAAATGGATGACACAATTCTCGAGGTGATCTAACTAGCTTCTGAAGAGAGTTCCTATTTTTAGAGTTTTGAATTGTTAATTTGACCAAAGTCAATTATTTAGGTTAACGAGCTCCGATTTGAATTTTGATGATTCCACGAGATCTGGGTGTGATTTATGATTTAGTTAAATTTCTTACATGGATCTCGAGGCATCTGAGAGTGAATAGTGTCATTATGTTGATTTCTAATTTTTTCCTAAAGTTTAGAGTTCACCCCAATAAACATTGGGTTAAGTCGCCATCAGATTGGTGATTTGATTATTCCAATATGCTAGATTTGTATGTTTGGTCTTTTTTCGGGATGTTCCAGATAAATTCTTTTTTATAATCTTAAGGGGATTTGGGTAGGCTGCTTTATGTGGCTATACTCCTGTGATTTATCATTTACTTCAATGAAGGATGCACTGCACACTAGGGTTCGCTTCTGCGAGGATAGTCCACATCAACAACCTTTCACTTGCGTGGTTCCTTCAAATTCTATGTATATTTGCCTGCTCTGCGAGCTCACTGGTGTGAAGATTCTTATATTTGTCGAAAATACGTAGCATAACAATATTTTTTTCCCCAATCTAATTTCATAGTTTATAATTTGATTTTGGGACTTTGAGAGTTTGGTTTAGGTCATTTCAAAAAGGATTTTCATGATTTGATTAGGGGTTTAGAATGTAACCTAGTATTTTCTGCTTCCCTATTAATTCCTCATTAATTCCTATCTTATGCAAGAAGACTTCAACTAGTTAATAATGTCTTGTCAGCCATGCAAGGATTCTGGTCACAGATGTTCCTAATGCCAAAGAAAATATTACAAAGAATAGAATCTATGTGCAAAAGGTTTCTATGGAATGGTAAAGTACAAAATAAAGGGAAAGCACTCATAGCTTGGGAAACACTTTGCTGGCCAAAGGCTGCTGGAGGACTCAATATCACAGATATATATGTGTGGAATAAGGCAACTATATTAAAACATCCGTGGAACCTCCACAAGAAAAAGGTAAAATTATGGATTGTGTGGGTTCATACCTTTTATCTAAAGGGTAGGAAACCATGGGAGGTGGAAGTCAAGGAAGCCTTATGGATTGTAAAGAAAATTCTCAAGGTACGATAATGGCTTGAAGAGAGGGGTTTACAAGTACCTGAAATCATGGAGGAAGAACAGTTCAACATTAAAGAAATGTATATGAAACTGAAAGGGGAGTAGAACAAGGTCTCATGGAGAAGATTGACGTGCAACAATATAGGAAATCCTAAATGGTATTTTCACTATATGTGGCTATACATAGAAGGCTATATACAAAACACAGACTAAGAAACTGGGGAATTATTGATGAAGTTGTATGTTCATTATGAAAGGCAAAAATTGAAACAATCAGCACATGTTTTTCACATGTTCACTCTCAAAACAGATATGACAAAATATTCTTAGCTAGTTACTCATCACAAGGGGTAGCACTGGATGGAATGAGGACCTGGAATTGGCCACAGGAAATGCTACTAGCAAATCTACTATGGCAGATATATACAGAATTGCACGAGCAGCAACAATATATCATATATGGCAGGAGAGAAACCATAGGTATATTCCAATATAAGGAGAGGACCACAGACATGATCAACCGACTAATTATCCAAAATATACATCATAGAGCTAGCATGATATGTATTCTAATAGGATATATGCATAGTCTTAATTTCTATCCTTAGAATAGTATAAAAGTGTGAGGAAGATTTAGAATTTTTAGGGCTCTAATATTGGAACACAATGACATATTTGGTAATAAGATTTACAGTTACCAAAAGAAAATATTTGTGTTTGGATTAGAGAAATGTAGTTTAAGTCCCTAAGGTAAATTACATGTAATTTCTTTATTTGAGAATCAATTAATGATCAAATTTAGCTGATTTTTGGCGCATGAGCTTTTCACATGATGGCTAATCTAATTTTGAAATCAATTTTCACCTTTTAGCTTAGGGGCTCAGGGTTGTCTTTATGAGTCAGTTTTTTTGACAAGAGTTTAATATAAATATGGGTCTTGATATACCTCAGGCCTCTAGAAGGAGTTTCATGGTTAAATCCAACAAAAAATTAATCTTTAACTCCAAACACCTCCACCGGATTTCACATCTACAAAAAGAGAAAAGTAAGGTCAACAGTAGTTGGTGTGGATAAAAAATAAGATCGATTTACCTTTGCTATCTGATATATCTCATCCTTTTCCATGGATGAAGTATGTGAATGAACCGAAGATGAAGCCCGAGTAAATAAAGGGTGAAGGGAGCCATAAACATGGAAGCGGTGGAGTATAGGAGAGTGAGAAATGGAGAGCTTTCTTTAGAAAACCCTATTTCAGGGAATGGCAAGTTCTTGGTCATCAAGACCAAGACCAAGTTGTCCTTTTATTTTCTTAGTTGGGCTATTAGTCATTTGGTCTAAAGTGGGCTATTATTTGTCTTGTTTGTGTGTGATACTTCTTCATGAGAAATAAATGGACCATCGGTCCATAATTTTTTTTTAAAAATATGGGTGTTGATAGACTCGTATACTCATATAGATTATATTTTTAATAAAATAGGAGAGTTCCAAGGCTATTCAAATAGGGAAGTAACTTTTTAAGAGTTCATGGCACATATACTCGACTTTCAATGTAGATTATAATTACTCTCTTAGACATTGCTCGAGATGGTTTATTAGTTTATTCGGTGTTGAAATGAATGACTTATTGATGTGCATTCTAAGTAAGGACATAGCCAATAGATGTTATGTGACTTGAATTGGTTATGGTTTGTTACATCACTCTTATTCATGCATTATATAGTATTTTGATGGGTTAGTGGCTTAAGGACACTATTTTGACATAAATATACTTGCTTATGTAGCATATGATCATGCTTTATTATTTTGATCAATAATACATATTCATTTGTCATGAATCACGAAAATGGTATGAAAGATATGATATAGTAATAAACCCCAAAGAAAAATAGTTCCTTGAGATATTTATTATATGATGTCGTGGTTGACTTCCAACAAGTTGAATCATGCATGCCTGAGGGAAAATCGTTTGGATGGGTATATGGACATGTAAGTCCCCCATGGGTCATTTGCTCTGATCCCACCAGGCTATTGGTGGAAGCAGATGTATATTGATAAGATCATATATATGACAACTGCATTACATCACACCTTATTTTTACTTGATTTTCACATATGTTGTTTATTGGGTGATGTTAATTTGTTGTCTCTCGCCATCTCTCATTAACTATTTAGAAGTTGAAGACTTATATGGGTTACATTTTATACTTTATATGGTAGAACAGTCAGACTTCAACTTTATCGGCCTGTGATGCCTTCTTATACACTTGTTCCCATATTCACACTACACTTGTTGCATCTTTTGATGCAGATTCTACTTGCAGTTCCAGTATCCCTTGTGTTGACATCCAATTTTTTGCCTCCACATTATAGATTAATCATCGAGCTTCTTCAATTTCAAATGACTTAAATAATTAGTTTTATAAAATTTCAAAAAAATAAAATAAATAACAGTTTGCAAGTTATTTTTAAATAGTATTGTAGCCTTTTTTATTTTTTTTTCAAATAATATATATGTTTTTATATAATTATGTATATAATTAGTATATTTTATGGATATTAAAAAAATCATCTCAAAAAAGATTTTATTTTTAGTTAAATATTTTATGAAATTAGTTCAATTTAAGTTGAGTTATAGTTTAAGTTAATTAGTTTTTAATTAAATTAACTATTTTATTTCGTTAAGATTAAGAATACCGTTAGTTAATTATATTAATTCATCCAATTTAATTACTAGTCGAGTTTATATTAAGTGAATTCAATTTGGCTACGTTCTTAATTCAATCGGCTAAATTATCAATTTATTTGGCTATACTTTAATTACAAATCTAACCCCTCTTTCACCCCTCCTTAATTCAAATTTGAGACCAACTTCACCAAATTCACAATTCTTTCAGCCACCCAAAAACAATTCCAGCAGCCCAATCTGCCCAATTCCAATACCAAACCCACTTTTCTCATACAATTCTTCCATTCAGCAGCACAACATACATACATCCATACACACTGATACCCATCAGTACGCGACCCCAATAGAACGATGCCTTACATGTCTTCTTCTTTCTTTGACTAGTACACCCAGACGCGTGCAATACAATTCAACGATACCAACGTTTAAAGATCAACAAAAGCAACGTGAACATCAGCAGCAACTTCTAAATGGCGTTAATAGTACACACCCATATATGCACCGTCCTCCTTTTTCTACAGCAGCAACATTCGACTGTAGCAGCCACATCTTCATCCTTGCTAAGCGTGGGATTAAACCATCTAGAGCTCAAGGACGTCCGATTCAATCGAGGCCATCGACCTCTTTTGGATTAGTTGACACATTTTTGGGAATCGGTACAATTTTTTGATTTCTAAATTCCCATTCCCTAATTCATATCAAATTTTCCAGATTTCCCCCAAAATTCAAACCCAAAATTCCCTCTATATAAACCTCTGTATTCTTTAGTATTTGGGGTGGAAAAAGGGGCTGGAAAAAAGGACAGAAAATTTCCATTCTAAAGAATGATTTTCTTACTTCGAAAACCATAAAGTTTCATAATCTAAAACAGAAAAAAAAGAAGGAATTCAAAATCTTTTGGGCCTTGAAACTTTTGGAACCAAAAGCTTAGTCGGTTTTTACTTTTGGTCGACTCAATGCTCTTCTTGGGCATGGTGGTGGAAGCTTCGTCGTTCCTAGTTCGCTGCTCCGAGTGTAACATCCCAATTCGAAAAGGGCAAAGTAACAATTTTCATAAGTTGCAGGTGCCAGCCGATGGAGGCCACCCACAACCCGTGGATGGGACAACAGACCATAGGTGTGGTTCGTGGTTGGCCACCCCAACTCAATCCCAGAGGTCCAGAACCACGATCTGACTAACGGACCGTCCATCATACCATTTGATTATTTATTTAAATGATTGGACTATGATATCTTATGCATGAATTGATGAAATACTATGATTTTATGATGATTCCCCTAGAAGCCATGTAATCCCCATGTTTTCAAGTTATGATCATGTGATGTGGGATTTTTATTATGAATGTAGAGATTTATGAAATTAAGCATGTATTGATAGAATTACATGAGTTTATGATGACATCCATATCTAACCTATATTTTCTAAATGTTGATGATTAAAAGTAGGTTTTGAACCTTGAAAGGTAAATTATGAAATTATGTGTGTTCTTATTAAATTTATGCAAATGTTTTAAGGATGCTTTCAGAGTAAAGTATCAATGATGATGTTGTTGAAAGGATTTCTCATATACACATAAAATCATGATTGTGAAAGATTTTCTCACATAATAAGGATTCTAAGGTTGAAATGTCTTCTCACCTAATTGAATCAAAGATTAAGAGATATCCAAATGAAACTTAGCTTGAATTGGTTATTGAATGATAACTTTTCATGTATAAAAACTTAGCTTGGATTGGCAAGATGACATTCCCTTTCATCGAGAATGAGTACAAGTAAGAAATGACTATTCCATGGAATTTATGCTTAGCACCGAGAGGATATTGAGATGGAAGCTCTTCCGTTAGTAAAGGTCGTGTTTCTAGAAGCAATCTCATTATCCCTTACCTATGTGCCCCCATAGGATGATTGTCTAGATAGACATTAGCTAGTAGATCTACTTAAGCTAGAAGTTCATGGTTCTTACATTGGCAAGTAGGAAAACCCTTTTCGGTGTGGGAGACACCGGGGGATCATGCTATATCACACATGGTCTCTCTGTCGGTTAAGGCTACTTCACATAGTAATAATGAACTAAGGTTACTTGATGAAGTATCTCATATGTGTTCAAATGTTTTAATGATGTTAGCTTGCATTGACCATGTTTTATGACTTATGTTATCCAACCTTTTTATATCATGTTTTAGCTTGGTCAATTGCATGTCATGAAATGTCCTCTTTTTGCATGATTTAAATGATTTTTTGCATAGTTATCATACTTGGTACATTGTTTTTTTTATTAATTGATGAGTCCAAAAATTGGACTTATTTAGGGCTATGTTTTGATAGAATTAGTGTTCTCAGATGCATATTTTATCTCAGTATCTGATGAAAACCCTTAAGTTTCAGGTATTTGGAGTTTGAGGGAAAGCATGGACACTACTTAGCAAAAAGGAACAAAAGTAGCTGAAAGAACGAAGAAATGAAGATCTGAGAATTGCCGAACCCATTCGGTGAGTCACCAAAAGGTCTTATCCTCACCTTTTGTTCCAGTGTGCTGAGCCCTAAAGGAAAGGATCAAATTAGCTCTGAAAAGGAGAAGTCGGCGTGTTGCCGAGCAGTTCTACGAAGCTGTACTATGTCGCCCAATGATCCAAAACACGACGATGCTGAAGGCTAACTTAAGACGGCAATGAACTAGACCAAAGGGTGGATCGCCGAGTTGATCGGCGATCCTGACTAACTTCGCTAAGTGATCCTTCGCAGCATATTTTCTAAAAACTATAAATACTAGTTGCAGTTTTGTGGTTTAGTATCAGAGTAGAAATTATTATTATCAAGTTTTATTATTAAGTTTTAATATCAGACTTAGAATATTCTCTCTAAGCTGGGACAGGGTTTTGAAGAACTTGAAGATTCAAATGATTTCAACTCCAAGATTTTGGACTTAGGTCTTACGTATTTTTCACTTTTGACTTGTTTTAAGACTTAATCTTGCATACCCATTGATGGAAATTGAGATTGGTATACATTTTTACCTCTTTTACATTTTGTAGCTAAAACCCCTATTCTTGGGGTGTGATTTTGTGAATATGGGTTAGATTATCTATTGGGTCTTGCTTGTTGATGATTTATTTGTTGTTTAGATGTGATATCATTTAGTAGTTGTGGTGGAACTTTATGAAATTGTAGTTGCAAATACGATTTCACCTTTGTGTTTTTGGCTTGCTCGAGAGAGAGGTCGTAAAACTAAGACTGCTAAATTGATGGTTGGTGGTGGTGGGTTGACATGAGGTTCAGCTCGAGAGAATGAACCCTAGTCCTTCTCCCGCACACTCAGCTCGAGAGAGTTAGTGGGCTAAGGCAGAGGCTGTTCTTCATGTGGCAAGTGGGTGTCCGAGAGGAACCCATTTGATTCGGGTTAAGTTGCTTGAGAGATAATTTACCCCCACTATAGTCTAGCCTAGTCACAAATATTCAACGGATTTACTGTCAAAAGCATGTACCCAATAGTCTAGTCTAACCCGTATTCCTATCACATCCTAAGAATCCCGTCTCCATATTTGTATCTCTGTTTATTTTTGTTGATTTTGCCCTTACTTGTTTACAAATCCCCCATTGATATTTGACACTCGTGTCAAATCCCTTTAATTTGTCATGTCTTCATTTGATAAAGTCTTTAGCTTTGGTTAGCTTTAGCACTTTCTCGCTTAACCACTAATTTTCAGGAACCTCTCCCTTAGGACTCGACCCAAACCAAGGTTGGGTTACTTTACTATTATACAATCGTAGACACTTGCATTGCAAGTTGTGTCTTGGTTACGCAAACATCAAAATGGCGCCGTTGCCGGGGAGTGGTGTTACGTGAAAATTTTTGGTTAAGATGAATTTTGCTTTTGATAGTCATAGTTTTCTAACTTAATTTTTAGTTTTGTTTTGCTTTGAAATTATTGATATAGGCAGGTACCCTAAGCATGGCTGAGGGAAAGGGTAGCAAATCAGCTGAGATGAGTAAAGAAGTTGGGAGGGACTTCAAGTTAACCGCACTGGTAACTCATCTAAATGAGTTGACCACCAAAATATCAGAGGTGAAAAACCAGTGCATGAGCCAAGAGAGGTACATACCCCCTCATGAGCGAAAACAATCTAGAGATAGGGAGAACAATCGTATCGAGGACACACTCCAAATCATTCTCTGAAAGATCACCGAACAAGATCGAATGTTGGAAGAGATGAAAGAGAATATTGAAGTGTTAAATCAAATGATTTGCTCCCATTCTAGATCGATCTAGCTGATTAGGATACTCATGAGTTATGCAATGCCTCCTCTTCACTCTAATGAACTATTGGGGTTACCTAGTAACTATAGGACCAACCCCACCAATGGAGAGTGAGTAAGGACTCGCGTCGTGCCACGACGTTAACTAAGGTGCTTCTTGGGAGGCAACCCAAGGTTTTAAATGCTTTTGTTTGCTTTTAGAAATAATGGTGTGTTAGTGGTGCATGTTTAGATGCTGAAAGTATTTGGAAAATGCATATTGGCGAGTAGAAGGTCAGTTGGCGAATCGCCGAAACGGTCGGTGTGCTCGATTTGACCCGCTGTTTGGACCCTCACTTTAATTGAAGGTCCTGTAAGACTCGACGAGCAAAGGGACCACTCGGTGTGTCGCTGAGTAAATTGGCGAGTGCGACTAATGTCACCGAATGGGCGCGAACTGGATGGTTTATAATGGCCAAAAGACTTAGAATTTGAAATCCTTCACTTTCCCTCGCGTTTAAACTTCACAAACTCACACCAAGGTATTATATTCAATATTTTTATATTCCATTAGTATTTTAGTTGTTGATAGGACGTCAGAACTAGGATTTCTTTGCTGCCTAGCTTTTCAATTGCATTTTAATCGGCATATAAGGTTGGTTTCCGAATCTTGAGTTTACATTCAAATTTTTTTTACTCATTTGTAATGATCGTATCGTTTTGTTGTGTGCTGGGCCTCTCTGATAGAATTAGAATGCTGAAATGCCAATTTTAATTTGAAAATCTTGCCCGTATTATTTTGATCATCAAATGCCCGTAGTTTTTTGTGCTTTTAAATGAATGAATTGTATTGGGTTGTTGTTGCGTGTTGTTCAGATTGATTGGGTGAAGTCTGAATAGCCCATGTTTGTGGGAAATGGCAAAAACGACTCTATAATAGAGCGGGTAACACCACTCTTAAGAGCAAATATCATCGAATGGCCAAATTTGGCAAAATAGGGAAAAATTTGAGTATCCCGGGGTGATTGGTACTACGGGTCTTGATTGAATTCCATTAGTGTATTCTTTGATTTTGTTTTCGGGGGTTGCGGGGTTGAATTCGAGAAGGTAGGTTGGAAATAGAAACGTTGGGCTGTTTGGCGAGCTGAGTCGAACTCGCCGAACCACTTGGTGTTTCGCCTAATGACCCCATCTCACTTTTAACATCATGCTTTATGTGTTGTTTGAGTCTGTAACTTTCAGCGAGAAGCCTTTGGTCACCGAAAGCACCCAGCGACTTGCCGAAGGTACTCTTGATCGCCCTTTGTAGGCTCCCATGAACCTCTGTTGCACTGTAACTTTCGGTGAACAAACCCATGATCTCCAATAGTAGTCGATGATTCGCTGAAAGGCCCTTCCCATCGCCGACTTGCTATAATTTTTAAGCCAATCCCTTCGGCGAGCCCAACTTAGCTCGCCAAAGAGGTTCGGCGACTCGCCGAATGGATCGACGAGCCTATCTGGAATAGATTTTCTGTGATTATGTTTGAATTTTCTCTTAATTTGTCCCGATGTCTTATAGATATGGTATGCACAAATCTAACCATGCAACCTCAGAAGAAAGCACAGGGCATAACCATAAACGAGGGGGGGTCAAATCCTCCAAAGAGGAGAGGAGAAAAACTCCCACCAAGAGATAAAGGCAAAAGAAAGAAGTATATAGCTAGAAAAGGAGTACCTATTGAAACCCATGCTAATTTTTCAGAACTAGAAGATGAGCAGCCTCTGATAAATCGAATGGATAAACTCCGGGCCAGATCTCAGTCCACGTCCACCAATATTCCCTCAGCTGGCACTTCTCCGACAACAGACTCCATGCTAGTGCAGACACCTCTAGTGGCCCCTGCACTCCCTATCATTCCTCTTCTTAGACTACTGAACAGACTGAAAGGTGAGGGGTACAGACCATCCTAGAGGAGAAGCTATTATCTATGGAGGGTCTGGAAGGCAAGCATCCCGATGTGATTGACACCCTCCGATACCATGAGTTTGAGCAGTTCACAAGGCCCCGAGGCCCTTAAATTCCTTCTTGGGTTAGGGAATTTTACACAACATATAGGGAGTTGGTGCACAAGAACAAGAAAAAGGCGAGCGAGTTTAGATCGATAATGTCGGTCATGGTCAGAGGTAAGGAAGTTGAGTGACACAACGAGTATATTAGCATTGTATTGGGTAGACCGCTGCACTCTGCACTTTCCTACAAAGGGTTTCCTATTGTTCGATCCCTAGATGACCTGACAAGTTGGCTGGCTCCTCTGATTTCTGACACCACCCCGAGGTGGATGGATGTAGGGGCACCTATTGAGAAGAGGGGCTTGAACATCGCTGCCAGGTTCTGGTTTGGTTTCATCATCAGCACCATCATGCCATCATAGAATGAGTCCATTTTGCACCATCCTAAGGCAGCTTGCCTTGGTTATATCATGTCCAGGAGGCACATCGATCGAGGGTTGCTGATTTCACAAGAGATAGCCATGAGGGCCAAGCAGAAGCTGACTTCTCTGTCATTCCCAGTCTTGATCATGGAGTTGTGCCAGTGTGCTAGAGTACCTTGGGACACTATGAGGGATATTGAGGTCACCCCGTCTTTCTCCACTGACATCCGACATATTGAGGCTGATTTCATATGAGAGGAGGTTGACAGGAGGAGAGCAGCTTCGACAGATATTTCTCCGGAAGTTGATGTTGACTCGTTACCAGCAGAGGGACCTTCGCCTACTCCGGCCTCTGAGCCTTTAGGTACATCCGCTCCTTCCTCTTCTTCATAGGTCCCAAGTGCTTCTTCCTCCTCCCAGCCTGTTAGGATTACTCAGGCCATGATCTTAAAGATGGGACAGCTGGCCTATTCTACGGATGTGAGAGTGACTCGATTGGAGAGATCCATTCCAGGGATGATCGATAGTGCTATCTTGGCTGCACTGACCCCCCTTAGGGCCTCTGTTGATGATCTGGCTACTAGAGCCACTGCATGTGAGAGCATATAGGGAGAGACATTCGAGGTTTCGGCTTTGAAAGCTGAAGTGGCAGATTTGAGAAAGGACATCGACTATTTGAAGTCTACCGACTTCACCACATTAATGCAGGGTGCAGATGATGAGGATGCTCCTGAGACCTCGAGGATTCCTCCGACTACCACCGGAGTTGTGCAGAGGGGTGGCACAGTAAATGAAAAGTCTGATGCAGAGATCGACGAGGAGTTGATAGCAGTACAAGAGGAGGAGATGAGAGAGAGCAAAGATGAGAGCATATTCAGAGATTTACCAGATCTTGTGGAGACAGTTGTGAAGTTGGTGACCCAGACATCGCCGATTGAGACGTCCACAGCAGCTCATGGTGGATCGACATTGATGTTCCTTCTGAGATTACTCTGGGCACTGATGCCCATATTCAGAGCACTACATCGGGCACTAAGGCCCCAACAGATGGAGCAACTGTGTAGACAAGACCTTTCTTTACCTTCCTTTCTGTCTTACTTACTTTTCCTTTTGGATACTTTCATTCGCATTTGAGGACAAATGATTTTTGTTTGTGGTGGGGTGAGACCCACCTTTTTGCATATTTATTTTGATTATATATTTGGGTTGTGAGCTATTATTGTGTTAACACTGTTTTTTGTGGATGTTTGAGCTTGTGGCTCCTTTTATTTTAAATTACAAAATGATTTTAACCCGTATGAAATTTTTTGCCACCTCTCCTGTGTTGAATGTGGCTGTTCTTTTGCAAAATTTAAGTCTCGATTTCGATCAATATCGATGACTTGAATAGTGCTCTCAATCGAACGAACATGAATGTGCGGCTACGATGAGGCAAAATGAAGTTGCATAGACAATATGTGAACTCTTTGCATCTCCTTGTGATTAGCCATGTATCAAATTGACTCTCTTGTGATGACTGTTGCACACTAGCAAAAGTGTGGAGTCTTGTTTGACTGTAGTGTCAATGCCTAGTGTGTTGTGCTTACTTTGAAACATGCATGATAGATCCTATATTTTACCCATTGGTCTGGTCGACTAAGTAAGGCTCTCTCTTGATATGATATTAGGCAATCTAAGAGTGTGAGCCAATTTGATATATACCTCTTTTGTGACCTACCTTGTGAGTGTGTGAACCGCTTTTGAACACCCCTTGAGACTTACCTTCCTTTGGAAGAAACTTGATGAAAACTAGACCTTTCTTTGTCCATTACCTATAATCCTCATGAAGTTGTGGTTAGTTGAATAGCCAACTTAGGCTAAAAGCCTATGTTGGGGGTGAGGTGAAAAGAGAAGGAAAGTTAAGAAGTGCAAGGAAAGTCTCCTTTAACCCATGGTGTTGAGAAAAATGGAACCCCTCCATATAAAAAAAAGAGAGAAATAAAAAGAAGAAGAATGAAAATGAAAGTTGTGGAATAAAGTACTAAAGAAATGGGGTTCCTAAACAATCCATGGAAAGGGAATAATAGGATGACTTATAAGCACTAAAAAGCACCATATTTCATGAGGATGAAAGTCACTGAGCCTAAATAACAATACCTTTGCACTCATCCCTATTACAAGCCTCAAAAAGACCTTTTTGATCTTGAGTAAGCCAAAACAAATGTTGATTGGAAAATACGGGTAAACCTATGGGTGAAAGCATGCATTGTAATCTTCCTTGTGAGAGTGAGCGTTGCATTTGATTCCGAAACTTTAAATGATTAAACCATTGTGTGTGAATATGGAATCATTCCTTGTGTGAGGGCATTTGAACACTTTGGTTGAGCTTGAACCTGCATTTGAAGAAAGTATTGTGAGCATGATATTCTTTGATATTGGTGAGTCACAACTCGAATCTTTGAGTACACATTTGATCTTTGCATAAGTAAATTGAGTCTTGTTGTGTGCATTCATGATTCAGTCTTGTGCAACACTGTTTGAGACACCCTTTTTGAACAGCTGAACTTGAGTTTGCTTGAGGACAATCAAAAGTTTAAGTTGGGGGTGTTGATGAGTCCACAAATTGGATGATTGTTTAGAGAGACATTAGCTAGTGGATCCACTTTAGCTCAGTTATTGTCCTTTAGCTCTCGCGTTAGTAGAGATGGAAGCTCTCGCGTTAGTAGAGGTTGGGTTTCTAGTAGCAATATTTTATCCCTTACCTATGTGACCACATAGGATGATTGTTTAGAGAGACATTAGCTAGTGGATCCACTTTAGCTCAGTTATTGTCCTTTAGCTCAAGATACTCAACAGAAGATACTCAAAACATTGAAGACCTTAGGAATGACTTCAAAAAATTCTCTCTAGTTCTTCTTGGAACTCAAGGTGCTAAATCTAGTGACCTTAACACTTAGAAAAAATTTAAATTCTTTGGTAAAAACTTACTCACTATGAAAGATGGTTCGAGTCTTAGCTCAAATATTTTCTGGGGTGTTACAATATCTCCCCCTTAGGATCATTCGTCCTCGAAGGTCGACTGGATTGGGTATGGAATAGGGTTACTCTTACCAAGGTCTGATTCTAATAGTACGCTTTCACTATATTCAACCTTAACCCAAATCCTTAGGTTTGGGTTCTATACCACTCTATAGGGAATCTCATCCCAAGACTATTACTCCTTACCACCATATTAAAGCTTAGTACTCTAACAACTCTATGGACTCCTACTAACCAACTCCTTCGAAGCCAACTAAGGGCTCTCATTTAACTATTTTTTATAGTAAAACCTCATTCTCCTCTTTTATAACCTTATATGTAATTATCACACAATCATTATCATAATAGGAACATTAAATTTCTCCTTCTAACATCACTCCATTACTAAAAGGACCTCTAAAAAGTTATCTCCCATATTCTTTGGAACTCATCACTATCCTTCTCTTAAACACTTGACTTGATTTCTCATCTTGTCATCTCCCCCTTAGGTCTAAATTTGACACTTGAAAGCTATGGACCTATTCCATCATCTCTAACTAGTCTACATCCTCTTTTACTCTAACACTTGGGAGAAGTTCATCTCATGACTACCGAACTCTTTATAAGCGGGTACTAAGACCTATTTATAAAGTGTTTCTTTTAACCTCCACTAATTACATACCCTCTCGGTACACCACTTTATTCTTTTTTTTAACTCTTGTGACTTAGCCACACTTTACTGTCCTTATCTAAAGGTTTGGGTGTCCTACTTGTACTACTCACATTCATTGCAGCAAACATCTCAATTCCTCACATACTCTATGTCAAGTCTACTAGATCAAATCTCAATAGTAACATCATCACCCTCATGTTGTCATTATTTTGATAATGACACTCATCTCAAATTCAAGCTTAATGTTCATTACTAAACCTAAATATCAATATGATTTCTCGCCTACTATACTATACCTCATTACATAATTAGTTTTATAACCTTTTGAACATCATGACCCTCTTAAACAAATCATAAGCCTAGCCTAGATATATCCCTTTATGAATACTCTGTGCTTCTATTCAACACATATATTTAGCCTCTTTTAACACGATGACACATCAACATCCACTATATTTTGGTTAACAATAGACTCTAACTTATCTTGACTAGTAACTATTTCTCTTTCTTCTATCAAGAACTCTTTACAACATTATTATTCATTATTCTACTCATAAAGGAACTAATCACTTATAACTTACTGGGTACACGATTTCAATAGCATAATCTGCCCGATCACTACCTCATTTTCATAGATCTCTATACCTCTGCATACTTTCCTCTAACTCTGGGCTCTTTCACTACTACCGCTCATGATCTTGCAACTCATTTTGCCTTTTTGGGTGGAAATAATACCCAAGCTCTAAACATACTTCCTCATAAGGATTTTAGATGAAACAAGGCTTAGGAAAGAGAGTACAACTCGCTTTTAGCTTGAACACATGATTCATATGAACATGAGTGCATTAACTCAACACTTAACTTACTCATGGGCTTCTCTAAAGCCCCTATGGAGTCTCATGACTTCCTCATGACTCTGGTAAGAGCAACTCATTGGTAAAGAACTGACTTTTCTGTTCAACCACTGGTAGTATGATGGGTAGTCGAATGATTCTGAGAAACGTACGAGTATAAATAAATCTATATGACATATCTCTATTGCATGATTAAGAGTATAAAAGAAGGGAAACTTTTCTTAAATGTCTATCTTCCCTTATTTATAGAAGTGGGGCCCTCACAACCATAAACAAGACCCTATTGACACGACTTCATAGACACCCTAGGACACTTGAACTCGGTGCTCTGATACCAAGTTTGTCACGACCTGAGCCTACACCCTTGATGTGGCTGGCACTCGAGAACCATTGTTGGTCCCCAAGTGAACATTTATCCTGGCAGACTATAAGCGGAACGCTAACCCAAGCATACAAAGCTTAAAAAACTGAATAAAAATACAAAGCTTAAACTCATATGAAAAACTCTAAATAAAATAATATATTCAACTCGCCACAAAATAGGCAACTTAATTCTTTAAAACATTTAACAAAATAAATGAACAAACTTCTGAAACTCTATTTTCTATTTATAAAGGCTCTAACGGATAAAGATGGAAGTTAGGACAAGACCCATGACATCCTAACAAGTGATATAACTGAGCGTACAATGGAACCCTTTGGAAGCAAGGAGGCTCACCATAGCTAACTCGAACTGTATGTAGTATCAACGAAGCACCTGTTGATGATCCTAAATACCTGTATCTGCATCATGAAATGATGCAGGTCAAATGGCTCAGTACGTGGAATGTACGAGTGTGTAAGTGGAATTCTAAAGCATAAACATAAGCTTGAGCTTGATAAAAAGGAAACATATTTACCTCTTTTCAACTCACTCAACTCAAGAATAAGATACTCAACTCAAAGATTAGATACTCAACTAAAAGATATGATACTCAACTCAAAGATATGATACTTAACTCAAAGGTACTCATCTCAAGATACTCAACTCAAGATAAAGCAACAATAAAAGATGCAATAAATGAAAAACTTTTAAAACAACAGATAGCAACTCAATGTATTGAAAATAAAATAATAACTCAGTTTGTATATAAAAATACAATATCACTCTGTTGGAGATTCTCTAACCGACAACCATCACTATGAGCTATGTGATGATAGAGCTTCTCGCCCACGCTGCTAGAACTATCATATACCTTGCCGGGGTATTGAACCTCCTCAACTAAGTGAATCCACTAGACTATGCTAAAAAGCATTAAGGAGCCATCTAAAAAGTATGACCCTTTCTACCCACGTTGGCTACATGGTTTACTCTTTGGGTTTAATGTGTCTTAGATATTGTCATGTTTCCACATTTATGCATATTCATGAAAAGCTTAAATTTTGAGAAAATGAGTTAACTTGATTGATTTCTCCATGTTTATGTGCATTTAAATAGAATGCAAATCAACCCCATCGTTGTATGTAGATTCTCTCATGGTACCTCTAATTAAGTAACTTTATTAATTATTGTTTTTAAATAAATTTAAAAAACATATTTAAATTTAAAAAAATTGAAAATACTTCAAATATAACAGTCAAAGCTCAAAACACATTAGATATGGTAGATATCAACACATTATAGAAATCATATAATTCAAATGTGGAAATCCTAGTTAACAACTACCCAATGTATTATTAGTTGTTAAAGAGGAAAATACAATTAATTGTTGATTTGTCTGTTAGTTAAATAAATTAAAGTGCAAATTTATGCACTTGACTAGTTTCTGGATACATGCTTCACACGTATGTTCCATGTGAATTATCATAGATATGTTAGAATGACTAAAAATCTATGAAAACATGTATATAATGAGTAATAAAATGCAACAACTAGAAATAAATCTTTATTAACATGACCAAAAACACCAAATGAAGGGCGTATTTTGATGTTTCAAATTAATTTTGTTTAAGCAACAAACTGTAACTGTTAAACTTTGGTTTATAGTTAGTAAACTTTTAATAAAGTCACAAAGGGCTAATTTAAGCCCAAATTAATAAGAGTATAGACTTACGGCAATAAAACATTCAAAGGAAACTAAATCAAGAAGTAATTGAGAAAAACCAAACAAGAGAAAAACAGAGAAGAAAAAATACAGTGTATACATCTTTCTTAAGTCTTTGATCAATAATAATATAGATGGAAAAATTAATACAAATTAGTACATAATTTTCTGAATTCTTATAGACTCCTTCTCCCTTATCCAACCATTTACTTAAACTATAGAATGAAAATGCTAACCTTGGGTAAGGATTTCATGAAACAAAAAAGATGACTTTATATAGATAAAAATGAAGGAATACCAAAAGTTATATTAACATTTTAGATTAAATATTTGAAGGTTATGAATATGAAAATATGAGAGTTATGAATATTAAGAATGTAACAATTGAATAAGTAATTAGATATGAGTCATGAATGTTAATATTTAAAGTAAATACTAATAATAATAATAAATAAATAAATGAAGAGTAAGCTGACAAACCTTATAAACAGGGTACATGCACAAGATAATGAATTAGTGATCACGTGAGCAAGAATTTGAGCAACTTTAAGGTTGACCCCGAGTCCTCATCTTGAGTTAACATACATATGAAACATGTCTCGCATGATCACCTACAAGTCATACCTGAGTCCAAATCACCTTTTAAATAACCCAGACTATTCAAGGATGCAACATATATACCTACATAATATTATAAAAAAGTAAACTCAGTTCACTCATGGAACAATAATGCACATACTCAGTTCTTTTAAGGAACCCACAGAAAAATTGTTAGTGTATTGATGCGGTACTCGAGCCAACTAGAGTTAGAATTTATATCAAGCACGGTATCCGAGTCAACCTATTCCTCTACCAGTGTGGTACCCGAGCCAATCAACAATCATGCTCAATCACAATCACAATGAAGAATACCACGTGAAACGGCAAGTAAACATGTTTATTGCATGAGATTATCAACATGATGTCACTTTATATTCTCCCTATGTTTTCCCTAACATGCATTCCACAATGATACTACAAAGCAATAGACATGCATATATACATATATTAGAAAACATGCAACCATTATCTACCTCCAATCAAGCTTGGATGCTATAAAGAACTCGAACACTCTCCTTTTTAGTGTCTTGGTTTGTTTTTTTTGTCTAAAATAATAAATAACACAAAAATCAATAAAAATTGCTTAAATATACCCAGATTAAAAACCAAAATTTTCCCATGCCAATTCATGATCATTCTAACCCACCCAAGACTTTTATCATCATTAAATCGAGTCAAAACCCTCCCCCAAAAGTTATATTTTCGACTCTAAAGCTTAAGAATCAAATTACAAGATTGGGGAGTAACAAACTTATCTTTATTGACGAATTCGGTGGAAAATCAAGTACAAACAACACAAAGTCACATCTCAATCTCAAGAAAAATAGTACATAAAATAGGAGGTTTTGAATATTTTTTTGCAGAAAATCTTGACTTACCCCGCTATAGAGACTTTGACCCACTATAATGGCGTGAGCCTCACTATAGCGGTTTTCTCCCCACTATGACACTTAATCATGGCCGCTATGGTGGAAGCCTCTCGCTACAGAAGACTATGTAATCTTCAAAGACTTGGAAATCCTGAAAAGTCCAGTTTTCACAATATATATTCTTTCCTTGATGACCCAAAATATCCCCTTCATGCCAAGTTCGATTTTGAGAGTTTTACTCATCTGAATTTGATTTCGTAAAGCCCTATGAATCCCTTAATGTCTTGGATACAAGAAAATATCAACCTATCATCTACATTACATCCCACCCCTTCTAGGATGGCCTTAGATTTTACATAGTTCTGATTTCTTCTGAGATTGACCTAGCCTAAAATTTCAAGTCACTACCCAAAAAGTTTTTAGGCCCAAATTCTTTCATTATTTGCCTAGTCTTAACAACCGAAACAGATCATTACAATCATCTCAGTTGTGAAAAAATAGATGATTATTAATTGTTTCATTTCATTATTTCTGTAACATATACATATAAGAGAATATTTGATTAAAGTTCTTGGAAAAACATGTAATTATTATACTTGGTGTGAGGTTATTTATTCATTAAATAATTTAACAAATAAGATAAAGTAAATATATAATACTGAAAATGTCGAGTACGTATTAATATTAATAAAATACTTATAATGATATAAAAGAAATATATAATACTAAAAATGTTGAGTACATATTAATATTAATGAAATAACTATAAGGATATACAAAGAACAAAAAGACAAAAAAAATTAAAATATTTTATATAAAAATACCCAACTACGTATATAAAAATACCCAACTAAGTATTTTAAAATAACCAACTAAGCATTTTAAAATAAAAATACCCAACTAAGTATCGAGGTCGAATGCCACAGGGAATAATACAAGGCAAGAAAATCTCTCAGGAAATGTGGAATGCAAATTCATTCATTTGCAGCAATAAAGCAAGTGGTTGGATGATTCCACCAAATTTAATAAAAGGATTTTGTTATCAAAACTCACAATTAAACTAAGATTTCAAAAATTCAAATAAGTAACAAGTAATTTAGGTGTACATGGACTGGAAATCGATGTCACATAGGGGTGATCTTGTTGCTCTGTAGTGATGAATATTAATGGATAGACTGGGTAATCTTCAATGATACTAATCTTCTTTCGATCTCACAGCATCATTTAATAGAATCCCCTTTCGGTCACTTCTATGTGCTATATTAAAAAACCAAATGCCTTACACTATTCTCTTAGTCAATGCAAGAATAGGGCAAACACATCCGACCCGTAACCTCTATTTTCAAGCAAGTTACATACATCAAGCCTAAATTGCAAGTATCAGACAAATTACCCACTCCAATCAATCTCTTTCGAGTATCAATCAGAGATTCGATATACGAATTAACTTTACAACCTTAAACCATAAGTTTGTATAATGATATATAGTATTGTATATTATTATATATGGGTGTATAATACCTCTTATAATTTTGTATAATATTGTGTATATATATATTTTAAACACTGTTGTACAAAAAATTAAAATTTTGTATATTGATGTATAATGTTGTATATCAATTTTCTTACATTGATGTGAGAGAATAGTGAAATAATTAAGGGAAAACTATCTGATATATGATTTTGTGCAAACTGTTATAACGGCTAAAACATTTTCTTATTAGGAACGAGTTATTATAATTTGGGTTAAAAAATTGCAATATAAATTAGCAAATTGTACTTTTTTGAAATTATAACCCTCCACTTTGTGATTGAAAATAATATACTCTCCTCAAAAAGAGACATACATATATTCTAAGTCTAAAAATAAAACACATTTTCTCTGCTATTGGAAATGAAGAGCTCTCCTTACTTGATCGGATTCCTAAGTTAGTTTCTACTGATGATAATAGACTTCTTAATGTTGTTCCTGTTGAAGATAAAGTTAAAAAAGTGGTATTTGAACTAAGTGGAGACAGTGCAAGTAGTCCCGATGGCTTTACAGATTTCTTCTATCAATAATGTTGAGATATTATTGGAATGTTCAGAAGGTGCTTCTTTTTTTTTTTTTTTTTTTTTTTTTTTTTTAAAGAGTTTATCCTTACCAAATCTATTAATCACACTAATTTAATATTAATTTTAAAAAAAAGGTGGTGCAGTCCATTACGAACATGAGATCAATTAGGCTGAGTAATTTTCTCAATAAGCTGATCTCAAGAGTCTTACATGACAGGTTGGAAGGTAGTTTATCAAAGCTCAAATCTCAAAATCAACATGTTTTTGTCAAAAGAATAAATATTACTGCAAATATTCGGTGGCTCAAGAAATTATCATCATAAAAAGAGGTGAACCTGTTAATATGGTGATTAAACTAAATATAAATAAATCAAATAATAGAATTGACTGGAAATTTATTATAAAAGTCCTGAAGAAAAGGAGCTTTGACAATCTATTTGTGGACATGATCTAGAGATTGGTTGCAAACAATTTGTATTTTATTCTCATTAATGGGAAATCTTATGGCTTCTTTCACTCAAGTAGGGCACTGAAACAAGGAGATCCATCATCACCTACAATATTCATTCTATTTGCAGAGGTGCTATCAAGAGCTTTGAATGATTTATTCATCAATAAAGATTACAAAAGTTTTAAAATACCTAAATGAAGTGATCATATTAATCATCTAGCCTATGCTAATAATACCACTATATTTGTCCTTTGCTGATGAAAAGAACCTAAAGATGCCAATGAAAGATCAAATGATTCGCAAAGGAAAGTGTTTCTTCAATGTTTGTCACAATACTACTTATTCTATTATTCAAGAGATTGAGGATTGTATAGGATTCACTACTAGACATTCAAGAAAAAAAGTCATTTTTTAGAATTAAGAAAGAAAGTTCAAAATAAGTTGTAAGTCTGAAAAGGTAAGCTTTTCTTTTTTTGGGGTTATTTTATGTTGATTAGTAATATGCTTTAGAGTATTCTCATTTATTTGTTGTCTGCCATTTATCCTTCTAAGTGTATGAATCATGATTTACATAGAATTTTGGTCAGACTTCTCTGAAATTTTAAAGAAGGTAGGAATAAGCATTGGGTGTCTTGGGTCGATATTTGTTTACCAAAAAGGATGGGGGGTAGATTTTAGATCTCTCTTTTGATATATCGAATGGATTTTTAGAACAAGAAATTATTATGGACCAATTTTCTATGAAATAAATATTGTAAAAGGCATAGACGTCATGTAGTAAAATGGAAAAGAGACTCTCAAACTTGAAAGTATATGCCAGAGGCTAGAAATGACACTGATCAACTGATTTGGCGGGAGTTTAAGTGTGATCATTGTAACATCTGATTTGATAATTGAACTCAACTTAAGGCTCTTCTTTTCGTGGTACCTATTTCTAACCCATTAATTATGACATGGAGAAGGTGAATCAACTCAGGATGAATAATAGATGAAATAAGGAGTTTATGTTTCATCTTTTCTGCAAAGATGTTTGTAATCATGTTTGAAGGAGATTTGGGTAATTGAGGATTATAAAGAATGGGATAATTCTCAGTGAATTTTGAACCATTCAGATAAATTCACCATGGGGGTCTGCTTGGGAACTATTGAGACAAAAAGGTAATATTCTTGATAACTTTGTTGTGTAGATGGTGTTCTAGAATCCTGGGAATATATCTTCATTTCTTGTTTTATGGTTTCAAGAATTTAGAACATCTTTGCTATTGCTATATGGGTTATATGTCCTTTATTGTAATTCAAACATACCATTTTCAAATGGTGGAATACAGAGTGCTTATCTAAGCTTAAAACTCTATATGAGGCCATTCCATTCTTCATTCTTTGACAAATATAGAAAAAAGCTAATATGAATTTACATGGTGGTAGGATGGAATATTTATGGAAGTTAATAGAAATATCTACTCGTTGGCAAAGGTACACTTGGCTATTGCTTATCCCCACAACCTGACCAATGAAAATTAAGTTCTTTGAACCATACTCATTGATTGCAAGGTTGTATAATGGAAATTATCTTGCTTGGGGGTATTTCAAGTGTAATTCATATGGTGCAACAAAGAAATCCTGATTCTAGTTCAGGAGCCTTTTGTATTAGAAATGAACAAGGAAGTTTTGTGTATATAGAATCTTGAAGGATGGAGGGTAGAGCAAGTTTAGTGGAAAAAGCTATAATTCGAAGAATGAGACTAAAATAACATTAATCACAAGTTATTACCTGCATTTTGGAAACTTTCTCTTTGACTCGAATAAAATTTTAACGGTAATTTTGGAGGTAACTCAGTGCATCTTGATGGAAGTAAAAAAAAATCAATATGATATGATCTAATGTTGTGGTGGTGGTAGAACATACATTCTAAGAAGGCAATATGTGATAACACTCAAACTATTCTTCAAAACCAATTAAAAGAGTAAGTAGTCGTCGTCAATAAATATATCCAACTAAGAGTCAAGGTCGAATCCCACAGAGAATGATACAAGGCAAGGAATTCTATCAAAAAATTTGGAATGTAAATTCATTCATTTGCAACAATAAAACAAGTGGGTGGAGGATTCCTTCAAATTTAATAAAAGGATTTTGTTATCATAAGTCACTATTAAACCAAGATTTCATTAATTTACATAAGTAACAAGTAATCTAGGGATGCGGGGATTGAAAATTGATGTTACATAGGGGTGATTGTGTTGCTACATAGTGATGAACATTCATGGATAGGCCGTGTCATCTTCAATAACACTAATCTTCTTCCATTCTCATAGCATCATTTCATAGAATCTCCTTTCAGTCTCATCTATGTGCTATATTACTAAACCCAATACCTTACACTATTCTCTCTTTTGATACAACAATAGGGAAAATAGATTCGACTGATGCTTATTGTGACCAACGACACTAACCTACGATTTGAGTTTCTATGATCATCGATAATATAGTAACCCAACCAAGGGTTGGGGTCGAGTCCCAAGGGAGTGGTAGTGAAATTAGTAGTTATGCTAGAATTTTTTTCTAGTTAGCTGTAGTTTGAGAAATTATCGAATAAAAACAAAATAAATTCAAGTGGGTGACACCAAAGTGTCAAATATCAATGGGCGTTTGTCACAAGTATAGCTAAAACAACAAAAATAAAGAGAAAATTCAAGTATGGGGAGAAGTTCTTGGGGTGTGACCGCAATATATATTGATATAAATTGTTGGGTACATGCTTTTGATAAGAAATTTGCAAGATAATAGTTACTAGGCTAAGCTTTAGATGGAAATAAGTTCCCTCTCAGGAAACTTACCTCGTTTCAAATGGGTTCCTCTCGGACACCCATTTGCCACATGAAGGCCAGCCTACGCCGTACCCAACTCACTTTCTCAAGCTAAGTGTTAGGATATGGGACTAGGGCTCACCCTCTCAGGCTGAACCTCATGTCAACCCACTCCTTAGGCCATCAATCTAGCGATCTTAGTTTCGCGACCTCTCTCTCTCGCATGCCGAAACACATGGGTGGTTTTGTATTTGCAAATACAAACCCATTAAATTAAACCACAACTACTAGGTGAAATCACCATTAAAATGCATCTAACCTATCAGCAAACAAGGCCCAACAATAATATCAACACTTATTTGCTAAATCACACCCCAAGAATAGGGTTTCACATCAAGAAATAGAAATTTATACCTTCAATGATATTGAAATCAAATGGGTATGAAGATTTATGTCTCAATTTAGACAAGGAGTGAAGAATCCAAGAAACCCACTCCCAAATTTGAAGAGATGAAACCCTCTTCTTCTTCAAGGTTTCAAAACCCTCTCCCAAACATGAGAGAAAATATGAAAGATAAAGTAAAAATTATAAGATTGTTTTTTTTACTCTAATGTTCCACACAAAAACTAGTAAAGAGTTTAGTATTCATAGACTTTAGAAAGTAGTGCTGGCGGAATGCTCGGCAAGGTTAGTTGCGAATGCCGAAGACTCGGTGATTCGCCCTTCTTCTAGTTCATCGCCGTTTGTACTTTGCCTTCAGCATCTGTGTGTTCTGGATCATTGGGCGGTATACTTCTATTTCGCAAAACTAATCAGCGAAACGCTGAATGCTCCTTTCATCGCCTTTTTGATAGTTCTCCTTCAGGGCTTCGCGTACTGGAACAAAAGGCGGAGTGCATCCCTTCGGTGAATCGCCAAGCATGTTTGGCAATGCTCAGGCTTCAGCTTCGTCGTTCTTTTCAGCCTTTTTGTTCCTTTTTGCGCCTAAGTGTCCATGCTTCTACTAAAACTTCAAATACTTGAAACTTAAGTGTTTTCATCATATATTTAGACTAAATAAGAATTTAAGGACACTATTTCTATTAAAATAAAGCCCTAAATGAGTCCAATTTGTGGACTCATCAACACCCCCAACTTAAACTTTTGCTTGTCCTCAAGTAAAACTCAAGTTCAGCAGTTTAAATAGGATGTCTCAAATAGTGCTACACAAGACTAAATCATGAACATACACAAGAAGACTCAAATTACTCATGCAAAGATCAATTATGTACTCAAAGATTCAAGTTGTGACACACCATTACCAAAGATTCTCATGCTCGCAATACTTGCTACTTGTGCAAGTTCAAGCTCAACAAAAAGTATCCAAATGCCCTCACATAAAGAATGATTCCATATTCACACATAGAAGTTAATCAATTCAAGATCAGGAATCAGATGGAACGCTCACACTAAAAAAGAGGAACACAATGCTTGTTTTCACCCATAGGCTCGCCCTTATTTTCCAATCGATCTTTAGTTCGTCGTACTCAAGATCAAAAAGGTCTTTCTAAGGCTTGTAATGGGGCTGAGTGCAAAGGTATGGTCATTTAGGCTTAGTGACTTTTTCCTCATGAGATGTGGTATTCTTAAGGTATCCCTTCTTTTCCTTAATCATTTCTTTTTCTAGTGCTTCTAAGTCATCTTTTTATTCATCTGCATGGATTGCTTGGAAACCCAATTTCTTTTGTACTTTTATTCCACAACATTTCTTTTTCATTCCTTTCTTTTCTTTTTCTTTTCTATTTTTTATATGGAGGGTTTCCATTTTTCCGTAACACCATGGGTTAAGGGAGACTTTTCTTGCACTTCTTGACTTCTCCTTTTCCTTTTTCACCACACCCCCAACTTAGGCTTTTGGCCTAAGTTGGCTATTCACTGAAACACAAATCAAGAGGATTATAGGTAGTGGATCAAGTAAGGTCTAGGGTTAATCAAGGTTCTTTAAAAGAAAGGTAAGGCTCAAAGAATGTTCAAGAGAGTTTCACACGCTCATGGGTAGGCCACAAAAGAGGTATATGTCAAATTGGCTCAGACTCTTCAAAAGTTGCCTAAGATCATCTCAAGAGCACACCTTAGTAAATTAATCAGACTAACGAGGCAAATTCTAGGTTTATTCATGCAAGGTTCAAAGTAAGCAGATGACACAAGGCATTGACACTTAAGTCAAACAAGACTACACACTTTCGCTAGTGTGCTACGTTCATTACAAGAGAATCAATTTGAGAAATGGCTAATCATAATGAGATGCAAAGAGTTCACATATTTTTTATGCAATTTAATTTGTTCTCGTCGTAGCCTCACATTCATGTTTGTTCAATTGAGAGCAATATTCAAGTCATCGGTATTGATTGAAACTGAGACTTGAATTTGTACAAGAACAGCCACTTTCAACACGAGGTGGCGAACATTTTTGAAAAATGAAAATTTTTCGGAAGGGTCAAAATTGTTTTTCAATTAAACCCAAAAGAGAGCCATAAGTTCAAACAATCACAAAGTCGTTTTAAAAACACAATTAAAAACAGACCACCCAACTATATAAAGAAAACATCATTCAAAACAAGCAAACAAGGTGAGCCTCACCCCACCACAAAAGAAATGCGTTTGTCCTAAAATGCGAGTAATATTATCTAAAAGTAAAATCAAAGCAAGACAATGAGAGAGGTAAAGAGAAATCCTGTCTATGTGGCCTCTCCTCTTGTCGGGGCATCAGAACTTTGAGCTATAGTCTGTAATTGGGCATCAGTTCCCGGAGTAGTCACATCAAGAGCAGTAGTACCAGGTCTTGTAGGGAATGCTGTGGACATCTCCGCATGCGATGCTTGGATCACTGGGTGCAAAACTGTCCCTACCAGATCTGACAGGTTCCTAAAGATGTTCTGCTCTTCTTGTGCTGCTGTCAGCTCCTCATCAGTTTTAGCATCTGCATCTGTAGCTGTTGCCTCTCCAGGTGCATCCCGATCCTTAGTGGTTCTCATCAAGTCATTGAAGTCAACAAATTTCAGATAGTCTATGTACCTCCGCAGACCAGCAACATCGGCTTGTAAAGTCGGTACCTCAGATGACCTCCCATGAAAGCGCTCACATGATGTATCCCTCAAGGTAAAATCATCGACAAAGGTCTTGATAGGGGCAAGTGTAGCTGCTACAACTCTCTCAATGCTCTCTGGGACTGAATTCTCCAGTCTGGATGCCCGTGCCTCTGCTGATTAGGCTAGATGCCCCATCTTCAGGATCATACCCTGAGTGAACTTGATCGACTGGCTGGAAGAAGAAACACCTAGATCCTGTGAAGAGGAGGAATGAGCTTCTCTTTTATGATGGTTCGGACCCCATCACCCTTTAACTTGTTAAGCATCCTAGGTTGAGGCATAATAGGAGGTCTATGAGCCACTGGAGGTGCCTATGCTGGCTCTTGATTTGGCTCAGGGGGAGCTGTGGCTGAGGTAACCCTGGTGGAGGTGGCAGTATCTGATGAAACACTAGTGGGTGAGGATTGAGACAGATTTCTGAGTCTGCTCTGTCGTTGAATCAATGGTTGGTCATCTTCAAGATCATCCCAATCAGTGTTGGCCTCAACAGCTACTCCTTTCTTTGCTATGCTTTTCTTCTTTTTTCCTTTACCTCGTTAGAGATCTTCCCCTCCTCTCTTCGGAGGATTTGAGCCTCCTTCATTAATACGAATGACTGGTGCTGCATTCTTCTGGAGTTGCATGTTGGAGCTGGTGCATACCATTCCTACAATAATCTTATGATTAGTTGAAAAAGCAATCAAATTTAAACACATAAAATTATTGCAGATAGGCTCTCCGTTACACTCGGCGAGCCACCAAACCTCTTTGGCAATCAAGGTCGAGCTCGACGAGTGGATTAGCTTGCAACCAGGGAAAATTGGCAATGGAAAAGTCTACTTGGAGAGTCGCTGACTTCTTTCGGCGATGACAAAGTTGTCTGCCGAAAGATACAGTGAAAGAGGGAAAAGGGGCATGCAAAGGGCGATCCAAAGTCCTATCGGTGAATCGCCGACTACTTTCAGGGATCACGAATGTGTCTGCCAAAAGTTACAAATCTTATAGCACAAAGGACATGGATTAAGGGCAGTCTACAACCAGTAGGTGAACCGCCGAGTCGTTCAGCGAGCTCAACTTAGCTCGTCGAATGACACAACGTGCCTATTTTTCAACCCAACTCTCAAAACTGACCTTACGATCTTCAAAAGCAAAATCAAAGCATTCACACACGAAATTCACCTAAAATCTGTATTTCCCATCACCCTGGAGTACTCAGAATTCTTTCGATTTTGCTAAATTGGCCATTTAACTACGATTACCCTTAAGAATGGTGTCACCCATTCCTTCATTGAGAAATTTTCATTATTTAGCACAAATGTGGGCTACTTAGACTTCACCTAATCAACCTAACAACTAATATACACCACCCATTTCAAGATCAATCAATTCAAAGCGCAAACACTAAGGCATTCAACCATTTAAGCATTTTAGGCAAAATTTACGAATTGAAAATAGCATCATAGCAACCTATTTCTATTAGAGAGGCCCATCACATGTCATCCTGATACTATAATTGTAAATGAGTGCAAAATCTTCAAAAATAAATTCGGGGTTTTAGAGACTAACCTTTGATGCCAATCAAATAGCTTTTTGTAATGTTAGGCAGCAAAGAAATCCAACCCCAAGCACTAATGACCGACTAAAATACTAATTCAAAGCAAAAATCTAGAAAATAATACCTTTGGTTTGATTTTGGAGAGTTTGAAACGAGGGAAACTGAGAGATTCAAAAATTTGACCTTTGGCGTTTATATAACCGCTCTGTCCTTGTCCATTTGGTGATGTTAGTCGCACTCACCAAATCACTCAGCGAAGCTTCAAACCACTCAGCGAAGAGCCGAACCATTCGGCAAAGCATCGATCGGTCTTTTATCCCGCCCTTTCTTCAAAATCTTTAATTTTCTGGGGGAAAAATCGATGGTCTGCATCGAGATCGCCTAATAGGTTGGCGATGCTCCCAGCTGCTTTTCGTGTTCGCCGAGTTTTACAGGTTTTGCAATGCACAAGCATTGAGCCCAACGACGGATTCAGCCGAGCTCGCCGACCTATTAGCCGAATCGCTGAATGGACCTGTTGCTGCCAACTTGAAATTTTCCACACTTATCTCATTTTTAACCTGCCACATTAACACATCACTATTTATAAAAGTAAAATCCTACATTTACGAACTTGGGTTGCCTCCCAATAAGTGCCTTATTTAACATCGTGGCTCGATGTAGGTCCTGCCTCACTCTCTGTTATTGGAGCTAGGCCTAGTGTCACTAGGTAATCCCAATATATCGTTTGGATGGAGCTGAGGCATTGCAAACATCGGGAGTTATCTGATGTGCTGGATTGATCTAGAATGAGATCTAATCAATTGATTCAACGCTTTAACATTATCTCTCATTTCATCCAACCCTCGATCTTGATCGGTGATCTTTTGGAAAATGATTTGAAATGTGTCCTCAACACGACTTTTCTCATCTTCTCTAGCCTTCTTCCGCGCATGAAGAGGTATGTACCTCCCTTGACATTTGCACTGGTTTTCCACCTCAGATATTTTGGTGGTCAAGTCATTTAGTTGAGATACCAGTCCAGCTATCTTGAAGTCACCCTCGACTTCTTGATCTACCTCAACTGGCTTTCCACCCACTCCCTCTGTCATGCTCAGAGGACCTGCATACACAAACAATAAACAAAGAAAAACAAAACTAAAAGTAAAATTAGTAAAAACTACACTAAAAAGAATAAAAACTATAGGAGGACTACATCTTCACGTAACACCACTCCCCAGTAGCTGTGCCATTTTAATGCTTATTGTGACCAACGACACTAACCTACGGTTTGAGTGTCTACGATCGTCGATAATATAGTAACCCAACCATGGGTTGGGGTCGTGTCCCAAAGGAGTGGTAGTGAAAATAGTAGTTAGGCTAGAATTTTGTTCTAGTTAGCTGTAGTTTGAGAAATTATCGAATAAAAATAAAGTAAATTCATGTGGGTGAATGCAAAGTGTCAAATATCAATGGGAGTTTGTCGCAACTATAGCTAAAACAACAAAAATAAAGAGAAAATTCGAGTATGGGGAGAAGTTCTTGGGGTGTGACTGCAATATATATTGATACAAATCGCTGGGTACATGCTTTTGATAGGAAATTTGCAAGATAATAGTGACTAGGCTAAGCTTTAGATGGAAATAAGTTCCCTCTCGGGCAACTTACCCCGTTTCAAATGGGTTCCTCTCAGACACCCATTCACCGCATGAAGGCCACCTATGCCTTACCCCACTCACTCTCTCGAGCTGAGTGTTGGGATATGGGACTAGGGCTCACCCTCTCGGGCAGAACCTCATGTCGACCCACTCCTTAGGCCATTAGTCTAGCGGTCTTGGTTTCGCGACCTCTCTCTCGCAAGCTGAAAACACAAGGGTGGTTTTGTATTTTCAACTACAAACCCATTAAATTAAACCACAACTACTAGGTGAAATCACCATTAAAATGCATGTAACCTATCAGCAAACAAGGCCCAACAATAATATCAACACATATTTGCTAAATAACACCCCAAGAATGGGTTTTTTAGCCACACATCAAGAAATAGAAATTTATACCTTAAATGATATTGAAATCAAATGGGTATGAAGATTTAAGTCTCAATTTAGACAAGGAGTGAAGAATCCAAGAAACCCACTTCCAAATTTGAATAGATGAAACCCTCTTCTTCTTCAAGTTTTCAAAACCCACTCCCAAACTTGAGAGAAAATATGAAAGCTAAAGTAAAAATTATAATATTGTGTTTTTTACTCTAATGTTCCACACAAAAACTAGTAAGGAGTTTAGTATTTATAGACTTCAGAAAAAAGTGTTGGCGGATCGTTCGGCTAGGTTAGTCGCGAACGCCGAATGACTCGGTGATTCTCCCTTCTTCTAGTTCATCGCCGTTTGTACTTTTCCTTCAGCATCTGTGTGTTCTAGATCATTGGGCATAATACTTCCACTTCGCGAAACTCATCAGTGAAATGTTGACTGCTCTTTTTATCGCCTTTTTGATCCTTCTCCTTTAGGGCTTCGTATACTGGAACAAATGGCAGAGTGCGTCCCTTTGGCTATGCTCAAACTTCAGCTTCTTTATTTTTTCCAGCCTTTTTGCGCCTAAGTGTCCATGCTTCCACTAAAACTTCAAATACCTGTAACTTAAGTATTTTGATCAGATATTTAGACTAAATAAGCATTTGAAGACACTATTTCTATTAAAATAAATCCCTAAATGAGTCCAATTTGTGGACTCATCACCGACCCATAACCTTTATTTTCAAGCAAGTTACATACATCAAACCTAAATTTCAAGTATTGGACTAATTACCTACTCCAATCAATCTCTTTCGAGCATTAATTGGAGATTGGAAGTAGGGATTAAGTTTGCAACCTTAACGCATAAGTTAACCCAATGCTAATTAGCAAAAATCCATGTATGAACAACAGCATAACAGATCATGCATAATACAATACCCACTACATTAAATCAGTAACCAACCCTATAATTGCAATCCTAGATCTTGGGGTTTTAGCCACCCATCACAAAGAGTAAAGAAATTGTACCTTTCATTAAAGCAGTCATGAGTAACATGAAATTAAGCAATTACAAGTGAACTCACTTTGAATTCAACTTCAATTTATCAATTTCAAGAACAAAGTTGAAAAACCCCCAAAACTAGAAACCGTTCTTCACAAGGTAAAACATTTGTCTCTCTACCTACTGTTTAGGATTCAAAGTTTTGAACTCTCTACTTTCTCCCTCCTTGGGGATATTTATAATTTTTTTTCAAAATTTTAGCCCAAAACTCAATGCATGACCCAATGGGCGACATTAGTCGGGCTTGCCAATCACAATGGGTGGATCACCCACTACTCTTTAGCTCACCTTTCTCTTGGTCTAGGTTTCAGGTATTTGAACCTCCATCGACAAGATCGTTCAAGTCTCCTTTTCACATTGGGCGTATCGCAGAATACCACCTTTTTTCACCTTTCAAGCCTTCAATTTTTCTCCTTGTTCTGTCACCTTCGGCGATGGTCAACATGTTCGCCTTTCTCAGTCGGTGAGTCACCTTTCTGTTGGAGTTTGGTGACCTGTCTCAATTATTTCAAGTGTTGTGCATTATCAATTTAGGCGAAGTCATACTCTAGCACATTGGGCGATCCACCCTTCTTGCTAGGCGATCAACAATATAGAGGTTATACTTTTCATATTTCTGACCATTGTTTCAAAGATTCATCCTTGCCTTGTCCTTTATCCTTCATAGCTATAAATCACAAAATTATCATTAGAATAAGACATAATTAGGCATTGAACACTAGTTGTTGAGCTAAATAGGCCTCAATTGAGTGTAAATCTACCGGTCATCAATATTCTTGCTATTTTTTTTACTAACCATACTTTTAATTCTGTAGATTCACAATTATTATATATTCAACATTGCAGAAAATGTCAACAAAAGCTAAAAATCAATATCCGAATCTCAGAATCAGAAAATGTTTAAATAGAGGATTCAAGATATAAGAAATACAATAATGTCACATAAGTCATTATTAAGATGCAAGTTTAGTCGAAATGCATTTTGGTATGAAACATATATTGTAAATTTAGGTTCAAATTTACGCAACAGCTCTTTGATTGGTCGAATCTCCTCTACTTTGCAATGATAGTAGCTTCTTGTAAGATCATTAGTAATTATGAAGGGGTAAACGGATGAAGACGATATTTTTACAGTGTTCTTATTACTCAGAGGTGCTTAAGAGGGAAGTTTAAAGACCCACCGATGCCCTTTGTCGAGGTAGTTGTATCAACTTTATGAGCTCAAGCTGTCAGAGATGAAGAACTTGGATGAGTTAGATAACGACTGATTTTTAATTAGAGTAAGGGAAATGTAGACAACTATGAATTTGATCCTCAGATTTGAGGTTATACAGTTGAAGAAGTCTTCGGTGGTGTTAAAGTTCATGGAATTCGTGAGAGATTTTAATGTCTCTAATGAAATACTCCCAAACTCTTTTGTCTTCATTTCTTTTCATATAAAATTTTTTAGATTTGTTGTCTCTTTTGTGATCAGATTATTTGTTTTGGGCCAGCATTGTTTGTTTTTGAATAATGCAACCTAATAGCCTTTAAATTTTAAAAAAGAAACTTATTTTTTTTCTAAGACCATGAGAAAATTTATGATTTAAATAAGTCAAATAAAATTAATTTGATAAATAGGAGTGTGTACGCAAAAAGGAAAATTTGTTTCCAAAAAAATTATTTAGTTAAATAAGTGTCCTTCTGACTTTAAAATGAATAAGTCTATCTATTTCTTTTAACCATCAGACATAAGTCACAAGAAAACAATCGTCATACGACTTTAAAAAAATTTCTTAGCAAAACGGATAAGACTTAATTATAAACTAAGCTAAATATATTTTTAATTTGGTAAATAAGTTTCACAAGAAAAAAAAAAACAATTATGATATATTTTTTAGACAATTCGGAAATACGTGCGATATTTTTAACGAAAAATATACTAGTCCTATATCACAAAGTTAAGGAATATATTTTGCCCATTTCTCTTTTGGAAATTTTGGTGGAAAAATATGCTCAATTTTAAAATATATTATGGCATTATTTTGGGCAAAGATTTTATCTTTTTTTTTTCTTTCAAAGTATTATTTGGTTATATATTAGACCAATCTTTTGATTAGTTTTTTGAGAAAAGATTTTCAAATTTAACAACTCATGAAACTTCAAATCTGTTTTCAAATCAAATGAATGTAAGTTTTGGGTTGTGGATCGCCCATGTGGATCGACCATGCCCGAACTTGTTGCTTGTAAAAGGGATAAGTATTAATTTAAAATAAGGAGGGAACAATTAATGTAATTGTTCCAACATAAGAAAATCCTTATTTTAAATAGATGTTTTACGCTCTTAACAGAAAACAAGAAGAACAACAAAAAAAGAGAATAAGAAAATCTTCTTAGATTAAAGACATACAACAAAAAGCACTTTTAGTTTGTGAACACTATCTTTGTTTCCTAGTGATTCAAAGAAGGATTTGGAGCAAATCATTCAGTTCGTGAATTTCATTCCGCTGCAACAATCAAAGGTACACAAATCTTGTACCAAATATTGTTTAAATTGTTTCATTGGTATCAGAGCCATTGTTAATTGCTCAATGATTATGTTGTATTCATTGAAATTATGTACTAATTGTGTGTTATAAAAAAATCTTGTGTTAAGAATATTTATATGAAGATCAATATATTTTTTTTAAACTATGGTTAAGTCGAACTCTTATGTTAGAAGAAAATAATTGAATTTGATTGTAAATCTAAGAACATAACTTCGATTCTTCAACTTAGTATTCTAACGATGAAATCTGTTTTTTTTTTTGTTGGGGAAACAATCAAAGATGATCAATTCTTTTTTTGTTTTGGATAGAAAAGAAATTTTTTTTTATGTCGTAGATGAAGCGTTTTTCCTTCTGTTTGTTCATTTGATGTTATTTTATCTAAATATAAGACGAAAAGTTGAATAAGATTAGAGTTGTAAAGAAAAAAGAGTGTTATGAATTTTAAATAACCTTGTACTATTTTTTTTGTTTTTTGTACTTTTTTGTTGGAAGAGGTCAAATAAAAAGTAAAAAAGAAAAAACATTAAATACAATGTCCTTTTTGAATAAGGAGACAAGTACACATGTATTTATTATAGTACTATGGAAGGCTTAAATTTTAAGAAAAATGTGAGTTACATTTTTGTTTGCTAGATATATATAGTCGTTTAAAAATATTCTTTTGTCATATGATGTGACATCAATTCCTATTTACTTAAGGTAGTAAATATTGTACTTGTACAATGGATAGGCATTAAAAAGAAGTTCTTAATCAAGACATGTGAAATTTATGTAATAAATTTATTTTTTTGGATCTAGTCAAAACCTTTGGGAATATAGACTTCGTATTGTCTTCTTTATTTTATAAAGAATAGTGATCAATTATTTTTGACTATATTATGATTTTAATTATGTGTATTAAAATTGGTCTTGATAAATTCGCTTAGTCCTTATGTTCCTTAAACAGTTCCTTCTCTCCTATGAGAAAATTGTGACATTTGTTGTTGCATTAAATGGTATTAACCATCTTTCCGTTTTGTTCCCATTTCAGATATGTCTGAACGAGAACATACTCAAATTACTCCAAGTGGGGGCTTTCAAAGTCAAGCAAAGGGACAAGGTAGAAGAGTCAGTCATTGTAAGACATATTTTTTAGGGCGTGAAATAATACTGATTGATGTTCCAAGGGTGACACAAAATCTGTCAAGGAATCAAAGGGCCATTTGAAGGAAAAAAGAGAAAAATTTAAAGAGTTTCAGTCTTTGAAGATGTCTCCTAATATTTTAGCATGTGATTTTATTCACCTTTTTGAAATAAAATGGGTTGAACTGGCTGATTATAAGGAAATTTCAGAGTGGAGAGCCTTAGCTTATTTAACAGACGATTTTTATGAACCTTGGGGTAGTAGATTGACCGATGTTTATCATGACATTTGGCTCAGTCAGCCTTTTAGGGTGTATATTTGTTGTGTTGAATACTTGTAGGAGCATTTTAGTGTTTGAATTACTTGTAATTTGTTATTGCTTATTTGTTTTTCAAGATATGAATTATGTAGTTTATTTTTTCTCAATTTATGTTATTAGACTTAAAAATCCTTGTTATGAAAGTCTTCAATATATTAAGTATATACATTAAGAAATTAGATTTGAATTTTTCTTAAATATATAGTTTGTAGAAGATGATTGGATGCATATGTGTCTTTTAAATTTTATATTAAATATGAAATCTTTATGAGAATTGATTTGCTTAAATATGTATGTCGCATGCATAACTGATTAAAAATTCTTGCCTTATTAAATCTCAATAACAAACATGACATCAAAAAGTATTATTGCTGACTTAAACAAAGGTGAAAAACATAATTGTGACAATTACGACATTTGGTGTCATAAAATATGGTATGTATTGGAAGAGCAAAGTGCTCTGAAAGGTATAAATCATGTTTTGAATCAACCGGAAGAGGGTAATTCTGCACAACACAGAAGGGATCTTGAAGGTTACAAAGCTACAAAAAAAAGATAATTCCATTACACATGGAATAATAATTAGTTATGTCGTTGCTGACCTCATACATGAACATGAGGAATTCACTACTACTCATGCCATGTGGACACATCTATGAGGAACATATGGGGGTACGTCTGTAACCCGCCTCCGACAGTTGACTATCAAATTTAACATTTTCAAAAAACGTCATGATCAGAATATCATACAACACCATAGGGTGATGTCAAATATGATATCTCAACTCAAGAGTATTGGTCACATTCTTTCAGATGAGCAACAAGTTTAGGAAGTGATTTGGTGTCTTCCCAATATTGGGAACATTTGAAGGTTAACTTGAGTATAATGATAACATCAAAACATTTTGTGATGTTGCGTGACATGTTGAACATGAAGATGAGGGCCTTGGTACTGCTAAAGCTGCTTCTTATGCCTTTGTAGCAGAGTCAAGTGGTACAAAATCTTCAGGCTTCAAGCGTAAGAAAAATTGGAAAAGGAATGGGAAAGACAAAGAGACTGGAGAAGGACCCTCTAAGAAAAAGAAGAAGCCAAATTCCAAGAAAGGAAAACGTTTTTCAAGAAAAGAGACGACAGAAAAATGAAGTGCTACAATTGTCAAGTGTTGGAGTATTTGGATCGTGAATGCACTGAGCCGAAAAAGGTAGTATTTCTAAATGCATCTCTAAGTGCAACATATATTTCTAGGACTTATTTACTAGTTGAATCTTATCCGAGTGGACTATAGAATCAGGATCAACCGACCACATAAGTCGAGATCGAGAAGCATTTATGGAGTTTCATCGAGTTTCATATAAATCAAGGTGGATCTACGTGGGAAATAATGTGTAGCTAGAAATCAAAGGGATAGGAACTTGCAAAGTAGACTTGCATGGTGGTCGTTCCTTGATGTTGCATGACATCCTATATGCTCCAGAGATTCGACGAAATTTGGTATATCTGTCTATTTTTTTAGACATTGGTTTTGGTTTGTTTTTTATTCGCAAGGGTGTTAATATAACTCTAGATAATGTTTTATACAGTTTTGGACTTCGTATGACCGCTTTATCATTTTAGATTGTAATCCTTCAACTTATGACTATTATATTGACCATTGTGTAATGGCATGTTATTCAAGTAGTAATGATATTGATCCTAATATATGAAATTCAAGATTAGGCCACACAGGGAAAGATCAAATAAATAGGTTGGCAAAAGAAGGTCATTTAGGTTCTTTCACCAAAATTGATATGCCAACTTGTGAAAATTGTGTTGATGGAAATATTACACGTAATCCATTTGGGAAGGCTAAAAGGGCCGAGTTCCCGCTTCAATTAATTAATTCTGATATTTGTGGTCCTTTGAATGTGAAGGCAAGGTCTGGTGCTCCATACTTCATTATATTTATTGATGATTTCATGCGCTTTAATTATGTCTATTTGATTTCTCAGAAATCTGAAGCACTTGAGTGCTTTAAAAGATATATGAATGAAGTTTAAAATAAATTAGATAAAAGCATAAAGGATTTAAGAACTCACTAAGGATGTGAATATTTGTCAAAACAATTTGAAGAATTATGTGCTGAAAAAGGTAGCATCATACAATTAACTACTACTTATTGTAACGACTCAGAAAATGATAGGTTAAACTAGAGCCTAAACGTGGGGTTTAACGTCAAGAGTTAAGGGCAAGGGCTAAGGGTTTTGGGTGTAGGCCATGGTTTGGGAACCTAGGCTACCTAAAACTAGGCCTAGCTACTGCCTTCCTAGACCACGAGGGTCTTCACGATTCGTGATGGCCACCACGAGTTGTGGTACCACCCGTGGTTGGCTAGGCAGTAACCCCGAGAATGGTGCCAAGCCAAGGCTCTCCTTCACGAGCCAATTCACGGCTCGTGGTCATGACCACGGGCCATGGGAAGGCTTGTGGGATTGCCTTAGCTTAATGAGGGTTGTGTCTTGATGAGGAGGCCACTGCCTCAAAGACCACGGGCACCACCACGAGCCATGCTTCCCTAGATGGTCCGTCAAAGTGGTCGTCAAGATCACTTGGCCTCAAGGGGAGGCAAGGCAACTTGGCCAAGCCACTGCTTCAAGACCACGACCATCACTACGACTCGTGGTCTTGACCACAGATCGTGGGAGGTCTCGTGGTCCTCCCTTAGGCCCTTGAGGGCTTGTGAAGGTTGAAAGGCACTCTGGTCAAGGGACCACAGGGATCACCACGAGCCGTGGTGCCCCTCACGACCCATTAAGTTGGGCGTGGTCCCTGACGGGTTGCCTTAGTTGAGGGTGTTTGAGTAATTTTGTTTTAATAATTTAAAGTGTGGGGTTGATTTTAATTGTTTTATATCACTAGTATATATAGTTTTAAGTCCTAAAACAAGTCATTCACTCTTTATTTCCCCAAATCAAATCAAAGAGTTCCTCGTTTAAAAAAATTCTCTCTCTAGAAGTTCCTAAAGAAGAAGAAGAAGAAGAAGATGTGGGAGCTAGGGTTTGGATTCAAGTAGTTTCTCCTTCAAATTTCTTGGGGAATCACAAGCATGGTATGGTGATCCTTCATCTAGGGGTAGCTTTCACCCCTAGAGTCAATTTCAAAGAAGTTTTCAAAGTTTCCAAGTTCATGAAAAACCTAGGGTTTTACTCAATCTCATGGGTTCCTTCATCAAACATTTTCAAATGGTTATTAATGGCATATTATGATTGTATTAGTTTTTAATTGATGATTTATGATGAAAATACTCTATGAACCCATGAATTCTCTCAATTCCTAAATTGTGCCTTTATAAAGTAGGTTTGTTGATTATGCAAGAATGGGAATAGAAATTGTCTAAATTGCTTTGGGTTATTGAATTGTATCATTATCCATGCCTTAATTATAGTGAATTGTTGGTGTGTTGGTGATTTGAGATTCATGGCCTTGAAAGGCACATTATGAGGAATTGGGTAGTATCTTGATATCTTGTATATGAATATGAATCTAATGAAGTTAAGGTGATCATGTATTGAATGTATTTGTGTTATTATTGAAAGACTATTTCTCAATTTGACACTCATGAATGTGATGATGGAATGTGAAGGGTTTCTATAATGTGAAGTTATGTCTTGAATTGGTAGGCTTTATGCATCCCTTTCTTGTATAAATGAAAGTAAAGTGGATTGATGTATCTTGAATTGGTAGGCTTAAGGCATCCTTTTCTTGTATTGATGAATTTGACCTTGAATATAATATCATGTCTTGAATTGGTAGGCTTATGCATCCTCTTCTTGTATAATGAGTGTATCTTGGATCGGTAGGTTTATGTCACCCTTCCATAAATGATGTTAATGAACTTTGGGATTGGTAGGCTTATGGGACCCTTCCATGAATGTTGATGATGAACCTTGAATCGGTAGACCTAGTGTAGGTGACCCTTTCATGTGTGAAATGATGAACCTTGTATCGGTAGACCCTATGTTGAAGGTACCCTTCTTGGCAAGTCAATGAGCTATCTATGTAATGTACCATGAATCGATAGGCCTATGGCATTCCTTTCATGTGTAATAATGTGTCTTGGGTCGATAGGCCAATGGCATTCCTCTCAAGCACATTAATGAAATGTAAATGAACTACTCTATGGGAATGAAGGCTAAGCACCGAGTGGATATGGTAAGATGGAAACTCTCCCAATGTTAGGCTAGGGTTCCAATGAACATCTTCCTATCCCATAACTATGTGCCCACATAGGATATTAGCTAGTGGTTTCGACCTATGCTAAAATATTACCGGTCATACCTTAGGCAAGTAGACCACCTCTTTACGGTGTGGGGCCATACAACACCGGATTCCATGGTTTGCTCTCATGGTCAATGTCAGTTAATGCCTATTCCCATCATGTGAGATGTGCATTATGGTTTCTTGAGAAGTTCTATGAAGTGTGGGTGGTAGTATGGAATTCCATCCATGCATTGCAGGAGTAGTCTTTTATAGGGCTATAGTGAGTTCTCTAATGTCTTAATGACTAATGTATGAAAGTCCTCTTAATGAATGCTAATGAAGAATGTTGACTTAAGTGTCTAATATGATGATGCATGCTATACTTGTATTATGAGATATTTTCCCTTCTCATGACATATGAAATAAATGTGTTCCTTATGTATAAGTATTGTGTAATGATGGAAAGGATGAACGGTAAGTTCACTTTTGGTGACATTAATGTGGTACTTTAGTGTGGATGGTGGTATGGGACGCTATCCATACATTGCACAAGGTATAGCATGAGGGTTACATGAGGTGAAGGACTAATGTGAAGGTAATGGTTTACATGTTGATTATGTTCAAATGTGATTTTATGACTTGTATGATGATTATACTTGTACTTGATGTCTCGTATGCTATTGTACATGATATTTCTAAAAAGTGCAATAATGCATGGTTTCCAACCAAAAATGTTCCTTTTAAAGCATGTTTTTGCATGGTCATCATACTTAGTACATTTTTGTGTGCTAACCCATATTTCTCTTATTTTACTACAAGTGTAGATTCTGGCAAGTGAGTTGCTATCTCTCTAGTTCAAGGGCTTGGATTGAGTTTCCTCCAAGGCAAAGTGGTATGTCCTCATAGATCGAGGATGAGTACTTTTAATGTTTCTTTCTTTCATGTAATAGACAATTCTAGTCTTTTCAATTGTAAAGGGTCGTGACCCTATTTTAGTTTTCAAGACATTGATTAGATGGCCATATAAGACTTTAGACTTCCGTTGTGTTTAAAGTATTTTTAAATGAAGTTTTGATTGTTTGGATTTAAAGAAAGTTTTAAATTTCGCACTATTTCTATGTATCGAATGTTATGAATGCTAAGAGGCTTGTACGAGACCCCTTCGGAGTCAAGTACGTCGTGTAACTTCCAGGGTATAGGATCGGGTCGTTACACTTATACACCTCAACAAAATGGTGTAGCTGAATAAAGTAATAGAACATTATTAGACATGACAAGATTAATGATGGCGCATGCAAATTTGTCTATTTCTTTCTGTGGAGATGCATTATTGATTACGGCTTACATATTGAACAAAGTTCTTTCTAAAGCAATTTCTTCCACTCCTTATGAACTTCGAACTGGTCACAAAACAAACCTGAATGATCTACAACCGTGGGGTTGTGCAACATATATTAAAGATCGCTTTGCTGAGTTTGGTATACTAAGTCCGAAAGGAGAGAAATGTATCTTTACAAGGTACTCTGAACGATCCAAAGGGTATGTGTTCATTGATGAATTGGAGGATGGAAGTATTACTGAAATTGTATCACGAGATGTCAGATTTCTGGAAAATGATTTTCCCAAAAGGGATGAAATAGATGAAGTTGAGCCTCTATATGAAATGTTAAATTTAGAAGATCAAGTAATGTTGTTATACATACTTGATAATTCAATGGATCAAGAAATGATTCCTGGTCCAAGTGGGAGTTATGAATCCCAAAAATCCTATAGGGGAATCTGAACTTCAAATACGTAAGAGTATAAGAAAAAGTGTACCTAAATGATCTTATGAGATTGAGGATTATGTTTTCTTGGTATCTCCAATAGAATTGGATGAACCTAATGCTGTGAGTGAGGCCTTATCAAGGCCTAAAAGAGATGATGGTTAAAAGCAATGAAAGAAGAATTAGAGTCCATGAAAACAAATAAAGTCTGGGATCTAGTTGACCTTCCTAAGGAATGTAAAGTTATTAGGAATAAATGGATTCTCAAAGTTAAACGCATATCGGATTGGTCGATAGAAAGACACAAGCACGATTCGTGGCAAAAGGTTTTACTCAAGAAGTTGGAATAGACTATAAGGAAACTTTTTCACCAGTTGTGAAGTTTACCTCCATACGATTACTTTTAGCTATTATTGAATGATTAGATCTAGAATTACACAAAAGGGATGTGAAGACCGCTTTTCTCAATGGAGAATTAAACGAGTAAATCTACATGGAACAACCAGTAGGTTTCGTTGTTAAAGGTGAAGAAAAGAAAGTTTGTAAATTGAAAAGACCAATTTAAGGCCTAAAGCAATCTTCAAGGTAGTGGTACATGACATTTGATAAGGAGGTGATGTCATTTGATTTCACCATGATCGATGAAGACCATTGTATATATGTGAAAAAGTCCAACGAAATTTTTTGTAATTCTTTCTCTTTACGTAGATGATATTTTATTAGCTAGAAATAATTTGGAGTATGTAAAACTGTCAAGTCATGGTTATCAAAATCATTTGATATGAAAGATATGGGTGAAGAAGACTATATATTGGGTTTTAAGATCCCAAGAGATCGTTCCAAGAAATTTTTGAGTTTATCTCAAGAAATGTATATAAAGAAAATATTGGAACGTTTTGGAATGAATAGTTACAAATCCATGGATACTCCTGTAGCAATGGGTAAAACTTTAAGCCTTCAAATGTGTCCAAAGATTGAAAAAGAAAAGGAAGACATGTCTCGAGTTCCTTATTCTAGTTCTTTCAGGAGTTTGATGTATGCTATGATGTGTACTCACCCCGACATTTGTTATGTTGTTAGTCTAGTTAGCAGGTATCAGTCGAAAGAGATCATTGGAAAGCAGTAAAGAGAATATTCTGATACTTGAAGGGAACTACAGATCATACACTTTGTTATAGTGGATCTGATTTATTCAGAAGAGGTTATACAGATGTTGATTGGGCTGGTGACCAGAATGATAGAAAATCAACATCCCATTATGCTTTCTTACAAAATGGTGGTGCTATTTCATGGAAAAGTAAGAAGAAAACTTGCACAACTCTTTCAACAATGGAATCTGAATTCGTGGCTTGTGCGTCTGCAGTACAAGAAATTGTTTGGTTAAAGAGATTCTTTGAACATTTGAGTATTGCTTCTAAGAGTCCCTTGATTTTGTATTGTGATAGTCAAGCGGCTATCACATATACGAAGAATCCAAATATCACAGCAAGACAAAACACATTGACATCAAGTATAACTTTGTAAGAGACTTAGTGTCAAGTGGAGAAATAACTTTGTAACACATTCCTACACAAAATGATTACTGATCCTTTTATGACGTCCATCTCTAGAGACTTGTTTGAAAAACAAGTTAAGTCTCTAGGTTTGCATAGAATATGATGATATTTCAGTATTGTAAAATAACTTGATTTGTTATAATATTCTCTTCTATATAATAATATTGGATTTATATTCAAATATAATATGCATGTGATAATTTGTAAGAAATAAAGTGCGTCGAACAAGTCACGAGATTGGCTCTCTCACACGAGCAATCGCCTCTTACATTGGGGAACGTGAAGAGATGAGTTTCACCACCATATTATGACTTATTTTATGAGCCAGACAAAAGTTTCTAGGATCACTGAAGAGAGAAACTAGGATTAAACACTTGGAAGTGTTTAGACCAAAGTCTGTACGATGTTAGATATTCAGAAGAATGAGACACCTACACCAGTATAAGGTGAAAACATCATACCACGTGTGTCAAGCGATCAATGGGTCAATGAAAGAATGTTCCCTGCTTCTTCATTGTGTGAGACCTCAAAAAGTTAACATGAATTTTCAAATCTCCCACTATGCATATAGTGGACAAGACCCAATCAAACACAACATCAACTAGACACACAATTCATAGGACAAATGGTTCACGCGGCCTGTGAGCATTAAGGGCTTACCCTTAAGGTTTTACAGGCCCCACATAGAAATCCAATCAAATGTGGAAGTTATTCACTACTTATATGAGAATACTATTACTCACAATACCACAAACTTTATTCACTACTTCAGTAATCAAAGGTACACAAATCTTGTACCAAATGTTGTTTAAATTCTTTTAGTATTCAAACACATTTTCAGTTTTCAAAAACTATTTTTTAATAGTAACTCCAATATGTCTTTTTTTCAAGTTTTATCAACTCTAAGTCCAAACATCTTATAATTTCTTATTACTAGCTTTAGATACTTTCATATATATATATATATATATATATATATATATATATATATATACTAGTTTCACACCACATGCGTTACACGTGTGTATGTATATATAGTATATGATGTTGTAAAATAGAATTAATATTACTAAGCTAAATTTTTTTAGTAAAAAATTATAGTTTAAAGAACATCGGACAAGTGCTTTTAAATGATTAATACAAATTGTCATAGAGTTACTTGTATTTTGAGATCAAAATGACTAGATATCATTGAAACATTTCAAAATACATTCAAAGTTTAAATATGGGGAGAAAGTGACATTTATTTCGTAGTATTATTTTTTACTTTACTAAGTTTTGTAAGCTAATCTAACCAACAAAGTTTTTAAAAAATATTAATACAAAAAATGTCTCCAATAGTCTTTCCTCTTGAGGTTATGAACATAAACTATGGATACCATTTAAGTATAGCTTTTTACTTAAATATGCATACTTGAAATTTAGTATGTGCATGACACTAATAAGGATTACCATAAATATTTTAATATTTTATCTTTATACACAATCTATCTATTACTTGTTGTCTAATGAAAGTATCTAGTATCTTATAGAAGTTATATCGTGATATAAAATATTAAACTTTTTAAATAATAAAAATTAATAGATGAATAAAATTTAAAGTATTGTTTATAGAATCTTTGATTTGATTTAAGATTATTTTATGATCAATCACTATTTTCTTATCTATTTTATATATCTAGCAAGGAGTGTATCTTGTGACATACCATTTTCTCAAATTAAAATGAACACAAAATAACAGGAAATTCATACTTAAAAAATATCGTACTCAATACAAATATTTAAAAAATGGAATGATACATAGCCAATGAAGAAGGAAGACTAAAATATATGATCATGCTATATTCATTATAGTGTTCCATTTGAATAAAATCTCTTGCCACCACCACTTTACTTTCTCCATTCATTTTTACTTACATATCTATTAAAAAATTATTATCATGACTATATTATAATATTATAAGTAAAAGTGAAAATCTATTTTTGAAATAGTCGAATTAACATCAAAACTAATGATTCAATAGACTACATTAATGCCTGTTGTTTTAGCAAAATTAGAAAGAAACTCCTTCATTGGAGGGTAAAAATCTAATTAAAAAAAACAAAGAAGAAATATCTTACCCAAATCATGTGACTATTTTCATATTTGTTTATTATTATTGTCTTTTCCACAGCTTTTCTTCACTGTTAATTCATGAAAATCGTAAGAAAAAATACGAGTGTGAATTTATGAATGATTTGCTACAATTTGTTCACAGCCTCTTTTTTATGTGGTACCTCAAATTTTGTTGAAATTTTAACTTAATCAACTGTTGCAAATAACCCTGAGATTATGAAGAAGAAGAGTAGAAAACTTTAAAAAAAAAATTATAGTTTAAAAGTGAGAGGGTGCCCCTCTATTTATAGCTAACAAATATTAGTATGAATAGGTGTTAATTGAGGCTTATCAGAAAAGTTACAACCTTTCGAAAAAGCCACTGCTCATCAGAAATTCACAACCTTTTGCAAAATTCACAATTCATCAGAAAAGGCACAACCCTTCAGAAAATTCACAACTCATCGAAAAAGTCAAAACCCGTCAAAAAAGTCACAAACCTTTGGAAAAGTCACAACTCTTTAATATGAAAGGGTATCTACTTTTAATATAATACAAATAATTAAATTAATAAATAAAAATAATTAATTTTTTTTAATTATGGGTATTATAGTAATTTAACATTCAATTTAGGAGTTCATGCTTTTAAGGTAGTATAGATATATATATATATATATACACACACACACACACACACACACATACGTACACATTCAAGAAGAATTTTTTTTAGCTCAAAAAGTTGAAAATCAACACTTTTTTCCCTATTCCCTTCCAAGTGTCAGCACCCTTGCCCCAATTGAGAGCCCTAAGTTTTCATAGTGTTAGGTTCGTTCACCCACACGCCAATCAGGAGTTTCTTTTGCGAATCTATCCATAAATATTGAGAAATTTAAGTTCTTGATAAGTGTCTTGAAGTGTTGCTTTCGTTATTGAATTAGGATGGGTTTGATGAGTTCTTGAGATAAATCTATGGGTTTGAGGATTGTTTTTTAGTATATTCTCGTGTACTTGTATTGGGTAATTGAATCTAAGAATAATTTGAGGAAAACAATCGATTCTAGATGAATTAGGATTAGAAACTGATAATAAAAATTCGTTGGAATGTCCTGGGAAAGGCTGGGGCAGCGTGCCCCAATAATGTGCCGTAAACCAGTCTCGTAAGTTTAGGGGTTGGAGCCCCATGCCAGCACTGCTCTAGGGTCACCTGGCCCCACCCTTTTTCCTTAGTTTGTGTAACATCTCGCAATTGAAAGAACTAGAAAGATCTAGAATTAGAAAGAGTGATTTTTTTGGAAATAATAAAATTCTGGAAAAAAATTGGTTAAGGTAAGTTAAGTTTGAGTTTTTGGTCAACTTCAAATGACTATAAATTCTATATCAGGATGAGTTAGGTGTGTTTCAAGATATCATAAGAAATATCTTTGAATAATCTTTCCAACACCGCCAAGTTTGCATGATTTCGAGTTCGTATGAGTGAGTTATGCCCTTTGGAAGTTGGGCTGTTTGAATATGGAAAGTCTAATACGGATTATTGAAGGGCATTATGATCTTTTTCATACCAAATTAAGTTAATTAGCTTTTAGCAATTAAATTGGGGTCTAAACTGAATTGGTTCAGTTTAGACAATTGGAAATTTACGCTATGGTTTTTGGAGAAAGAACGCAAGAGGAAAAAGAGCAAAGTTCGTCGTTCTTTAAGGTTTACCTTGTGGATTTCGACAAGGGTTGATCCCTAAAGAGGTATGTGAGTCTTTCATAGCTTTAGATTTGTTCACCCATGCACCAATCATGTTTATTTCAGTGAAGTTTGTTCTAGAAAGTTGAAAGTTGATGAATATTGAATGGTGTTCTTGAAATTGGCCTTCGTTCTTGAGTTAGGTTGAGATTGAGGAGTTCCTTGAGGTTAAAATGTTGTTTCCTTGAGTTGTTTGAGCTATAATCTTGTGTACACATACTGGGTATTTGTATCTAAATAGGGATTGAGAAAAAGAATCGGAATTAGGTAAATTGGGGTTCGAAAACGAGAAAGGAAAAAATCGGACAAGGAACAAGTACCAAACGCGAACCTATTCCTTTTGTGTGAAAATTTTCTCTCTGTGTCGAGGAGAGGTCTCGGACTCATTTATTTCAAAAATAAATTTCGCGATCAAATATTTAAGTGCATCTCCGCGTCGTGGACTTGCTTCGAGACAGTGATTTCTTGATTTTTTTCTCATGTTTAGCTATCTAAAAACACTCTTAAACATCACGAGATCTTTCCTATCACAAATCACAATCCTTGAATCCATAATTCAATTCAAGGAAAGTTAAGACTCAAGTCGAGAGAAGTTCAGAGTCAAGTCGAGAGAAGTTAAGAGTCAAGTCAAGAGAAGTTCATAGAGTCTTCCAAAAGTTTTTTTTACAAATGTTTTAACTTTGTTTTAAGACTTATGTTTTAAGTTGAGTAAAGAGTAAAGATTGAAGTCATTTCTTCAAAAAGAGTATATCGGGACTATGTATTCCCAAAGAGTAAATGTTTTCACATTTAAACAAGAAAGGAAACTGAGATTTTCAAAAGAGCCTTTGAGCTAGTTTTCAGTAAAGAGTAAGAGTAAAGTGCATTCTTTAAAGATTATACGGGAACTAAGTATTCCCAAGAGTTAAAATCATTTTCACTTACGAGAAAGGAGGGAAACTGAGATTTTCAAGAGAGCTTTTAAGCTAAGTTTTTGAGTAATTATCTCAAACCAAAGAAAGAGTTTTGTTTTTACATATGAGCTAAGTATATTTTGGGAGTAGTATTAAGCACCAATACGAGGACGAGTTTGAGTTCAAATAACTCACGTCTCCATAAACCATGTAGCCATCATGGGCAGTAAAGGATCATACTTTTTAGATGACTCCTTAAGTAATTTTTAGCATAGACTAGTGGATCCACTTAGTTAAATGTTCTATATGACGGCAAAGTATAGGATAATTTTGGCAGCGTGGGCAAGACATTGTATAACCACTTAGGTTCAGCGTAGTGGTTGTCGGTTAGAGAAACTCCCACAGAAGCTATATTACTTTATTATATGAGTAAAGTTGAGTTTGTTATTGTATTTTCTTTAACGAACTAAGTTGTTTTCCACTGTTTTACAAGTTTTCTATATATTGCATGTGTTTTATTGCTTTATATTGATTTAAGTTATTCAGGAGTTGAGTGAAGCCAAGGAAAGTGTTTCTTTCAGATTATTTTTAAGCTTAAGTTATGTTTAGCATTCCAACTCGCTACTCGTACATTCAATGTACTGATGCCAATTGGCCTGCATCTTCTTATAATGCAGACGCATGTAATCAGGATCAGCATCCAACGCCTCGTTGATCCAATTCAGCACTCAGATTCAGTTGGTGAGCCTCCTAGCTTTTCGGAGGATCCTTTTTATTTCTTTCAGTATTTTAGTTCATTAGGATGTTGTGAGTCTTGTACCGACGTGCATCTCAGTTGTTTAGAGGCTTCTTAGACAGATTTAGTGAAGTTAGTTCATGTGTCTTTACTTTTCCTTTTTTCAGTTAAGTTTAGACTTGAGTTGCCACTTGGCAGTGAATGTTATTATAATACATTTTAAGTTATATTTTGAGGAGTTCAGTTTACTTGTTTTAAAAGTAATTATCTTGAGTAAAGTCTTCCACTGAGTAAGTAAGCCAGGCCAAGGGTTTGATTGGGGCCAACAATGGTTCTCGAGTGCCGGCCCCATCTAGGGTGTAGGCTCGGGGTGTGAGAAACTTGGTATTAGAGCCCATAGTTTAAGAGTCCTAGGGAGTTTATGCAGCCGTGTCTGTAAAGTCTTAGTTATCGGTGTGAAGCGTGCCACATCTAAAATTAGGAGGCTGCAACATTTTAGGAACTATCTCAGTTCTTTCATATTCATTTCGTGTGATAGAGTGTATCTCTATAAAAGTCTCTTTCTAACTCATGCTTACGCGTAACCGATTTTGAGCTGGCCTATGGTATAGAGTGCCTTCATGAGGCGTTTCTTTTCTCATGAACTAAGAGAAGAAAAGAGATGGTTCCTGACATGAGGAGCAGGATGAGTTTATTCGTAGTTGGTTGACTTGTCGGTCAAGTAAGTAATGTAAGGCAACCATGCTAATAGGTTACATGGGCATAACAAGGCTGATGATCCTTGTGCAACTATCTGAGAAGGACCAGCTGAAGGATAGAGCAGAGTTTGAGAATAAGAGGGCTAAGACATCAGGGAATGAATTCGGACAGCAAAAGAGTAATGCGAACCGATTTTCTTTCCAACATAAGCAGAAAGGACTTGCTCCATCATCTAGTAGTGCACCTGCACCCAGAAACAAATGTGAGTACAATAGTAAAAATTCTTAGAACTTCTGAGCTAGACCTGCACATTTGCAAGGTAGTTATGCACAAGGGGGATACTAAGACTCCTGCATGTGCTAAGTGTGGTAGGAGCCACTCATGGGTGTGTCGTGATGGCTCTACTAGTTGCTTCAAGTGTGGCCAGAATGGTCATTTTATGAGAGAGTATCCTAAGAGCAGACAGAGTAATGGTAATAGGGGCAATAGAGCCCAGTCTTCTTCAGTTGCTCTACTAGATATATCTGCATCTAGATAAGCTACTTTAAGGACAGGCGGAGAAGGAAACCATCTTTATGCTAACGCTAGTCGCCGAGAGTAAGAGGATTCGCGAGATGTTGTCACTTATCCAAGTTTTCAATTTTGATGTTCTTCCTGAGCAACTTCTGGAGCCCATCAGTGTTTCTACACCAGATGGTGAGTTTATTCTAGCAGAAAGAGTCTATCGTGACTATTTTGTTTCTGTTAATCATAAGAGTACCATGGTTGATTTAGTTGAGTTAGACATGGTAGATTTTGATGTCATTCTCGGTATGGACTGCTTCATGCCTATTATGCATCAATAGATTATAGAACTCGAGTATTCAAGTTCCAGTTTCCAATGAACCAGTTATAGAGTTGAAGAGCAGTTCAGCAGTGCCTAAGGGTCATTTTATATCGTACCTTAAGGCGAGAAAGTTAGTTTCCAAGGGGTGTGTCTATCACTTAGTCCGAGTTAATGACTCTAGTGCTGAGATACCTCTTATTCAGTCAATTTCAGTAGTAAGAGAGTTTCCAAAAATCTTTCCTGATGATATTCTCAGAATCCCTCCTGAGAGAGAAATAGACTTTGGTAGAGACATTCTTCTAAATACTCGTCCCATATCTATTCCGCCATATAGAATGGCACCAGCAGAGTTGAAAGTGCTCAAAGAGTAGTTGAAAGATCTTTTAGAGAAAGATTTCATTCGACCAAGTATCTTACTAGGGGCGCACCAATCCCATTTGTGATAAAGAAAGATGGTTCCCTTAGGATGTGTATAGATTACCGTCAGTTGAACAAGGTTACCATCAAGAATGAGTATCTTCTTTCGAGAATTGATGATCTTTTCAATCAGCTTCAGGGTGCTACTTGTTTCTCTAAGATAGACCTTAGATCAGGCTACCATCCGTTATAGTTAGGGAATGTGATATTCCAAAGGCAACATTCAGGACCCGTTATGGTCATTATGAGTTTTTGGTCATGTCCTTCGGTTTGACCAAGGCACCCGCAACGTTCATGGACCTTATGAATAGAGTTTTCAAGCCTTATTTAGATATATTTTTTATCGTCTTCATTGATGACATACTAATCTATTCGAGGAATGAGGAAGATCATACTAGTCATCTCGGAATAGTTCTCCAGACTATAAAAGATAGAGAGTTGTATGCCAAGTTCTATAAGTGTGAGTTTTGGCTTGAGTCTGTGGCATTCTAGGCCACATTATGTCTGGAAAGGGAATTAAAGTTGATACTCAGAAGATAGAGGTAGTATAGAATTGGCCTAGAACCATATCTCCAACTGCTATTAGGAGTTTCTTGAGTTTTGTTGCATATTATAGAAGGTTCGTAGAGGGGTTCTCATCTATTTCGACCCCTTTGACCAAGTTGACTCAGAAGACAGTAAAGTTTCAATGGTCTGAATCTTGTGAGAAAAGCTTTCAGGAATTGAAAAAGAGGTGGACTACTACCCAGTGTTGACCTTACCATTGCCCCAACTTGTCGAAACGTCCGTAGAAATTGATAAAAAAATTATGAAAGAGCACCGAGATGATTACCTTAGTTAACCAAGTTTAAACCTTGAAGAAACACCAATAACTACAAATTTATATATTCAAAAATCAGCTCCAAACGCAACTAATAGAAGGTAAAAATGATTGCCACGTGTAGAGATCACGTTTCTAGGCACGGGGGCAACATTTAATGGTAGAAATCATCAGAAACTAACCTTCATCATGCAAGAACTCCATAGGCACCCTCTCTTAAGCTTTTTCTCTAGTTTTGAAGTGAAAAGAAATGTTTTCATGGCTTAAAACGTTGATTAAGCCGACATACCACATTTTTGACCCTACCCGGATCCAACTTGGATTCTACCCCGGCAGTCCGTAGTAAAACCCTTGTAACATTTTACTCCGATGTCAATTGGATATGGGGTTTTATGTGTTGCAAACTAGACTCATAGGCCTTCGATTTAATGGGTGATAGGCCTTCTAATTCTTTTTATATTGGGAGAAAATATCCAAGTCATTTGACCCAAATTTCAAAGAAATCTTTAAAAAGGAACTTACGATAACTTTTGCAAACTTTTATTTTGCCACTTACCAAACTTCAAATCATGAGATACAACCCTTGAAAACTTAAAATATGACATACCACATCATTATTAATTTATTACCCACCCTCCTTGTCTTTCCACAAAGATACGAGTTAATTTAGACGTTTTAAAAAGTTGAGGTGTTATATACTTCCCCCCTTAGAAACATTCATCCACGAATGAAAAATATCTGAGTCACGCGGTTAATTCCTTAGGACTTTCAAAATATTAGGTAGAATATCCTCTGTAAATGTGACTATCCAGGAATAGGAAACACAGAAATTCTAACCTAGGCGTCTCACAGGATGACATAAATAGCTAAGCACTATAGCTCCACAATAACAGTGTGAGCAGATATACAACGGCAAAAAAAAATTAATAAGCAACAATATGAAAAAAATAAGATTGGTATCTAACCTCACTGCACTAATATAAACTGATATGCCATCAACCTGGGGTATGAAACAAGTGAGGATATTTGGACCTCATGCCATCCTCAGCTGCCCAGGTCACCTCTTCTCTATTCTTGTTTCTCCACAATACTTTAACTGAAGCCCCCTCTTTGGTCCTTAATTTATGGACATGTCGATTTAATATGGCAATTGGAGTTTCCTCGTAGGACAACTCTCTTTATTATGAACATCCTCAACCGGGACAACCTGAGAAAGGTCTCCTACGCACTTTCGTAGCATTGATACATGGAAAACTGGACGAACAAATTTGAGCCCCGAAGGCAATTCTAACTCATAAGCTACATGTTCTACCCTCCGAAGGATCCGGTATAGCCCAATGAATCTTGGACTAAGCTTGTCTTTTTTGCCAAATATCATAACACCCTTCATAGGCGAGACTTTTAAGAATACCCAGTCATAAAAAAAAAAACTCTAAGTCCCTTCGTCACACATCTAAGTATGACTTCTGTCGGCTTTGAGTTGTTAGCAACCTCTCCCGAATGAGCTTAACCTGCTCCACTGTCTGTGGTACTAAGTCGGGTCCAATCAACCCTAACTGACCTACCTCGAACCGATGTGGGACCTATATTTTCGCCCATACAAAGCCTCATAAGGTGCCATCCCAATGCTGGAATGAGAACTATTATTATATGTGAACTCAATAAGAGGTAAGTGGTCATCCCAACTTCCCTTGAAGTCTAGCGCACACGCTCGTATCATATCCTCGAGTGTACAAATTGTGTGCTCAGCCTGACCATCTATCTAAGGGTGAAAGGCTGAACTAAGATTAACTTGTGTCCCCAGTCCTTTCTGGAAGGACTTACAGAAGTTGGCGGTAAATTGTGCTCCTTTATCAGAGATAATAGATACTGGGAAACCGTGTAGCCTAACAATCTCTCTAATATAAAGCCCTACATAGTATTCAGCCATAAAAGTAGCCCTGACTGGTAAGAAGTGGGCTGATTTTGTTAGTCTATCAAAAATTACCCAAATAGAGTCAAACTTGCAACGGGATCGCGGTAACCCTGTAGTAAAATCCATATTAATTGCTTCCCACTTCCACAAAGGAATGGCTATCTCCTGAACTAGCCCAACGGGCTTTTGGTGCTCAACCTTCACCTGTTGGCAGTTAGGACACTGTGCCACAAACTCAGCAACGTCATTCTTCATCCCATTCCACAAATAGATCTCCTTAATATCATGGTGCATCTTCGTCGAACCAGGGTGAATAGAATAACTGGAATGATTTGCCTCTTCCATAATTTGATATTGAAGCCCTGCAACATTTGGAACACACAATCAACCGCTATCTAAGAACTCCATCTCCTGCTATATCAAATGCTAAAGACTGCTGATCCTGAGCCATGGCTCTAAGCTGCTCTAAGCTAGGATCTTCTTGTTGCCGTGATTTTACTTCTACAACTGGAGATGATATAGCTGTGTCCTGAATTGTTACCCCATTATCTTTTACCTCTAACAATCTAACTCACAAGCTAGCTAAATGATGAATCTCTCACGCTATGTCACACTTCACAACACCTAAATAGGATAAACTACCAATAGATCTGTGACTGAGGGCATCGGCTATGATATTCGCCTTTCCTAGATGATATAAAATATCCGCGTCGTAGTCTTTCAGTAACTCAAGCCATCGATGCTATCGCAGATTCAACTCCTTCTATCTAAAGATATATTGAAGGCTTTTATGATCTGTGAAGATGTCAACATGAACGCCATACAAATAATGTCTCCAGATTTTTAACAAATGCACAATTGCAACCAACTCTAAATCGTGGGTCAGATAGTTCTTCTCATGCTTTCTCAACTGTCTTGAAGCATATGCGATACTCTTACCATGTTGCATTAGAACACATCTCAACCCAACACCAGAAGCATCACAATACACCGCATAGCCTTCTGAACCATCTGGCAATGCTAGAATTAGTGCTAATGTCAACATGTCCTTCAGCTCCTGGAAACTATGCTCGCAAGCCTCATTCCACTAGAACTTAGGTGCTTTTTAAGTCAGCTTCGTTAATGGGGCTGAAGGTGAAGAAAACCCCTCTAAAAACCTTCTGTAGTACCCAACTAACCCTAAGAAACTATGAACCTCGGTCGGAGTCATGGGTCTAGGCCAAGTCATTACGACCTCAATCTTTTGTGTATCAACCGCAATTCCTGCATCTGATTCAATATGGCCTAAGAAAGCTACAGAGTCCAACCAGAACTCACACTTAGAAAACTTTGCATAAAGTTCTCAGTCTCGAAGAACCTCAAACACTGCTCGCAGATGATTTGCATGCTCAGCTTTGGAAAGTGAATACACCAAAATATCATCAATAAATACAATCACAAACAAGTCTAGATACGGCCTGAATATACTATTCATTAGGTTCATGAATACTGCTGGGGCATTAGTTAATACAAAAGACATTACCAAGAACTCAAAGTGTCCATATCGGTTCTAAAAGCTATCTTTTGAACGACTTTCACCTGAACTTGTATCAGGTGGTACCGTAATCTTAAATCAATCTTTGAGAAGAACTTAGCACCTTGTAATTGATCAAACAAGTCATTTATCCTTGGAAGGGGATACTTATTCTTTATAGTCGCCTTATTCAGCTGTCGGTAATCAATACACATTCTTATTGAGCCATCTTTCTTCCTTACGTATAACATTGGCGCACCCCATGGTTAAGCACTAGGCATAGTAAAGCCTTTATCCATCAAGTCTTTTAGCAGATCCTTCAACTCCTTTAGCTCAGTAAGAGCCATTCTATAAGGAGGGATAGATATGGGTTGTGTACCTGGTAGTATATCGATAGCAAAATCAATTTCCCATTCTGGACGAATACTAGGGAGCTCGTCTGGAAATACATCTAGAAACTCATTAACTACTAGAATAGACTGATGAGTTGGTGGTTCTGTATCTATATCATGAACGTTAACAAGATGATAAATACAACCCCTAGTAATCATCCTCCTCGCCTAACGCACCTAATAGAAGGGGAAAATGATTGCCACGTGTAGAGATCACATTTCTAGGAACGTGGGCAATGTTTAATGGTAGAAACCGTCAAAAACTAACCTTCATCATGCAAGAACTCCATAGGAACCCTCTCTTAAGATTTCTTTCTAGTTTGGAAGTGAAAAAGAAATGTTTTCATGGTTTAAAACGTTGAGTAAGCCGACATACCACATTTTTTACCCGACCCAGATCCTACCCAAATTCTGCCCCGGCAGTCTGTGGTAAAACCCTCATAACTTTTTACTCTGATGTCGGTTGGATACGAGGTTTTATGCATTGCAAACTAGACTCATAGGTCTTCGATTTAATGGCTGATAGGCCTTCTAATACTTTATATATTAGGAGAAAATATTCAAGACATTTGACCCAAATTTCAAAGAAATCTTTATAAAGGAACTTACGATAACTTTCGCCAACTTTTATTTTGACATTTACGTAACTTCAAAACTTGAGATACAACCCTTGAACACTTAAAATATGACATACCACATCATTCTTAATTTCTTACCCACCCTCCTTATGTTTCCACAAAGATACGAGTTAATTTGTTTTGAAAAGTTGGGGTGTTACAGGTAGGGTCCTCACCCTACATCTGCTCCACATCAATGACTAAGACGGTTCCTAATGGCAGCACCACAATCTGTGGACCACGTCGTGGGGTAGCTACATTGGACTCATCCCAAATAAGGCCGATATCAAAGGTCCCGGTCGCTTGTATGAAAGTGTCATAATGCCAAAAAGGCACCCCAGAATACCTGCACAATTAGAAGATCATACACAGGAAGGGTAAAGTGGTGGTGGTCCTCAATGCCCTCTCGTGGATCTCTAATAACAACATGCGAGCAAAGTTGGTCTGGAACCTAGCTACCAAGGCCGCAACCATCACTGCTCTATCCCAAGTAAGTGCATTATTGGCCTTAGTGGGCGATACCCTGTCCCGCAACAAAATCCTAAAGAAATTGGCCACCAAATTGAGGGTGGCCTTACAAATACCCAAGCGTGGTGTGCTGATCCACTCCGTACGCTCTCTGTCCACAACTATGTGCCTGGCTAGCCAAAGTAATATGACCTCCCTCTACTCTGCTTTCCTTTGGAATGCTCCACTCCTCACAATGTCCCACCAGTAGTCAAATTCAGCTGTCTTGAGTTCCCACTTGGTGCTCGGACTGTAGAGGAATCAGCTGATGGTGAACTGTGATATGTCTACCGAAAAGCCTCGAACCAGAGTGGAAGTAAGAGGGTCCTGGGCTTTGGGCTTGGACCTCTTGTCAATAAAACCATAGAGTGTGGCAACATAGGAGGCATATAATTCTCTCACGTTCTCCTTGCTATAGGTCCCAGGGTTCCGATCCATCAACTCATAATTATGTTTCTGATAGAGCCGATGGATGTCGAGTATGATGTGTAGGCTCCCCATGAGAACTCTGCGCTCTTCACTGATCAGTTGGGCCTTCTTCCTCTCTTTATTTAACATCGATACAGCCCTGTACATCTGCCATTGACCCTCAACGAACCACCTATTTGGTTCCTCAGCAACCAAAGCAGGGTCGGTGTTTGGTGGCACTAGAACCCCCCCTTCCCTGCGAACTAGTAACCTCATCAGATAAAGCAGCTCGGCCATGTGAACTCAAGCTTGTAATGGATCCAGAAGTAGACCCTGCAGTAGGGGCGGACTCAGAACCGAAAGCAGACCCAGCCGGTGATCCGATCAATGTATCCTCCTCATCAGACTGGGAGGCAGTGACTATGTCGGGAACCACCTTCTTGGATTGAATCTGAGTAGCCCGGGGTGCTGTGGGTGATGTCCTCCTAGTGGGGGGGGGATATATTCGGGGTCTTTCTCAGCATCAGTATCCTCATTGATTAGCCGACGGGTTGGTGCCGTTGATTTGGATCCACAATTGACGACTAGAGCTTTCTTCGGGGCCATGGTACCTCTGGAGGAAGAATTAGTACTAATATAACCTAAAAACACACTCAAAATTTTTTTTGAACAAAGAACGAACCAGATGAAAAACTAAAAAAAATTCAGACAGCGCCCACCTACGGTCCATGGATCCCATTTGTAGGTTAGAAGTCCCAAAAAGTTGGGCTCTGATAGGAACCACAGATGTGCAGAATGGTCGATAAATTGACCTACAGACCGTAGTCCATCTCCGTGGTTCCACACTTAGTGGAATTTCTTATGTGCCACAGTCCACAGACCTGATCTACGGTCCATAGATTAACCTACAGTCTGTAGACGGGGTCTCGTGGACCAGGTCTGTGCCAGGTCTCAGACATGCTTCCATTAGAAACCAATTTTTTTTACCAATTCAAACAATTGATCTTAGTCTAATCATGCATTTCAACACAATTTTTGCCAGTTCTTCATCCCAACGGTTCCAATTACTCAATTGTTTTATAGATACGAAACTAGAAACCCTAAATTGAAACTTGCGTTTAGACTCTTGTTTCACTGATTAAACATATTACAAAGACAACAAAAACACAATCTATTGTCCCACGGGTATTTCTAATTTTAGTTTAACATACAATTTCATATAATCAACAACCCAAGGTCAAGATCCACTTCCTGACTTTCTGTAACAACAATGAACCGGAATTCAAAGTGAAGGGAAAGTCGATTACCTTACAAGCAAAGGAAATGGGCGATGGTGTGATGAGTCTAGACGTCCAACATCTTCTACTTAGCCATTTTGCACCGAACCCGAACACCGGAACCTCTAGGAATGGAGAATGAAGAAATTTGGGAGAAATGAGGCTGAATTGGGAATATGGAAGAATGAAGGTGGGGTGATTAATGGGATATGGTGGTAATATGATGGGTTTTGGAAGAGGAGACGTTACAAAAATTGTTTTGGTGAATTTTGGTAATGGGGGGAATGTTTAAACAATGGGGAGGTTTATTTAAAAGAGGTCTGGGTTGTGTTAGGCAGAATTAGTGTTTAGACCCACGAGACCCCGTCTACGGTCCGTGGGTCAACCTACAGACCGTAGATAGGGTCCGTAGGTCACTTACATACTTAGAAAAATTTAGGAAACTTACCCGGGGTCTACAACTACCATTCACGGTCCATAGTTGGACCTACAGACCGTCAATGGTCTTCGTAGACCTCTGCAACATACATTTTCTGTAGATTTTGCTTCTCGTCCCTGCATATGTAGCAACCATTACGCCTTTTTTTTTTTTTTACATTTTCTGGAGACTTTTTAGACATGGACCCTATGCTATACTGAGCCAACACTAACCAAAAATAAAGCACCTATCTAAATGAATACATAAAAGCAAATAAACAAAGAAAACTACTAAACCGAAAAGAAAAACCTATAGTTGGCAAGATTGTAATCTTGGGTTCCCTCCCAAGCAGTGCATGATTTAACGTCGTGCCATGACACAGGCCTCTTGATTACTCAGACTTCATCAAGATAGTAGTCCTCAACAACTTCTTGCACATTTCCGCATTTCCCATATAGACCTTGATCCTTTTCCCGTTTACCTTGAACCTTGTTCCCTCATGGTTCTCAAGCTTAACCGCTCTATGTGAGAGTACTTGCGTGACTAAGAATGGCCCGGTCCACTTGGACTTGAGCTTGCCCGAAAACAAGCGCAACCTATAGTTGAATAGAAGCACAAGATCACCCACAACAAATTCTCGCTTTTCATTCCTTTGATCATGATACTTCTTCATCTTTCTTCTTGTACAAGGCTGAACTTTCATATGATCTTAGGCAAAACTCATCAAGCACATTTAAGTCAGTCTCTCTCTGTTCGATGCGGCGCCCAATCCAAATTTAGCTTCTTTAGCGCCCACATAGCCTTATGCTCTAGCTCTACCGGCAAATGGCAAGACGTCCCATATACAAGTTGGTAGGGGGACATACCTATGGGAGTCTTGAATGCGTGCGATAGGACCATAGAGCATCATCAAGCTTCCTTGACCAATCCGTTCTATTAGTATTCACAGTCTTTGCCAAAATCTACTTGGGATGTGTTTGGTATGAAGGAAAATGTTTTCCACGGAAAATGTTTTCCTGGAAAACAAGTTGATTTTTGACTTATTTTCTCATGTTTGGTTGGTGACTAGAAAATATTTTCCGAAAAAGATTTTGTGTTTGATTTATGAATGAAAAATATCTTTTATTTTTACTAGAGTAGAAAATAACTTTTGAAATTGAAAATATTTTTTAAAAACAAACTTAAATTTTTTTGGGGGGGTGGGGGGTGGGGAAAATTGAAATTTTAAAGTTGAAAATATTTTTTAAAAAGAAACTTAAATTTTTTTTGGGGGTGGGGGGGCTGGTAGGGGGTTGGGGGTAGGGGTCGAGGGTAGGGGTGAAGAAATGAAATTTTGAAGTTGAAAATAATTTTTGGGGTTGGGCTGGGGTGGGGTGGAGTGTAGGGGTGAAAAAATAAAATTTTCAAGTTGAAAATATTTTCAAAAACAAACACAATTTTATTTGGGGGGGGGGGGGTGGTCGACGATCGGGATGAAAAAATAAAAATTTGTAGTTGAAAATATTTTTTAAAAACAAACTTTAATTTTTTTATTTTTGGAGGAGGTGGGGGTGATAGGGGGCTGATAGGGGGAGTATAGGGGGTGGGGGTAAAAAAATAAAAAATTGAAATTAGAAATATCTTTTAAAAACAACTTTTAATATTTTTTTGGGAGGGGGTGGTGGTAGGGGGTGGGGGTAGGGGTGAGGGTGGGGTAAAAAAATTGAATGTAAAAACAAGCTTTAAAATTATTATTTTTTTGGGGGGTGGTAGGGGGTGCTGATTTGAGGGTAGGGACAACATAAATTGATTTTTTCAATAAAAAAAAATTGTAATTTGAAGTTGGAAGAGAGTTTTGGAAAATGTTTTCCTTAAGTTTTGAAGGGAAGTCATTTTCCTTAAATTTGAGGGAAATGAGTTGATTTGGAAAACATTTTTTAAAACATTTAACCCAACCAAACATGAGAAAACTGGAAAATGTTTTCCTTCATACCAAACACATCCTTGATCTCTTTGTTGGACACTTCAACTTGCCAACTAGACTGCGGATTGCAAGGAGTGGCTACATTATGGCGGACGCCATATTTCTCAAGTAACGCCTTGAACAACTTATTACAAAAGTGGGAACATCCATCGCTGATAATCGCCCTAGGTGTACCAAATCTAGAGAAGATATTCTTTTTCAAAATGCGGTGACACTTTTACCTTCATTGTTGGGAAGCACAATTGCTTCCACCCACTTCGACACATAATCAACTGCAACAAGAATATACTTCATCCCATGGGAACTCACAAATGGATGCATAAAGTCAATGCCCCATACATCAAACAACTCTATCACCAATATAGGATTCATAGGAAGCTCTTTCCTCTTTGAAATTCCTCCTTCTCTTTGGCAACGGTCACAAGACTTGGCGAAATCATGAGCATTTTGGTGGATGGAAGGCTAGTAATACCCATACTGCAAAATTTTATGCGCAATCCAAATACCACTATGATGCCTACCAACAGGCGATGCATGGCATGCCTCTAGTATACCCAACATCTCGACCACAGGCACACAACGACAAATAATCCCATCAGCACAACTACGATACAAGTAAGGCTCATCCCAAAAGAACTTCACATCATGCATAAACTTTTTCCTTTGGTGAAAAGACAAATCTGATGGCACCAGATCACTTGCCAAATATTTAGCAAAGTCTACGCACCAAGGAATCAGATCATGAGAAGCAACCAATACCTATTCATTTGGAAAAACATCATTAATTTCAGCCCTATCACCAAGCTTGAGCATAGCTTCTTCCTCCAATCTGGACAAATGATCGGCAACCTGATTATCTATCCCCTTTCTATCTCTAACCACAAAGTCGAACTCTTGCAGCAGCAACACCCATCAAATCAACTTTGATTTTGCATCCTTCTTAGATATCAAGTACCTCAATGCAGAATGGTCAGTATGCACTATGACCTTAGTACCAAGCAAGTAGGATCGAAATTTCTTGAATGCGAAAACCACTGCAAGAAGCTCCTGTTCAGTCACTGTATAGTTCTTTTGAGCCACATTTAAAGCTTTGCTGGCATAGTAAATAGGATGAAGAATCTTCTCTCACCTATTTCCCAATACCACACCAAGCGCCACTCCACTCAAATCACTCATTACCTCAAACGGTTGTCCCCCATCCAGTGAAATAATGAAAGGTGTTGTAACTAACTTCTCCTTCAACTCCCCAAATGCTCTCAGAAAAGCATCATCGAAATCAAACTTATACTCCTTTTTGAGCAGTTTTCACAATGGATGTGCAATTTTGGAGAAATCCTTGATGAACTTCCTATAGAAACATGCATGCCCAAGAAAACTTCTAACACCTTTAACAGAGATAGGTGGTGGAAGCTTTTCTATTACCTCAACTTTTTCTCTATCAACCTCAATACCATTCTCAGAAATCCGATGACCCAGAACTATCCCTTCTTTCACCATGAAGTGGAATTTCTCCCAATTGAGCACAAGATTGCACTCTTCACCCCTTTTGAGCACCTTGACCAAGGGGTCCAGACAATGATCAAAAGATTCACCTACCACAGAGAAATAATCAATAAATACCTCAATAGTGTCCTCCACCATATAAAAAATATCGACATCATACAACGCTGGAAGGTTGCAAGAGCATTACACAATCCAAATGGCATCTGTTTGAAGGCAAAATCCCTATAAGGGAAAGTGAATGTGGTCTTCTCTTTGTATTTCAGAGCTATATAAATCTGATTGTAGCCTGAATAACCATCAAGGAAATAATACCAACCCTTACCCGCAAGTCGGTCCAACATCTGATCCATAAACGGCATAGGAAAGTGGTCCTTTTCTGTCCAACCATTTAATTTACGATAGTCCATGCAGACTCTCCATCCAGTCACCGGCCACATCAAAACAAGCTCATTTCTCTCATTAGGCACCACAGTAATCCCACCTTTTTTAGGCACACACTGAACATGACACACCCAACTACTATCTGCAGTGGGATAAATAACTATAACATCCAACCACTTGATGATTTCCTTCTTAACTACCTCTTGCATAGGCAGATTTAGTCTTCTCTGGTACTCAATACTAGGCTTGTGATCCGGCATGAGTTGAAATTTATGAGAACAAATACTAGGAGGAATCCTAATAATGTTCGCTATAGTCCAGCCAATAGCTCACTTGAACCTCTTTAACACGGACACCAATGCCTCAACTTGTGTCACATTCAAATCTACCACAATGATGACCAGTAAAGTACCATCTCTCCCCAAGAATACATACCTCAAATGTTATGGTAGAGACTTAAGCTCCAATTTTGGAGCCTCCTCAACAGACAGTCTTACAGGTGGAGAGTCGCGATTCCTCATCTCTAACTCCAATCTCTTTGTCTTTGAAAGGAATTCCAACCTATCAAGTGCGGCGATCGATTCATCATTGTCTTCAATACCATCATGTAATACCCCGACCTTTGAAAACGTCTAAATTAACTCGTATCTTCATGGAAAGACAAGGAATAAATTAAAAATGATATGGTATGTCATATTTTAAGTGTTCAATAGTTGTATCTTAAGTTTTGAAGTTAGGTAAGTGGCAAAATAAAAGTTGGCAAAAGTTATCGTCAGTTCCTTTTTAAAGATTTCTCTTAAATTTGGGTCAAATGTCTTGGATGTTTTATCTTAATATATAAAGAGTTAGAAGGCCTATCACTCATTAAATCGAAGCACTACAGGTCTAGTTTGCAATGCAAAAACCCCGTATCAAACCAACATCAGAGTAATAAGTTATGATGGTTTTACTACGGACTAATGGAGAAGTATTCGGGTCGGGTAAAAAATGTGGTATGTCGGCTTACTCAACGTTTTAAGCCATGAAAATATTTCATTTCACTTCCAAACCAAAGAGAAAGCTTAAGAGAGGGTTCCTATGGAGTTCTTGCATGATGAAGGTTAGTTTTTGATGATTTCTACCATTAAATGTTGCCCCCGTGCCTAGAAACGTGATCTATACAGGTGGCAATCATTTTTCCCTTCTATTAGCTGCGTTTGGAGCTGATTTTTGAAGATATAAATTTGTAGTTATTGGTGTTTCTTCAAGGTTTAAACTTGGTTAACTAAGGTAATCATCTCGGAACTCTTTTATGATTGTTTTTATGAATTTCTGTGGACGTTTCGACAAGTTGGGGCAATATGGCAAATCTGTCGATTTAAGATTAATTATGAACTGTTTATAGGTGCGTACCGGCTGTGTATATATTGTGTTTGTGAAACTTAGGACATAAGGAACAACTTTCGTGAAGGAACTACGGTCTTTTAAGCATTCATTGGAAAGGTATGTTAAGGTTATTCCCTTCGTTTGACATGTTACCTTAGAGGTAGTTAACATTGGTGATCTTGTAGATGTAATTGTGAGTGGTTGAGTGACTGAGTGGTTATAAACCATCATTTTAGGGACTTATAATATGTTAAGAACGACTTGGAGATTATTCATATATATTGTTTATAGCTAAATTGCTCGCCTTCAGCCTATTCAATTATTTGTTGTCGCCCTTGGGGCTATTGTGGTTAGTTGTTGGGCTATGAACTGCCTATGGGGGCTATGATGTTGTCTAATAGGACCATGTTATTTCAAAAGAGGGCTATGTGTTTCCCACGAGGCTATATTAATGCCCAGGAGTGTTATGTGTTGCCTACGGGGTTATTTTGACACCAAAGAGGAATACTTGATGCCTACAGGGCTATGTTGATGCAAAAGAGGGCTATGTGTAGTCCACATAGCTATAATGTTGCCTAAGAGGGTTGTGTGCTACCTATGGGACTATATCATTGCGAAAAAGGGCTATATGGCTTCCTACTACGACAAGGGGCTACTGATAGGGGTATGTAGATTGATTTGGCACCTTCTGGGCTTATGGGGGCCTAGGTAGGCGGAATGTTGTTTGTACCTGCCGAGCTTATCGGGGCTTGCTTAGGTTGATGTTTGATCGTATTTGTATTTTTAGATTCAGTAGCGGGTTAGCATGCTTATCTAAAATTTTGATTTCATTATGTGATTGCTTTTGGCATATTATGATGCCTTCTTACTAAGTCTATAGCCTTTCATACTCTGTACATTATTTTTTACTGACGCCCCATTGCTTTGGGGGTGCTGCATTCATGCATGCTGGTCCCGACAGATGGCCCAGTAGACCTCTTCAGCAGCAGGATTGACTTCTATCCTATTGGCTAGCCCCTTTCCTCCAGAGCTGCCAGTGTTAGGAGGTTTGTTACCTTTTGTTGTATATATCTTTATGGGTAGTCTGGGGCCCTGTCCTGCAAATCTTTACTACTCTTAGAGACTTGCAGACTAGTGTATGGGGTGTATAGCTATGTTATGGCCATACTGTCCTAGGTTGTTGGTTTGCTGAAGCTTGTGAGTTGTTTGATTTATTATATTGATATATACCTGCTTTTAGCTTTGGTATAGATATCAGCGTGGCCTCGACTGCCCAATCAGGACTTCTGTGCAAGTTGGGTATATATTTATATGATCTCCTGGGAGTAGCTGTTTCTTTTATACATCAGTTGACAGGGGTCTTGCCGGTTGATGGCTTAGTTTTAAGCCAAGATATACTTGTTTGTTTTCTTGATTGCGTGTGGCTGCCATGCACTAGTAGAAAATGGTTCAGCAGGGTTGCCTCGGGCCTGAGTTTTGGCATTAGGAGCCAGTTGCACCCCTCGAGTTTAGGGCATGATGAACTTGGTATCAGGGCAACGTCGTATCCTAGGGAGTCTACAAACCGGGTGTAGTAGAGTCTTATTTATAAATATGTCGTGAACCACAATAGATAAGCAAGAAGCTACCGAGCATGTTAGAATGATTATCCTTCTTGTGCTCACCTTGTGCTATAGAGTAGTATCTTAAGGGTTGAGGTTTTTTTCTTATAATTGATAATTGTATGCAGATAGAGATGACTGACACCAGACAGACAACAACTAGCCAGGGGCTAGATACAGTTGCAGGCGAGGGTACCGGCAAGGTACCGCAGGTAGAGGTAGCCCATTGTGAGACCCAGGGGGAGACATCTTCAGAGCCCCCTATAGCTTCTCCACCACTTCAGGAGCCTTTGAGGGCTACAAGACTTCTGGCTCCACCAGTAGTACCACCTCTAGTTCCTCCTATATCATCTAATCAGGATTTCAAAAGTGCAGTATGTATGTTAGCACAGTTAGTAGCTGCACAGCGCCAACTAGTTGCGTCAGATGTTGCCGCACCTTTTAAAGGGCCTAGAAGTTGGAGAATTCATGAATTTCTTACCTTGAATCCTCCATAATTTACAGGGACAGATTGCAGAGAGGACCCTCAACACTTTGTTGATCAGCTTCATAGGATCTTTAGAGTCATGCATGCCTCAGCGACTGAGTCTGTTGAGTTAGTAACATTTCGATTGTGCGATGTTGCACTGTTGTGGTACAAGAGTTGGGAGAGTTCTAGGGGAAAAGATGCATCTCTAGCCACTTGGGATAGCTTTACAGAAGCTTTCATAGATCACTATTTGCCTCGAGAGATTAGGGATGGCCGAGTGGACCAGTTTTTGAACCTCCGACAGGGCAGCATGAGTGTCCGAGAGTACAGGAAGAGATTTGATTCACTGGCTAGATATGCACCAGCATTTGTTGATACAATGCATGATAGTGTACGTAGATTTGTGGGAGGTCTCGACTCAAACTATATCGACGCTTGTTCTACCGCTGAACTAAATAATAATATGGATATCTTATGAATTTAGGCCTTTGCACAATGTATAGAGGATGCTCGATATTTACAATATATGAGTGAGACGGCCAAGAGAGAGAGACAAAAGAGGGCTAGGCCTGCTGGTTCACAGGGAGAGTTTTAGGGTGGTCCTAGACCTCGATATTCGATTAGGCCACCTAGACCTCCACCACAGTAGTTCCAGGGTACTAGATTGTATCATCAGGGACAGTCAGGCCAAGGTGAGGGTTCACGAGAATCTGGCTCTCAACAACAGAGGGGTACAGGCAAGGCTAGGATAGCCCTGCCTCGTTGTGCTACTTGCGGTAGGATGTATTTTGGGAGCTGCAGACAGGGTTCCACAGGTTGTTATTCTTGTGGATAGGAGGGGAATGGGTGGAGAAACTGCCTGACCATAGGTCAGGGTGGTATAGGTTAGTCGACTAGGTCAGTAGTAGGTTCCTCCTCATCAGCACAGTCTACAGGGCGTGGACCCCAAACATCAGCAGGTAGAGGTAGAGGCAGAGGTAGAGAGGGAACATCTATTTCTGGTAGGGGACAGAACCGTACATATTCACTAGCCGGCCAACAGGACTCAGAGTCACCAGATGTTGTGTCAGGTATATTGATTGTTTGCTCTCAGTGTGTTTATGCTTTGATAGATCCTGGATCTACTCTATCTTAGGTTACTCCATTTATTGCGGGGAAGTTATGTATAGTAGCAGAGTCATTAGATCGACCCTTTATTGTATCTACACCAGTTGGTGATTCTATTGTTCCCACGATAGAAATTATCAACCGTCAGATCTCTGTAGATCTCGTAGAGTTAGTGATGGTCAATTTCGACGTCATTATAGGTATGGACTGGTTAGCGTCTTGTTATGCTAATGTTGAGTGCCGGACAAAGATTGTTAGATTCCACTTTCCAGGAGAGGTAGTTCGGGAATGGAATGGCGATACAGCAATGCCGAAAGGTAGGTTTATTTCCTATCTTAAGGCAATGATGATGATTACTAAGGGTTGTATTTATCATCTTGTTCATGTTGATGATATAGATAAAAAACCACCGACTCTTTAGTCTATTTCGGTAGTTAATGAGTTTCTAGATGTATTTCCAGGCGAGCTTCCTGGTATCCCTCCAAAATGGGAAATTGATTTTGCTATCGATATGCTACCAGATACACAACCCATATCTATCCCTCCTTATAAAATGGCTACTGATGAGCTAAAGGAATTGAAGGATCAGGTGAAAGACTTGCTGGATAAAGGCTTTATTAGGCCTAGTGTGCGCCAGTGTTATTCGTAAGGAAGAAAGATGGCTCGCTAAGAATGTGTATCGATCACCGATAGCTAAATAAGGCGACTATAAATAATAAGTATCCCCTTTCGAGGATCAATGACTTGTTTGATCAGTTACAAGGTGCGAAGTGCTTTTTAAAGATTGATTTAAGATCAGGGTACCACCAGATACGAGTTCGGGAGAAAGACGTTCCAAAGACAGCTTTTAGAACCAGATATGGACACTTTGAATTCTTGGTAATGTCTTTTGGATTAACTAATGCCCCAGTGCTCATGGGCCTGATGCATAGTATATTCAAGCCATATCTAGAGTTGTTTGAGATTGTATTTACTGATGATATTTTGGTGTATTCACGTTCAAAAGCTGAGCATGCAAATCATTTGCCAGCATTCCTTCATATTCTTCGAGACCGAGAACTTTATGCAAAGTTTTCTAAGTGTGAGTTCTGGTTGGACTCTGTGGCTTTCTTAGGCCATGTTATATCAGATGCATGCATTGTGGTTGGTACACAAAAGATTGAGGCCGTAAAGACTTGGCCCAGACCCATGACTCCGGCTGAGGTTCGTAGTTTCTTAGGGTTAGCTGGGTATTACAAAAGGTTTGTAGTGGGGTTTTCTTCACTTTCAGCCCCATTAATGAAATTGACTCAAAAAGCAGCTAAGTTCCAATGGACTGAGGCTTGCGAGCATAGCTTCGAGGAGATGAATGATAGGTTGACATCAACACCAATTATAGCATTTCTAGAGGGTTCAGAAGAATATGTGATGTATTATGATGCTTTTGGTGTTGGGTTGGGATGTGTTCTAATGAAACATGATACGGTTATCATATATGCTTTAAGGCAGTTGAGAAAGCATGAGAAGAATTATCTGACCCATAATTTAGAGTTGGCCGTAGTTGTGCATGCGTTAAAGATGTGGAGACATTATTTGTATGCCGTTCATGTCGACATCTTCACAGATCATAAAAACCTTCAATATATCTTTAAATAGAAGGAGTTAAATCCGCGACAGCGTCGATGGCTTGAGTTATTGAAAGACTACGACGTGGATGTTTTATATCATCCAAGAAAGGGGAATGTGGTAGCCAATGCCCTCAATCCAATATCTATGGGTAGTTTATCTTATTTAGGTGTTGCAAAGCGTGAGCTAGTGTGAGTGCTTCATCTGTTATCTAGCTTGGGAGTCAAATTGTTAGAGGCAGAAGATAGTGGGGTAACAATTCAGGACACAGCCGTATCATCTCTAGTTGTAGAAGTAAAATCATGGCAACAAGAGGATCTTAGCTTAGAGCAGCTCAGAGTCAAGGCTCAGGATCAGCAGTCTTTAGCATTTAATATAGCAGGAGATGGAGTCCTTAGATATATCAGTCGATTGTGTGTTCCAAATATTGCAAGGCTTCGACATCGGATTATGGAAGAGGCAAATCATTCCCGTTATTCTATTCACCCTGGTTCGATGAAGGTGTACCATGATATTAAGGAGGTCTATTGTTGGCATAGGATTAAGAAGGATGTTGCTTAGTTTGTGGCACAATGTCCTAACTGCCAACAGGTGAAAGTTGAGCATCAAAAGCCCGCTGGGCTAGTTTAAGCGATACCCATACCATTGTGGAAGTAGGGAGCAATTAATATGGATTTTATTACAAGGTTACCTTGATTGCGTCGCAAGTTTGACTCTATTTGGAAAATTGTTGATAGACTAGCAAAATCAGCCCACTTCTTACCAGTCAGGGCTACATTTACGGTCGAAGACTATGCAAGGATCTATATTAAAGAGATTGTTAGGCTACACGGTGTCCCAATATCTATTATATATGATAGAGGAGCACAATTTACTGCCAACTTCTGCAAGTCCTTCCATAAAGGACTGGGGACACAAGTTAATCTTAGTACAACCTTTCACCCTCAGACAGATAGTCAGGCTGAGCGCTTAATTTTGACACTTGAGGATATATTACGGCCGTGTGCACTAGACTTCAAGGGAAGTTGGTATGACCACTTACGTCTTATTGAGTTCGTATACAGTAATAGTTATCATTCGAGCATCGGGATGGTACCTTATGAGGCTTTGTATGGGCAAAAATGTAGGTCCCCCATCGGATGGTTCGACGTAGATGAGTCAGGGTTGATTGGACCCGACTTAGTACTGTAGACAATGGAGTAGGTTAAGCTTATTCGGGAGAGTTTGCTAACAGCTCCAATCTGACAGAAGTCATACTTAGATGTGCGATGAAAGGACTTATAGTTTTGTGTCAATGACTGGGTAATCTTAAAAGTCTTGCCTATGAAGGGTGTTATGAGATTTGGTAAAAAAGGCAAGCTTAGTCCAAGATTCATTGGGCCATACTGGATCCTTCAGAGGGTAGGAACGGTGGCTTATGAGTTAGAATTTCCTTCGGGGCAAGAATCTGTTCATCCAGTTTTCCATGTATCGATGCTATGGAAGTGCGTAGGGGACCCTTCTCAGGTTATCTCGGTTGAGGATGTTCATATCACAGAGGAGTTGTCCTACAAGGAAACTCCAATTGCTATATTAGATCGGCAGGTCCATAAATTGAGGACCAAGGAGGTGGCTTCAGTTAAAGTATTATGGAATAACCAGAATAGAGAAGAGGTGACCTCGGAAGTTGGGAATGGCATGAGGTCCAAATATCCTCACTTGTTTCATACCCCAGGGTGATGGCATATCAGTGTACATTAGTGCAGTGTGGTTAGATACCAAATTGATTTTTTTTATATTGTTGCTTATTATTATTGTTTTTGTCATTGTATATTTGCTCGCACTACTATTGTGGAGCTATAGTGCTTAGCTATGTATGTCATCTTGTGAGACGCCTAGGTTAGAATTTATGTGTTTCATGTTCCTGGATAGTCACATTTACAAAGGATATTCTGCCTAAAGTTTTGAAACTCCTAAGGACTTAACCGCGTGACTCAAATTTTTTTCATTCGAGGACGAATGTTTCTAAGGGGGGAAGGATGTATCACCCCAACTTTTCAAAACGTCTAAATTAACTCGTATCTTCGTGGAAAAACAAGGAGGGTGGGTAATAAATTAATAATGATGTGGTATGTCATATTTTAAGTGCTCAAGGGTTGTATCTCAAGTTTTGAAGTTAGGTAAGTTGCAAAATAAAAGTTGGCAAAAGTTATTGTAAGTTCCTTGTTAAAGATTTCTCTGAAATTTGGGTAAAATGTCTTGAATGTTTTGTCCCAATATATAAAGAGTTAGAAGGGATATCAACCATTAAATTGAAGCCCTACAAGTCTAGTTTTCAACATACAAAACCCCGTATCCAACCGACATCGGAGTAAAAAGTTATGAGGGTTTTACGATTGACTGACGGGGCAGAATACGGGTTGGGTCAAAAATGTGGTAAGTCTGCTTACTCAACGTTTTAAGCCATGCAAACATTTCATTTCATTTCCAAACAAGAAGTAAATCTTAAGAGAGGGTTCCTATGGAGTTCTTGCATGATGCAGGTTAGTTTTTGACTATTTCTACCATTAAACGTTTCCCCCCGTGCCTAGAAATGTGATCTCTACACGTGGCAATAATTTTTCCCTACTATTAGCTGCGTTTGCAGCTGGTTTTTAAAGATATAAATTTGTAGTTATTAGTGTTTCTTCAAGGTTTAAAGTTGGGTAACTAAGGTAATCATCTCGAAACTCTTTTATGATTGTTTTTATGAATTTCTGTGGACATTTCGACAAGTTGGGGCAATATGGCAAATTTGTAGATTTAAGATTAATTATGAACTGTTTATTGATGCGTACCAGTTATGTACATATAGTGTTTGTGAATCTTAGGACATAAGGAACAACATTCGTCTTTCAAGCGTTCATTGGAAAGGTATGTTAAGGTTATTCCCTTCGTTAGACATGTTTCCTTAGAGGTAGTTAACGTTGGTGATCTTGTAGATGTAATTGTGAGTGGTTGGATGATTGAGTGTTTAAAAACCCTTATTTTAGGGACTCATAATCTGTTAAGAATGACCCTAAGTTAGAAACGACTTGAAGATTATTCATATATATTGTTTATAGCTAAATTGCTCGCCTTTAGCCTATTCAATTATTTGTTGTCGCCCTTGGGGCTATTATGGTTAGTTGTTGAGCTATGAGCTGCCTATGGGGGTTATGATGTTGTCTAATAGTTCTATGTTATTTCCAAATAGGGCTATGTGTTGCCCACGGGTCTATATTGATACCAAAGAGTGTTATGTGTTGCATACGGGGCTATTTTGACGCCAAAGAGGTCTATGTGTTGCCTACAGGGCTATGTTGATGCAAAAGAGGGCTATGTGCAGCCCACAAAGCTATGATGTTGCCTAAGGGGCCTATGTGTTGCCTACGGGGCTATATTGTTGCCAAAAAGGGCTATGTGACTTCTTACAAAGACAATGGGCTATCGATACGGGTATGTAGATTAATTTGGCACCTTCTAGGCTTATGGGGGCCTAGGTAGGTCGTATGTTGTTTATACCTGCCGAGCTTATGGGGGCTTGGTCAGGTTGATGTTTGATCATTTTTGTAATTTTAGATTTAGTAGCAGGTTAGCATGTTTATCTAAAATTTTGATTTCCTAACGTGATTTCTTTTGGTATATTATGATAATTGCTCACCAAGTCTATACCCTTTCATACTACGTACATTATTTTGTACTAACGCCCAATTGCCTTAGGGGTGCTGCATTCATGCATGCAGGTCCCGACAGACGACCCATTAGACCTCCTCAAAAGCAGGATTAATTTATATCCGATTGGCTAGCCCTTTCCTCTGGAGCTTCCAGAGTTGGGAGGTTTGTACGTACTGGGTTGGTATAGGTTTAGCTCGAGAGAGTGAATCCTTCCTACCCATCTTTCTTGAGATAGATGATGTATTAAGGATGTGGGATGTTCTTAATTGCTAAGCTTGTTGATGTTCGAAAGAAATCACTTGAAACATGATAATTGTTCAAGAGAAAACTATTTCAATCATAGTCAAGCCTACCCACTGATATTTAGCTATTTATTAGTAGTTTCAATTACCCATATAGTGAAATTTTCATATAATCGATCACATCACGAGAATTCCTCACTATATTATAATTTTCTCTTGTTTGATTGCGTTCTAGTTGATAATTGCAAACAAAAAACCCCATCTGACATTCGTTGTCACCCCTTTAGACTTCTTTACATGTTTTTTTTTTGATAATTTCTATTCCTATATCTATTTGGACCACATTTGTACTTCATAACTAAATTTGAACACGTACTGCTCCCAGTGGGTTCTACCCTAACTGATTGTTGGGTTTTATACTGACTAACGATCCTTCGCATCTATAATTAGATGAGGTGTTCTTGAAACGTTAAATCAAAATGGCACCGCTGCCGGGGAGTAGTGTTGTTTAAAATTCTTTTATTGAAGTTGACTTGTGATCTTTTTAGTTGTAGTTGAATCGACTTACTTTAGTTTTTTTTTTTTGTTGCTTGTGTAGAACATAGGAAGAGATGAACGTAAACGAGAGTAATGGTAGCCAAATGGGCCACCAAGCCAATTTGGGAATCTTAATGATGTGAATGACCCAATACAGTTGGGTGGAGTTGGTGAAATTCTTCTACCCCCAATTTAGGATAATGCAGTCTTCCATGTTACGAGCACAATGCTACAGTTTCTCCAAAGGAAAGCTCTATATTGAGGATTGTCTCACGAAAACCCTCATGAGCATATCCGAAACTTCATGGACGTTTGTCTTCCATTCTCATTCAAGAACGTATCACAAGAATCAGTCCGTCTCAGGTTGTTCCAATTTTTATTGACGGGGGAGACTAGCAAATGGTTAGCTGAGTTGCCGAGGGATTCTATCAGCTTTTGTGATGAATTGATAGAAGCATTTAATGTGAGATTCTTTCCCCCATCAAAGATGATGACGCTCAGAGATAGCATCCAAAGTTTCAAACGCTTGGAAGGTGAACCCATCCATGAGACGTGGTTGGGGTTTAAGAAGTTGGTGCTTTAATGTCCGACCCACTGGCTGCCAAATCATATATTGCAGCAGTACTTCTATAGGAGCCTTGACTCGGTGAACAAAGGAGTTGTTGACAAACTTGGTTTTGAAGGTATAATGCAATAGCCCTATGAAGTAGCGTCTCAACTCCTTGATGGCATGACCAAGATAAATAGGGCATGGTACACTCGTGAAGACAAAGTCTCTCCTCTCACCTTTAGAATGACAAAAGAGCAGATAAAAAAGGGTTAAGAGAGAGACTAAAACATGGCCAAAATGATGACCCAGCTATACATCTTGGCAAAAAATATGATGGGGAGTGGTATGGAGAGGTTTAATGTTGTGGGTGTTGGTGGAGCGAACCCCAAAGAAGCTCAGTTTGAAGCATTGTACAATGAGGAAGTAAACATCCTAACTAATCGAGGAGGAGGATATCGTTCAAACAATCCAAGGCTGGGTGGAAATCTGGGTTGGAACAAAGATGATGGTTAGAGAGATCGTGAAAGATAGTGGCGTGACCGTAACGCTAATTGGAAGGAAAAAGAAGGTGACAAGGACAAATATGTTTCACCTTATGAGTGTCTAAAGTCCAAGCGACCGAAGAATGTCCTTATGGAAGACATGCTCTAATGCATTCTCAACAAAATTGAAGGGTCGGACAATGTTTTGAAAGAAATAAAAAAAGATGTCTCTACACTTAACCAATGGTCACCTCCCATTCAGTGTCAATCAAGCAGTTGGAGACCCAAATGGGCCAAGTTTATACTTATTTGAACCCATGGCCAAAAGGGGGCCTACTAAGTGATACCTTGGAAAACCTGAAGAATGATTCGTGAATTGGTATTTTCATCGTGCCACAACATTAACTAAGGTATTTCTTGGGAGGTACCCAAGTTTTTGATGCTTTTAGTTTTTGATTTTGAATAACGGGTGTTGATTGTGATAGTTGAAAAGTGAAAAGTGTTGGAAAATGGGTAATTCGGCAAGCAAAAGTCCAATCGGTGATTCACCGAAAAGGTTGGTGAGCCCCGACTTGAACTGCCATTGGAACTACCAACCAACAATGCTGCCCGATCTGGGTCACCAAAGAAACTCGGCGACTCACTGAATTGTTTGGTGAGTCTTTCTGCAACTAGCTTTCTGCAACTTTTCTACATATTCTTCTAAAGTGTTTCTTCATTGTTTTGTAGAAATGGCAAGAACCAAAGTGTCATGAAGAGACATATCAGCCTGCAAGCGGGCAAGAGGAGTAGTTATATATGAGGATGCAGTTGCATCCAGAGCAAAGGCATCCAAACTCACTACAAAGGGAGGAAAAGGAAAAAGAAAGGGAAAGACGCCCGTGGTTTAGTTACTGGAGGCCAGCTCCGACAGTGAAGGAGTCTATAAGACTCACCTCCCTTCATCAGACAATGAGGGAGAGTTCCAGGATTCTCAAGCTTCTATCTTTGAGCCTGAGGATGACCATCTTTTACACGCACGGAGAGTAGAGCTTGGCTCCAAGGGAATACATGATCCATCTAGGATCCCAGTGCCTTAGACTCATCCTCCTCCTCCAACTCCAGCATAGATTGTGGTCCCGGCACCACCAGTACAGGGTACTCCTCCCCGGTCTCTTAACAGACTAAAGGTTGAGGGACAGAGGACGATTACTGAGGAGAAGAGATTGTCTACAGATGGTGTGGTGGATAGGTATCTACAGATATGGAACACCCTTAAGTCCCACAAATTTGAGATTTCACTAAATCCTGGGGTCCCTACATTCTTAATTGGGTTTGGGAGTTCTACTCGGCCTATAGAGACATGGTGCCACAAGGGAAGAAGAAGGCCAGTGCCTTCAAACCAGTTAATTATGTGATTGTCCGGGGCAAGAAGGTGAAATGTGATAGTGAGGACATATATGTTGTTTTTGGATATGTCACGACCCAGGGATACCCCCTAGACGTAACATGGCGTACTTGACTCTGAAGGGGAAGTCTTTACTACATCTTTGTCTCAAACCATCTATTAAAACTAATGAATAAAAGTCTTGGGACGAAGCCGATACAAATTCTAAAACATAATGAAAAGACATAAAGGGGATAAGGCTTTGTCCTCGAAGCTATGAGGATTCACCAACTCTTCAATTCTTCTAGATCTTTGAAACCTAGCCTCCAAAGAAACTCAAGACTCCAACCCTACATTTTGGTTAGAATGTAGGCAATATGTGTTAGTACAAAATGCACTAAGTATGAAAGCTAGCACAACATCAGTAGAGCATCTCAAATGGCTAGTCAACATAAGACATAAGCATAAGAGACAATAACATAGTCATAACATAATCATCATAGTCATAGCATAATCATCATATTCATAGCATAATCATCATAGTCATAGAATGGTCTCCAACAAAAGAATCATCTAAACATAAGTCAACATAAGACATAGTAAATGAGCATAGTAGATAAGTCATAATCATGTAAGCATAATTGACCCTTGGTCACCCATACCATATTAGCACAATTCTCAAGTAACCTTAAAAGCATACATGTGGAAAGAAAGAATAGCATCCCATAATACTACCCAAGCCAAGTACCCCTTTTTGGTCATCTTAATCATAGTCTAAATGCATGGTTAAGGCTTAAGCTTATTTCCATGAGGGTACTGAACTTCTAACAAACCACAAGACACGCTTGTGCAATGCATGAAAGAATCCAATACTACCCTTCATACTAAGCATAATCTTGAAGTCATCTTAGTCATATTCACCCCCCTTGGGTCTTACTTAAAGCTTACTTCGTATAGACAAGGGAACTACTACCTTAGTCAATCCTATCTTGGAAGGCAAGTATGGCAACAATCCAAGCTAAGTCATACTACGTTAGGGAACCCTTCACACTAGCCTCAAGTCACACTTGTGCCATGTATGGGTAGCATCCCATACTACTACCCACACTAAGTGCTTCATTAGATTGTCATGAATATTCACTAGTTGGGGACTAATCCCCCTAGTCTGTTTGCCTATATTCATATAAGGTACTTTTCTACTTAGTACTAGGAAATTCATCAAACATGAATGATCAAAAGACATCAATTCAAGGCTACCAAGGAATAGCACCCTACTAGGCTAGACCTAGCTAATCATCCAACTAACATGACCTTACTATGCTAAGTCAAGCTACCATGGAGACATACTATTACCCTAGTTCAAGCTATATAAGGAATAACCCTCTAATAGGATAGACCATGCTATCATCCTACTAACATAACTAGGTTAAGCTAAGCTAACTAACTTGGAAGACACACTAACATGCAAGTCCAAGCTACTCTAGGAAAGGTACAAGTGTCCTATCCTAGCTACCATGAAATAGTCCTAAACCAACTAAGTCATGCTACCCTTACAAGTGTACTAGAATAAAAATGCAAGCTTTCCATAGGGGAGTATAATTCTCAACCCTAAACTATTCTTAGGATAGTAGGAGTCCTCAATCCCAAGCTACCATGACTAACCTAACTCAAGCTATCCATGAAATGCACCTTACAATGCAAGTCAAGCTACCCTTAGGTGAGTATGGATCCTCAATCCTAACCTACCCTTAGGATAGTATAAGTCCTCTATCCCAAAGCTACCATGAAATGATCTTGGCCAAACCAAGTCAAGCTACCACGAATGCATCCTAACAATGGTAATTCATGCTACCCATAAGAGAGTATAAATCCTCAATCCTAGGCAACCATGACTACTACTAACGCATGCTACATTGACAAGCATTCTACAATGCAAGTCAAGCTATCCCTTAGGAGAGTATAGATCCTCCATCCCAAGCTATCAACCTTGGTATTATCCTACTAATCCAAGCTATCCTTAGGAGAGTGTAAATCCTCAATCCCAAGCTATCCTATCTTGGTTTTGTCTCGCCAAGTCAAGCAACCCATGAAGGGACCATATATCACAACTTCAAGCTATTCTAGTCTAACATGCTTTGATTAATTTTAGGTTATTAACTCAACCTAGAATCCTTCTATGTGAGAGAACTTGAATCTCCTAGCATATTCATGTCTAAGTGTATAAAAGAAAGAGACTACACAACAAGATCACATCATATTGACTTTACCCCCAAAGCCCTAACAAAGATGGCTACAAGCCCTACTTTCAAGCTTAACCTCATTCTATCATGATCCGTGTCTAAATTACAAGCTATTCAATCACATTATTTATTAGAAGGTTATTCTAATCATACTTGATCATAAGGGTTCAATTCCAACTTCACAAGTCAAGATCATTCCTATTCAATCAATTCTAGTTCAATTCGTTATTAGATGATCCTAAATATGATCAATTAGTATTCAATACATTGAAATAGGAAGATCACTTTAGAACCTTCAATTTTGCCTCTAATGGCATAAACGCATAAAGATCAGGTTCATAACTTAGAATAGGGTTCATCGTAGATATCACATGAATTCATTATAATATCATTAAAAAAAGGCTAATTCATTCATAATTGGATGTTATCCACTAGATTGGAATCACATCCAAGCCCTACCCACAATGCAAGCACAACCCTAGCTATAGGGGGTTTTCGATATCACAAGTGGAGAAAACTATGGGGGCTCTATGGGTGGAAGAATCCATAGATGAATAAGCTTAACATACCTTCAATCAAAGCCCTAAACAAATCTTTAATCAATGATGAAAATAGCCCTAAGTTGCTGCCCTCTTCTGTTCTCTTCTTCTTCTTCTTCTTCTATTCTAGAGAGATGATTTTTGGAGAGAGTGTTGGGGTCTTTAGATGAATGAGCTAAAGTGATTAGTTTAGGGGTCTAATAGGCTTATATAGGTAGTTAAATAACCTATTAACCTACGTACATTAACCCCTAATTAATAAATAACTTAACCTGTAAACACTTAACTAAAACTAAAATCTGAAAAGCTGCCATAACTCACGCCGTGCGATCCACTGACCATAGATTGGACTACTGTCCATGGTTTGGACCTGAGGCTCATATTTTGCAGGCCAACTCAGGACTGACCTAAGCCCATGACCTACGTGGCATAGGTTGATCTACTGGGCGTGAATTGGAACCGTAGGTCACAAAAAAAATAGCTTTTGTTGACTGTTATGGGGCCTATTTTGGGGTCCTCCTCAGGACCCCTTGGGTAGTCCTTGGGGGGTCGTACCCGGTTGTTTAACCCCTAAACATGTCATTCTATTTACGAGAACCATTTTTACAAGTTTTAACCCTCGTACTACACTCCAAAACCCTTACCAAAAGCTCGAGAACTCACTAATTCAACTTACTAAATTACAGAGTTTTACAATATCCCCCACTTGGGAACATTTGTCCTGGAATGACACTTTAAACACTTCTTAAAGTCTAAAATCTGACTTAGCAGCCCATTATGCATGTATTACCTCTAATGCACACAACCAAGGAAAAAACTTCAATCCCAACAAACTAGTCATGCTCATAATCAACTCATGAAGTCTACATGCAATTCTATCCAAAGCACTACGTCATGAGATAAACAATGCATATAAGGAAATCATGGAAACATACTATTCACACATGACTTCACATAAAAGAAAATCAAGAGGAACTTATCATCTCAAGCTTGAATAGGAGTAGAAAGAAAGGATGAGGATGTTGGGACATATCATTGGCCTTTGGCTTCCCAAGTAGCACTCTTAACCAAAATCCTTAATAAGGAATACTCCACACTACCTCATGGAACAACTCCCTTGTTCTTCTATTTCTTAACTTGTCGGTTCAAGACCTCTACCGGTACTTCTAAATTAGAGAGGTTCTCACTAAGAAACTATAGCTCATAAGCAACCTTACTAACACTACTCAAGATATCACATGAGCCTAACAAACCGGGACTAAATTTATCATACTCACTACACCTTTCAAGGTGAAAATTTCTAGTAACCCTAATTCATGAACATCAAGGGTACTCAACGATCTTTTTACCTAAGCACATTATCCCCTACTTGGGAGTAAGACTATACAAACTCTTTTTAGCATCAATTCTTTCATTTCTAAGGTCGGAGCAAGTCATCACTAAGATTTCACATCCATCACACAAGATGATTCTACACCAAGGTGAATTACACTTCTACCCTTCTTAGAGGAGTCTATTCACTCAACCCATCTAGGCATTACTTAAACACCCTAGTAAACCAATTTATCAACACACCTTAAAACTCATCATAGCTAAGTCGGGTTCTACCAACAACTAAACATAACCACACAATAATCTTTCTAGGTAGGACTACTATCTCCCCCTTGGGTGTAGGCCTACACAAATTCTTCTAAACATCTATCATAACATAAATGCAACAATGAAGCATCATTCATACTAAAGACAACATCAAAGTCTATCATCTCAAATCTATCAAGTCACATACCTATAATTGGCATCTCAACCAACCTTTCTCCCTCACTCCTTGTAGCATAAACCCTTATAATAGTCACATCCTAAAGACCATCGAATAAGGGATAAGAGAGAGAGCTTATAGATCTATGGCACGACTTGGAGAATGAAAAAGTGAAGTTTCCTAAGCATCCAACAGCCTCCAATTCATTAATATGGTGCACTTCACATTTATGAACAAGACTCTACTAGACGTGGTTTGAGACATCCTAAAACCATCCCAAAACCTTATGTTTTGATACCAAGTTTGTCACGACCTAAGGGTACCCCCTAGACGTAACATGACGTACTTGACCCCAAAGGGGTCTCATACAAGACCTTAGCTTCATCATAACATAAGATCATAGAGAAGTAGGGGAAAATTTAAAACTTTCTTTTTATAAGATCGAAAACATTTTCATAGGCAAGTGGAAGTCTTTTCTACATCTTTGTCTCAAACCATATATTAAACTAATGAATAAAAGTCTTGGGACGCAGCCCACACAAATTCTAAAACATAAAGAAAAGACATAAAGGGGATAAGGGTTTGTCCAGGAAGCTGTGAGGACTTACCAACTCTTCAACTCTTCTAGATCCTTGAAACCTAGCCTCCAAAGCAACTCAAGCCTCCAACTGTACATTTGGTTAGAATGTAGGCAATATGCATTAGTACAAAATGGATTAAGTATGAAAGCTAGCACAACATCATAAGAGCATCTCAAATGGTTAGTTAACATACTACATAAGCATAAGAGACAATAACATAGTCATAACATAATCATCATAGTCATAGCATAATCATCATAGTCATAACATAATCATCATAGTCATAGCATAATCATCATAGTCATAACATAATCATCATAGTCATATCATGGTCTCTAACAAAAGCATCATATAAACATAAGTCAACATAAGACATAGTAAATGAGCATAGGAGATAAGTCATAATATTGTAATCCCTTGGTCACCCATACCATATTAGCACCATTCTCAAGTAACTTAAAAGCATACACGTGCAAAGCAAGAATAGCATCCCATAATACTACCAAAGCCAAGTACCCCTTTTTGGTTATCTTAATCGGTCTAAATGCATGGTTAAGTCTTAAACTTCTTTCCATAAGGGTACTATACTTATAAGGAACCTCAAGACACACTTGTGCAATGCATGAAATGCGTCCCATACTACCCTTCACACTAAGCATAGCCTTGAAGTCATCTTAGTCATATTCACCCTCATTTGGTCTTACTTAAAGCTTACTTCATATAGACAAGGGAACTACTACCTTAGTCAATCATAACTTGGAAGGCAAGTATGGAAACAACCCAAGCTAAGTAATACTACGTAAGGGAACCATTCACACTAGCCTCAAGTCACACTTGTGACATGTATGGGTAGCATCCCATACTACTACCCACATTAAGTTCTTCTTTAGACTATCATGAATGTTCACTAGTTTGGGACTAATCCCCCTAGTCTTTTAGCCTCTATTCATATAAGGTACTTTTCTGCTTACTACTAGGCAATTCATCACACATGAATGAGCACAAGACATTAATTCAAGGCTACCAAGGAATAGCACCCTACTAGGCTTGACAAGCTAATCATCCAACTAACATGACCTTACTATGCTAAGTCAAGATACCATGGAGACATACTATTACACTTGTTCAAGTTATCCAAGGGATGACCCTCTAATAGGCTAGACCATTCTATCATCCTACTAACATAACTAGGTTAAGCTAAGCTAACTAACTTGGAAGACACACTAACATGCAAGTCCAAGCTACTCTAGGAAAGGTACAAGTGTCCTATCCTAGGTACCATGATATAGTCCTAAACTAACCAAGTCATGCTACCCTTACAAGTCTACTAGAATACAAACGAAAGCTATCCATAAGGGAGTATGATTCTCAACCCTAAGCTATCCTTAGGAGAGTATGAGTCCTCAATCCCAAGATACTGTGCCTAACCTAACTCAAGTTATCCATGAAATGCACCTTACAATGCAAGTCAAGCTACCCTTAGGAGAGTATGGATCCTCAATCCTAAGCTACCCTTAGGAGAGTATAAGTCCTCTATCCCAAATCTTCCATGAAATGGTCTTGGACAAACCAAGTCAAGCTACCGTGAATAAATCCTAACAATGCTAGTTCAAACTACCCATAGGAGAGTATAAATCCTCAATCCTAGTTTACCATGACTACTACTAATTCATGATTCCTTGACATGCATTCTACAATGCAAGTCAAGCTATCCCTTAGGAGAGTATAGATCCTCCATCCCAAGATATCAACCGTGGTCTTACCCTACTTAAGCAAAGCTATCCTTAGGAGAGTGTAAATCCTCAATTCCAATCTTTCCTATATTGGTTTTGCCTTGCCAAGTCAAACTACACATGAAGGGATTAGATATCACAACTTCAAGATATTCTAGTCTAACATGCTTTGATTCATTTTAGGTTATTAAGTCATCCTAGAATCCTTCTATGTGAGAGAACTTGAATCTCCTAGCATATTTATGTCTAAGTGTATAAGAGAAAGAGAATACACAACAAGATCACATCTTATTGACTTTACCCCCAAAGCCCTAACAATGATGGCTACAAGCCTTACTTTCAAGTTTAACTTTATTCTATCATGATCCATGTCTAAATTACAAGCTATTCAATCACATTGTTTATTAGAACGTGATTCTAATCATACTTGATCATAAAGGGTTCAATTCCAACTTCACAAGTCAGTATCCTTCCTATTCGATCAATTCTAGTTCAATTCATTATTAGATGATCCTAACTATGATCAATCATGACATTGAAATTGGAAAATCACTTTAGAACCTTCAATTTTGCCTCTAATGCCATAAACCCACAAAGATCACATTCATCAACTTAGATTAGTGTTCATCATAGAAATCACATGAATTCATCATAATATCCTTAAACAAAGATAATTCAATCATAATTGGATATTATCCACTAGATTGGAATCACATCCAAGCCCTACCCACAATGCAAGCACAACCCTAGCTAGAATGGGGTTTTTGATTTCACAAGTGGGGAAAACTATGGGGGATCTATGGGTGGAAGAACCCATAGATGAATAAGCTTAACAAACCTTCAATAAAATCCCTAAACAAAACTTGAATCAATGGGTATAATCGCCCTAAGTTGCTGCCATCTTCTCTTCTCTTCTTCTTCTTCTTCTTCTTCTTCTTCTTCTTCTTCTTCTTCTATTCTAGAGAGATGATTTTTGGAGAGAGTTTTGGGGTCTTTAGATGAATGAGTTAAAAGAGATTAGTTTAGGGGTCTAATATTCTTATATAGGTAGTTAAATAACCTATTAACCGACATACATTAACCTCTAATTAATAACTAATTTAACCCCTAAACACTCAACTAAAATTAAAAGCTGAAAAACTGCCATGACTCACGCCCTGCCATCCATGGACCGTAGATAGGACTACTCTCCGTGGTCTTGGACCGTGGTTTGTACCTGAAGCTCATATTTTTCAGGCCAACTCAGGCCTGACCTACGGGGTATAGGTTGATCTATTGGGCGTGAATTGCAACCGTAGGTCACAAAAAAAAACAGCTTTTGTGGACTGTTTTGGGGGCTGTTTTGGGATCCTCCTGAAGGACCGCTTGGGTTGTCCTTGGGGGTTCATACCCAGATGTTTAACCCCTAAATATGTCATTCTATATATGTAAGCCATTTTTACAAGTTTTAGCCCTCATACGACACTCCAAAACTCTTACCAAAGGCACTAGAACTAACTAGTTCAACTTACTAATTTACGGGGTGTTACAGGATGTACTTATAACTTCATGCATGAATACCAGAGTATGATCCACAGGCAGACTCTGGATTACTTAAAAGATTACCTGGCTCCTCTTCTTTCTTATAACAACCCGAGGTGGATTGAGGCTAGAGTGCCAATAGAATAGAAGGTTGTCAATGTGGCGGCTAGGTATTTTTTTAGGTTTATCAGCAGCACGATCATACCGTCCCAGAATGAGTCTATGCTCCACCACACAAAAGTGGTCTGTCATGGATCTATTATTGCTAGGAAGAGGCACAATCTAGGTTTGATCATTGAGCAGGAGATGGCCATGAGGGCCAAGCAGCGCAAGACATCTCTTCCCTTTCCGGTGTTGATCATCGAGCTGTGTATACAAGCCCGTGTTCCTCGAGATGAGAAGACGGATGTGGAGGTTACACCCACTTTCTCTACTGACATACAGCTTGTTAAGGCCGAGTACCAGAAGGAAGAGGCTGAGAGTAGGAGGGCAACCTCGGTGGACACTTCCCCAAGAACTGATATTGATATGCTACCTGCAGAGGTAGTCATGCCTACACTAGCCAATAGGCCTTCAGGTAGTTCTAGCTCCACTCCTTCCGAGGTCCCAAGTACATTTGCTACTCCCCGCCCCCTAGATCTGCTGCTTTTGGTACATCTTTTTCTTGACCTCCAGTTACCTAGGTGATGCTATATAAGATGGGGTATTTGGCTCAATCTATCGATGTGTGTGCCTACTGGTAAGAGATCGCAGCTCCCGAGATTATTCAAAGATCCATTGCAGCAGTATTGACACCTCTCAACACTTCACTTGATGCCCTTACGATGAGAATAAGGTATGTGAGAGAAGACAGGATGCTATTGAGGAGGTGACGGCCTTAAAGGGCAATATTGTTGAGTTGAGGAAAGATATGGATCAGCTAAAGTCCAGTGATTTGTCTATGATCATTGGGACTATAGAGATCCCAGATGGCCCGAGCACCAATATTCAGCTCATTTTGATGTGCCTCAGCTACCACAGTAGATGAGGTTAGAACTGATGATGGTGCTTCAGAGTCCGAGGCTGAGACTGATGACGAGCATTTTGGTGTTCGGGAGGAGACTATTTTTTATGGCCTGACTGACCAGAGAAGGCCATGGTAGATTCAGCTATTAAGGCCTCCCTGATGGATACTTCCATGATAGGCTCTAGTAGAGCTATGGTTGATGAGACATCGGGCATTGATGCCTCGACAGATGAAGTTACTTAGATGCAGGCTTCAACCCAGGCTTAGCCTAGCACGATGGTATTTCCCCTCCCTCTCTATTATTTTTTTATCCACTATTTTTGTTTTAATTGCATTTGAGTACAACTGCATATTTTGTTGGGTGGGGTGAGGCATTTCCATACCTACGTCTTGTGACTATTTTGTGTATATTGGTTCTATTTTGATGATGTTTTATGAATAATGAGCATATTGATTTTGATATATATCTTGGTAGTTGAATTGTGTTGCGGATGTTCTTAGCTTGTGGCCTATAGTTTTAATGTGAAAGTGATTTTTGAACCAATTTTAAAATTTTGCCACCTCTTGTGTGTGTGATTTTGGCTGTTCTTGTGCAAATTTGAGTATCGGTTCGGGTAAATACCGATGACTTGAATAGTGCTCTTAATGGTACAAAATCAATGTGCGGCTACGATGAGGCAAACTAAGTTACATAGGCAATATGTGATCTATTAGCATCTCGTTATGACTAGCCGTTTGTCGTATGAGTCTCTTATAATGAACATTGCACGCTAGCTAGGAAGTGTGGAGTCTTGTTTGATATTGGTACCAATGCCTTGTGTGGTGAGGTCGTCTTGAACATTGTATTTGTTAACAACTAGAACTTGCCCCGTTAGTCCGATAGATTAAGTAAAGCGAACAATTGAAATGATCTTAGGCAAAAAGTTTGAAGAGTGAACCAATTTGACAGTATGCCTCTTTTGTGGCCACCCTTGTGAGAAGTGTGAATCTTATTTCTACACCCATTGAGCCTATCCTTTTCTTGGAAGAAATTTGAGCTACTTTTACCTCTTTATCCACTCACCCTTAATATTCATGAAGCTTTGGTTTGTTTGAATAGCAAACTTAGGCCAAAAGCCTAAGTGTGGGGTATGGTGAAAAAGAAGGAAAGTCATGAAGTGTGAATAACTCCCCCTTTGAAAAAGATGCAACCCCTCCATATAAAAAATAAAAAAAATAAAAAAGAGAAGAAGAAGAAAAGAAGAAAGAAAAAAAACTAAAAAAGAGTAAGAATTGTGAAATAAAGTGGTGAACATATAAAAAATGAGGTATTGAGTGATTCATGTCTATTTGAATAATGGTGTGGAGTTTGAACATGTTTGAAAGTGAAAGAGAAGGAGAAAGAGTGACTTTTAGGCCATGCCTAATGAACGTAGAAGATACTAATTCTAAATGACCATACCTTTACACTCAGCCCCATTACAAGCCTTAAAAAGACCTTTTGTGACCTTTAGTGAGCTTAAACGAATATTGGTTTGAAAATAAGGGCAAGTCTATTGGTAGAGTCATGCATGTGTTCATCTTTTTGAGTGTGAGAGTTGTTTATGATTCTGGAACACTAAATTGTTGAAACTTTTTGTATGAATGTGGAATCATCTTTGTTGTGAGGTCATTTGAGTACTTTCGTTGAGCCTGAACTTGCATTTGAAGCAAGTATTGTGAACTTGAGTATCCTTGATAATGGTGATCATAATTTGAATCTTGGAGTGCACAATTGAGCATTGTATGTGTAGTTTGAACCCTTTTTGGTGCATTCATGTTGAGTCTTATGTAACACTATTTGAGACATCCTTATTGAACTGCTGATCTTGAGTTTTACTTAAAGACAGACAAAAGTTTAAGTCGGGGGTGTTGATAAGTCCAAGATTTGAACTTATTTAGGGCTTTGTTTTGATTGTTTTAGTGTCCTCAAATGCCTAATTTATGCTATTCACTTATGTTAATGCATTGATTTTCAGGTATATGATCAAAAGAGCTAGGCAAGGACGCTACTAGTCAAAAAGGAGCAAAACAAGCTGAAGAAGTGCGAGAAAAGGAGATATTGGTGATTGCCAAGACCACTCGACGAACCGCCGAGTTGCTCTTCAGGTGGCTTAATGTTCCAGTGTGCCAGCCCTAGGGAAGAAACGAAGTCGGTGACAAAAATGGGCATTTAGCGAATCGCCGATCGATTCTTCGACAACACACTAGATCGCCCAAAGTTACAGGACTTAGGATGCTGAGAACCAATGCAAAAGTGCGATCGAAGAGAGCAATGGGCGCATCGGTGAACCACTCAACTAGCTCGACTTATCTCGCCTAATGTCTTTTTAGGTTAAATTTTGGAAAACTATAAATTGGATTTTAAAAGGGATTTTGAGGAGTTCTCTCCCAGATATTGCAGTTCCCATTCTAGAGTTAAAGTTTTCTCTCAATTTGTAGTTCTTATTGTAGACTCTGAGGATTTTTAAGCTTAATTTTGAGGATTTCCAAGTGGGTTTCTAAATTTTTTCATTTTGGACCATTATAATGACTTGGGAACATTTACCCATATCATGGCGAATGTATTTGGTAATTTTTTTTTATTTTTATCATGTGTGGCAAAAAATCCAATTCTTGAGGTGTGATTATGTAATTATGGGTTGAATTATCTTATGGGTATTGTTAATTACTAATTTAAATGCTATATTGAAGTGAGTTTAATCATTAACTGCGTCTTAATATATGAATTGTAGTTGCAAATGCACTTTTAAATTTGAGTTCTTAGCTTGCTTGAGAGAGAGGTTTCGGAACCAAAGCATTTGATTAATGGTTTGTAGGTATTGGGTTGATATGGGTTCAGCTCGAGAGAGTGAATCCTAAACCTAATCCTACCCATCTTTCTCGAGAGAGAGGATATATTAAGGTTGTGGGCTGTTCTTAATTGCTAAACTTGTTGATGTTCGAAAGAAATCACTTGAAACGTGGTAGTTGTTCCAGAGTAAACTATTTCAATCATAGTCTAGCCTGCTCACTGATATTTAGCTATTTATTAGTAGTTTCAATTACCCATATAGTGAAATTTTCCTAGAATCGATCATATTTCGAGAATTCATCTCTATATTGTTATTTTCTCTTGTTTGATTGTGTTGTAGTTGATAATTCCAAACGAAAACCCCTCATCTGACATTCGTTGTCACCCCTTTAGACTTGTTTACATGTCTTTTTCAACAATTTCTATTCCTATAACTATTTGGACCACATTTGTACTTCATAACTGAATTTGAACATGTCTCGCTCCCTGTTGGTTCGACACTAATTCATTGTTGCATTTTATACTGACTAACGATTGTTCGCACCTAGAAATGGATGTATCACCGAATGGCCCTGAACATCTCTGACCTGTCTTTAATGTTGGAAATTTTTGTGCTGGTACTTTCAGCGAGCCCAAACTGTCTCGCCAAAGCAACTCAGTGACTCGTCAAACGGTTCGGCGAGCCTTTCTGCAGTTAAAAATTCTACAATTTTTCTGGAAATTTTTAAGTATTTCTCTGTTGTTTTACAGGTATGGCTAGAACCAATTTAAACGATATTGGTATGCTACCCCAAAAACAGACACGTGGAGTCGTGATCAATGAGGAAGTGACTTCTTCAAATGCTAAGGGCAAGAAGCTACCTCTAAAGGGAAGCAAGGGAAAGGGCAAATCGCCCATAGCTGCAACACTGGAGTACAACTCCGACAGTGAGGGAGAGTTCTATGATTCTCAGGCTTCATTCTCTGAACCAGAGGATGATTAGCTGCTGCAAGCTCGGAGAGCTTAGCTTCGCTCCAAGGGTACACATGATCCATCTAGGGTCCCAGTATCATAGACTCCCCCTCCTCTAACTATAGCTCAGACGGTTATCCCGGCACCACCAATACAGGGTCTCCCCAATCACTCAACCGGCTAAAGGCTGAGGGATTGAGGACCATCTTGGAGGAGAAGAGATTGTCCACAAATTGTGTAGTGGATAGGCATCTAGAAGTGTGGGACACCCTCAGGTTCCACAGATTCGAGGCCCTTACCAGGCCTTGTGGCCCATACATTCCTTCCTGGGTCTAGGAGTTATTTGCTGCCTACGGTGATTTGGTGCCTCAGTGGAAGAAGAAGGCTAGAGCTTTCAAACCAGTAGAGTCTGTGAATGTAAGAGGCAAGAAGGTTAGATGCAACGGTGATAATATAAACGTTGTGTTCGACCGTGCTACCGAATTCATACATGACTACCAGAGAATTATCCAGACACAGAATCTGGATGGCCTCAAGGGTTTGTTGGCACCCCTAATTTCTGACAGCACCCCGAGGTGGATTGAGGCCGAAGCGATGATAGAAAAAAAGGACCTCAACATAACCACTCGTTATTGGTTTGGATTCATCAATAGCACGTTTATTCCTTCACAGAATGAGTCCATTCTCCGCCACCCAAAGGCGGCCTGCCTTGGATTTATCATAGCCAGGAAACGGCTTAATTTAGGTCTGATTATTGAGCAGGAGATGGCAATGAGGGCCAAGCAGTGCCAGACATCTCTCCCTTTTCTAGTGTTGATCACTGAGTTATGTCGTCAGGCCGGAGTTCCATGTGATGAGAAGAGGGATGTTCAGATTACATCCACAACCTCTATAGACATTTGACATATAGTGGCCGAGTACACAAGAGATGAGGTTGACAGGAGGAGAGCGGCTCCGATGGACATATCCCCAGAGGTTGATTTTGATTCAGTACCTGTAGAGGCACTTATGCCTACTCCGACCACTAGGCCTTCAGGTACTTCTAGCTCCGCTCCTTTTGATATTCCTGGCATTTCTGCTGCTCCCTCACCCCCTAGATCTGTTGTCGGTACTACTACCTTTAGGTCCTTGATCACCCAGGCCATGCTTCTCAAGATGGAGCACCTTGCCAATTCTGCTAATGTGCATGCCTCCCGGCTAGAAACCGTGGTTCCCGGGATGATTGAGAGAGCTCTTACTGCTGCATTGACGCCTCTCATAGCTTCTATTGATGCCCTCTGTCACAACTAAGGGATACCCACTAGATGTAACAAGGCACATAGAGCATTGAACGGCTCCATGTAAGCAGCTTACAATATCATAATATAAGAATAGAACAATAAAGAGTAAAAACGCATTTTTCAAGTGCAAAATTTTAATAAAGGAAAAAGGAAGTCGAGACTTGTCTCAACAGACCCATTTATTACAATATTTGAATGAAACAGGATCACAGCCCATACAACATAGTCCAAAAAGGAAATACAAGAAAAGAACTACAATGAGATAACATTTATCCTCACAAACAAGCTAGGAGAATAAGAAAATCCAAGCTTTTGCCATAACGATTATCACCTTGAGAATTGAACCCTACACTTGTGGAAAATGTAGGAAAAGTAGGGGTTAGTACAAAAATAGAATAAGTATGATAGCCATGCATAAAACCTTGAAAACTTGCTAAAAGGGACATTTCATTTGAATGCATGCAATTAACTAAGCTAAAACATCATCTTGAAGATAATGGAAAAGCATAAGTCATAAGCATAGTCAATACATTGATCATCATATCGTAAGAGGAACATATCATAAATACCCTCAAAGCATACTTGTGCAATGCATGAATAAGACCCTATAATCTCACCCATGCTAAGTAAAGCTTCTTGAGTAACCATAGTTCATAATTCATATTCTTGTTCATATTGTTCTCATAGTGGGGAATAATCCTTAACCGACATAGACCATGTGAGCTTAACATGGAATCCGGTGTCTACCCCACACCAAAAAGGGGTTGTTCTACTTGCCTAAGGTAGAACCATACTCTTAGCTTAGGTAGATAAACTAGCTAAATAACCAATGGGGGAACATAGTTTATGTGATAAAGAGATTGGTACTAGAAACCCGAACTCAACTAAGGTAGAAGGTTTCAATCTCATGAGACCTACTTTGGGAACCGGGGCTCAACTAGCGTAAAAGGTCCCATTGGGAAGCCGGACTCAACTAGCGTAAAAGCTTCCATCTTATATTCAATATCCACTCTCTGTTAAGTATTAATTCCCACGGAGTTCATATTAAGTCTTGACAGAAGTTCATATTCATGGAAGAATGTCTTGACACTCAATCCAACATAATTCATAAGATAGCTCATTGATAAGTCCACAAATTGGACTCATTCAGGACTATATTTTAATAGAAATCGTGTCCTCAAATGCTTATTTTATCTCAATATCTGATGAAAACCCTTATGTTTCAGGTATTTGAAGTTTGAAGGAAAGCATGGACACTACGTCGCAAAAAGGAACGAAAACGCTGAAAATAACGTAGAAATGAAGGCCTGAGGATCGTCGAGTCCACTTGGCGAGTCGTTGAAGGGTCTTACTTCGCCTTTTCTTCGAGTGTGCTAAGCCCTGAAGGAATGGATCAAGTTAGCAGAAAAAAGGAGCAGTCGGCGCATCGCCGAGAAGTTCCACGAAGCAGTACCATGTCGCCCAATGACCCAGAGCATGACAATGCTGAAGGATGGTGCAAGACGGCGATGAACTACACCAAAAGGTGAATCGTCGAGTTGATTGGTGATTTCGACTAACGATGCCGAATGATCCGTTGCAGCACAAATCTGTGAAAACTATAAACACTAGTTAGAGTTGTAGTTTTAAGAGTGGAACAATTATTATAATTTTCAGATAGAATAGTACTTTTTGATATTTTTTCTCTGAGTTTGAGAGGGTTTTGCAAACTTGAAGAAGAAGAGGGTTTCATCTCCAAGGATTTGGACTTGGTCTCTTGGATTCTTCATTCTTGGCCTATAACAAGACTTAAATATTCATACCCATTTGAATGCAAGCTCATTTAGGTATAAATTTCTATCTCTTGATGTGTGGCTAAAAACCCCAATTCTTTAGGTGTGATTTTGTGAACATGGGTTAGATTAGTTGTTGGGTCTTGCTTGTTGATAATCTATTCGTAGTTTAAATGTGATTTCGTTTAGTTGTTGTGGATGAACTTAATGAGGTTGTAGTTGCAAATATAGTGTCATAGATGTGTTTTCATCTTGCTCGAGAGAGAGGTCGTAAAACTAAGACCACTAAATTGATGGCTAGTGCGAGTGGGTCGACATGAGGCTTAGCTCGAGATAGTGAACCCTAGTCCCATGTCCACACACTCATCTCGAGAGACTGAGTGGGTTGAGGCTGAGGTTGTTCTTCATGCGGCAAGTGGGTATCCGAGAGGAACCCCCTCGGAATGGGGTACGTTGCTCGAGAGAGAGCTTATCCCCTTTAAAGTCTAGCCTAGTCACAAATACTCAATGAATTTACTATCGAAAGCATGTACCCAATGATTTAGTCTATCCTGAATTCCTATCACATCCCATGAATCCCCTCAAACTACTTAGAAATCTTTGTTTATTTGGTTGTTTTTGCTTACTAGTGACAAAACCCCATTGTTAATTGACACTCTTGTGTCCCCCTTTAATTTACAATGTTTTTAATCATTAACATCTTTAGCTATGACTAGTTAGAAATAAATTTTATTTTTCTATTAATTCTCAAAACCACTCTCTTGGGAACGATCACAACCATTGGTTGGGTTACTAAATTATTGTACGATCATAGACACTTACATCGGAAGTTATGTCCTGATTACTGAAACATCACTCATTAGATCATTCATGAGAATGACATTTCACCGTCCATGTCTACATATAGATTCAATAGGTGAGTGATGAGTCCACAATTTGGACTGAATTAGGGCTATATTTTGATAGAATTAGTGTCCTTAAATGCATATTTTGTCTTAATAACTGATGTAAACCCTTAAGTTTCAGGTAGTTGGATTGAGAGACAAAGCATGGACGCTATCAAGCAAAAAGGAACAAAGCAGTAGAAAGAACAGAGAAAGGATGCCTTGAGGATCGCCTAATCCATTAGGCGAGTGACCGAAAGGTCCTTAATCCCGCTGAAGGTTCCAGTGTGCTGAGCCTTGAAGGAGAAGGTCAAGTCTGCGCAGAAAAGGAGCAGTCGGCGCGTTGCCGAGCAGTTCCGCGAAGCAGCACTCTATTGCCCAATGCCTCAAAACGCGAGAATACTAAAGGCAAAAGCAAGAAGGTGATGAACCAGAACAAAGGACAGATCGCCGAGTGTGTCGGCGATCCCGACTAACTGCACCGAATGGTCTTCACAGCACAAATTTTCAAACACTATAAATACTTGTTTAAATTATTAATTTAGTATCAGACTTTAGAGATAAATTTTATTTTTGAGACTTAGAATGTTTCAGTTTTAGTTCTTAAAGTTTTTGGAGACATTGTGCTTGAACTTGAAGATTTGAAGATTTTCAATTCCATGAAATTTGAAGTGGGTCTCAAAGAATCTTCATCCTTGACGTGTTTAAAGACAATATTCATTGTACCCACTTGATGGAAACACTTGTTGGTATCGATTTCTATCTCTTTTTCATGTCTAGCTAAAACCCCAATTCTTGATGTGTGATTTCGTGAATATGGGTTAAATTTACTGTTGGGTGTTTCTTATAGTTGGTATATTCATTGTTTAAATGTGATTTCGTTTAGTAGTTGTGTTTGAACTTAATGAGGTTGTACTTGCAAATACGATTTCATCTTAGTGTTTTTGTCTTGCTCGAAAGAGAGGTTTTAAAACTAAGACTACTAAATCGATAGCCGATGGTTATTGGGTCATCGTGGGTTCAGCTCGAGAGAGTGAATCCTAGTCCCTCTACCACACTTTTAGCTTGAGAGAGTGAATGGGCTAATGCGGTGGCCATGCTTAAATGCTGCAAGTCGGTGTTCGAGAGAAATCGAGTTGATTAGGGGTATGTTTCTCAAGAAAGAATTTACCCCACTAAAGTCTAGCCTAGTTACAAATATTCTGTGATGTAATATCAATAGCCTCTACCTGATAGTGTCTTTTATCCCATATTCCTATCACATCCCAAGAATCTCATTTCCATATCTCATTTCCTTATATTTTTGTCATTTTTTTTATTACCTAATACAAGCCCCATTGATAATTGACGCTTGTGTCACCCCTTAGATTTAGCATGTTTGTATTCGATAATGTTTATTGCTATGACTAATTAGAACTTAATTTTATTTTGCTATTAATTCTCAAAACCACTCCATGTGGGAACGATCCCAACAATTGGTTGGGTTATATCACTACACGAGATCGCTGGCGCTTGAAACGAAATAGTGTCCTTATACGTGAAGTCAAAATGGCGCCGCTGCCGAGGATTGATGTTATTTGAGAATTTTTAGTTTAGCAAAATTTTTGTTCTTCTTAGTCGTATTTTACTTATTTAATTTTTAGCTTTTGTATTTTGCTCGTTTGTTTTGAATAGGACAGTGGAGCATGTCTGATAGAGATGGTGATCAACTGGATTTGTCTCTTCTGAGAATGACATCCCTTAGGGATCACATCCTAAGTTTTAGACAGTTGGAGAGAAAGTCAACCATGAGTTCTGACTGAAATTTAAGTCAATCTTCCTGCACCACCCATCTCATTGAATTTCAGAAAGCATGCTATTGGACTGCTTATACAAAAGTCTTGGCCCAGAATATAGAAGAATGGCTGATCAAATATTTCTGGGGGGTCTCTCATGACTACCTTACGCAATAGCAGCCCATCTCCTTGATAACCTGGCTATGACCAACAAAGAGACTGAGAAGGACCATATTTTTGCCACACTGTTGACCCAAATAGATCTAGTGACTAAATAGATCATGGAATTGGAAGCGCCGGACAAAAATAAAGACTGGTACATCCCCCCTTAAGAGCATATAAAGCCTAATGTAAATGAGGGTGGACAAATTGCACAGATGCTCTCACTCATTCTTCACAAGGTCAAAAGTCACGACAAGGTGTTGAATGAGATAAAAGAGAATGTTTCTATGTTGAATGAGATAACTACTTCCCATTTCATAGTCATTTAGCTACTAGAAACTTAAATGGGTCATGTGTTGTCTCGTCTCCGCTCCACAAATCAAGATTAAGTGGGGAAGTTGTGCCACGACTATAACTAAGGCGGTTCTTAGGAGGCAACCTAAGGTTTTACAATTTTGTGTTAGTGCAGGACAAAGTGAGGAAAGTATTTGAAATATACAAGAATTGGTGAGATTAACGCCTAGTCCGCAAATCACCGAAGGGGTCAACGGCCTAGACCTAACTCGCCGTTGGATTCAAGGAAATTCAACTTGGACTCTGTAAAACTCGATGACCTAATGGAATTATTGGCAGATCGTCGATCCGTTAGGAAATTGCAAATTAGTCCATTGTTTTGAATCCCAGTTTAACTGGAGGTCCATACAATTCGGCGAGGTAAGTGAACGCTCGGCATGACACCGAGTAGTTTGGCGAATTCGACTAATGTCGCCAAATGGGTGAGATCTGGATAGTTTTTATAAAGCCATAGGTTTGAACTTTCAACCCTTTTTATCTCCCCTCACTCTCGACCTTCACAAAATCGTACCTACTTAATGTTTCACAAATTTGCGCATCTTGTAAGTATTTTAGTTGATTAATTTGTGCTTGGATCTTGAATAATTTGCCGCCTAGCATCACAATTTTGATTTAATCTGCAGAAAAGGTTGGTTTTCCAAACCCTACATTTACTTTTGGTATTTATGCTCTTATGCAAGTGATTTTATCCTGTTGTCATGTGTTGAGCCTCTCTGTTAAAATTAGATTGTGCAAATGCCTATTTTTAACTTGAGAATCATGCCCATTTTGTCTTAACATTTGAAATCCCGTTCTTATGAATTAAAATGAATGAAATTTTATGGGGTTGCGCTTGCATGTTGTTTAATTTGGCAAAAACCAGGAGAAGTCTAAGCTTAATTGATCTAGTGCATGTTTTGATTTTATTTTTGGGGATTACGAGGTTGAATTCGAGAAGTTAGGCTGAAAGTAGGCATGTTGAGTTGTTTGGCAAGCTGGGTTGAGCTGACCGAACCATTCGGCAATTTTGCCAAAGGACCAATCTTGCCCTTAATTTCTTGCTAAATGAGTGGTTGAATTATGTACCTTTCGGTGAGAAGTATGGGGTCGCCAAAAGCACTTGGGAACTCGCCGAGAGTATCCTCGATTACCTTTTTTCTGCATCCCTGAACCCTTGTTGCACTGTAAATTTCGACGGACAAAACCCTTCTAGCCGAAAGTAGTCGGAAAATCACTGAAGGGGTGCTCCCATCGCTTATTTGCTAACACTTTTGAGCCAATTCCTTCGGCGAGTCCTATCCAGCTCGCCAAAGTGGTTTCGTGACTCACTAACTAGTTTGGCGAGTCTATCTGTTACTGATTATTGTGCTTCTACGTTAATTGATTCTAACTTATTCCCGATATATTGCACATATGGCTAGACCCAAAGTGGCAGGTAGAAACATGCCACCCCGAATAAGGACAAACAGATTAAAATCAATGAAGGTGCAGTTGTATCAAAAGGAAAGGCTACAAAACATTCCACAACTGGTGAAAAGGGCAAAGGAAAAGGCAAGGCATCGACATCACCAGAGGTCAGCTCTGAAAGCGAAGGCATATATGATACTTACCTCACTGCTTCTGAGAGTGAGGGTGAACAATAGGAAAACCAAAGTGCAACCTTTGATGATAATAAGTTGATAATAGCACAAATGGCTGAATTGCGATCTAAGAAGCTGAATGATCCATCTAGAATCAGGAATCCTCCGCATACCACTCCTACTCCCCCAATTCTAGAGCAGGCAATGGTGCTTGACCACCAATACAGGGTCCTCCCCACAAGTCCATGAACATATTGAAAACTGAAGGACTAAGGATGATTATTGAGGAGAAACGTCTGTCCACAGATGGAGTGATTGATAGGTATCCAAAAATTATGAGCTGCCTCAAGTATCATGATTTCCATATCTTCACCAAGCCCTGTGGCCCATATATTCCAAATTGGGTCCGAGAGTTCTATGCTTCCTATGGAACCTTGATACCACAAAGAAATAAGCCAATAGCAGCATTCAAAGTAGTTGACTATGTAGTCGTTCGGTGAAGGAAGGTCAAGTGAAACCCTAACATTATTGATGCCATACTAGACCGTCCTGAGGACATTGAGGATGTCTGCCAATACATGATTAGGACTAAAAAACTAGATAGCATGAAGTAGTGGTTAGCTCCGTTGATTTCCGATGACACTCCCATGTGGCTTGAGGCTGGTGCTGTTATTGAAAAGAAGGACATTAACATGGCAGCTCGGTATTGGTTTGGTTTAATCAGCTGTACGATAATGCCCTATCAAAATGAATCTATTTTGAGACATGCCAAAGCAACATGTCTAGGTTGCATTATTGATAAAACTCAGTTAAATTTGGGGATGATCATTGCTTCAGAGATTCTCATGCATGCAAAACAGCATCAGACCTCACTTTCCTTCTCGGTATTGATCATCGAGCTGTGTAGATGATCTCGGGTACCTAGAGATGCTAAGAAGGACGTGGAAGTAATTTCAATATCCTCCACTGATATTCAGAGAATTGAAGCTGAATATCTTAAGGATCAGGCAGAGAAAACGCTAAAAGTTTCCCCGGTGGACATTCCCCCAGTTGTGGTCTCAGACTCCATACCTGCAAAGGCATCTTTGCCTACTCTGGCCCCTGGACCTTCAGGTACATCTACTTCCACTGCTACTCCTTCTGATATTCTAGGTTCTTCCACTGTTGTGCTGCCTCCTACACCTGCTGCTGTCGTTGTCTCCCAGCCTCCGATCACTCATGCCTCATTACTCCGGATGGGACAACTCGCCTATTCTGTTGATCATCGAGATGCCAGGCTAGAAAAATCCATTCCAAACATGATTCAGGCTGCCCTTACAGATGTTGTGACGCCACTGAGAGATACCATTGATGCCAGAATAGCAGTGTGTAAGCATGACCAAGGAGCTACAGGAGAGGTAACGGCCTTAAAGGCCGCTATAGCTACGTTGCGGGAAGATGTGGATCAGTTGAAATCCAATGATGCCCAAGTCCAGAATGCTACTCTGGGCACTAAGGCCTAGATAGATTGAGAGACTTCATAGACTTGATCCCCTCTTTACCTCCCTCTCTATATTTCTTTATTTTAAATTCTAGATATAATGTTATTTGCATTTGAGGACAAATGTTTTTAATTGTGGTGGGGTGTGGCCCACCTTTGTGTGCTATATTCTTGTTGGGTTGTATATCATAATGTTGTATTTTACACTGCTTCTTGTGGATGTTTCAGCTTGTGGCTCCTTTTATTTTAAATTCTAAATGATTTTGACTCTTCCACAATTTCCACCACCTCTTGTATGTACTTGAATGTTGCTGTTCTTCAGCAAATTTGAGTCTCGGTTCTGATCAATATCGATGTCTCAAATAGTGCTCATAATCGAACGAACATGAATGTGCCGCTAAAATGAGACCAATTGAAGTTGCATATACAATATGTGAACTCTTTGCATCTTGTTGTGACTAGCCAATTATCAAATCGAGTCTCTTGTGGTGATTATTGCACACTAACTAAAGTGTGGAGTCTTGTTTGACTTTGGTGTCGATGCCTTGTGTGATGAGCTTACTGTGAACCATGCATTATAACACCTAGAAGTTGCCAGTTGGTCCGGTCGACAAAGTAAGGCTATCTCTTGATATGAACATAGGCAACTTTGAAGTGTTTGAGCCAATTTGACATATACCTCTTTCGTGGCCTACCTTGTGACTGTGTGAACCTCTTTTGAACACCCCTTAAGCCTTACCTTTCTTTGGAAGAAACTTGATGAAATTATGGGTTTTCTTAATCCGCTACCTATAATCCTCTTGAATTGTGGTTGATCGAATAGCCAACTTAGGCCAAAAGCCTAAGTTGGGGGCATGGTGAAAAGAGAAGGCAAGTCAAGAAGTGCAAGAAAAGTCCCCTTTAACCCATGGTGTTGAGAGAAATGGAACCCCTCCATACAAAAAAGAGAGAAACGAAAAGAAAAAGAAAAAGAAAAATTTGTCAAATAAAGTTATGAGAAATGTAAAAAGAAAGGGGGTTCCAAACAATCCATAGAAGTGAATAATGGGATGACTTACGAGCACTAAAGAAAATGATGAAAGAAGAGGAAATGGAGTGTTGAAAGCACCACATTTCATAAGGATGAAACTCACTGAGCCTAAATGACCATACCTTTGCACTCAGCCCCATTACAAGCTTTGAAAAGACCTTTTTGATCTTAAGTGAGATGAAGCGATTGTTGATTGGAAAATATAAGGAAACCTATGGGTGAGAGCATGCATTGTGTTCTTCTTTGTGAGAGTGAGCATTGCATTTGATTCCAGAATTTTAAATGATTAAACCATCGTGTGTGAATATGGAATCATTCTTTGTGTGAGGGCATTTGAATACCTTTGTTGAGCTTGAACTTGCATTTGAAGCAAGTACAGTGAGCTTGAGAATCTTTGATAATGGTGTGTCACAACTTGAGTCTTTGAGTATACAATTGGTCCTTGCATAAGTAAGTTGAGCCTTGTTGTGTACATTCATGATTGAGTCATGTGTAGCACTATTTGAGACATCCTTTTTGAACTGCTAAACTAAATTTTACTTGAGGACAAGCAAAAGTTTAAGTTGGGGGTGTTGATTAGTCCACAATTTGGACTCATTTAGGGCGTCGATAGAATTAGTGTCCTCAAATGCATATTTTGTCTCAATAACTGATGTAAACCCTTAAGTTTCAGGTATTTGGTTTGAGAGACAAAGCATGGATACTATCAAGCAAAAAGGAAGAAAACGGCTGAAAGAACAGAGAAATGACGCCCTGAGGATCACCTAATCCATTAGGCCAATCGCCGAAAGGTCCTAAATCTCGCCGAATGTTCCAGTGTGCTGAGCCTTGAAAGAAAAGGTCAAGTCTACAATGAAAATGAGCAGTCGGCGCGTCACCGAGCAGTTCAGCGAAGCAGCACTCTCTCACTAAATGCCTTAAAATGCGAGAATATTGAAGGCAAAAGTAGGAAGGCGATGAACCAGACCAAATTGTGGATCACCGACTGTGTCGGCGATCCCGACTAAATGTGCCGAATGGTTCTTCACAGCATAAATTTTCAAACACTATAAATACTTGTTTAAATTGTTAATTTACTATCAGACTTAGGAGACAAATTTTATTTTTGAGACTTATAATATTTCAGTTTTAGTTCTTAGAGTTTTTGGAGACATTGTGCTTAAACTTAAAGATTTAAAGATTCTCAATTCCAAGAAATTGGAAGTGGGTCTCGATGAATCTTCATCCTTGACGTGTTTAAAGACTTTACTCATCGTACCCATTTGATAGAAACACTTGTTGGTATCGTTATCTATCTCCTTTTCATGTCTAGCTAAAACCCCAATTCTTGGGGTGTGATTTTGTGAATATGGGTTAAATTTAGTGTTGGGTGTTGCTTATTGTTGTTATATTTGCTATTTAAATGTGATTTCATTTAGTAGTTGTGTTTGAACTTAATGAGGTCGGAGTTACAAATACGATTTCATCTTAGTGTTTTTGGCTTGCTCTAGAGAGAGGTTTTAAAACTATGACTACTGAATCAATAGCCGGTAGTTATTCGGTTGTCATGGGTTCAGCTCGAGAGAGTGAATCCTAGGCCCTCTCCCACACTTTCAGCTCAAGAGAGTGAATGAGCTAAGGCAGAGGTTATGCTTAAATGTGGCGACTCGATATTTGAGAGAAACCGAGTTGATTAGTGATAAGTTACTCGATAGAGAATTACCCCCACTAAAGTCTAGCCTAGTACAAATATTCAGCGATGTGCTATCAATAGCATCTACCCGATAGTGTCTTTCATCCCATATTCCTATCACATCCCATGAATCCCGTCTCCATATCTCATTTCCTTATATTTTTGTCGTTTTTGTTAATTATCTAATACAAACCCCCATTGATAATTGACGCTTGCATCACCCCCTTAGATTTAGTATGTTTGTATTCGATAATGTTTATTGCTATGACTGATTGGAACTTAATTTTATTTTTCTATTACTTCTCGAAACCACTCCCTGTGGGAACGATCCCAACCCTTGGTTGGGTTATATCACTACATGTGATCGTTGGCACTTGAACCGAAATAGTGTCCTGATACGTGATGTCAGTGAGAAAGCCTTTCAACCCTAGAATTATCATATTGTGATAAAACCTTTCACATCATATCATAATCATACATAAGTGTGTATATGAGGATAACCTTTCAACAACACAACTACTAGATCATAATCATATTCACTTCACTCTCAAAGTGTTCTTAAAGCATATACTAAAACTTCATAAATCATGCATAATATCATAATTTGCCATTTCAAGGGTCATAACTCATATAAATCAACACATCTAGAATTCACTACATTAGACATGGATAATAACATAATTCAAATAACTCAATTACTACAAGCATAATCTCATAATGTCCTTCTTACATCAATTCACCCACATCATAAGGTCATAAATTGGGAATATGGTGATTTCATGTATTCTTGGGGATTTTAACATAAAAAATCATAATAAATCATCAATTAAATCATAATATAAAGTAATTCAAACATTAGAATCGTTTTTGAAAGGAATCCATGACTTGGAATCAAACCCTAGCTTTTGGGGATTTTCTATCTTTGAAATTGGGATTTTGAAAGGGCTCGATGGATGAAATCTAATCATGGATGAAGAGCTACCATACCTTAAAATGAAATACAATGAATTTGAGAAGAAAACCTTGCCCCTTGAACCCTAACTCGATGGTCCTTCTTTTTCTTCCTTGAAGTTCTAGAGAGAAAATTTTTGGAGAGTATTTGGGTCTTTCTTTTTTTGGAATTGGAAGAATAAGTTAAAAAGGCTTAATTTAGCGATATAAAACACTTATATTGGTTGATCTAATTTAGGCTAAAACGACATCATTTAATAATGATTAAAATTGGAAAACCCCAAAGTACCCCTAAACTTAACTGCCAAAAAGTAGTTTTCAGCCCCATCCATGCCCCTCAATGACGAACCGTAGTTTGACCCACTGCCCATGCTGGTGAAGCGTGGGTCGGGGTTCAAAGACCTAGTTTTTAAGGCTTGACCTATAGTCCCTCGCCCACAATCGTGGAGTGACCTAGGCGCGTAGTTCCCCTCCGTGGTTCACTGTCCAGGAAGTTTCTAGAGGACCTATGGTTGGGCCTTGGGGGTCATAAATTGACGTTCCAACACAAAACCCTTTATTTCTAAGTACACAGAGTTACATTCAAGACTCTAACCCTCACGTTAAGCTCTAGTTTAGCCTACTAATTTCCGGAGTGTTACAATATCTCCCCCTTGGGAACATTCATCCTCGAATGACGATCCAGACACCTTACAGAAGTATAGACTCAAGAATAGCATCCATCATGCATGAAATATCAAAATAATGCACAATTCAAAGGAGGAAACATCAACTCCCACTTAAACACAACCAATGCATCACAAAGAACTAGGAACTACATCTAACAACCCATTATGCCTGAAATTTCAACATTTCTCATAATCATAGGAAGAACTACCTTCTCAAAACTAAAATTAGGCTCAACACAATATCATGGAGACAAGATACAATTTACTCTCAAAAGCATACTAAAGCATGTTCATCAATTCATCTCATGAAGTCAAATAGGCCACTCTTACTCAATGCACAACAACATGAGGAAAATCAATCATTAAAACACATTTTCTTACTAAACATGAATTTCATCAAGAACATGCATAACATAAGGAAATCATGGAAAACACATATAACACACATGACTCCCAAAACAAGAAAACTCAAGAGGAACTACTTACCTCAAGCTTGAATAGGAGTAGAAGGAAATAGATGAGGATATCAGGACTTCATATCGGCCTCAGCCTCCTAAGTACCACCCTCAACTAAGTAATTTCTCCATAAAACCTTTACGGAATCTATTTCCTTGTTCCTCAATCTCTTGACCTGCTGGTCTAGGATCGCTATCGGAACCTCTTCATATGTAAGACTTTCGTCAACTCCCAACCCTTCTAGGAGAATAATGGATGTTGGATCTCCAATACACTTCTTAAGCTAAGAAACATGAAATACCGAATGAACCAGAGCCAACTCATTTGGCAAATCCAACTCATAAGCAACTTTCCCAATACGTTTAAAAATTGGGTATGGGCCTACATACCGGGGACTAAGTTTCCCTTTCTTGCCAAACCTCATCACACCCTTTATGGGTGAGATTTTCAAATAGACCCAATCATTAACCTCAAATTATAGATCCCTTCTTCTCACATCGGCTTAAGACTTTTGTCTACTTTGAGTCGTTCTAAACCTTTCTCTAATAAGCGGAACTTTCTCAATGTATTCATATACTAGCTCGAGACCTATCAAAGCAACTTCACCCACCTCAAACCAACTAACTGGAGACCTACATCTCCTACCATACAAGGCTTCATAAAGAGCCATACCAATACTTGAGTGATAGCTATTATTGTAGGCAAACTCTATTAATGGCAAATGGTCATCCCAATTAGCCTTAAAGTCTATAACACATGCCCTTAACATATCTTCCAATGTCTAGATGGTACGCTCTGCTTTCCCATCGATTTGGGGATGAAAAGTCGTGCTAAGCTTAACCTTAGTACCAAGCTATTTTTAGAATGACTTTCAAAAGTGAGAAGTAAATTGAGTACCCCCGATTGGAAATAGTAGATAGAGGAACTCCATGCAATTTCACCATTTCTCTTACATAAAACTGAGCATAGTCTTCTACCAAAAAAGAAATCTTGATGGGAATAAAGTGGGCTGATTTTGTTATCCGATCTATAATGACCCAAATAGAATCATTTTGCCTTATGGTGTGACGCAAACCCACAATGAAGTCCATATTTACATCTTCCCACTTCCAAGTGGGAATACTTATATCTTGGGATATGCCTCCCGACCTTTGATGCTCAACCTTAACTTGTTGACAATTAGCACATTTGGCTAAAAATCCCCCAATATCTTTCTTCATACTATCCCACCAATAGACTTCACGTAAATCACAGTACATCTTGGTAGCTCCCGGGTGAATAAAATACCTGGAACTATGAGATTCCTCTAAAATTTGATCCCTCAAACCATCAACATTTGGAACACATAACCGACCTTGGAACCAAATGTAACACCTGGGAAATTATTAGGGTTAACTAGAGCCTAAACGTAAGGGATAACGTCAAGGGTTAAGGGCAAGGGACAAGGGTTTTGGGTGAAGGCCATGGCCAGGGGGCCAAGGCTGCCTAAAACTAGTCTAGCCACTAACTACCATGACCACGAGGGTCTTCATGACCCATGGTGACCACCACGAGTCGTGGTGCCACCCGTGGTTTGTGAAGCAGTGCACTCCTAAAACTGGCCAAGCCAAGGCTCCCCTTCACGCGCCACATCACAACTCATTGTCATGACCACGAACCATAGGAAGAATCGTGGGGTTGCCTTAGCCTCATGGGAGATGTGCAAAGTTAGAAGAGCTACTGGTCAAGGTCCACGGGAATCACCACGAGTTGTGGTTCCATTGACAGATGGTGAAGGGGCTCGTGAAGACCCCTTAGGCGTGTGGGAGGCAAGGATTTGAAGCTTAGGTATTGCCTCAAGACCATGACCTTCACCACGACTCGTGGTCTTGACCACGGATTGTGGGAAGTCTCCTAGTCATGCCTTCAACTTTAGAGACGAAGACCCCCAAGCCATAGCCACTGTCCAAGGACTACGGGAAGGACCACGACTCGTGAGGCCCTCTCGTGGTGCCTGAGAGGGGGTTGCCTAGTTAGAGACATTTTTGTAAATTCTTTACTAATTGGTTATTTAATGGCATCGATTTTAATTATTTTAGCTCACATATATAAATGATTTTTAATCTTTAAACACCCTATTTACTTCATTATTCCCAAAGACCCAAATCAAATCAAAAGTTCTTCTCCTCTCAAATATTTCTCTCTCTAAAAACCTCCGTTGAAGAAGAAGAAGAAGTGGAGACTAGGGCTTGAAGAACCAAGGTCTTTCTTCTCAAATTAGGGGGAAAATCCGTGAAGGTATGGTGGCTTTTCATCAATGGGTAGTCTTCACCCATAGAGCCCTTCCAAAACTAGATTCAAAGCTTTCAAATTCCCAAAAGTTAGGTTTTCACTCTAAGCCATGTATTCCTCTTCAAAAATGATTTCAATGACTTAATTGATTTATACTATGATCAAATTGATGAATTATTACTTTTTCAATGATGAATTACCCAAGAATCCATGGATTTCCCTTTTTCCCCAAATTGGATCTCAAGTATGGGTATTGGTTGATACTAGAAGAATGTGATAGTGTTATTTATGTCGTAATTGTTCCAATTGAGTGAATGTGGGTTGATTGTGATGTAATTTCATGATTTTAGTATAAATATACATCTATTCTTTATTAACCTAAGATTCTAGGGTAAAATTAATATAGCCTAATGTTGTGCCATGAATGAGGCAAATTGAGGGGCTAGATGTGATCTTCTAAGTTTGATGAATTTCTTTATGAATTTCCTTAGATTAGATGACCTAGATATGAATTTCTTGTAAGTAAAGCTTGTAGACATGAATGAACTTGATTAGGGCATATATGATGGGTCATGGTTGGGTAGTATTGAGACTGACTTTATATTATACTAAACGACTTTAATTGATCAAGAATGAAGCATGTGGTTAGTGTACCTTGAGAATTAGGTTTACATGATAACCATGTTAGTTAATGATTGAGAGTAAAGCTTGTAATATGAAGATGACTTCTAGGGCCTTAAGGGTAATAGCTAATATGAATGAGCTATGAAGGTGAGACTTTTCAGATGGAAGCTATGATGCATGTTGAATTGTATATGGTATTATTATTGAAGGACTTTACCCACATGACCTATAATATGAGTATATGAGCTTATGCATGCAATGAATGAACTACTTGAATTACAAGTATGTCCATGTCTAAGATGATTAATTACAGATGTTTTGATTGGTTATGATCCATGATGCTTGTGTGCAAGATATGAAAATTATGCATGGTTGTGAAATTATGTACATACCTTATGAACACTTTGAGAGTGAAGTGTCTAAGATGATAATGTTGTTGTTGTGTCATTGAAAGGACAGTCACACATACACACACACCCCATGCATGAACATGATTATGATATATCTATGGTGTTAATTGAAAGTCTAGTTCTCATATGCACCTTTACACACTTCTATGCATGATATGTTCATGACTAAGATGATCTTCTTGTGTTGATTGTAACTCTATTCTCATAAAACACATGATCATAATGTGAAAGTTTTCCTCACATATTAATGAAGATTCTAAGGTTGAAAGTCCATTCTCACCTATTTGAATCTATGAGCTATTTTATGAGTTGGGTTGAAAGAAGGGTAAAATACTCCTTCAAACATGCAAAACCTTAGTACGATTCAAAACCTTTCTGTGAAGCAAGACGAACAAATCTTGTTGATCCTTAAGCATGTTTGAGGTACCACTTAAAGCTATAGGAAATACCTTGAATTCAATCTTAGTTAGAAAAAAAAGGAGAGATTTATCTACAATCCTAACTGTTGGTACCAATCATAGTCAAGATTTGACTGTCTCATCAAATTTTTTATTCTTAAAAAAAAAAGGTGAGAAAGCACCCACTCCTTATTATTATTCAAAGAAACTTTTAGATTCTTCCCATTAAAAAAAAAGAGAATTTTCCTTTACGTTTTGGGTTTTTTATTGTAAAAAATGTCATTAGGCTAATCTTGTTAGTGTGAGACTCCTATTTTACTTCATTGGGTCATTCATCTAAAAAATGTGATATATGTTGTCTTTAGGCTTTGAATATCGCAGGGAATAATATTTTTCTATTTCATCATGTTCATATTTTACATTTTCTACTGACGATCTTTTCTCAGATTCTTTGCAGTATTCATCATCTACAGGATTGGAACTACATTGGACCTGATTCGTGGCTCAACAATATATGTAGGCGCCACACGGCTTGGTCACATACCCAGTGTGATTTTCTTTTCTCCTTGTAATAAACACTGCAACAGAATTTTTGACATCTAAGATCTCAAAAATTCACAATAAAGATATTATCTCCAGCAAGTCAGGATTGTAGATCATTTTAAGACTTGTCAAGAGTTCTAAGTGGGACAAAATTTTTGAAGAAAACCTCAAAAATCCAAACAAGTACTGTCATAAGTTTGATAGTAAACATCAAATGATCTCCAACATCGCTTGAAGTTCATAGTCGAATTCAAAATCACCAGCAAAATAAGTTCAGGATGCAAGCCACCAGCTCATCATAGAAATCCCCAATAAGACATGAGTCACAATAAACACAAATGGTCAAGAGTAAAATGTTGTCACTTCAAGAGTAAAAGATCACAAGACAGAGCTGCACCTAGAAGAGCTACTTCAGGGACAGGCGGAGAGGCAAATCGTCCGTATGCTATCACCAGTAGCCAAAAGCAAGAGAATTCACCTTATGTTGTCACTGGTATAATCACAATCTTTACTTTTGATGTTTAGGCATTGCTAGATCTAGGTGCGAGTATTGATGTTTGCGTAATCATGACACAACTTCCAATTCAAGTGTCTACGATCATACAATAGTAAAGTAATCCAACCAAGAGTTGTGGTCGAGTCCCAAGGGAGTGGTTTTAAGAATTAATAAAAAAAATAAAATTTAGTTCTAATTAGTCATAGCTATAAACATTATCGAATATAAACATACTAAATCTAAAGGGGTGACGCAAGCGTCAATTATCAAAAGGGGGTTTTCTATTAATTAACAACTAAAAACAACAAAAATATACGAAAATGAGATAGAGAGACGGGATTCTTGGGATGTGATAGGAATAAGTAATAGACTAAATTATTGAGTGCATGCCTTTGATAGTAAATTGTTGAGTATTTGTGACTTGGCTAGACTATAGTGGGGGTAAATTCTCTCTCAAGCAACGTATCCCGAATTAATTCGGTTTCTCTCAAACACCGAGTTGCCTCATTAAGCATAGCCTCCACCTTAGCCCATTCACTCTCTCGAGCTAAATGTGTGGGAGAAGGACTAGGATTCATGCTCTCGAGCTAAACCCATGTCGACCCAATACCACCAGCTACCAATTTAGTAGACTTAGTTTTATGACCTCTCTCTCGACCAAGCGAAAAACACTAAGATGAAATTGTATTTGCAACTACAATTCCATTAAGCTCATACACAACTACTAAACAAAATCATATCTAAACAACAAATAAACCATCAACAAGCAAGACCCAACAGATAATCTAACTCATATTCACAAAATCACACCCCAAGAATTGGGGTTTTAGCTAGACATGTAAAAGAGATAAAGATTTATACCAATATCAATTTCCATCAAGTGGGTATGAAGAATTAAGTCTTAAAACACGTCAAGAGTGAAGAATCTTTAAGACCCAAGTCTAATTTCTTGGAGTTGAAACCCTTTGAATCTTCAAGGTCTTAGAACAAAGTCTCCAAAACCCTCTAAAACTTAAACTCTCTAAAAATCGTAAAAAGTTCTAATAATAATAGTGAGGTGATATTAAGCTAGAAATTTAAACAAGTATTTATAGTGTTTGAAAATTAGTGCGGCAGAGAACCCTTCGGCGAAGTTAGTCAGGATCGCCGATACACTCGGTGATCCGCCATTTGGTCAATTTCATCGCCTTCCTATTCTAGCCTTCACCCACTTTGCATTTTGAGTCGTTGGGCGATATGGTATTGCTTTACGAAACTGCTCGGCAACACGCCAACTGCTCCATTTCATCGCCAACTTGACTTTTTCCTTCAGGGCTCAGTACATTGGAACAAAAGGCAATCTCTAGGCCAATCGGTGACTCGCCAACTGGGATCGTCGATCTTTAGATCTTCATTTCTTCATTTTTTTCAGTCGATTTGTTCCTTCTTTCCAAGTAGTGTCCATGCTTTGCCTCAAACTCCAAATACCTAAAACTTAAGGATTTTCATCAGATGTTGAGACAAAATATACATTTGAGGACACTAATTCCATCAAAATATAGCCCTAAATGAGTCCAAATTGGGGACTCATCAACACCCCCAACTTAAGCTTTTGCTTGTCCTCAAGCAAACTCTAGTTCGGTTGTTCAAAAAGGATGTCTCGAACACTGTTACACAAGACTCAATCATGGATGCGCACAACAAGACTCACTTTATTCATGCAAAGATCAATTGTGCACTCAAAGATTCAAGTTGTGACTCACCAATATCAAAGAATCTCAAGCTCAGAATACTTGCTTCAAACACAAGTTCAAGCTCAACTAAAGTGTTCAAATGCCTTCACATGAAGAATGATTCCATATTTACACAACGTTTTAATCATTTAAAGTTTCATAATCAAATGCAACGCTCACTCTCACAAAGAAAAACACAATGCATGCTTTCACCCATGGGTTTGCCCGTATTTTCCAATCAACAATTGTTTCAACTCATTCAAGATCAAAAAAGTCTTTTCAAGGCTTGTAATAAGGCTGAGTGCAAAGGTATAGTCATTTAGGCTCAGTGACTTTCATCCTCATGAAATGTGGTGTTTTCAACACTCCCTTTCCTCTTCTTTCATCATTTTCTTTAGTGCTCATAAGTCATCCATTATTCACTTCCATGGATTGTTCGGAACCCCATTTCTTTTGACATTTCTCATAACTTTATTTCACAACTTTTTCTTTTTCTTTTCTCTTGTATTTTTTTTTTTATGGAGGGGTTACATTTTTCTCAACACCATGGGATAACGAGGACTTTTATTGCACTTCTTGACTTGCATTTTCTTTTCACCACACCCCCAACTTAGGCTTTTACCCTAAGTTGGCTATTCAATCAAGCACAAATCGCGAGGATTATGGGTAGTGGATTTAAGAAAGGTCGTGTTTACATCAAGTTTGTTCCAAAGAAAGGTAAGGCTCAAGGGGTGTTCAAAAGAAGTTCACACACTCACAAGGTAGGCCACAAAAGAGGTATATGTCAAATTGGCTCACACTCTTCGAAGTTGCCCAAAATCATATCAAGAGATAGCCTTACTTAGTTGACCGGACCAACGGGGCAAATTCTAGGTGTCATCATGCATGGTTCACAATAAGCTCATCATACAAGGCATCAACACTACGTCAAACAAGCCTTCACACTTTTGCTAGTGTGCAACGATCATCACAAGAGACTCGATTTAATAATTGGCTAGTCACAATGAGATGCAAAGAGTTTAGATATTGTCTATGTAACTTCACTTGGTCTCATCGTAACCACATATTCATGTTTGTTTGATTATGAGCACTATTTGAGTCATCGATATTGATAAAAACCGATACTCAAATTTGCAAGAGAACAACCACATTCAACACATACAAGAGGTGACAAATTTTTTTCAAAAGGGTCATAATCATTTCACAATTTAAAATGCAAAAATGCGAAGCCACAAGCTCAAACATCCACAAAAACGCAATATTAACACAATTATAAATTACAACCCAAATATATAAACAAAAAAAATATGCACAAAGGTGGGCCTCACCCCACCACAAACAAAAATAATTTGTCCTCAAATGCACATGAATTAAAGTATCCAAAAAGTGAGCAAAAGTAAGACAGAGAGGGAGGTAAAGAAAGGATCCTATCTATACAGTCTCTCCATCTGTCTGGGCCTCAGTACCCGGTGCAGCAGTCTGTACTTGGGCATCAGTGCCTAGAGTAACCTCAGAAGGAATAACAGTGCCAGATCCAATAGGAGTTGTTGTGGACGTCTTAGTCAGTGATGTCTAGATCACCGGTTGCACAACCGGCTCTACAAGATCTGGCAAATCACTAAATATGCTCTACTCTCAATGCTCAATCATCTCCTCATCAGTCTCAGCATCTGACTCTTCCTCTGTTGTGCCATCCCTCTGTACTTCTCCAGTGGTGGCCGAAGGAATCTCTGAAGACTCTGGGGCGTCTTTATCAACAACAACCTCTATTAATGAATTGAAGTTGGTACAGACTTTAGATAGTCCACGTCCTTCCTCAATTCTTCTACCTTGGCTTTCAAAGCCGTCAACTCAGAGGCCTCCCCCTGTCTACTCTCACAAGTTGACTCTCACATGCAACTCATCAACAGAAGTCTGGAGGGGGTGAGTGTAGCAAGTATGGCTCTCTCGATCATCCCAGGGATGGATCTCTCGAGTCGAGTTTCTTGCATATCAGCTGATTGGGCCAAATTCCCCATCTTCAGGATCATGGCCTGAGTAATCCTAATAGGCTGGGAGGAGGAGGAAGCACCTAGGGGATACAAAGAAGAGGAAGGAGAAGATGTACCTGAAGGTCTAGAGGCCAGAGTAGGTGAAGATGCATCTACAAGTAACAAGTCAACATCAGGAGAAATATCTGTCAGAATTGCTCTCCTCCTGTCAGCCTCCTCTCGTATGTACTCAGCCTTAATACACCGAATGTCAGTGGAGGATAAAGGGGTGACCTCAATATCTCTCGCAATGTTCCGGGCTACTCTAGTACGTTGGCACAACTCAGTGATTAGGACTGAGAATGGTAGAGAAGTCTGTTTCTATTTGGTTCTCATGGCCATCTCCTGTTAAATAAGCAGTCCCAGGTCGATATGTCTCCTAGACATGATATAAACAAGGCAAGCTGCTTTTGGATGGCGTAAAATGGACTCGTTCTGGGATGGCATTATGGTGCTGCTGATAAAGCCAAATAGAATCTAGCAGCAATGCTCAAGTCCCTCTTATCAATAGGGGCCCCTGCATCCATCCACCTCGGGGTGGTGTCAGAAATCAGAGGAGCCAACCAACCCTTCAAGTCATCTAGGGAATGAGTAATGGGCAACCCTTTGTAAGGAAGTGCTAAGTGTATCGGTCTATTCAAAAAAGTGTTAATATATCCGCTGCCACACCCAACTTTCTTGCCTCTGACCATGAACCACTTCACCAGTCTAAATTCACTTGCCTTCTTCTTGCTTTTCGGCACCAACTTCCTATAAGCTGTATAGAATTCTCAAACCCAGGAAAGAATGTAAGGGCCTCGGGGTCTGGTGAACTGCCCAAACTCATGGTAGTGGATGGTGTTCCTCATATCGAGGTACTTGCCTCCAGGCCCTCGATAGATAATAGCTTCTCTTCTAGGATGGTCCGTACCCCATCACCTTTTAATCTGTACAGCAGTCTAGGTGGAGGAATGATAGGGAGTGCAGGGGTCATTGGAGGTGCTTGGGCCGGCACTGAATCTGCTTCAGGAGGGGTGTCAGCTGAGGGAAATCTAGTGGATGTGGATTGAGAACTATCTCGAAGCTTATTCCTTCAGTTAATTAAGGGCTGCTCATCTTCAGGTTCAAACAACTCAGCCCCATTGTCAACGGCTACTTTCTTAGCTATGTGCTTCTTTCTTTTGCCTTTGTCTCCCGGTGGGAGTTCTTGCCTTCTTTTCTTTGGAGGACCTGATCCCCCTTCGTTTATAGTAATACCTCGTACTTTCCTCTAGGGTGGCATGGTTAGATTAGTCCGAACCATATCTGCAAAACATTAAAGGCAAGTTAAATAACAATCACATTGCAGCACAGAAAATTAATTGCACACAGACTTATTGATCCGGTCGGCGAGTCGCCGAACCTCTTTGGCGAGCTAGATCTAGCTCGCCGAAGGGATTGGCTCAAAATATATGGCAAGTAGGTGATGGGAAGGCCCCTTTCAGTGAATCTCCGACTACTCTCGATGAGCAAGGTTTTGTCGGCCAAAAGTTTTAGTGCAACAAGGGTTTTAGGGGTGAAGACAAAGGGAGATCAAGCATACTATCAGCGAGTCACTGAGTGCTTTTGGCGACCAAAGGCTTCTCGCCAAAAATTACAGAAACCAATAATACAAATGGCATGAAAGTAAAGGCGAGATGGGATCATTAGATGAACCACCGAATGGTTTGGCGAGCTCGACCCAGCTCACTAAACGGCCCATCGTGCCTATTTTCAATCCACCTTCTTGAATTCAATCCCGTAACCCCCGAAAACAAACATGAAATAGTTAAATAAGGTTCAAACCTATAGCACCAATCACCTCGAAATACTCAGACTTCTTTCAGTTTTGCCAAATATGGCTATTTGACGACAATTGCTCTTAAGATTGGTGTCACCCGCTCTATTATTAAGTAATTTATGTCAACTAGCGCAAACGCAGGCTAATCAGACTTCACCCAACCAATCTAAATAACATGCAAGCACAACAACATAAAATTTCATTTATCTAAAAGCATAAATTGACAGGAATTTGATAGTCAAAACAATAGGGGCAAGATTATTAACTTAAAATTGGCATTTAAATAATCTAATCCTATCAGAGAGTCCCAGCACACGACAATACGATATGATTAATGAAAATGAGTACAAATTTTTTGAAAGTAAACTCGTGATTCAGAAACCATCCTTAGGTGCAGATTAAAATAGGATAGAAATGCTAGGTGGCAAAGGAATCCTAGTTTCGAGCAACAATCAATAACCAAAATATTAATGGAAAGCAATAATATTGAAAATACTAAATTGGTGTGAGTTTGTGAAGTTTGAAAGTGAGGGAAAGTAGAAAGTTTGAAACTTTAAAACCTTTGGCCATATATAACCGTCCAGTTCGCGTCCATTCGATGACATTAGTCCTGTCCACCAATCCACTCGGTGAAGCACCAAATGGTCACTTACCCCATCGATTTCTACAGGACCTGCATTTTCTTTGGGGTTAAGATGGCGATCTTAATCATGGTCGATGACTCGCCAAACTGCTCTTGAGCTCATCGAGTTTTACAGGCTCTGAGTTGAAATTGTGTTGAGCCAAACGGTGGATCAAGTCAGTCACGTCGACTTCTTCGGCGATGTACCGACTGGACCATTTGCTCGCCAATCTACATTCTCCAAACACTTTCTATATTTCGACCCGCACAACCAACACAGCATTATTTACAAAAACAAAACTAAAGCATTTAAGGGTTTTGGGTTGCCTCCCAAATAGCGCCTTAGTTAACGTCGTGGCAAGATGCAAATCAACACTTAAACCTCATTTTTGGGGTTTACCATAGTATCACTAGGCAAACCCCTATTTTGCTGCGAGTTGATATGGGTCAATGCATGACCCATAAGATTCTCGAGTAGCTAGACAGATCTAGAATGAGAACTAATCATTTGCTTCATCACTTTGATGCTCTCCTTCATTTCTTCCAGCTCTCTATCCTGCTCAGTCACCTTGTGGAGACTGATTGAGAGCATTCCCTCAACGCGTTTAACCTCATTGTCCTTTGGCCTTCTTCGCTCATGAGGAAGGATGTATTTATCCTTCCTTTTGCATTGTACTTCAATCTCCACCGTCTTTTTGGCCAACTCATCCATCTGAGTCATTAGTGTGGCCAATATGAAGTCCTTTTATACTTCTTGGTTCGTTTCAGCCATTTGATCAAGCAATTGGGCTGCTATCACATATGGTTGTTTTGCAATTCCCCCCAGAATGAGTTGGTCGACCAACACCTTTATTTTCGGGACCAAGACTTCTATAGAAATAGTCAAGGAGGGCTATGTCGGGAATGTCAAGAGTTGGACATTGAGTTATCAGTTCTTTAAACCTTGCCCATTTTATTGTTCGATATACTCACCTCCTCTGCTTTAAAGTACCAACAAGCAAAACAAAACTACAAATTAAGTAAACTATGACTTAGAAGAATAAAATTTTTACTAAACTAAAAATTCTTAAATAACACCACTCCCCAGCAGCGGCGCCATTTTGATGTTTGTGTAATCAAGACACAACTCCAAATTCAAGTATCTACGATCGTACAATAGTAAAGTAACCCAATCAAGGGTTGGGGTTGAGTCCCAAGGGAGTGGTTTTGAGAATTAACAGAAAAATAAAATTTAGTTCTAATTAGTCATAGCTATAAAAATTGTCGAATATAAACATACTAAATCTAAATGGGTGACGCAAGTGTCAATTATCAATGGGGGGTTTTGTATTAATTAACAACTAAAAATAGCAAAAATATATGAAAATGAGAAAGAGAGATGGGATTCTTGGGATGTGATAAGAATACGGGATAAAATAAATTATCGGGTACATGCTTTGGATAGTAAATTATTGAGTATTTGTGACTAGGCTAGACTATAGTGGGGGTAAATTCTCTCCCGAGCAACTTACCTCGAATCAACTCGATTTCTCTTGAACACCGAGTTGCCGCATTAAGCACAGCCTCTGCCTTAGCCCATTCACTCTATCGAGTTGAATGTGTAGGAGAAGGACTAGGATTCACTCTCTCGAGATAAACTCATGTGGACCCAATACCACCGGCAATCAATTTAGTAGTCTTAGTTTTACTACCTCTCTTTCGAGCAAGCCAAAAATACTAAGATGAAATCGTATTCGCAACTATAATTCCATTAAGCTCATACACAACTACTAAATGAAATCACATCTAAACAACAAATAAACCATCAACAAGCAAGACCCAACAGATAATCTAACCCATATTCGAAAAATCGCACCCCAAGAATTGGGGCTTTAGCTAGACATGTAAAAGAGATAAAAAATTTATACCAATATCAGTTTCCATCAACTAGGTATGATGAATTAAGTCTTAAAACACGTCAAGAGTGAAGAATCTTTAGGACTCGAGTCCAATTACTTGTAGTTGAAACCCTTTGAATCTTCAAGGTCTTAGAACAAAGTCTCCAAAACCCTCTAAAACTTAAACTCTATAAAAATTATTAAAAGTTCTAATAATAATAGTGATATGATATTAAGCTAGAAATTTAAACAAGTATTTATAGATTTTGAAAATATGTGTTGCAGAGGACCCTTGGGCGAAGTTAGTTAGGATCGTCGATACACTCGGCTATCCGCTGTTTGGTCAATTTCATCACCTTCCTATTTTAGCCTTCAGCCTCTTCACATTTTGAGTCATTGGGTGATATGTTATTGCTTCACGGAACTGCTCGACGATACGCCGACAGCTCCATTTCATCACCAACTTGACCTTTTCCTTCATGGCTCAGTACATTGGAACACAAAGCGATCTCCAGGCTGATCAGTGACTCGCCAACTGGACTCGGAAATCTTCAGGTCTGCATTTCTTTGTTCTTTTCATCCACCATGTTCCTTCTTGCCAAATAGTGTCCATTTTTTGCCTCAAACTCTAAATACCTGAAACTTAAGGATTTTCATCAGATATTGAGACAAAATATGCATTTGAGGACACTAATTCTATCAAAATATAGCCCTACATGAGTACAAATTGTGGACTCATCATCTATCTTTTGTGACTCCTTGTGTTGCTATGAACTTTGATATCGTTCCTGAGCAACTTCTTAAGCCCTTCAGTGTTTCCATACTTGTTGATGAGTCAATTCAAGTGGAGAGTGTTTATCGTGATTGTACTACTTCTATCAATCACAAGGACACCATGGTTGACTTAGTCGAGGTAGATATGGTAGACTTTGATGTTATTCAAGGTATGGACTGGTTTCATGCTTGTTATGCTTCGGTTGATTGTAGAACTCGAGTAGTTAAGTTTAGTTTCTTAATGAGCCTGTTATAGAGTGGAGGAGTAGTTCAGTAGTGCCTCAGGGTCGTTTTAATTCATATCGTAAGGCGAGAAAGATAGTTTCCAAGGGATCCATCTATCACTTAGTTTGAGTTAATGACTCTAGTGTTGAGACACCACTTATTCAGTCAGTTCCAGTTGTGAGTGAGTTTCTAGAGGTCTTTCAAGATGATCTTCCCAGATTCCTTAATGAGAGAATAGACTTTGGTATAGATATTTTACCTGATACTCGTCCTATCTCTATTCTGCCATATAGAATTGCTCCAGCTAAGTTGAAAGAGTTAAAGAAGCAGTTGAAGGACCTTCTTGAGAAAGGTTTCATTTGACCAAGTGTCTCACCTTGGGGCCCTCCAGTCTTATTTGTTAGGAAGAAAGATGGTTCTCTTAGAATGTGTATAGATTACCATCAGTTGAACAAAGTTACTATCAAGAATAAGTAACCACTTTTGAGAATTGATGATCTATTTGATCAACTTCAGGGTGCCACCTATTTTTCTTAGATAGACCTCAGATCTGGCTATCATTAGTTGAGAGTAAGAGAGAGTGATATTCCAAAGACGACATTCAGGACCCGCTATGGTCGTTATGAGTTTCTAGTCATGTTGTTTGGTTTTAAAAATTCTCCTGTAGTGTTCATGGACCTTATGAACAGAGTGTTGAAGCCTTATCTTGATATGTTTATTATCAAATTCATTGATGACATTCTTATTTATTTGATGAATAAGGAGGATCTTGCTAGTCATCTCAAAGTAGTTCTTCAAACTCTCAAGGATAGTGTGTTGTATGCTAAATTCTCTAAGTGTGAGTTTTCGATTAAGTCAGTGGCATTCTTAGGCCACATTATTTCTGGTGATGGGATTCAAGTTGACACTAAAAAGATTAACGCAGTACAGAACTGGCCTAGACCCACCTCTCCAACCGATATTACGAGTTTCTAGGTATTGATTGGTTATTATAAAATGTTTGTGAAGGGTTTTCATCTATTTCATCCCCTTTGACAAAGTTGACCCAGAAGAGAACAAGTTTTAATGGTCTAAAGCTTGTGAGAAGAGCTATCAGGAATTGAAAACTAGGTTGACTATTGCCCCGATGTTGACCTTACCAGAAGGTACACAAGGTTTTGTTGTGTATTGTGATGCGTTCAAAGATCTTACGATTCACGAGAGGAATTACCCAACCCATGATCTAGAGTTGGTTGATATAGTGTTTGTTTTGAAAATATGGCGTCACTATCTATATGGTGTTCATGTTGATGTTTTCACCGACCACAAGAGTCTTCAATATGTATTCAGTTAGAAAGAGCTTAATCTCATATAGAGGAAGTGGTTGGAGTTACTTAAGGATTATGACATGAGTATTCTCTATCATCCAGGTAAGGCTAATGTTGTTGTTGATGCTTTGAGCAGGTTAGCTATGTGTAGTACTTCCCATGTTGAGGAAATAAAGAAAGAGCTTGCCAAAAATATGCACAGACTTGCACGATTGGGAGTCCGGTCAATGGATTCTAATGAAGAAGGAGTATTGGTGATGAATGGGGCTGAATCATCACTTGTGTCCGAAGTGAAAGAGAAACAAGACCAAGACCCTAATTTGGTTGAATTGAAGTCAAATATTCATAAGAAAAATATGATGGCTTTTGAACAAGGGGGTATTGTGTATTGAGGTATCAAGGTAGATTTGTGTGCCAAAGATGGATGAACTTCAGGAGAGGATCACAGAGAAAGCTCATAGCTCTTGATACTATATCCATCCGAGGTCCACAAAGATGTATCGTGACTTGAGAAAAGTCTATTGGTGGAGTAGTATGAAGAGGTGTATTGCAGAGTTAATTGCTAAGTGCCCGATTTGCCAACAACTCAAGGTAGAGCACCAGAGACCTTATTTTGGTTGAATTGAAGTCAAATATTCATAAGCAAAAAGTGATGGCTTTTGAACAAGGGGGGATGGTGTGTTGAGGTATCAAGGTAGATTGTGTGTGCCAAAAGTGGATGAACTTCAGGAGAGGATCATGGACAAAGATCATAGCTCTAGATACTCTGTTCATCCGGGTTCCACAAAGATGTATCGTGAGTTGAGAGAAGTCTATTGGTGGAGTAGTATGAAGAGGTGTATTGCAGAGTTCATTGCTAAGTGCCAGATTTTCCAACAAGTCAAGGTAGAGCACCATAGACTTGGTGGTATAGTTCAGAACATAGAATTTCTGGAATGGAAGTGGCAGATGATCAATATGGATTTTATTACTCTATCCATCCGGGTTCCACAAAGATGTATCATGACTTGAGGGAAGTCTATTGGTGAAGTAGTATGAAGGGGTGTATTGCAGAGTTCGTTGATAAGTGCCCGAATTGCCAACAAGTCAAGGTAGAGAACCAGAGGCCTGGTTGTATGGCTCAGAACATAGATTTTTTGTAATGAAAGTGGGAGATGATCAATATGGATTGTATTACTGGGTTACCGCGGTCTCGCAAGCAGCATGATTAGATTTGGGTGATTGTAGATCGAATGACTAAATCGGTCGATTTCTTACTGATAAAGTCTACCTTTTTAACATGAGATTATAATAATTTATATATTCAAGAGGTAGTCAGACATCATGGAGTTCCAGTGTCCATCATTTCAGATAGAGGTGCGCAATTCACCGCACAATTTCGAATGTCTTTTCAAAAAGGTTTGGGTTGGAAGGTAAATTTGAGAACTGCTTTCCATCCTCAGACTGATGGTCAAGCAGAGCATACTATTAAGACTTTAGAGGATATGTCGAGGGTGTGCGTGATATCTTTCAAGGGTAATTGGGATGATCACTTACCTCTCATTGAGTTTACTTACAACAACAATTATCACTCTAGCATCCAAATGGCTCCTTATGTGGCTCTTTATGCTAGAAGATGTTCATCTCCTATTGGATGGTTTGAAGTTGGTGATGTTGGGTTGATAGGACTAGATTTGGTTCATCAAGTTATGGACAAAGTGATAATCATTAAAGAAAGGTTGAAAAAAACGCAAAGTCGTCATAAATTCTATACCAATGTTAGGAGAAGAAATGTGGAGTTTGGGGTGGATGATTGGGTTTATTTGAAGGTTTCACCCATGAAGGGTGTTATCAAGTTTGGCAAGAAGGGAAAGCTTAGTCCCTGATATATTGTTCCTTACAGGATATCCAAGAGGACTGGTAATGTAGCCTATGAGTTGGAACTACCGCTAGAGTTAGCAGCAGTACATCCGGTATTCCACGTTTCAATGTTGAAGAAGTGTATGGGTGATCCTTCACTTATTATACTTATTGAAAATATTGGTATTAAGGACAGTCTATATTATGAGGAGATTTTCGTTCAGATCGTCAGGTTCGTAAGTTGAGAACCAAGGAGGTAGCATCAGTCTAGGTCTTGTGGAGGAATTAGTTTGTTGAGAAAGCTACTTGGGAGGCAGAGGAGAATATGATAAAGAGATACGCACATCTCTTTGCTTCCGGAGAAGCTTCAAACCAAGGTACTAATTCTTTTCTTGGTACTTTTTAAGTTGAAATGTTGTGTTAATTTGCATGTTGAGTGTTTGAGTTTAGTGTTAAATGTAGCCACCCTTAGTCTTATTAGAGTAATCTCATTCGAGGAGGAATGTTCCCAAGGGATAGATATTGAAACATCCCACCTTAGAAAGAGCTAAATTTATAATGAACTAACTGAAAAGAGCTAATTTGAGATTTGTTCAAGTAAAGCTTAAGTTGTGAGTTTTGGGTCAACTTCAAATAGCCGTAACTTTCAGTACATGATGACTTAGGTGGACAATATGATATCAAATTAATGGTCTTTGAATCTTCTTTCCAACACCACTGAGTTTTCTAAATTACGAGGTTGTATGAGAGAGATATGCCCATTTGAAGTCAGCCTGCCCAGTTAAGGAAAGTTACCCAAATTAGTGAGGGGTATTATTTTCTTTTCGTTAACCTATCAGCTTAAAACGTTTTTAATAATTATTTTAGGGTCAAATCTTATTTGGGTCAGTTTAACAATCCAAAATTATGCTTGGAGTTTTAGAAGAGAGTTCAAGAAGAGGAAAAGAGGAGAGAAGGAAGAACAAACAAGATCTCTTGCAAATCGAGGATTTGTTTCACCAAATCGAGATATGTATGTTTTCATAGTGTTGGGTTTGTTCACCCACATGCCAATTGTGAGTTTCTTTTGTGACTCTATCCATAAATATTGGGAAATTTATGTTCTTTATAAGTGTCCTTGAAGTACTGTTTTCGTTCTTGAATTAGGATAGGTTTGATGAGTTCTTGAGATAAATCTTTGAGTTTAAGGGTTGTTTTTAAGTAGATTCTCGTGTACTTTTATTGGGTAATTCAATCTAAGAAATATTTTAGGAAAACAATCGATTCTAGATGAATTAGGGTTAGAAAACGAGATGAAAAATTCATTGGAATGCCTAGAGGGACTGGGCGGCGCCCAGCAGTGCGGCATAAACCAGTCTTCAAAGTTCAAGGGCTAGCGCCCCGCGCCAGCATTGCGCCAGGGTCGCCTACCCCACCCTTTTTCCGTCGCTTGCTCCATCTGAGTTCTTTTAAAGTGTACCTTTACTCCCTATTTATTCCAACTACTCTATACTACATATAAACATTGAGAGATCATTCGTAACATGAATCATACCCCTTGAGTACTTGAGTTTTAAGACTTGAGTACTTGAGTTTGATGATGAGGAGAGTTGAGTTTCATTTTTCAAAATAAATATATGGGAACTAAGTATTCCTAAGAGTATATGCTTTTACATTTAAAATAAGGGGAAACACCGATTTCCACAGGAGTTCATGAGGAGTTTTGAGTACTATCTCTTTTAAGAGAAAATCTTTTGAATAATAATCTCAAAGTTGAGGATGATGAAATGTTTTTTTAAACATATGAGCTAAGTTATATTTTGGGAGTAGTATTGAGCACAGATATAGGGAAGAGTTTATATAACTCAAAGTCCTCATACACCATGTAGCCAACGTGGGTAGAAAGGGTCATATTTTTTAGATGATTCCTTATTGCTTTTTAAGAATAGCTTAGTGAATCCACTTAGTCGAGGATTTTTATACCCCAGCAAGGTATAGGACATTGTTTACAGCATGGGTGAGAAGTTGTATCCTCACATAACTCATAGTAATGGTTTTCTATTAAGAATTCATTAGTCCACAATTTGGACTCATTAAGGGCTATATTTTGATAGAATTAGTGTCCTCAAATGCATAGTTTGTCTCAATATCTGATGAAAATCCTTAAATTTTAGGTATTTGGAGTTTGAGGGTAAGCATGGACACTACTTGGCAACAAGGAACAAGGCGGCTGAAAAGAACGAAGAAATGAAGGCCTGAAGATCACTGAGCCTAGTTGGTGAGTCACTGATCGGCCTGGAGACCGCCTTTTGTTCCAGTGCACTGAGCCCTGAAGGAAAAGATCAATTTCTATATTAGTACCATATCACTTTTATTCTTAGAACTTTTTACAGGTTTTTAGAGAGTTTAAGTTTTAGAGGGTTTTGGAGACTCTGTTGTAAGACCTTGAAGATTCAAAGGGTTTCAACTCCAAGAAATTGGACTTGGGTCTCGAAGATTCTTCACTCTTTATATGTTTTAAGACTTAATCCTTCATACCCAGTTGATGGAAACTGATATTGGTATAAATTTTTATCTCGTTTACCTGTCTAGCTAAAACCCTAATTCTTAGGGTGTTATTTTGTGAATATGGGTTAGATTATATGCTGGGTCTTGCTTGTTGATGGTTTATTTGTTGCTTAAAAGTGATTTTGTTTAGTAGTTGTGTATGAACTTAATGGAGTTGTAGTTGCAAATATGATTTCATCTTAGTGTTTTCGGCCTGCTCGAGAGAGAACTCGTAAAACTAAGATGACTAAATTGATAGCCGGTGGTATTCGATCTACAAAGGTTCAGCTCAAGAGAGTGAATCCTAGTCCTTCTCCCACACATTCAGCTTGAGAGACTGAATGGGCTAAAGAGGAGGTTGTGCTTAAAGCAGCAACTCGATGTTTGAGAGAAATCGAGTCGATTTGGGGTAAGTTGCTCGAGAGAGAATTTACCCTCACTATAGTTTAGCCTAGTCACAAATACTCAACAATTTACTATCAAAAGCATGTACCCGACAATTTAGTTTAACCCGTATTCCTATCAGATCCCAAGAATCACATCCCTCTATCTAGTTTTCATATATTTTCACTGTTCGTAGTTGTTAATTAATACAAATGCCCCCCCTATTGATAATTGACGCTTGCGTCACCCCCTTTAGATTTAGTATGTTTATATTTGATAATGTCTATAGCTATGACTATTTAGAACTAAATTTTATTGTTCTATTTATTATCAAAACCACTCCCTTGGGACTCGACCCCAACCCTTGGTTGGATAATTTTACTATTGTACGATCGTAGACACTCGAATTGAAAGTTGTATCTTGATTACGGAAACATCAAAATGGCACCGCTGCCGGGGAGTGGTGTTAATTGAGAATTTGTAGTTAAGTAAAAAAATGTGTTCCTCTTAGTTGTAGTTCTACTTATTTAATTTCTAGTTTTGTTTTGTTGGTTGTTTGATTATTTCAAGAAAAATGAGTGATAACGAAAGCTATGGGTATCAAACGAATCACCCTCTCCTAAAATTGTTGAATCTTAGGGACAATCTCCTAACATTCAAGCAAGTAGGGGATGAGACCATTCATGAAATGTGGCTGAAATTTCAAGCAGTGCTTCAACCATGCCCAACTCATGGGATGACCGATAAAGTGCTACTAGAGTGCTTCTATAGGGGTCTTGGATCCGAAAATAGAAGTACCACTAACCAACTTTTCACGGGTGGTTTGCTACACCAACCCTATGAAGAAGTGGCCAAACTCCTTTATAGCATGGTTGAAACCAATAAGGAAATCAAAAAGAAACAAGAATGGGATGCACTGGTGACTCAAGTGGATTTCTTATCCAAAAGAGTCATGGAATTAGAGGCACAGTCCACGAAAAATGACAAGCACTTCTCCCTTCGCGAGTGTAAAAAGGGGAAGAAGCAGGAGGGTGGACAAAATGACGAAGTCCTCTCACTCATTCAACACAAGATCAAAGAACAAGATAAGGTGTTTAAAGAGATGAAAGAGAACATCAAAATGCTAAATCAAACGACAACCTCCAATTCCATGGTAATTCAGCTACAGGATGCCTAGATAAACCAATTAATATCAGGTCGCTATCCACCGTTTGTTGAGGAGTCAGCAAGTTACACCATGGCCGACTCCGAAGATGAGGACTAGGTGTTAACTTGCATCGTGCCCTGACGTTAACTAAGGCGCTGTTTGGGAGGCAACCCAAATCCCTTTATTGCTTTCTATTTGTGTTTTGGTAAAATAATGGTGTGTTCTTTGTACAAGTTGAAGTGCGAAAAATGTTCGAAAAAGTGCAGGGTGGCGAGCAACAGTTTCAATCGACGAGTCACCGAAGTGGTTGGCGACTCCAACCTAATCCACCGTTTGACTCAAGACATCTTCAATTTGGAGTCTATAAAACTCAACGAGCCTCGGAAATTATTGGCGAATCACCAACTATGTCGGCAATCTTGATGGAAACCTCAGTTGAGACCCCCACACTTACTGAAGGCTCTGTAAAACTCTGTGAGGCAAGTGAACACTTGGTGAAACACCGAGAAGATAGGTGAGCTCGACTAATGTCGCCGACTGGGCGAAAACTGGACGGTTTTGCAAGCCAACGGTTTAAAAGTTGTAAACTCATTCACTCTCCCTCACTTTTTATCTGCTCAAACTCATACCTGCACCCTAGTTCTATATTTCTTGCGTTTTTAGAGCATTATTAGTGTTGATTTGTGCTCGGGATTGGATTACCTTACAGCCTAGAGATTCAATCTTCTTTTTGTTGACATCAAAGGTTGGTTTTTCTTGCCCCGAGTTTATTTTATCAAAATTTATACTTATTTGCAATAGCCTGATCTTGTTGAAGTGTTCTGATCCTGCATGATAGGAGTAGATTGTTTACAAGCATGATTTAATTTGATAATCTTGCTCGAGTAGTTGTGACTATTGAGTTCCCAAAATTGCATGCCTTAAACTGGATTAAAATTTGAGGGGTTGTGTTTTGATGTTATAGGTCCTACCTTAATTATACTAGTGCGTGCTTTGATTTTGTTTTTGGGGGTTGCAAGGTTGAATTCGAGAAGTTGGATTGAAAATAGGCATATTGGGCCGTTTGGTGAGCTGGGTCGAGCTCGCCGAACCACTCAACGGTTCGCCTAATGTCCCTATCTCGCTTTTGATTTTGTGCTTTATTTGATGATTGATTCTGTAACTTTCGGCGAGAAGATGGATGTTGCCAAAAGCATTCGGCGACTCGCCGAAAGTCTTCTCTTTCGCCCTTTATCTACACCCTTAACTTTTGTGCATTGGAACTTTTGACGAGCTTGTCATTGTTCACCAACAGCTAACGGCAACACGCCGAGTGATTTTTGCATCACCCATTTGCTGCAATTTTAGAGCTAGTCCCTTCAGCGAGCTCCATCTATCTAGCCCAAAAATTATGGCGAGTCGCCCTCTTGTTTGGCGAATCTGTCTGAAATTGTTCTGATGCACTTTTGTTTAAGCTTCTCTAACTTCTCTTTGAGATTTCACAGACATGACTAAATCTAAAGCTGCTGAAAGAATAACGTCAGCTCAAGAAAAGTCCAAAGGGATTGTGATAAAGGAGGATGCAATTACGTCACAAGGAAAAGCTTCGAAACTACCCACAACTACTGGGAATGGCAAGGAAAAGAGACCCACTTCTGCCAGGAAAATGATTACCTTGGACCTAATATTCCTTCATGGGCCAGGGGATTTTGCAGAGCGGTGCATGTCTTTCTGGAAGACTCACACTCAACAGACCTTGGTAAATCTGGCTCTGTTGTGCCCTTTGAGGTGACCTCGGGCATTGATGCCCAGACAGATTGAGAGACTGCATAGATAGGATCTCCTCTTTACCTCCCTCTCTGTCTTATTTTCTTTCACTTTTTGGATACTTTACTTCATTTACATTTGAGGAGAAATGGTTTTTATTTATGGTAGGGTGAGGCCCACCTTTTGAGTGAATATTGATGTTCGTGTTTTGTTTATATATTTTGGGTTGCTGTGTTTAAAATTGTCTTAATACTGCTTTCGTGGAAGGTTTGAACTTGTGGCTTCTTTTGCTTTGAATTGCATGATTTTTGGAAATGATTTTGAGCCTTCTGGAAAAAAATTCGCCACCTCTTGTATGTGTTGAATGTGGCTGTTCTTTTGCAAATTTGAGTATCGGTTTTTATCAATACCGATGACTTAAATAGTGCTCATAATCGAACAAACATGAATGTGCGGCTACGATGAGGCCAAATGAAGTTGCATAGATAATATGTGAACTCTTTTCATCTCGTTGTGACTAGCCAATTATTAAATCGAGTCTCTTGTGATGATTGTTGCACACTAGTGAATATATGAAGTCTTGTTTGACTTTTGTGTCGATGCCTTGTGTGATGAGCTTACAATGAACCATGCATGATAACACCTAGAATTTGCCCCGTTGGTTCGGTCGACTAAGTAAGGCTATCTTTTGATATGATCTTAGGCAACTTCGATGAGTGTGAGCCAATTTGACATATACCTCTTTTGTGGCTTACCTCGTGAGTGTGTGTGAACCTCTTTTGAACACCCCTTGAGCCTTACCTTTCTTTGGAAGAAACTTAATCAAAACAATGACCTTTCATTATCCATCACCCATAATCCTCATAAAGCTGTTGTTTATTTGAATAGCCAACTTAGGCCAAAAGCAAGTTGGGGGTGTGGTGAAAAGAGAAGGCAAATCAAAAAATACAAGAAAGTCCCTTCTACCCATGATTTTGTGAAAAATGGAACCCCTCTATACAAAAAAAAAAAAAAAGAATGAAAATGTTGTGGAATAAAGTTATGAAAGTATGAAGAAAATTGTGGTTTCCAACTATCCATGGGAAGTGAATAATAGAACTACTTGTGAGCATAAATGAGAATGGTGAAAGAAGATGAAAGGGAGTGTTATTCAACCTTTGTTTGATAAGGACTATAGCCACTGAGCGTCAATGACCATACGTTTGCACTCAATCCCATTACAAGCCTTGAAAGATCTTTGTGATCTTGAGTGAGCTGAAGCAAGTGTTGTTTGGAAAATATGGCCAAACCTATGGGTGAAATTATGCGTTGTGTTCATCTTTGTGAATGTGAGCGTTGCATTGATTCTGAAGCTTTAAACAGTGAACCATTGTGTGAATATGGAATCATTCTTTGTGTGAGGGCATTTGAACACTTTGGTTGAGCTTGCACTTGCATTTGAAGAAAGTATTGTAAGCATGAGATTCTTCGATATTGGTGAGTCACAACTTGAATCTTTGTGTCCACAATTGATCTTTGCATGAGTAAACTGAGTCTTGTTGTGTACATTCATGATTGATTCTTGTGTAGCACTGTTTGAGACACCCTTTTTGAACAGTTGAACTCGAGTTGCTTGAGGACAAGAAAAAGTTTAAGTTGGGGTGTTGATGAGTCCATAATTTGGACTCATTTAGGGCTATATTTTGATAGAATTGGTGTCCACAAATGCATATTTTGTCTCAATATCTGATGAATATCCTTAAGTTTCAAGTATTTGGATTTTGAGGTAAAGCATGGACACTACTTGGCAACAAGGAACAAGGCGGCTGAAAAGAACGAAGAAATGAAAGCCTGAAGATCGCTGAGCCCAGTTGGCGAGTTGCCGATCGGCCTGGAGATCGCATTTTGTTCCAGTGCGCTGAGCCCTGAAGGAAAAGGTCAAGTTGGTAATGAAATGGAGCAATCAGCATGTTACTGAACAGTTCCGTGAAGCAATACCATATCGGCCAATGACTCATAACGCGAAGAGGCTAAATACTAAAGCAGGAAGGCGATGAAATCGACCAAACGACGAATCTCCGAATGTATTGCCGATCCTGACTAACTTCGCCGAAGGGTCCTTCGTAGCACATTTTTAAACACTATAAATACTTGTTTAAATTTCTAGCTTAGTATCATATCACTATTATTCTTAGAACTTTTTACAGTTTTTTAGAGAGTTTAAGTTTTAGAGGGTTTTGGAGACTTTGTTCTAAGACCTTGAAGATTAAAAGGGTTTCAACTCCAAGAAATTGGACTTGGGTCTCAAAGATTCTTCACTCTTGACGTGTTTTAAGACTTAATCCTTCATACCTAGGTGATGGAAATTGATAGTGGTATAAATTTTTATCTCTTTTACATGTCTAGCTAAAACCCCAATTCTTGGGGTGCGATTTTATGAATATGGGTTAGATTATATGTTGGGTCTTGCTTGTTGATGGTTTATTTATTGTTTAAATGTGATTTCATTTAGTAGTTGTGTATGAACTTAATGGAGTTGTAGTTGCAAATACGATTTCATCTTAGTGTTTTCGGCTTGCTCGAGAGAGAGGTCGTAAAACTAAGATGACTAAATTGATAGCCGGTGGTATTTGGTCAACAAGGGTTCAGCTCAAGAGAGTGAATCCTAGTCCTTCTCCCACATATTCAGCTCGAGAGAGTGAATGGGCTAAGTTGGAGGTTGTGCTTAAAGCGGCAACTCGGTGTTCAAGAGAAACCGAGTCGATTCGGGGTAAGTTGCTCGAGAGAGAAGTTACCCCCACTATAGTCTAGCCTAGTCACAAATACTCAATAATTTACTATTAAAAGCATGTACCTGACAGTTTTGTTTATCCCATATTCCTATCACATCCCAAGAATCTAGTCTCTCTATCTGGTTTTCATATATTTTCGTAGTTTGTAGTTGTTAATCAATACAAAACCCTCCATTGATAATTGACACTTGCATCACCCCCTTTAGATTTAGTATGTTAATATTCGATAATGTTTATAGCAATGACTAAATAGAACTAAATTTTATTGTTCTATTAATTCTCAAAGCCATTTCCTTGGGACTCGACCCCAATCCTTGGTTGGGTTACTTTACTATTGTACGATCCTAGACACTGAAATTGGAAGTTGTGGCTTGATTATGCAAACATCAAGAATCTCCCAAAGAAAGTTATTTTGAATCTTTACATACAAACTGAGTTATTATTGCATTTTAAAATACATTAAGATGTTATCTACTGATTTAAATTGTTTATATAAACTGCACTTTTTATCGTCATTTTGTATTGCATTGAGTTGAGTTTCCATGAGTTGAGGTTGAGTTAAGTGGAGTCTAAGTAAGTATGTTTCCTTTTTATAATTTCAATCTTGGAGGTTATGTTCAATGTTCCCCCAATGTACTAACGCCATTTGGCCTACATCTTTCATGATGCAAATACAGGTAACCATGATCATCAACCACCCCTATATTGATCCAGTTAAGTTCCAAAGTTTTTGGTGTGCCTCCTTCTTCCGGAGGATCCCTTATTTATCTTCATCTATTCTAGTTAGCTAGGATAATCAGGGGTCTTTTCCCGACATAACTCATATTATTGGAGGAATTATAGATAGATAGACAATAGTAGTTCACGAGTCTTTTTCATTTTCAGTTGTTAATGTTCTAGACTTTAGTGCCTCTTTTGGTCAGTGAATGTTTTATTTATATAATATTCTGATCTTTTGAGACAGTTGAGTAAAGATTACTTTTGACTTCATATGTTGTTTAGTAAGTCTTTTCGCTAAGAGTTTAGTCAGGCCAAGGGTTCACTTGGGGCTAGAAATGGTTCTCGAGTGCCGGCCACGTCTAGGATGTAGGCTCAGGGCGTGTCATATATCTTCACAAAAAACACATAATGATATGTTCAAGAATTGGTTATGTGATTAATGATCAACAAGTCTAAACAAATGTGCAAAAAGGAGATTAAATGTCTTGAACTCAATCCACACTCAAAGCTTGTCATAAATAGCAGTGAAGGAGATCAGTCAAACACCCCGACAAGTCCACGACAACATATATAATGCCCTAAAGTATACTACGGTAGCAGGTACAAAGACCTAACATCTTACGACAACATAGGTATGCCTCTAACATATTACAGCATCTATGTATGCTCCTAGTAACTATATCACGATAATGAATAAGGATATCCGACATCACACCACATATAGCTTATGAGAGAATAGTTAGTATTTTGTCAATAACATGCTTGTCCCAACACATGGACTTGACAGATATAACACATTTTCAAAGAAGGTTTGGAAAGCAAGCACTAAAGCTTAAAGTCTCACTTACCTCGAAATGAAAAGTTCCACAAACTTGCACGCGTAGATTACCAACCAAAAAAGTTTCCACTTGCCACAATCTATGCAAAATATTGATTAACTATATCAATTATACAAGTCAAGTCTCAATATTCCTAACTTTCAAGCTTAGAGCTAATCTTTCATATCTCATTTTTAAACATGAATTAAAGAAAACAAAGAGTATCTCTACATCACTAACCAAGCTTTAAATTAGTGAAATATCTGAACCATGGGTTTGTACTCTATTCTCCAAATAGACCGACCATGCTTGAATAATCAATGATGAAGAAAAAAAAAAGGAATTCTTGTAGCAACAACATTGTTGTCCCAGACCACTACCGACAATGGCTTTGAATTCCATTTTTTCCTTAGTTCTTCGACCCGAGATTGCCTAATGATTACCCATTAACCATGATTATCAATTCATTACTTTCATTTTTTTCCAAAAATTAATGATTGCATTGACTACGGCTACGGTCTTGACCTTACCTACAACAGAGGATGGTTTCACCTTTTGTTGTGATGCGTCTTGAATCGGTTTGGGTTATGTATTAATGTAGAATGGAAAAGTGGTAGCATATGTTATCACGCCCGAGCCTACACCCTGAACGTGACCGGCACTTGAGAACCATTTCTGGTCCCTAAGAGAACCCTTGGTAAGTATTCTAATGAGATTTTCCTACAATCCAGAATGCTGTAGTTGCATGATGAGATAAACAACTTCAGGAATCATAGCGGAGAAGCCGGTTCAATAAAAAGTTTAAATTAGTGTCTGAACAACAAGCTAGCTAATGAGAATTTGGTTGAGATATTTTACATGTCCTTGAACTCTGCAACTAAGCTACTATAGATGAGGTAGCTCTCATGAAACACACATATGCAGATGCGAGTGTGATGCTGGACCAAGTTACTTAACATGGCATGCATACAGGGGAAGCTGATATGTTTGTTTCAATTTATTCTAAGCGCTGAGTAGCACCAAAGAGATAACTATCATTTTTTTTGAAAAATTCCTTCTTCCCTATATTTCTTTTCATACGATATTGGACCAACTCAAACTACACAACAGAGCAGCATATTGAGATAATGTTGCTCCATGTAATTCAAGCATCTATGAAAATTACGTTCATTATTTTGAATCATCAAACTAGATCTACTACATTTTGAGTCTCAACGAAATAGATTTAAACAAAATATGAACCACTATAAAAACCAGAAGACGTAAATAAAACAGATGTTCATATTACATGAATCACAGTAAATTAAGGAATATATTATTTGGTAATCAACTTTGATTCATATATGGATCTTATTGTTTGGGCATTTTCATAAGATGAAGGATTGCATAGACGTGCTCAGAATTCTTCATTATTTTCATGATCTAGCAACTAAATACAGATCTTTAAGTTTCGCTCTACTTAGTCAATGTGTTTCCGTCATATCAAAATCTTTTAGATTCATTCCATATGGTAGTTCCCATTCAAAATGGCAGAGTAACTGAGCCAAAGGATGTTTAACATTAAATAAACCAAATAGAATTCCTGGACAAATCCTTCTTCCTACACCAAATGGAATAAACTCAAAATGATTTCCCATAAAATCAATAGAAGAATTCTCAAATCTCTCTGGTATAAAACTTTCAGGATCATTTCAACTTTTAGGATTATGCCAACTTTCTGGATCTCTCGCAAGTGCCTATGCATTAACCAACATCCTAGTTTTAAGAGGTATGGTGCATCCATCAATATCTGTTTGCTCCCTACATTTTCTAGGCGGTAGAAGAGGAACTAGTGTATGTAACCTTAATGTCTCCTTAATCACTAAGTTTACATATGTCAATTTTTCCAGATTTTCTTCATTATCATATTTTTTTCTTTCCCCTTAAGACTTGTCTCACTTCCTTTTGACCCTTCGCTATGATATTTGGATTTTTCATCATATCTAATAGTACCCAAATAGTAATTACAGCTGAAGTTTCACTTCCAGCAACAAAAATGTCCTACATCAACATTAAGTCAATAAAATAAAATTCATACATAAGGTAAAATATAATTTGATGAAATTTGGGTTTTAAAATATTGAGGAGAAATTTTTGAAGGAGTCTCGATCTATGAACTTCTAACTTTGATAATGCAGTAAACCTTTGAGAGACACAAAATGCATATTGAACTTGTCTTGAAAAGTATATCAATTTCACATTTAACCCAATTAGCCTGTAAAAATCAATCTACTTCTTATTAAATAGAAATAATTTAGTAAACCGGGTTATTTTTGGTGAGCAAGAAAAAAAGAAGAAGCTAAAGCAACAATTCAAATAAATTGGAGGGAAGGAAATCATAAGATGGTAGCAAACTTACAAGAATCATAACTTTAATATGGTTGTTTGTGATTGGACATTCAAGTTCAGCATCCTCCATAATCCTAAGTAAAACATCAACCAAATCTTCGCCTCCAAATTCACAAATTCCCTGGTTCCTAGTTGCTTTATTTTCAAGATGCTCCTTTAAGATGACTTCCATGATTTCATTGACTTTTTTTATGGACATTCATCAATCTAGATTCCGCACCACTAAGTTTGTGAAGCAACTTCCAAGAAGGGAACAAATCATCCACATCAAATCCTGACACTAATATGAATATATCCTTCAACAATTTTATAAACTTATCTTGATCTTTGAACATTTTCCCAAAGGTTGTGCTACAAGTGACAAAGTTGGTAAACCAAAAGATCTTTTCTATCATGTTAATTGGAGAACCCCTCGTGGAACAAATTGATGAAACAAGACTTGAAATCTCATCTTTTCTAATCCCACCAAAGGATTGAACATCTATGCACTAAGAAGTTGTACTTTACAAATTTTACGCATTTGTTTCCAGTAATTATCATGTGGACTAAATGCAATGCCTTTATTATTGTAAAATATGATGTTTGTAGACGTAGATTGTGGTCTATCAGAAAAGGCGAGATCATGAGTTATTAGAAGTTCTTTTGCAATAGTAGGTGATGATATGATCGCTACAGGAATTTCCCCGAGTTGTAAGTACATAACACCCCCATACCTTTGTGCTAAATTTCTAATAGTGTGATGCAGAAGTCCTCTTCCGATTAAATGATGCAGACTTCCAATAAAGGGGAGTCTCCATTGACCTGGAGGCAACTTTATTTGTTTTTTGCTTTTACTAACTAGAATAACAAGGAAGGAAAAGAAGAGAAGCAAAGAACTTCTAGAGCCAACAACTTTTTGACCCATAAATTTCACCTATGGTCCTTCGAACATTAAGTTTATCATACAAAACTCACTTCTTTTTGTTTAATTTATTTGGTACAGTTTCAATTTCAAGAGTTAGCTAATTAAATTTAACCATGAAGATTAATTGAGGCATAAAATCTTAAATTTAACCATGAAGGTTCTTGGAATTCCATTGTTATATTATCTAACTAATTTTTTGTGGCTTACAATATTCCATTTATCTTCCTTTATTTTATTTTCACAGCAAGGTTAGCAGGCCCTCCTATAAAATGATAGACACATTGGTGGGTTTGTCAATTCATTGCCAATTGTTATTTTTTTGTTTCTCATCGACGCTCAGTGTTTGGTATCTGCATTAAAGCCTGGTTATTTTTTATTATTCCAAATTCACGTCGTGTGGGTCCCTATTGTGGGTAACTACTCCCTCTTAAGGATTTTCATACCCAAAACATGAATTTGAGATCTCTGATTAAGACAAGAGCAACATCATCCCGTACCATATTTTCTGATGGTCCAATTGTTATTTTGTATTACCCACATGTCTAATCCTTTGCATTTTCAATGTGTGCAAGTAATTTTAAGGATGCATTTGTGGTTGTAAGAGCTTCTTCAAATTACATATACTAAATTCCTTGAACACATTTGTAATGATCCCATTGTTTATTTTTGGAAATTTTCATAAAATTACCATTTTGCTCCTCCTGATATTGACCTCGAGTAATTATGGATCGAGTTTTGAAAGTTGGTTTAAATATTTGAGTAAAAAGGTTGTGAATTTTGTAAGATTTGAGTTTGAAAGACTAAAGTTGTTAAAAATGAGTTCTTGGTGTCTTTTGGAGTTTCGAATATTGGCATGAAATTCCGTCAATTCCATCCATTCCGCAACATGAAAATTAGTCTATGAGAGTTCTTGGTTTCAGATTCAGAGTCTTTTTGAGAATTTTAGGTCCTAAGTTGGAAATTTGTGAAATTTTAGCCTTTGGATTTACTTTAGTCAACATTCGAGGTTCGAATGCACAGATCAAAATTAAGAAAGTTTCATTGGATTGGGGGGATGGTTTTAGGCCTAAGTGAGGTCTTGGTTGAATTTTCAGAGGTCCCGAGCTTGCTTTGACCTTTATAGGCGTTATGTTGGTTTCTTGTGACTTTCATGAGTTTGGGGCAAGGAAACCTCATATTTGTGTTTTGACGGTTTCATTGAGTCTGGAACGTTGAGTATAGTCAATTTTCATATATGAGTTGTGTGTATGGGGAAAAATCATCCAAGCATGGAGCAAAAAGAAGAGGAAAAAGTAGACCAAACCTTTCAAGAACAACCAACAGTGCTCTTCAAGGTTCAACCCCAAAATCCAAATGATTTCTCCATAGATTTCGTCACCAGGTATGTGGGATTTCACAAGTGGATTCCTTTCGTCAACTAGGTCCCTAGAATTCAGTCAGTTCCTTGATTCCCCGTATCTTGTTTACACCTAGAGTTTCTAAAACCTTGGATATTTACTGTGATTTATCTGTTGTAGTATCCTAAATAAAAATATCTTGTCTCTTGGAAAGTTTTGTTACTTCCTGTTATAAAACTCAGAACCCTAGTTTGTATTAATTCTCTTAGTTCACAAATTATACTTTCTAGGTCAGTTAAACAGATAATCATGCTCCAGATTTCGAATGTCACATTATCAGTATATAAATATTGCATTCTCAAATTGCATGTCACTATTTTGAGCTATTCAATTATTCAGCATTTCAATTACATTTGTGTCATATACATATTATGTTGGGAGTAGACTTAGCACCGAGTTGGACTAGGATTCTGGGTACCTTCAAAGTCACAGAATTACGTGCCCCAGTAGGTGTATAAGTCCTCTCTGTGGGCATCAAATTTAGTGATCACGTCAGTCATGCCTTTATAACATAATAAGGTATATTTAGTCCTCTTGATGGGGAGTATACATTGGACTCTAGGTTTAGCTCACGTAGTTTTATGTCAGTTAATAGTTGCTCCCACAATCAGACTCCTAGTGCATTTGACTAGGTTTTCAGTATATACTTCAGTATTTAGTTTAGCATGCCATGTTCATGATTAGCACTTTGTCATTGCATTCAGTTTAACTTTTCAGTTATGTTTCAGCATTTCCATTCCTGCTCAGTTTATGTCATTGCTCAGTTATGCTTTGTTCAGCTTTTATATATTTGTTCAACCTAGTATCGACATCCTTCTTGCTCAGTACATTCCAAGTACTGACATATACTCTGCGCTACATCCTTTCATGATGTAGGTTCAGGTACTCAGCATTCAGATCCTACTTAGATCGATTCTCGGTCCACATTCAACAGCTTTAGTGGTGAGTTCTTATATACTGAGGACAATAGACATGCTTTCATTTTAGTCTTTACTTTCAGTTTTAAGTTTTGTTAGAGTTAACTGGTGGGCATGTCGTAGCATTGGTTAGAGGCTTTTCAGCCATAATAGTAGAATTAGCTTGAATTGTTAAGTTTAATCTTTCAGTTGTTATTAAACTCTTAGTATGTATTATACATTTAAATTAGTTGGGTATTCCCCACTTTAAGTTATCCATGAGTCAACGATCGTAAATCAATATTAAACCCAACTAAATGAGTTGGGGTCGAATCCCACAAGGAGCGGTACGTGTCTTAAATTTAAGGAAGTATGAATGTAGTCTAATCAGCCATAGGAATAGAAATTATCTATTAAAGACATAATCAAGTAAAAGGGTTGACATGAATGTCAAATGGGGATTTTGATTTTGATTATCAACTAAAAGCAGTCACAAACACTAGGAATTAACAATAATGAGAAGGATTCTTGGGATGTGATTGATTATAGGCAAATATAGACATATGGGTAATTGCAACTATTAGTAAATAGCTAGATATTAGTGAGTAGGCTACACTATAAGGGAAGTAATTTTCTGTCAAAAAATTACCCCGAATTAGGTGATTTCTTTCGAACATCAACAAACATGCAAATTAAGAGCAACTCACACCTTAATTCATTCACTCTCTCAAGATAAACCAAGATCAACCCAATACCCACAAACCATCAATAAAAAACATTAGTTCTAAAAGCTCTCTCTCGAGCAAGCCAAGAACACAAATATAGAACTGCATTTGCAACTACAATTCTTAAATTAAACCATAATTAATAATTAAACACACTTTTAAATAGCATTTAAACTAACAATTAGCAATACCCATAAACTAAATCAGCCTACAATCACATGATCACACCCCAAGAATTTGGGGATTTAGCTAGACATTATAAAAAGGTAAAAACAGTTACCAAATTGATTATCCATCAATTGGTAAGAGTGATTTCGTCTTTACAAAGCTGCAATTTGATGAATCTCAAAGACCCACTTCCAATTTCTCAAAAGTGAATTTCTTGAATCCTTCAAAGCTAAGGAAAAACTCTAGAGAAAACTGTATTCAAGATTGATACTAAAGATCTCCAAGATACTAAACTAAATATTCAAAAATGTATTTATAGTCTCCAAAAATGTGCTACGAATAGGCATTCGGTGAAGTAAGTCGGGCTCACTGATCCTTTTGGTGAGCTGCCCTTTCATCTCATCCATTGCCTTTTCACCTTATCATTCAGCATCATTGGGTTATGTAACTTTAGGCGATCTATCACTACATCGGGTAACTACTCAGCGATGTGCTGACTGCTCCTTTTTGTTGCTAATTTGGTTTCTTGCCTCAGGCTGGCACACTAGAATTGTAGGTGGTGGAACTGGCCATTCAGCGATTCGCCAAACGGTCTTGGAGATCACCAGGCTTGCCTTTCTTCAATTCTTCAGTTTGTTTTGTTCCTTTTTACATATTAGTGTCCTTGCTTTGATCCTCAATTCATGTACCTGAAAATGAAGGATTTTCATCAGTTTATGGCACAAATTAAGGATTTGAGGACAATAAATCTGTATAAACAAAGCCCTCAATGAGTCCAAATCTTGGACTCATCAGCACCCTGAAGTTGATTGAAAAGATCATCAATTCTTGGAAGATAATACTTATTCTTGATAGTAACCTTGTTCAACTGACAGTAATCTATGCACATTCTAAAGGAACCATCCTTCTTCTTCAGAAATAAGACTGGAGCGCCCTAAGGTGAGACACTTGGTCGAATAAAACATTTCTCAAGGAGATCTTTCAATTGCTCTTTTTACTCTTTTAACTCAGCTGGAGCCATTCTTTATGGCGGAATAGAGATAGGACACATATCGGGAAGAAAATCTATACCGAAGTTTATTTCTCTCTCAAGAGGGACTCCGTGAAGATTATCGAAAGGCATCTAGAAACTCACTTACAACTGGAACTGACTGAATAGGTGTTGTCTCAACACTAGAATCATTAACTTGGACTAAGTAATAGATGCACCCCTTGGAAACTAAATTTCTAGCCTTAAGGTATAAAATGAAACGACCCTTAGGCACTATTGAAGTAATCATCCACTCTATAACTAGCTCAGTAGGAAATTTGAACTTAACTACTCGAGTTCTACAATCAACTGAGGCATAACAGGCATGAAGCCAGTCCATACCTAGAATGACATCAAAATCTACCATATCTAACTCAACTAAGTTAGCAAAGGTGTTCTTATGGTTGACGGAAATGGTACAATCACAGTAAACTCTCTCAGCTTGAATAGACTCACTAATAGGCATAGAAACACTACAGGGCTCAAGAAGTTTCTCAGAAGAACATCAAAATTCATCGCAACATAAGGATTCATGAAAGATAGACTCACTCCTAGATCTAGCAAATCATAAACATCAAAATCAAAGACTTTGATCATAAAAGTGACAACAACTGGCAAATTCTCTTGCTCTTGGTGACTAGTGATAGCATACAGATGGTTCTCTCCTCCGCATACCCCTGAAGTAGCTCCTCTAGATACAGCTCTGTATGGTGGAGCAACTGAAGAAGATTGGGCTCTATTGCCCCTATTACCATTCTGTTGTCCGTTCTTAGGACACCTTTTCATGAAATGACCGTTCTGACCACACTTGAAGCAACCAGTGGAGCCATCATGACACACTCCTGAGTGGATCCTACCACACTTAGCACATGCATGAGTTCCATTACCTCCTTGTGCCACACTACCTTGAGATTGCGTAGGTCTAGCTCTGAAATTTTGTGAATTCTCATTATTGAACACACCTCTGTTCCTTGGTGCAGGTGCACTAGCAGATGATGGAGCAGGTCCCTTTTACTTATGTTGGAAAGAAGAATGGTTTGTAGTACTCTTTTGCTGCCCAAACTCATTCCCTAATTTCTTAACCTTCTTGTTTCAAATCTCTTCTATGTCCCTCAGTTTGTCCTCCTTAACCTATTTCACATGGATCATTAGCATTGCTATGTCCATATTTCTAATCAGCATAGTTGTTTTGCCTTCCTTACTTGATAGATGAGAAAAGCCAGCAACAAACAAACTTATCCAGCTCCTCGTGTCAGCAACCATCTCTGGAGAATAACGGGAAAGTTGGGTGGCTATACTCCTGCACACTCATAGCTTCCTTCTTAAGAGCAAGGAATTCTATTACATTTGCCTCTCTTAGCTCACGGGGAAAGAAATGCCCCATGAAGGCACTCTCGAACACAACCCTGCTCACGATCGGTGCACCCTCAGCTCTACCCTTCTTCTATTAGTCAAACTAGACTCTAGCAACACCCTTCAGTTGCTATGTAGCTAGTTCCACTCACTCAGCAGCAATAATATGCATAACCTCAAACACTTTCTGCAATTCCTCTACAAAGTTTTCCGAATCCTCAGTGACACTTGAACCGGTGAAGCTTGGAGGATTCATCATTAAAAACTCACGGATCCTAGGAGTATCAGTCACTTCCTATCGATTCTCTCTCCATCTAACTTGGTTGGTCATAGCTTGACTCAAAATCCGAATAGCTTCACGGAACTTAGCATTGGTGACCTCTCCTTGGGGTTGCACTTCAAGTGCATTAGCTACCCCTTGTTCCTCGATATTCCTCTTAGCAGGATGACCTCAGACAGCTCTTCGTGGAGGAATGATATGAAATATAGGCACAAGCACAAGTTATAAGAAGACTTCATAGAGATGAACTTATCACACAAAATGAGTATGAAAAAAGTGAGGTAGTTCCTAAATGTAGCAACCTCCTAATTATTGATGTGACCCGCTTCACACCGATAACTAGGACTCTACAAACACGACTTTATAGACTCCCTAGGACTCTTGAACTTTGTGCTTTGATACCAAGTTTGTCACACCCCGAGCCTACACCCTGGGTGGGACTGACACTCGAGAACTATCGTTGGCCCCAAGCGAACCCTTGGCCTGGCTTACTACTCAGTGGAATACTTACTCAACAAAGATAAATTCATATAAAAAAAACCAGAATGTTATAAAAGAAGACATTTGACTAGTCGATAAGGAACTCAAGTGTTATAATAAAAATAGTAGAAATGAACAAGACTAATGAACTAATAAATATCTCTCGATGAAGCCTCTAATACTATGAGAGATGTCGGGACAAGATCCCATATCATCCAAACAAGTGAAATGATAAAGAAATAATAAAGGGATCATTCAAAAAGTAAGGAGGCTCACCAAATGACTCTGAAATGCTCAACAGGATCAACGAAGCGCTGGATGCTGATCCTGGTTACATTTATCTACATCATGAAATGATGCAGGCCCGAAGGCGTCAGTATATAAAATTTACCAGCATGCAAGGGGAATTCTAAAACAAGACATAAGCTTTAAATGAAACTGAAGAAACTTACCTTGTCCCAACTCAACTCAACTTTATCGATATAATGCAGTAATATAAGTGCATTATAAAGAAAAGCTTTAAAACATGTAGATAACAACTCGGTGTATTTAAAAATACAACAATAACTTGGTTTGTATATGAAAATACATGTAACTCTATGTATATAAGAATACAAAATATCTCTGTTGGAGCTTCTCTAACCGACAACCATCACTATGAGCTATCTGATGATACAATGTCTTGCCTCATGCTACCAGGGCCGTCTTATACCTTTTCAGGGGTATAGAACCTAACTACTAAGTGGATCCACTAGTCTATCCTAAAAGCATTAAGGAATCATCTAAAAAGTATGACCCTTTTTCTACCCATGTTGGCTACATGGTTTATGGAGACTTTGAATTATCTAAACTCAAGCTCGTCCCCGCATAGGTGCTCAATACTACTCCCAAAATGTAACAAGCTCATATGTTTAAAAACATAACTCTTTTTGTGGTTTGAGATTATTACTCAAAAACTAGCTCAAAAGCTCTCTTGGAAATTGGTGTTTTCTCTCTTGTTTAAATGTGAAAACATTTACTCTTTGGGAGTACTTAGTTCCCATATAATATTTTGAAGAAAATAAAATTCACTTTTTTACTCTTACTCAACTCAATGCTCAAGTCTTAAAACAAGTTTAAAACATTAGTAAAAGACTTTTGAAAAGACTATAAGAACTCTCTAGACTTGGCTCTTAACTTTCCTTGAATTTAAAGTTATGGATTCAAGGTTATGATTCATGTTTATGGATGATCTCATCATTTTAGGTGTACCTTATAGTGTAGAAATCAACTAGAAAACATAGGTATGATTCAAGGGAACTCAAACGAAAAGAAGTGGGAAAGGATAGAGAACCTGTCGACCCTGGCGTACTGAGTGGTGTAGGGCGCCAGAGCCTAAACTATAGAATATTGGTTGGGGTGCACTGAGTGGTGCGGCGCCCCAGAGCCAAAACCACAGACCTCTCTTGTTGGTGCATTGAGTGGCATTGCCAGACCCCTGCCTAGAAAACTGACAAATTTTCTTGCTCGTTTTCTAACCCCAATTCACCTAGAATCAAATGGTTTCTTCCCCAATCACTTAGATTGAAATACCCAAGAACACATCAAAATCTCAACAGTCACGATAATGAAGTAAACTTCAACAAAAATCGTCAAGAACTAAAATCACTACAAGAAAAGAAAATTCGTAGGAAACTTATTTTCTTGCATATTTTCATACTAATCCCCAGGAAAATCCCCATGTAATTCACATTTTTCTTGTAGTGAATCCTTTACTTTCAAGAACGTAATTTTGCTGAATTAAATCATGATTGGCGCGTGGGTGAACTAACCCAATACTATGTGAACTCACATACCTCTTAGGGATCAAACCCTTGGCGAAATCCGCAATGAAAATCCTCAAGAACTTGATGAATGCTTGACTTTTCTCCTCTTTTCTCTTCTTGAATTCTTCTCTAAGAACCCCTAGCGTGAATTGTAATTGCATTAACTAAACCAATTCAGTTTAGACCTCTAATTAATTACTAAAAATGAAATAAATCTGATAGGATAAGGAAAAGACCAAAATATCCCTCTTAAATTCGGGTAACTTATCTTATCGAGATAGCCCAACTTCAAACAAGCATATCTCCCTCATACGAGATCAAAAATTAGCAAACTTTGTGATGTTGGAAAGAGGATTTCAAGACCTTTCATTTGGTATCTTGTAGCCCACCTAACTCATCATGTGCTGAAAGTTATAGTCGTTTGAAGTTGACCCAAAAACTTATAGCATAACTTGCCAAAATTTCAAAATTCACTCTTTCAAAAAATAGTTCTTTCTAATTCTAGTTCTTTCTAAGGCGGGATGTTACAAAACGGTCACAACCCTTTAGAAAAGACACAACCTTTCATAAAGGTCACAACCCTTTGGCAAAGTCACAACCCTTCATTTCTTATTCACGGCTTTAAAATCCAATAGTCGGTCTATGATTAATTATTAGTTATTTTTATATTCATACTACACTTGTTGCAGTTTTATATATAGATTTGTTTTGTGAATATTAGTTGGTTATGATGGGGCAACATGAGTTATGCCATTTTGAGTTTTGAGGTGAGCTGCTAGCCAATTTTAGAACACCGAACTCTAGTTCTGCTCCTTTAACTTTTAGTTTTATTTTTGTTATATTTTGATAGTCGTATGGTGTCAAATTTTTGTATTTACTTTTTGTTATAGTTAACTCTAGTTCTGCTACTTTAATTCTTGTTGTTTTTTTTGTTATATTTTGATAGTCATATGGTGTCAAACTTGTGTATTTACTTTTTGTTACAGTTAGGTGCTCTTTAATTCATAACACCAACTCTTTGGGGGTATTTACAGTTAAATTTTTGCAGGTTTTAGGACTTATCATTGTTTGTATTCTCATTATGCATGTCATCTATGGAAATAAATTAAAATAGAGATGAGTTAAATTTGAAATTAGAAGAATCTATATTAAGAAGCAAAAATGATTTTTTTCCTACATGAATTAAATAAATTTTTCACTTTACAAGAAGAATTAAATTTATGTCATTAAAAAGAATTTCTAGAATACATACCATAAATAATGAAAAGTAAAATTAAGAAAATATATTCATAAAATTCCTAAAAAAAAATAAAATAATATCTTTTATAAAAAAGACAAGAAACTAATTTTAGTTGCAGAATCATTGATCTCAAGACTCTAGTATGAAAATTTTGAACTAAAATAATATGATAATTCGGAAGATTTTTTTTTTTGAATATCGAGTTTTTGGTACCGATGCAATAACATTTTCTATATCACTTGTATTTTGAAATATTAAATCATAATAATCATACAAAAATGTTAATTGAAATGTATTTGGCTACTAGTTCACAAGTAATTTTAAATCACGAGACCTTAATTTTGTTCCAATCATAATAAAAATATTAGCGAATATTGGGAATGATATTATCATTGAGAGTTTTGGTAATGAAAAGATGTAATATATAATTTAGAGATTCAAACTTGTCGATATAGTGGAAAGTATCTTTTTTTCATCTTAAAATTCATCAGTTCTAATCATTTTATATTACAAGAATATTTTTACACCAACAACTACTTAATGTACTTTTTTGGGGTGAGCATAAGGTGTTTTCCTTTACAACAATTTCAATTCATTTCGATTATTTTAATATTCACAATGTCAACCTTAAAAATTATTATAACTTTTCAAGACATCGCTTGCAAATGTTAGTACTTACCACTTAATGTGGGATTCATACCTTTGTTGATTTCACTCATTTTATTATCAAGTAAGCTTGAGATTAAGACTATTCATAGTAAGAAAATTAATAATCAAACAAGCAATAAATAATCAAAAGGATACTTCCTACATAAACTCAAAATAGCATAATACAATACTATCATATATACTATTGTTGACATTAAAAACATTGTAATGTTATTAAAGATTCTAGAAAAAAAAAAGAACGATTCAATACTATCTCATTATTCGGAAAAAAAAACATAATAAATAGGAATCAAGAGCTAGCTCTTAATCTCCAAAGAAACTGAATTGATACCAAACCATTACTTATTTATTTGTTATGTAATTTCACACACGAGTTTGATATTGATTATACCTCTTCTATGAATCAAAATAAGAAATAATAAGAAGAGTCAAAAAGAATTAATGGCTGAACAGTGGATAACAACTCATCTTGAAGAATCACTTGCATTTGAGAGTAGTTTTGATCTTATGAATTGTATGAGAGATGATGTCATTTGCATCTATGATTGACTTCTCTTGAAGATCTGCTGTGGAAAGATTGTCCACCAACATTTGAAACCTGATAGTCACTAGTGATCCACTTCAAAATTCATTATTATTTCCATCGTTCTTATTATTTGCAGAATAAATAAGGAACTATCGAAATTCCATTGGGCAAGAGTTCCACACTAGAAGAGCCCCCCCCCCCCCCTCTTTCATCAATGTGTTCATTCTTGAAGAATCAACTATCGCATAGACTAAAAGAGAACCTGTTGCATCCGTGTAAGTTTCTGGAAAGATCAACATGCTATTTTGATTAGCAATGATATCACCCCCTACATTTTCAAATCAAAAGAAAATCTTATTAATAAATCAACAATAACATAAAAGAACAAACTCCGGCATGTTTCTACAATAAGCGATAATTGATTACTCAGATTAGCACATAATAGAGAGATGCAACACTCAAGATTTTGACCACTAGTGTCACGCTCTAAGCCTACACCCTAGGCGAGACTGGCACTCGAGAACCATTGCTTGCCCCAAGTGAACCCTTGGCCTAGCTTACTTACTCAGCGGATGACTTAGACATAAGAAACAGAATCCGAATACAAGATAACTCAACATGTCTCAAACTGAACTCATAATGTTTTAAAAATAAACATTTAACTAAGCCAAAATGGCAACTCAAATCTGAACATAAGCCAATAAAAAATAATGACGAATGAACTAACATCTGACTGACTATTTATGAAGCCTCTAAAACAACTAAGATGGATGTCGGGACAGCCCCACGACATCCTAATGAGCTAAAATGATAAAGTAATGAAAAAGGGGATCTTTTGGAATGCAAGGAGGCTCACCAACAACTCTGAAGCTCAACTGGATCAACGATGCGCTGGATGCTGATCCTGGTTACCTGCGTCTGCATCATAATAAGATGCAGGACAACTGGCATCAATACGAGTATGCGAGTTGGAATGCTAAATATAACTTAAGCTTGAAAATGATCTGAAAGAAACACTTACCTGGCTTTACTCAACTCCTGAATAATGGAACTCAACTTAATGAACTCATTTCAATATAAAGAAGTTTAAAAACAAGTGCAATATAATGAAAACTTGCTTTAAACATGATGTCAACTTTATGTGTATGCAAAGATACATATAACTCTGAGATGTATGTAAAAATACAAATAAACTGATGTATATAAAAATATAAAACACTGTTGTGAGAGTTTCTCTAACCGACAACCATCACTTAAGAATTATAGTGATGATACAACATTTCTTAGCCCCACGTTTCCAGGGTCATCCTATACCTTGCCGGGGGTATAGAACCTGAACTACTAAGTGGATCCACTAGTCTATGCTAAAATGCACTAAGGGTTCATCTAAAAAGTATGACCCTTTTCTACCCATGATGCCTACATGGTTTATGGGGGCTGGGAGTTCTCTGAACCCACCCCTCCCCCACCCCATATCGGTGCTCAATACTACTCCAAAAATATGATACCAGCTCTTGATGATTAAAACATACTTCTTCTTTAATTTGAGATTAGTTCTCTAAAACATAGCTCAAAGGCAATCTTGGAAATCAAAGTTTCCCCTCTTGCTTCATTTAGAAGCGGTTACTCTTTTCTGAAAACTAGCCCGAAGGCCCTTTGGAAATCAAGGTTTCCTTTCTTGTTTAAATGTGAAAACATTTTAAACCCTTTGGGAATACATAGTCCCTATATACTTTTGAAGAAATGGACTTCAAACTTTACTCTTTACTCTTTACTCAACTCAAACTTTAAGTCTTAAAACAAAGTTAAAACATTTGGAAAAGACTTTTAGAAAACTCTATGAACTTCTCTTGACTTTGATCTTAACTGCTCTTGACTTGATTGTTAACTTTCCTTGAATTGAGTTATGGATTCAAGGATTATAATTTGTGATAGGAAGGATCTCATGATGTTTAGAAATGATTTATATAGTTAAACACGAGAAACGATCAAGAAATCACCGTCTTGGAACAAGTCCGCGATGCAGAGGTGTTTTAAGTAATTGATCGCAAAATTAAATTTTGAAATAGAGGAGTCCGCATCCTCTCAGTGACACGGAGGGAAAATTTTCACCCTGAAGGAACGGGTCCGCGACGCGGACCTAGAACCTGTTCCTTGTTCAACTTTTTCCTTCTTTATTTTCCATCCCCAATTCACCTAAACTCGGTTCTTTTTCTCAATTCCTCTTTAGATTTAGATACCCAGCACATGAACAGAAGAAACTACTCATAAAAAACTCTAAAACTCAACATAAAGATCTCAAAAATTCCTCAATTCAGCCCAATTCATGAATGACATTCAAATTCAAGAATACATGTTAAGAACATCAACTTTCAAACTCCTTTAGAATGAATTTTGCTGAACTAAACATGTTTGGTGCGTGGATGAATGAACCCAACACTATGAAAGACTCACATACCTTGTTGGGATCACCCCCGACGAAATCCACAAGCTAAACTCAACAAACTTGACTATTTCCTTGCTTCTCCATCTCTTTTCTCCTCTTCTTTCCTCTTCTCTAAAACCCTAACTCTTTTCCAAAAGCGTAAAACTGACCAAGTTCAGTTTATACCCTTAATTAATTCACTAATACGAATGTAATTAATTGGACAAGGAAAAGACTGAAATACCCTTCAAAAATCCGGATTGGACATTTCCTTATTCCAACAACCCAACTTCCAAAGGGCATAACTCACTCATGTCAAAATATTTGAGTAATTCTAACCACCTCCTTTGTCTGAAACTAAGCTCTTTCTGACTAAACCCATACTGAAGACTCTTGTGATCGGTAAACACATCCACATGAACACCATAAAGATAATGGCTTCATATTTTCAAAGCAAATACTAAAACAATGAACTCTAAGTCATGAGTTGGGTAGTTCTTCTCATGAACTTTCAACTGTCTGGAGGCATAAGTTATAACCTTGCCATTATGCTTTAACACACAACCCAAACCAACTCTAGACGTATCACAATACACCACGAAACCTTGAGTACCTTCTGGTAAGGTCAACATTGGGGCAGTAGTCAACCTCTTTTTCAATTCCTGAAAGCTTTTCTCACAAACTTCAAACCATTGAAACTTCTCTGTCTTCTGAGTTAACTTGGTCAAAGGAGATGAAATAGATAAAAATCCCTCGAAAAACCCTCTATAAAATTCAGCCAAACCCAAGAAACTCCTAATATCGGTTGGTGATGTGGGTCTAGGCCAATTCTGCACTGCCTCTATCTTCTGAGTATCAACATTAATTCCCTCTCCAGACACAATGCGGCCTAAGAATGCCACAGGCTTAAGCCAAAACTCACACTTAGAGAACTTGGCGTACAATTCTATATCTTTTAATGTCTGAAGAATTATTTTGAGATGGCTAGCATAATCTTCTTCATTCCTTGAATAGCTTAGTATGTCATCAATGAGAACAATAACAAACATATCTAAATATGGTTTTTGAAAACTCTATTTATAAGGTCTATGAATGTTGCAGGTGCATTGCTCAAACCCAAGAACATGACCAGAAACTCATAATGACCATAACGGGTTCTGAAAGTTGTCTTTGTAATATCACATTCCCTTACTTTCAACTGATGGTAGCCAAATCTGAGGTCTATCTTAGAAAAATATGAAGCACCCCGAAGCTTATCGAAAAGATCATCAATTATCGGAAGAGAATACTTGTTCTTGATGGTAACCTTGTTCAACTGACGGTAATCTATACACATCCTTAGGGAACCATCTTTCTTTCTCACAAACAAGATTGGAGCGCCCCAAGATGAGACACTTGGTCGAATGAAACCCTTTTCTAAAAGATCTTTCAATTGCTCTTTAAGCTCTTCAACAAAGTTCTCTAGATCCTCTGTGAAACTTGAAACTCTGAAGATTTGTGGGTTCATCCTTAAAAACTCACAGATCCTTGAAGTATCAACCACTTCCTGTCAATTATCTCTCTGTCCATCTTGATGAGTCACAACTTGACTTAGCATCCAGATAGCTTTACAGAATTCAGCATTGGTGACCTCTACTTGGGGTTGCACTTCTGGTGCATTAGGTACCCCTTGTTCCTAGACATTTCTCCTAACAGGACGACCTCGAACAGCTCTTCGTGGAGGCATGATTATCTAAAAACACACGCAAGCACAAATTAGAGGGAACTTTTTAGAGATCAAACTCCAACGCACGAAATGAGTGTGAAAGAACTGAGAATTTTCCTAAGTGTTGCAGCCTCCTAATTATAGATGTGGCGCGCTTCACACTGATAACTAGGACTCTACAGACACGGCTTCATAGACTCCCTAGGACTCTTGAACTCTGTGCTCTGATACCAAGTTTGTCACGCCCCGAGCCTACACCCTGGGCGAGACTGGCACTCGAGAACCATTGCTGGCCCCAAGCGAACCCTTGGCCTGGCTTACTTACTCAGTGGAAGACTTAGACATAAGAAAGAGAATCCAAATACAAGATAACTCAACATGTCTCAAACTGAACTCATAATGTTTTAAAAATAAACATTTAACTTAGCCAAAATGGCAACTCAAATCTGAACATAAGCCAATAACAAAATAATGACGAATGAACTAACATCTGACTGACTATCTATGAAGCCTCTAAAACAACTCATAAGGATGTTGAGACAGCCCCACGACATCCTAATGAGCTAAAATGATAAAGTAATGAAAAAGGGGGATCCTCCGAAATGAAATGAGGCTCACCAACAACTCTGAAGCTCAACTGGATCAACGATGCGCTGGATTTTGATCCTGGTTACCTGCGTCTGCATCATAATAAGATGCAGGCCAACTGGCATCAGTACATTGAATGTACGAGTATGCGAGTTGGAATGCTAAACATAACTTAAGCTTGAAAAGGATCTGAAAGAAAAACTTACCTTTACTTTACTCAACTCCTGAATAACTTAACTCAACTTACTGAACTCATTACAATATAAATAGCTGCAGTATAAAGAAAAACTGTTTTAAACATGATGTCAACTCTGTGTGTATGCAAAAATACATATAACTCTGAGATATATGTAAAAATACAAATAACTTGGTGCATATAAAAATACAAAATACTATTGTGGGAGTTTCTCTAATCGATAACCATCACTTAAGACCTATAGTGATGATACAACGTTTCTTGGCCCCACGCTGCCACATCCATGCTATACCTTGCCGGTGGTATAGAACCTGAACTACTAAGTGGATCTACTAGTCTATGCTTTAAAGCACTAAGGGTTCATCTAAAAAGTATGACTCTTTTCTACCCATGATGGCTACATGGTTTATGATAGCAGGGGGTTCTCTGAACGCTCCCCTATATCGGAGCTCAATATTACTCCCAAAATATTATAACAACTCTTTATGTTTAAAACATACTTCTTTTGTAATTTGAGATTAGTGCTCAAAAACTTAGCTCAAAGGCTATCTTGGAATTCAAAGTTTCCCCTCTTGCTTCATTTAGAAGCGATTAATCTTTTCTAAAAACTAGCCTGAAGGCCCTTTGGAAATAGAGGTTTCCTTTCTTGTTTAAATGTGAAAATATTTTAAACCCTTTGGGAATACATAGTCCTCATATACTTTTGAAGAAATGGACTTTACTCTTTACTCTTTACTCAACTTGAACTTTAAGTCTTAAAACAAAGTTAAAACATTTGGAAAACACTTTCGAAAAACTCTAAGAACTTCTCTTGACTTTGATCTTAACTGCTCTTGACTTGACTCTTAACTTTCGTTTAATTGAATTATGGATTCAAGGATTGTGATTTGTAACGGAAGGATCTCATGATGTTTAGAACTAATTTTAGATAGCTAAACATGTGAAACGATGAAGAAATCACTGTCTTGGAACAAGTCCGCGACACGGAGGTATTTTAAATAATTGATCGTGAAATTAAATTTTGAAACAGAGGAGTCCACATCCTCTACGCGACACGAAGAGAAAATTTTCACCCTGAAGGAACAGGTCCGCGACGTGGACCTGGAGCCTGTTCTTTGTCCGACTTTTTCCTTCTTCGTTTTCCATCCCCAATTCACCTAAACTCGATTCTTTTTCTCAATTCCTCTTTTGATTTAGATACCCAGCACATGAACACAAGAACCTACTCATAAAAAACTCTAAAACTCAATGTAAAGATCTCAGAAACTCCTCAATTTAGCCCAATTCAAGAACGACATCCAAATTCAAGAATACATGTCAAGAACATCAACTTTCAAACTCCTTTAGAACGAATTTCGCTGAACTAAACCTGTTTGGCGCGTGGGTGAATGAACCCAACGCTATGAAAGACTCACATACCTTGTAGGGATCACCCCCGACCAAATCCACAAGCTAAACTCGACGAACTTGATGATTTCCTTGCTTATCCTTCTCTTTTCTCCTCTTCTTTCCTCTTCTCTAAAACCCTAACTCTTTTCCAAAAGCGTAAAACTGACTAAGTTCAATTTAGACCCTTAATTAATTCACTAAAACGAATTTAATTAATTGGATAAGGAAAAGACTGAAATACCCTTAAAAAATCCGGATTGGACATTACCTTATTCCAACAGCCCAACTTCCAAAGGCCATAACTCACTCATACAAACTCAGAATCGCGCAAACTTAGCAGCGTTGGAAAGATCATTCCAAGATCTTTCGTACCCTATCTAGAATTACCTTTAACTCATCCTAAGCTAGAAGTTATGGCCGTTTGAAGTTGGCAAAAACTTAACTTATTCTAACTTAACAAAATTTCCAGATTTTCATTCTTTCCAAAAATGACTATTTCCATTTATTAGCTTCTTCCTAGTTATTTCAATTTGCGAGATGTTACACTTAGTAATATGGATAATATTTTTTATGGGACCACTATAGGATAAAATATCCCATTGGCTCCTCATATTTTTATTAGTGAAGAATTCAAACTAACATTTTGATTTTATCGGTAATAGAATTGTCTTTGTGTCACTTAAAACAACACTGATAGGTTCACTAGGGTCACTAATATTCTTCTTCATCATCAAATTTTCATCTTTTCCATTTTATATTTGAATTGTTTTCCACTTGTGAGAGGTTGCACAAATTCCCGCACAAAAATTGCGAGTCATGCGTTGAGCCAATATTCTCATACCTATCTCAACCTTTGAATCAACTGCCCAAAATAAAAATTTATCAAAATTAAATGTTTTAATTGGTAATCAAATGTTTAAGGACTTGGTGCAATAATAAAATATTCATAATTACCTGTGGAATCGACAAATGATACCATCACTCTCAAGAACTCAGATTGCCTTCGCAAAGAGGACATCCAGCTTTGTGCGCCAAATCCTAGACCGGCACTGATCAAAGGACGATACAAATTATGAACAAAAATGTCATCATATTCCATATGCTCGATCAAAATAAACTAAAAATATTATATCAATATCAAGCCACTAAATAAAAAAATGAACTTGCATGAAGTATTAACTTAAATATAAATTAAAGTAAAATAATTATTGTTTGAGACAACTTAGAAAACTGAGCAACTAAATCATGGACTCAATCACAAGGAATGTACTCTACCAAAAGATTCATGATGGTGTTACAAATAAATATGATAGCAGGGAGCGTACACAAAATGTAGAGGAAGATTGTAGGCAATTTTTTGCAAAAGAAAGTAACATATTTGTGTATCTAAATGAATTAATTCAAACAAACCTGAAAGCAGACATAAAAAAATTGAACAATGAGAGCTTAATTATAAGGTTAGAAGGTAAGCATTAAAACAATTCTTTTTAAAGAGGGGGGGGGGGGGATAGAATATACTCCATACAATTCAAAATAATTGAAGTTATCAATGCTAGAAGAAAAGCAACCTTTTTCATTTTGAATAAAATAAAGTATAAGGAAGATAATATAATTAAAAAAAAAAAAATAGAACAACTATATGTTGATGATGAAAACTAATGCATAGAACATATAACCCAATTAATAATGTTTGGGATTACAATCATCTGTCATAGAGCTGGGATAAATATACTTCAGTATGTAGCTAACATATCAAACATAAAAAATATAGAAGTTTTACCTTCATTTATAGATTATAAATTTATGATTAAAAGATATAAAATATGCTCAATAATCTCAATTCTAATTAAAAGTGGACTAATTATAAAAACACAAAATATATAGCTATGAAATTAGATAATAGTATAATTTCACGAATATATCGCTTATATATTAATGATGATAATATACAAGTTTTACCTTCATTCATAGATTATAAATTTATAATTAAAATATATAGAATATTCTCAATGATCTCATTTCTATAAAAGTTTACTAATTATGAAAATACAAAACATATAGCTATGAAATTAGATAATAGTATAATCTCACGAATATATCGCTTATATATTAATGATGATAATATAATATTTTCACCTTCATTCATAGATTATAAATTTATAATTAAAAGATATAGAATATTCTCAATGATCTCATTTCTAATTAAAAGTTTACTAATTAAGAAAACACAAAATATATACCTATTAATTCGATGATAGGAATTTCATGAATTGCAAAAGCATCATAAAACATAAAATACAAACATAAGCTTCAAAATTAAGATACAACTTTCAGTGGACTCAACTAACTCTATATAAGAAACTGTCAAGCAAAAATAAAAGATAGAAACAAATGTCAAGAGAATCAGGTTTAGTAAATCCTCAATATAGAATGAACAAGCAACCCAATCAATAAAAAAAAACTTAAAATTACGAAGACTTGCATGGGATGCAAATGAAAAACAATTTAAGTTGAATTACCTTAGAATAACAATTAGTCACATCTTGAATAATGCAACCAGAAGGGAGCCTTCGACAGTTTTCAATTTTATATTGGTTTGAACCTTCTTTGATTGTGTTGATAGAGACATCCACAATAATCCAAGTACCTTCAGCATGTTTTTGATAAAATCGTAGAAATTGTATTTCACGGACATGAACCACATTCGAAATAATTTGTAATTCAGTTTCAATATGCAAATTAATACTTTCTAGCAAGTAGTGCAAAAAATAATATAAAAATTAGATATGTAATTTACATCAAAATAATGAGTAAGAAATAATACCAATAATAGAGTACCACTCTTGCTTTCACCTTTGCCAGTAGAAATAACATCAAATGTATTGACTTTACCAATAATGCATAGAAGCATCTCTACCCATTGACTCTACATATATAAAAGACAATGATAAAAAAACAGAAAATAACAAGTAAACATATTATTATGTTTATGGCTTCAAAGTTAAACTTTATTGGTAAAAAGAATATGTAACAGTTAGTTGAAGCACCATTAATTAAAAAAAAATATGTTAAATATAATAAAAGTAAGAATAATCCTAAACATAAAAGAAAAAAATACAACAATAATTTTTCACTCCAAATAGGGGGTATAAGTGGTTAACAACTGAAAGTTCTTAACGAATTTACGTGAGAAGGAAATTGGGATAAAAAATCAACGTTCCTTATTCATCATCTCTACCAATGTCACACTGTCGCCAGCCAGTGTACCAAATGACCTTGTGGCTTTTGTTGTGAAATGGCTAGGTTTTATTCTAATAATTGGAATAAAAGATCTAGCATATTCTTCTATATTTAATTTTTCCCCACCTCCATCCAAGCTTCTAACCCAGAAAGGTTCATCACTCATTGCCAACTTAAGCAACTCATTCAAGGCATCCAAAGCGAGATTTAGTAACATTGATTTATCAAGTGTTAAATCTTTGTTAACTAAGTTTGTGGGTGGAGGACTTGATAGATATTTTCCAAAATCAACCTCGTTTAATGAGAAATCGTCCACATCATTTATATCACTAGTTTCATCTCTTCCCGTAAGTAATTCTAACCCAAAATTTTCCATCATGAAAGTTAATGATCCCTCTAAGAATGTAGAAGGCCCCAAAAGTTTGTCTGCATGGATGGCAATCCTCATAAGTTCATTTTCAAGCGGTCATGCTCATTCAATATTTCCTTCTCATCAACATTTTTGTTTCTTATAGTATCTTTATTACGACACGGATCACGACTTGAATTTTCCATGAATTCCTTCATTGCGGCATACTCTATGCAAAGTTTTTCATTTTCTTGTTGCAACATTCTCTTATCGTGTCGTTCCAATTGCGTCTGAATAAACAACATCATTCACTTTCATAAGTATTTTACAAAAATTTAAATAAGATTAACATGAATGAAGAAAAATATTGCATATGACCATCACCTTCAATATGGATCTTTTATTTTGGAACCAAAATTGCACTTGTTTTTTGCCCACAGAAAAATTTGTTGCGAGTTCTAGTCTTGTTTTTTTGTCGGGATGTGAATTTTTTTTTAATACACTAATACCACAAGGAAAATAAATTGAATAAAATGTGAATCAACATAAATATATTAATATATGTATAGCAATTTGGAATTATACACGTACGCTTCAAGCTCTTGAATTTGATTGACACTGTATTTATGCCTCTTTGATGAAATACCACGTGGAGAATTCAATTCATCTCCAGATGCACCACCATCTCTATTGTCAGTAACGATGTTTTCCTCATTTTGATCCTCTCTAGGTCCTCTTATGATAATATTAACCAAACTTTCTCTTCTCTCAGTTGTATCAGTATGATCTTCCATTGTTGACTTCTGCACTAATTTATGATGTATCAATTCAATCGAATATGACATGTGATAATAGAAACACCAATATTTATACACTTTTTACACTACAAGAAAAGTGTGGATTACTTGGGGATTTTCCTAGGGATTGTATACGAACCAAAAGGTATCCGATGGTAAAACCTTCGTAGGTAATTATTTCCTGGGAATTTCAAAATTCCCAAGTAATTTACCTAGGGATTTATATTTCGTTGGTAAATTACTTGCGATTTTTCTTGCAAAATATATTTAAAATATCCCAATTTTTTTCGTAAAAATTAACAAAAGTAGGAATTTGCTTACCATTTTTTTTCACATGTAAAGTCGCATGAAAATATTCTAATAATTTTTTTTGGAAATTTCTTTTAAGCAAATATTAATGATTATCTCCTAATTAATTATTTATTTTATACGACCCATCTTGGTTAACTATATTTAATATCATTGTCAACCCATACACATTATACCTCCTCTTGATTACACCTATATTTAATACCATTGTGCCCACCCATATTAAATGGTTAACTAAATCCCAACCCACTACCCAATGCCCACCCCAGACATAATTGCTTAATTCTCCCACTGTTCTAAGTCTTAATATTATATATGCTAAATTCTTATGCTCTTCCATCGATGTGGTACAAGAAGTACCAAAGATATTACACTAATTTTTGGTGATCTTCTCCGATTTGATTTTTTTTAAAACTAAATTTAATTAAATTAATTGAATATTAAAAATTGTATTTTTAATATTCATAAATTACACAAAAAAAAAACTATAAATTCATCTCATATTGATATGGTTGTGACGAAATATATCTTAAAATATGGCTAAAGTTCTTGTGATTAAACTCTTAAAAAATGAAACATGAAAATTATTTATATATTTAATATAAATAACTACCACACTACATATCATGAAATTTTTGTGCCTACACAAATAAAACGTTGTCTAATTAAGTAAAACAAAAATAATAATTTTGTAGCGAGAAAATACGAACACACCAAAATAAAAATAAGAATATTTTAAATAATAAAAATGATAATTTAAATAACTTATAAGTTTAAACTGAAAGAAAGTTATTACCAATAATTGATAGGTCGTAATAATTATTTGTTGTATTTATAATTTTAGTTTTTATTTTAATAATTATATCTTAACATACTTAGTTACAAATATTATTTACAAATATATATCATTTAATAACTTACTGTAAAGATATTATCATTTTTAATACTTGTAAAAAAGATTTATAACTTGGATATACAAGTAAAAATAATAGTTATTTCTTTCGTTTGATACAATTTTGTCATTGAATGAGACAATTAAACTTCACATTAATAATGTATATAATCTAATGTTTATCTACTTAAAAATGTCTTGACCAATTCAACACTACGCAATTTATTTTTTGTAACAATATTATATCAACATTAATAATATTTTATGATAATTATTTTTAAGGAAAAGGGCCTGATATCCCCTCAACTTTGTCATTTGGAGCTGATATGCCCCTTGTTATGAAAGTGACTCATATATACCCTTACCGTTATACAAACAGCTCACATATACCCCTACCATTACAAAATGAGCTCCCATATACCCTTCATTTAACGGAAGTGAAAAAATTAGTTTTAGATTTATATTTTTGACTTTTAATTTTCTTAAAAATTATTTAGGGGTATCTATGATTCTTCTAACAAAGTTCAAGGTATATTTTAATCTTTTTCATATATAATTATTTTTTGACTTCTTTTATTATAATTATTTGAATTTCTTATTCTTATTTTATTTTTTTCTTTCATTCCTTAGTGTAAAGAAAAAAATTTAAAACTATTTTTTTGTCTACATTATAATTTAAAACTATTTTTTTTTCTATATTGTAATTTAATTTTTGTATTTGAAGAAAAAAATTTGGTCATCTATAATAAGTTTTACCAGAATATTAGTGAAACATAAATAAATTTGACCATCAAAATAATAAATATAAATTATTCATTGAAACAAAAAAAAGTCAAAAACAATATATATGTTTGAAGAGGATTAAACATACTCATATGAGATTATTATTTTTTTAAAAAAAAATAAAAAATTAAACTAAAATTAATTTTTTTCATTTCCGTTAGAGAAAAAGGGTATATGTGAGTCATTTGTATATAAGTAGGGGTATATATGACCCACTTTCATAACGAGAGGTATATCAGCTCTAAATGACAAAGTTGTTGGATAAATAACTAGCCATATAATTTTTATAACTCATACATTCAAATAATAATAAGAATTCGCGTTATTAATTTTTTTCATAGGATTAAAAATTTTACATGTAAATTAAAAAGAATTGAAAAATGTTCATGGCATTTATACAAATTAAAAAAAAAAAAAAAAAAAAAAAAAACTTAAATATGATAATTTCAATTGTATCTTTTAGACCTTTTCTTTCCAACACTTCTTTTTGTTAATGTTCTCAAAAACCTTGTTAGAGTAAGATTATTGTACAATTTTTTTACATGAAAATAAAAGTAAATATTTAATAATAAAATTCATTATAACATGTCATTATTATTTATTATATTATTATAATTTTAATTTTCTTAAACATGTTTTTAAGAAAATTTTACTTATTAGTCATCTCCAAATAAAAGGAGTTTTTAGATAAATTTTCATCTCAAATACATTTTAAAACCATCCACGTCAACAAACTAGCTTCCTTGAGAATCTTTTGTTGATTCCACATGTCCATCAATTAATTAAATACTTTGTTTTATTTTATTTTATTTTATTTTCGATTCTACCATTTTCTTATACAAATCACTTTTACTTATTTTATTAGTGTCCTTCTATATAATTTGTTAAATATGTAATAATTAACTATCTCATTAATTTTTTTAATTGACTGAAGAAAATATTTCAAATAATATAAATTTAAAGGTAAGAATGGAAGGATCACTAAATCCATAGCTAGTAAAATTTCTAGAAAATTTTTCAAGTTATAAAAATCCTACGTAAATCCCCAAGAAACAATTTCCATCTCAATTCATAGCAACATAATCCCCCAATATTTCCCTAAGTAATTAATTTCGTAAGTAAATCCCCAAGAAAGAGTTCCTAGCTAAATTCGCAACAAATAATCCCCCAATATATCCCCAAGTAATAAATTTCATAGGTAAATCCCCAAGAATAAGTCCCTAGCTAAATCCGCACCAAATAATCCCCATATAAATTTCCAGGTAATAAAATTCTACATAAATTTCCACCAAAATATCTCCATATAAATCCATAGGATAGATTACCTAAAGATTTTTCTATGAATAAAAAAATGTTTTTTTTTTTAAAAAATATTATTCCATGTATCTGGGGATTTACCTAGAGATAGTGTACCCGCCGATATATTTCTGATAACAACCTGAATCGTCGTTATTTAGGAGAAACAAAAATTTGGGAAAATTGTGGGTCATTGTCCCACTAGAGAGGGCTAATTGCCACTAGGGAGGCAGCTGTAACGACCTGTTCCCGTCGTTATAGAAATACCAACGGGGGAAAATTTGGGGCCGAAAAACATTTTGGTAGTATTTGGAATTTCCCAACCTAGTCTAGATTTGGATGAAATCGGAGTCTTTAAGGTGTAGGGAAATCTGGTAACAACCAGGTGAGTTAATTATGATTTTGATTACATGAGCAGTTAGATAAATCGTTAAAGAATCTGTATGACTTTACGAAATTGAATTCGCGCGAGAAGAAATGTCGGAATCGATCTTAGCTAAAGGGTATTTTCTAATCATCGTTTGTTAAAGGTGTGGTGAAATGGGGGTCTTGGAATTCTTTAAATAGCTCACTGGTTCCGTGCAAGCCACTTTAGTGGGATTGATGTCGCTCTAGCGGGGCCGCTGCAGCGAGGTGAGGGCAGTTGTGGCGAGTTCAACGCGACTTAAAGTTGTAAATAAACCCTTAAACGACCTTATTTGGCACTTTTCAATCTTTAGAGCTAAGGAATGAACCCCAGGCACCTCTTACTCATTTTTCACCATTCTTGAGGCTAAAGGTAAGTTTTTCACTCCCCGAATCCATTTTTCGATCCGTAGAACGTAATAGAATGGGTTAATATTAATGGGGGAGGGTTTTGTTATAGATTCTACGGTAGAAACAACCCTAATTTGGATAATTGGGATCATGGGTTTGATCTAAGGTTCATAGAATTGTTAGTAATTCAGATAATTAGTGATTGTTTATTGATTCCATAAAATATTGATTGTTTGTAGACCAAGAACAAGCGGAATGAATCCGGAAAGGGAAGGATAAAGTTTCTTAGGGTTTCAAGCTTGTTTTGAGGTAGGTGATGGTTGTGATTCTATGATTGTGTGATGTATGTTTGTTTTTGCTTTATTATGATACATGTATGTATGTGAATGTTGCATTATGGATCACACTTGTTGTAAATGAGATAGATGAATGATAGTTACCATGAAATCATGACTTAATTGTATGATCTTGAGGATATACTTGTGATTGTAATTGTGGTGTGTTAAATGGATCGGTTGCCATGTTTCAGCGTAACTAACTTGGATCAATTGCCACGTTCCAGCATAATTATGGAATCGGTTGTTACGTTTCGGCATAATCATTGGATTAGGTACCACGTTTCGGTATGCTAACTGTTTGGGTTTGGGTTCTGGTTATTTATTAGGGGACTAAATTCTGAGTTGCAAGTATTATCTGTTCATATGACTTCTGTACGGAGGAGCTTTAATGAGGTAACATACTATGTTAAGAAAGTGGAGGGGTGAGGCAAGACGGTCAAGCCAAGGCATGGGCAAAGAAGGCCAAGAACTTGGGTAACTTTCAAGGTTCTTATTCTAAGGGGTCAGGAAGGCCAACACTTGTAGCCAAGCCAATTCAGTCCGCTATGCACGCCTCTGCAAGTAGTTACTCGAAAACTCCATCTCATAATTTTCAGGATAGCCAGGGAGTCGCGCCTTAGGCGGGCAGCAGGCCATCTTTTGATAGTACGTGTGACAACTGTGATGAACCTGGGCATATGAGGAGAGATTGTCCCCACCCACATGTGTTTGAGTCCATGCAGCAGCAGACTAGAGTAGTGGTACCCGCGGGAAATGGTAATAATAGTCGAGGGTTCCCACAAGGTGGGCGAGGAGGTAATCAGAGAGGCCGTGGAGGTTGAGGAATTTGTAATGCAGGCAAAGGTAATATGCAACCAGGCAGGGAAATGGTTCGCCAAGATGATAAGGCTCAGTGTTATGCCTTTCCGGGCAAGAATAAGGCAGAAGCGTTTGACGCGGTGATCATAGGTACTATTCTTGTCTGTGATCGGATAGCTAATGTGTTATTTGATCTGGGTTCTACTTATTCTTATGTATCTGTGCAATTTGTCTCTGAGTTTTATATGATTTGTGATATACTTGAGTCCCCTATCCATGTTTCTACCCAGTTGGAGAGTCAGTCATAGTTACCCATGTCTATCGTGCTTGTCCTATTTTGTTTATGGGTTTTCATACTTGGGCTGATTTGATAATTTTGGATATGACTGACTTTGACATAATCCTAGGTATGACTTGGTTGTCCCCATATTATGCCGTACTTAATTGTAATACCAAGTACGTAACTCTAGAAATTCCGAAAAGGGAAAAATTAGAGTGGGAAGGGGTGTACAAGCCTAAGCGAACTAAGATCATATCCTCCATTCGGGCTAAGAAATTGATAGGGCAGGGTTGTTTGGCTTATTTGGCTCATATTAGGGATGTTGAGGTTGAGACTCCATCTATAGAGTCTATTCTTGTGGTGTCGAAATTTATAGAAGTGTTTCCTCATGATTTGCTTGGTATGCCTCCAGATCGAGATATAGATTTTTGCATTGATTTAGAGCTTGGTACACGCCCCATTTATATCCCTCCATATCGCATGGCTCCGGCAGAATTAAAAGAGCTTAAGGCTCAAATCTAAGAACTTCTTGATAAAGGATTTATTCTTCCTAGTGCTTCCCCATGGGGTGCTCCAATTTTGTTTGTTAAGAAAAAGGATGGTAGTATGAGAATTTGTATAGATTACAGGCAATTGAATAGGGTCACTATTCGAAACAAGTACCCTTTGCCTAGAATATATGATCTTTTTGACCAATTGCAAGGTGCATCAATTTTCTCTAATATTGATCTAAGATCCAGTTACCATCAATTGAAAATTAGGCCTAATGATATGCCCAAGACGGAGTTTAGAACTCGCTTTGGGCACTATGATCTTTTGGTTATATCATTTGGTTTGACCAATGCGCCTATAAATTTCATGAGTTTGATGAATGGGGTGTTCAAATCGTTCCTTGATTTGTTTGTTATAGTGTTTATTGATGATATTCTGGTCTATTGAAAAAGTGAGAAAGAGCATGTCAACTATCTTCGTAGTGTTTTGGGTGTTCTTGGGAAGCAAAAGCTATATGCTAAATTTTCTAAGTGTGAATTTCGGTTGAAATTAGTTGCATTTTTGGGGCATGTAGTTTCAAAAGAAGGGGTAATGGTAGATCCCCAAAAGATTGAGTATGTTAAGAGTTGGGTTAGGCCTAGCTCTGTGACGAAAGTTAGGAGTTTTGTAGGGCTTGCTGGCTACTATCGTCTATTTGTGAAAATTTTTGCTTCCATTGCCATTCATTTGACTAACTTGACCAAAAAGGAGGTACCCTTTGAATGGACTGAAAAATGTGAGGATAGCTTCCAAAAGCTCAAGACTCTCTTGACTACCGCACCTATTCTAGCATTACCGGTAGAAGGTAAGGATTTTATAGTTTATTGTGATGCTTCTCATTCTGGGTTGGGCACAATGTTGATGCAGAACAAGAATGTTATAGCCTATGTGTCGCGCCAATTGAAGGTGCATGAGACAAATTATCCAACGCATGATTTGGATTTGGAAGTGGTAGTATTTGCTCTTAAGATCTGGTGACATTACCTTTATGGTGTTTAATGTGAGGTATTTATTAATCATTGTACTTTGCAGCATCTGTTCACTCAAAAGGATTTGAATTTGAGACAGCGAAGGTGGATGGAGTTACTTAAAGCTTATGATGTCACCATTCAATACCATCCGGGTAAGGCCAATGTAGTGGCAGACGCTTTGAGTCGGAAAGCGGTGAGTATGGGTAGTTTAGCTTGCCTAAGTGTAGCCAAGCGACCTTTGGCTAAGGAAATTCAGACCTTAGAGTCCAAGTTCATGCAGTTGGGCATCTCAGAAAGAGGTGGGGTGTTAGCTAGTATTGAAGTAAGGGCCACATTCATTGAGGAGATCAAGGCCAAAGAATTTGAGGATGAGAATTTGGAGGAGCTTAGGAAGAAGACTACGAATGGTAAGGCACAAGAGACCACTCTTGATACGGATGGTGTGCTCAATTTTAAAGGGAGAATATGTGTTCCTAGAGTAGATGACTTGATTGAGAAATTGTTGGCAGAGTTTCATGGTTCGCGATATTCTATTCATCCGGGTGTGACCGAGATGTATCGAGATTTGAAGCGAATTTATTGGTGGCCGGGCATGAAGAAGGGTATAGCGGAGTTTGTGGCGAAGTGTCAAAATTTTCAACAAGTGAAGTATGAACATCAAAGGACTGCAGGTTTGCTTCAAAGATTGCCAACTCCGGAATGGAAACGGGAAAGAATAGCCATGGATTTTGTGGTTGGTCTTCCCAAGACTTTGGGAAAGTTTGATTCTATTTGGGTAGTGGTTGATAGATTGACCAAGTCAGCCCATTTTATTCCGGTAAGAACAGATTATAATGCTGAACAGTTGGCTAAAGTTTATGTGAAAGAGATAGTGAGGTTGCATGGGATGCCCCTCTATTATCTTAGACCTTGGTACCCAATTCACATCCAAGTTTTGGAGGAAATTACATGATGAATTGGGCACATAACTCACTTTTAGTACAGCCTTCCATCCACAGACAGATGGACAGTCAGAGAGGACTATCCAAGTGTTAAAAAACATGTTGAGGGCATGTGTGATTGATTTTAGAGGGCATTGAGATAAATTCATACCTTTGTGTGAGTTCTCATATAATAATAGTTATCACTCCAGTATTGATATGGCACCATTTGAGGCATTATATGGGAGGGGATGTAGATCACCCATAAGATGGTTTGAGGCTGGAGATGTGAAACCATTGGGGGTTGATTTAATAAAGGATGCTCAAGATAAGGTGAAGAGTATTCAAACTAAGCTTCTAACAGCCCAGAGTAGACAGAAGAAGTATGCGACTCATAAGGTAAGAGACATGGTGTTCCAAACTGGTGAGAATGTTCTTCTTAAGGTATCACCCATGAAAAGGGTGATGAGATTTGGTAAGAAAGGTAAGCTAAGTCCTAGATACATTGGTCCCTTTGAGGTTCTTGAATGTGTGGGACCGATAGCGTATAGATTGGCTTTACCTCCTAATCTATCGGATGTTCATACGGTATTTCATGTGTCTATGTTGAAGAGGTATCATGGTGATGAGGATTACATCATTAAGTGGGACTCAATTGTGTTAGAAAAAGACCTCCAATATGAGGAGAAACCAATTGCAATTCTTGATCGTGATGGGCGCAAGTTGAGGACCAAGGAGATTAAGTCCATGAAAGTTCAATGGAAGCATCGTCCAGTTGAGGAAGCTACTTGGGAAACTGAGAGAGACATGCGAGAAAAGTATCCCCAATTGTTCGTTGATTCAGGTACTACTTTATTCCTTCCTTAGCCTATTTTCCAAAGTTTTACCACTCAGGGATAAATGATGGGTAAATTGGTATCTATTGTAATGACCTATTCCTGTCATTATAGAAATGCCAATGGGGCAAAATTTGGGGCCAAAAATCTTTTTCGTAGTATTTGGATTTTCCCAACCTAGTCCAGATTTGGATGAAATTGGAGTCTTTAAGGTGTAGGGAAATCTGGTAATAACCGAGTGAGTTAATTATGATTTTGATTACATGAGTAGTTAGATAACTCATTAAAGAACCCGTACAACTTTACGAAATTGAATTCCGGCGAGTAGAACTCCTAGAATCGATCTTAGCATTAAGGGTATTTTCTGATCTTCATTGGTTAGAGGTGTGTTGTGAAATGGGGGTCTTGGAATTCATTAAATAGCTCACTCGTTCCTTGTAGCCATTTTAGCGGGATTGGTGTCGCTCTAGCGAGGCTACTGCAGCTGGGTAAGGGCTGCTGTGGCGGGTTCGGTGCGACTTAAAGTCGTAAATAAACCCTTAAACCTTATTTGGCACTTTTCGATTGTTAGACTTAAGGAACAAAACCCAAGTGACTTTTACTCGTTTTTCACCATTCTTAAGGCTAAAGGTAAGGTTTTCACTCCCCGAATCCATTTTTTGATCCGTAGAACTTAATAGAATTGGTGAATATTTATGTGGGGGGGGGGGTTGTTATAGATTCTATTGTGGAAACAACCCTTATTTGGATAATTAGGATAATAGGTTTGATCCAGGGTTCATAGAATTGTTAGTAATTTGGGTAATTAGTGATTGTTTATTGATTCCCATATTATATTGATTATTTGTAGACCAAGAACAAGCAGAACGAATCCGAAAAGGGAAGGATCAAGTTTCTTAGGGTTTCAATCTTGTTTCGAGGTAGGTAATGGTTGTGATTCTATGATTATGTGATGTATGTTTGTTCTTGCTTCATTATGATACATGTATGTATATGAATGTTGCATTATTGATCATACTTGTTGTAAATGAGATAGATGAATGATGGTTACCATGAAATCATGACTTAATTGTATGATCTTGAGGATATACTTGTGATTGTGATTGTGGTGCGTTGAATGGATTGGTTGCCACGTTCTGGCATAACTAACTTGGATAAGTTGCCACATTTTGGTATAATTATGGGATCGGTTGCCACGTTCCGACGTAATCATTGGATCGGGAACCATATTTCGGTATGCTAATTGTTTGGGTTTGGGTTCCATTAGAGGACCAATGATTTGATATAATTATGTAGCTTCAGAAAAGTGAAGTTGTTCGTTGTTAGTAAATGTTGATAATATTGTATATGTTTGTTATATGCATGTGATTATATTGTTGTGATGACTTATGTATGTTGCACTTAGTGGGATAGCCGTGTGATCCTACCAGTACACTGTGGTTGTGTACTGATACTGCACTTGCTTTTATTTTTGTTGAGTACAGGACATCTTCAAGCGGCTACTGACAGACCTCGCTTAGGAGATCACTGATCGTAGTTCGAATTCAAGGGTGAGCCAAATATTTCGGGCTGTCATGAATTCTCCTTTTATCTATGTCCACTTTTCAGACTTAGATAGTTCTATTAATTATTAGTACATTATTTGGGGTTATATCCCTTCTTGTTTAGACTTGGTTTATTGTTAGATGTTTTGGTACATTGACTTTAAGGTTCTAGGCATTACTTCCGCATTGTTAGTTTATTATTGTTAGACTTTTGTTAGAGTTTATGGGAAATCTATTTATTTCCTTAGTATTTAACTTGCTTCCGTAACTTAAATGCCTTAGTTTTGGTTTAGTAGCTTGGTTTGAGTTGTAGTAGTGGTTCTCCCAGCAGAGACTTAGTTTGGGTGCCAATCACGACGGTCTGGGTTGTGACAACGGCGCCAGGGCGGGGTACGTTGGCGCTAGAGTGAGATAGGCGAGACAGAATGCAAATAATGCAAAATCCTATTTTCTCCTTCTTCCTAAAATACTTAAATTAGTCATAAAACACCTTAGAAACCCTCAGAAAGCTGCTCTAAGCTTGGGAAGGAAGGAGAAGGTGATTTCTAGAGTGAGGATGGTGATATCTTGCGGATTCATGGCCAAATTCTCCGTCATGTGGTTCGAAAAACCAGAAAATTATCTATAATTCCTCCATGCAACTGCTTGGCACCTAAGTAGGCTAGGTTTTATAGATTGAGTAGTTATAAATCTGTGTTCACCACATAATATATATAAATCGATGGTAGAATTATGCATAGGCCCTCGTACATTGAACAATATATGGTTAAATTCTAGAAAGAAGCCTTAGATGATGATCTAGGGTAAGTGATGGTTTTGATTCTATGATTGTGTGATGTATATTTGTTCTTGCTTCATTATGGTGAATGATGCATTATTGATCACACTTGTTGTAAATGAGATAGATGAATGATGAATGCCATTAATCATGACTAAATTGTATGAACTTGAGAATATACTTGTGATTGTGATTGTAGTGTGTTGAGTGGATCGGTTGCCACGTTACGGCACAATTATATGATCGGTTGCCACATTCAGGCATAAATATTTGATCGGGTACCATGTTTTGGTGTGCTAAAAGTTTGGGTTTGGGTTCCATGAGAGAACCAATGATTTGATATAACTGTGTTGATTAAGAATTGTGAAATTGAACCTTGTTCGAAATAATAATGATATTGTGATTCCCTAGAGTGGTTATATGTTTATGAGGACTTATATTTGACTGCTCTTTGGTGTCGAGTGAATTGTGAAGGCCAAAGGTTGTTCGTGTGTTGCAAGGGTTAAAGGTGGGGGGTAGTGTACGTGAAGTAAGTGCTTAGGTGTATTTCACTTAGAGAAAGCTAATTGTCTTTAGTGGTTAGAAAGTGTGACATAATGTCCTATGTGACCATGGTAGGTAATGTGAAGAGGAAGTAAGGGTATGACGTGAGCGGTTAGTGGGAATTCTTGTAGTTGTACTTGTGGATCTTTCTATGTGTTAGAATGGTTAAGCTATGATCAAGAACCTAGTAAGTAGGTTGACCGAGGGGGTGGTTAATAGAAAGAGTACTAGTGTAGTCCCGAGGTATTTCAAAAGAGATTAAAGGTGGAGAAGTGAGTGGTTTATTTCATGATCTTACTAGTTGGTTTCTTATGTTATGTGGTGGGTGTCGGGTTGACCAATGATGCCTACCAGTACGTGTGTTTGTACTGATACTACTCTTGCTATGTCTTTTTGACATAGTCTGGATGCAGGTTGGTGATGTTCCATTAGGTGAAGACGAAGAAATTTCCAGAAACTTCTATTCTTCCTTCTGCATGGTGGGAGCTGTGTCTTTTATTTATCTTGTCCAGATGTACTCTTATTAGATCTTGTACCTGTTTAGACTAGATCCCTGGGGGTGTTAAATTATTTTGTAAGTCGTAATCAAAGTTGAGTTAAAGTTTCTTACTTATAACTTTTCATCAGTAGTTTTTTCTTCATTTTTTTCTCAAATTTCCACATGTTTTAAATTGTTAGAGCATGAGGGTTCTCCTACTTAGGTGGTAGTATGTCCATGCCCGCAAAATGTGGGTTGGGTCGTGACAAATTGGTATCAGAGCCTATGTTACCGGTCTCCTAGTACAAGAGACTACAGATTGGTGTGTTGACATCCACATCTAATCTTCAGGAAGATAGGAAGCATTCTAGGAAATTATTCCACTCATTCTCTCCTTTCGTGCGAAGTGTCGCTTGTGGTATGAGTTGAGTCCAATTGGTGTCTCCCGATTCCAATTGGTATCTTAACGAAGTAAACCGAACGTCATGGGCACGATCGGAGGGCCACAAGCAAGGCAAATTGGAAACTTAAAAGGTTCCAATTGGTATCTGGCCTTAGGGGCTGTGTAAGGCATAGATGATCCGTAATGATCATCTATGGAATGAACTAACTAACTAATAATTTGGACTTGACTGTGAGTTGTAACTTGGAAACTGTAAATGCGTGATTCTTGCTGTTTGAATTAACTACAGATATGAAGTTGTAATTGCTTGACTGTGACGATGTGGTTATGTGCACTATAAATGTGTGTGGTTAAACCTTGATATGTGCAAAGTGTTGGCTGAGTTGTTGAAATTATTTAAGTGTAACTACTCGAGAATTGTGTAAGTCGTTGAGGGAAAAAGTCGTAACTAAATTGGTGTGAGCATCTTGATCAATTATGGAGTGATTCGTAAGATGAAAATCTGGACGTGCGTCGCAACCAATAAATAATCGAGTGAATGTCTGGGTGTATTCGGGGGATGTGTGGGTGTAACGTTGAATTAATAAGAACTAGTTGGATGCCGTGTCGTTAAGTTTGATTGAGATTAGCTAATGAATTTCCTAGCTTGGAGATTTATCTTAGATTGTTTGGTTAAGATGGAAACCTTGGGGCAATTTTAGAAAAATGATAAGAACCCAAAAATTGTTGGCCTAGGTTCTGGTTTCGTCTGAGCCGCTGGGGCGGGATTATTCCCGCCAAAGTGAGATTTTCCCGCCAAAGCAGGACAAGGCAAGACAGAACCTCAGCCCTACCTTCCTTGTTTTCCCTAGTTACAAATTATCAACCCCAAATGGGATCCGGACAAATTCCTGCAATCCATTAGTGTTCAGAAATCAAGTATAGATTATAAAACTTAGCAATAAATTATGAGTTGCATAAAACAGCTAGAAAACCAGCATCCATGTGCTAAGAAAACTTAGGGAAGCAAAAAATAAAAACAGATTTGTCTTACAAATTTACATGCCAAAAAAGGGGCAAGAAAAACCAAATCAGGATCCCTGGGACTATGAGGTGTCATCATTAAAGTCGAGGTCCTTTGGGGGCTTCTCACCAGCCCAGGCCTCATTCAGTATAAGGAACTATGCGTAGTCCTCTGGCTCGAGCCTGGGAAGCTCTCTGTCAGGGGCAACACCAGAGAAGATGACCTTAACAGTCTTCCACATTAGGGTCATTAGACGATGCCTCACCAAACCCTTCATCCTCTCCTGACGCAGCTAGCGGCGGAGCATTCCAACCTCCAGAGCAGTGCTGGGTGAAATCGGGGTAGTACCAGAAAATGAGCATCCCAGCCGTCACTGAACGGTAGCCAGGTCCTCCTTCACACGAGCTCCGAATAGTGGAGGCTGAGACTGGCTGGGATGGGCGTCGCCGCCTTCTCCATCATCGTCCTCCTTGGTAGCCGCCTGACTACTACTAGAATGGTCGGTCCTTCTCCTTTTACTCCTAGAATTAGAACATGACCTGACCAAAAGAGAGTCCGGGGGGGGGGGGGGCAGCATCAAAAAGTGGCACTCCCGCCCGCTTGCACGGAGCAGTGATAAGACCAGAGAGAAAGAAAGCCTTCTTGATACCACGGTAGAACATCTTTCACTTAGAAATAATCTACACCCCGACATTCAACTATATACCATGAATGGCGCACGCCACCACCAAACTGGGGTTAGTTGGCGCTACAGTGGGATAGGCGAGTAAGAATGCAAAATAACACGAAATCCTATTTTCTCCTTCTTCCTAAAATACCTAAATTAGTCGTAAAGCACCTTAGAAACCCTCAGAAAGCTGCTCTAAGCTTGGGAAGGAAGGAGAAGGAGATTTCTAGTGTGAGGATGGCGATATCTTGCTGATTCTTGGCCAAATTCACCGTCATGTCATCCAGAAAACAAGAAATTATCTACAATTCCTCCGTTCATCTTCTTGGCGCCCAGGTAGGCTAGGTTTTATGAATTTAGTAGTTATAAATCTGTATTCACCACGTTGTATATGTTAATTGATAGTAGAACTATGCGTAGGCCCTCGTGCATCGAACAATATATGGTTAAATTATAGGAGGAAGCCTTAGATGATGATCTAGGGTAGGTGATGGTTGTGATTCAATGTTTGTGTGATGTATGTTTGATCTTGATTCATTATGGTGAATGATGCATTATTGATCACACTTGTTGTAAATGAGATAGATGAATGATGAATGCCATGAATCATGACTAAATTGTATGACCTTGAGAATATACTTATGATTGTGATTGTGGTATGTTCAGTGGATCAGTTACCACGTTTCAGCATAACTAACTTGGATCGGTTGCCACGTTCCAACATAATTATGGGATCGGTTGCCACGCTCCGCTATAAACATTAGATCGGGTACCACGTTTCGATAAGCTAACAGTTTAGGTTTGGGTTCCATGAGAGAACTAATTATTTGATATAATTGTGATGATTGAGAATTGTGAAATTGAACCTTGTTTGAAATAATAATGATAATGCGATTCCTTGGAGTGGTTATATGTTTATGAGGACTTATATTTGACTATTCTTTGGTGTCGAGTGAATTGTGAAGGCCAAAGGTTGTTTGTGTGTTGCAAGGGTTAAAGGTAGGGGGTAGTGTACGTGAAGTAAGTGTTTAGGTGTATTTCACTTGGAGAAAACTAATTGTCTTTAGTGGTTAGAAAGTGTGACATAATGTACTATGTCACCATGGGTAGGTAATGTTAAGAGGAAGTAAGGGTATGACGTGAGCGGTTAGTGGGAATTCTTGTAGTTGTACTTGGGGATCTTTGTATGTGTTAGAATGGTTAAGTTATGATCAAGAACCTAGTAAGTAGGTTGACCGAGGGGGTGGTTAATAGTAAGAGTACTAGTGTAGTCCCGAGGTATTTCAAAAGAGATTAAAGGTGGAGAAGCGAGTGGTTTATTTCATGATCTTACTAGTTTGTTTCTTATGTTATGTGGTGGCCATCGGGTTGACGAATGATGCCTACCCGTACATGTGTTTGTACTGATTCTACTCTTGCTATGTATTTTTGACATAGTCTAGATGCAGGTTGGTGATGTTCCATTAGGTGAAGACGAAGAAATTCTCCAGCAGCTTTTATTCTTCCTTCCGCATGGTGGGAGCTGTGTCTTTTATTTGTCTTGTCCAGATGTACTCTTAGTAGCTCTTGTACCTATTTAGACTAGATCCCTGGGTGTGTTAAATTGTTTTGTAAGGCGTAATCAAAGTTGAGTTAAAATTTCTTACTTAGAACATTTCATCAATTGTTTTTTCTTTGTTTTTTTTTTTTCAAATTTCCACATGTTTTAAATTGTTAGGGCATGAGGGTTCTCCTACTTAGGTGGTATTATGTAGGTGCCCGCACGGCCCGGTGGGTTGGGTCGTGACAATTTCCCCAAGTGATGTCGCAAGTACAAATTTTGAGCCATATGGCGCCAAATTAACATGCAGAATTTGTTGGGAAAATACAATTCGCCAATAATATATCCTAATATTGAGAAATTTAAAATATTCGCAATAAAATCCGCATCTATTTCTTGCGAAATTTATCCGTAAGTAAGATCCCCATGTAATTAACTATTTTTTGTAGTGTTAAATTGATAAAAGTTATGAAAAATCAAAATTAAATGTTTTTTTGAGATATCCTAAAGTGACCCCAAATATCTCTAATTAAGGTAAACTAAAATAAAATAATTTGCTGATCTTATTAAACCTACGTACCTAAATTTTGTAGAATATATTAGATAGCACAAAGTCACAAACTAATAAAGAACTAGATTTCAGAAAGAATTAAACAAATAGACTATTCCAGCTCATTGACTTATATAATTTCATTAGTTTCATGATGTATAAGCTTATAAAATGATAATCAAAGGATTCTTTTATTCTTGAGTCTTAAATTCATGTCACACTTTTTATCATTTTTCAATATACCTCATATATCTCTAATTAATACATTTATATATAAAATCCAATAATCTCATAAAAACTACATCTATAACTTTGAAGGATCTGTAATCATAGCAGAAAGTCATAAATTCAATTTTTTTTTTAGAGAAAACAACAACGTTGATTTTCTCCAAACTAAATCTTTTCTACTTTTTCACACTGCTAAATTGTAATAAAAAATTATGTACAGCAAAAAAAAAAAAAAAAGACACACCACCTTTTTAATTTGATAAATTTCAAATGCTATAATTAAAAAAGAACTTTTTAACATGAACAACTTGAGACGTTGGGATTTTAAATGTTGATGTTTGAGATGTTTGAGATGTTTGAGACAAATAAAAAATTAAAGTAACTAAAGATAATACTTGTATAATAGGAACTAGAAAAAGAATAGAAATAAAAAATTAATTACTTGATCGATAGCTTACTTACAAATTTCCTGATCCATATGGATTCTTCTTTGTTGTGTTTGGAGAAATTGAAGGGAAATCTCAAAAAAAACAATTAGTAATTTTTATTTAGATTAACAAGTAACTTTAGAATGGTGATAAAAAAAATGTATTAGTAATAGCTATATATACTACAACTTTGTATTGGATAGACTAGAAAAAAATGGGCCCACTTTGAATTGTTTCATACTTAGTTAGAAAAAAATATAATGACCAAGATTTTTGTCTAGGATTCATTTGATTTTAGAAGCCAAACTATCAGTAACTTTTACTTAAATTCTACAAATGTATCAAAAAATTAGGGTTAAAATTATTTTGATGGAAGTAACTTTAGAATGGTAATAAAAAATATATTAGTAATAGTTATATATAGTAAAACTTAATTTTTGATAGACCGGAAAAAATTGGCTCACTTTAAAATAAAATTATTAAGTAATTATTATTTAGATTCTATATTTGTATTAGAAAATCAGGATGGAGATACTATTAGATTTTTTTATTTGTATTAAAAACATCACGATGAAGACCTAACATCTTAGAGAGGTTCAGCAGAACTCAATAATTTTGACGCAGTTCTATATTTGTGATAAAATGTAGCATGATAATTTTAACGAAGATCTAGCATCTAGCATTAAGCATCTACATGATAATTAAGATACTTTTATTTTGATATAATTAGGTTTTATACCTTTAGCATGTTTCCACTTAGAAATTTCTAATAATTTCAAATAGTTTTTATGATTGGTCAAAAAACTAAAAAAACAAAATCTTAATCATTCTAAATATCAAGTTCGATACAATTTTTTTGGATGCGAAGTACATTATATTTCTCTATTATTAAAACGTTAAATATGAACATTCTTGTTGATTGTAAAATAGTTTCAAAAAATGATTTCAATTTGATAAACATATAAAATCAATAATAAAAAATTAATATTACCATATGACGGTGAGTTCAACTAGCTCCAAGCGGCGGCATAGAGGGAGATGATTAGGAGTTCAAAATAGAAAACCCTACTTCTTAGGGATGATAGATATAAGAAGGCGTCTCTTTTGGATTGGGCCTAGTTGTTGTTTTTATTTTTGTTATTTTATATTTCTTTTTGGGTTTACTTGGCCCATTATGTATAGATTTAAGATATGAAAAATTACATAAATACACAACTTAAGATATCACAATTTCTACAATTCCTTATCATTTTAAAAAATTACAAAAATCCCCTCCCGGATACATCCCTATCCCCCCCAGATAAGTCTCTATCCCCTTATCTCTCTATCCCCTCTCAGATGCATCCCACCTATTAAGTAATGTATCATTTGTCAATATATCAGAGAACCAATAAATGTATTCGAGAATAATGAAAATCCGAGATTCTTATAATTAGGGAAACTTTTGGAATAAAATGTAATTAGCCCCAAATGTATTAGATTTATGTAAGTTATAATTTAATATACAAATAAAATGGAGCTTTTAGCTCCACAATTTTATTTTATTTTTAAAAGAGTACTCCACTGTGTTGATAAAAATGGTAAGGTAATAATTATATCAACAAACTAAGATTAAACAATCTTAGTTTAATCTTAGTTTTGATAATTGGATATTACTCCTTTCTCAAAAATAAGTAAATAATATTATATATTAAATTGTAACACGCCGCTATTTTGTTATGTTTTTAAAAAAATGATTTTACGATTGACGAGTCAAGTTATCATATTTCGTATCAACCGTCGAGGAGATGTTAGGTGATTATACAAGAGAATATTTGTACACGTCATTTGAATTTTCTTTAGACCAAACTTATAGGCCAAAAAGAGCCTTGAAGCTAAAGCTAAAGTTCCATAGATTTCTACGTGAGAGATGAAAGGTGAGATTTTATATTGTTAAAGCTAAATGAAGGAAGGATTACAATATTATATTTCCAAGAAATTACTTTTAGTAGTTATGAAAACTAATTCACTTATCCTGAAGAATTACTTTGGAAGAGAAGTGCTTAGAGAGACTCATAAAACCATGGTAAGTTACAGTGGTGCATACTTTCACATAAAGGAATCTAATGGCAGATTTTTTCATCAATGTAATTTTTTATTTTGCAGGCACAATTACGTTTTCTTCATATAAGGAACTACCAAAAAGGTAAAACAAATAATACATATGGACAAACAACAAATCCCAAGCATGCAAATAAAGAGATTTCAAAACACATAATACAATAAACATTTTAAAAATACAGCACTCATCTAATACAAAGTACACAGACATGGATAAACACATAAAGGAGCAATACATGAATATAATGGTCAAATCTGAACAATTCTTTTTTACAATTTGGTCAAGATTTGACTTACATGTGAATTGATTACCAGCCCGTTGTGGTCTTATCTGTTTACGCTTATGAAAATGAAATCCTAGTAGTGTATGTTTAATAGTGGTATTAGCTCCCGAGGCTGAACCCGTTGACGGAAATCACCAGTCAAATTGTAGATATAAGGGAACAGACTAACAAATCCTAGACAACAAGAAAGATTGGAATTTGTAAATAGATAGTTCTCGGAAGTTTTTCATCTCTCAATGCTAGAAGACGTCTTCATTGACTCTGATTTCATGGCATATGTGAGAATTTTAGGTGTCGTTGGTGAAATCTTTATCGAGCTTGAAGGAAAGGAGTGTCTTTGAGTATTTGTCGATCCAACTATCTCCCATCGCCGACCATAGTCCTTTCTTTTTCGATGCAATAACTGTTGAACAATGAGCTACAGAGAATTTGGTGTTTCTTAATTGATTGTTTGGTCTTTAGTTCTTGTTTTTCTTTACGTTCCATTTTAGTGTTTTTGGGTTGGGTCTTTTTTTAGTTTTTTTTTTTTGGGCTTTTGCCCATTTTATGTATAGTTATCGTTCTTATGATTAATATATATAATTATTAAAAATGTCAATATGTCAGTATTTTAGTAAATAAAGTCTATCCTAGTTTAGTTCCTAATTTATGTCACATTAAGCCCATGGAATGCAATATGTGTTAAGTCAAAAGGACTTGAATCTTTGCCAAAGAAGGTTGATAGAACTATTGAAGGATTATGACATGAGTGTCCTTTATCACCCCGGTAAAGAAAATGTGGTAGCAGATGCTCTTAGTCAACTATCAATGAATAGTGTTGCTCATGTGGAGGATACAAAGAAAGAGTTAGTGCGATATGTCCATAGGTTGGCTCGATTAGGTGTTCATCTAGTGGATTCCACCAAGGGTGGTGTTATGGTTCATAATGGGTCTGAATCATCTTTTGTGATGGATGTAAAGGCTAAGCAAGTTCTTGATCCAATTTTGGTAGAATTGAAAGAGGCGGTACTCAAAAAGTCTGTAGAGGCTTTCTCCCAAGGGGGAGATGGGGTACTTAGATACCAAGGTCGGTTATGCATTCCAAATGTTGATAACTTGAGGGAACAAATTTTGGCAGAAGCTCATAGTTCTCATATTCTAGTTACCCGGGAGCCACTAAGATGTACCGTGATTTGCGGGAGATCAATTGGTGGAATGGGATGAAGAAGAATATTGCGGGATTTGTGGCTAAGTGTCCTAATTGTCAACAAATGAAGGTTGAGTATTAGAGATCGAGAGGTTTATCCCAAGACATTGGTATTGCTACTTGGATGTGGGAAGATGTGAATATGGAATTTATAGTAGGGCTGCCACGTACTCGGCGACAACATGACTCGATTTGGGTAGTAGTGGATCAGATGACTAAATCTACTCATTTAATTCCCATCAAGGTTTTCTATTCAGGGGAAGATTATGCTAAGTTGTATTTGAGAGAGATGGTAAGGCTACATGGAGTACCCTTGTCCAAAATTTCCGATCAAGGTACCCAATTTACTTCACAGTTTTGGAAGTCATTCCAAAAGGGTCTTTATACCAAAGTTAAGCTTAGCACAACTTTTCACCCCCAAACCGATGGGCAAGCGGAGTGTACTGTTCAGAATTTGGAAGGTATGTTGAGGGCTTGTGTGGTAGATTTTAATGGTAATTGGGATGACCATTTGTCGTTAATTGAGTTTGCTTATAATAACAGTTATCACTCGAGTATTGATATGGCTACACTTGAGGCTCTTTGGTAGGAGGTGTAGATCTCCTATAGGATGGTTTGAGGTCAGTGAAGTTGCTCTCATAGGTCCGAAATTGGTACATGAGGCCATAGAGAAGATTTGACTTATTTGAGAGAGGTCTAGAACAGCCCAAAGTCAGCAAAAGTCTTATGCCGATGGTAGGAGGAGGGATCTTTAATTTGAGGTTCATGATTGGGTTTATTTGAAAATCTCATCCATGAAGAGTGTTATGAGGTTTGGGAAGAAAGGGAAGCTTATTTCCCATTTTGTAGGCCTATATGAGATTTTGAGGCATGTTAGCAAGGTTGCATATGAGCTAGATTTGTCAAATGAGTTGTCATCGGTGCATCCAGTTTTCCATGTCTCTATTTTGAAGAAATGTGTTGGGGATCCGACATCCATAGTTTCCTTAGTGGGTTTGGAGATTAAAGAGCTAACTTCTGAGGAGGTACCGATTGAGATTTTAGACCGGCAAGTCAAAAAATTGAGAAACAAGGAAGTTTCCTTTGTGAAGGTGTTATGGAGGAATCACTTAGTTGAGGGTGCTACTTGGGAGGCCGAGGCCAATATGAAGTCCGGATATCCTCATCTCTTTCCTTGTACTCCTACTCTAGCTTGAGGTAATGAGTTCCTCTTAGGTTGTTTTATGTGTTGAGAGTTATGTGTGATTATGTGTTTCCATAATTTCCTTATGATTATGCATGTTCATGTAAAAGGCTTAAGTTTTGAAAGAAATGACTTGTATTATTTATTTTTCCTTATGTTGTTGTGCATTGAATATGAGTTGCCTATAGACTTCATGAGATGATTGTCGAAGATGCATGAGCTGTGATTTTTGAGAATGAATTGCATAAAGGATCCATGAGATTGTGTTGAGCATGTTTTTAGTTTGGAGAAGGTAGTTCCTCCTTAGATATGAGAAATTTTGAATATCATGCATATTGGGTTACTAGATGTAGTTCCTACTTCCTTGTGATGCATTTGAGTATGTTGAGTTTGGATTTGATATTTCCTCCTTATTTATGTGTATTGCATGCATAATGGGCTGATAGAGTTAGTTCACCCCTCTTTTGATGTTTTGAGAACGTCCTTGCCTGGAGTCGATAGTTACTCATTGGTTGTATGCATTGCATCGTAGGTTGGGTTGTTAGTTCCTCTCCTACTCATTTAGAAGCAATTTAAATCTCATATGAGGATGAATGGTCCCAAAGGGGAGATATTGTAACACCCTGTATTCAAAAAGACCAAAATAACAGATTTCCAAAAAGTTGCATGTGCCAAACCACGTCGGCCACCCATGGCCCATGGAAAGGACCACGGACCATAGGTGTGGTCCGTGGTTGGCTTGGCCAAATGGGTTCTGAGGGTGAAGGACCACGACTTGACAAACAGACCATTGGTCAGACCACATTTCATGGTTGGAGGTCCGTGGTTCGAGACCCCAAAGATCAAGTCTCTTACCCCCAAACGATGGTCCACCAGGACGAGCCGTGGGTCAGACCACGGTCCTTCAACTGGGTCTGTTGGTCACTGCTGTCAGTTATTATTTTAAGGGTAGTTGGGTCTTTTACTAATTAATTGATTCATATACTATGTCGTTTTGCCTATATTTAGAACCCATATATAAGCCTTTTACCCCCAAATTCACCCTATTTAATTCATTCTTCCAAAATCCAAAAAAAAGGAAACCAACTCCTCTCAAATATTCTCTCTCTAGAACTTGTAGAAGAAGAAGAAGATTCAACTAGGGTTTGAACCTAAGGATCCAAATTCTCCATTGAAGATAGGAAATTGGACTTGAGGTATGGTAGCTTTCATCCATGGGTTCCTTCCACCCATGGAGTCCCCAAATTCTTATATTTCAAATGGTAGAATTCCCCAATTATCTAGGATTTTCCTCAAATATCATGGGTTCTTTTAATTATTGATATTAATGATTTAATTATGTCGAAATATTCATGCATTGATGATTTACAATGCCTTCATGATGTTTCCCCAATGAACCCATGCAAACCCCAATGTTTTCCAAATTGTGATCTCATAGAGTTGGGTTGTTCATTATGAAAGATAAGTTTTATGATCTAAAGCATGAAGTAATAAAATTACATGAAATTATGATAAAATCCCTATCTAATGCTATAATTCTAGATTTGGTGATTGAAAGTAGCTTTGAACCTTGAAAGGGCAAAGTATAAGTTTATGCATGATCTTATGAAACTTGTGTAAATGCTTTACTGGTGCTTTAAGGTAAAGTGCCAATGTTGTTGTTGTTGTTGAAAGGATATTCTCATAAAACACTTACAACCATGATGTGAAAGATTTTCTCACATAGAAAGGATTCTTAGGTTGAAAGGCTATTCTCACCTAATTGAATAAAGGAATAAGATTTATCCTAATGAACTAGTTTTGATTGGAAAAATGACATGTCTTTCCATGGATAATGAGAATAAGTAAGAAAATACTATTCTGTGTGAATTATGCATAGCACCGAGTGGATATTGACATTGGGATGGAAGCTCTCCCGTTAGTAGAGGCCGGGTTTCTAGAAGAAGTCTTATGAAATGGAAGCTCTCCTGATAGGAGAGGTCGGGTTTCTAGTAGCAATCTCCTTATCCTATAACATTGTGCCCCTATAGGTTGATTAGCTAGTTGATCCACTTAAGCTAGAAGTTCGTGGTTCTACCTTAGGTAAGTAGAACAACGTTTTTCGGTGTGGGAGACACCGGGTGATCATGTTTTAGCTCACATGGTCTCTATGTTGGTTAAGGTTACTTCTCCCATAATCAGTTGATTAATGAACTAAGGTTACTTAAAGAAGTATCTCATATGTGTTGAAAGACATAAAGATGATTTAGCTTGCATTTACCATGATGTTATGATCTATGTTTTCCCACTATTTCTATTATGATGTTTAAACTTGATAAATTGCATATCATGAAATGAAATATCCTTTTTAGCACGTTTTAAATGTTTTCATGCATAGCTATCATACTTAGTGCATTTTTGTACTAATGCATACTCTTGCCCACATCGTCCCAAATGTAGGGTCCGACAGGAAGGGTTTCCATTCTAGTGGCTAAAGCTTGGAATTTGATCTCTTTCCGAGCTTGCTGAGTCCTCATGGTTCGAGGATGGACTTTTGTTATTGTAGTTTCACTTTTGTATTTCCTTTTTAAACATGATGTATGGGATAGGTCCACTTTTATTCAATTGTAATAAGTGGCTATGTTGAGACATAAGTTAGACTTCCGTTTTTTCTGTAAAGTTGTTTTGGATTTAAATGTGTTTTAGTCTTTGTTGTTCTACCACTTTATGTTATGAGGACTAAGTGGTTTGTATGGAGTCCTTCGGGGTTCTATACGCCATGTTACATCTAGGGGGTACCCTAGGTCGTGACATGAAGTTTGTCGTACGAATGAACAGGACGAGACGTAGGAAATTGGATGAGTCATTGATGAGTTCTGTAGGGGTAATCAAGACTTAGTAAACTTATTGGGTTATAATTAAGGTCTCCAGATAGTAATAATTTAGATGGACCGTATAATAGTTTCCTAGGAATTTGGCCAATTTTAGAATGGTGTATGACATTTGGAGACCATTTTCATGGCCACACGTGAAATCTCATAGTCTGGGTAACAAGGTTTATCAAGGTACGACCCATTGTCTTCCTACAATCTTGTATCAGTAAGGTGAATCCGCGATGCAAAATTCCAATTGACTCTATTTGCATTTTGTGCACAGAATAGTGTCACACGTATTAGCACTAATATCCAACACATGCGGCAGAGTAGGCAATAATCTCAACTGCATGTAAAGATTGATAATGATTAACTCATGAATCATATAACTTCTGATACATTTTTTTTATTATTTTCTTTAACTTAAGAATCATATATCTATATACCTATGGATAGTCTATAGACAACTACTTCCTTCATATTTATTTGACATATACACCCTCTATCTTCTAGGTATTTCAACTGAAGACACATACAATTATGTGAAGAATATGACTTCCTTGACTAGAAAAGAGTACTATAACTCTATAGGTTCAGAACTACAACATGAGAGGGTTTATAAAATAGGACTATTTTCTTTCAAGTATCATATAATCTCTTATGACATTTATAGGAAGAACATGTGACATCGGGTCGTGCCTTAATGGCGAAAGAGGTTTTAGCTTTACATACCTTACTTCGGGACTTACTATATTACATCGTTTCATCAAAAGCGATAGTTGACAACTTTATCTATAACATAAAATCATAAAGGGTAGTATCAGAAGATATTCCAAAAGCACAACAAAGTCGTATCACAATAATAGTTCACAAGTTATAAGCTCAAAATTTACTATAGATAAATGGTGTATTGCCACACCTTTGTCTTTCTTTACTTTCCAACTATGTTCATGACTTTCCTAAGAAGTCAATATTTCTCCCCAATCCTTTAGCCATAATGAACCAGCCCCTTAATCATCCAAAACTTACATATAAACTTGAACTTGTGGCTTCTAAACATCATCCCGTGAGTTTTTTTTTATCAAACAATGTTAAATTCTCTTATTAGTTCATAGGTTAAGTTGGAAGATAACTCTTAGAATCACTGACAATAATAGGAGATCATATAAATAGCTACGTCACATATGTAAGCAATTGAGGCATTTCATCAAACACTTGGCAAGCAATAAGCTTGGAAGAACTATAAACGCCGTGTTTTCTCCACCTAGCCTTCCATTTTATCATAACAAACTTACTATACCAATATAGTACAATCCATCCCTAATTTATTCAATGCAACAACCAACACAACCTTTGAAACACCTCAGATTTGGAAAAGAAGGAAAAATATAGTTTTGGGTTGGTGTCTATGTCTACAGGTCCCATCTACGGACTGTAGAAGCTTCTACGATCCATAGATGGAAAATGTCGGAATTGGGGGAAAATAAATTTTTTAAATCAAGTCCAATACCCTTTTACGATTAACCAAGATGGTTTCGTCAACTTTTGTACGAGTCGTAGATAGGTCTCATAGGTGACCCATACTTAGTGAAATTTTAAAGCTTAAACTGTGTTCTATGGTTAGCATGTACGGTCCATAGGAATACCTATGAGCCATACATCGGTTCCGTTGAATGTTGGAAAAATGAAGAGTCTTTGATAACTTTCTAAGGTTGACTAGTACGGTCCATAAAAGGACCTACGAACCGTAGGTAAACAATAGATGGTGTTCGACAATTATTTTGTAGGGCTTTTTAGTCTTTTATCTATTCGGTTAAACAAACAGAATAGTCATTAATCATATTCATATTATCATCCATGGAAAATTACAATTAAGATATTGATCCAAACTAGAAACATTATAGAGTACCTCCTTAGAGCATGCATGATAAAACCTTTCACCATTCATGATCATTTAATAATATCTTTATAAGACCCATAGTCATTAACTTCACACTAAAAGTGTCATACTACTAATGATATTAGTTTTAGAAACATGTTCAATGATCATTGATGGCATATTAGTATACCATACTAATCATGACCCAATATAGAAAAATAATCAAAAAAACTGATGGAAAATATAGACGTCATTTATGTCATGTGGCCATGCTTCTTAGAATATATTGATACCTTCATCTATAATCGTACTTGAGTTATAAACATTGCTTTCATCAAACATGCATAATTTCTATAACTCATGGATCATAAGCTTAATCACTTATTCATAGTTAAAATTCATGGATCATGGATGAGTTCATATGAATTAAACTTAAAATCATGTAAATACTTCAATTCATGCATTAAAAGATAGAAAACAAGTAATTGAATCATAATTGAAAAGAACCCACAAGATTGAATAAAACCCTAACTTTGAATTGAGAATTCAACTTGTAAAACTTGATGATTTTTAGAACCCTATGGAGGAAAGAACTCCATAGGTGAATACTAACATATCTTTGTGATCAAGGCTCAATATCCATGGTGAATTGGAAATCTTGAAGTAAAACCCTAGCTTCTTCTTCCTTACCTTTAGAGATGATTTTGGGGATGAGCTTGGAGAGAAATTTAGGAATTAGGTTAGTGATTTAGAATGTGTAGTTTTAGGACTTAATTCACCTAAATAGGTCTTTAAATATGGATTAAAACAACATAACTTAGGTACCAAACACATAGGAAAGACCTAAAATATCCCTTACTTAAAAGCTAACGGGATGTATGGAACCCTAAATGGACCGTATAGGGATTCGTACAAAGGAGGCAAAAAATTAGGTTTCCCTAAATGGCAAACCACTGTCCCTGAATTTCCAGTGATTCCCAAAATACACCGTTCAGGTTCCGTGAAGGGTTTATGATTTTTTTTTGGGTTCGTAGATTTGCCTGTTTTAAAAAATGATAAATTTCAAATTTCAAAAGTTGTAGGTGCCACCAACGGAGGCCATCTACGGACCGTAGGTGGGGTCTGTGGTTGGTCACCACAACTCCACCTAGAAATTTCAGAAAGAGACTAGAACCACGCAAGGACCTACAGAATGTAGGTGGGACCACGGTCCGTGGTTCGGACCCTAGTTCCAAACTCTCTGAAGCCAAATGATGAAATGACAGGATGGGCCATAGGTTGATCCACGGTTCGTCGGTCAGGCCCGTCATTGGCCCTGACAACTTTTAAGTTAGGGTCATTTTTGTCTTTTCCCCAATGCGTTGGACACCTAAACTACGTCATTTAACCCCTAAACTACGTAATTTTGGTCAGTATAAGCCTAGTAACATAATCATATCTTTCTCTAAGCATTTCATTCATAAAAGTCTATCAAAAACAAAGCAAATAGAGAAGAAACAATTGACCCAAAACCTCCAAGAACGCAACAAGTTCTCTTCAGTTCCATCCCAAAATCGAAAGATTTCTCTGTGAAATTCGTCACCAGGTATGTGGGATTTCACTAGTGGGTTCCTTCAACCCATTAGGTACCTAGAATTCAGTCAGATTCCTAATTCCTTATATATTGTTTAGACCTAGGGTTTCTTAAACTTTAGATAATTGTTATGATTTAGCTGTTGTAGTGTTCTTAATCAGATTAACAGGTTTTCATAGCATTGTTGTTTAGTTCCTTACATGAAACTCAGAACCCTAGTGTGTAGATTCATTTAGTTCATGAATTACCCTATTTAGGACATATAAACAGATATACATGCCTCAAATTTCAAATGTTTCATTATCAGTACTTAAATGATGCATTTTCAGTTAGCATGCAAAAATATTGAGCTATCTAGTATAGTTGAGTATGTTGTATTGTACACATTTGTAGTTGGGAGTAGTCTTAACATCGAGTTGGACTAGTGTAAATCACCCTCATAATCCTAGAACTCTGTGCCCCCAATAGGTTTATAAGTCCCCTCTGTGGGCATCAAATTTAGTGATCACACCAGTCATGCCTTTATACCCCTGACAAGGTATATTGGGTCCTCTCGATGGGGCGTATACATAGGACTCCATGATTAGTTCACGTGATTTTATGTCGGTTAATAGTAGCTTAGACTGTGAGAGACTAGTTAATTTGACCAGGTTTTCAAATATACTTCAATATTCAGTCTCAGCATATTATGTACTTGGTCATTGGATTCAGTTTAGTTCATATTCAATATATTTCAGCATCTTTATCATGTTTGGATTATTTTATTGTTCAGTATGCTTTGTTCAATTATATCATTGTTGAGTTTTATCCTATCATACATGCTCAGTACCTTTCAAGTATTGATGCATACTCTGCGCTACATCTTTTCATGATGTAGGTTCATGTCCTCATCAGTCAGATCACGTGTAGATCAGTTCACAATCCGTATTCAGCAGCATCAATGGTGAGTCCTAACACTTCGAGGACAATAGACATGTTTTCTATTTTGGTCTTTCATTTGAGTTTTAGTTTTTACTAGAGTTAGATAAGGGCATGTCCCAATATCTTTAGTCAGTTAAAGGCATATTTCAGACATATATAGATTCATCTTTAGTATTTTGAGTTATTGTCCAGGATCAGTAACTCTTGTTTGGTATTTATATATTCAGATCTATTTTTGGTAATCTCCATCATTCAGTTTATCTCATGTTTTAAGCTTCCGCAGAGTATCTTTTGTTCAGTTGTTTAAGTATGATTTTTATATGCCAGCTCATGGTTAGTGTAACACCCCAAAAACTAGTAGACTAAATTAGGGACTTAAGCTAGGGTTTTAGAGTTTGAAGTATGTGAAATAGAGTCGTAGATGAGACTTATCGTACTTAGAATGAGGGGTTTAGTGGTTGAATGTCAAGGTACATGTTAGACCCCGTAATTTAGAAGACCACCTAAGGTTTGGTATAGGGTTGCAAAGGCAAAGTCCAAGGCCAAGGGGCAAAGCCCAAGCCAAAGGCCAAGGCTACCTAACCTTGGCTAAGTACTGCCCCAGGGTTCACGACCACCTTCACGACTAGTGGTCTTGAACACTGTCCATGAAGGGGTTTGTGAAGACCTCTTAGCCTTGTGGGAGATGAAGACTTAAGGCTTAGCTACTGTCCAAGGGACCACGAACCACTTCACGGACAGTGGTCCTGACCACGACTCGTGGGAAGGCTCGTGGTCATGCCTTTGTTTTGAGGGAGTTTGGCAAGTTGAGGGGATTCACTGGTCAAGGGACCACGGGCACTACTATGCGTTGTGGTGCCCTTGATGGCTCATGAACATGGGCGTGGCCCCTGGCAAGGGGCTGCCTAGTGAGGGGTTAATTAGTAGGTTCATTTTAAGTTAATATTAAGTGGGGGTCATTTTATATGAGTTTTATTCACCTATATAAGATATTTTAAGTCATTATCCCCAATTTTAAGTCACTTTTCACAAAACCCCAAATCACTCTTCCCTCAAATATTTCTCTGTCTAGAAAACCCAAGAAGAAGAAGAAGGAGAAGAGGAGAAGGAGGCTAGGTCGAAATTCTCCATTGAAGCAAGCTTAATAGGTATTTGATTAAGGTATTTTTAGCTTATTCATCTATGGGTTCTTCAACTCATAGAGCCCCCTAGAAATCCCCCAGTTGTGAAATCAAAAACCCAATTTTAGCTAGGGTTCTTCTTACATTGTGGGTAGGGCATGGGTATGATTCCAATCTAGTGGATAATGCCTAACTATGATTGTATGGACATTGAATTATGATATTATGATGAATTTATGTGATTTCTATGGTTAACCCTAGTTTACTTGGTGATTTTCATATTTTGTGGGTTTATTCCATTAGAGGTGAAATTGAAGGTTCATGAGTGATCTTCTTAAATCAATTTCCTGTGTAGTAATTGATCAAAGTTAGGATCATCTAATCATGAATTGAACTAGACTTTATTTAATATGAAGGATCTTGACTTGTAAAGTTGAATTTGAACCTTTGTGACCAATTGTGACTAGAATCACCTAGTAATGAAAGATGTCATTGAAATACCTTGAAATCTAGGTATAATGATGAGATTAAGAAAGAAAGCTTGACGGAAAGGCTTGTGATATAATAGTTTGGGCTTTAGAGTGAAGCCAATGTGATTAACTATTGATGCTAAGGCATTGAGAGTAAAGTCTAAATGTGAATATAAGCATGATTGATAGAGTTTTGGTGGAGGATCTTTACCTACCTAATCTACCTACTAAAGGCTTGAATATGTGAAGTGAGAGATTCACTTAAGTCATGATAATACAAATGTCTAATGTAGAATTCTATATATGGTTTTATACATGAATATGATATGACATGAAAGGTTCTCTCACATAGAATGATTCTAGGTTGAAAGGTTTTCTCACCTAAAATGAATCTAAGTCCTAGGGCTATGAAATGTGATGAGGTTTGTGGTGATTCCCCTAAATGAACTTTGCATGATAGGAATGTGGGGTGAGTTCCCTTACTCCTAATTAGTTAAACATGAGGTGATAAGTCATGATGTGGGGAGTGTGAGATGACTACCCTTTTCTATGTGTGTGACTCCTAAGGCAAGAGGTGATTACCCGTTAGCCTTTAAGTTGGTCATGGAGGCGATTACCTATGATCCTTATGTGTTTATGTGGAGGCGAATGCCTACATTATACATTAAAATTGATATGGAGGCGAATACTTATATCACTTTAGTAATGATATGGAGGCGAATACAAATATCACCTTAAAATGGACATGGAGGCGAATACCTATGATTCATTAACCTGTATGACTTGTGGAGACTCCCCTTTTGTTTATGAGTTATTAGTCTGTGTGAAAAGAGGTGATTACCCTTGTTTGTATGATTCCATGATATATGTGGCTTGAGGTGATTCCCCTTGTCCTTCATGATGAAATACACATTTATGCCTTAAGGTGACACCCCTTGCATTTGTGAACATGAGTATGACTCATTTGGATAGTAGGTCTAGATACCTATCCACTTCATGCATGACTTAGAGGTGAATACAGTTGTCTTTATGACGTTAAGAAATGATGAATGTAACACCACTAAATATTAAAACCGATATTTGCATTTCGATACACCATTCATTAATTACTTCAGTATGTTTTATTCTCATTTTAGGAACTTGAAATTATGTAATATTTGTAAATTTGCATACCATAAATTGGGACTCTTGTCTTGTTTAAATTTTAGACCAACTAAATTTCTAAATGACAAGCCGTTATACCTTTCACTTGTTTTTTTGGGATAAATTTCTCTATTGAATTATAATTTATATATCTTAGATTAATCTCTTTTAAAATGTGCAAGTATTATATTAGCTTTCTCGTTAAGTAGTATCACCCTTTCGAGAGGGTTATTCCAATAAACATGAATGATGAACCTAGAGTGTCTAGCTTAGCATGGGTAAAATTATGGGGTCTTGTCCATGCATGGCACAAGCTTGTCTTAAGGTGACTCATGAGGTGTTTTTCTTATATGATGTACGCTAGATAGGATTATGCCATAGTTGCCTTCCTTGACATGACATGATTGACTAAAGGTGATAGTTCCCTGTTCTATATGAAGTAGGTTAAAGAGTGAGACCAAATGAAGGGTAAGTATGCTTATATTGACTTCAAGTTTATGCTTAGCGTGAATGGTATTATGGGATGCCCTTCATGCATTGCACAAGTGTGCTTTGAGGCTACTTAAGAGTTTCGTACTCATATGATATGAAAGCCTAAGACTTGACCAATTATACATACTATGATTAAGATGACCAAAAAGAGGTACTCGGCTTGGGTGGTATTATGGGATGCTATTCATGCTTTGCACATGTGTGCTTTTGAGGTTACTTAAGAATGGTGCTATTATGGTATAGATAACCAAGAGTCAATTATGCTTATTATGATTATGATTTATCTTCTGTTCTCATTTATTATGTCTTATGTTGACTTATGATTATATGATTCTTATGTTGGAGATTATGCTATGATCATGTTACTATCTCTTATGCTTATGTCTTATGTTGACTAACCATTTTGAGATGTTCTTATGATGTTGTGCTAGCTTTCATACTTGGTACATTTTGTAGTAACGCATATTGACTACATTATAATCAAATGTAGGGTTTCAGTGATTGAGTTGCTTGTAGGCTAGGTTCCTAAGGTGCAAGAAGAGTTTAAGGATTGGTGAGTCCTCATAGCTTTGTGGACAAACCCATTATGTTCCCTTTATGTTATTTCTTTATGTTTTAGACTTTTGTATGGGCTGCGTCCCAAGACTTTTATCCAAGAGTTTAATAGATGGTTTGAGATAAAGGTTTAGTAAAGACTTCCGCTTGTTTAGTAAAATGTTTTCGATTGTATGGTTTTAAAGAAGATTTAAATTTCCCATACTTTTCTAGTATCTTATGTTATGATTATGCTAAGATCTTGTATGAGACCCCTTCGGGGTCAAGTACGTCATGCTACGTCTAGGGGGTACCCCTGGGTCGTGACAAACTTGGGAATAAGAGCACATGGTTTAGAATGGTTCTAGGATTGTCTCGAACCACGTCTAGTAGGGTCTTGTTCATAAATGTGAAGCACACCACATTTATGAATAGGAGGCTATTGTATGTTTTGGAAATCTCACTTCTTCATTCTCTTAGTTGTGCCATAGAGTTTGGCTTTAGTAGGCCCTTTTTCTAATCCGTGCCTATGGTTTTTCAGGGTATGGCTAATACAAGGGCTAATGCTAGGATGGTTGAGGAAGGTGATGAGGAGCAAGAGGTTCCTCTCCAAGTTTCTCTACAAGCTCCTCCTCAAGTTCCTATTGATGCGGGAGCTATGAGAAATATGGAGATAAGGTTGGCTCTCCAAATATTGACTCAAGCCTTGACGGCCCAAACTAATAGGGAAGTAGTTGCTTAGGCTAATCCAAATGTGAATTCAGCTGCTTTGAGGGTGAGAGAGTTTTTGAGGATAAACCCTTCAGAGTTTTATGGCTCCAAGGTGGAGGAAGATCCTCAAGGTTTCATAAATGAGGTGTATAAGGTGCTTGCTATCATGGGATTGACTATGGTTGAGAAACCAGAACTAGCCTCTTATCAATTGAGGGATATAGCACAAATTTAAGAGCAATGGAAAGATAGTAGACAGGTAGAAGAAGGCCTGATAGAGTGGGAAGGGTTTAAAGAGGCATTCCTTGATAGGTTTTTTCCCCTAGAGTTGAGGGAGCTAAAGATGCAAGAGTTAATAAATCTTAAACAAGGAGGTATGAGTGTAAAAGAGTATACCCTTATGTTCACCAAACTATCCAAATATGCTCCAACCATAGTGGGGGATTCAAGGGCCAAGATGAATAAGTTTGTGATGGGAGTGTCCGAATTAGTGGTCAATAAATGTCGTTCGGCAATGCATATCCCTAGTAAGAATATTTCCTGTCTCATGGTGCATGCTCAACAAATTGAGAAGCAAAAGCTTAAAAAATGAATAGGGAGGAGAAAAAGAGGTCTAGGTTGGATGATGACAAGTCTTTGGATAATGAGTCTGATGGACATGGTCGCCCTAGGTTTAGACAAAAGTTCCCTAAGCAAGGTCCCTCAAGTACTCCTAAGTTTAACCAAAAAAAGGTGTCTAACCCCGAGTCCCAAGATGATGATAGTGAGATTCTATTACCGGGGTGTAGTAAGTGTGATAGAAGGCATGAGGGTGAATGCTTAGCAGGTTCTAATGTTTGTTTTGGTTGTGGTGAGTTGGGCCACAAGATAAGGCATTGCCCTAAGGTTGCTAGAAATGAAGAGGATAGTCGTCGTAGGTCTCAACCCTACCCTTCCTCCGATTCAATTGGTTTGGGAAGGAGTGATCCAAAGAAGTATAAATCTAAAGCTCTCCAATCTAGAGGTGATCAAGAGTGATCTCCTCATGTCCCATACGGTATGTGTTTTCATACTTTTTCAAGATTCCGGTGTTCCTTGTCTTTTATGACTTGATAGATTGGAAGTGATAGACTTTGATGTTGCCTTTAGTATGAATGGTGTTTTATTGTTGCCTTTTTGTTATGAAAAGATGTTTAGAAGTGATTGTGTAGGCTTTCTCCCAAGGGGGAGATAGTGTGCCTATTTAACAAGGTTATCGTGTGTTTATATGTTGCCATAATTTTCTAATATGCTTGTTCATGAAAATGCTTAGGTCTTGTTAGAAATGACTTATATGCATTGTTTTCCTCATGTTGTAGTGCATGTGAATATAGTTGCATATAGACTTCATGAGATGAATTAATGAGCATGCTTTAGTTTTGGAGTTGAAAGATTCTTCCTTGAAATGAATGCCTTTTGAGAGTAAATTGCATATGGTCTCCATGAGAGTATGTTGAGCATGTTATGACTAGGAGATGGCAGTTCCTCCTTGAACATGGATATTTATGAGAATTTTATGCATAGTTGGGTTGTTTGATGTAGTTCCAACTCCCTTGTGGTACATTGAGTATGTTTAGTTTAGGAGTGAAGTTTTTCTCTCTTGGTTGTGTGCATTTAGATGTAGTACATGCATGATGGGATGCTAGTCTAGAGCCATTTCCCTTACGAAGTGTTTAGAAATGTCATTCGAGGATGAATGTTCCCAAGGGGGAGATATTGTAATACCCCGGACGCTAGTAGACTAAACTAGGGCCTTAAGCTAGGGTTTTAGAGTTTGAAGTGTGTGGAATAGATTCGTAGATGAGAATTCCCATACTTAGAATGATGGGTTTAGTGGTTAAATGTCAAGGTACGTGTTAGACCCCGTAATTTAGAAGACCACCTAAGGTTTGGTATACGGTTGCAAGGGCAAATTTCAAGGTCCAGGGGCAAAGCCTAAGACAAATGCCAAGGCTACCTAACCTTGGCCAAGTACTGCCCCAGGGTTCACGACCAGTGGTCTTGACCACGGTCCGTGAAGGGGTCCGTGAAGACCCCTTAGCCTTGTAGGAGATGAAGCCTTGAGGCTTAGCTACTGTCCAAGGGACCACGAGCCACTTCATGGCCAGGGGTCATGACCACGGCTCATGGTCATGCCTTTGTTTTAAGGGAGTTTTGCAAGTTGAGGGGAGCCACTGCTCAAGGGACCGCGGGCACCACCATGGGTCGTGGTGCCCTTGATAGCTCGTGAACATGGGCGTGGCCCCTTGCAAGGGGCTGCCTAGTGAGGGGTTAATTAGTAAATTTACTTTAAGTTAGTATTAAGTGGGGGTCATTTTATATGAGTTTTATTCAGCTATATAAGATATTATAAGTCATTAGCCCCAATTTTAAGTCACTTTTCACAAAACCCAAATCACTATTCTCTCAAATATTTCTCTCTCTAGAAAACCCAAGGAGGCTAGGTCGAAATTCTCCATTGAAGCAAGCCTAGTAGGGCTTTGATTAAGGTATGTTTAGCTTATTCATCTATGGGTTCTTCCACTCATAGAGCGCCCTAGAAATCCCCCAGTTGTGAAATCAAAAACCCAATTTTAGCTAGGGTTCTTCTTACATTGTGCGTAGGGCTTGGGTGTGATTCCAATCTAGTGGACAATGCCTAAATATGATTGTATGGACATTGAATTATGATACTATGATGAATTTATGTGATTTATATGGTTAACCCTAGTTTACTTGATAATTTTCATAATTTGTGGATTTATGCCATTAGAGGTGAAATTCAAGGTTCATGAGTGATCTTCTTAAATCAATGTCATGTGTAGTAATTGATCAAATTTAGGATCATATAATCATGGATTGAACTATACTTTATTGAATATGAAGGATCTAGACTTGTAAAGTTGAATTTGAACCTTTATGACCGATTGTGACTAGAATCACCTAGTAATGAAAGATGTGATTGAAATACCTTGAAATCTAGGTATAATGATGAGATTAAGAAAGAAATCTTGAGGGAAAGGCTTTTGATCATAATAGTTAGGGCTTTAGAGTGAAGCTAATATGATTAACTATTGATGCTAAGGTTTTGCAAGTAAAGTCTAAATGTGAATATAAGCATGATAGATAGAGTTTTGGTGGAGGATCTTTACCTACCTAATCCACCTAATAAAGGCTTGAATGTGTGAAGTGATAGATTCACTTAAGTTATGATGATACCAATGTCTAATGTAGAATTCTAGATATGGTTTTATGCATGAATATGATATGACATGAAAGGTTCTCTCTCACATAGAATGATTCTAAACATTTATGCCTTGAGGTGACTCCCTCTTGCATTTCTGAACATGAGCATCACTAGTTTGGATAGTAGGTCGAGATACCTCTTGAATTCATGCATGACTAAGAGGTGATTACCCTTGTCTTTATGATGTTAAGAAATGATGAACATGAATGATGAACCTAGAGTGTCTAGCTTAGCATGGGAAGGATTATGGGGTCTTGTCCATGCATGGCACAAGCTTTCCTTAAGGTGACTCATGAGGTGTTTCTCTTATATGATGTATGCTAGATAAGATTGTGCCATAGTTGCCTTCCTTGACATGATATGATTGACTAAATGTGATAGTTCCCTTGTCTATATGAAGTAAGTTAAAGAATGAGACCAAATGAAGGGCAAGTATGCTTATGGTGACTTCAAGGTTATGCTTAGTGTGAATGGTATTATGGGATGCCCTTCATGCATTGCACAAGTGTACTATGAGGTTACTTAAGAGTTTAGTACTCATTGATATGAAATCCTAAGACTTGACCAATTATATATACAATGATTAAGATGACCAAAAAGGGGTACTCGGCTTGGGTAGTATTATGAGATGCTATTCATGCTTTGCACATGTATTCTTTTGAGGTTACTTACGAATGGTGCTATTATGGTATAGATGACTAAGAGTCAATTATGCTTATTATGATTATGATTTATCTCCTATGCTCATTTATTATGTCTTCTGTTGACTTATGATTATATGATGCTTATGTTGGAGATTATGCTATGATTATGTTACTATCTCTTATGCTTATGTCTTATGTTGACTAACCATTTTGAGATGTTCTTATGATGTTGTGCTAGCTTATATACTTGGTACACTTTGTACCAATGCATATTGCCAACATTCTAATCAAATGTAGGGTTTCGGTGATAAAGTTGCTTGAAGGCTAGGTTCCTAAGGTTGAAGAAGAGTTGAAGGATTGGTGAGTCCTCATAGCTTCGAGGACAAACCCATTATGTTCCCTTTATGTCATTTCTTTATGTTTTAGACTTTTGTATGGATTGAGTCCCAAGACTTTTATTCAATAGTTTAATTGATGGTTTGAGATAAAGGTTTAGTAAAGACTTCCGCTTGTTTAATAAAATGTTTTCAATTGTATGGTTTTAAAGAAGTTTTAAATTTCCCATACTTTTCTAGTATCTAATGTTATGATTATGCTAAGGGCTTGTATGAGACCCCTTCGGGGTCAAGTACGCCATGCTACATCTAGGGGGTACCCCTGGGTCGTGACTGTTAGCTTGGGGTCATTCGTGATCCTAAGTCCCGTGTTTACATCAAGAGGGTAGCCTCGAGGCATGACAAACTTAGTATTAGAGCATTAGGTTTAAGATTCCCAAGATGTCTGAAAAGCCTTACTAAGTAGAGTCCCTTTCATGAGTGTGAAACGCACCACACCTATGATGTTGAGGCTACAAAGTGTTTTAGAGAAAACTTCACTTTCTTGTTATTCTTATCGTGTGTGGTATGTTCTCCTTTCGAATTCGACGTTATGCTTTTCAGATCATGCCTCTTCATAGAGCTTACGAAAGGAATACTAATGCCCGCAACGCTAATGCAGTTCCTCTAGTCCCAGACCATGAAATTTCAAATGAAGAGTTGCAGAATGTTATCCAACTTTTGGTTCAGAGTGTAGCCAATCAGAACAACTAGCAGGTTCTAGTTCCTACAAATACTAGTGGTGGATCAGTGGCAGCTAGGGTCCGAGATTTTGTTCGAGTGAATCCTCTTGAGTTTCTAGGGTCGCAAGTTGGTGAAGATCGCTAGAACGTCTTTGATGAGGTAAAAAAGCACTTTGGAGTGATGCAATTGATTGGAAATGATAGAGTAGAGTTGGCATCCTACTAGAATAAGGAAGTGGCTCAAATTCGGTTTGCGGAGTAGAAGGAAAATAGGGGTGAAAATGCAACTCCTGTGACTTGGGAGTGTTTTACCCTAGCTTTTTTGGACAGGTTCTTCCCAAGAGAGTTGAGGGAGGCTAAGGCCCAGGAATTTATTAATTTGAGACAAGGTTCAATGTCAGTCAAGGAGTGTGGACTAAAGTTCACCCAACTCTCCAGGTATGCTCCGTATATGGTTGTCGATCCCAGGGCCCAAATGAGTAACGACTCATGCTATGTTCTTAAAGGATATGACTTGGTAAAGATAGAGTGCAGAAATGCTATGTTGTTAAAGGATATGAATATCTCTAGGCTCATGACTTATGCTCAGTAGGTTGAGGGAGATAAGCTTAGAGAACTAGCTAAGGACAACAAAAAGGCTAGAATAGGTAACTATGAATACTCTCAGCAGATATCGAATCATGGAAATCGCTCATAGTTTCAGCAAAGGTCTTGAGCTCCAGCACCTTCATCAGCTAGTGCTCCGTCCCCTAGGTTTTGACAGGATAAAAAAGGTAGGGCATCAGGCTCTAAATCTCAGGGGAGTGTTTCAGGTAATAAGACCTACCTAACTTGTCCAAAGTATGGCAAGAACCATCCGGGCGAGTGTCTTGCAGGAAAGGAAAGATTTTTGGGTGTGGCCAGTTTGGCCACAGGTTAAGAGATTGCCCGTCTTCTAAAAGAGGACAATAAAGTAACAATATTAGGGCTCAGTCTACTGTCCCAACAATACCAGCAGGTCACCCAACTTAGTAGGGTGCTTCATCTTGTACAAGTGGTGGTCAGTGCCACAACAGGTTGTATGCTCTCTATGCTCGCCAAGATCTGGATGATTCTCTTGATGTGGTTACTGGCAAGTTATGAGTCTTTCATTTAGATGTTTATCATTTGTTAGATCCAAGGGCTACTCTGTCCTTTGTAACTATATATATAGAAGTAAACTTCAGTTTCAGTCCAGAAAATCTATTAGAACCCTTCTCACTCTCTACTCCAGTTGGTTACCCAATTATAGCTAGATGGGTATACAAAAATTGCCTTGTCACAGTCTCTCAAAAAGTCACCTTAGCAAATCTTGTAGAGTTATAAATGGTAGACTTTAATATCATTCTAGGCATTGATTGGTTACATTTCTATTATGCCTCAGTCGATTGTAGAACTAGGATCATTTTTTTTCAGTTTCCAAGCAAACCAGTCTTAGAATAGAAGGGTAGTAGCTAAGTGCCTATGGGTCAATTTATTTCATACCTTAAGGCCAGTAAGATGATCTCTAAATGGTACATCTACCATCTTGTTCGAGTTAAAGATTCAAACTCTGAATCCCTAACTCTTGAGTGAGTTCTAGTTGTAAAAGAGTTTCCACAAGATCTTTCGAGAATTCCTCCCAAAAGGGAAATCAACTTCGTAATAGATCTCCTTCTAGATACCCAGCCTATTTCGATTCCTCCTTATAGAATGGCTCTAGCTAAGCTTAAGGAATTGCAGGAATAGTTGAAAGACCTTCTAGATAAGGGCTTCATCAGACCTAGTATCTCTCCATGGGGTGCTACAGTGTTGTTCGTGAAAAAGAAAGATGGCTCTCTCAGGATGTGCATTGCCTATCGGCAATTGAACAAAGCCACAATCAAGAATAAGTACCCTACCCCTAGGATTGATGACCTATTCGACCAACTTCAAGGTGCTAGTCATTTTTCGAAAATAGACCTCAGATCCAGTTATCATTAGCTCAAAGTCAGAGATAGTGACATTGCGAAAACAACCTTCTGAACTCGGTATGGTCATTATGAATTTATAGTTATGTCTTTTTGACTAACCAATACTCCTACAACTTTTATGGATTTGATGAACATGGTGTTCAAGCAATATTTGGACTTGTTCATCCTTATCTTAATTGATGATATCCTCATTTACTCTAGGAATGAGGAAGAACATGTAACTCATCAGAGGGTTGTTCTGCAAACTCTCAAAGATCGCCAGTTGTTTGCTAAGTTTAGCAAATGTGAGTTTTGGTTACAATTAGTTGCTTTTCTTATGAACATAGTGTCTAGTGAAGGGATCCGAGAGGATTCTTAGAAAATAGAGGAAGTGAAGCAATGGCCCAGACCCATGTCTCCATAGATATCAGGAGTTTCTTGGGGTTAGCTGATTATTATAAAAGGTTCGTGGAAGGATTTTCATCCATAGCTTCTCCATTGACTAAGATGACCTAGAAAAAGGTTAAGTTTCAGTAGTCAGATGAGTGTGAGAAGAGATTTTCAGAACTAAAACTAGGCTTACTATAGCTCATGTTTTGACTCTACTAGATGGTTCAGACGGTTATGTTATCTATTGTGATGCATCTAGAGTCGGCCTGGGTTGTGTTGATGCAATGAGGTAAGGTTATAGCTTATGCTTCTAGAAAACTTAAGGTGCATGAGAAAAGCTATCCGACTCATAACCTAAAGCTTGCAACTGTAGTATTTGCCCTAAAGATTTGGAGGCATTACTTGTATGGTGTTCACGTAGATGTGTTCACAAACCATAAGAGCCTTTAGTATGTGTTCACCTAGAAGGAGTTGAATCTTTTCCAGAGGAGATGGCTTGAATTCCTCAAGGACCATGACATGAATGTGCTTTACCATCCTGGTAAGGCCAATGTAGTAGCCAATGCTCTTAGCAGACTATCGATGGGTAGTGTAGCACATGTTGAGCGAGAAATGAAGGAATTAACAAAAGATGTTCACCAGCTTGCTCTCTTAGGAGTCCGCCTTATGACATATTAGATGATGGTGTGATAGTTCAGAATGGGTCAGAATCTTTATTGGTAGCGGAGGTTAAGGAAAAACAAGACAGTGATCCTATATTGCTTCAATTGAAGGGTGCAGTTCATCAGTAGAAAGTTGACATTTTCTCCAAGGGGGAGATGGTGTGCTTCGCTACCAGGGTCGCTATGTGTTCCTAAGCTGGGTGAGTTGAGACAATAAATCTTTATAGAAGCCCATAACTCTAGGTATTCTATTCATCATAGTGCAAGCAAGATGTACCATGATCTGCGGGGAGTCTTTTGGTGGACTGCCATGAAGAGGGATATAGCATATTTTGTGGCTAAGTGCCCTAATTTTCAATAGGTGAAGGTAGAACATCAGATACCAGGAGGTATGACTCAAGAGATTAACGTTCCTATATGGAAGTGGGAGGTGATCAACATTGACTTCATTAGAGGTTTACCTCGTACTCTCACACAACATGACTCCATTTCGGTAATAGTAGACAAAGTTACTAAGTTCAATCACTTCTTGGCTGTCAAGACTACATATTCAACGGAGGAGTACGCTAAACTCTACATCCATGAGATAGTCAGGTTGCATGGGGTTCCTCCATCTAACATTTCACATAGAGGTCCTTAGTTCACCTCATATTTTTGGAAGTCATTTGAGAAAGGTCTTGGTACAGAGGTAAATGTCAGCACAACATTTCATCCACAAGTGGATGGTCAGGCAGAGCGTACCATTCAGAACTTAGAGGACATGTTGAGAGCTTGCGTGATCAACTTCAAGGGCAATTGGGATGATCACCTTCCTCTTATAGAGTTTGCCTATAATAATAACTATCGTTCCAGTCTCAGATGGCCCCTTATGAGGCATTATATGGGCGTACATGCAGATCTCCAGTTAGTTGGTTTAAAGTAGGTTAATCAGCATTGATTAGGCCAGATTTGTTTCATGATGCTATCGAAAAAGTTTTGCTCATCATAATAGACTTAAGACAGCTCAGAGTTGTCAAAAGTCCTATGCAGATGTGAGGAGGAGGGACTTAGAGTTTGATATCGATGATTGGGTTTTCCTGAAAGTGTCACGTATGAGGGGGTGATGAGATTTGGCAAGAAAGGGAAACTTAGTCCCAGATTTGTAGGTCCTTACAGAATCCTTAAGAGGGTTGGAAATGTGGCTTATAAGTTAGAGTTCCCGGCACAAGTAGCAGCGGTTCATCCAGTCTTTCACATTTCCTTGTTGAAGAAGTGTGTGGGTGATCCGGCATCTATTGTACCATTAGAGTGTGTGGATGTGAAGGATAGTCTTACTTATGAGGAGGTTCAGGTTGAAATTCTTGATCGTTAGGTTCGAATGTTAAGAAATAAAGAAGTCGCTTCATTTAAGGTTTTATGGAGGAGTCAGTCTGTAGAGGGAGCTACTTTGGAAGTAGAAGCAGCCATGAAGGCCAAGAATCCTCATCTCTTTCCTTCCGATTCCAGTCAAGCTTGAGGTAATGGTTCCTCTCCAGTATCTTATTTACTCTTGCGTAAGATCAGTCTCAGTATCTTGTTACTTCAGTTATACTTGCATTTCAAAATCTTTGCATGTTCTTGGAACTCAGTTTAGTCAGATTTCAGTTTCTAGTACTTAGTGGTAGGGATTGCAGCTCCTTCCCTCCATATTCAGCTACTTTAGACTCAATTCGAGGACGAATGTTCCCGAGGGAGAGATAATGTAACACCTCAGATTCAAAAAAGGATAAATTGCAGATTTTTAGAAGTTGCAGGTGCTACCAACAGAGGCCACCTATGGACCGTAGGTGGGGTCCATGGTTTGTGACCTCAACTCCACCCAAAAATTTCAGAAAGAGTCATGAACCACGCCAAGACCTACGGACCATAGGTTGTACCAAGGTCCGTGGTCCAGGTCTGTGGTTCAGACCCCAGTTCCCAACTCTCTGAAGCCAAATGACGAGATGACAAGACGAGCTATAGGTCCATCCATAGTTCGTCGATCATGCCCGTTATTGGCCTCGACAACTTTTAAGTTAGGGTCATTTTGGTCTTTTCCCGTATGCGTTGGACACCTAAACTACGTCATTTAACCCGTAAACTACGTAGTTTTAGTCAGTATAAAACTTAATCAGATCTTTCCCTATGCATTTCATTCACAAAAATCAATCAAACCAGAGAAAAGGGAGAAGAAATAGTTGACCCAAAGTGTAACAAGTTGTGTTTCCATAAGGTAATTAAAAAAGATTGACCTTTTTTTTCACAGGCCATCATTTGGCCTCTTTCTCTTCATCCCAAATACATTGCTAATGTTTTTTAAGCTATTAAACACATTAGTTCCCTTTAAAAAAAGGTAGAGGAGGCCTAATTTCAGTTTTTCCCTTAAAAGATCTTTTGTTAGATCTCCACGGATGATCCATGGGTAGAAAAATACGATAATCCATATAACACATTTTTCTACTATCTTTCAGATATCAAGAATTAGTGGCAGATTTACAAACAGGACAAGCCAACTTTCCTTTTTACTTCAACCAGATAACATAACATATGCAAGAAAGTCACTGACTATCCATATAAGGGCTGCTCACATTTGGAAGGTTTGATTTCTTGAGGCATCATATGTTTCAATCCTTAAATTCCACAATGTTTTTAACTCATTTATAAATGGCGCTAAGTAAAAATCAAAGTTATTTCGAGGTGATCGTGGCCCTGTTATAAGAAAGAAAGTATATAGTATCTTGGTTTCATGCACATCCAAGGGTGCATTTATATACCATCAAAATAATTGGCCTTGTGCTGTGAGATATACTCATGGTTCAAAATGGATTGAATCCATCACTTGACAAGCCAAGTCTCAAATTATGAAAAACTAGTGCAAAATCTTGATACAAGCTACCAAATTCTTTCCATGTTTGGCCATCAGAAGGGTGCCTTAACTTTCCATCTTTGGAGTGCTCCTCATCATTCCACCTCAATGAATCTACTATCTTTGAGCACATAAATAACCTTTTGAGTCTAGGAATCAACGGAAAGTGTCTCAAGATCTTTGTTGCAACACAATGAAGTCTTTTAGATGGCTTAACAACCTCACTATCTACTTCAGAAGGTTTAATATATCGAGAAACTTTGCAAACATGACAAAATTCATCATCCTTATGATCATTCCTAAACAACATACAATCATTGGGACATGCATCAGTCTTCTCATAATCTAGACTAAGATTCTTAACCATAAACTTGGCTTTATTGTAGGACGAAGGAATGTTCATCTTGGGCATCACCTCTTTTAATAACTTTAGAAGATAAGTTAATGATTCATTGCTCCATCTATGGAGAAACTTCAACAAATATAAACGTATTATGAAAGATAATCTGAAGAATCATTTACAATTAAGATATAGTTCTTAGCTTGCCTCTTCAACTAAGTTATAAAATTTCTTGGCATCTACATTTAGACCTTCATCAACTCCTTTATCTTGTGCAACATCTCTAAATTGATCATTCAGAAACCCATCAATGTCATCATGTGATTCATTCATATGATCATCAACATTCAAATCGATTGCCCATTCACCATGTTTCATCCATCTTTCATAATTTTCAATAAATATTTGATCTATATGATGATTAAACACTACATTCTTTCTAGTCCAACAAATATTGCGACATTGATTACATGGGCACTGAATTTCTTCACCTTGAAGATCTCTATAAGTATAAGAAAATCTAAGAAAGATTTAACACCATCAATAAACTCTTTGCAATACCTGTGTAAATTCAACCAATCCTTGGATGGAGCATTTGAATTCCTAAAAATCAAATATTAATGTTCAATTTAAATATACAAGAACATTAATTACTCCACAATTAAATTATAAAAAATATGAGTAAGTAGTCAGAATCATGTATTGATAGATGAAAGATTTTCTTACCTAGTCATGACCCTTATGCTAAGCAAAACTCAAGTTTAAATCCAACGATAACAAACTAGAAGGAGACATTAGAGTAGATTGATTACAAATATAAAACAAGTTGAGGATGTTCCAACAATTCCCCAATATAAAAAAAAAAAAAAAAAAAAAAAAAAAAAAAAAAAAAAACCCAAGCCAGCAATTACCTTAAACTTAATTGAAGAACCAAATGGAATAAACCTCAACTTCAATAAACCCAGATGCAATAAACCTCGACTTCAAAAATAGAAATTCTTACCTAATAAAATATATTCGAACAAACCTCTTCCGATAGGAAAGAAAAATGGTTAGTAGTAACTTATATTGACGGTGGGAAGCATCAATGGAGCTCCAAGACTTCAACTTCAAAAATAAATTTAAATTTCAAAAGATATTTGAAATCAGAGATTAATTTTGAAACCATTCAATTTGATTTGTGAAAAAATCATTACTTTGTCAATACAAATTTGGACACTAATTTCTGTATATAAAGTGTAGTGAAAGAAGAAATACTTGAATCAATTGCATTACTTAGGGTTTACTGATGAACCTTCGCCAAGTTTTTATTTATGGGCAAGGAGTTCTCTTATGAGGCTTAGAGATATTTTTTTTGAGTTAATATTTTTTTTTTTGGCCAATTTAAAATTTGAGAGAGCATAAAATATTTGGAGGGAACAAATTATATTAGTGAAAATATTAAGAAAACTATAATGCCACACTTGTAAAGTGTTGTTTTAAAAATTATAAAAAAGCACATTTTAAGGGTGTAGTCATATGGGTAAATAGGTGTAGCCAATTATATCATGATATGGGAACGCTTATTAAGTGTACCCTATACCACTACAGAGCATGCCATACAAACGATGCTAATAATATTGTGGCCAAAATCTAAACACTAAGGCTACGCTTTAAAAGCGCTCCACCAAATATTTTGGGCAACTCTTTGCAAGAATTGCAAGATTTAGATTGGCCTTAGGCCCAAAATGTGGTGGTGGGAGGCCAAAAATCAGGTTGCCCTAAACGGCTTATGATTCCCTAAACAAACCAATAAGGGTTGCGTAAAGGGTTCATGGTCTGTTTTGGCTTTGTGGAGTTGTCCTTTAACTCACTTTAACCTTTTTCAAAACCCGAGGTGTTACAATATCTCCCTCTTGGAAATATGTGTCCTCGAATAGAACTCAAACTAGCATGAAAAGAGTAGGAGAGAAACTAACAACCCAACATGAATGCAACTTCATCAAAATGCACAAAACCAAGGAAGAACATCCAATCCAAGCTAAAACATATTCAAAATATCATTTCATAAAACATACATGAAATCATACACGGATGCACATAATCATGAATCAATCAATCAATCAAGCTAAATCATATTCTCAAAAATCAAAATTTTTATGAGCATGCATGCATGAGGAAACATGAGAGTGACTAAACCAAAAGAATCCTAAAGAGTGAAAATGAGAGGCTAATGCCTCAAGCTAGACCCGAAGATAACATAAAGAGATAGGGATACTAAGACATCACATCACCTCCATCCTTTCATATATAAAACCATAGTGAGGAACCCTTCCAACAATTTAAATAATTCCACACACACACCGACTATGAAGCACATTATCTCCCCCTTAGGAGCAATTCTCTATAGTCTTTTCGAATCCATCTCCCTCAACCCAGACATATCACAAAAGTCTTAACAACCACAGAACCATTACTATAAGCAAACACTTTAAGAAATTTCCACAAGGATTTCAAGGTCAACATCAAACACAATAACCATACATGGAGTCTTACCATAACCAACTAAACACCCAATATCAAGCAATGCGTAACCACAAGCTAAAAGACCATAACTTACCAATAACCACATCCAAAGAACCCTCATGATCTTGTCGAGTCGGAAGAGCACGAAACATATTTTTCATTGAAGCACTCGAACTAGAACCACTAGGTTTAACTTGCCTATCATCCATTCCCTTAGTAGTAAGAATTGGGGAATCTCTCATTTTGTGACCACTCTTTCCACACCCAAAGTATGCATTTGAACTGGCTAGACACTTGATGTTTGCGTAATCAAGACACAACTTCCAACGCAAGTGTCTATGATCGTACAATAGTTTAGTAACCCAACCAAGGGATGGGATCGTTCCCAAGAGAGTGGCTTTGAGAATTAATAGAACAATAAAATTAGTTCTAACTAGTTGTAGCTAAAGACATTAATGATTAAAAACATTGTAAATTAAAGGGTGACACAAGAGTGTCAATTAACAATGGGGTTTTGTCACTAGTAAGTAAAAACAGCAAAATAAACAAGGATTTCCAAGTAATGAGAGGGGATCCTTGGGATGTGATGGGAATACGGGCTAAGCTAGATTATTGGGTACATGCTTTCGATAGAAGATTCATAGAATAATTGTGACTAGGCTAAACTTTAAAGGGATTAAGCTCTCTCTCGAGCAACTTACCCCATTTCAAATGCATTCCTCTCAGACACCCACTTGCTGTATGAAGACCAGCCTACGCCTTAACCCACTAACTCTCTTGAGTTGAGTGTATCAGAATGAGACTAGGATTCACTCTCTCGAGATAAACCTCATGTTGACCCACTCCCACCGGCCATCAATTTAGTAGTTTTAGTTTTACCACCTCTCTCTCGAGCAAGCCAAAAACACTTAAATAAACATATATTTGCAACTACAAATTCATTAAATTCATCCACAACTACTAAACGAAATCACAATTAAACTACGATTAAACTATCAACAACCAAGACCCAACAATTATCTTAACCCATATTCGCTAAATCACACCCCAAGAATTGTGTTTTTTAGCCACACAAGTATAAGAGATAGAAATTTATACCAAATTGAGCTCGCATTCAACTGGGTATGAATATTTAAGTCTTGATATAGGCCAAAATTGAAGAATCCAAGAGACCCAAATCCAAATCTTGAAGATGAAACCCTTCGAATTTTCAAGTCTTCAAAACCCTCTCAAACTTAGAGCAAAAATATCAAAAGTACTATTCTATATGAAAATTATAATAATTGTTCCACCCTTAAAACTACAACTCTAACTAGTGTTTCTAGTTTTCACAGATTTGTGCTGCAGCAGATCATTCGGCGTCGTTAGTCAGAATCGCCGATCAACTCGGCGATTCGCCTTTCGGTGTAGTTCATCTCCGTCTTGCACCAGCCTTCAGCATTGTCATGCTCTGGGTCATTGGGCGACATGGTACTACTTCACAAAACTTCTCGGTGACTCCTTTTTCCACCGACTTGATCCTTTCCTTCAAGGCTCAGCACACTAGAACAAAAGGTGAACTAAGACCCTTCGGCGACTTGCCAAGTGGACTCGGCGATCCTCAGGCCTTCATTTCTTCGTTCTTTTCAACCTTTTCATTCCTTTTTGCAACGTAGTGTCCATGCTTTTCTTCAAATTTCAAATACCTGAAACTGAAGGGTTTTCATCAGATATTGAGATAAAATAAGCATTTGAGAAAATAATTTCTATTAAAATATAGCCCCAAATGAGTCCAATTTGTGGACTCATCAACACCCCCAACTTAAACTTTTGTCTGTCCTCAAGCAAACTCAAGTTCAGCCATACAAAAAGGGTGTCTCAAATAGTGCTACACAAGACTCAATCATGAATTCACACAACAAGACTCAATTTACTTATGTACAGATCAAATGTGCACTCAAAGATTAAAGGTGTGACTACCAATATCAAAGAATCTTGTGCTCATAGTACTTGCTTCAAATGCAAGTTCAAGCTCAACCAAAGTGTTCAAATGCCCTCACACAAGGAATGATTCCATATTCACACAATGGTTCACAGTTTAAAACTTTGGAATCAGATGCAATGCTCACTCTCACAAGGAAGAACACAATGCATAATTTCACCTATAGGTTTGCCAGTATTTTCCAATCAACATTTGTTTCAGCTCACTCAAGATCAAAAAGGTTTTTACAAGGCTTATAATGGGGTTGAGTGCAAAGGTATGGTCATTTAGGCTCAGTGACTTTCATTCTTATGAAATGTGGTGTTCACAACACTTCCTTTCCTTTTCCTTCATCATTCTCTTTAGTGCTCATAAGTCATCCTATTATTCATTTTTCATGGACTGTTTGGGAACCCTATTTCTTTTGTACTTTATTCCACAACTTTCTTTTTCATTCTTTTTCTTTTTCTTTCTCTTTTCTCTCTTTTTTTATTTTTTTTATATGGAGAGGTTCCATTTTTCTTAAAACCATGGGTAAGAGGAGACTTTCCTTGCACTTCTTGACTTGCCCTTATCTTTTCACCACACCCCCAACTTAGGCTTTTGGCCTAAGTTGGCTATTCAACTAACCACCACTTCATGACGATTATGGGTGATGGATAAAGAAAGTTTATGATTTCATCAAGTTTCTTCCAAAGGCTCAAGGGGTGTTCAAAAGTTGTTCACACACTCACAAGGTAGGTCACAAAAGAGGTATATGTCAAATTGGTTAACACTCTTAGAAGATGCCTAAGATCATATCAAGAGGTAGCATCAGTTAGTTGACCGGACCAACAGGGCAAATTCTAGGATCTATCATGCATGGTTCAAAGTAAGCTCATCACACTAGGCATTGACACTACAGTCAAACAAGACTCCACACTTTCGCTAGTGTGCAATGATCATCATAAGAGACTCAATTAGATAATTAGCTTGTCATAACGAGATGCAAATAGTTCATATATTGTTTATGAAACTTCCTTTGGCCTCATTATAGCTACGCATTCATGTTCGTTCGATTAAGAGCACTATTCAAGTCATCAATATTGATCGAAATCGAGACTTAAATTTTTCAAAAGAACAGCCACATTCAACACACGAGAGGTGGCAAAAATTTTCAGACTGGTCAAAATCATTTTTGCAATTTAAAATAAAAGGAGCCATAAGCTTAAACATCCATAGAAACAGTGTAAACACAATTTAAGCACAAAACCCTAATATAAAAAAACACGAACATCAATAGCACACAAATGTGGGCCTCACCCCACCACAAAAAAAAAATTTGTCCTCAAATACAAATAACACAGAATTCGAAATGTAAAATAAAGAAAGACAGAGAGGGAGGTAAAGAGGTGATCCTGGCTAATCTGTCGCTCTATCTGCCCGGGCTTCAGTGTCGATGTGTCAGCCTGGAATTTGATAATGGCCCCCGGAGCTTCTTCAGAAGATTCAGCGACAGCTGACTTACTGATATTGTCCAAGTCATGAGCCACCAAAAATGAGTGGATAGATGTGAAGAATCCACATCTCCACGAAGGAATAGTGGGGCATGGGGGGTTTGTTCTCTTGCTGGCACTGGGCTTCTTTCCCTCATTATCCATTTTGGGAGGATCTATTTCCTTTGTATTTTACCTGAAATTTTTTGCTCTTATTTGTCGGGGTGGCATATCTCTTCCACCTACTTTCGGTCTAGCCATTTTTGCAAAGCTTCGAGAAAAAGTTAGAAAGTATTCAAACAAAATCAAGGCAGTTCAATTGCAGAATCACTTCGCCGAACCAATTGGTGAAGCACACAACTACTTCGACGGTTCACCGAGTGCAATGCATAGATAATACAAAGGTGCAGACAAAGGGCGAACAGGAAGTCTCTCGGTGAGTCGCCGAATGCTTTTGGCGATCTAAGCCTTCTCGCCGAAAGTTACAAAATGCAATATCATATTTGTTATTAACTTAAAGGTGAGATGGGATTTAAGGTGAACTGCTGAGTGATTCGGCGAGCTCAACCCAGCTCGCCAAAGGACCCAACGTGCCTGCCTTTGACCCAACTTCCCGAATTCAACCCCGCAACCTCCAAAAACAAAATTAAGGCATGCACAAATCAAAAATTAGCCTTAGACCCAGTGAGAATCATGCACAACTCACAATTTTTCATCCAATTTAAATCGCAACCTTCAGGAATTAACTATTTAACTTAGTATAGGCAAAATTTGCGAACCTAACAGGCAAACAAATATTCTAATCCTACCAGAGAGGCTCATAACACATCATCAAAGTAATGCCATTTCATTTGAGTACAACTTTCGAGGAAAAGAACGCGGGGTTTGAACTACCAACCATTTATGCCGATCAAATGGATATTGAGATACTAGGAAGCAATGTAATCCAATCCGTAGCATAATTAAATATTAAAAATACTCTAAAAATGCAAGAAATGTAAAACTAGAGTGCAGGTGTGAGTTTGGGAAGATGAAAAAGTGAGGGAAAGTGAATGGGTTTGAAACTTTTAAACCTTTGGCTTGCAAAACCATCCAGTTTTCACCCATTCGGCGACATTAGTCCAGATCGGCGATCTATTCAGTGAAACGTCAAGTAGTCATTTTCCTCACCGAAGTTTACAGAACCTCCATATTTTGTGGGAGTCCAAACGGTGGTCTCTGTCAGGATCGCCGACACGGTCGGCAGTTCGCCAATAATTTCATGTGCTCGCTGAGTTTTATAGACTCCAATGCAAGATGGTCTTGAGTATAACAGCATTCTAGTTCGGAGTCACTGAACCGTTCAGCGATTCGCTGATTGGACTTGTTGCTCGCCAATCTGCACTTTTCGTTCACTCTCCACACTTCCATCTACACAATCCACACACCATTATGTTATCAAAATGAAAGAAAGCAATAAATGGTTTTTTGTTGCCTCCCAAACAGTGCCTTATTTAATGCTGTGGCACGATGTGGAAGTGCTTTCAAGCTTCCTCTAGATACACCACTTCAACCAAAGAAATCTCTTGACATTCCCCAAGATATAAGTTTAGATGTTGGCCGTTCACTTTAAATGGGGGTCCTTCTTGATCTCCAACTTCTATGGCACAATTGGGGAACACCTGCGTTGCTCTAAAAGGTCTAGACCATTTTGATTTGAGTTTTCCGGGAAAGAGTCTAAGTTGAGAGTTGTACAATAACACCCAATCTCCCACCTTGAAGTCTCGCTTGAGTATTCAAGCATCGTGCCATTTCTTCATCTTTTCTTTATAAATGGCTGAACTTTAATAAGATCTGAGTCTAAATTCATTCAGTTCGTTCAGCTGCTCTACCCTTCCCCTTGAAGTTTTTGACCAATCCAAATTTAAAGCTTTCAATGACCACAATGCTTTGTGTTCCAACTTGACGGGCAAATGACACGCCTTACCAATAACCAACTGATATGGGGACATACCAATAGGTGTTTTGTAAGTGGTTCGATATGCCCAAAGTGCATCGACGAGCTTCCTAGACCAATCAATTCTATTGCCATTCACTGTCTTTGTGAGGATGCTTTTGATCTCCCGATTTGATATCTCGACTTGGCCACTTGTTTGGGGATGATAGGGAGTTGCTACCTTGTGCTTTACCCCATATTTGCTCAGTGCCATTGAGAACCATTTATTGCAAAAGTGGGATCCCCCATCACTAATAATTGCCCTAGGAGTGCCAAATCTTGCAAAGATGTAAAGTTTCAAAAATTGGACAACATTTTTTCCTTCGTTGTTCGAAAGTGCAATAACTTCCCCCTATTTGGAAACATAATCTACAACTACCAAGATATATTTATTTCCAAATGAGTTCACAAATGGGCCCATGAAATTGATCCCCTATACATCGAATAGCTCGACCTCTAAAATAGGAGTAAGAGGTAATTCATGTCTTCTAGACACTCCGCCTTATTGCTGACATTGATAGCATTTCTTCGCAAATTCATGTGCATCCTTGTAGAGTGACGGCCAGTAATATCCACTCTGGAGCACTTTAGCGGCGGTGCAAATACCACTATGGCGACCTCCCATTGGAGAGGTATGACAAGCATGGAGAATTTCAATTGCTTTTTCTTTCAGAACACACCTTCTAATGACATGGTCATAACACTCTCGAAACAAGTATGGTTCATCCCAAAAGTAGTTTTTAACATCGAACATAAACCTCTTATGTTGGTAAAAGGTCAACCCATCCGGCATCAATCCACACATAATGTAATTTGCAAAATCTGCATACCATGGCGTATATTTGAGAGATATTGAAAACACATGTTCATCAGGGAAGGAGTCGTCTATGTCGACCTAATGCTCAGCATTTTCCCTTACTTCCAACCTTGATAAGTGATCAACCACTTGATTTTCGCATCATTTTCGATCTTTTACCTCAAAATCAAATTCTTGTAATAATAGCACCCACCTTATCAATCTTGGTTTTGCATCTTTCTTTGCCATCAAGTAACGGAGTGCAACGTGATCAGTATGTATGATTACTTTGGTGCATAGCAAGTATGCCCAGAACTTTTCAAATGCATAGACTACCGAAATCAAATTTTGTTCAGTGACCATATACTTGCGCTGGGCATTATTTAGGGTCCTGCTTATGTAATAAATTGGGTGAAATAGTTTGTTGCGCTTTTGCCCCAACACGACCCCCGATGCCATACCACTAGCATCACACATTACTTCAAAAGATTTGGACCAATTAGGGCTAATGATAATCGAGGTGGATACTAGTTTCTCTTTCAAACACTGAAATGGAGCCACACAAGAGTAATCAAAATAGAATTTCACTTCCTTCTCTAAGAGTTTGCATAATGGGTGTGCAATCTTTGAGAAAACTTTAATGAACCTTAGGGAAAACCCTGCATGCCTCAAGAAACTGCGAACACCCTTCACTGAAATTGGTGGGGCTAATTTCTCAATGACCTCAATTTTTGCCTTGTCAACTTCCAGCCCCTTTTTCGACACCTTGTGCCCGAGAACGATACCTTCCTTCACCATAAAGTGACATTTTTCCCAATTGAGAACCATATTCATATCCACGCATCTTTGGAGCACCTACCCTAAGTGTGTCAAACATTCCTCAAGCGTGTCCCCTACGACTGAGAAGTCGTCCATGAATACCTCCATAGATTCTTCGACCATATCCGCAAAAATAGACAACATGCAACACTGGAATGTTGTTGGGGCATTACATAACCTGAATGACATCCTTTTGAATGCAAATGTTCCATAAGATCAAGTAAAAGTTTTATCTTGGTCTTTTGGCACAATAGAGATTTGATTGTAATCAAAATATCCATCTAAAATACAATACCACCCCCTTTCCAATAAACAGTCAAGCATCTGGTCCATAAAAGGCATTGGAAAGTGGTCCTTTTCGGTCCATGAGTTAAGATTTCAATAATCCATGCATACTCTCCACCCAGTCACTGGTCTAATCGGCACGAGTTCCCCTTTTGCATTTGGGACTATAGTGATACCTCTCTTTTTTGGTACACATTCTACCGGGCTTACCCATTTACTATCTGCAATCAGGTAGATTACTCCCGCATCTAACCACTTGATAATCTACTTTTTCACTACCTCTTGCATTGGTGGGTTCAATCTCCGTTGATGTTCCACGCTAGGTTTACATTCATTATCAAGCCGAATCTTGTGCGTGTAGATACTAGGAGGAAAGCCCACTATATCAGCTATGGTCCATCCTATAGTTTTTATATGCTTTTGCAGTACTTCAATGAGCAAGTTCACCTACCTTTCAAGAAATTTAGTTGCGATAATCATGGGTAAAGTATTATTAGCTCCTAAGAAGACATATTTGAGATGAGAGGGTAGTGCTTTTAACTCTAGATTTGGCGGTTCCTCAGTTGATGGCTTTACAGGAGGACTTTCTCTGTTTTTCAGGTCAATATCCAACTTGATTGGATTCCTTGCATAAACTCTTAATCCCGATAAGGCATCTACCACTTCATCATAGCCTTGAACTTTGGATTCATCGTAATTAGCAAGCACAGACTCAAGGGGTTCATTATTTTGCATCAAATGGCTCACACTTTCCACTGCTTCATCTATGATATCCTCAGTTGACACCACATGGATATCATTTGGCTATTTCATGGATTTGCAAATATTGAAGGAACCCTCATCATTATTTACCTGGAACATCAATTTCCTACTTTCGACATCCACCAATGCCCTCCCAGTTGCTAAGAATGGTCTTCCCAAAATAATGGGGATTTCAGCATCGATCTCACAATCTAAAATCACAAAATCAGCCAGAAAGATAAACTGATCTACTTTTACCAAGATGTCATAGAGTATCCCCACTGGGTGCTAGATTGATCGATCCTCCATAAGGAGTCTCATTGTGGTTGCCTTTGGTTCACCCAATCTAAGCTGCTTGTAGATTGCATATGGCATCAAGTTGATGCTTGCTCCTAAATTGTACAAAGCTTTAGCGAATTGGAGCATACCAATGGTGCACGGGATGGTGAATTCCCCAGGATCTTCTCTCTCAGTGATTAGCTCTTTTGTCATAATTGAGCTGCAACTATGGGATACTTCAATAGTTTCATAGTCCAAGCTCCTTTTCTTTGTAACTAGCTCTTTCATGAATTTGGCGTATCCTGACATTTCCAACAGTGCTTCCACCAGAGGGAGGTAAATAGATAATTTCTTGAACACTGACAAGAACTTTTTGAACTTCTCATCTTCATTCTTCTTTTCCAAGCGTTGGGGAAATGGTGGAGGTATCTTGGGTAAAGGGTGCATGACTTTTGGAACTTGAACTTGTTGTTCTGCTTCCTCCTGTGGTTCTTTGGCAAGGTTTTGTCGAATAGGTAATTCTTGTTCCTCCATACCTTGGATCTCTTCATGCTTTCAAGGATCCTCATCTTCCATCACACTCCCTATTGCCACCTTTCCGCTACGGGTAACTACAACTAGCTCTCTTTAATATCTTCCATCGGTGTTTTGGATATTAATTGAGCTTATAATAAACTCAATTGACCTTCCAGTATTTTGATGGCATCAGCATGAGAATTCACTTTACTGTTCAATGATGAAAAGTCATATTTCATCCCTTTTAGCAAATTATCAGAGCCCTCAACTTTATCGAGTATGCGTGACAGTAAATTATTTACCCGAGGACTACTTGCACTCCCTTTGGATTTTGGGCTTTCACTCAAGTGAGTATGGTCCTCCTCATAATCATCCTGCTCATCCCAATCTTCCCAATGGTTCTTCACCCCTATAATAGTTCCAATCTCAATTTTTGCCCCGCTGTTGATAGCGTGGGTGGAAACCCTCCTCGTATCTTCTAGAGTTCCAACCTTTATTCTCCCCCGATCATGAGTAACTGGAAGAAGAACCCTCCTCAACTCGAAATACTCCATATGTCCCCTTCATGTGTTCTTGTAGAATTTCCATTTGAGACAACATCTTTTTGATGTTTTCGTCCCTCTCCCTTTCTTTGTCGAGTTATTATTATGTTAATCTGAAGCACAGTGGGGAAACTTGATCATCTTTGGTGTACCATGCCCGGTTTACTTTTGTTATACCATATAGGAGAAATGAGGCTACTTCAAATGATTGTAACATTATTCCTCCTTGTGCCAATTAATCAGATATCCCTTTGTTAACCGAGTCCAGACTACGGTAAAAGTATTGGAGCAATAATTCACCTGGCAATCCATGTGTTGGGGACTTACGCAAAAATCTCTTGAATGCTATCCATGATTCGTGAATTGGTTCACCCTTCTTTTGCTTGAAATTTTGAATGTCGTCTCTCAGTTTCATCATTCTTGATGGAGTAAAGAACCTTTCCTGAAAGGCCATAACCAGCTCCTCCCATGATTTGATGGAGTTTTTTGGAAGCTCAACCAATCATTTAGTAGCTCCCCTGGTCAATGATAATGGAAATAAGCGAAGCTGTATGAATTCTTGAGATAGATTCTTGAACGATAAAGGGGTACACACTTCCACAAATCTCCGTATATGTTCGTGCAGATCTTCATGCTCTAACCCTCCAAATAAATCTCTTGAGTGTATGAGACCAGAGAGTCAACTGAAGAAATTCCAAAATCCCAACTACACACCTCTAACCCACGACGATTAGAAAATACCCTTCAGGCTAAGATCAATTTCGGGAGTTCTACTCGCCGAAATTCAATTCCGTAAAGTCATACAATTTCTGTAACAAGTTATATAACTACTCATGCAATCAAACTCAAAACCAACTCACCCGATTGTTACCAGATTTCCCCACACCTCAAGGACTCGATTTCATCCAAATCTGGACAAGGTTGTGAAAAATACAAATACTACGAAAAAAATTTTCCAACCCCAAATTTTTCCCCCGTTGACATTTCTGTAATGACGAAACCGTGTCGTTACAATAGATACCAATTTACCCATCACTCATCTCCGAGTGACAAAACTTAGGAAAAATAGGCTAAGGAAAGAATGAAGTAGTACATGATTTGACGAACAATTGGGGATACTTGTCTCACATGTCCCTCTCGATTCCCCAAGTAGTTTCTTCAACTGGACGATGCTTCCATTGAACTTACACGGACTTGATATCCTTGGTCCTCAACTTACTCACATCACGATCAAGAATAGCAATCGGTTCTTCCTCATATTGGAGGTCTTTGTCTAGCATAATTGAGTCCCACTTAATGATATAATATCCGTCACCATGATATCTCTTCAACATAGACACATGAAATACCGAATAAACACCAAATAGATTAGGGGGTAGAGCCAATCTATACGCCATCGACGCTACACATTCAAGAACCTCAAATGGACAATGTATTTAGGACTTAGCTTACCCTTCTTGCCAAATCTCATCACCCCTTTCATGGGTGATACCTTAAGAAGAACGTTCTCACCAGTCTAAAATTCCATATCTCTCACCTTATGATCCGCATACTTCTTCTGTCTACTCTGGGCTGCTAGAAGTTTAGCTTGAATACTCCTCACCCTATCGTGAGCATCCTTCACTAAATCAACCCCCAAAGGTTTCACATCTCCAGCCTCGAATCAACCTATGGGTGACCTTCATCCCCTCCCATATAGTGCCTCAAATGGTGCCATGTCAATGTGTGAGTGATAACTATTATTATAGGAGAACTCACACAAAGTTATGAATTTATCCCAATTCCCTCCAAAATCAAATACACATGCCCTCAACATGTCTTCCAATACTTGAATAGTCCTCTTAGATTGTCCATCTGTCTATGGATGAAAGGCTGTACTAAAAGTGAGTTGTGTGCCCAACTCATTATGCAATTTCCTCCAAAACTTGGAAGTGAATTAGGTACCATGATCTGAGATAATAGAAAGGGGCACCCCATGCAACCTCACTATCTCTTTCACATACACCTTAGCCAATTGTTCAGCGTTATAATCTATTCTTACCGAAATAAAATGGGCTGGCTTGGTTAATCTATCAACCACTACCCAAATAGAATCGAACTTCCCCAAAGCCTTCGGAAGACCAACAACAAAATCCATAGCTATTCTTTCCCACTTCCATTCCGAAATTGGCATTTTTTGAAGTAAACATTCAGGCCTTTGAGGACTCACCAATCCTTAAACTCATAAGCATCTTCAGTCTCAGAACCAAGAAATACCAGAGGCTTAAGCTTCAGAAACTTAGTCAACATATCATGCTCGTTCCCAGTCATCACAGAACCCAACAAAGGACAAAAGAAAGCATCAGTACCTACATTTCCACCCGTCTTAGGTGTAGTGCTAGCAATAGGAGGATTAGCGGGAGCTTGAGTTGGTTGAGCAGATAGAAGCACTCCAGGACCAGCCAACCCTTTCATGAACACCATAATCTATTGAGCCAACACCGGATCGATGGGAGGAACAACCGCAGTCTCCACTAGTATCTGTGCGATTTGCCTCAGAGTTTGATATGATTTGTGATATACTTGATGACCCTATCCATGTTTCTTCCCTAGTTGGAGAGTCAGTCATAGTTACCCATGTCTATCGTGCTTGTCCTATTTTGTTTATGGGTTTTCAGACTTGGGCTGATTTGGTGATTTTGGATATGACTGACTTTGACATAATCTTAGGCATGAATTTGTTTTCCCCCTATTATGTCGTACTTAATTGTAATACTAAGTCTGTAACTCTAGAAATTTTGAGAAAGGAAAAATTATAGTGGGAAAGGGTGTACAAGCCTAAGCGAACTAAGATCATATCCTCCATTCGGGCTAAGAAATTGATAAGGCGGGGTTGTTTGGCTTATTTGGCTCATATTAGGGATGTTGAGATTGAGGCTCCATCCATTGGGTCTATTCCTATGGTGTCATAATTTAGAGAAGTGTTTCCTAGTGACTTGCCTGGTATGCCTCCGGATAGAGATATAGATTTCTGCATTAATTTAGAGCCTGGTACGCACCCCATTTCTATTCCTCCATATCATATGGCTCCGGCGGAATTAAGAGAGCTTAAAGCTAAAATCCAAGAGCTTATTGATAAGGGATTTATTCAACCTAGTTCTTCCCCATAGGGTGCCCCAGTTTTGTTTGTTAAGAAAAAGAATGGTAGTATGACAATGTGTATAAATTACCAGCAATTGATTAGGGTCACTACTCGAAACAAGTATCATTTGCCTCGAATAGATGATCTTTTTGACTAATTGCAAGGTGCATTAGTTTTCTCTAAGATTGATTTAAGGTTTGGTTACCATCAATTAGAAATTAGGCATGAGGATATGCCCAAGATGGCATTTAGGACTCGCTATGGGCACTATGAATTCCTAGTTATGTCCTTTGGTTTGACTAATGCACCTGCAGCGTTCATGAGTTCGATGAATGGGGTGTTTAAGTTATGTCTTCATTCATTTGTTATAGTCTTTATTGATGATATTTTGTTATACTTGAAAAGTGAGGAATAGCATGTCGACCATCTTCGTGTTGTTCTGGGTGTTCTTAGGAAACAAAGGTTGTATGCTAAATTTTCTAAGTGTGAATTTTGATTGACTTCTATTGCATTTTTGGGGAATGTAGTTTCAAAAGAAGGGGTAATGGTGGATCCTTAAAAGATTGAGGCGGTTAAGAATTGGGTTCAGCCAATCTCCGTGATGGAAGTTAGGAGTTTTGTGGGGCTCGCTAGCTATTATCGTCAATTTGTGAAGAACTTTGCTTCTATTGCCACTCACTTGACTAATTTGACCAAAAAGGAGACATTATTTGAATGGACTGAAAAATGTGAGAAGGGCTTCCAAAGGCTCAAGACACTTTTGACCACCATGCCTATTCTAGCATTACCGGTTGAAGGTAAAGATTTTATTTTTTATTGTGATGCTTCACATTCTGGTTTGGGTCCGGTGTTGATGCAGGACAAGAATGTTATAGCTTATGCCTCCGTCACTTAAAGGTGAATGAGAGGAATTGTCCAACACAAGATTTGGAGTTGGCAGCGGTAGTGTTTGCTCTTAAGATTTGGCGGCATTAACTCTATGGTGCTAAATGTGAAGTGTTTACTGATCATCACAATTTGCAACATCTGTTCACTCAAAAGGATCTGAATTTGAGACAGCGAAGGTAGATAGAGTTACTTAAAGATTATGATGTCACCATTCAATACCATCCGGGTAAGGCTAATGTAGTGGCAGACGCTTTGAGTAGAAAGGCGGTGAATATGGGTAGTTTAGCTTGCTAGAGTGTAACCAAGCGACCTTTGGCTAAGGAAATTCAGATCTTAGAGTCTAAGTTCATACAGTTGAGTATCTCAGAAAGAGGTGGGGTGTTAGCTAGCATTGAAGTGAGGGCCACATTCATTTATGAGATCAAGGCCAAACAATTTGAAGATGAAAATTTGGAGGAGCTTAGAAAGAAGACTGCGATTGGTAAGGCACAAGAGACCACTCTTGATGCGGATGGTGTACTCAATTTTAAAGGGAGAATATGTGTCCCTAGAGTAGATGACTTGATTGAGAAATTATTGGCAACTCTCATGGTTCACGATATTCTATCCATCCAGGTGTGACCAAGATGTACCAAGATTTGAAGCGAATTTATTGGTGGCCGGGCATGAAGATGGATATAGCGGAGTTTCTGGCGAAGTGTCAAAATTATCAACAAGTGAAGTATGAACATCAAAGGCCTGCAGGTTTGCTTCAAAGAATGCCAATTCCATAATATGGAAGTGGGAAAGAATAGCCATGAATTTTGTGGTTGGTCTTCCCAAGGCTTTGGGAAAGTTTGATTCTATTTGGATAGTGGTTGATAGATTGACCAAGTCAGCCCATTTTATTTCGGTAAGAATAGATTATAATGCTGAATAATTGGCTAAAGTTTATGTGAAAGAGATAGTGAGGTTGCATGGGGTGCCCCTCTCTATCAACTCAGACCGTGGTACCCAATTCACATCAAAGTTTTGGAGGAAATTACATGATGAATTGGGCACACAACTCACTTTTAGTACAGCCTTCCATCCACAGACAGACGAACAGTCACAGAGGACTATCCAAGTGTTAGAAGACATGTTGAGGGCATGCGTGATTGATTTTTAAGGGCATTGGGATAAATTCATACCTTTGAGTGAGTTCTCCTATAATAATAGTTATTACTCCAGTGTTTATCTGGCACCATTTGAGGCATTATATGGGAGGGGATGTAGATCACCCATAGGATTGTTTAAGGCTGGAAATGTGAAACCATTAGGGGTTGATTTAGTAAAGGATGGTCAAGATAAGGTGAGGAGCATTCAAGCTAAGTTTCTAGCAGCCCAGAGTAGACAGAAGAAGTATGTGGATCATAAGGTAAGAGATATGTCATTTCAAATTGGTGAAAATGTTATTCTTAAGGTGTCACCCATGAAAGGGATGATGAGATTTGGTAAGAAAGGTAAACTAAGTCCAAGATACATTGGTCCCTTTGAGGTTCTTAAATGTGTGGGACCGGTAGCGTATAGATTGGCTTTACCTCCTAATCTATCGGGTGTTCATCCAGTATTTCATATGTCCATGTTGAAGAGGCATCATGGTGATAGGGATTACATCATTAAGTGGGACTCAATTGTGTTAGACAAGGACCTCCAATATGAGGAGGAACCCATTGCAATTCTTGATCGTGATGTGCGCAAGTTGAGTACCAAGGAGATTAAGTCCGTGAAAGTTCAATGAAAGCATCGTCCAGTTGAGGAAGTTACTTGGGAGACCAAGAGGGACATGCGAGACAAGTATCCCCAATTATTCATCGATTCAGATACTACTTTATTCTTTCCTTAGCCTATTTTTCCTAAATTTTGTCACTCGAGGATGAGTGATGAGTAAATTTGTATCTATTGTAATGACCTATTTTCGATGTTACAGAAATTCTAGCGGGGAAAATTTTGGGACCGAAAAACTTTTTTGTAGTATTTGGATTCTCCCAACCTAGTCCATATTTGGAAAAAATTGGAGTCATTGAGGTGTAGAGAAATCTGGTAACAATTGGGTGACTCATTTATGATTTTGATTACAAAGTTAGATAAGTCATTAAGGAACCCGTACGACTTTATGGAATTGAATTCGGGCGAGTAAAACTCTCGAAATCAATCTTAGCGTGAAGGGTATTTTCTAAGCATCTTTGGTTAGAGGTGTGTTGTGAAATGGGGATTTTGGAATTCTTTAAATAGCTCACTGTTTCGTGTAATCCTTTTTGGCGGGGGTTTCGATCGCTCTGGTGGTTCCGCTATAGCGAGGTGAAGGCCGCTGTGGCGGGCCAGACGCGACTTAAAGTCATAAATAAACCCATAAATAACCTTATTTTGCACTTTTTAATTTTTAGAGGTAAGGAACGAACCCCAAGCGACTCTTGACAGTTTTCCACCATTCTTGAGGCTAAAGATAAGCTTTTCACTCCCCGAATTCCTTTTTCAATTCGTAGAACGTAATAGAATGGGTAATTAATGATGGGGGAGAGTTTTGATCTAGATTCTATGGTGGAAACAACTCTATTTTGGATACTTGGGATCATGGGTATGATCTAGGGTTCATAGAATTGTTAGCAATTCGGGTAATTAGTGATTGTTTTTTGATTCTCGTATTATATTGATTATTTGTAGACCAAAAACAAGCAGAACGAATCTGAAAAGGGAAGGATCAAGTTTCTTAGGGTTTCAAGCTTGTTTCGAGGTAGGTGATGGTTGTGATTCTATGATTGTGTGATGTATTTTTGTTCTTGCTTCATTATGATACATGTATGTATATGAATGTTGCATTATTGATCACACTTGTTGTAAATGAGATAGATGAATGATGGTTACCATGAAATCATGACTTAATTGTATGATCTTGAGGATATACTTGTGATTGTGATTGTGGTGTGTTGAATGGATCGGTTGCCACATTTCGGCATAACTAACTTGGATCAGTTGCCACGTTCCGACATAATTATGGGATCAGTTGCCACGCTCCGGCATACTCATTGGATCGAGTACCATGTTTCGGTATGCTAACTGTTTGGGTTTGGGTTCCATGAGAGGACCAATGATTTGATATAATTGTGTATCTTGAGAAATGTGAAGTTGTTCATTGTTAGTAAATGTTGATAATATTGTATATGTTTGTTATATGCATGTGATTATATTGTTGTGATGACTTATGTATGTTGCACTTAGTGGGATAGTCGTGTGATCCTACCAGTACACTGTGGTTGTGTACTAATAATGCACTTGCTCTTATTTTTGTTGAGTATAGGGCATCTTCTAGTGGCTACTGACAGACCTCGCTTAGGAGATCAGTGATTGTCATTTGAATTCAATTATGAGCCAATTCTTTCGGGCTTCCATCAGTTCTTCTTTCGTCTATGTCCACATTTCGGACTTAGACAGTTCTATTAGTTATTAGTACATTAGTTGGGGTTGTATCCCTTCCTGTTTAGACTTGGTTCATTGTTAGATGTTTTGGTACATTGACTTTCAGTTTCTAGGCATTACTTTCGCATTGTTAGTTTATTATTGTTAGACTTTTGTTAGAGTTTATGGGAACTATATTTCTTTCCTTAGTATTTTCCTGCTTTCGTGTACTTAAATGCCTTAGTTTTGGTTTAGTTGCTTGGTTTGAGTTGTAGTAGTGGTTCTCCCACTGGAGAGTTAGTATGGGTGCCAATCACGACGGTCTGGGTCGTGACAATTTCAATCTATACAAACTTTGTAAAATGGAAGATAAGCAAACAAAAAGAGTATCAAAACAATTTCTTAGAAAATATATAAAGCACTAAGTCTAAAATTATTCATTCACTCTTATGTAGAAGTCTCGTATTTGAACTCTAAGAATGAGTAACCTCTAATCAAGAGTTCTTCCTCATCAATGGACTATACACAAGATAAATCTAAATTAATTGAGTTTGTATTATCATATATATACCAAATGGATCCTGATTGGATGTAACCCCTAAACTTTTATTCAAATATTTCTGGTTTGAGCTCGAGAAAAGAGGAACACTATGATCAAGATTGCTTTAAGGAAGGTAATTTGCTAATTAAACAAAAATGAATCCCCACCCTAAAAAGGAATTTTATAAACAATTTGGGCGGGAGCACTTTCCCATGTTAGTAAGTTTTTAAATAAACTAGGAATTCAAAGTTCTTTTCCTCCTATAAGGAAGGTGAATTATCGATCGGACCCGAATAAATTGTCTCCCTTAAAGAGAATGGAGAAACATTATTATCGGAAGTGCTTTCTATGTTTTCAAGTAAACAAATAATCAAAACATCTTTTTTCTTGCATATGAAATGTGATTTGTCGATTGAACTAAATGAACCACCTTCCTAAAAGAGATTGTAGAAACACACACTCTGGTTAGGACCGCTTCCCTTGTAAGAAAGTTTTTCAAATAAACTAACAAAGTTCATCTTCTTCATATAAAAAAAAAAAGGTGATTTGCCTCAATTTAGAATGAATTTCCACCCAAAAATAGAAGGGAGAAACACCCTAGATAGGAGCGCTCTCCCTTGTAAAGAAGTATTCAAACAAACTAAAAATCCAAAGTTCTTCTTCCTCCTTTCAAGATGGTGATTTTTTATAACTATAATTATATGTGATAAGTTCGATGATTTATTATATTTATTTGGTAAGAATCTCTTATTTCATTACAACAAATTTTTTATATTGCACATATTAATTTATGAACTTTTAACTTTTATTAGTTGTGTAGAAGATGAAATGAGTACATTATCATTTGGGTTAAACGTGCAACACACGTTCCCAAAGACTAGTGTATTTATATATGTAAAGGACGGACAACACCATGTAATTAATTAATTGTTTTAGATTATCACAATAGGGTGATTCTTGGGAACAAATACAAACCATAAAATAGACTAAAATTTGTCGTTATTATATTTTGTGACACTTGGTAATTACTAAAGTGGAGGTTTTAGGAAAAATGACAAAAGTGTGAACTGATAATGTATTATTAGTTGTTAAAAAGGAAAATACAATTAATTGTTGATTTGTCGGTTAGTTAAATAAATTAAAGTGTAAAGTTATTCACTTGACTAGTTTCTAGATACGTACTTCGCACGTGTGTTCCATATGAATTTTTATAGATATGCCAGAATGACTAAAATTCTATGAAAACTTGTATATAGTGAGTAATAAAATGCAATAACTACAAATAAATCTTTAACAATATGACCAAAAAACACCAAATGAAGGGCGTATCTTGATGTTTCAAATTAATTCTTTTTAAGCAACAAACTGTAACTTTTGAACTTTAGTTTATAGTTAGTAAACATTTAATAAAGTTACAAATGGCTAATTTAAGCCCAAATTAATAAGAGTATAGACTTACGACAATAAAACATTCAATGGAAACTAGATCAAGAAGTTTAATTGAGAAAAAGCAAACAAAAAAAATAGAGAAGAAAAAATACAGTGTATACATCTTTCTTAAGTCTTTGATCAATAATAATATAGATGGAAAAATTAATACAAATTAGTACATAATTTTCTGAATTATTATAGACTCCTTCTCCTGTATCCAACCATTTACTGAATGAAAATGCTAACCTTGGGTAAGGATTTCATGAAACAAAAAAGAAGAATTTATATAGATAAAATGAAGGAATACCAAAAGTTAACTTAATGTTTTAGATTAAATATTTGAAGGTTATGAATATCAAAATATGAGAGTTATGAATATTAGGAGTGTAACAACTGAATAAGTAATTAGATATGAGTCGTTATTTTAAAATTTAAAGTAAATACTAATAATAATAATAAAAATAAATAAATAAATGAAGAGTAGGAAAAAAAGAAGCTAACAAACCTTATAAAAAGGGTACATGCACAAGATAATGAATTAGTGATCACGTGAGCAAGAATTTGAGCAACTTTAAGGTTGACCCCGAGTCCTCATCTTGAGTTAACATACGCATGAAACATGTCTCACATGATCACCTACAAGTCATACCTGAGTCCAAATCACCTTTTAAATAACCCGGACTGTTCAACAATGCAACATACATACATCACATTATAAAAAAGTAAATTCAGTTCACTCATGGAACAATAATGCACATACTCGGTTCTTTTAAGGAACCCACAGACAAATTGTTAGTGTATCGATACGGTACTCGAGCCAACTAGAGTTAGTATTTATATTAGGTGTGGTATCCGTGCCAATCAACAATCATGCACAATCACAATCACAATGAACAACACCACTTGAAACCACAAGTAAACAAGTTTATTGCATGAGATTATCAACATGAAGTCACTTTATATTCTCCCTATGTTTTCCCCAACACGCACTCCACAATGATACTTTAAAGAAATAGACATGCATATATACATAAATTGGAAAACATGCAACCATTATCTACCTCGAATCAAGCTTGGACGCTGTAAAGAACTCGAGCACTCTCCTTTTTAGTGTCTTGGTTTGTTTTTTATCTAAAATAATAAATAAACGCAACAATCAATAAAAATGGCTTAAATATACCTGGATGAAAAACCAAATTTTACCCATGCCAATTCATGATCATTCTAACTAACCCAAGACTTTTTCCATCATTGAATCAAGTCAAAACCCTCCCCCAAAAGTTATATCTTAGATTCTAAAGCTTAAGAATCAAATTACAAGATTGGGGAGTAACAAACTTATCTTTATCGGCAGTGCAGAGAAAATCAAGTACAAACAACACAAAGTCACCCCTCTCAATCTCAAGAAAAACATTACATAAAATAGGAGGTTTTGAATCATTTTTTGCATAAAATCCCGACTTACCCTGCTATAGAGACTCTTACCCGCTATAATGGCATGAGCCCCACTATAGCTCTTTTATCCCCGCTATAGCAGTTTTATCCCCGCTATGGCGCTTAATCATGGCCGCTATAGTGGAAGCCTCTCGCTATAGAAGACTATGTAAACTTCAATGACTCGAAAATCCCTGAAAAGTCCAGTTTTCACAATATATCTTCTTTCCTTGATGTCCCAAAATATTCCCTTCCTGCCAAGTTCGATTTTGAGAGTTTTACTCATTCGAATTTGATTCTGTAAAGCCTTGTGAATCCCTTAATGTCTTGGATACAAGAAAATATCAACCTATCCTCTACATTACATCCCACCCATTCTTGGATGGCCCTAGCTTTCACATAGTTCGGATTTCATCTAAGATTGACCTAGCCTAAAATTTCAAGTCACTGTCCGAAAAGTTTTCTGGCTCAAATTCTTTCATCATTTGCCTAGTCTTAACAACCGAAACAGATCGTTACAATTATCTCAGTTGTAAAAAAAAAAAAATTAGATGATTATTAATTGTTTCATTTCATTATTTCTCTAACATGTATGTATAAGAGAATATTTGATTGTTGTTTTTGGAAAAAATGTTATTATTATACTTGGTGTGAGGTTATTCATTCATTAAACAATTTAACCAATAATATAAAGTAAATATATAATACTCAAAATGTTGAGTACATATTAATATTAATGAAATACTTATAATGATATACAAATAAATATATAATACTTCAAACGTTAAGTACATATTAATATTAATGAAATAACTATAACGATATACAAATAACAGAAAGACAAAAAAAAATTAAAATATTTTATATAAAAATCAAAAAAATATTGAAATGAATCAAATATTTTTAAATTATACGTAAAATATCATGAGACAATTGAAACTAAAAAAAAAATTAGTTGTAAAAAAGGTTTAATTATTAGTTGACCTTAAATTATTTGTTAAAATAACAATAATATACCTAATATAATCTACAAACGACATCTGTGAATACTAAAATATGGGCATACAAGAGCCAAAAATTAAAACTATATTCATGATTTTCATCTAGCTAAAAAGCACACACAATCATTACAAATATTCTTAAAATTTTGAAAAAATTTAAAGAAACAAGAGGATAGAAGTTAATAGATAATGTAAATAATTTATAGAAGTAATTTATGTGTCAGTTTTATTTGACTCATTGACTACACCAAATTTTATATTAAATTTTAAAAGATTGTATTACTGATTGATAAACTTATGAAGAAAGGAAAACCTGCAGGAGTATAGGATGCTTATAGTAAATTGTTTCCATTCTTCATTTGGCTCATCCTTCTGTCTGACATGACTTTAATTTCAATGAGACATAATGACCCTATACTAAATTTTTTTTTTATTAAGTAATCATATATTTATCATATCATATCATATATTTATATAAAAGAGAACCCTAGGCCCTCCTACATGGCGCCACCATAAACTAGGATTCCCTTCATATATTTATATAAAAGAGAACCATAGCCCACCTACATGGCGCCACCATAAACCAGGATTCCCTTTTAAATTTATTTATTTCCAAAACTAGCCTTCCCTTTTCATGAAAAGTTGTGACTTTTATGAAGAGTTGCGACTATTATAAAAAATTGTGACTTTTATGAAATGTTGTGACTTTTTTTAACTCTGTAAAAGTTTCAGCAAGGATGATCGAAAATTGATCTTCTCTTTTGTCCCTTTCTACAAGTTTGTTCATATAAACAAAGAAAATTGATTTCAAATTCAATGCGACATTACTACTCTTGGGCCTCTCAATGCACAACTCTTAATGCTGCTAAAATGGTTGATGGCTGAATTCATTACATATGGTTCTTTAGTAAAAAAATCTTTTATTTCTGCAACTATTATTTGTATGTTTTTTTTGAATTCAAATACATTAATTAAGCTTCTTATGAAGTGTGTTTCATTCCTCGAAGTTTTCTTGCTCCTATTTCATGAAGCTTAATTTTTTACTATAAGTCATAGTGATTCATGTATCTATTGAATTTCTTTTTGCTATTTTGGTGACTTTTTCTGAATTATGTTCAAAATTCCAGTGAGAATGATTGAAATTTTATCTTCTCTTTTGTCCCTTTCTACAGGTTTTCTTCATATAATTTTTGGAAAAACTGCTTATGAGTTGTGCTATATTTGATAGCACACAACAACAAATATCTGATAACTCATATAGAACCAATGATGAAGTTTGTTAAAAGAACCAAAATGATTGCTCTCTTGCTTGCCACAGTTAGTATATTATTTTGATGGTTTTTTCTTAGGTACAAAACATTTTGTATGCCATTGCACTATTCCTAGAATATTTGTAATGAGACGATTAGTCCACATCTTTTATCGCAAGTTAACAAATTTGTCATATTTCTTCTTCTCTTATTTTTGGGCATAATAAGAGATCAACTTTTCGTGAAACTAACAAATGTCCAAAATACACTACAACAAAAATAATATTTACCGGCAATAAATATGCAGGTTCACGAAGAGTGCTACAGCCTTTACTGACATTAATTAATTGTCATTAGATTCAATGTTGCTATATATTTTAGGGACCAATTGCCTCTGAAAATATCTATTTAGCGACAATTAAGCTATTAATTGTCATTAAAGATCATTTTTTTAAGTGATAATTCATTCTTTTGATAAAGTTTTTTATTTTTTTGATAAAGAAGTAATAACTCTTTCTTTTGGCTTCTTCAATTAAATTTGTGAACTGTAAATTTGGGTACAACCCGAAAGACTTATCTTTTTGCAAAATATGTTAAGCAACATGCATTTTTCTTCTTGATTGTTAGAAAAGTAAGGTCGTCTTTATTACTCCCTTCTTCCCATTTTATGTGGGACCATTTTCTTTTTGGTCAGGCCCAAAAAGAATGTCACATTTCCTTATATTGTAAGTATTTAAAGGTACAATTCATCTTTTACCATTGTTGGTCCCACTTAATCTTAAAGATAGTACTCCAATACATTTATGAGGAGAGAGAAAAGTGAGTCCACTTTTTAATATGACTATTTTTTGAAGGAGCAATTTGGTAAACATGTCAAAGTCTTCATTTATTTCTTAAACTCCACGCCCGGTCAAATATTGCCACATAAAATGGGACGGACGGAGTACTACTTTTGGATATTTGTGAGGTCAAGTGCTCAAAAAATTATACTGTGAGGTTTTAATATGTTATGTGTCAAAATTTTGGTTAAGAATATCCCGTTGTGAACATTCAGATGCCACCTACTGCTTGGTTTATAATTGCATTAATTCTTTGTAACAGCATACTATAACCATAACAATAACTATGGTTTAATCCAAATAAGTTGGGACCGGTGATATGAAACCTTAAAAATAGTAATGACTATATAGAGACAATGACAAAAAAAAAATTCATGATAATAAAAATTTTAGGGTCATTTTTAGCATATACTTGATATGGTATACAATAATAAAAAAGAGATAGATGGAGGTTCATGTCACGACCTGAGCCTACACCCTGGACGTGGCCGGCACCCGAGAACCATTGTTGGTTCCCAAGAGAACCCTCATCCTGACAGACTACAAGCGGAAGACTAACTCAAGCATACAAAGCTTAAAAATTGAATAAAAATTTATGGAACTCAATTACAAAGCCATAAAATAGGCAACTTAAGTCTTTAAAACATTTAATAAAATAAATGAACAAACTTCTGAAACTCTACAGTCTATCTATGAAGCCTATAAATGACAAAACGAAAGTCGGGACAAGACTCACGACCTCCTAACAACTGATATAACTAAAAGTAAAAGTGGAACCCTCCGGAAGCAAGGAGGCTCACCATAGCTAACTCGAAATCCATGTGGTATCAATGAAGCTCCTGTTGATGACCCTGAATACCTGTATCTTTATAATGAAACAATGTAGGCCAAATGGCTCAGTACATGGAATGCACGAGCATGTAAGGGAAATTCTAAAGCATAACATAAGCTTGAACATGATAAAAAGGAAACATACTTACCTCTTTTCAAACTTACTCAACTCAAGGAATACTCAAGGATACTTGAAACTACTCAAACTTACTCAACTTAGAAGTACTCAAGGATAAGATACTTAACTCAGTAATAAGGTTCTCAACTCAGTGAAATTCAACAATAAGGTACTCAACACAATGAAGTACAGATCAACTCAAGATACTCAACTCGAAGGTACTCAACTCAAGATAATTAACTCGAAATACTCAACTCATGATACTCAAGGATAAAGCAATAGTAAAAGATCCAATATATATGGAAAGTTGTAAAACTATAGATAGCAACTCAATGTATTGAAAAATACAATAATACTCAGTGTGTATGTAAAAATACAATATAACTCTAGGGGAGTTTCTCTAACCGACAACTATCATTATGAGTTATGTGATGATACATCGTCTCGCCCATGCTGCCGGAACTGTCCTATACTTTGCCAAGGTATAAGACCTCTCAACTAAGTGGATTCACTAGTATGTGCTAAAAAGCACTAAGGAATCATCTAAAAAGTATGATCCTTTCTACCCATGTCGGCTATATAGTTTATGGGGGCTGTGAGTTGTATCAACTCTTCCCCATATCGGTGCTCAATACTACTCCCAAAATATACTCAACTCATATGTTTAAAAACATAATTCTCTGGTTTGAGATTATTACTCAAAATCTTTTTCTAAAAAGAGATGTTACTTACCTGCTCTAAAACTCTTTTGGAAATCTCAGTTTCCTCTTCTTTTAAATGTGAAAATATTTACACTTGGGAATACTTAGTTCTCATATATCATTTTTAGGAAAATGAACTCAACTCTACTCTTTCTCAACTCAAGTGCTCAAGTCTTAAAACAAGTTTAGAAAAAGTTCTAAAAGACTTCTTAAAATAAGGTTCATGCCGAATGATGGATGTGAACGACCCAATTCAAGGTTTTCAAGAACCATACAAAGAACTCGATACTCGAAACTCAAGAACTTCAATGATACTACTCATTTCAAGAATGCTCAACTCACAAGGTTCATGCGGAATTATAGGCATGAACAACTCAACTCAAGGACTCAATGATACTCTTCATCTCAAGATTTCTCGACTCAATGAACTACTCAATTCAAGGACTGCATGGTTAACATTTAATAGTTCCATGATTAGGAATATAATCTCAGAAGGGTTAGGAACTCAATACTCAAGAAATAGAGCCTGAATATACTACTCCTCTCAAATGTACTCAATTTATGAAGTTCATGCAGAATTTATGGGCATGAACGACTTGACTCGAAGGTCTACATAATAATATGGAACTCATGTATACGACTCTTCTCATTCTTATACTTACTTCCTCAAACCTTAGCTCAAATTGATAGTTGATCTCAAAGGATTCACAATTGAACTCAAAGACTTTCTTGAACTCTACTCTTAACTCTCTCTTGAATGTGAATTATGAATTCAAGATTTATGGTTCATGATATGAAGGATCTCGTTATGATAAAGTAGACTCATGAATACATTCTCCTCATTCGCATACTCACTTGCTCGATTCTTGAAACAAGTTATTAGAAATTGTAGAAGACTCCTCAAAAGGACTCAAATGGACTTTCTCAAAAATGTTTGAAAGAACTCTCAACTCTACCTTGAATTTGATTTATGAATTCAAAGTTGTGATTTTTGATATGAAAGATATCGTGATGTTTAGAAGTTTTTTTAGATAGTTAAACATGAGAAACGGTTGAAAAACAATGTCTGGGGTGCAAGTCCATGACGCAGAGATGAATTAAAATGTTTGGTCAAAATAATTTTTGAAACAGTTATGTCCGCGATCTCTCCATGACGCAGAGAGAAAATTTTCACACTGAAGGAACAGGTCCGCGTTGCGGACCTGGTACCTGTTCCTTGTCCAATTTTTTTCTTTCTCGTTTTCTAACCCCAGTTCACCTAAATTCGATTCTTTTTCTCAATTTCTCTTTAGATTTAGATACCCAATACATGTACCCAAGAATCTAATCAAACACACTTCTAAAATCGACTCGATTTCCTCAAGAACTCATCAATCTTATCTTAACTCAAAAACAGAAGCCAATTTGAAGAACACAATTCAAGAACATCAAACATTCATCTTTCTAGAACGAATTTAACGCTGAAATTAACTTGATTGGCGTGTGGGTGAACAAACCCAACACTATGGAAGCTTACATACCTCTCAGGATCAAACTCATGGCGAAAATCCGCGACAAAACTCAAGAACCTTGACAAACGCCTTGATCCTCTCCTCTTTTCTCCTCTTCTTTTCTCTTCTCTCAAAACCCTAACTTATTTTTATGAAGCGTAAACTGAATCCAATCAGTTTTGTCCCCAACTTAATTACCAAAAATGAATTTAATTAATAAGGTAGTGGAAAGACCATAATATCCTTCTAAAATCCAGTTTTGACTTTCCTTATCTAGACAACCCAACTTTGAATGGACACCTCCTTCATACGAACTCGAAATTGAGCAAACTCAATGGTGTTGGAAAGATAATTCAAAGATCTTTCCTACAGTATCTAGTAGTACACCTAACTCATTATGAACTAGGATTTATGGTCGTTTGAAGTCGTCCCAAAACTCATACTTAGCTTAACTTTGTCAAACTTTCCAAATTTGATTATTTCCAAAAAAAATGTCTTCTTTCCAATTCTTAGTATTTCTAGTTCTTTCGAAAAGCGAGGTGTTACAGTTCATAAGAAAGGATTCCAAGGTCGTCCATTTGAATTTAGTTAATTATGACCTTGTATGGACATGATGTTCCACTTTACTTGGGAGTGTTGTTGTTCAACGCTTTTTGGTCTCTTTTTTAACATGTGATGTTATTCTTTATAACTTCTTGGAATTAGAAAAATTTCATCACTTCTGACCAACTAATTCCAAGGAGATTTTCTTAGACTTCTTTATTATACTTAAAATCTCTATGACTCATAATTTTTGTATAACAAAAATGAAAATTAAAAAAAATATAGCATCTTAAGATTTTGGAGGAACGCTTTGCCTTAAGATAAAATGTTCTTGACAATGTAGTGTATGTATCGAAAATACGAATATTACCAAATGATCATATGTAAGCTTAATAAAAAAAGTTCAATCCCTTGCAAAGCACAGGTAATTTACCTAGTATAAAATAAAACAAAATTGTCTATATACCGTTTGCATATTAAGAAACCTATTTGTTTGGTTAAAAGATATTCTCTGTATCAATATTTAAGCTACTTTACTCACTATCATAAATTCATGATCAAAATTTCTCATACCACTCTCTTATTTTGAGAAAAAAAAAATGTCAACTTTATAAAAAAAACAAGAAGTATCATAATAGGTGATGAAATCTTTTCCTTAAGTCAACTAACTTATAAAATTTTGACAATCTCATCACATTTCTAGCATTAAATTTTAAGTAGAGTTATTTGCATAGATAGTACTTGGTTGAATTTTTCTTCTTGCATAGATAATTACTTTCCCTGCCCCAATTTACATGGCAGTCAAAATTTATAATGTTGACCGTAAATTCAGACATGAAATCTTCACTTTTTTATAGAAGTGCTAAAAAATAGTTTTTTAAAAATTTCATTCATTGATATACTAATTTAAATAAATTATTTTTCATATAGACAAATGTATAATTAATGTTCGATCTTTATGATGACGTAAATTATAATTACTTTCTTGAATATAATTCGTGCATCGTGCAGGCATGTTAATAGTAAATATTTATAACCCATTTTGATGGTAGAAATATAAAGATCTTGAATCTTTTCATATTTTACAGTCTCAATATAAATTTTTTCTTTGATTATTTTTTAAAAAAATTTAAAAGTTTCTTTCGAGACTTGCTACAATTTCAACCCCTAAACTTATTGTATCATTGTCATAGTCAAAATCATTATAGGCAAAACTTGTTTCTTAATTTACTTTTTCAATTAATATCTTCTTATTCTTCGTTTTCAATACCTGGAAAAATATATTTGATGTACAGAGGTACATATCAATGATAAATTTGTGCGGTCAAGAATTCTTTTTTTCTTTTTCCCTTTTGGTTGTTCATAATAAAGCATACTACAATATTTGTGATGTATTAAAAGTACTTAACCAATGACCATTTATACCAAAATAAAATTTCTTTCTTTCTTTCTTTCTCTCAAACATTCCGTAAAGATGAATTGTGACATTTGTTCAATTATACATAAGCATATCATTATTCAAAATTTTCACCATCTCTTGACATATTCATTTTCAAGAATGACTGATCATTCAAGATGTTTAGCACAAGTCGTATTCTCTTAAAAGAATTGACTATAATCATATGTGCATGCTTCATAATTTTTCATTAGAAGTTCATTGTCATACTCTAAAATTTTTCATATTTATATGACAGACCTCAACATCACTTTTGAAATGTCAAGTGCACCACCACTTTATATTTCTTTATTTTGATGAAGGATTTATAAAATGAAATTAGTTTGCACAACAATCGCATGCCCAATACCTTTCATATCAAATTTGATGAAAAAGTTTACCTTCACTCTTTGATGGACCATTTTAAGAACTCATACTATTATTTTTTAAAATAATTATCACAATGATGACTATTATTATTTTGCCTCTTCTCGTCCATATTCATATGTTCAATCACAGAATTATCTTGTCATCTTGAAGAATTTTAATCTATTGCTATCACATTCACTTCAAAAAATGGAGCCATATTCAATGAGACGGGCTTCACAATTTTTATCAAGAGCATATCGATTTACTCAGTAATCATTATATCATCAATATATTGCAATGTGACTTTAGACCATTGTCTTATCCATATAAAGATGTTTTAGGTCAAAATATGATGGGACTTGAATTCAAAATATTATCAATATGGTGCATCAGAACTTTAATTGATGTCTTCTCCTTTTGGTGCGATGAAACTTGAATGCATTGTCTTATCCTCAATCAATAACATTATATATAGTCCAAAATAAAATAAAATTCAGCCTTGAACCTTTAAAATATCATCACTTTGTTATTAAAAGCACTGATAAATTTAATCATAATAACACTTCAAAAGATCATATATAAGTTTTTACCTTTACTTAATGAAACAAAGTTGATCTTAATAGGTGACTATGAGAGTTATTTTTCAACTAATTTTTTTTTAAGAATTATTTACTTGTTGGAAGACCAACAAATTGATTTTCAGCATTAGCTTCATTAATTGCTAGTTAAAAAAAAATATCTTTCTTAAAGTGTAATTTGAAGATAAAGCAACTAGAGGTTAACACTAATCATCACAATAAATAAATTGATACTTCAAAAATTCAAAATTAAGCAACATTTGATAATTGGACCTAATAAAGTCTACAAATTAATATATTTTGTGGACCTCTAAAATTAGCATACTCTTTTTGCAGATATGTATAAAATAAAACTAATAGAGTCATTATTCTGAAGGAAACTTACCCCAAAATGTAACATCTCGGTCTTAGAAGGAGCTAAATTTGTGAAAGAACTAAATTAGAAAGATTGAAGTTGAGAATTTTGCAAGTTAGTCTTAAATTATGAGTTTTGAGTCAACTTCAAACAACCATAACTTCAGTATAGGATGAGTTAGGTGGCCCATGAGATATCAAATGAAAGGTCTTTGAGTCCTCTTTCCAACGCCACCGAGTTTCCTAAAATTTTGAGTTCTGATGAGGGATATATGACCGTTTGAATTCGTCCTGTCCGATTAAGGAAATCCATCCGAATTAAGGAGGGGTATTTTGGTCTTTTCCTTACCCCACTAGCCTAACTTATTTTTATTAATATTTTAGGGGTGTAAACTGATTTAGATCAGTTTTCACAATCCTAAACATGCTTAGGGGTTTAGAGAGAAGTTCAAGAGGAGAAAAGGGAAAAGTTCAAGATACTTGCGATCTTCGAGGAATTTCGCCGAGGATTTGATCCTTACAAGGTATGTAAGCTTTCATAGTGATAGGTTTGTTTACCCTCACTCCAATCATGAGTTTCTTGAGTTATTTTCATCCATGACAATCCATATATTGAGATTCTTGATGAGTTTCTTGAAGTTTCATTTTTGAATCTTTAATAGTGGGATTTGATGAGTTCTTGAGGTGAATATTATGAGTTTGAGATTTGTTTTTAGTATATTTTCATTTACTTATGTTGGTTATTGATACACTCAAATTACAACTCCCTAAAGAAGTATAAGTAATCGTTATCAAGTAAAGAACCCAACTTGGAGGTTGGGGTCTATCCCACGAGGAATATGGTTTAGACTTAAACTCAACTTACAATTATATTAGTTTAGCCAACGTATTTCCAAAACAAGAAAGTAAAGGGGGGGGGGGGGGATTTGTGAAACAAATGCTTGATTGTAGTTAAGTAACAAGTGAGCAGGATTCGAACTTTGTTGTTATCAATGAGAAAAAGAAACTAGGGTGTACATGTTCCCCATAAGCTCATAACGCAGTAATCCTAGTAATAGTAATCCTTTCCTAGTGTATTACATACAAAGTGATAAGTTAGGTATCTCTAATTCCTTGGTCCGGCAACTAGGGAATTTCACCCTGTACCTTAGTCCGGCTACGTGTGTATAATTTACTAACCCTTACCTTTACCTCATATTAGACATCACATCAATGTATGGCTTAGTTTTCACCCTCGCACCAATTGACATTAACTATTAGATAGTATCACAATAAATCTATGTTGATAATTCTTTTCTTATTAACTACCTCTTTGGTCCGGCAAGTAGCAACAAGGCGAGTTCTAACGTTTGCAACCGCTAAAAAGACTTCTAAACGAAAGAATTATCAATGCATCCAATAACACTATTCAAGAATAACTTAGTTACTATTCATACTTTGTTAATCGCTCATGGTTCCCACAACCCTAGTTGTGGATTTAGTTACCCATAATAGCAAGAACACAATCCATAGTGTTAGAAGAAGAAATCATGAACTTACATAATGAGAAGAATAAACCCAAAATCTCAATTTGAATTTCAAAGTCACAATCTTCAAAACAAACTTAGGAAATCAAGAATTGCTAAAATTGCAAGTTAATCTTCAAAGCCAAAAACTATAAAAAAAAAAAAAAGTAATAAAGTCTAACCCCCAAAAATGAGGTTTACATGCCCTATATATAGAAAAATAAGTCCCAACTAAAAAGGAAACGAAATAAGGAAATAAAGTTTCTGGACGCGGTTGTAATTAACGAGACTGACCTACAGACCGTGGACTGACCTACGGTCCGTAGATCCCTTCCGTGGTTTGGGACTTAGGCAATTTTCAACTTTCACAAATCTCCAATCTCTCAGCCACAGTCGATGGATCAGCAGGGCAGACCGTGACTCGATTCACGGTCCGTAAATCCTTCTCCGTAGTTTCATACTTAGACTTTTGAAATTAGGTACTGGAACCACCTTCTCTGAAGCATTTGACGGAACTACAGGAGGGCCTGTAGGTCAATCTACGATCTGTCACTTATAGCCGTGGTTCCACACTTATTAAAGAATTCACTAATTTTCCTCCAAGCCTTGCCCATCGATCTACGCCCTTCACCTACGGACTGTGACTGGACCTATGGTCCATAAGTCATGTCCGTAGGTGGCTTTTTCTGCAACATTTCTTCAACTGTCTCCTAACTCCCACGTCCGAACTTATTTCTTGCAAACACGATAAAAACACATTAATACCAATACAAAATGGCTCTAGACACACACAACTCTTAAGTGAAATGTATTAAAAATATAGTAAACTCACGGTATATCAGTTATATGAATCTAAAAGAGTTTAAGAAGAATCAATTGATTCTCGGCGAATAAGGGCCAAAAATCGAAGAGGAGAAGTCATCGGGTTTTCTTACATGGCCTAGGGTGATATGCCACCGATGCACCAAGGGGGATAACGCGCCACACCAGCAGTGCGCCAGATATGGTACTCTATAGTTAGGGGTTGGCGCCCGCATCACTCAGTGCGCCAGGGTCACCTGCCCCCGGCCTTTTTCCGTCGATCGTTCCATCTAAGTTCTTTTAAAACTTATCTTTGCCCTCTTCCTAATTTTAACTATCCCAACTACATCTAATCAATGAGAAATCATATTGTCACGACCCAACCCACTAGGCCGTATGGGCACCTACTCTAACACCTAAGTAGGAGAACCCTCAATTCCCGAATAGTTTAAACCATGTGAAAGACTAAGAAAAATGGAGAATAAATAACATTCATAATATTTTTATAACATAAAGAGCTTTTCCAACAATTCGATTTAAGACTTGTAAAGTAATTAACACCCCAGGGATTTAGTCTAAACAGGTACAAGAGCTTCGAAGATTTACAAGGCATATAACATAATAACTAATGATGCAGCTCCCACCACATGGAAGAAAATATAGGAGCTGTTGGAGATTGTCTTCATCTTCACCTATGAAACATCACTGACACTGCAACCAGACTATGCCCAAAAGGCATAGCAAGAGTAGTATTAGTACAACCACACGTACTGGTAGGCATCATCAGACAACCCGATGCCCACCACATAATATAAGAAAACGACTAGTAGGAAACATGCAATAAGACTATTCATTCCTCCACCTTCACATCCTCTTATCCTTTCCATTCCTGAATAATTCAACATATACTAGTACACTTAGCTCTAACCCTTTTACTCATTCCTTTATTGATTGCAACTTGAACATTTTACATCTTAGAAGAGTTCCCGAATACAACCACTACCAGCTAGGAAAACCACTCGCAACGTACACTTAATTCTTCCACATCACCACTCAACCCTTGACTCCATAGCACGTGTTATCAAGGCTTGTTAGCCGTTTCAATACCAATCCCCTCCCCGGGTAATACCAACCATTTAATTACGACGTAACACCACCCCAATTCTCAACTTAGGGACACAAACCACCTTCCTAAAGTATGAATATATAGCAACCCTTGGAAACTCAGCCTCCACTTACTATACCACCTTCCGATTTGACCTGGCCATTATAGTTCATGCAGTAACAAAATATATTTAACGAGCCAACACAACTTATTAACATACATCTATAGAAAGCATAGATCAACTATTATTCAGGGCGTCATATTGTGTCCCAACTTCCATAACAAGTAGACATGACATAACACAACTATCACAGATGGTCCTCTCATGGAACCCATACCCAAACTGTTAGTGTACCGAAACATAACACCCAATCCCAATTAGTGTGCCGAAATGTGACACCTGATCCAATGTGTGTGTTGAAACGTGACACTCGATCCAAAGTATATGTCGAAACGTGACACCCGATCTAATGTATGTGTCGGAACGTGACACCCGATCCAATCAATACCACCACAATCATATTCACACTCATAATATACATATTTATAATCATACCATAAAGTGTATAATCATGGCATACATTAGTTTATTCATACTCATTTCATTAGGTTTTATCAATAATGCTTCATGTTTAGCATTCTTAGTTTAGTATCATGCTTATCTGTTATCATTGCTCAGATATATGCTTTGGTTCAGTTATGCTTATTGTTCAGCTTTACTCTATCTTGCATGCTCAGTACCTTTCAAGTACTGACGCATACTCTGTGCTACATCTTCTCGTGATGTAGGTTTAGGTCCTTAGCCTTCAGATCGCACATAGATCGGTTCCCGTTCTTCAGCTCAGTAGCATCAGTGATGAGCCCTCATTCTCCGAGGATGACAAACATGTTTCCTTTCTGTTTTTAGTCTTTAGTTTCAGTTTTGCTAGATTTAGATGGGGCATGTCCCAGCACTTCTAGTCAGTTAGAGGCTTGTTTTTAGATATAGTTAGATTCAGTTTTAACTTTTGAGTTCAACTTTTCAGTTTCATTAAACTCACAGTCTATTTATTTAGATAGTAATTGGTATTCCCCATCATTTTGGCTTACATGATGATTTAGCTTCTGCAGAGTACTTCTTTACTTCAATTTACTTTAGTATGTTTGTGATATGCTAGTAGGATTAGCTTGGGGTCACTCGTGATCCTAAGTCCTGTGTCTGCGTCCTGGGGGTAGCTTTGGGGCGTGACAATAAAGGGGGGAAAGGGGAATGATTTCCCCATTTCCTCCCTTTCTCATTCAAAAATTCTCAAAACCTTCTTAATCACTTCACTCCGGACATCGATTTCAAGGTAATGTTCTTGTTCCTTACACTATTTACTTCAATACTTACTTAACTATGGTTGCATGATATTAGACAATAGATTAGAAGGGTTTTGGGGTAGTTATTCAACATTTTGAACATACGATGCTTGATTTGTTAGTAAAACGTAGCCTGGACACTTCCCTTACGTTCACAACATCTCTACAACATTCTGAGCGTAAGGATTTTATGAAAATATTGATGAAATAACATTGAGACGGGCGGGGGAAGTTGAAAGGTTTTATTAATGTAAAACACAGATTTGGACATCATTTAGGGGTTATTTTCCTAAACTAATTACATATATAGGTACTAGGGTACTTTATATTCTGCTGAAATTCTATAAAAAATGAGGTTTTTAGGGCAAAGGGGCGCCATGATCGCGCCTGGAGTTCGTCCCAGATGAAGGCCGCTCTAGCGGCCTTTATCCCATTGTGGCAGCCTCCTTCATCCAGCTCTGGCAGGATTTGGGCCACTGTGGCGGGATTCAGTGGGGCAATAGCCCCTTGCCATTTCAGTTATAAATCTTTCTTTTTCCTTAGCTTGGTGTTTACTAATTCCATGGAGTCCTAACGAGTACCTTTCATAAATTTTGCAGGCTTGTCTACTATGGCTAGGATAAATGAGGAAAACTTGTCTTTTTTTTGATTTCCCGATGCTGCAAGTCGGGAGAGGCACCATGACCATCGAAACACCAAATTCCTATGCGAGAGGGGTTTTCACTTGCTAAACCTAGAAGAGAAAGTGCCCGTCTTTTATGCCCGGCTAGTGGAGTTTGGATGGGACCTACTGACAGAGGATCCCCCTGCTGCGCGCTCCACATGGGTGAGGGAGTTCTATGCCATCCTACCTACCGTCTACTGGGATGACCCTCACCCTACTATCCGCATCCAAGGAGTTACATCCCCCTAAACACCCATTAATGATGTGCTCGAGGTGCCAGAGGTTCCCAACACAGAGTATGAGGCCAGGCTAAGGGAGATGGATTTGGGTTGGCTACGAGATACACTTGTTGAGCTTGGGCCCCGGGATCGGGTTTACTGGGCTAACATTGAGGACACATCCAGCACTAATTGGTCACCAGATGCCAAGAGGTGGTTGCACTTGGTTTTTAGAAGGATCCGCCCATTGGGCAACCGTACCAATATGACTTTTCCATGGGCTCTAGTAGTGGTGGTTGCTATACAGGGGATCGGACTAAATATGGGTGCTTACATCATTTCAGAGTGGAAGGTGTTCTATCGGGGCAATAAAAAGGTATTCTTCCTGCCTGGACTAGTGGCTGCGATGTGTAAGCTGGCAGGGGTGCCCCTTTTGGACACCGATGAGGTACTTCCAATGGATCCACCCTTTAACTCTCTTTTGATTAGGCAAGCTTCCATCTCCGAGAGTAAGAGGAGAAAGACGGACAGGGCTAGTAGCAGTCAAGCAGCTGATAAGGCGGATGATGAAGGAGGGGAAGATGATGAGGCTGGTTGTACTCTCTCTACCCAGTCCCAGCCCCCGCTTTCCAGTGCTCATGTGGAGGAGGATCCGACGGCTGTTCGGAGGAGACTTGGAGGCTCCCAAGCTAGTACCTTGACTTCGGTTCCATCCTCCACTGCCGTTGAGTTTGAGATGTTGCGCCTCCAGCTGCGATGGGAGAGGAAGAAAAATTTAGCGAAGGATCGCCTAATGGGCCAGATGTGGAAGACCCTGAAGGTCATCTTCTCCAGAGTCGCCCCCCAGTGGGAGCTTCCCATGACGCGTGGACTGGCGAGACAGCCCCCGAGGACATGGGGTCCAACAGCGACACTTTCCATTCTCATGGACCCTGATTTAGTTTTGTTTCTCTTGGGCATGTGGTGAACAAATTTCTATTTCTCTTTTGTTTTTCGGCACATTTTTGTAAGCACATGGATGCTTGTTTTTGTTGTTTTCACAACTGCTAATATTTAAATGTTAGGTGACTATAATTTCCTATTCTATTGTTGCATAATGATTAAATGGCGGGAGTTAGTCCTTGCACGATTTGGGTCCATATGTGTGACTAGGGAAAATAGGGGAGACAGGGCTGAGATTCTGTCTAGTCCTGTCCCTCTCTGGCGGGAGATATCCCGCTTTGCCGGTCTCACCCTGGCGGGAATAATCCCACCCCAGTGGCTCCGACGGAAAGAATACCCAGGTCAATAATTCTGTGGGGTTTTCCCCCATTTTCTAAAGTTTTTCATTAACTCCCAGGCTATAACTAAGCATTTAGGACAATCCTGTTAGCTAGAATAGTCATTGCCTACCCCAAGTCAACCCAACGGTACACTCCAGAATCTCTTTCCCATTAATCCAGCACCACAATACGCACATCCCAGAATGTGCCCATACACTCACACGATTATAGTCGGTCGCAACATACATCCAGATTTTGCTTACGAATCATATCGTTGTTTATCTAGACCCTTGCTCCTAACCCTGTGATGACTCTCTTCCTGGCAACTAGTTTCATAAAACTCAGGCAATTACGACTCGCACAGTTTTGAACATTTAAGCTAGCATGTTGCACACATCGAAATCCAGACAAGCAATATTGTTCACATAATCACATCATAACATCCAAGTAAATGTACCTTTCACACCAACAGTTAATTCAGACAATATATGCACACATTCACCGTTTCAAGCTAACATTCACAAACAAGTCCAAATTATTGATTAATTCGCTCCATAGATGACCATTACTTATCATCCATGCATTTATACATCCTCTAAGGCCATATACCAATTGGAACCTTCTCAGCTCCAATTTACCTTGCTTATGTCCCTTCAGCCGTGACTACGGCATCCAGTTCACTTTGTTGAGATGCCAATTGGAATCGGGAGATACCAATTGGACTCAACTCATACCACAAGTGCCAACTCGTACAAAGTGAGAAAAGTAATGGAACAACTTCCTAGAATGCTTCATAGTTTTCTGAAGACTAAATGTGGACATTAACACACCAATCCGCAAGAGTTTATTCCACATTTTGCTCTTGTACTGGGAGACCAGTAACCTAGGCTCTGATACCAATTTGTCATAATCCAACCCACCAGGCCGTACGGTCACCTACTCTAACACCTAAGTAGGAGAACCCTCAATTCCCAAATAGTTTAAAACATGCGGAAGACTAAGAAAACTGGAAAATAAATAACATTCATAAGATTTTTATAACATAAAGAGCTTTACCAACAATTCGAGTAATGACTTGTAAAGTAATTAACACCCCTAGGGATCTAGTCTAAATAGGTACAAGAGCTTCTAAGATTTACAAGGCATATAACATAATAACTAATGATGCAGCTCCCACCACATGGAAGGAAAAATAGGAGTTGTTGGAGATTGTCTTCGTCTTCACCTATGAAACATCACTGACCCTGCAACCAGACTATGCCCAAAAGGCATAGCAAGACTAGTATCAGTAAAACCACATGTACTGGTAGGCATCATCGGTCAACCCAATGCCCACCGCATAATATAAGAAAATGACTATTAGGAAACATGCAATAAGACTATTCATTCTTCCACTTTCATATCCTCTTATCCTTTCCATTCCCAAATAATTCAGCATATACTAGTACACTTGACTCTAACCCTTTTACTCGCTCCGTTCTTGATTGTAACTTAAAAATCTACCTCTTAGAAGAGTTCCCAAATACAACCACTACCAGTCAGGACAACCACTCGTGAAGTACTCTTACTTCTTCTACATCACCACTCAACCCTTGACTCCATAACACGTGCTATCAAGGCTTGTTAGCCATTTCAATACCAATCCCCTCCCCAGGTAATACCTACCATTTAACGTTTAAGACATAACACCACCCTAATTCTAAACTTAGGGACACAGACCACCTTCCTAAAGTATGAATATATAGCAACCCTTGGAAACTCAACCTCCACTTACTATACCACCTTCTGATTTGGCCTAACCATTATAGTTCATGTAATAACGAGATATATATAACGAGCCAACACAACTTATTAACATACATCTATATAAAACATAGATGAACTATCATTTAGGGCGTCATATTATTTCCCAACTTCCATAACAAGTAGACATGACATAACACAACTATCATAGATGATCCTCTCATGGAAACCATACCCAAACTGTTAGTGTGCCAAAATGTGACACCCGATCCCAATTAGTGTGTCGGACCATGACACCCAATCCAATGTGTGTATCGGAATGTGACACCCGATCCAATGTATGTGTCAGAACGTGACACCTAATCCAATGTATATGTCAGAACGTGACACTCGATCTAATCAATACCACCACAATCACATTTACACTCATAATGTACATATTCTTAATCATACCATCAAGTGTTGAATCATGGCATACATTTGTTCATTCATACTCATTTCATTAGGTTTGGTCAACAATGCTTCATTCACATACATACATACATTACAATGAAGCAACTACCAACATATATCACATAAACATGAAATCAAACCATCACATACACCTAGTTCACAGAATAGGACTTCCTCCTATGGTACACATCTCACGTAACCACTAGGCACACAAGTACAACCTTTCCACAAATTGGTGCATGAAAGCCTACGCATGAATTCTACCTTCAATAATCAACATATTACGCAGTGAACATGGATTTAAGTCTACTCAATTAAATAAACCTAGCCTACCTGGGCGCCACGCAGCTACACGGGATTATGTCTCCAATTCATGTTTTTGAGCCTTGGGACAGTGGATTTGACCAAGAATCTACAATCTATCGTCATCCTTGAACTTGAAATCTCTTCTTCCTTCTCTCCCAAGCCTAGAGCAGTCTTTTGAGGGTTTTTGGGGTAATCCTCGCCTATTTTTGGTGTTTTGGGAAAAAGGAGAAAATAAGGTTTTGCGTCATTTAAGTTCTATCTCGTCCATCTTGCTCTGGAGTGAACTATCCCGCTAGAGCGTCGCTGCCTTGACAGCATCTAGCCCGCTCTGGCGGGATGATTGGCCCAATTTTTCCCTGACGTTTTGCCTTTCCTAAATAACGATGGTTTGGGTCGTTACACCTATATATCAAAGTCATAACTCTTGTATTCATAATTCAAATTCAAGATAGAGTTAAGAGAAAAGTTCGTGGAAGTTCTTTCGAGTGATTTTGAGAAGTCTTTTACAAACTTTCAAAACGTGTTTTAAGACTTGATTACTTGAGTAGGAGGATGAGGAGAGTTTAACTCATGTCTTCATAATGAATATCAGGGGACTAATTATTCCCAAGAGTAAATGCTTTACATTTAAAATGAGAAGGAAACTTTGATTTCCAAATGAGTTCATAAGGATTTTTTAGCACTATCTCTTTTAAGAGAACCTTTTGAGTAATAATCTTAAAGTTTGAGTATGAGGAAATGTTTTTAAGCATATGACCATGAGTTATATTATTGGGAGTAGTATTGAGCACTGATATAGGGACGAGTTCAGACAACTCAAAGTCCTCATAAACCATGTATGTCAACATGGGTAAAAAGGATCATACTTTTTAGATGATTCCTTATTGCTTTTAAGCATATCTTAGTTAATTCACTTAGTTGAGGTTGTCTTATACTCCGCAAAGGTATAGGAAAGTTCTGGCAGCGTGGGAGAGACGTTGTATCATCACATAGCTCATAATGATGGTTCTCGGTTAGAGAATCTCCCAAATAAGAGGAAAAGAGTTATTATTGTACTTTTAAATACATTGAGTTATTATCTATTGTGTTAAGATATTTCTTTATAATATATCTTTATTGTTGCTTTTATATGGAACTGAGTTGAGTATTTCTGAGTTTGAGTATCTTTAAGTATCCTTGAGTTGAGTTGAGTCTAGACGAGGTGAGTATGATCTTTCTCTTTTAATCAAGTTCAAGCTTATATATGTGATTTAGAGTTCTATCATGACCCAAGCCTACACCCTGGACGTGGCCGGCACTCGAGAACCATTGTCAGTCCCCAAGTGAACCCTTATCACGGCTGACTAAAGCGAAAGACTAACTCAAGCGTACAAAAGCTTAAAAACTAAATTAAATTTCATTGAACTCAAATACTCAACCTTTTTAAAAGTCTGTACAATACTCAAAAATAAAAGTAAATACAGAAATTCCTCAACTTTGTCTATCTATAAAGCCTCTACTATTACTGAAGTATATCAGGACAAGACCCACGACATCTCAAAAATACTAACTGTAAGATAAAGTTGAAGTCCTATGGAATATAAGTTTGGCTCACCAAAGCTGACTGGAGTCACATGACCTCAACAAAACGCCTGTTTATGATCATGAATACCTGTATCTGCATCATGAAATGATGTACGCCAAATGGCTCAGCACATGGAATATCTATGAAACATAGTTCAACTCAACTCAGGGAAGTAGGGCTTAACTCAATAATAAGATACTCAACTCTGTGAAACATAGTTCAACTCTGGGTGCTCAAGGATAAAGCAATAATAAACGATGCAATATCTAGAAAGCTTTTAAAATAATAGATAATAACTCAGTTGTATGCAAAAATACAATAATAACTCAATTATATGAAAATACAATAATAACTCTTATTTGTATGTAATGATACAAAATAACTCTGTTTGGGAGATTCTCTAACCGACAACAATCACTGTGAGCTATGTGATTATACAGCGTCTAGCCCGCGCTGCCAGAACTGTCCTATACTTTGCTGGGGTATAGAACCTACTAACTAAGTGGATCTACTAGTCTATGCTAAAAAGCAATAATGAATCATCTAAAAGTATGACCCTTTCTACCCACGTTGGCTACATGGTTTATGGGGGTTGTGAGTTGTTAGGACTCTCCCCCATATTGGTGCTCAATACTACTCCCAAAAATATACTTAGCTCATATGTTTTAAAGAAAACATAACTCTTTCTATGTTTTGAGATTATTACTCAAAAAAAATTCTCTTAAAAGAGATGGTACTCAAACTGCTCAAAACTCTTTTGGAAATCTCAGTTTCCTCCTCTTATAAATGTGAAAACATTTACTCTTGGGAATACTTAGTTCCCATTTATTCATTTTAAAGAAAATGAAACTTGAATGTACTCTTCCTCATACTCATTTACTCAAACCTTTAAACAAATTATGAATAATTGTAAAAGACTTCTCAAAATAGGATTCATGTCGAATTATGGACGTGAACGACTCAATTCAAGGTTTTCAATAACCATATATAGAACTCAATACTCAAAACTCAATGAGTCCAGAATTCAAGGACTCAATGATACTACTCATCTCATGAATACTGACTCAAGGATCTTCTTGTATAACATATAGTTATCCAAAATTATGAAATATAGTTTCAAAAAGTATTAGGAACTCAATACTCAAGAACTTAGAACTTGAAGATATTACTCCTCTCAAAGATACTCAAATTATAGAGTTCATGTGGAATTATGACTTAACTCGACTCAAGGATCTCAATGATAATATAGACTCATGAATACATTTTCCTCATTCTCATACTCACTTACTTGAGTCTTGAAACAATTTCTAAGTTATTGTAGAAGACTCCTCAAAAGGACTAAGAGGGACTTTCTCAAACTTTACTCTTAACTCTTCCTTGTATTTGAATTATGAATTCAAGGATCATGACTTGATAAATGGGATTTATTGATGATTATAGGTAGTTTGGATAGTAAAATTCAGTAAGAAAATGAAGACATGCTTTGAAAGAATGAATACAGAACGAAGAACAGAGGCGGAAAGGACCTGACGTCCTTAGCGCAGTAGTGGCACGGTGCGCCAGCCCTCATCTGACTGACGCTGGTCTAGGTTGCACTGCAGGCACAGGGTGCCAGCCCCTCAGGCTCAACAATGGTGCGCCGCCCCATCCATGTTCCAGAAGAAAAACTCGACAGATTTTCTCTTTAATTTTCCAGCCCTACCTCATTTAAACTCTAATGATTTCCTCCAAATTCTTTTAAATACATATAATAAACATACTTAGGAAATAATCCAAATCAAGACCTACCAAAAAAAATCACTCATTTGCAACTCTCACCTCAAGAACTTCATTATCACAGAACGAAGTACAAAAGCTCAAGAACTCAACAAGATTATCAACATACGCAATCTCATGGATGAAATTCCTAAAAGAAACTCATGATTGGCATGTGGGCGAACAAACCCAACATGATGGAAGCTTATATACCTCAAAGAACTAGGTTCTTGGCAAAATCTTGAATTTCTTGAACGAACGCTTGAAACTTTGAACTTTTTCTCCTCTTGAATCCTCTCTCTAAAACCCTAAATGCTTTGGGGATGAATGAAACTTATTCTAATCATTTTAGACCCTTAATTGGGTGTAATTCACGTTTAGAATAAGTGGGGGTAAGGAAAAGACAAAAATACCCCTCCTATTTTCGGGTAACTTTCCTTAAATGGACATCCTGACTTCAAAAGGGCATATATCCCTCATACGAGCTTGAAAATTAGTAAACTTAGTGGCGTTGGAAAGAGGACTCGGAGATACTTCATTTGATATCTTATGGATCTCCTAACTCATCCTGTACTGAAAGTTATAGTCGTTCGAAGTTGATTCAAAACTTAAAAGAACTAAGGAATGATTTGAATGAATTCTCTTCAATTATTTTTTACTCAAGGTGGTATATCTATTGCCCTGACTTTAACACTTAATAAATTTCAAATTCCTTGGTAAAATCCTACTCACAACGAAAAAGGGTTCGAGTCTTAGTTCAAAAATTTCCCGAGGTGTTATATTATCTCCCCCTTGGGATCATTCATCCTCGAATGACGTATAGACTGGTTATGGAATGGGGTTACTCTCATTATATCCTCTAAATCATGAATTTTCCTACTAACACAGGATGAACTGATTCGTACCAAGAGTTGAGACCTTATATAGCACTTAAATTAAGAACGAGACTATTGTGAACATAGTCACACTCTCTATGAAGTTACCTTATCCGAAACAAAGGAGATCTGGGCATGAAGTAAGAATAGGAATACCATGCATGGGGTCATATGACTGCTAAATATTAAGCTTAGCAACACTCCTCAACCACACTCTTCTTTCCTTGTACCATTCCTCATTGGCTGCAAATCCTAGTTCCCTCAAGGGGCCTGAGTCTAACGACACGCTCTTACCATATTCAAGCTTTACCCAAATCCTAAGGTTCAGGTTATATACCTCTCTATAGGGAGTCTCATCCCAAGATCATTACTCTTTACCACCTCATTTAATCAACATTGGGCTCATATCAAGAATTGCCGCATGTTTAACAACACCACATTCAAGCTTAGTATTCTAACAACTCCATGGACTCTTACTAACCAACTCCTGGAGAAGTTCTTATTCTTCATCATCCCTGCCATATCAACTAGAATTTCCCGCATTACTACTCGGGACAAACTAAGGGCTCTCATTTAACTATTTCCATAGTAAAACCTCATCCTCCTCTTCCTCCTCATTTATAACCTTAGGTGGAATTATCACACCATCATTATCACGATGAGAACATTAATCTTCTCTTTCTAACATCACTCCACTACTAAAAGGACTTCTGAAAATATATCTCCCATACTCTTTTGAGCTCATTACTATCGTATTCTCAACACTGGAATTGATTTCTCATATTATCATCTCCCCCTTAGGTCTAAAGTTGCCACTTGGAAGGTATGGACCTATTCCATCATCTCTAAACTGGTCTACATCCCCTTTTCACAACTTAAGTACTATTTTCTCACTTATTATACCTCATTACTTAATCGGTTCTATAACCTTTGGAACATCATGACCCTCTCAAACAAATCTTAAGCCTAGCTTAGATCTATCACTTCATGAATACTTTGTTCTCTTACTCAACACATATATTTAGTCTCCGCTACCACGGTGGTAAATTGACATCAACTCTATTCTGGTTAAAAGTATACTTTATCTCATGCGGACTAGCAACTATTCCTTTTCCTTTTATCAAGAACTCTCTACAACATTATTATTCCTTATTTCACTCATAAAGGAACTCATCGCTTATAACTGCCTGGGTGCATGATTGCAATAACATAATCTGCCCCATCACTATCTCTCTTTCATAGATTACTGAACCTCTGCATATTTTCAACTCTGGGCACTTTCACTACTACTGCTCATAATTGCATAACTCATGCCAGCTTTTTGGGATGAAAATACTACCCAAGCTTTAAACATACTTTCTCATAAGGATCTCAGCTGAAATAGGACTTAGAGAAGAGAGTACAACTCACTTTTAGCTCAAATGCACGATTCATATGAATATGAGTGCATTTCCTCGAACTCAATACTTAACTCACTTACAAGCTTCTCTCAAGCCCCTCTGCAGTCTCATAACTTCCTCAAGATTTTTGCTAATAGAAACTCATCGATAAAGGACTGACTTTTCTTTTCAACCACCTCTAGTATGGGGGGTAGTCGAATGGATATGCAAATGCATGAGTTAGAATAAGTCTCTATGACATAGCTCTATTGCATAATTTAGAGTATGAAAGAAGGGAAACTTTTCCTAAATGTCTGTAGTCACTTATTTATAGAAGTGGGGCCCTCACAACCATAAATAAGATCTTACTTGACACGGCTTCAAAGACACCCTAGGATACTTGAACTTTGGGCTTTGATACCAAGCTTTTCACCACCCGAGCCTACACCCTGGACGTTGCCGACACTCTAGAACCATTTTTGGTCTCCAAACAAATCCTCATCCTAGCTGACTACAAGCATAAAACTAACTCAAGCATACAAAAGCTTAAAAATTGAATTAAATTTCATTAAACTCAAATACTCAACCTTTTGAAAAGTCTATACGGGACAAGACCCACGACATCTCAAAACTATTAAATGTAAGATAAAGGTGAAGTCCTCTAGAATATAAGATGGCTCACCAAAGCTAACTGGAATATCACATGACCTCAACGAAATGCTTATTGATGATCCTGAATACTTGTATATGCATCATGAAATGATGCAGGCCAAATGGCTCAGTACATGGAATGTACGAGCATGTAAGGGGAATTCTAAAGCATAAACATAAGCTTGAACTGATGGAAAAGAAGCATACTTACCTCTTCTCAACTCACTCAACTCAACTCAATGAAACATAGTTCAACTTAACTTAGAAAAAATAGGGCTCAACTCAATAGTAAGATACTCAACTCAGTAAAACATAGTTCAACTCAACTCAAAGAAATAGGGCTCAACTCAACAATAAGATACTCAACTCTGTGAAACATAGTTCAACTCAACTCAGAGAAATAGGGCTTAACTCAACAATAAGATACTCAACTTTGTGAAACATAGTTCAACTGAACTCAGATAAATAGGGCTTAACTCAACAATAAGATACTCAACTCTATGAAACATAGTTCAAATCTGGATACTCAAGAATAAAGCAACAATAAAAGATGCAATATCTGAAAAGCTTTTAAAATAATAGATAATAACTCAGTTGTATGAAAAAATACAGTAATAACTCAATTGTATGAAAATACAATAATAACTCTTATTTGTATGTAAAGATACAAAATAACTCTGTTTGGAGATTCTCTAACCGACAACCATCAGTATGAGTTATGTGATGATACAACGTCTAGACTACGCTGCCAGAACAGTCCTATACTTTGACGGGGTATAGAACCTACTATCTAAGTGGATCCGCTAGTCTATGCTAAAAAGAAATAAGGAATCATCTAAAGAGTATGACCCTTTCTACCCACGTTGGCTACATGGTTTATGGGGACGGTGAGTTGTTAGAACACTCCCCCATATCGATGCTCAACAATACTCCCAAAAATATATGTAGCTCATGTTTTACAGAAAACATAACTCTTTCTGTGTTTTGAGATTATTACTCAAAAATCTTTCTCTTAAAAGAGATTGTACTCAAACTGCTCAAAACTCTTTTGGAAATCTCAGTTTCCTCCTCTTTTAAATGTGAAAACATTTACTCTTGGTAATACTTATTTCCCATATATTCATTTTAAAGAAAATGAAACTTGACTCTACTCATCCTCATACTCATATACTCAATCCTTTAAACAAATAATGAAAATTTGTAAAAGACTTCTCAAAATAGGGTTCCTGCCGAATTATGGACGTGAACGACTCAATTCAAGGTTTTCAATTACCAAATATAGAACTCAATACTCAAAACTCAATGAGTTCAGAATTCAAGGACTCAATAATACTACTCATTTCATGAATACTCGACTCATAGGGTTCATGCAGGATTAGGAGCATGACCCACTCAACTCAAGGATCTCCTTGTATAACATATAGCATTCCAAAATTCTGAAATATAGATTCAAAAAGGATTAGGAACTCAATACTCAAGAACTTAGAAATTGAAGACACTATTCCTCTCAAAGATACTCAATTTATGGAGTTCATGCGGAATTATGAGCATGACTTAACTCGACTCAAGGATCTCAATGATAATATAGACTTATGAATACATTCTCCTCATTCTCATACTTGAGTCTTGAAATAATTTATAAGTTATTGTTGAAGACTCCTCAAAAGGACTCAAAGGGACTTTCTCAAACTTTACGCTTAACTCTTCCATGAATTTGAATTATGAATTGAAGGATCATGACTGGATAAATAGGATTTATTGATGATTATATGTAGTTTGGATAGTAAAAATCAGTAAGAGAATGAAGACATGTTTTGAAAGAACGTATACGGAACGAAGAACGGAGGCGGAAAGAACATGACGTCCCTGGCACGCCAGCCCTCAGTTGATTGAGGCTGGTCTGTGGTGCACTGTAGGCGCAGGGCGCCATCCCCTCACGCTCAACAAGGGTGCGCCGCCCCAGCTATGTTCCAAAAGAAAAACTTAACGAATTTCCTCTTCAATTTTCCAGCCCTACCTCGTCAAAACTCTAGTGATTTCCTCCAAATTCTTTTAGATTCATATACTAAACACACTAAGGTCAAAATCCCAATCAAGACATACCAAAAAATCACTCATTCGCAACTCTCACCTCAAGAACTCAACAAGAACTTCATTATCAAAGAACAAAGTACAAAACCTCAAGAATTCAACAAGATTATCAACATAGTCAATCTCATGGATGAAATTCTTAAAAGAAAATCTTGATTGGCATGTGGTCAAACAAACCCAACACTATGGAAGCTTACATACCTCAAAGAACTATGTTCTTGGCCAAATCTTGAATTTTTTGAACGAACGCTTGAACTTTGAAATTTTTCTCCTCTTGAATCTTCTCTCTAAAACCCTAAATGCTTTGGGGATGAATGAAACTTATTCTAATCAGTTTAGACAGTTAATTGGGTGTAATTCGCATTTATAATAAGTGGGGGTAAGGAAAAGACTAAAATACCCCTCCTATTTTTGGGTAACTTTCCTTAAATGGACAGCCTGACTTCAAAAGGGCATATCTCCCTCATACGAGCTCGAAAATTAGCAAACTCAGTGGCATTGGAAAGAGGACTCAAAAATCTTTCATTTGATATTATGGGTCTCCTAACTCATCCTGTACTGAAACTTATTTGTCATTTGAAGTTGACCTAAAACTTAAAAGAACTAAGGAATGACTTGAATGAATTCTCTTTAATTCTTTTTGGAAATCAAGGTGCTATATCTAGTGCCCTTACCTTAACACTTAAAAAAATTTAAATTCCTTGGTAAACTCCTACTCACAACGAAGAAGGGCTCGAGTCTTAGTTCAAAAAATTTCCGAAGTGTTACAAGTTCCCCTTGCATGCTCAGACATTCCATGTACTGACGCTATTTGGCCTGCATCTTTCATGATGTTGATATAGGGAACCACGGTCATCAACAGGTGCTCCGTTGATACCACTTGCAGTCCCAGGGTTGCTTTGGTGAGCCTCCTTTCTTCCGGAGGATTCCCACATTTACTTTCAGTCGTATTAGGATGTCGTGGATCATGTCCCGACTTCCATCATAGTTAGTAGAGGCTTTATAGATAGATAGTAGTGTTTTGAGGAGTCCTTTCCATTTCTTTGGTTAAATGTTTAAGACTTGAGTTGAACAGTTATGTTACTGAACATTTCAGACGATATTGAGTTAAACTAATTTTAGTAATGATGTCTTTATGAGTTGAGTTATATTTGAGGGTCCTTTATTGTTGAGTAAGTCTTCCACTGAGAGTTGAGTCAGGCCAAGGGTTCGCTTGGGGCTAAAAATGGTTCTTGAGTACCGTCCACGTCCAGGGTGTAGGCTCGGGGTATGACAAATAAAAATATATCGTTTCTTAAAAATTAGATATTAATATACACACGACAATTCAAAATTCCACAACGAATAACTAAAGTGAGCAAAGGAACATAAGTACGTGAAATATCATAATACTTGACAAAAATTCTATATTAAATAACATCCAAACATGTCTAAAGTTGATTTGAAATTAACTTGTAATTGGTATTACAAATACGATTAGAGAATTATGTAATCTCCTAGTATTCAATGAGTGTTTGAAGCAAAACAAATTGATAATGATCAATTTGTTTAAATCATTAATTTAGTAGTCATTGTCCTATATATTGCCAAGAAACTTGAGACAAAAATTTATAAATTGGCAGCATGGTAGAAGGATTAATGTTTAATTGCTAAAATTATTTATAAGATATAATACGTGTATCGTACTTCATTTGAGTATTCTGTTTTTTGAACTAACATATTTCATACATATATCCACGCCTTAACATACAACTACGTGAATCAATATTTAATTTCAACATCACTTCTGGACTAATATATTATGAATATTTTCGAATAAATATGATACTCACTAGCATCATTTAAGTCAATATTTTAAGAAAAAAATAACTCAAGATCATATGTTTGCCAACAAGGGATATGAATAATTATATAATTTAAAAGAAACTAATGATAAGTGTAACTTAATGCTTTTTCATTAAGCCTATAGTAATCATGACAAACAATATCTATTAGTTGTCTAATTTATTTTCATTCAACTATATATAAGTGTTTCACTTGAAGGTTTGATGAAAATAAAATTAGAGGTTCGTGTTGATAATATGTTGTAAACTAAAAATGATGGATTAAAATTAAGAGAAGTAGAGAAAGAGAGAGACAGAATAGTAAAAGTAGTTTTTCTTTATTATTTTCTTTTTATCATTTCACATTACAAGAAAAGTGTTGAAAAATTATGTGGATGACCATGTAACTATTCATTGTGCCTTAACTTATGCACAAGTAAAGAGGCCAACACACTATAATAGATTTGTACGGCCAAGTAGCTTGAGTTCATGAGGTTTATAAATAGCCTATTAGTTACTCATTTTAAGTATGAGAAAAACACAAAAAGTGAAAACAATGTTACTTACTACTACTCTTTCTCTCTTTTTCTTCGTGTCATTTTATTATACTACACATGCTTTATTTTATAACAAGAAGATACATATAGGCAATAAAACATGGACACAAAGTCACTTGGCAACAAAGTTTACTTGAACGCAAAGTTACTTTATTTGGACACAAAATATATTGTGAGGCTACTCATTGTATAACACAAAGTATATTGTGTGAATTAAGGGTGTACATAGGTCGGTTTGGTTTGATTTTTCATTAAAATAAACCTAAATCAATTATGTCGATTTATTAAATCAAAAAACCAAATCAAACCACATAAAGTCGGGTTTTCAATTTCGGCTTTAGTAGGTTTTTTTTATTTTTCGATTTGTTCGATTTTTTAGAACTATACGATGTTTGAAAAAGAGATCAAATATATTTTCAGTTACTGTGTGACAAGCTAAAGTTTAAAAATGTTAAATGAATAGAAATCTTCGAAAAGACGGTAAAATTCACATGAGTACAAAATACTTTTATTGAAATATCAACATTCATTATGTTAAATTAACAAGATTAAAGGCTATAGTCAAACTAAATACAAAACAAAATATTTACAAAATAAATTGTTAACTTCAAATTTGAAAATCTATAGCAATATAATTGTAACTTCCGATCTTAATACAAAATAAAATATTTACAAAATTTTACAAGTCCAAATTTGAAATAATATAGAGCAACTTTCACATATAGCAAAACATAAAAATCATATTTGTATGTTATAGCTATAGTTTGTGCAATTGCGCTCCATAGCAAACTTTATGTTTGCTATGGCTATTAATCTGTATATTTCGGTATACATATACATAAAAAATCTGTATTTGGGTCTAGTATATTTCGGTATACAAATGGGTCCTGCATTTGTATGTTTCGGCATACAAATGGGTCCTGCATTTGTATATTTTGGTATATAAATGGGTCATGCATTTGTATATATCGGTATACAAATGGGTCTTGCATTTGTTTATTCGGTATACAAATGGGTCCTGCATTTGTATATTTCGGTCTATTTGTATATTTCGGTATACAAATGGGTCCTACATTTGTATATTTCGATATACAAATGGGTCCGACATTTGTATATTTCGGTATACAAATGGGTCCTACATTTGTATATTTCGGTCTATTTGTATATTTCGGTAGACAAATGAGTCCTGCATTTGTATATTTCGTTAAACAAATGGGTCCGACATTTGTATATTTCAGTATACAAATGGGTCCTACATTTGTATATTTCAGTCTATTTGTATATTTCGGTAGACAAATGGATCCTGCATTTGTATATTTCGTTAAACAAATGGGTCATGCATTTGTATATTTCGGTCTATTTGTATATTTCGATATACAAATGGGTACTGCATTTGTATATTTCGGTATACAAATGAGCCCTGCATTTGTATATTTCGGTCTATTTGTATATTTCGGTATACAAATGGGATGGCAAAAAACATGGAATGTTTGCTGCGAAGTACAAATAAAAGAAACTATGGCTATAGCATTTAATTTGAATTAATAGTTTGCTATTTCATACAATTTTCCCAATAACATATCTAAACATTAAAAACTATAAACTAACTAAAAATATATTAACAAATTAGATTATAAATAATATTTTTTATCTAAAAATTAAATTATATATATATATATATATATATATATATTTATATATATATATATATATATAAAACCTAAAAAGCATGAACTCCTAACTTGAATGTTAAATTATTATAATATCCCTAACTTAGGTTGTGACTTTTCAATGAGTTGTACTTTTCTAATAAGTTGTGAACTTTTTTCAAAGGGTTGTGATTTTTTGATGAGTTGTGACTTTTCCAAAGAGTTATGACTTTTTCAATAAGTTGTGACTATTCGAAAGGGTTCTGACTTCTCAGAAAGGTCATGACTTTTCAGATAAGACACATAAAAACACTTGTTTATACTACCCTTTGTTGACTATAAATAGAGGGGGTTTCCTCTCATTTTTCAACCATAATTTTTTTAATCTCCTACTCTTCTTCTTCTTGCATTTTAAAAAAATTTGTGTAATTTATTGTGGTTGAGTGAGTGTGAATGACTTTATTTATCAATGTTACTTATATAATTTAGATTATCAGGAAGTTTGCTTCAAAATAGTTATTACTATATAAACATTTCCCTTTTGTTTTACTCATTTACCATTTCTTAATATGTAAGTATTTTCGACGAAGAAAAGTTTATATGACATGTAATAACGCCAGTTGAAGTTTGTATTAGTTTAATTTTTATCGTAGTCTAAATTCATTTGCTTTTGTTAACAATTCCTCTTGTGATGTAGATAGATGCTTCTGAATATCTTTTTCCAAAATTATTAAACTTCTCAAGAGTTAGAAAATTGTCACGATTTATTTTTTTGATGCCCAAGACAAAAGAATAAATTTATTTATCAATGCTACTTATGTGATTTAGATTGTCGGGATTTTGCTTCAAAATAGTTATTACTATATAAACATTGCCCAAATGTTTTATAGATTTACTATTTCTTAATATTTCAGTATTTTCGACGAAGAAAAGTTCATATGACTTGTAATAACGCCAGTGAAAATTTGTATTAGTTTAATTTTTATTGTAGTCTAAATTCATTTGTTTTTGTTAACAATTTCTATTGTGATGTAGATATACTTTTTTGAATATCTTTTCCAAAATTATTAAACTTCTCAATAGTTAGAGAATTATCATGATTTGTTTTTTTGATGCTCAAGACAAAAGAATGACTTTATTTATCAATGCTACTTATGTGATTTAGATTGCCAAGAAGTTTGCTTTAAAATAGTTATTTCTATGTAAACATTGCCCTTTTATTTTACTAACTTACTATTTCTTAATATTTCAGTATTTTCGACGAAGAAAAGTTCACATGATTTCTAATAACGCCAGTGGAAGGCTATATTAGCTTAATTTTTATTATTTATTTAATAGCTAGTTTTTATGATATATATATATATATATATATTCATTAATGCAAATATATATATGATTAAATTGGGCCATGGTGAAGAAAAAGGTGGTGTTACCTATGAAGGTTTTCTCCAAATTTTTCTCTATAATTTGTTAATCTTACACCCCCCCCCCCCCCAAATCCATTGAGTAATTCATAATATTAAAACAATTGCAATGAAGATTGATGAAGATGATAAATGTTCAAAGCAGTGTGGTGCTTCCCATGTTATTTGACAAAAAAAGACTTGTTCTACTACTATCATTTTGTATACTACTTTTTCTGATTTTATTTCACAATGTCTTTGATATTATATTGTTTGTTTTGTTTGAAAATAAAGTCACAAATGTATTATTAAGTTAACAAGATCTTCTAACTTCAAAATATATTATTCTTTTTAAAAAAAAAAAAAAACTCACAACAAATGTGAAAATATGTAAATATATTTGAATCATTTAAAATTTATCATTAACAAAATAAATTTTATATTCAGTAATATGGAATAAACATTTTCTTTTTGTCCCTACACTGAATTAAAATCTAATAACTATATATAAAAAAAAAAGTAACATTAATTAAAAGTCCTATTCATTTATGTATGTACAAAATTTATTAGAAATTCATCTATTGCACATTAATTCTTTAGTTATAACAGATAAATTCTCTTAGTTGCTACTAATTATTGCAAATGTTATTCACACTCTTTTACATTCTTTAGTTATAATATTATGAATTTTCATAGTTATTACATTAATTATTTCTATCTTTCATCTTTCCTTATATTAACTTTTGACCAATAATTTTTCATATTATTATACCGCCCCTATATATGTGATAACACTGTATTGTTATTTTTCCTGGGACGAATCATGCTTGGTTGAATAAATTGAAAATTGTTTACAAGTATATGAACTATATCTTTGTTAGATGTAAGATAAACAGGTGATTATATATATGATTTCACAGATAGAATATATTCTTTAATTTTTATTTTTATTTTTTTTCGGTAAAAAAAAAGGGAAATTTTTCTCAGTTAACTATGGACAGTCAGATAACTATTTTTGATTTATGTACACAAACAATCGAAAAATCAAATATGAGATCTAACAAAAAGAACATCTATTATGTTATAACTTATAAAATAAAAATTAATATACAAAAATAGTTATAAAAATAAAAATGTAGTTGTTCTCCGCATGTTCATATGACATCTAAATAGATTAAGTGCAATACACGTGCAAAGCACATCTGATTAGATGACAAGAAAAATACACTAAAAATATTGTCTATAAGGTAATATTAGTGAGATACGACTAATTACATTATTGAACCTCATCAAATTGAAATAAATATATACATTACTGCATTTAATTAATAAAAAATTTTATTGTCCATCTTCATAGGTTAGTGGGAATATGAGATATATGTGCCTATCCACATTGAACATTTACAAAAGAATCTGCAATGTTATTTTGTGCAAAGCTTATTATTCAAATATTCGCTTAAAATTTCTGAATTAATAATCACATGCAACACACATGTCGAAAATCTAGTATATATATACATATATATTGGTTTCAATTCAGTTTGACTTTTTTTCTTTTAATACCACGATTTTTTTCAACACCAAACCAAACCACAAATCGATTTTTTTTTCCGATTTGATTTAGTTCGTCGATTCGGTTTGGCTTGTACACCCCTAGAGTGAATAACCATTTTACGACACATTTTCATTATCAACTTATTTATTTACAATATTTATTTTATGTGATTTTAATATCATAACTCTTGTCATATTTTGTATTATTTTTAATTTTTTTTTCAGAAAAACACCCTATATAATTGATTTTGATAGAATTAAAAAAAATATATGAGGCACAAATTAATTATATATTTACATTATTACTTTACCAGAAAAAGTCCGAGATTGAAAAACTCAATTTTTATTAGTTTTACTTTTGGTTTATAGATTTAAAAACCCTATACAAACAATTTGATTTGATATTTGAAAAATCCAAACCAACCCAATCCATATACACCCCTTTTTCTAATGATGAGGTATTTTTGTTATAAATGACCAGAACATGAAACTTCAGGCTCAGCGCATAGGCTTATCAAAGACACCAAAAAGAATCATACAAGTAATACAAAGCAAATACTTCGTTTTTGTAGTTACTTTTGCAACATGAAACTTCAGGCTCAGAGCATAGGCTCATCAAAGACCCCGAAAGGAATCATGGTTACAATACCTGTGGCTTCTTTTGACCGTCTATACATCATGAATGTGTGAATTTACATCGACAACTAGAGATTTCCAAAGAATTCCAGATTCTCCTGGTATATAATACTGCGGCACCTTGTATTTGTCAGTTTACTCTCCAAGTATGTCAACCGCCAATGCATCAGTCAATATCTGAGAGAAGCTGCTTCATTTTCTCATACGTCATAAAGACAATACCAATACTAGGCACAACCTTGTAATATTCAGGCAAAATTCCTCTACATAAACCACGTAGGCGTTCTGTCCGGATAATATGACTGAATGTACCAAACAAACCAGTCTTATAAACACGGGCCCGACCACCTGCTCCTTCCAATTGTATTCGGCGCCTCACAAGATCCAAAGGGAATGTTACTGCAAACGCATCCATAAACATAAACATGAAAATGCTAAAAACATTGACCAGGCTTAAGTAATGAATTGAAAAGCAATTGATCCACTTACGACAATCAATAATATCAAAATGGGAACACCAAAAGTGATTGCCCATGCACTAAACATCAAAATAAATTAGAAGCCAAAACATGTGCCAGTTAGTGTTAAGCTATTAAGTAGGAGAGCCACCATGACGTGTAGGTATGGTGCCTCAGTAGAGCAAAGTGATGCGACTCTAAAAGAAGTGCTCGCTACAGTGGCGCAAGTTTTAGAGGCATGAGATGAGAGCTCCTGTCTGGATTTCTGTTGTACTCGAGAAAAACAATGAAAAAAATGAAAGGAATCTAAATTACTATCTGCTTAAACAGATGGAGAGGCAGTATAACTGTAAACTGTATGCTGCTACGATACAAGAAAAGGTGGAGAGAAAAATAGGTCCTAAATGCCCTTTCACTTTGCTCCAGGAAGGTTCCTCATCTTCTTTCTTGATGATTAAAAATTCCATCAATTTTTGAGTTTTAATTTCTTCTCTTGCGCCCTCATCCTGTAATTGTTCAACTTCTCTCTCTGTCTGATTCTTTTCTTCTTGTTCTTCATCATCCTCCCCACTTTGATCCTCCTTCTATTCCTTATATTCTGCTAGCTCTTCTACAGCTATAGTATGTGTTTTTGTTCCTTGATTTTTACCAACCGCCTCAGGATAGTTTTGTAGCACTTTTTGCTTTTAAATCACGGGTGCTTGTTCAATGGAATAACATAAAACCGACTGGGACTACTTCAACTATTTTTATATCCCAATTTGATCTCTCTATCTGTCAATATACAAGTTTCTATTCTTTAGACAGAAATAGCATAATACTGGGATGATGCATCTAATCTGGTAAGATGATAATAATAAAGCATGCTCCATAATGCCGAAGCCTCCTATTCTAAACCAACAGATGCTTAATTGGAACTTCAGATATGCAATGGGAGGGAATGGATTGCAACCATGAACTTCTTATATGTTTTCTCCTTTCACTTTGTTAACTTGTTATTTAGTTGGTGCAATTGACATTCATTTAGTTGCCCAGTGCATTCATGTTATTTCTCTGCTGTCTCTCATCTTTTTTTTTGAGGGTTTCTGCAAAATACACGGAATTGCCCATATTTTACACACAACGACCAGCATAAACAGAGGTAATTCTTGACTGGTCCTACAATTGATTTTTGTAACAGAACATTTCAAGCCTAATTGAGAAGCATACCTCAATGAGGAAGCCTCTCACACTTCGAGAACTGCAAATACATATGGCTCCCGTGCAAATATCCACCATGGTGGAGCCAACTGCATGTTTGAAGATGCATATTATCCAATTAATGAATGAGACGAATACTATAGCTGACATTTTGAGCCAGAAACAATAAGTTAGTGTCGAGAAAGACAAGGAAGCAAATTATTTTTTAGGAGTGAACTCTCTTACTAAATTCAAATGCCAGATAAAAGTGCTCGGTCTCAAGCTCTAAGAGTCGGTCCAGTTAGAAACTTAGTGAGAAGCCAGCACCCTAACCTGCCTCTCTGCATCAAAAGCCATGAGACAGCTCCATGCATCGACATCTACATTCAAATACCTGAAATTTTGTCTAAGAGTATACTAGTTAAGGCCTAATACTGTATATGTAGAACAAAGTTAGTGCCTCACCAATTTTGAGCTGGAGAAACAACTTGCTGACCACAATGTCAGCATTTCTATTTCTTCATCTATTTTGTAAAGAATATATAGAATCACAATTAAATATTCCATTTGTTTTGATGTGGAGAGCTAACACAACACACGTATCAAAGAGAAGTATAATATAGAAAAAGTTTCATATAAGGTGCCAGACTGCCAGGAGACAGCCCAGAGGAAGACAAACAAGTCTTTTCTTCTGCCCCAACACATATGGAATAGGAAGCATGTAGAAATTGAAAGCTTTGGCAATATAGATATGTCTCCGTGTAGTAACCAGATATTGAGATCAAAAAATTCAGAGGCAACAACACACTAAAAGAATGCGGTGATCAACACCCAACAAGCTGGGGGATATTAGACAAAATTCAAGAAATATAGTTAAGACAATACTTTTCCTCATCACTATTTCCCTGTATAGAAATCAAAACATAATTGGAAGCTCAAAATTTCTACCATGTTTCATGTTACATCAGATTACTAACCTGTTGATGACGCAACACCTGAAAGACTTCCACAAGTAAGGCTGACCAAGACAGTCGAATCATCTGGTCTGATATCAAGAAGTGTGTTAATATAATTCTATCTAGAGGTTAATACAAAAGGAACAAACTTGAGAACTAACCAGTGAATAACAGCAGATTTCATGGATAATGATCAAGAAAAAAAATGATAAAAGAGAGAACAGACAGTACCACTCTTATCGAATATTACCTATGAGACTGCCAGTACGATCTCACAGTGTCATAAACAGAAAAGCTGACTGCCAAATTCGGGCTTACCCCCTTCATGATATTGAGATATTCATTCAGCATTAAACAGGAAACACTATTCAGCAGAGAGAATCTTAAGGACAGGAAGAGATACCAATAGAGTTGCACCCATTCCTTTATATAGGCCAGCTATCCCTTCTTCCCTACTAATGGTTTGTAATGCATGCCATATGCCTCTGTAATATATTACATTTGTCTGCAGAACTCAAAATGAGCAAAAGAATAAAATACAGGACATAGCTTAAAGGATATAGAGCAACCCGAGCTATTTGAAAAAACAACCAAACTGGGCAATGATAATTTGTGTAACTAAACTATGTAAGAATAAACCCCTTCAACATTTTTGCAATTTATGTACAGCTCATTTACTAGTGAATAATTAAAGAAAAGAACTTCCTAAAGCTAACATCTGATCTATGTAAAAAGTATCTATTAAACAAGTGTTGTCAACGGCTCACCTAACGCGTTTAAACCCTAAAACCAGTTGGAAAACAGACCAAGTGCATGTTTCGCTTAGTGGGCATATCAGCGAATCCACCAAGGCTCTAAGGCACATGTTTCATTGCCAATGGGCATAATCTTTGAAGAGATAACTCTAAACAATAAATATCATTTTATTGATTTTAGAATAAGTAAAAGTAAGATTGAATACATGCACTGCCAGTTTAGTCAAGATGATTAAAGTGATGTTGAGGTGAAAGTTGACGGAATTGTGGACATAAATGCAAACAACTCTTAGATATCTAAGCTCGTTGTTACAGATGAAAATGTTACACATAAAATTGCCCCTAGGGTTTTGGTCTAGTAGTAAGAGCGCAACTCATAATGTGGCGGTTGGCCACACGTCTTGAGTTCAAATCAAGTCTTGCCGCAGACAAAGGCCAGCTATTTAAATGGAAAAGGGTACATGGGTGGGTCCATTAACTATCAAGTTTCGAATGTGCACCACTGACACTCGAGGATTTCTCAATTGTCATGAAAAAATTAAAAATAAATGGTTTAAATAGAGAAGTGCTGCCAAGATGTCTAGCAAAGTGAAAGATAAGCTCTATATTATAGCTACAAACAAACAAATATATATGAGTGAATGTTGGGCAACTAAAGCCAAATACATCCACTAGATGAGTGTCACATAGATGTGGAATGATAAGACAAATGTGCGGTCGTACAAAGATTATACAAGATTAAAAATGACCAAATTTTCCGGAAAAGGTGCAAATAACACACATTGAGGATGAAATAATAGAATGTCACTTAAGAAGATTTGATCATGTCCGGCATCAATCTTGAGATATACTGATCCATGGATATTAAAAAGAGACGAGGTAGACCTAACATTGCATGGGAGGTAGTTATCTAGATAGATCTAAAATTTCTTGAAATCATAAACTTGGCAAAGTATGTGGCTCTTGCTAAACTACATACATGTAATAGATTAGCAATATACGCATTTTTAAAACTAAATTGCCCTTGCACCTAACTAAAATATTGGGACTTTAAAAGTAGTTTGATATTCAAATATTGACCTAATAACATTTTTTATTATGAACCAATTTGATCCTCACCCCTCCACTACCCACATAGTTAACTTAGAAACAAAACAAACTACCATAAAGAAGAGAAAAAGAAGAGCAAAAGGAAAATTCTTTTTTTTTTTAATTATCAAAAGAAAAATTTCAACAAAAATAAATATTACTTGGTTGATAACAATGTTACTTAACCAACTAGTAGGGACAATTCTCCATCTATCTCTGTTTTTTGCCTGCACACCAGCTTCCTCCCAGCTATAGATTGCTTTAGTATTCTTTCCATGCGTAGTCCATGAGATGCCTTTGAGATTTAAGAAAATCTTCCATAGTGACTTTGCAATGAAGAAATAGATAGTTAACTGTCTCAGCATTTTCCCCAAAGAAAAACCTAGGACAAAGTAGTATCCCTCTCCTCATTAGATTGTCGTGGGTGAGAGTTGCTTTTGACTAGCAACTAGATAAAGCAGGCCACTTTGTGCGGGATTCTGTTTTCTCCGATGCCTCTCCATGACCAGTTGTATGTGCACTGAGGTGTTCGATTCATCCACATGTAACCAGTGCTTACTTTGCACAGACTCTTCTTACTACCTTTCCACTTTAAGATATCTTGACCTACCTCTAGTCCATTGAATTGTTCGATGATACTGAAGAAATTTGTTATTCTTTGGATCTCACAGTCATTTAATTGTCTTCTAAAGTTGAAGCTCCATCCACGGGGTATCCAAAATCCTGCAACAGTCTTTTGTTGATGAGAGACTAATGCATAAATATCTAGGAACAAATTTTCCAGTCTTCCTGCCTCATGCCATTCAAATTTCCAAAAACCAGTTCTAGCCCCATTTACCAATCTAATCTTAATGTTGGTTTTCAATTTACTCGAGTTATAGCCCTATTTACCACTCTAATTTGAATGTTGGTTTTCAATTTACTCGATAGTGTTCTGATAGAACTCTATAAACTAACATCATAGGGTGTCGTTATTTCTTTAGTCGTCCAGTGGTCTTCCTTATCATACTTGGCATTAATAACATTCCTCCATCTAGCCTGGTTCTAATTACTATACTTCCATAACCACTTCATCCGAAGGGCCTTGCTTTGGAATTTCAAGTTCTTGATGCTCAACCCCCTTGTCTTTTCCCAGTTATCATTGCTTCCCATTTGACCAGATTATAACTCTTCATTTCATTGTTTTCTTTCGAGAGAAACCTCCTCCTCACCTTGTCCAATCTCTTGATAACCCTTGTTGGAATGGGAAAACAGACATCATGTAGGTTAGGACTAAATAAAGGATTGAGTTGATGAGACTTAGTTTGCCTCCCCCGGAGAGATATTGAGTCTCCCATCTAACCAATTTCTTTTCTCACCTTTCAATTACACTATTCCATATTACAGTTGATTGTTAATTTGCTCCCCATGTCATCCCTTGAAGAATGGTGGGTAGATTCCTCAATTCCCCACCTAGGATTGCATTCAAAACCTCCATGTTTTGCACTTCATTAACAGGAAACTATTCCTCCAATTAATGTGCAACCCAGAAATCCCTTCAAAAAGTACCAAAAACACCCTCAAGGTCTTGAGTTGACCCTCTTCAAACATCACATAGTATGAGAGTATCATCCACATATTGCAAGTGAGTTATCTTTAGGTTCTTTTGTCCAATTTTGGCCACATCAAATCCTCTAAGCCACCCATTCATGTTTGATATTTTGATCATGCTATCAAGACCCTTCATAGTTATTAAGAAGAGAAAGGGTGACAAAGGATCTCCTTGACTTAAACCCCTTTGTGCACGGAAAAAATAACGTTAGTGAGCCATTGATAAACACTAAAAATCTCACAATCGAGATGCAGTGTTTGACCCATTCTATCCACTTCTTACCAAAACCTATTCTTTTCACAGAATCCAATAAGTACTCCCATTTAACGTGGACATATGCCTTCTTCATGTCTCGCTTATACATGATTTCAGGCTTTTTCTAGTGGGTCGAGAGTCCACAACTTCATTAGCTATTATCATTGCATCCATGATGATGAATGTCATTTGTTGCGGATCAAACAACTTGGCTATCATAACTTTCAATCTTTCTATCAACACTTTGGCAAATAACTTGTATATACGGCCTATCAAACTTATTGGTGTAAAATCCCTCAACTATTTGGCTCTTCTTCTTTGGAATAAGAGTTATGAAAGTGGCATTAAGACTACTTTCGAATATTTTGTGTTCATGGAAACTCTGAAAGGCCAGCATGATGTCTTGCTTTTAGTATATCCCAACATTTCATGAAGCAACCCATTATGAACTATATGGGCCCAGTACTTTGACTAATACACATCGTTTTAGACATCTCAAACCTTCACACTCCTCAATAACTCCTAATAGCATCTCTTTTTCCTCATCTTTTAGTCCAGAACAGTTAAGAACCAAATAAGTTGGTCTCTACCTTGTGGTTTCAAAATACAACTTTCTATAATATTCCACAATTTCCCCTTCAATTTTTCCTGGATCTTAAGATAATTATCCCTCAATCATGAGTTGGTCAATGTTATTGTACATTTATTGTGCATTTGCTATATACTGAAAAACATTAGTGTTTCTGTCACTCTTTTAGCCACAATGACTTTGACTTTTGTCTCCAAGATATTTCTTCATTTTTAATAAATTCCTCGTACTCTAGTAGACTTGTTGCCCTCCTTTTTATCTCCTCTTTTGTCAGCCTTCTTTCTTCGCCTTGTTTCTTCTATCATAGTGCAAAATTCTACTACTTCCATTCTCCGCCTTCAAAAAACGCTGAAAGAGCTCCTCCATTCCTTAATTCTATCATTAAAGCCTTTTGTGCGAAGCAACCAATTTTCAAATTAAAGTAGCTTTTGTTCTTGTTCCATGCTCCCCCTTGTAAGACATTAGGTGAGTTATCATGTCAATCCTAGAGGCAATCCTCCAGGTATTCCTTTTGAACAACCTATAATTGCAGCTTCAAGTTGTATATCAATCAGCTTAACTCTTCAATGACATCACAGAATTTTCTCATACCCCTTGATCTTCTTAGACAATATCTCTTTTCAGCTTCAACTTTGCTAGTATGTGTGGCCACATTAAATCAACACATACTATACAAGGACCTTATTGCCCCGGTCTCCTCCCATACTAATCTTCTTTCTATGCAAGAGTTGGGAGCATATACCCCAATGATATGACGAGAGAAGTCCTGCAATTATCCCTCAAATTTGCAAGTTAACAAGTACGCACCAATTTTTAGGATTTCTCCTTTCCATGCTTGATAGTCCTATAGCAATAGTATAGCCCCTCCGGTGCTTCTAACTTTTAAGCAAGCAAATCTAACCCACCTCAAATTTGTTTCACCTCTTCAAATAAATTCCCCTCAAATTTAGTTGCAAGAATTTAGTTTCTTGCGGACAAATAATAGGTGCATTCCATTCTATTATTGAACACTTGACTAATCTTCTTTTATTCCTACTGTTTAACCCCCTAACATTCTATGAGAGTACATTTAAATTCATCAATTATTGCTTGTTTCAGTTCTCCCCTTCTATTCCCATTGTTTTTGAATTTGACACTGAGTGATGCAAGACTTTTCAACTCTGAGAGCTTCTAAATCTTCTATTCTTACCAAAATTATCGTTCTCCATTCTTCTTGTTTGCCTAGAACTATCCACCTGTAGAAGTAGTTCTAAAGATTCTTCTTCATGGATATGGAAATTTTCTCCCAGCGCTTTGCCCAGTTCGATTATATTCTGCTTCACCCATAATGATGTTTCCCTTTCCTTGCATATTATTGATTGTTGTCTTTGGTGTTGCACTGGTTTTGCCTCCTCAATCTCCCATTCCCCCACTATAGCAAGTGAGTTTCTCCCCCAACCTTAATAAATCTATTTTCGATATTATTGGTTTCCTTCTCCTCCACCAACTACATGTTGGTTGTTTCTTTTAATTGCTTCTCAACTTCTACCATTACTTCTCCTGACACGTTCATTGTCTCCCTCTCCTCAATTATCAATCAATTTCTAATCTACATGGTTGTTGGCTTTGTTCCTGGAGATATCGAACTTTGGAGTTTCGATAGAGACGTCTCAATTCTGTTCCAAAGCATTGTTGTTGTTGTTGTTGTTGTTGTTTTAAGTCATTAAAAATGACTTGGCTTGAGAAATCAAGGCCACTTCTTCTTGAAATTGTGGGCTCTTTATTGGGCTTCAAAAATTGGCCCAATTTTTCAATTTTATTTATATTGGTCACATGCTTCTCATATGCTCCTCTTTACTCTTCTAAACATTGTGACAATTTTTGGATTGATGCCTTCCTCGTATTATGTTGTTGGCAGATCCCTAGAAAAGTGGGATTATGGTACTTCACAATAGTAGGAATAATCTATCATCCTCTCGATAACAGGATTAACTGGGTCCTTGTCTATCGTTTCTTCTCCTGCTACTCTTCAGTCCATTTTCAGTGATACTTTGAATCTGATTTTACTTTTCAACTAGATCAAAAGATAGTACTTGATACCATTCTGGATATCGCCACTTTTTTAGGTATACTCTTCTTGTCGTTGGAAACCAAGATTCTAGCCCGTTTCATGTGGTTCTCAGCTTTGTTTCTTCTTCATTGGCCACCCATCCCCCACATAGGTTTCCAATTGCTTGGAAGAGTGTTTGTCACCATAGATGCGGAGGGATTTCGACAATTTTGAACCAAGTTGTGATGGACATCGTATTATTAGGTACACAACCTACCATTGGGTTCGCACCACTCCAAGCTTAAAGTTAATTCTTCCAACTACACTACCCTTGAAAGGTTTTAATCAGCCATGTGCTTGTTGGGGAATTCAAAAAGGGTGATACATTTCATAAATTCTCACCTCGAAAGCCTTCTTCTAGAGCATGGTCGACCATCTTCTTATCTTTGTTAGGAATGATCTTTCTTTTACTCCTTCCTTCTAGTTGCCCTACCAGACACCTCTTCAATACGAGTATCCTAGCTATCTTTTTGAATCTCAACTTGAATGTTTCCCTCCTTGTTTTGATGTCTACATCTCGTGCATTTTTGGACTGCCGTTTACCATCACGTACAACTCTCGTGTCAGGGTAGTTTGCATCCATAACTCTAGTGGGCCTATTACTTCCATTCTTTTAGGGTAGATAATGAGATTCTTAATCTTAAATGCAAAGTCTAGCCATCCAACATTAATGACCAACTCTGGGATGACTAGGACAAATCTCCCCTATTATTAATAATTACAATGCTTATAAACCTCCCATGTTCATTGTACTTTCTTGTGCAAAAATGTTGAACCCCTTTCTTTGCATTTTTTCACCTTCTGGTCTTCTTATGGTAGCCAGAAGCTTCTCTTAGAATGGCACAAATCCACTCCATAATTTTGTGGCTCATGGCGAATCTCCTCTTCATCTTAAGGCTTCTCTCTACCCATTCATACCACTCTACATTCTCAAAATTCTATCTTGTACTATCAAACGACTTAAATCCTGCACTAAAATAGATAACTCAAGTTAGATAAGAAAAGAAGGTTGGGAACTTCGGCAGAAACCTAGTGGAGAGAAAGAACCCCCCCCCCCTTCTCCCCAAGGAAGTAGGAGAGAGTGTTTTGGAGAATGTGCTTGAGAGAATTTTTTATGTGATGAGTTTCCAACTACCTAGATAAGAATGAACTATACATATTTTTAAAATACTTTCTTCCTTAAAACTAGCTCTTTGTTAGAGCTTAAAGTTTCAGCAGACCTTAGAACTCATCTTTCATGCGTATTTCTCCACTAATAACACTAATTATTGAAGCTCAAGAAAAAATTGCTACATTCCATTCACAACACTTGTCGTAACCCACATTCCATTCCCAACGCCTTTCCCCTGTCACCTAGGAAATGAGCATTGATGGAACATAATCAAAACAATTAGATTGAAAAAATGTGCTGGAACTCAACCAAGGACAAAACCTTGTATTTTGGTTGGGAAGAGGGTAGAAGGCAGAATGATACTCCTTGAAGTTTTGAACCAGTGGAGTGGGGCCGAAAGCCAAGTCAAAATTTCTATGGATTAAAAAAAGTAAAATAAAAAGAAGGCTAAATACATAAAGGATCCCCTAAACTTGTTTGATGTTGGCATTTTGACACTTGAACTAGGACTAGTACCTATAGAACACTTCATGTAGCACAAAATCGTTCCTATTAAACAAATTAAAAAAATTCAAACCAGATCTAGTGTGTGAGCTTCACTCTCATTTGAAGTGGCAACCCAAGCCAATTAAAAAAATACAAATTAGTGAAAAAAGAGATACATAAGATATTAAAAACAAAATTGTCAAAACCTAACCCAAAAAATACAAGAACTAAAAAGGGTGAGGTGGTGACCAGAAAAGAGATGGCTACAACCAAATCTAGAGAATGAAAAGAAGCTGGTGGTGTTGGTGACAACAGCTAAATCTGAAGAATAAAAAGTAGAAAATGGTAGAGAAGAAAATAGAATGGCAGTGGGTTGATGAACAGAACTAAAAAGAAAGAAGGATAGAAGGGCATTTGGTACTGTTGGTACAAGCCAATGCGCCTGCCCATGGGACCAAGGTTTGATCCCAGCTAGAATCCCATTTTATTGTTTTGTCATCAAAAAAAGAACTGAAAAAGGAAGAAGGTTGTGGCACCAATTGAATATGAAGACCACACAGGGCAACCCTATGCACAATGCATCTGCTTTAGCAAAGTCCGAGGAAGGCTAGCACCCCAAGGAATGTGATGTAGATAACTTACCCTAATACAAGCATTATTGGCCGCTTTCACGGCTTGAATCCATTTTATTGTTTTGTCATAAAAAAAAGAACTGAAAAGGAAGAAGGTTGTGGCACCAATTGAATATGAAGACCACACAGGGCAACCTTATGCACAATGCATCTGCTTTAGCAAAGTCCGAGGAAGGGTAGTAGCACCCCAAGGAATGTGATGTAGACAACTTACCCTAATGCAAGCATTATTGGCCGCTTTCATGGCTTGAATCCATGACCTATAGGTCAGACCCCTTGAATCTAAAGAAGACTTCTAGTAACAACTCTACCTCAGTTGTTCGATCAATATTTGTTAGGGAAACATGAACAATAATGACCTCAATGGCTCAATTGCAAGACAAGAATCATCAAGAACTGCCACATCAACTAGAGCAGAACTCCAGCTGCAAGAAGTCATATATCCTTAGGATATTCCACTCTTGTTAGTGGACAAAATGGGGTAATGCACACTATAGAAAATGGTCAAATAGTTGCCACCATTGGTGAGAATATGGGAAGTGCAAGGACTACACAAATCATTCATGATGCAGAGAAACTATTAACAACGACATTGGAGAATTCTTGTGCACCTTCAACAATCTTTTGACCCTAAGATATTTAGCTTGACACTTAACTTCCTTTAGCAAATTATTGAGTTATTAATAGGGTCGCTGATGATCCTTGAAGTATTCTAAATCATGTTTCTTTGAAGTGGAATAAAGGAATTGAAGTGATGGTGTACTAGTTTTTGGTGGTGGATGAAGCTGTGAGGAGGTGGTGGCAAAAGAGAGTTAGAAGGAGAGTTTTTTCTTTTTATTTAAAAAAAGAACTTCATGTGCTCAGCATTATTATAGAACAAACAATGTGTCATTACAGTGAAAAGTGTCTGCCAGGTACAAATCTTGAGTGATATAGGTGTTCAATAGTTACTAGTCTTAGTTGAAGTGTCAAAATGAAAATATTCGACAAGTTTAGGTGTGGCATCTTAGGTATTTAGCAAAATAGAAATAGGAGAAAAAATTCATTGTTGGAGTCTACTGGATCATCCCTGAACATACGGCAGATTTGCTTAGCTGTTGGATAGGCGAGGAGGAAGCAACAGCTGGAAAAGATGGTGGAGGACAGTCTCAGCTTGCATCTAGTGGAACATTTGGAAGGAGAGGAACTAGTGGATCTTTGAAGGAAAAGAATGCACTATTCAGAAGATTAAGTGGAAAGTTGTTACTTCACTAGGTTTTTGGTGTAAAGAACAAAATATAGAAGAGGAAATCCAACCAGTGGATTTAACAGGATCTTTGTAAGTATGTTTCCTCGTACACCAATTAAAAGTAGTGTTTTTTATATTATTTTCCAAGGCATTGTGGATAATACATTAATTGGCAAATCAAAAGATGGTTCCAAACCAAAAATTGTTACTGAATCCAAATCAAATTTCCATGAATTAAATCAAAACGCCATCAGAACTCCACTCACCTGAGCAGCAAGGCGTGTCCTAACAAGATCCAAAGGGTATGTAACAGAAGCAGCAGTTATTCCAGCCAAACCACCACCTACAAGTCGTATACAAAGGTCTGCAATTATATTCTCTCCCTGGCTTTCAACTCCCAAAATCAACTGCAACATCTGTTGCATATAATATGAAGAAAAAGCAAACATTTAGACTGATGAGATACGGAAATTATTGGCACTAATATTTTGAAATACAGAATTCACAGAACGTTTGTACCAACATTCTTGTAGCGTTCAAACGCATAAAAGCTGATAGAGGAATATGGAAGCCGATGAGCAATTGTGACCAAACTACCCCTCCAAAATGCCCTAAATCCTTCTTCACGTACAATACGTGAAGCCTCTTGCCATATATTAGCCTTTTTTAAGCTAGCAGCATTCGTGTGCATTCCTTGTAGTTGTTACCGGCCAAAGATATAGAGGAAAATGGGCATAAGCTTCTATAGGTTTCTCTATGTATGACTCCATTACTTACTAATGAATTCAATAAAAATCAAATCGAAAGGATAAAAGATGATAGATGTCTTCTGCATATAACAGCGAAACCAAGATTCACTTGATATTAGAATAATGAACCTCGAATCTCATCATGTAAAAATTAGAACCTGAAAGAGAATAGTAAGTCTCGCTAGAGGCGCAGTGCATGTCTTGCTGATGGCACCAGCAACACCACCGGCGAGAAGCTGAGGAACCGTTCCGATCTGAGACTGGTGACGGTGCTGAGTAATCAATTTCCGAGATGGTCCGCCGTCCACAACCACTGCTCCACCGGCAGCGCTTCCTCCTCCATCCATCACTACTCCTACCCTGGCTTCAGTCTGCATCGTACTCAAGCTATTGGTTTCCGTCGATTGTTTTGCTACCGTGGTTTGAACTCAAGCCGACTGGCGTATCTTAACTTTGCTTTTCCCAATAAACCCAATTACTTATCCACCCGCCTTACGTGCTCTAAACTAATCCTTTTACCCTCTCACTTTACGGGTGTATACGCGAAGTCAATACATGCATGTCATGTATTTAAATTTATAGTTCATTTTACTTAATCATAATTAATTAACATATATTTTACTTCATTAAATCACGTAATAATAAAATTGCATTATTTTGGTGTATACACTCAATGTAGATAAGTTTTTTCCATCATTTCCTCCCTATTTTAATTTGTTTGTGTCATTTTAATTTGATACATAATTCAAAAGGAAAAAAATTGATTATTAATTTTATTGGCATTAAACGAAAAAATATGTATAATTAATGTAATAAACTATCATTTAATTATGTGATTTTAAACATGTCATATTGAAAAGTTAAAACATAAAATTGTCAGAAAAAGGGGAAGACATTTTTTTAATAAATAAATCGAAAGAAAGTAAGACAAACAAATAAAAATTAAAAATAATATACCATGAAAGATCTAGACTTTTTCAAAATATAAATAAATTTATATATTGTTTCTTGACTTGGTTCTGAGATGGTGGTACAGTCAGATTCGATACTATTTTCATTGGCTTTGTCTTTGTGACTTTGTCTAGCCAACCATGGTTCTAAGCCCGTTAAAGGAGAAAAGGGCGCCTATTCCCGGTTAGAACTACTAGACACATAGGCTCAATGAAAATACGTATTAAATCTTGACATGCCCCTTACTTGGGTAAAAGGATAGATCCTTCCATACAGTTATCAAACTATATAAAAATTTGTATATATTTCTATTCAAATTTATTCTTTGAGTTCGGATGCTAAACTAGATTGAAGATGACCGCTCAGATTACCGACAGTCTTCAGAGATCTTGTATCTTGTGGTATCAGAGCCTAGGAACTTTCATGGTGAATATGAGATTGATGTGAAGTATATGACATAGATATGTTCTTTTCAACACGGATCTTGGAGTAGTAAGTACTAAAAGTACTAGACTGGAAGAGGTAGATATACCTCAAAACCTTGATTTGTTAAACAAATGGATTATTCCAAAAATTGATATTAAAACTATTTATGATTATGGTTGGTTTGATAAAATATCTAATAAACAGTTAATAAAAACAACTTAGCAATCTTTGGCGTTAAATTCTTCAGAACAGATTATTCGTTTATTAAATAAACGAGATATTGATTTATATAAAACTCAATATAATTTCTTGCATATTGGCATGGTTCAAATTGCTTTTAAACCGTTAACCCTTAAGGGTTACCTGAGACATTTTTAGCTGTTCTTCGTGATGCTAGAAATTTAAATTTTAGACAATATTTGATGGGTTCGGTTGAGTCCACAGTGGCATATGGCCCGGTATATTTTAATACTCAGCCTAATTTGCAGTTATCCTTAATTGATGCTAATATTCTTGATGCTTTAACTTTAAATGTTAAAACACATGGTTATAATTATGTGCCTGGATCTTAATTAATTTGTTTATCTTATAGAATTTATTTCAAATTACTTTCAACATTAAACCCGAGATGTAAGTTATATGATACATCTGATCAAATTATTTTAGTAGAAACTAATTTTGTCAAATCTAAGGTCACTACTAGAAAACCTATAAAATGGGAAGAAATAAATTTTCCAACTACTTGGAGTTTGGATTCTGTTATATCTTCTAGTCAGATGTCTAATGTTGTGACTAATTCTGAGTATTCTCATATTACACAAAATCCTGATGGAAGGATTTGCATTCAATTTGATGATAAAAGTGTTCCTTATAATAGACATTCATTTTATGATGGAAGATTGTCTGTTATTCATCATATTTATCCTATTGAACCTGTCTATGGTCCGGCTCGTAACCGTGCTGCTTCTTTACATACCATACCTTCGATTATATCTAAGGATCAAAGTAATAGACTTGTCAATAAAATCAAAATTGATCCTCGAACGAATGTTGTTCAAGCTACGATACTCCTTCTGTATCCGAAATGGATTTTGATCCCAATAAAACTTAATGATGAATGTACACCAAATATATTTTAGTCCAGGTTCACTGGCCAGAAAGTACATTCAGAATGAGTTTTTGAGTGATAAATGGAACTAGTTTAAAACATGGGTTTTTGACACTTGACGATTTAAATAATATTTCTCAAGAATTTTATGAAACTTGTGCCCTTCATAATCAAATTATGCATTTTGTACCCTGGTTTATAACCACTTATTAACCTTTATTCATCAACGTTCTTGAACGATTTTATAAAGATAGATCTGCTAATATTATTAAGGTTGTTTATCCACCTCAGTCATCTTTTATTTTACCAAATAATACAGGTATCACCTTTACTGCCTTTCAAAAATTCGTTGAAGAAGATGTTGCGGTAGTTAGCATCAATGAGATTAATAATTTGATTTCTCAAAATAATTATTTGGGCCTTTATGTTAATGTTTTGGGTGAACATATTAGTTATCTTGATAAAAAAATTGAATGAATTAACTGCTTTGGTAAGTCCAATAAAAAATGATTTTAAAATTTCTGATAAAGCTTCTACTTCTAAAAAAGATTCGGAAGTTTATACTCATGTGCAAAGAGCCCCTGAGATTCGAGATTTTAAATTTAAATCGATTTATGATTTAGAAGAACTTCTTGATAAAAAGTTCTCAGATTTTAGTGCAAAACCTAATGATTTGTTAGACAATTTTGTGGATGAAATGGAAAAAACTTTTGATTTTAAAAATCATGTTTCTTTAGAATTTAATAAACTTCGCGGTTATCCCAAGAAGAATAGTAATACTACGTTTGTGCATAAACCAAGCATGCAAACCTATTATTATTCCAAACCAACTCCTCAAGATGTGCTTATAAAGGAACGCGACTGGAATCAAACTAATACCTCTTACAGTGGGTCTGAAATTTATGAATGGAATATTGATGGTTTGACTGGCAGTTAACTATTCTTGATCATAGAATGCTTATGTATGCAACTATCTGTAAAAGTGTTAAAAATACAGATAGAAATATTTGCAAAATGATTATTGCAGGTTTTATTGGCCAACTTAGAGGTTGGTGGGATGATTATATGAGCATTGAGCAAAAGGCTGCTGTGATTAATGCTACTTCTGATAGTGAAGGTGTTGATAACTTGGGCATGGCTCTAGTGAAAAATAGAGAAGACGCTGTTTATACCTTAGTCTTAACCATTTTAGAACATTTTAATGGTAGATTTACCAATCACTATGAGACTGTTCGTACCTTGTTAAATGGTCTACGCTATAGAACCTTGGGAGAATTTAGATGGTATAAAGATACTTATATGAGTAGGGTGATGGAACTACCCGAAAATAGTTATGAGCATTGGAAAGCTAAGTTTATAGATGACCTTCCCCCTTTATTTGCTGAGAGAGTTAGAAAAACTCTAAGGAATGATCATGGTGAAATTCCTTATAAGAATTATACTTATGGTAAACTGATAGGAGTTTGCACTCAAGAAGGTATAAATTTGTGCAATGAATTGAAGTTATCAAGACAGCTTAAGATGGATAAGCTTAAAGAAAAATCGTAGCCAGGAGACTTTTGTACCTAGTTCGGTTTACCTAATACTTTTGCTTATCGCAAAAACAAGAAACATAGAGATTCTAGATACTCTAATCTTGATAAACCTTATAGGAAAAAGAGATCTAGATATAAATCTAAGGAAGAGCGAGATGCTAGAAAAAGCTTTTCGTAAGTCTAATAGCTTTACCAAGAATAGGTCTAAGCGGGAGCTCGCCAAAATCAAGTGCTTTAAATGTGGAAATTTCGGTCACATAGCACTCAATTGTAAGCTTGAAAAACTGTAAACCTTAGAACTTGATGAAGAAGTTCATGATAAGGTTTATAGTTTCTTATACACTTCTGGTTCTGAGCCTGATTATGATTCTGATTCAAGTTCTGAAGAAGAGATTGATTTGCTTGATTTATTTGATAGTAATCAGCATGTTAATATGAATACTTGCAATGCTTGTCATGGTGATATTTGTTCTTGTGAAAATGATGAATTTTATAAACTGCAATGTCAATTTGAAGATCTGAATATCAATACTATTACATCTAATAATCTCATAGAACTTTTAAAGAAGTTTCTGATAATGATCTTCGTGAAAAAATTATTCATCTAGCGGCTAATAATAATGTCAGTTCAAGTTTTTCAAAAAATTCAAATAAACAAAAGAATGATTTTGAATTTGATTATTCTGCACCTTATTCTTTGTTTGAAATTAATAACAGACTTAATAAACAAACTATTCACACAAGAGATTCTTCTTTTGATGATTTAAAAAAGGATCTTTGAAGACTATCGGTAATCCGAGCGGTCATCTTTAATGTAGTTTAGCATCTGAACTCAAAGAATAAATTCGAATCGAAATATATACAAATTTTTATATAGTTTGATGACTGTATGGAAGGATCTATCCTTTTACCCAAGCAAGGGGCCTGTCAAGATTTAATACGTATTTTCATTGAGCCCATGTGTCTAGTAGTTCTAACCGGGTATAGGCACCCTTTTCTCCTTTAACGGGCTTAGAACCACGGCTGGCTAGACGAAGTCACAAAGACAAAGCCAATGAAAATAGTATCGAATCTGACTGTACCACCATCTTAGAACCAAGTCAAGAAACCGTATATAATTTTATTTACATTTTGATAAAGTCTAGATCTTTCATGGTAGATATAAAAGCGAAGTTAGTTATTCAACATAAATATGAATCTTTAGCCAGACATAGTGTCACGCCTCGAGCCCACACCCTGGACGTGGCTGGCACTCGAAGACTATTGATGGTTCCAAGCGAACCATTGGCCTGACTTACTTACTCAGCGGAAGACTATATTCATACTTATAATGATCAAACACTATAGTCACTTGAATAAGAAAAATACTGAGAATGCTTAAAAGTCAAACATTCAACTTGGCCAAAATGGCAACTCAAGTCTTAACATAAGATGAAACAAAAAGACTAAAGAACTAACATTTGACTGTCTATGAAGCCTCTAAAACAATTGAGATGGATGTCGGGAAAAACCCCCACGACATCCTAATGAACTAATGAAATAACTGAAAGTAATAAAAGGAGTCCTCCAGAATGCAAGGAGGCTCACCAATTGACTCTGGAATGCTCACTAGATCAATGATGCGCTGGATGCCGATCCTAGTTACCTGTATCTGCATCATAATACGATGCAGGCCAACTGACATCAGTACATTGAATGTACAAGTACGCGAGTTGGAATGCTAAATACAACATAGGCTTGAAAAGAATCTGAAAGAAACTGAAGAACTTACCTGGCTCAACTCAACTCAACATAACTGAACTCATTTCAATATAAAGCAGTTTAAAACAAGTGCAATATAAAGAAAAGCTGTTTAAAACATGATGCCAACTCTGTGTGTTTGCAAAGATACATATAACTCTGAAATGTATGTAAAAATACAAATAATTGTGTATATAAGAACACAATAACTTCTGTGGGAGTTTCTCTAACCGACAACCATCACGTAAGAGCTATTGTGATGATACAACATTTTGCCTCACGTTGCCAGGGCCGTCCTATACATTGCCGGGTGTATGGAACCTAAACTACTAAGTGGATCCACTAGTCTATGATAAAAAGCACTAAAGGAATCATCTAAAAAGTATGACCCTTTTCTACCCATGGTGGCTACATGGTTTGTGGGGGCAGTGAGTTGTCTGAACTCTCCCCCATATCGGTGCTCAATACTACTCCCAAAAATATAATATAATATTAGCTCTTATGTTTAAAAACACACTTCTTTTGTGATTTGAGATTAGTGCTAAAAAACGTAGCTCAAAGGCTATCTTGGAAATCAAAGTTTCCCCTCTTGCTTCATTTAGAAAGCGATTACTCTTTTCTGAAAACTAGCCCGAAGGCTCTTTGGAAATCAAGGTTTCCTTTCTTGTTTAAATGTGAAAACATTTAAAACCCTTTGAGAATACATAGTCCCCATATACTTTTGGAGAAATGAACTTCAAGCTTTACTCTGTACTGAACTAAAAACTTAAGTCTTAAAACAAAGTTAAAACGTTTGCAAAAGACTTTTGGAAAACTTTAAGAACTTCTCTAGACTTTCACCTTAACTGCTCTTGAATTGACTCTTAACTCCCCTTGAATTGAATTATGGATTCAAGGATTATGATTTGTGATAGGAAAGGTCTCATGATGTTTAGGAATTATTTTAGATAGCTAAACATGAGAAAAGTCACGAAATAATCGTCTTGGAACAAGTCCGCGACGCGAAAGTGTTTTAAATAATTACTCATGAAATTTCATTTTGAGACAGAGGAGTTTGCGTCTTAATCGCGACACGGAGAAACCTTTTGGTCACTGGGGAGCAAGTTCGTGGCGCAGACTTGTGTGCCAAATCACGCTCAACTTTTTCCTTCTCCGTTTCACAGCCCCAATTCACCTAAACTCGAATATTTTTCTCAAATTAATTTTTTTATTCCAATACCCAGCATATGTACTCAATAACCTAACTCAAAACAACTCTATAATTTGAATCAAAGATCTCAGAAACTCCTCAATTCATCCCAATTCAAGAACAACATTCAAATTCAAGAATACATGTCAAGAACATCAACTTTCTAACTCTTTTAGGACAATTTCGCTGAACTAAACATGCTTGGCGTGTGGGTGAATGAACCCAATGCTATGAAAGACTCACATACCTTTTAAGATAAATTCCTTGATGAATCCACAACCAAAATCAATCGTTCTTGGCGTCTTCTCCTTTCCCTTCTTTTCTCTTTTCTCCAAGCCCTAGCGTATTTTCCAATTGACTAAACCGATCTCCTTCTGATTTGACCATTAATTAATTCACTAAAACGAATTAAATTAATCGGGTAAGGAAAAGACTAATCTACCCTTCAAAAATCCAAATTAGACTTTCCTTAATCCAACAGCCCAACTTCCAAAAGGCATAACTTACCCATACGAACTTGGAATTGCACAAACTTGGTGGCGTTGGAAAGATCATTCCAAGAGATTTCCAACCATATCTGGAAATACACCTAACTCATCCTGAGCTAGGAGTTATGGCCGTTTGAAGTTGACTAAAGCTCAACTTTTCCTAACTTAAACAAATTTCCAGATTTTCATTCTTTCCAAAAATGACTATTTCCAATTATAAGCTTCTTCCTAGTTATTTCAACTTGCGAGGTGTTACACATAGTCATGGCTCAGATCGGAAAAATAATAAAAGACTAAAGTAAAATATAATAACTTATAACGATGGTTGACTCCAAGGCCTATGAGAGAACTATACAAGTTTATTTACTTCCGGTCAGTATCCGGTGAACTCAAACGTTACAAATTGAGAGCTTTATAATTTGGAGAGAGAGAGAGTGTGTGTGTTTTTCTGCCTGCTCCTAATGAAATGAAAACAAACTTCTTTATAGAAGAATAAAAAAAACATTTAGAATCTTTGTACAGTAAAGTTGGGTCCCATCTGTCCCCTAAACAATGTATCTACTGTTGATCAATAGTGTCTCTACTGTTGATAATGGCTTTTTACTATAGAGATGTCTTTACAGTTTGTCTTTTTCCTTAAATTTTCAAAGGAAATCCACCGCCTTTCTCAGAGTATCTTCTATAGTTGCTTCAACAAGTTGAGCTTCTTGGATATCATCGGTAGTGTCTTCGCTTGGTTCACTTCTCATAGAAGTGTCTGATTTCTCATATTGAGTGATATTGAGGAGCAAACTCCTCTTGACTTCCTCCAAGTAGCTGTTGATCATTGCTTTTTTATCTCCATCTTGAACAGAGATTTTCCTGGCAATATGCCTAACTGAGCTATCATCAATTACTCATTTTTGGGGAGTAATACCATATTCCTGGATCCTTTTTGAAATAAGATCCAATAGTTCTTGCCCATATAATATTTTTGTTTTGGGATCCTTTTAAATTAATTTATCCCAAAAGTTATTATAAAAAGTCTTGTATAAGCAAGGAATTTGTTCCTCGGTGAATCCCACTTCTGGGGTCCATTTATGAATCCAAGGGACAGAAAATTCAATGAAGAACTAAATCTGGTCTATCTTGTCTAGATTACAGATATGATCTGTGTTGTATAACTCATTAAGATCTGGAGAAACTTTAACCCATTCTTTATATAATTTGAGAAATGGATAAGGTAATATTTTTATTGTTGGACCATGGTATGACCACCAGTTTAAAAACCAATTAGGAATTGGTCCTGCAAATATCTTTCCACATACCTTTATAAACCATATATGCTTGTGTCTCTCATTATTATAATAGAGGACTTTATCAAAGGCCTGAATGTAGCCCCAGTATGTGAAACACATAGAGATTTTATTTAGGCATGGTGGAGATACCCCAATCTTCAACAGATATAATCTATTTAATTATCATTTGTAAGAAGTTATAAACATTCTCACTGGTATTATAGCCTGAAAAGTGTTGAAGTTCAACACTACCAGTACTTATCAGAATGGTTTCATAATACAATCGGGTTTGGTATGAATCACGCGGAAAATATAAACCATTGATTAGGTACCTCTGGAATATCTTCCAAATGTACTGAAGAAGAAGCCTCACTTAGGGAGATTTTTAAGCTTATCAAACTCATTCTTCCTCTTTGTATAATTGGGGAGCTAGAAGAGGATCCGTATGACGATCCTAGGTATGATCTTCCCCATCCTCTTATATTATTTCCCCTACCTCTGCCCTTGGTTACGCAAGGAGGGTCCATCCTACAAACATAATACTTTGCTTTATTCGGATGTATCATAGTAGTCACTGTAATAATTATCCTCATCAATATTGATAATTTCTTCAAAATCATGTATAGAGAAATCTTCTCTAATAATATCATTGATAATTTCACATTAAATTAATTCTTGTAAATTTTTATTAAGAGGAATTACCTTTAAAATAGTAACTAAAGTTTTTTCATCAATGAAGGCTGTATAAAAACTCATTATGAAGTTAAATATTCTCTAGATAGAAAATCTAGAAGAGAGTTATCACTTTACTTTTTATATTGGATTTCAAAATCAAAAGGAGCTAACTGGGTCAGCGACCTAGCAAATATTAATTTTGGCGCATCATATTTAAAATTTTTGTTAAACATATACTTTACAGATTGAGCATCTGTTTCTATCAAAAACTTTTGATTATATAAATCATCCTGAAATTTTAACACGCATATAACGATGGTTAACATTTCATGAGCCATTGTAGCATATTTCTTTTGGGCCTCACTCCATTTCCCGAATGAAATCTGATCAAATATTCATATTTGTCGTTGGGATTAATTTGTTTTAATATCCCACCATAACCAATATTAGATGCATCTGTCTCAATAATTTTTTGCCAAGCAGGGTTAGCGAGAGTTAAGCATGGTAAAGATTGAACACGAAGTTTAATATCCTTTACCAAATTGGTATGACTATCAGTCCAAGGTGATTTATGATCCTTTTTTAGCCTGTCGTATAAAGGGGCCAAATCACGAGATAATTTTTCATAAAAAGGGGATATGTAATTTAAACACCCTAAAAATCTTTGCAATTAAGTTCTATCAGTGATAACATCAGGAAATTTTGATGCAAAGTCAATTGATCTTTGAATCGGGGTAACTTTCCCTTGACAAATATGATGTCCTAGAAATCGAACATCAGTTTGGAATAAACTCATTTTTGGTTTAAAAATGACCAAACCATTTTGTATAACAATTTTCTTGAAGATGTCTAGATGCTTAATATGCATTTCAAACGTTTTTGAGAATACCAAAATATCATCAATATAAACAATGGTAAAATCCAAATATGGGTTGAAAATATCGTTCATGATTTTCTGAAATTCAGATGAACCATTTTTCAAACCGAATGGCATAACATTCCATTCATATTGTCCAAATGGGACATTAACATCTGTTCTATAAGCATGCTCTTTAAATATTCGGATCTACCAATATCCTGATTTTAAATTAAATTTTGAAAATATATTGACATCATATAATCTAGACAATAAATCTCTTTTGTTTGGAATAGGATACCTAATCCATTTTAAATATTTATTTAAAGGTTTATAATTTATAACCAATCTAGGGACACCTCGTTCTCTTTCAGCAGCATTGTTTACATAAAATGCAGTACAAGACCAATGTGATTTTGAAGGTTTTATCAAACCCTTTTGTAACAAATTATCAATTTCCTTTTGGCAGAATTCTACCAATTCGGTGTTCATCTGACAAGGACGATATTTAGTAGGTATATCATTCTCAGAGAAATCATCTTCATATGGAAGAGTAACAATAAGCTTTTTTCGATTCCAAAAAGCACTGGGATGATCAACACAAATATCATTAGCAATTTGTTCAGAAATTAATTTAATTTTTTCTTGTACTTTGGTAGATTTCAAAGTATCAAATATATTTATACTAAACAATTCTAGTTGCAAAGAATCACCATGCTTTTGTTTCATATTAATCAAAGCATTAATATCACGAGAAATAGGGTCAGTGATAAAAGTATAACTAATATCTCTGTCTTCATAAGTAGTACAAAAACCATTAGCATTTATGCTAGTAAAAGGAACAATAGCATTTATAAATGGGGTTCCAAGTATAATTGGAGGGTATAACTAATATTTAACCAAGAAAAAGAAATGCGGAATGCAAACTTTATTTTGGCAAATGCGAGTATTAGGTAATTTATACTTTATATCTAAAGCATGTCCAGAAGCAGATTTAACCATATGAGTTGTTTTTTCAAAATATTTAGTAGGTACAAGACCTTGTTGAATACAACTAACATCGGCTCCACTATCAATCATAGCAATATCGGTTATTGAAAAACTGTTATTAATCAGTATGGTGCATTTAACATACCATTTATGAGCAGTAACAATTTTCATCATTCCTAAAAACATACCTTGTCTAGGATCAAGATTAAAAGGTTTTGCGAGAGTATTTTCTTCAATAATGTTTTTACCCTTGTTATTAACAATTTCTATTTGAGTAAGACGATGATCACAAATCATTTGATTTTGTTTAAGAGATTTAATCTCATTTTTCAAATTTTCAATTTCATTTTTTAAATCATCAAAAGAAGAACCTCTTGTGTGAATAGTTTGTTTATTAAGTCTGTTATTAATTTCAGACAAATAATAAGGTGCAGAATATTCAAAATCAAAATAATTTTTGTTTTTCTGAATTTTTTGAAAATCATGAACTGGCATTATTATTAGCCGCTAGGTGAATAATTTTTTCACAAAGATCATTATTAGAAACTTCTTTTAAAAGTTCTATCACATTATCAGATGTAATAGTATTGATATTCAAATCTTCAAATTGAGATTGCAATTTATAAAATTCATCATTTTCACAAGAAAAAATATCACCATAACAAGCATTGCAAGTATTCATATTAACATGTTGATTACTATCAGATAAATCAAGCAAATCAATCTCTTGTTCAGAACCTAAATCAGAATCATAATCAGACTCAGAACCATATGTGTATAAGAAACTATAAACCTTATCATGAACTTCTTCATCAAGTTCTAAGGTTTTCAGCTTTTCAAGCTTACATTTGGGTTGCTATGTGACTGAAATTTTTACATTTATAGTACTTGATTTTGGCGAGCTCCCGCTTAGACCTATTCTTAGTAAATCTATTAGACTTACGAAAGGCTTTTCTAGCTTCGCGCTCTTCCTTAGATTTATATCTAGATCTCTTTTTCCTATAAGGTTTATCAGGATTGGAGTATCTAGAATCTCTATGTTTCTTGTTCTTGGTATAAGCAGAAGTATCAGGTAAACCGAACTGGGTACAAAAGTCTCCTAGCTGAGATCTTTCTTTAAGCTTATCCATCTTAAGCTGTCTTGATAACTTCAATTCATTGTACAAATTTATACCTTCTTGAGTGCAAACTCCTATCAGTTTACCATAAGTATAATCCTTATAAGGAATTTCACCATGATCATTCCTCAGAGTTTTTCGAACTCTCTAGGCAAATAAAGGGGGAAGGCCATCTATAAACTTAGTTTTCCAATGCTCATAAATATTTTCGGGTAGTTCCATCACCCTACTCATATAAGTATCTTTATACCATCTAAATTCTCCCAAGGTTCTACAAAGTAGACCATTTAACAGGGTTCGAACAGTCTCATATTGATTGGCAAATCTACCATTAAAATGTTCTAAAATGGTTAAGACTAAGATATAAACAATGCCATCTCTATTTTTTACTAGAGCCATGCCCAAGTTATTAACACCTTCACTATCAAAAGTAGCATTAATCACAACAACCTTTTGCTCAATGCTCATATAATTATCCCGCCAACCTCTGAGTTGGCCAGTAAAACTTGCAATAATCATTTTTCAAATATTTCTACTTGTATTTTTAACACTTTTACAGATAGTTGCATACATAAGCATTCTATGAACAAGAATAGTTAACTGTCTATCACTCAAACCATCAATATTCCATTCATAAATTTCAGACCCACTATAAGAGGTATTAGACTGATTCCAGTCGCGTTCTTCTATAAGCACATCTTGAGGAGTTGGTCTAAAATAATAATAGGTTTGCATGCTTGGTTTATCTGCAAAATTAGTATTACTATTCTTCTTGGGATAACCGCGAAGTTTATTAAATTCTAAAGAAACATAATTTTTCAAATCAAAAATTTTTTCCATTTCATCCGCAAAATTGTCTAACAAATCAATAGGTTTTGCATTAAATTTGAGAACTTTTTAACAAGAAGTTCTTCCAAATCATAAATCGATTTAAATTTAAAATCCCAAATCTCAAGGGGTCTTTGCACATGAGTAGAAACGTCCGAATCTTTTTTAGAAGTAGAAGCTTTATCAGAAGTTTTTAAATCATTTTTTATTTGAATTACCAAAACAGTTAATACATTCAATTTTTTATTAAGAGAACTATTATGTTCACCCAAAACTTTAACATAAAGGCCCAAATAATTATTTTGAGAAATTAAATTATTAATCTCATTGATGCTGACTGCCGCAACATCTTCTTCAACAAATTTGTGAAAGGTAGTAAAGGTGATACCTGTATTATTTGGTAAAATAAAAGATGATTGAGGTGGATAAACAACCTTAATAATATTACCAGATCCATCTTTATAAGATCGTTCAAGAATGTTGATGAATAAAGGTAAACAAGTGGTTATAAACCAGAGTACAAAATGTATAATTTGATTATGAGGGGCACAAGTTTCATAAAATTCTTGAGAAATATTATTTAAATCATCTGCACTATAAGTGTCAAAAAACCATGTTTTAAACTGGTTCCATTTATACTCAAAAACTCATTATAAATGTACTTTCTTGCTAGTGAACCTAGACTAAAATCTATTTGATGTACATTCATCGTTAGGATTTATTGGGATCAAAATTCATTTCGGATACAGAAGGAATATCCTTATCAGAAATGTCAGAAGAATTATCATTAGCTTGAACAACATTCGTTCGAGGATCAATTTTGATTTTGTTGACAAGTTTATTACTTTGATCCACAAATATAATTGAAGGTATAATATGTAAAGAAACAGCACGGTTACGAGCTAGACCATACACAGGTTCAATAGGAGAAATATGATGAATAGCAGGCAATCTTCTATTAGAAAGTGAATGTCAATTATAAGAAACACTTTTATCATCAAATTGAATGCAAATCCTTCCATCATGATTTTGTGTAATATGAGAATACTCAGAAGTAGTCACAACATTAGACATTTGACTAGAAGATATAACAGAATCCAAAGTCCAAGTAGTTGGAAAATTTATTTCTTCCCATTTTATAGGTCTTCTAGTAGTGACTTAGATTTGACAAAATTAGTTTCTACTAAAATAGTTTGATCAGATGTATCATATAACTTACATCTTGGGTTTAACGTTGAAAGTAATTTGAAATAAATTATGTAAGATAAACAAGTTAATTCAGATCCAGGTGCATAATTATGATCATGTGTTCTAACATTTAAAGTTAAAGCATCAAGAATATTAGCATCAATTAAGGATAACTGCAAATTAGGCTGAGTATTAAATATACCGGCCATATGCCACTGTGGACTCAATCGAACCTATCAAAGATTGTCTAAAATTTACATTTCTAGCATCACGAAGAGTAGGTAAAATGTCTTAGGTAACCCTTTAAGGGTTAACAGTTTAAAAGCAATTTGAACCATGCCAATATGCAATAAATTCTATTGAGTTTTATATAAATCGATATCTCCTTTTTTAATAAATGAATAGTCTGTTCTGAAGAATTTAACGCCAAAGATTGCTCAGTTGTTTTTATTAACTATTTATTAGATATTCTATCAAACCAACTATAATCATAAATAGTTTTAATATTAATTTTTGGAATAGTCCATTTGTTTAACAAATCAAGGATTTGAGGTATATCTACCTCTTCCAGTCTAGTACTTTTATTGCTTACTTCTCCAAGATCCATGTTGAAAAGAACATATCTATGCCGTATAATTCACATCAATCTCATATTCACCATGAAAGTTCCTAGGCTCTGATACCACAAGATATATGATCTCTGAAGTCTGTCGGTAATTCGAGCGGTCATCTTCAATCTAGTTTAGCATCCGAACTCAAAGAATAAATTTGAATCGAAATATATACAAATTGTTATATAGTTTGATGATTGTGTGGAAAGATCTATCCTTTTACCCATGAAAGGGGCTTGTTAAGATTTAATACGTATTTTCATTGAGCCCATGTGTCTAGATGTTCTAACCTGGTATAGGCGCCCTTTTATCCTTTTACGGGCTTAGAACCACGGCTGGCTAGACGAAGTCATAAAGACAAAGCCAATGAAAATAATATCGAATTCGACTGTACTACCATCTCATAACCAAGTCAAGAAACCGTATATAAATTTATCATGGTAGATATAAAAGCGAAGTTAGTTATTTGACATAGATATGAATCTTTAGCCGAAAATAGTCACGGCTCAGATTGGAGATAAAATAAAAGACTAAAGTAAAATATAATACCTTATAACGATGGCTGACTCCAAGGCCTATGAGAGAACTATACAAGTTTATTTACTTCCGGTCAGTATCCGGTGAACTCAAATGTTACAAATTGAGATCTTTACAATTTGGAGAGAGAGTGTGTTTTACTTCCTACTCCTAATGAAATGAAAACAAACTTATTTATAGAAAAATAAAAAAATATTTAGAATCTTTGTACAATAAAGTTGAGTCACACCTGTCCCCTAAACAGTGTATCTACTGTTGATCAACACTGTATCTACTGTTGATAATGGCTTTTTATTGTAGAGATGTCTTTATAGTTTGTCTTTTTCCTTCAATTTTCGGAGGAAATCCTCCACCTTTCTCAGAGTATCTTCTGTAGTTGCTTCAATAGGTTGAGCTTCTTAGATGTCATCGGTAGCATCTTCACTTGTTTCACTTCTCATAGAAGTGTTTGATTTCTCATATTGAGTGATGTTGAGGAAAAAACTCCTCGTGACTTCCTCCAAGTAACTGTTGATCATTGCTTCTTTATCTCCATCTTGAACGAAGATTTTCCTGGCAATATGCCTAACTGAGCTATCAACAATTACTCCTTTTTGGGGAGTAATACCATATTCCTTGGTCCTTTGGATATATATATATATATATATATATATATTAATATTCAAAATACATCGATTTCCAAATGTCCCAAAAAGAGCACATTCATGTGACAAGTACCTAAGGGGATTGACTCAAGGAGTCATTACAAATGAGTTTATTAGTATTTAAGTATCATTTGTTTACTTTTAATGAATGTCTTAAACTTAATCATTCAGATTTCAATCATGGAGTCTATTTATTTTCACGGTCTAAATTGTAATCATTCAGATATTAATTATCAAATGTGTTTGTTTTTCTTAATTTACAACCACTTAATGAGTCTCAATAGGTTTCAATGATTAAGATGTATAACAAAGTCTTTATATCATTAAAGTCACACCCTGAGCCTACACTCTAGGCGAACCAACACTTAGAACCATTGCCGGCCCTAACTGAACTCTTTGTCTTGCTTACTACTATACTAAAGGCTATAACATAAATATCGATGTTTTTAAAAGATGATTAAGAAAACAAACTCAACAACTTTATAGTTAAGAAATTGAAATTTATACAACATGCATATATTTGTAAAACAATGGTGAAATTTATAATTCAACTAACTCATCTATGAAACCTCAAATATACTGAAGATAGATTGCTGAGACAAGACTCCAGGCAATCTGAATACTCTACTAACATCATCTAATAATTACTAATACTCTAGACAAATTGAAGCCCTCTGAAAGTAAGAAGGTCTCATCAAAGTTGAATGAAAATATTTTAGTGATGCATTTGTTGTAGTTCTAAATACCTGAATCTGCATCATAAAATAATGCAACGTCGAATGATGTTAGTACATGAAATATACGATATGTAAAATAATTGAATGAAACTATTAGCTAATATATATATATATATACGAGATAAAGATTGCCCGTGTGTGCACGGGCCCAATATATATGACACGACAATAGTTGGGAATACTTGTAACACAATGGAAAATCAACACAAAATAGTGGTTGAAGAACATTTCATAGTAAAATACTACACATTCTATATACATTAAGTTTATAATTGCACCGTCTATGCATGTATTTACATATTTACAAAAGTTGGTATTGCAAAAGGCGAAATAGCAGATGCAGAGTCAGGATAAGCTTTTTAGCTTCCAAAATTGTATTCAAAATTTACCATATGTTCTGAGACACAATAAATATAGATAAGTTACACATGAATTTAAGATATATAAGGATCCAATTCAATTACAATTTGAGGAAGATGAGATAGCTCAACAATAGAAACTAAAATTAACTAATTATGCCTTCACAATTTGTGGAAAGCTTAAAAAGAGCAACAACCAAGCAGGGTGCAAGTGCTATAAGTAGTGCCACACCTCCTTCTCGTTCGATAATGATACTATTGTAGCCTACATGATTCAATAATTATGTGTTGGATTAATTACAGATTAAGTAAAAACAGAAATCAAATTGTGCAGTTGCAACGTTACTAAGAAAATAGGATAAATCAATAGACATAAACATGAATAAGTGAATTTTATATTCAATTAGCATGTTGTAAAGTCCAGGGTCTAGTGGTTCAAGTTTATATTCATCTCCGTCCAATTTTGGCTGGCGTCATGCTGTATATATCCCCCTTTCTCAATTATTTTTGAAAATAAAACATAAGAATAATTTAAGAATAGACAAGCAATACACAGTTGATATTACTAAAGTCACAAAAAATTATACCAACCAGTTGAAAATCCTAAAATCCTTGAGTGTGTATTTGACTTCTAAATTGTAAACGATTAAGCACACAGTAGCATAAGTACTTAAAATAGCAATGAAAGCACACGTCTTTGTCAATATTTTAACAATTTGAAACTAACTTACGAATATGTAGAGCCAATTTCAATTGCTATTTGTTCCGTCCTATTTTGTGTTGCTATATTCCTCTAATTTGGTGTGAGAAAGTCACAATTAGCCAGTATACAATATTCTCACTGTCCAATTCAGCCACTTGTGTGTATAGATCAATAGTTTGTGAATGTTTCTACCCTAAAATACATTAAAATTGAAAATAGACTTACTATTTAGGAATATGCATAAACGCCAGCTAGTAAAATAAATGGGAAAATGCATAAGTACCCCCCCAACCTATGCCCGAAATTCCAGAGACACACTTATACTATACTAAGGTCCTATTACACACACCCCCCCGAACTTATTTTATAAATAATTTTCTACCCCTTTACGACATACGTGGCACTATCAACGAGATATCTTGAAAGAATTGTCAACATGCGTTGGGCCCAGAAAATAGTGCCACGTAGGCCGAAAAGGGGTAGAAAATTATTTATAAAATAAGTTCAGGGGGGGTAATAGGACCTTAGTATAGTATAAGTGTGTCTCTGAGATTTCGGGCATAGGTTTTGGGGGGGGGGGGGGTACTTATGCATTTTCCCTAAAACGAACTATAAAAACTTGTCAAGATTAACACTCCAAGTCTCTTATTAACAATTAACAAAGTGTAAAAGCTCTTATAAACTTACTAATGAGTTGTCTTACCATGTGTAAAATACAACCCTCCACAAAAAATAGTTCAAGAGTACAACAACTATTTTGAGAGGACAAAGGATTGCCTTAAAATTGCAACAGTATTTGGAGAAATTGAAGATGAAAATCGGTGGAAGCATGTGAAAGAGATGAAAGTTGATAGTTGGAGAAGCTTAAGACTATGAAATAGTGAGGAAAACCGTGTGTCGTCTCCTCTTGAATATGGAAGTGATGAAGATCAGTGGAAGTATATTTTGGAGGAAAGAACATATTGAGAGACTTGAGGAGTGATTACGCTGCTATAAAGCCACTAACTATAAATAATTTCATAAAAAGAAGACATCAAAAGAAAATAAAAAAAAGATGGAGAATACAATAGAATCAAAAATAGATTTCACACAGTAATTTATACAAAGATTTGAAAAATGTAAAAGGTGGCATAATATCCTCTTCAACCTGTAACAGGTGCAACTGATATTTCTTAGTTCTGGGTGGATACTTGTCTACAACTTGTAGCTGGCATGTCTAATTTTATATGCCATGTGGGGCTAACCTGCAATTATCAAAACAAATGTACATGAATACGTCCATATATATATATAGCGATGTCTCTATCCTTGTTTTGCAAGTTTGATTCTTGATTCTTTATGTTTTTGGATGATTGGTTTGCTTTATGTGGCTTTGGATAAATAGATGGATTAAGCTACTATATCAGATCGAAACTCCATGTCATTTTCATTTTTAGCTTTTAGGTTGAGCTTAATCTTGGTAATTATGATGATAATTAGTTAATTAACTAATATACCTCTAAAAAGGGAAATCTTTTTAATGTTTCTTGAAGGTTTTGTTTATATTGCCTACAATTCTTGAGGATGAGGTTTGCTTGGGGTATGTTTGTTTGTTTGTTTTCCCTTTTTGGGTTTGTGTTGGGGTGAGATATATATGTATCTATAGACTATATACATGTAGTTGAAGTATATTATGTACCAACAATGGAAGTATGTTGGGTTGACAGTGTGGAAAGGAGGAGGGGGATGGATGGAGTAATGGTATTTTGTGTATATGGTTTTTCACATACCATAAACTTTAAAGGTGTATATGAATGAAGCGAAAATAGATGAAAATCTACTACAATGGATAATTTCTAAGATTACATTAAGGTAGAAAAATGTTTCTTCACAAGTAATTTTCTAATTTGAATCAATTGCCCAGGTCCTAACTCCTAAGAAAGTAATTGTCTAATTAAACCATGCGGAGAATGTTGGTGCAGTAGGTTTATGTCAAAATCTACCCACATAAGGGTCCTAAATTCTTATAAATACCAACTGGAATCCCAACCCAACCTTTTCAGTAGAAGCAAGAAGCTAATTTGTTGTTCAGTGATCTTCTTAGGCAAGGTTACAGCTATCTTTACATTAGGTTTGGGGCTCATGCTCAGTTTTCGAAGTTTCTTCCCAAATCTTTCTTAGGAAATTAGAAACACCAGATAAAACACATCAATTTATTTACTTTTCGTGGTCCTGTCAATATTCATACTGTCATTGTTTCCCTAATTTCAATTTAAGTGACATTCAAACTTCATCAACCCATATATATAAAACTAAATCTTAAAAAATTAGATGAAAAATTGAAACCAAAACATAATCAAGGAGAAAGCAAGTGAAGACGTCAAATTCAGAAATCGAAGCCAAAAATTGAAGAGAGACCCAACAAATTACCTGAAAATTGGAGCCATATTCAGAGAAGATGCATGGCAGTATCATTTGTATTCCTCTTCTTTAATGCATAGATGAAAGCACTAAGATTGAGCTGTGTGGAAGCCACGCATAATGAAGCGGTGGTGGCTACACTAATAAGTGGAGTAATATGAAGCAAGGATATGAACTGAAATGACAAAAATGTCCTTGATAAGTTTAAAAAATTACCATCACGTGAGCCTTATAATGATATATATTTTTCTTATATTATCAAAGTCATCATATATCTTGCTAGGGTAAAGGACAAACTTATGCTAATTTAAATTTCAAATATTTGAGCCTTTACTAAGTATTTTTTTAGGAGTCACCGGAATCAACGGCATGATCCTATCATATGTTGGTGGTGCTATTCTAGCGTTTGGATTATTTGAACCCTTACACAACTCGGGTAATCAACATTACTCTCAAATTATACACTAGTGTTCAATAATTTTAAAATTGTCTCACTTTAAGAAAAAGTGTCTCACTTTATGGGAGAACTTATAATCTTTTTCTTTGAGTCCTTGCTCAAAATAGTTTTAGAACTGAACTGAACTTGCTGATAACGCTCAAATCACAATCCAAACTCAATTAAAAGAGTGAGCGGTCATAGTGTAACACCCTGTATCTAAAAAAGGGAAATAAACCAGACTGTGGGAAGTTGCAGGTGCCAGCCATGTAGGCCAACCACGGCCTGTAGATATGGTATGTGGGTTGACACTTAGCCATAGATCTGGGACCCCAAAATCAAGGTCTCTGATGACCAACGACGATTCACCGAGACAGACCATGGATCAGACCACGGCCCGTCGACTGGGTCCGTCGATGGGTCACTTGGGAAAGGTCCAAGCATGGACCACGGAAGGACTTACAGATCGTAGGTTGGTCCATGCCCAGTGGTCCAAGGCTCTGTCGATTGGCCAAAGTCTCTTACAAGAAAACACGACCAACCAAGATGGATCGTAGGTTGGTTAACGGTTCGTTGATTGGGGTCCATGGTTCGTGACTGGACAATTAAGTTTAGGGGCTTAAGGGTCTTTTCCTGTAATGACCCATTCCTGTCGTTATAGAAAAGCCAATAGGGAAAAATTTTAGGCCGGAAATATTTTTCGTAGTAACTTGGAATTTCCCAACCTAGTCTATATTTGGACGAAATAGGAGTCAGTAAAGTCTAGGGAAATCTGATAACAATAGGGTGATCTAATTATGATTCTGATTATATGAGTAGATAGCTAAGACGTTAAGGAACCCGTACGACTTTACGGAATTGAATTTGAGTGAGTAGATCTCCCAAAACTGATCTTAGTGTGAACGGGTAGTTTCTGAGTGTAATGGGTTAAGGTGTGTTGTGAAATGGTGGTTTGGAACTCTTAATTCGACTCACTGGTTTCGTGCAAGCCGCTGTGGCAGAATTATTCCCGATAGGGCGGGGCCGCTGTAGCAGGATTAGGCCCACCATGGCAGGACAGTCGTGAGTTAAGTCGAAAATAAACCCCCAAAACATCTTATTTTGTACTTTTTGACTTTGAGAGCTAAGGAATGACCTCAGGTGTTTTCTTGACAATTTTCCACCATTCTTGAGGCTAAAGGTAAGGTTTTCACTCCCCGAATCTATTTTTCGATCCGTAGAACTTAGTTTTGTGGGTAATTAATGTTGGAGAAGGGTTTTGGAACTGTTTGGATGGTGGGGAAAGCCCTAATTTGGGTATTGGAGATCATGGGTTTGATCTAGGGTTGATAGTGTTGACTTTAATTCGGGTAATTAGATATTGTTTATTCATTCTAGTGTTATATTAATTATTTGTAGACCAAGAACAAGCAGAACGAATCCGTAAAGGGAAGAATCAAGTTTCTTAGGGGATTCAAGCTTGTTTCGAGGTAGGTGATGGTTGTGATTTCATGTTGTGTGATATATGTTTGCTCTTGCTTCATTACGATACATGTATGTATGTAGATGTTACATTATCGATCACACTAATCGTAAATGAGGATAGACGGATAATTGAATGCCATGAATCAAGACTTGATTGTATGATTATGAGAATGCACTTTGTGATTGTGCTTGTGACTTGTTGAATGGATCGGGTGTTGCATTCCGACAAACTAACTGGGATCGGTTTCCACGTACTGACATAAATATTGGAACGGGTTTCACGATTCGACATGGTAACTTAGAATACCTCCCCGTACCTTAAATATTCATGTTTTGGATTTAAAATGCCAAGGCCTAAACCCCAAGGACCAACCATGGGTCCTTGAGGAAAAGGCCTAGAAGGCTGCCTGGGCAGTGACCCATGGGGGCTACCTACACTCCGTAGGTCCACCCACGCCCCGTAGGTGGGGGTCATGGGTCAAGCCCCAAAAATCAGGCCCCAGACTATGGATCTACAGACCTGTAGAACGGCCAGTAGGTCTATTCACGGACCGTAGGTCCTTGGTTCGTGGGTGGCACCTGTAAGCTGCCTAGTTTCAGCCTAATGAGGGGTCTTTTAGTAAATTCATAATTTAGTTAATTAAATGTAGGGTTGTTTTATATGGATTTTAATAGACATATATAAGACTTTTAAGTCATTAACTAACTACAAACACTTCATAAAAATCTCAACTACCCAAATCAAAATCAAACCTCTCCAAAATCTTCTCTGGAAAAACTCCATGGAAGAAGAAGAAGATCAAGTTAGGGCTTCAAGAAGGAGGCGTTCTCACATGAATTTGTTGGATTTCTACACCTAAGGTATGGTAGTCTTTTATTCATTGAATGCTTTCTTCCATGGAGTCCTTAAACCAATTTTAAAGTAGACAATTCTCCAAAACCTAAGGTTTTCATTCCAAGTCATGAATTCTTTCTAAAAATGTTTTCAATGATTTATTTAACATATATTATGATTGAATTGTTGATTTATATTGGTTTTATGATAAAATCTCCCATGAATCCATGAAATCTCCATAACCCTAATTTATGACTTTGTGATGGGGGTGAATTGTAGTAAGATCAATTGTATGGAATCATATTTGTTGTAATTTAGTTCTTTTGATCATATTATGATCCATGTTGAATGTAGTAACCCTAGATTGATTACAAGAATGTGCTCCTTGATGCAAGAAGGGTAAACCATGGGAATTATGCCAAATTGTGGGCTTCATGTATGCATGCTTTATGAACATGATTATAATCTAGTTATTGTGTTAATTGAAAGTTCATTCTCATAAACACATAATGATCATGATGTGAAAGTTCTTCTCACTGTATGACGATTCTAAGGTTGAAAGTCCATTCTCACCTATTCAATCTATGAGCTAATTTATGAATTGTGTTGGGTGGAGGGTTTAAACACTCCTTCATGCTTGAAAATGCAATTGAAAACTAAACATGTAATTGTAAGAAGTAATGTTGAGCACTGACTGGATATTGAATATGAGATAGAGGCTGTCCCGTTAAGAAAGACCGGGTTTCTAAAGTTAATCTCATGGGATGGAAGCTCCCCCGTTAAGTAAGGTTGGGTTTGTAGTAACAATCTCCGTATCCCTTAACTATGTGCCCTCATAGGTCTTTAGCTAGTGGATTCACCTAAAAGCTAATACATTTAGTTCTATCATAGGAAAGTAGGACACCTCTTTTCGGAGTGGGGCATGACATCGGATTCCATGTTAAGCTCACATGGTTTATGTCGGTTAAGGCTTATTCCCAATGTAATTAAAAGATGAATTATTAACTATGGTTGCTCAAGGGGTTCTACTTAGCATAGGGAGGATTATGGGATCTTACTTATGCATGGCACAAGTAGACTTTGAGGGTATTCATGGTGGGTTTCTATTATGATGCAATGACTTATATATTGAATATGCTCACGAATTATGTCTTCACTCTACTTTTCATGATGATTCTCAAACTTGATAAAGTGCAGGATCTTCAACTAAATTGTCCCCTTTTAGCATGTTTTCATGGTTTCGTGCATGACTATCATACTTGGTGAATTTTTGTACTAACCCATATTTCTTCTACATTTTTCTACAAAGTATAGGTTTCGGTATTTGAGGTGATTCCTTCTAGTTCGAAGCTTGGATTGACTACTCTCCAAAGCTTGTGGTATGCCCTCATGGATCCGAGGACAAGTGCTATATTCTTGTCTTATTTCTTTTATTGTACTAGACATTTCAGATTTCTATTGTAAGGGATGTGACCGTATTTTTTTGAGACTTCAATTGTAATAGATGGCTACATGAGAATATGTCTAGACTTCCACTTTGCTATTATGAAAATTCTTAAGACTTGTGAAAAATGTCTTTTTACTCTTTATTGCTCTTTACTTATGTGATGATGATGTTAAGTGGCTTACATGCATGGTGCCTTTAGGGGCATTATGTGCCTTGTTACGTGTAGGGGGTATCCTTGGGTCGTGACAAACTTGGTAATCAGAGCAAAAGGTTTAGAATGATTCTAGGATGATGTCTCATAGGCCACGTCTAGTAGAGTCTTGTTCATAGTGTGAAGTGCACCACATTTATGAGTGAGAGGCTATAAGATGCTTAGGAAATTTCACTTCTTTCATTATTCTTGAGGTGCCTTAGAGTCTAACTCTATAAAAGTCCCTTTCCTAACCCTTCTCTTGTGTCTTCAGGAAATGAATACGCGAAAGGCTAACACAAAAAGAGTGGAGAGTGATAATGTGAATGAGGAAGCTCTTCAAGGTAATCAAGTTCCTTAAGTCAATCAAGCTCCGAATGATGCTCCAGTTATGACAGATGTGGAGATTAGGTCGGCTTTGCTAACATTGATCCAAGCCATGACGGTTCAAGCTCAAGCGATGACAACTGAAGCCCAAACTATAACGACTTAAGCAAATAAGGATGTTAGGCCTCGAGTGAACACTAATATGAATTCTATGGCTTCGAGATTGAGGGATTTTTCTAGGATGAATCCCCCCGAGTTTCTTGGTTCCAAGGTGGAAGAGGATCCCAAAAGATTTGTTGATGAGGTTTGTAAGATACTTGGTGCCATGGGGGTGTCTTCGGAGGAGAAGGCCGAGCTAACCGCCTACCAACTAAAGGATGTAACTCCAATTTGGTATGAACAATGGAAGGGTGAGAGGCCAATAAGAGCGGGTCCCATAGATTGTGAGGTGTTCAAGGAAGCATTTTTTTATAGGTTCTTTCCCCTAGAGTTGAGGGAGCAAAAAATGCAAGAGTTCATAAACCTTCGACAAGGGGGGATGAGTGTGAAAGAGTATTCTCTTAAGTTCACCCAACTATCCAAGTAAGCTCCAACCATGGTGGCGGACTCAAGAGCTAGAATGAATAAGTTTGTGATGGCAGTGTTCGAATTGGTAGTCAATGAATGTCGTTCGACAATGCTTATCCCAATTATGAATAATTCAAGTCTTATGGTCCATGCCGAACAAATTGAGGAGCAAAAGCTCAAGAAAATGAATAGGGTGGTGAAGAGGGCTAGGACCGGTGATTGGAACTTCTCTAATGCTAAGTCCAATGGGTAAGGTCGGCAAAGGTACAAACCAAGATTTTCCAACCAAGGTTCCTCTAGTGCTTCCCCAATGGTAAACAAGGATAGGGTGCCTAACCCTAAGCCTCAAGGAGGGTATGACAAGGGAACTCCTATGGCAAAGCCTATTTGTGCCAAATGTTGTAAGAAACATGATGGGAAATGTTTAGCCGGTTTGGGTGTTTGTTATGGTTGCGGTAAGAGAGACCATCAATTGAAGAATTGCCCAACACTTATGACCAAGGGAAGAGAAGATAAGCAAACTCCTCCAAGCGGTTCAAACTCTAATGCTCAAAAGCAAAGCCGCTTTTATTCTCTTCGATCCCGAGAAGACCAAGAGAGCTCACCGGATGTGGTGACCGGCATGTTACAAGTCTTTTCTATTGATGCATATATTTTGTTAGATCCCGGTGCCACTTTGTCCTTTGTGACATCTTTTGTGGCCATGAAATTTGAAATACTCCCCGAAGTGTTATTAGAGCCTTTTTCGGTTTCTACCCCGGTTGGTGAGTCCGTAGTGGCTAAGAAAGTCTATAGAAGTTGTCCTATTTCTTTGTCTCATAATGTAACTTTGGTGGATTTATGGAGTTAGACATGTTAGATTTTGATGTGATTTTGGGTATAGATTAGTTGCATGCATGCTATGCCTCTATAGATTGTAGGACTCGGGTTGTCAAATTCCAATTTCCAAATGAGCCAATTTTAGAGTGGAAAGGGGGGAATTCTACCCCTAGAGGTCAATTTGTTTCTTGTCTCAAAGCTAGAAAAATGATCTCAAAAGGGTACATTTACCATCATGTTAGGGTAAGGGATTTTGAGTCCGAAACCCCTTCTTTAGAGTTGGTCCCCGTGGTGAATGAATTTTCAGAAGTCTTTCCCAATAACTTGTCTGACATTTCTCTCGAGCTGGAAATAGATTTTGGCATTGATCTTTTGCCGGATACACAACCTATCTCCATTCTTCCTTATAGAATGGCTCCAATCAAGTTGAAAGAGTTGAAAGAGCAATTGAAGGATTTGCTAGATAAGGGCTTTATTCGTCTGAGTATCTCTCCATAGGGTGCTCCAGTATTGTTTGTTAGGAAGAAGGATGGGTCTCTTAGAATGTGTATCGACTACCGCCAATTGAACAAAGTAACCATAAAGAATAAATATCCCCTTCCGAGAATCGATGACTTGTTTAATCAACTCCAAGGGGCTAGTTACTTTTCAAAAATTGACCTTCGTTCAGGCTATCACCAACTTAGGGTGAGAGGGGATGATATACCCAAGACGACTTTCTGAACTAGGTATGGGTACTATGAATTCCTTGTGATGTCATTTGGCATAACTAATGCCCCGGTGGCATTTATGGACCTAATGAATAGGGTGTTTAGCCACTACCTTGATATATTTGTGATTGTGTTTATAGACAATATTTTGATCTATTCAAGGAGTGAGGGTGAACATATGGACCATTTAAGGATTGTATTGCAAGTCTTTAAGGACCACCAATTATATGCGAAATTTAGTAAATGTGAGTTGTGGTTGAGGTCCGTAGACTTTCTTGGTCATAATGTGTCAAGAAAGGGTATTGAGGTAGACCCTAAGAAGATGGATGCGGTCAAGAGTTGTCCTAGACCTCTAACTCCTACCGATATTAGAAGTTTTTTGGGTTTGGCCGATTACTATAGGAGGTTTGTTGAGGGTTTTTCCTCCATTGCTTCTTCGTTGACGGCTTTGACTCAAAATAAAGCTAAGTTTGAGTGGTCGGAGGCTTGTGAGAAAAGCTTTCAAGAATTAAAGGATTGACTTACTACCGCTCTGGTGTTGACCTTACCGGAGGGTACCGATGGCTTTGTTGTTTATTGTGACGCCTCTAGAGTGGGGTTGGGATGTGTGCTCATGCAACAAGGTAAGATGATTGCCAATGCTTCAAGGCAACTCAAGGTACATGAGAAGAATTATCCGACACATGATCTTGAATTAGCGGCGGTTGTGTTTGCTTTGAAAATATGGAGACATTACTTGTATGGGGTCCATGTGGATGTTTTCACCGATCACAAAAGTCTTCAATATGTGTTTACCCAAAAGGACTTAAATCTCCGACAAAGAAAGTGGTTAGAACTTTTGAAGGATTATGACATGAGTGTCCTTTACCACCCCGGTAAAGCTAATGTTATAGAGGATGCACTTAGTAGATTATCCATGTAGTATGGCTCATGTAGAAGATAAAAAGAAAGAGTTAGTCCGAGAGGTTCATAAATTGGCCCGGCTAGGTGTCCAACTAGTAGATTCTCCTAAGGGTGGTTTCACGGTTCATAGTGGCTCCGAATCGTCCTTTGTGGTAGATGTGAAGTCTAAACAAGGCCTTGATCCTATATTAATGGAATTGAAAGAGTCGGTACTCAAGAAGTCTGTTAAGGCTTCTCCCAAGGGGGAGATGGGGTACTTAGGTACCAAGGTCGATTATGTGTTTCGGATGTTGATGGGTTGAGGGAGCAAATTTTAGAGGAGGCTCATAGTTCTCAATATTCTATTCATCAGGGAGCCACCAAGATGTACCATGATTTACGCGAAGTCTATTGGTGGAATGGTATGAAAAAGGATATTGTGGGATTGGTAGCCAAATGTCCAAATTGTCAACAAGTTAAGGTTGATCACCAAAGGCCTAGAGGTTTGTTACAAAATATACTAATTCCCACTTGGAAGTGGGAAGAGGTGAATATGGATTTTGTTGTGGGTTTACCTCGTACTCGAAGGCAACATGATTCTATTTGGGTCATTGTTGATAGGATGACAAAATCAGCCCATTTCATTCCCGTCAAGGTTTCCCTTTCGGCGGAGGACTATGCTAATTTGTATATAAGGGAGATAGTGAGGTTACATGGAGTTCCTTTGTCCATCATTTCGGATCGGGGTACTCAATTTACTTCACATTTTTGGAAGTCATTCCAAAAGGGGCTTGGTACTAAGGTGAAGCTTAGCACCGCTTTTCACCCTCAAACGGATGGTCAAGCAGAGCGCACCATTCAAACTTTAGAGGATATGTTGAGGGTGTGTGTTATAGATTTCAAGGGTAATTGGGATGACCACTTGCCAGTAATAGAGTTTGCCTACAATAATAGTCACCACTCAAGTATCAGAATGGCTCCTTTTGAAGCTTTGTATAGTAGGAGATGTAGGTCTCTGGTTGGTTGGTTTGAGGTAGGTGATGTTGCTCTTATTGGTCCCGAATCGGTTTATGAAGCTATTGAGAAAGTTCGGCTCATTAGAGAGAGATTGAAAATGGCTCAAAGTAGGCAAAGTCCTATTCCGATGTGAAAAGGAGGGACCTAGAATTTGAAGTGGGTGATTGGGTCTATTTGAAAATCTCACCCATGAAGGGTGTGATGAGGTTTGGCAAAAAGGGGAAACTTAGTCCCCGGTATGTGGACCCTTATCAAATTGTGAAGCGTATTGGGGAAGTTGCCTATGAATTGGACTTTCCAAATGAGTTGGCTTCGGTTCACCCGATATTTCATGTTTGTATGCTTACAAAGTGTATTGGGGACCCTGTGTCTATTATTCCTTTAGAAGGGTTAGGTATTGATGAAAGCCTTTCCTATGAAGAGGTTCCGAAAGATATTCTTGACCGTCAAGTCAAGAGATTGAGAAACAAGGAAATAGCTTCCGTAAAGGTTTTGTGGAGAAATCATTTAGTTGAGGGTGCTACTTGGGAGGCCGAGGCCAATATGAAGTCCCGATACCCTCATCTCTTTCCTTCTACTCCTACTCAAGCTTGAGGTAAATACTTCCTCTAGAATTTCCTTGTTTTGGAAGTCATGTGTAAGTTGTATGTTTTCCATGGTTTCTTTAATTGATGCATGTTCTTGATGAAATTCATGTTTAATGAGAAAATGAGTTTTCATGATATATGTTCCTCATGTTGTTGTGCATTTGCTATGAGTTGCCTAATTGACTTCATGAGATGTGTTAATGAACATGCTTTAGTATGCTTTTGAGAGTAATTATTTTAGTTGGAGAAGTGAGTTCCTCCTATGAAAATGAGAATTATTGAGTTTGGTGCATATTGGGTGCTAGATGAAGTTCCTACTCCTTTATTATGTATTGATCATGTTTGAGATGGAGTTGAAGTTGCCTCCTTTGAATAGTGCATGTTGTGAATAGTGCATTTTTAAATTTTGCATATTTTGATGTTTCATGCATGATGGGCTGCTAGTCTCGAGTCTATAAATCCGTAAAGTATCTAGATAATCATTCGAGGACAAATGTTCCCAAGGGGGAGATAATGTAACATTCTGGAAAATTTTAAACTAAACTAGAGTCTAAAACAAAACTAATAAACTTAGCTAAAGCTTGACGTTAGGGTTAAAGTCTAGAAAAAACCTCCCCATAACTTAAAAATTCATGTTTTGGATTTAAAATGCCAAGGCCTAAACCCCAAGGACCAACCATGGGTCCTTGAGGAAAAGGCCTAGAAGGCAGCCTGGGCAGTGACCCACGATGGCTACCTATGCCCCATAGGTTCACCCACGCCCCATAGGTGGGGGTCGTGGGTCGAGCCCCAAAAATTAGGGCCCAGACCATGGACCTGCAGAAGGGCCAGTAGGTCCATTCATGGACCATAGGCCCTAGGTTCGTGGGTGGCACTAGTAAGATGCCTAGTTTCGGCCTAAGGAAGGGTCTTTAAGTAAATTGCTAATTTAATTAATTAAATGTAGGGTTGTTTTATCTGGATTTTAATAGACATATATAAGACTTTTAAGTCATTAACTAACTACAAACACTTCATAAAAATCTCAACTACCCAAATCAAAATCAAACCTCTGCAAAATCTTCTCTCTAAAAACTCCATTGAAGAAGAAGAAGAAGAAGAAGATAAAGTTAGGGCTTCAAGAAGGGGGCTTTATCAAATGGATTTGTTGGATTTCTACACCTAAGGTATGGTAGTCTTTGATTCATGGAATGCTTTCTTCCATGGAGTCCTTAAACTTCCAATTTCAAAGTAGACAATTCTCCAAAACCTGGGGTTTTCATTCCAAGTCATGGATCCTTTCTAAAAATGTTTTCAATGATTTATTTAACATATATTGTGATTGAATTGTTGTTTTATGGTGGTTTTATGATAAAATCTCCCATAAATCCATGAAATCCACATAACCCTAATTATGACTTTGTGATGGGGGTGAATTGTAGTAAGATCAATTGTATGGAATCATATTTGCTGTAATTTAGTTCTTTTGATCATATTATTATCCATGTTGAATGTAGTAACCCTAGATTGATTACAAGAATGTGATCCTTGATGCAAGAAGGGTAAAACATGGGAATTATGCCTAATTGTGGGCTTCATGTATGCATGCTTTATGAACATGATTATAATCTAGTTATTGTGTTAATTGAAAGTTCATTCTCATAAACACACAATGATCATGATGTGAAAGTTCTTCTCACTATATGACGATTCTAAGGTTGAAAGTCCATTCTCACCTATTGAATCTATGAGCTATTTTATGAATTGTGGTGGAGGGTTTAGACACTCCTTCATGCTTGTAAATGCAATTCAAGACTAAACATGTCATTGTGGAAAGTAATGATTAGCACCGAGTGGATATTGAATATGAGATAGAGGCTCTCCCGTTAAGACAGGCCGGGTTTCTAAAGTTAATCTCATGAGATGGAAGCTCCCCCGTTAAGTAAGGTTGGGTTTCTAGTAACAATCTTTGTATCCTTTAACTATGTGCCCTCATAGGTCTTTAGCTAGTGGATCCACCTAAAAGCTAATACATTTAGTTCTACCTTAGGCAAGTAGGACACCTTTTTTCGGTGTGGGGTATGACACCAGATTCCATGTTAAGCTCACATGGTCTATGTCAGTTAAGGCTTATTCCCAATGTAATTAAAAGATGAATTATTAACTATGGTTGCTCAAGGGGTTCTACTTAGCATAGGGAGGATTATGCGATCTTCCTTATGCATGGCACAAGTAGACTTTGAGGGTATTCATGGTGGGTTTCTATTATGATGCAATGACTTATATATTGAATATGCTTATGAATTATGTCTTCACTCTACTTTTCATGATGATTCTCAAACTTGATAAAGTGCATGCTCTTCAACTACATTGTCCCTTTTTAACATATTTTCATGGTTTCGTGCATGGCTATCATACTTCATGCATTTTTGTACTAACCCATATTTCTTCTACATTTTTCTACAAAGTGTAGGTTTCGGCATTTGAGGTCTTCTAGTTCAAAGCTTGGATTGACTATTCTCCAAAGCTTGTGGTATGTCCTCATGGATCCGAGGACAACTGTTATATTATTGTCTCATTTATTTTATTGTACTAGACACTTCAGATTTCTAATGTAAGGGCTGTGACCCTATTTTTTTAAGACTTTGATTGTAATAGATGGCTACATGAGAATATGTCTAGACTTCCACTTTGCTATCATGAAAACTTCTTAAGACTTGTGAAAAATGTCTTTTTACTCTTTATTGTTCTTTACTTATGTGATGATGATGCTAAGTGTCTTACATGGTGCCTTTAGAGGCATTGTGTGCCTTGTTACATCTAGGGGGTACCCTTGGGTCATGACAAACTTGGTAATTAGAGCAAAAGGTTTAGAATGATTCTAGGATGATGTCTCATAAGCCATGTCTAGTAGAGTCTTGTTCATAGTGTAAAGCGTGCCAAATTTATTAGTGAGCGGCTATAAGATGCTTTGGAAATTTCACTTCTTTCATTATTCTTGACTCGTGCCTTAGAGTCTAACTCTATAAAAGTCCCTTTCCTAACCCTTCTCTTGTGTCTTCAGGAAATGAATACATGAAGGGCTAACTGTGTATTTTAAGAATTGTGAAATTGAACGTTATTCATAAGTGATATTGATATTGTATAAGTTCGGTGTATGCATGATTATTATGTTGTAATGGCTTATGTATGTTGCACTTAGTGGGATAGTTGTGTGATCCTACCCGATAATCGTGGTTGTGTCTTTATTCTTGCTGCTCTTTCTTTCTTTGTTGAGTATAGGGCATCTTCAGGCGGCTATTGACAGACCTCGCTTAGAAGATTAGTGATCAATCGAATATAAGGGTGAGCCAGTTCTTTTGAGCTGCCATGAGTTCTCTTTTTGTTTATGTCCATATTTTCGGACTTAGACTAGTGCTTTAGATTCCTTGTGTTAGTTTGGGGTTGTACCCCTTCTTGTTTAGACTTATGGTTCTTGTTAGAGTTTTGGTACATTGACTTTCAAGTTCTAAGCGTTATTTCCGCATTTGTTTTGTTAGACTTTGGAGTTTATAGGAACTCTATTTCTGTTCCTTAGCATTTACACCTGCTTTCGTATCTTTAAATGTCTTAGTATTTTGGTTGAGTTGTTCATTTAGGTTGTAGTAATGGTTATCCCACCGGAGGGTTAGTGTGGGTGCCACTCACGATGGTCTGGGTCATGACAAAGTTGGTATCAGAGCCTAGGTTCATTGATCTCGATGTACCAAAACGAGTCTAGTAGAATCTTGCAGAATGGTACGAAGACGTCTGTACTTTTCTTCAAGAGGCTATAGGACTTTAGGAAATCTCTCTGTTTTATCTCGTCTCCTTTCGTGCAATAACTTGATTCAAATTGGTATCTGCCGATTTGAAATGGTATCTAATCTTCTTCACGCTTCTGTCTGCAGATGGTTAACACTAGGTTCAATAGCGTCAGGCCCAGTGCTCCCGTTAATGCTCCAGCTGAGGAATCTGTAGCGAGAGGTCACGGTTGAGGCAGGGGTAGAGGAAGAGCTAGGGGTAGAGGTCAAGGAAGGGTGACGCCTACTAGGGATAGAGCACCAGTTGAGAATGCTCCTAGAAATGAGGCTCCTCCTGTGCATCATGAAAAGGTAGAGGAGAATATAGAGGTTGAGAATGAGGAGAATGTTTGACAAGAAAAAGAGGTGCAGACTGAGACTACATGTATTCCTCCCTTAGACCGAGTGTTAGCTCAACAGATTATGTCGTTCTTGAAAGGATTGGTTGATCCTTGAGTGCTTCCCTCTGTTCAAGTAACTCAAGCTCCCGCCAATCTCTCTATTGCTATCACTGTCCCCAAGGTGGGTGGAACTGTAGGTAATGATGCTTTCTTTCGTCCTTTTTTGGGTCCTGTTATGACTAGTAATGAGCATGAGATGTTGACTAAGTTTTTGAAATTAAAACCGCTTGTGTTCCATGGTTCTGAGAGTGAAAATGCCTATGAGTTCATCCTAGATTTCTATGAGAGGCTTCATAAGTTGGGAATTGTCCATAAGCATGGAGTTGAGTTTGTGACTTTTCAACTTTAAGGTGAGGCTAAGCAGTGGTTGAGAGCTTATGTGGAATGCAGATCTTCAGTTTTACCCCCACTTACTTGGACCCAGTTCCATGCTCTATTTTTAGAGAAGTATGTGCCTCGGACTTTGAGAGATCGCAAGAAGGATGAGTTCATGGCTTTGGAGCAAGGCGGTATGTCTGTGGCTACTTTTGAGGCCAAGTTCCATGCTTTGTCTAGATATGCTACGCAATTGGTGAATATTGAGGAAGAGAGGATCCGTCTATTTGTTAAGGGGCTAAATTCTAAGTTGTAGGTATTTTCCGTTCATATGATCTTTGCAGGAAAAAGCTTCAATGAGGTAACATATTTTGTGAAGAAAGTGGAGGGGGTAAGGCGAGACGGTCAGGCTAAGGCATTGGCTAAGAAAGCCAAAAATTCAGGAAACTTTCAGGGATCTTACTCCAAAGGTTCAGGTAGACCAACACTTGCAGCCCGACCAATTCAGTTCTCTATGCCCTCTTCTACAGGTAATTACTCCAGGACTCTACCTTAGAATTTGATTCAAGATAGCCAGGGAGCCGTACCTTCGGCGGGCGGCAGGATATCTTTTGAGCTAACTTGTTATAACTATGGAGAACCTGGGCATATGAGGAGAGATTGTCCCCATCCACTCATGATGTATCCCGCGCAACAGCAGACTAGAGCAGTGGTACCCACGGGAAATGGTAATAATGGTCGAGGGCGACCATAAGGTGGGTGAGGAGGAAATTTTGCGAGGCCGCGGAGATAGGGGAAATAGTAACACAAGCAGAGGTACAGTGCAATCAGGTAGGGAAGTCGCCCGTCATGATAACAAAGCTCAGTGTTATGCCTTTCCAGGCAAGACCGAGTCTGAGGTGTCTGACGTAGTGATCACAAGTACTATTTTTGTCTGTGACCGAATGGGTAATAAGTTATTTGATCTGGGTTCTACTTATTCTTATGTGTCCGTGCGATTTGCCTCAGAATTTGCTATGAGTTGTGATATACTTGATGCCCCCATCCATGTTTCTACCCCACTTGGAGAGTCTATCATAGTCACTCATGTCTATCATGCTTGTCCTATTTTGTTTATGGGTTTTCAGACTTGGGCTGATTTGGTGATTTTGGATATGACTGACTTTGATATAATCTTAGGCATGACTTGGTTGTCCCTCTATTATGATGTGCTTAATTGTAATACTAAGTCTGTGACTCTAGAAATTCCAGGAAAGGAAAAGTTAGAGTGGGAAGGGGTGTACAAGCCTAAGCAAGCTAAGATCATATTCTCTATTCGGGCTATGAAACTGGTAGGGCAGGGTTGTTTAGCTTATTTGGCTCATATTCGGGATGTTGAGGTTGAGTCTCCATCTATTGAGTCTATTCCTGTGGTGTCAGAATTTAGAGAAGTGTTTCCTAATGACTTGCATGGTATGCCTCCGGATGGAGATATAGATTTCCTCATTGATTTAGAACCTGGTACTCGTCCCATTTTTATCCCTCCATATCGCATGGCTCCGGCAAAACTAAGAGAGCTTAAGGCTCAAATCCAAGAACTTATTGATAAAGGATTCATCCATCCTAGTGCTTCCCCATGGGGGTGCTCACGTCTTGTTTGTTAAGAAAAAGAATGGTAGTATGAGGATGTGGATAGATTACCGGCAATTGAACAGGGTCACCATTCGAAACAAGTACCCATTGCCTAGAATAGATGACCTTTTGACCAATTGCAAGGTGCATCAACGTTCTCTAAGATTGATCTAAGGTTTGGTTACCATCAGTTAAAAATTAGGCCTGAGGATGTGCCCAAGACGGCGTTTAGGACTCGCTATGGACACTATGAGTTTCTAGTTATGTTGTTTGGGTTGACTAATGCGTTCGCAACTTTTATGAGTTCAATGAATGGGGTGTTCAAGCCATTTCTTGATTCGTTTGTTATAGTTTTTATTGATGACATTATGGTCTATTCGAAAAGTGAGGAAGAGCATGCCGACCATCTTCGTATTGTTCTGGGTGTTCTTGGGAAACAAAGGTTGTATGCAAAATTTTCTAAGTGTGAATTTTGGTTGACTTCAGTTGCATGTTTGGGGCATGTAGTTTCAAAAGAAGGGGCAAAGGTAGATCCCCAAAAGATTCAGGCGGTTAAGAATTGGGTTCGGCCTAGTTCTGTGACGAAAATAGGAGTTTTGTGGGGCTCGCTAGCTACTATCATCGATTTGTGAAGAACTTTGCTTCTATTGCCACTCACTTGACAAATTTGACCAAAAAGAAGATACCATTTTAATGGACTGAAAAATGTGAGGAGAGCTTTCAAAAGCTCAAGACTCTCTTGACCACAACACTTATCCTGGCACTACCAGTGGAAGGTAAAAATTTTATTATTCATTGTGATGCTTCACATTCGGGTTTGGGTGCTGTGTTAATGCAGGATAAGAATATTATAGCTTATGCATCGCGACAATTGAAGGTGCATGAAAGGAATTACCCAATGCATGATTTGGAGTTGGCAGCAGTAGTGTTTGCCCTTAAGATCTGGCGACATTACCTCTATGGCATCAAGTGTGAGGTGTTTACTTATCATTGTAGCTTGCAACATGTGTTTACTCAAAAGGATCTGAATCTGAGATAGCGAAGGTGGATGGAGTTACTCAAGGATTATGATGTGACCATCCAATATCATCGAGGTAAGGCTAATGTAGTGGCAGACACACTAAGTCGAAAGGCGGTGAGTATGGGTAGTTTGGCTTGCTTGAGTGTAACCAAGAGACCTTTGGCTAAGGAAATTCAGACCTTGGTGTCTAAATTCATGCAGTTGGGCATCTCAGGGAAAGGTGGGGGTGATAGTTAGCATTGAGGTTAGGGCCACGTTCATTGAAGAGATCAAGGCCAAACAGTTTGAGGACAAAAATTTAAATGAGCTTAAGAAGAAGACTGTGATAGGTAAGGCATAAGAGACCACTCTTGATGCGGAAGGTGTGCTCAGTTTTAAAGGAAGGATTTGTGTTCCTCGAGTTGATGACTTAATTCAGTAATTGTTGATGGAATCCCATGGTTCGCGATATTCCATTCATCCGGGTGTGACCAAGATGTACAGAGATTTGAAGCAACTTTATTGGTGGCCGGGCATGAAGAAAGATATAGCGAAGTTTGTGGCTAAGTATCAAAATTGCCAACAAGTAAAATATGAGCATCAAAGGCCAGCAGGTTTTCTTAAGAGAATTTCAATTCAGGAATGGAAGTGGGAAAGGATAGCTATGGACTTCGTGGTTGGTCTTCCCAAGACTTTGGGGGAAGTTTGTTTCTATTTGGGTAGTGGCTGACAGATTGACTAAGTCAGCCCATTTTATTTCGGTAAGAATATATTATAATGCTAAACAATTGGATAAGGTGTATGTGAAAGAGATAGTGAGGTTGCATGGGGTGCCCCTCTCTATCATCTCAAACTGTGGTACGCAATTTACCTCCATGTTTTGGAGGAAATTACATGATGAATTGAGCACACAACTCACTTTTAGTACCGCTTTATATTCACAGATGGACGGGCAGTCGTAGAGGACTATTCAAGTGTTTATAGGACATGTTGAGGGCATGTGTGATTGATTTTGGAGGGCATTGGGATAAGTTCTTACCTTTGTGTGAGTTCTCCTATAATAATAGTTATCACTCCAACATAGATATGGCACCATTTGAGGTACTTTATTGGAGGGGATGTAGATCAACCATAGGATAGTTTGAGGCTGAAGATGTGAAACCTCTGGGGGTTGATTTAGTGAAGGATGCTCAAGATAAGGTGAGGAGTATTCAAGCTAAGCTTTTAGCAACCCAGAGTAAGCAGAAGAAGTATGCAGACCATAAGGTAAGAGACATGACATTTCAGACCGGTGAGAATGTTCTTCTTAAGGTATCACCCATGAAATGGGTGATGAGATTTGGCAAGAATGGCAAGTTAAGTCCATGATACATTGGTCCCTTTGAGGTTCTTGAATCTGTAGGGCCAGTGGATTATAGATTGGTTCTACCTCCTAATCTATCTAGAGTTCATCTGGTATTCCATGTATCCATGTTGAAGAGATATCATGGTGACGGGGATTACATCATTAAGTGGGACTCAATTGTGTTAGACAAAGACCTCCAATATGAGGACGAACCAGTTGCAATTCTTGATCGTGATGTGCGTAAGATGAGGACCAAGGAGATTAAGTCCATGAAAGTTTAATGGAAGCATCGTCCATTTGAGGAAGCTACTTGGGAAACAGAGAAGGATATGCGAGACAAGTATCCCCAGTTGTTCGTCGATTCAGGTACTACTCCATTCTTTTTCTAGACTATTTTTCCTAAGTTTGTCGCTCGGGGACGAGTGATTGGTAAACTGATATATATTCTAACAACCTTTTCCCGTCTTTATAGAAAAGCCAATGGGGAAAAATTTAGGGCTGTAAAACTTTTTCGTAGTAACTTGGAATTTTCCAACCTAGTCCATATTTGGATGAAATTAGAGTCAATAAAGTCTAGGGAAATCAGGTAACAATTGGGTGATATAATTATGATTCTGATCACATGAGTAGATACCTAAGACATTAAGGAACCCGTACAACTTTACAGAATTGAATTCGGGTGAGTAGAACTCTTGAAAGTGATCTTAGCATGAATGGGTAGTTTCTGAGTGTCATGGGTTGAAGGTCTGTTGTGAAATGGGGGTTTGGAACTCTTAATTCGAATCACTAGTTCCGTGCAAGCCACTGTGGGGGAATTATTCCCGCCAGGGCGGGGCCACTGTAGCAGGATTAGGCCCGCCATGGCAGGATAGTCACGAGTTAAGTCAGAAATGAACCCCAAAAACGTCTTATTCTGCACTTTTCGACTTTGAGAGCTAAGGAACGACCTCAAGTGGTTTCTTGATAGTTTTCCACCATTCTTGAGGCTAAAGGTAAGGTTTTCACTCCTCGAATCCATTTTTTGATCCGTAGAACTTAGTTTCGTGGGTAATTATTGTTGGGAAAGGGTTTTGGAACTGTTTGGATGGTGGGAAAACCCTTAATTTAGGTATTGGGATCATGAGTTTGATCTAGGGTTGATGTTGACTTTAATTCGGGTAATTAGATATTGTTTATTGATTCCTGTGTTATATTAATTGTTTGTAGACCAAGAACAAGCGAAACGGATTCGGAAAGGGAAGAATCAAGTTTCTTAGGGGATTCAAGTTTGTTTCGAGGTAGGTGATGGTTGTGATTTCATGTTGTGTGATATATGTTTGTTCTTGCTTCATCATGATACATGAATGTATGCGAATGTTACATTATCGATCACACTAATCGTAAATGAGGATAGATAGATAATTGAATGTGTGAATCAAGACTTGATTGTATGATTATGAGAATGTACTTTGTGATTGTGATTGTGACTTGTTGAATGGATCAGGTGTAGTGTTACGACACACTAACAGGGATCGATTGCCACGTACCGAAATAAATATTGGAACGGGTGTCACGATCCGACATGCTAACTTGGAACGGGTACCACGTACCGGTACACTAACAGTTTAGGTGTGGGTTCCATGAGAGGACCATTGACTTGACATAACTATGTATTTTGAGAATTGTGAATTGAACGTTATTCATAAATGATATTGATATTGTATATGTTCGGTGTATGCATGTTATTATTATTATGTTGTAATGGCTTATGTATGTTGCACTTAGTGGGATAGCCGTGTGATCCTACCAGTACACTGTGGTTGTGTACTGATACTGCACTTGCTCTTTCTTTGTTGAGTACAGGGCATCTTCAGGCGGCTATTGACAGACCTCGCTTAGAAGATCAGTGATCAATCGAATTCAAGGGTGAGCCAGTTCTTCCGGGCTACCATGATTTCTCTTTTTGTTTATGTCCACATTTTTGGACTTAGACTAGTGCTTTAGATTCCTTGTGTTAGTTTTGGGTTGCACCCCTTCTTGTTTAGACTTATGGTTCTTGTTAGAGTTTTGGTACATTGATTTTCAGGTTCTAGGCGTTATTTCCGCATTTATTTTGTTACACTTTTGGAGTTTATGTAACTCTATTTCTATTCCTTAGCATTTAAACCTGCTTTTGTATATTTAAATGCCTTAGTATTTTGGTTGAGTTGTTCATTTGGGTTGTAGGGGTTCTCCGACCGGAGGGTTAGTGTGGGTGCCACTCACGATGGTCTGGGTCGTGACATTTCCGATTTTAATTAAAATAAAGTAGTGTAGTCTTGCCTTCATTTAGAACCCCTATATAAGCCCTTTTAACCCCAAATTTACCCCATTTAGTTCATTCTCCCTAAATCCCAAAAGAAAATCTAAACTCCTCTCAAATACTCTCTCTAGAACTTGAAGAAGAAGAAGATTCAACTAGGGTTTGAAGCTAAGGATTCAAATTCTCCATTGAAGATAGGCAATTGAGACTTGAGGTATGATAGCTTTCATCGATGGGTTCCTTTCCCCACGGAGTCCCCAAATTCATCTATTTCAAATGGTAGAATTCCCCAATTTTCTAAAAGCTTCTATTTTGCCTTGTTTCGAATCCGGGGTGTTACAATACTCATATTGAATATCAATGTATTGATGGTTGTCGCTAGAGATGATTCATCTTTTTGGAGTATTTTTCACATTCACAAGAACATGAAGGCACTTTAGAGGTAACAACACCAATAGTTGAATATCTTTAAAGGTGTAGTAAGTTTCTAGAGGACTTCGAACATCCTAACTACTTAAAGAAAATTGTATTTTGTTATCACAACTACCAAGAGAAATTCACCACCAACAGTACCGCTGCTACCACCACCAACACCATCACCACTAATAAATTAATGAAACACACTTGAATGAATAATATCCAATAAGTATGAGCATTGAACAAGTTGTTATGCCTATCTTCAGCAATGGTTGTAAGTGTTTGAGTAATAGCTCCGATATATTTAGCAATCGTTGAGATACATATAACAACTGTATAAGATATACACAACAATTTTTTTGACTAGACACAATTACTAAATAATATTCAACAATTATGAAAGTTACTGCAACAAATTCGAATTTCTTAAGGCAGAAGTATTCTGTCAAAATAAATTTTACGAAATATAAATATAGAATGATGCTTACCGAGTCAGTAGGGTGCTTAAAAAGAATCATCAACGTCAGTCGCTTTATTTTGTTTTTCTACTTTTTGCATCAAGCTATCTAAAAATTCTTTAATAAGTTTATTCTTGTGATAATTCCTTAATTGAGTTCGAAGATGAAAAATAACTTCAAATGCCCAAGCCTATATAAAACAAAATCACCAAATATCAAAATAATGAATAATGAACTCAATAATCATAAAATTAGAAAACATTAAATAAAATTTATCATGAAAGCCCATAAAAAGTCATAGAGATTGATGATTTTCACAGTTGGACTCAAATCCCTTAAGAAATATTCAATGGTGAGGTTGAAGCTTTCTTAGGCCCCATGAATAGGCACAAGATGTTTTGCATGTTTTACGGTCAATATAGAGCTCAATCTAGTTAAAAGGAATTTTTTTTGCCTGAATCACGTCCACAAAAAAATATTGTGCACAAACCAAAGTAAGCACAATAACTTTGTGTAACTTTTTTCAACCTCTTCGGGTTTTAGAAGGGCAATCAAATTCTTCTCTATGAAGCTCTTTCCAGCCAATTCAAGCAATTTGCTATGTCTCTCAACAACCTTAACATACTTGGATGACTTTTTTAACTGACAACATCAAGAGTAGTATGACATATTAAGAATGTGATAATGGCAAATTCTTTCATGTCAAAACAAATAGGCATGCCACAATAGATGATCCTAAGTTTCTTTCTTATCACTAATAATTATACGTCGAAGAAGTTGATATACCAACTTCATATGAAATCGTGCATTTGTTTTCTCGAACAGATCTAGATACTTTTCAAATATACTAGATTGGAAGAATTATTTTAATTTTTGATCCTTAAGGATCTTTCTAAAATCATTGAAAAAAATTCATTCCTGATCGAACAACATCATCACCCATCAAATCGGGATGCTTATCCTTCGATGTATGCACATTGTAATATAAAATTTAATAGAATTGATCGCTAGATTTATTGAAGGACTTCCATGAGGTGTCTTGACAGTAGAAGATGAAGGAACATACCTATCAAGAAGTTATTTTGTTCTTTGTTCACGCAACACAGGCATCCGCAACATGGACAACCTCGCCATCATCTTTTATAGTAGGAAAATCTTTACCTTCAAAATTATTTTGGTGTTTTGATGTGCTTGCCTATTTTGAAGAAGAATTAGCTCTATTAGCTACACATTCTTCTTCTTGTGAAGACCGCTTCCTTGTTGATTGGTGTTGGGCCTCAGAACCATCATATGTATGTTTAGGCCTTTAGACTGCCGCACTATCTGTCATTGTGGCATGCTCAAGAAATAATGTCAATTTATTAGTGGATGTTGCTTCTTCTTCTACTACATATTTTGAGCTTGTGAACAGATTCTTCTAGATTTTTTAGGAGTATTGCTCGAATTAATGTTTCTCTTCGTTAGAGCCATTTTATCTACACACATAAGATAAAACACAAATCATCAATTAATATAACTAATTCTTCAATAAAATACAAAAACAAACTACTATAATGGATTAAATAAATACACAAATTAATATTTTTTTCAAACAAATAAGTGGATTGTTACAACAACTTAAGCAGTAACAACTTAAGTTGATGCAGTAACAACTTAAGGTTGCAACTTAAGAAATTAAAACTGTAGAAACTTAAGTTGTTGCTTCATCAACTACTTAAATTATTGCAGTAAATCTCTTAGGTTGCAACTCAAGGAACTTACTGCAACAACTTAAATTGTTGTTTCATCAACTACTTAAGTTGTTGCAACACCTTAAAGTTGTAACTCAACAGATTTACAACAACTTAAACAATTGTTTAATCAACTACTAAAGTTATTGCAACACCTTAAATTTTCAACATAAGAGATTTCCTACTTCAATGTAAGCAAGTTAAGGTTGCAACTTAAAGAATTTATTACAGCAACTTAAGTAATTGCTTCATAAACTAGTAAAGTTGTTGCAACACCTTAAGATTGCAACTTAAGTAGTTGCTTCATCAACTACAACTACTTAACTTGCTACAACATACTAAGGTTGCAACTCAAAGGATTTAATGTAACAACTTAAGTAGTTGCTTCATCAACTACTTAAGTTCCTGCAACAACTTAAGGTAGCGATTTAAGGCATTTGCTGAAGAAACTGAAGCAGTTGCTTCAAAAGAAGACTTGAAGAACTTGAGAGAGAAAGACAAGGAAGATGATGAGAATAGACGATTGAATTAAAGTGAGAGATAAAAGTGAAAAATATATTTAAATTGAGTCAACAGTTGGGAAGGCCAATAATGGAATGGGGTTAATTTTATAATTAATAAAACATTAGGAAGTTTTAAACAGTACACTTTAATCCCATTTAAATTTATTCTGAATTTAAATGAGGCTTTGACCTTGGCTGGTCAAGTTGTTACTCCTTTTAATTTAATAACTTATTTGACACCCTTTCATCAATTTTTTCAAAAAGAAACTTAGAATTGATACATGGAAGTTGTGTTCTTTTTCATTTCACACAAAATTTCATTTGCTAGAGGTTAGGCAAGCAAAGAAGCAGCTACGACTGAAATCATTTGAGAATCCTAAAGAGCATATTCCCTTGACATTTTAAACATAGGACTGGCAATGGTGCGGGTATGGTGCGAGTGCGTGACAAATTCACATAAACCCGCAAAGACTTTACCCCACCTCGCATAGAAAAAATATTTATTTATTCCTCGCCCCGCCCCGTATTAACCCCACCCGCATTAACCCGCCCTGCAAAGCTTTAACAATCTGTCGCTGCAAACAGTACCTCACTATAACAAAAACAACTTTTAGCGGCATTAAATATTGACATTAATAAAGAGTGCTAAAGTCTTTACCTGCATTAGTTAAATGCCATTAGAACCAATGTCGCTAAAGGCTCTAGGGATATATACAGAGAGTGCTAATTGCCGCTAAAAATACATATTTAGCGGCTAATGATCATTTTTGATGTAGTGCCTATGCTTGATTTTGACACTTGAAGTAGAATAATGTTATAATTTATTAACTTTCTGTTTCTCATACACTTTAATTTCTTATATTTAATAATCTATTTAGTTCTCATGGTCAGTTTAGAACATATATACACATACATAAAAAAAAAAAAAAATCCTTAGAGGGAAATAAAAGAAAACTAAAGGTTTGATTGTAACTCTATTTTGCATCAATTAGATGCGCATATTTCCATATAAAACACATCAACTTTTTAAAACACAATAACCTCTTGATTCTAGTCATTCAATAGATAATCAAGTAACTATATATGTAACTAAGTTTCAAATTTAAAGACAACTTATAGTCCCAAAGTCAATGTATTATGAACTCAACATCAGTCACACGCTTCCTACATTTGATTCAATTTTTGTTTTGTCCAGTGCTACTTCCGGATCAAAAAGGAGTGGCGGTCAGGGATGTTTCACCTCAACTTCAAGCCATTGTTGGTAAACGCGCAATGCCCAAGACAGGGGGAAAAGATCCCTAGTTGTATCAGATTGTGAAGGTGTTATGGATGTACTGGTAAAAAGATCAATGCTTGAAGTCAAATCTAAGAAGAAAAGATTGCGGTTTAAGTATTAAGAACTGAATAAAATATTAAATAACAAGTCATTGAAAAGTTAATTACTATTTATTTCGTTCCATAACCAAGTACAAGCACACATCAAAGCTTCCAAAGTAGTAGGATGGAGTCTACTACGATGTGGACTAATCAATCTCCCACTATGGCTTGTATGAAGATGATTAAAAAGGGTCAGCATAAAGAGGTTGTTTGGAAGGAGTGAGGCACTGAAAATAGTTGTAGATCTGGTTTATGTTTAAATCATGCTAAGTATATAGGTCATTCCAATGTTGATAGAGTCAACACCACATAATAGGGTTAGTGAATAATCAAATGTATGTTAAAAATAATTAATACTCCCATCAGTTTAGAAAACTAAGTTGGCCAACACTCAGATTCACACAAAAATCACGTTCAAACTGATCAAAATTGGAGCTCGAACACCATAATCTACTGCACACCCATACCAATTGCAACTTGATTTTGTAGAAGAAGATAAATCGATCACAGTTAAGAGTATTATTGAATATGGAGAGATGAAGAAACTATTGCCCAAGAGAGACCCGTCCTTCTGGCTTCTGCTATGGAGCTAACGTCATCTTGTCGCAATCAGCAACTTGCTAGAGACAAAGAGGGCACCCTAACCTACTGAATATGGAGAGATGAAAAATATCGTGGGCGAGAGAGAGACCCGTCCATCTAGCTTCTACTATGGAGTTGTCATCGACTCATCATCACTCGTCTTATCGCAATTAGCAACTCATAGAGAAAGAGAGGGAGCCCTGATTTCTATTTCTGTATAGGAGTTCAAAAGAAATTACCCCAACCCGCACCCGCCCCCACACAAAATTAAAGATTTTAGTTTAAACCCGTCCCGCACCCACCCCACACCCGCATTTATAAAAACCCGCCCCACCCTATATTCGACCAAACCTGCCACACCCTACACCAGCCCTGCCCCATTGCCATTCCTACTTAAACATCAGCATTATAGACTTACTTAACCTGTGTATCAGCACTTCAATATGCTATTTCAAAAGGATGCTGGTTTCCATGCGCAGTAGGCCGAGTCTTCTATGCATCAAAGTGCAAAGAAAATGTCTAATAATATATATTCTTGTACATGTTAACCTCTGTTTTCACCAGAATAAATTTAGAGGTTCTACAATGCTTTCTTGCATCTGCTCATGCACAGTCACAATCAACAAACTAACTGGAATAAGCACCAAATGTGGCGATCTTTCCATCATCAGCAAACTTTGAGGCGGGTGATATTACAACATCTGTTCCACGGCAAATTAAGGACCTCTGCAAGAATTAAAAGGACATGTTAGCTCTAGAATGAAGTTTCAACCAGAGGCAAAACAACCGAGACAGAAAGGGAAAACAAGAGGAACAGACAAGAAAATACAAGGAACAAATGAAAAACGTGATGGAAAACGAACAAAATGACCAAAAGGGGAAAGAATTTAACACGTAAACACACACACACACACAGAGAAACCTGTTTTAAACGATATAAAAACAAGCTATGCTGGAAATCAGACAAGAAATAATGTGTCTAACATAAGCTGAATCAACCAATTGATTTATCTTATCATCTGACCTACATCATAAACTTCAAAATCGTAAATTGTCCTTTCCTTTTTAACATAACCAAGCAGGTAATAGTAATTACTGGTTAGTGCTCAACCAGACCAAAGACATTGGTGAATCATCTTTTTAAACAAAGGCTAATGCATTAATATTTGTTAAGATACTAATCAAGTAAACAAAAGTGTTATGTCTAACACTTAACAACTTAAACTTTTAGATGAGATAGTCAAACATTTGAACATGGTATCAGAACTAGTTGAGGTTCTGGGTCAATGCCTCACTGCCACCCACTATCTAAAAGAATTGCCACGTGTTTGGCTCATCAAAAAAGAATCAAGCCCGCACATGAGGGGGCATGTCACGAGAATACTTGAGTAAATAAAAGAGTGCTCTCTCTAGTAGCTTAGTTTTTAGATGAGATCATCCTACACTTTAATAATAACTGTAGGAGCTAATGTCAAAAACACACTTGCTCTTTGGAATATGGATTGACTTATTTTAAGTGTTTTTGAGCCAAAATAACTTTTAAGCACCTTTTTCGTATTTGGATAAATTAAGAAAGTGCTTACAAGAACTTGATTAAAATGATAAAATTAAGTCATAAGCCATAAATTAGGATATCTAACTTATGACGTTTGATTTAAGTCAAAAGCCAATCCAAACAACTATCACTTTTTCACGAGTTTCATACATCAACCATCCATCATTCCCTTTTCCTACTTAAATTATCCCTCCCTTCATATTAAAACACACCTTGATGTTGAGCTACTAGTGCGTCTGGAACACACTCCATTTTAGTTTTTTTTAAAACGAGTGCCAAGTGGCACTCCACATGGCTAATTTTGTCCACCTAATATAACTAGGATGTTTATTAGTAAATTTAATTAAATGGGTAAAAGTGCTCAACCTCGATTTTCCCCTTTAACCTTCAATTTTCAGCGTAAAATTATTGTTTAGCTTTTGATTTTGGTAATAGAAAAAATCTAGGGTTCTATAAGATTCTAGGGTTGGGTAAATTTTAGGATACATTGCGGGATTGTATAAAATTCTAGGGTGCAGGGAGGAGGAGAAGAAAATTTGAGAAATGATGAAAAAATGAAGGGGGGAAGAGACCGATTAAAAGAAAAAAGAAGATAGATTTTTTTAAATGAATTATTCAGCTCAATTAGTTGTTATACATGCAACCTTGACCGATATTTATGGGTTTATAAGCTCCCACGGGCCTATTATCGAGTCATTTCTGATTTTTGGCCAACACAGCAATGAGGTGTGTATTACTACAAGAGGTGTGACAGTTTAGATAGGAAAAAGCAACAATGAATAGTAGAGGTATGAAACTAGCAAAAAAGTGATAGATCCTTTTTGTTTGAAAAAAGATTTCCTCCCAAAAATATCACTGAAAAACACCAAGTATGGTTCTTTTGTGAAACTTGAAACACAGATGTTGCTGAGATGGATTTTAACAAGGTACACCCTCCTGAATCACTAGAACATGAGTAATACTAAAACAAGAGGGACAGTTGTATTCAACTCAGCATCCATTATATGTTAAGGACAGAGAAGAAAGTGACCTCGATAAAAGTAGGAAACATCTTCTCACATCATAAACTTATTTTTCTTCTCTGCTGGCTTAAGAATTTGGAAAGAGCACATCAAGTTTTCATCAACACTCATCATAGCACCGGCATTGTCAAACTCTCCGCAGTAGTTGGGAGCTGAAAAAATGGTGACAAGCTGCCTCTCAGCAAAGAATTCATAACCATCCTCCACGACCTGCAAAAAGATGCAAATCAATTACCTCAGAGGAGAAGCACACAAGGACATACAAAACAGTGTTCCTTTACCTGATGGGCACGACAGACAAGGTCCAAGTCATGCTTTGACAAAAACTCAGAAACTTTATCAGGGCCAAAGGTGTATGAAACTCCCCTATCATTCATGCCCCACCCCTTTACATCTTTACCAGGATCCGACCAAAGTAAATCGCAAAGCAAACCAGTGTCTGGGATGGCAATTGGACGTGGTAAGTTCCGAATCTGATCCAAACTAGAAAGATCAGGGGACAGACCCCCATGCATGCATAATATCTTCTCATCGATAAGTGCTGCTACAGGAAGACAATTAAAACAGTCTGTAAAGGACTTCCATAATTTCACATTGAACCGGCGCTTACACTCATCATAGAATCCGTATATCCTATTTATAGAAGCGCATTCATGGTTTCCTCTAAGCAAGAAAAAGTTCTCAGGATACTTAATCTTATAGGCAAGCAAGAGGCATATTGTTTCCAAGCTCTGCTTCCCACGATCTACATAATCACCCAAAAATAAGTAGTTAGCCTTCGGAGGAAAACCACCATATTCAAAAAGCCTCAATAGATCACTGTACTGCCCATGAATGTCACCTGAAACGAAAAAAGAAACAATTACATGAGTAGGGAGGAAATAACAAAACTGAAGTGAGTAAAGGGAAATAGGTGGCTTACCCTTGACTCTATTAAATAGATAAATCTGGTTTCAAGTCAGATTAGCACAACATTTTGTACTATTACTTCATTTGTGAGACTATATCAATTTTACCTCCTCTCAAGTAGTTCAGTGAATTTAATATCACTAATTCTCATATCATATCAAACATTTTCACATACTTGCATACTAACTTCTAGTTTTGATAATCCTGGTGTCTGGATCAGCATCAGCTTGCATGCACCTCAACTAATACCGTGGGGTACTTGCTACCTCTCATTGACACAACAATACAAGTATGGATAATTATATCCACTAAGGCTTGGCAGATGCAAGAAATAGCCTAATGTATTTTTCCTCCACTGGAATTTGAAGCTAAGACCTCATGGTTCTCAACCCACTTCATGGACCATTAGGCCACACCTTGGGTGCTTGACCTTCTTTTGTTAAAAAAGGTGGTGAAAAGCATGCATTAAAATTTGTGAGGACCATATTTACCAAATGTATGGAGCAAAAACTTCTAAACAAACATTCTACTGTCTTATAGATACTCTAGAGCTTGTAATAGAGACTCAGTGTCTTCTATGTACTTTTGCTTACACCAAAAAAGAAAAAGCAAAATACAACTTAGTTTTATCTTCTGGATTGAGTTGCCATTTCCCCTCAAAACATCTTAAATTCCTTTCCTTCCATATAATCCACCATATGCAGGTCGGGATCATGTTCCATCTTTTCTGAGCTGTTGAGCCTAGACTTCTGTACCAGCTAGACAGCAACCCTTGTGTATCCATTGGCGTTTTCCAACTTAAGGATATTAAATAGTTGGAAAGATGCCACATAATTATGTAGTCACTCTGCAATGCATAAAAAGGTGACTATTCATTTCTGCAATTTTCCCACATAAATGACAGATAGAACAAAGTAGTACCCCCCTTCTCTTAAGCCTTCTTGTGTCAAACAAGCCTTCTTAGCTACTAATCAAGCAAAACATGCCACACTACATTGAATCTTGCCCTCCATATATGTTTCCAGGGCCACTGCTTAGTTAGAATAGTGGCATGATTCAACATGTGATAAGATGTTCTAATGGAGAGAACTCCAGAGTTATGCCCTAGCCGCCATATTCAGTCGAGACTTGGTTAGTTCCGGTGAACTGGTATAGTGCGTTGTGAAATTCAGCAAACCTGTCAATCTCCCAATCAGTCAAAAAATACCTTGAAACTTCAATTCCATCCCGTGTATTCCATACTTCACTAATAGTTGCCTTTTGTTGTTGATTTAAGGTGAAAACATCATAAATAAAAGCTTGAGAGTGTCATGTCCTAGGTCAGTTGTCTTTCGAGAAGGATATTTTTTGCCCATTTCCAACACTGACCTAATCTTGATTCTAGAAATTTGTATAGATTTCCCGACATCAACACCATGAACAGTAGTCCTCTCTTTTGTCTTCCATGTGCTGTCTTCTCCACATTTTCCCATGATTACATTTGATCGGCAGCAAGAAATGCATGGTTTTAGCTATATTCCGCAGCATATTTTGTACGTGTTAGTGTGTTTGAGTTCCAATCTGTTCACTTTATCCCTAATTTTTGTATTTCTTGTGTAGGACATGATTTTGAACACATGGAATGATCTGAAGCTAAAAAGGATCAAATATGGCTTTGAAGTATGAATGAAGTCAAAGAAAACTAATTGGGATCATGTCCAGGGGCCGAGGACAGAGAGCGTGCACCATTGGCCGACTAAAGACATTTTGACACTATTTTATGCCCCCAACCAGCGCATGGAAAGTCAAGCCTTGGGATGTCGTGGTGTCTTTTTGGGACTACCTGCATAAACTCATGTACTCTTGATGTTTCGTCTAGGCAATGCACATGGCCACACATACCACGACATAGCAACGTGTTTTTGGTCCTATCCAAGTTTGTTTGGTTTGGGAAAGGTGTTTTAGTCCTAAGGCGTGCCCACACTTTATAGACACAATTTTGAAGGAAAATTAGACTAGTCAGAAGGAGAAGGAGAGAAACCAGAGGGAGTGATTCCACGAGGGGAAGAACAGCTTGAGCTACATCAATCCTAAGCTTTCTTTCATCTCCTCTTGGGGATCGTTTGGTACGTGGGGATATCCCAGGTTTATGTTTGGAATTAGATTTATACTATGTTTGGTTGATGGTAAAAACTTATCTTGATTCCTGCCGAGAGAGGATTTGGGAATTCCGCAAGGGGAGGAACGATTTGAGCTACATCAATCTTAAGCTTTTTCTGATGTCACCAAGAAAACCAGCGACTATCCAGCCTCTACAACTATTTCACGCATTAACATTCTAGTGTCATCCATCCTATTTGTGGAGCTTCCCACCTCCTTCTGATAAACCCAACCCCCTACCCCTTTTTTTGTCACCAACAAGGTCGCTGAAGGAGACATTCTAACCCCATGCCCCATCGATATAAATGAAACAATGTTCTGAAACTTATCCACTATCCCGAAAGATCTTTGACCCGTCCCCAGCCCATTTGGGTGGTGTTTTTCTCTCGATTAATACAATTGTTACCTTTCTCAAAAAGAGAAAAAGGAATGACAGATAACTCATAATCATCAATACAATAGAGGTTGCATAGTATAAGTGGAACATAAATAAGAGCAAGTGAGAGCACCCTCAATATTATGTGTCACACACTCAAGATACATTCTCACTCACATAGAAATAGGAAAGTTACCTCTTCCTTGTCCTACAGGAGACATCGGGCCAACAAATGGTGTAAGCAATTTCTATCTTGCTTTTCTATATTGTAATTAAAACATGGTAAGTTACCACATCTACATTCTATTACCTTTGCAGAAGAAGTAGCAGGGAGAGGAGATTAGCCATGATATGACGCAACTTCAGCTTAATGAGAACATTTAGAAAGGAGGTTATAGAGGAAACAGATTAGGTAGAAGGTTAGTTTTCTTTGAAACTGGTAACATGTGTATATATATTAGATCTGCACCATAACAGTGCTATCTACAATTACAAAAACCCAGCCACGATTAGGACTGCAGCTTCAGAAGGAACCTATCATATCAACTAGTGATTCAATCTCCTGTACATAGTTTACTTTACACCAAAAATGAAACAAAAGAATACAATTCATCTTGACTTTCTGCACAGGATTGCTTTTGTCTTCGAAAATTCTTTTTTTTTTAAACTGGTAATGTTGTATTCCTTAACATTAAGGTATGCTGGAGACCTCCAAAAAGGTAGTAACAAGCTAAAACAAGAGACTAATTACAGTAATCCTAAAAGATCTACTGTAGTTCCTCTCTTTCCAAATTGTCCACCATTTACAAGCTGCGACAAGTTTCCACCACTTCTTTTGTCTCACTACACCACCATTATAGTTCTAGCACTTCAATAAATCACAACTTGTTGCTGGCATAGACCATCTTAGTCTTACCAAGTTCAAAAAAAGTTGCCAGAATTGTCCAATTATAGGACAATGTAGAAACGGATGGCTATTGTTTTCTCTGGCTGCACCACACATACAACATCTAGAGCATAGATGAAATCCTCTTCTTCTTAAGTTTTCTTGAGTGAGACATGATTCTCTTGCTACAAGACAAGAAAAATATAAGACTTTGTAAGGGGCCTTAGTCTTCCAATGAACTTCCATGGCCACTGGTCAAATTGTGTATTTTGTCTAATCTGGTAGTTGTATGCATGCAGATTTGACAGTGTAGACTCCATCACTTCCAGATTCCCAGCACAACGTATCCTCAGATTCTTTTAAGACACGGAAAGATTCTAAGTCATGAACAAGTCCACGACTCTTCCCAATTCCCAGTCATGTAATAATCTTCTAAAAGTGATATTCCACCCATGTACTCCTTTAGCTGATTCAAGTTTAATGTCTGGCAAACTAGCAATAGTGTAGAAATCAGGAACAAAACTTTTAAAGGACCATGTCCAAGCCAGTTGTCATGCCAAAAGAGAATGTTCCACCCGTTGCCAACTTCGAAAATCATATTTCCAGCCAAAAATGGCCAAAAGGATCTAATGGCTCTCCAAACTCCAACTCCTTTAGTTAGATAGTTAAGCGTATCTCACTTATTGTAGTTTCTTGTCCTTTTAAGTTTGGGTTAATATCTGTTGTATTTTGTACATCGATTATCACTACATCTTGTTATGACTACTGTTAAGGAAGATTTGTCGGGCTATTTATAGTATAATGTCATGACTTCTTCATTTCCATTAGTTTCAATTGAACAAGCTCAACCTTGGGGAAAAAAGGTGGTAGGCTGATGTTGACGTTATACTGCTTGGGGCTACTTTTTTCTCGAGTTATGGGTCTACCGAAAACAACCTCTCAACCTTTAAGATAGGGCTAAGGTTTGTGTACACTTTACCCTCACAGACCCCACTTGGTGGGATTATACTGGGTATGTTGTTGTATATTCTATCATCTTTAGTTATGTATCATTTTTTGTGTGATTTTATTACTTTGCCTATCTTCAGGAACAGGACTAACTTGAGTGTCATAGTAGGTTTCCAGTTTACCATATTATGGTGCTAACAATCGATGCCTTTGGTGATTTTTCACAAGGTATCGTTTGAATTGTACTTAAGAGCTAGAGAGCACAAGAACCAATCAACGTGCCCATTCAATATTACGAGAAACTATGGACGGTGCACACGCCAACTGAAAATTGTTGCAAAAGATGGTTACATAGGTTAACCAGCAGTAAAACAAAAGGATCCTACCCAATCTAGGTCGGCATCTACCTCCATTGATTATCCAATACCATCCACGGTGTTAACAATGATCAGACGGCATTGCTCAACACCAACTAACAGAGGCCAAAGCTTTCAATTGATATCCCCAATGATGGACTGGCGGTAGAGCAAAGCTAGAGTTGCTCATTTGGTATACTACTTTCTAGTCTAGTATAAATATCACTCATTAGTTTTCTTGGGTTGAACATGAAAGTTGAACTTTTTTATTTATCGATAATGCAAAATGTAGTGAGACTTATATAATATTTGGTGGTACGTTAAACTCTGCTTTATTTTACATAATAACTGAGAATACTACAAATGAATCAAGCAGAGCAGATAACGAAGTAAAACCAAGAAAATTTGGATGGTTTAAAAAATCTAATTTTAGTTAAATACAATAGATTAACCAAGATATCAGCATGATATAATTTTTCTAAAACAACATTGACACCCCTTGTTTGATTGCAACTTTAACTAATGACTTCATATTTGAAGAATGGACTATAAGCAACATCTCTAATCTAACTGGAGGAATAACCCCTGCACAAACAAAAGCTACTTCAATGGGTCACTGCAAAAGCATTGAATAAAAAAGAGCTAACGCTGAAAGCAGTAAGAGTTAAAACTAGTATAAGTGGACTGCTAACCAAAACAAATGTGTAGCAACAGAGGAGACAAAATAAGCATGATACCATGATGACTGCCATAGTTAGTAGTGAACCAGATGCAGAAAGAGGTGGTGAGCTGTTGACTAGAAAATCGTAACCTACCCTCTGATGAACCAAGGAAAGTAGTCAAATAAGACGATCTAAAGTAAAAAGAGTAGATGTAAACAGTAACCACTTATGACAGTGGCAATGGATCACCCACCATCGGAAGGAACACTTATCGTAGATAGTGGATCTTCAATCGTGTTAAAAGAGTATTCTTTACTTGGATTGTCAGAGGTTCAAAATCCCTAGAGGAGGTCAACTTCAGGGGTGGTGGTTTTTCCTCAATGTAAACCATTATAATTTTGTTCCCACCCGTAATACACACCTCAACATTCTAAAGATACAAGCCAGAATCAAACACATTATGCATCAGTATATTATTTTCTTGATACATCGTTTTGCATTAGTATGATCCAAGCAACTTGTCAAATTTGCACATATCACCAGAACTTTCTCTTATGAATCTTCTTTTACTTATAATATCTAGGGTGAATCAGACTCTGTAGGGATTCAAATACAACCACTGTTGTCTTAAAATTTCACCAGGTTCATTAAGCTGGAGAACAAGAACTCTCATCCCCAGTTTTGCAACTACAACATAGGATATTTCAAGAAGCAAGTCATGGGTTGACAGTCTTGCAAACATCAAAATTTAGAAAAAAACACTAGGGCAGCGGCTATGTCACAAAAGGACTTTATGATTTGATTTCTTCACAACCAGAGCTCATTCCTTCAAACAAAAAACAGATTACCTAGAGGACAACCTTGCATGTCCTTTTTCCCTCTAAAGTTGACAGAATCAAAGGGCCTATAGAATCTAAACTAGCCATTAAAACAACTCACAACCATATAGCAAAAAGCAACAAAAATAGCAAACATGGGGTGATACAAAACTACCACAAAAGATAGAGAGAGCAAGAGTTAAAAGGAGAGTTCCCCCTAGATAGGGTATATTACCGCAAATTTTGATGGGTACTTCAAGTTCAAGGAGATTTGGCTGTTTAACGAAGATATTCCTAGAAGAAACACATAGTTGCTTGATTTCAGTCTCGGAAAGCTGCACCAACTTGCCAGGCTTCGATAATCGGACTTCTAATAGCTTCTCAATAATCCTATCGACAGCTGCAGGGTCCATGACTCCCCCTGCTACCGTCCTTCAATCCCCCAACACCGATCCACACTGATTAACCAACTCAAAAATGCTTTTCTTATTTATTTTTCTTATTCTAATGTTGATGAATCAAAATTGACTAGTCGCCTCGAATATAAGGGTGTCAAACAACATTTCAAAAATCGAAAAGGTTATATTTGTCATTGTACTCTTAGAAAAGGCTTATATTTACCCTTCATCATACTTTTCTCTGGTATACTAGTTTCACGGCACGTGCATTGCACGTGTATATGTATATATAGTATACGATGTTGTAAAACATAATTAATGTTACTAAATAATTTTTTTTAGTAAATAATTATAGTTTAAAGAACACAGGACAAGTCTTTTAAATGATTAATACAAATTGTCAAAGAGTTACTTGTATTTTTAGATCAAAATGACTAGATATCATTGAAACATTTCAAAATACATTCAAAGTTTAAATATGGGGAGAAAGTGACATTTCTTTACTAGTACTCCATCCGTCCCATTTTATGTGGCAACATTTGATCGGGCACGAAGTTTAAGAAATAAATAAAGACTTTGAAATGTTTACCAAATTTTCCTTCAAAAAAATAGACTCATTTTTCTCTCTCCTCATAAATGTATTAGAGTACTATCTTTAAGATTAAGTTGAACCAACAAGGATAAAAGAGGAATCGTACATTTAAATACTTACCATATAAGGAAATGTGACATTATTTTTGGGACTGACCAAAAAGAAAATGGTGCCACATAAAATGGGACGGAGGGAGTATTATTTTTTACTTTACTAAATTTTGTAAGCAAATCTAACCAACAAAATTTTAAAAAAATATCAACACAAAAAATGTCACCAATAGTCTTTCCTCTTGAGGTTATGAACATAAATTATGGATACCATTTAAATATAATTTTTCTCTTAAATATTCATACTTGAAATTTAGTATGTGCATGACACTAATAAGAATTAGCATAAATATTTTGATATTTTATCTTTATACACAATCTATCTTTTACTTGTTGTCTAATGAAAGTATCTAGTATCTTATAGAAGTTATATCGTGATATAAAATATTAAACTTTTTAAATAATAAAAATTAATAGATGAATAAAAGTTAAAGTATTGTTTATAGAATCTTTAATTTGATTTAAGATTATTTTATGATCAATCACTATTTTCTTATCTATTTTATATAGCTAGCAAGGAGTGTATCTTCTGACTAGAACTGTCAAAAAGGGATGGCCCAAGCCTCACGGGCCAAGGAATTTGAAGGGCTAGGGCGGGCCGCCCCTTTATTTGGAAGGGTCTGAAAATGCTCAACCCAATCTAACCTTAGAAGGGCTGAGGGCTGGGGCGGGGTAGCCCTTTTTTTTTCTTTTCAAACTTATAATTCTATAACATCAAGAAAATGAGAAGATTTTCAAATCAAATATGACAAACAATGGTGTTGTTTCAATAACACTAGCAAAAAATCTACTATAATTAGTATGTATTTTGCATACCAGATACGTGAGCGAGATAAGAGAGTGACAAGCAAGATGGGAGGGAGACGAGGGCGCGAGATTTGTCTGTGTATCCTAGATACATGTGAATCTACTTGGATAGAATGTATCTAGAACAAATTAACCTAATTTTGAGATACATGTATTTAGACATACCAAAATCTGGTAAGAATTATAGTATTACAACATAGCGTGTATTTAAGTAGTTAGATTATATACTAGTGAGATTATTGTAAGTTATCCTTAAATAAAAGTTTTGGCGCATAGGCCAACCTTGGCCCTGCCCCGATCAAGCCTCAAGGGTCAAGGGCTTATATGGGCAGGGCTTATAAGCCCTAGTTTTAAATGGGCTTGAAAAATCATATCCCAACCCTACCCCAATAACGGATTGGGTTGGGCCGGCCCAATGGGCTAAGCCCGTTTTGATGGCTCTACTTGTGACATACCATTCTCTCAAATTAAAATGAACACAAAATAACAGGAAATTCATACTTAAAAAATTCCATACTCAATATAAATATTAAAAAAAATAAATATATGGAACGATACATAGCCAATGAAGAAGGAAGATGAAAATATATGATCATGCTACATTCACTATAGTGTTCCATTTGATTAAAATCTTTTGCCGCCACCACTTTACTTTCTCCGTTCATTTTTACTTACATATCTATTTAAAAAAATTATTATCATGACTATATTATTATATTATAAGTAAAAGTGAAAGTCTATTTTTGAAATAGTGGAATTAACATCAAAACTAATGATTCAATAGACTACATTGATGCCTGTTGTTTTAGCAAAATTAGAAAGAAACTCCTTCATTGGAGGGTAAAAAAATAATTTTAAAAATAAAACAAAGAAGAAATATCTTACCCAAATCATGTGATTATTTTCATATTTGTTTATTATTATTGTCTTTCCCACAATTTTTCGTCACTGTTAACTCATGAAAATCGTAAGAAAAATACGAGTGTGAATTTATGAATGATTTGCTACAATTTGTTCACCAACTCTTTCTTATGTGGTACCTCGAATTTTGTTGAACTTTGAACTTAATCAACTGTTGAAAATAATCCTGAAATTATTTAAGAAGAAGAAGAGTAGAATTTTTTTTTAAAATCATAGTTTAAAAGTGAGAGGAATCCCCTCTATTTATAGCTAACAAATAGTAGTATGAATGGGTGTTAATTGTGCCTTATCAGAAAAGTTACAACCTTTCGAAAAAGTCACTGCTCATCAGAAAAGTCACAACTCATCGAAAAAAGCACAACCCTTTGGAAAAGTCACAACTCTTTAACATGAAAGGGTATCTACTTTTAGTATAATAAAAATAATTAAATTAATAAATAAAATAGATTAAGTATTTTTAATTAGGGGTATTATAGTAATTTAACATTCAATTTAGGAGTTCATGCTTTTAAGGTAGTATAGATATAGATTTACCCTTACTATCAAACATTAGACACATATTTGCCCTTGTATAGTTAAGTATCATGTCACCATTTTCATCGACCTACGTGACACCTACATGGCTCCATGTGTATATATTTTTATTGTAGTTAAAAAATTAGTTTCTATTTAGTATTAAATCCGACCCAACTTTCACGTCCCATTAGTCCTAATTTCAATACACATTATCTTGCATCACATTAGATAGAACACTTCATACAGAGAGAAGAGTCATTCATATCTTGATTTAAAGAGAAAATCTAACAAAAGGTAAGATTTGTATCTTTAAATCATCTCTTTACCCTTTTTGTATCGTATTTGACTTGAATCTTTTCAAAATCTACATAAATGTTTTTAAAATCTGTATATATCTTTTTTATTGCTATTAGGGTTTGTCGAATTTTAGTATTTATGAACTTAATAAATGTTAAAGTTCGCCATTTCTTCTATTTTTGGTGTGTTTGTGGGTTGTATTTCTTCGCTCTAGGGTAGAAATAGGATTGTCGATTTCTGAAATTTATGGACCTTTCGATAACTGTTAGTTTATCCCTTTTTGGTCTATAATTTGGAGATTAGTGGTTTAGATTTCACTAAATATAAATTAAAACGGAATTATTGGTTGTATGTGGGGTATCCATTCCTAATTGAATGGCATAATGTGATTATTATAATGTTAGTGAGACTTTTTCCTTTTTCATGATTTGTGGTCCTTGAATGCGTTACCAGCTTGTGGTCACGTAAGTTCACATGTTTTGAACTTAAACCTTGAATTTGTGGCCACATAAAACTTTGTTCACCATTTTGTGGTCACTTAAGTCTAATCTTTAGCATTTTTCTGAACACGAAGAGCACTAAAAACTCCGATGTTTATACAATGTGTGTAGGATAGATGAGATGTATTTGCCCATCCAACCTCAACTAATGCTTCAGGCTTCAACATCATTATAAAAGACTAGAAACACTATAGGATTACATACTCGAAGCCAAAAGGTTCTCCTAATATATTAGCTCTCACTATATTTACTACGGCCCTTTCAAACATGATATAAGAGAATTCATCATATTAATAGGTTTTTAATTCATTTTTATTCAGTTCTATTTGGAGTAGTTCTCTTAAGCTTATAACTTTTGAACTTATATTGCATATTTGTTTTAGTTGAGTGTTTCTAACCAAACTGTTTGTAGAATGTAAATTTCCAATGATGAGATAGTAGCACCATTTCCTATGGGCTGATTATCCCATACACAATGATGATTCTTCTCAAAACTTATTTAGATGAAAAACCTTTCTGTGAAAGCTAAAAGTTTATTGAGCCTAATATAAATGAAATAGATGATGATCACCTAAGTTGCTTGGACATTCCAAAAATGTTACCACACCCATATCAGAGCCTTAAAAAATGCACTGCTTTTGAAGGATGCCGCACATTTCCGATGACATTTTTGAAGTGACCAACCAACATAGATGATCACTATACCATTTCGTTTACTTAATACACAACATTGACAATAATATGTTGGTTCACTGTTGCTAGTTACATATGTCTCTTTTTCTGTTTTGTTTTGTAGGATATTAAAGATGACCTTGGTGGACATAGTCTTCAATTATGGTGGAGAGTAGATTAAAAATCTAAATATCATGTATTCACATAAATTAATTGATACTTGGACAAGTTATGATCCTAACCTCCTTTCCTTTATCGATATAGTAAATGAGTACACCAGTAAGTTTGGATATTTAGGTGTTCAACAACTTATTGTTTGTCACGACCCAAGGTAGCCCCTAGGCGTAACATGGCGTACAAGACCCGAGAGGCCCCATACAAGCCATTTAGCTTTCATCATACAAGAAATCAAATAAAGAGATATAAAAGACAGATCAATATATCAAAGGTTATAGAGCATATCAGAAATCTAAACATCGTCTCAAAGTCATCTAGTACATAAGAATGAATTTGGGCAAAGCCCGTACATCATGTTCCAAAACTGAAAATACGAAAAGACTGAAAACAATAAATGTCCGATCCTCGAAGCAAGAGGACTCACCCAAAGCTCGAAATCTCCTCAAAGAACTCTAGCCACCAAATTGGAAACTCTGACTGTCAAACCCTACATTTGAAGAAATGTAGGTAAGAGTATGCGTTAGTACAAAATATGTACCAACTATGATAGCCATGCATAAAACATTTGGAAACATACTTAAAAGAGATACCTTCATGAAATGCAATGACCAAGCTAAAACATTAGATAAAAACTTAGAAAAAATGAGTCATAAAACATGGTCAATGCACATAGTCATCATCTTAAACATGTATAAGATACTTTCTTGAAGTAACCTTAGTTCATTATAACTTGTTTGTGTGAAGTAGCCTTAAACGACATATAAGACCATCAGAGCTATTATCATGGAATTCGGTGTCTCCCACACCAAAAAAGAGTTGTCCTACTTGCCAAAGTAAGGACTATGAACTTCTAGATTTATGTAGATCCACTAGCTAATGTCTATCTAGGCAATCCTATGTTAGCACATAGTTTATGGGACACGGGTAATCGCCACTTGTCCACTCGGTACTAAGCTTAACTTTCATGGAATAGTTCTTAATCATATTCATCTTAGCTCTTGAAGGAATGTGGGTAATCGCCTCTTGTCCTTACATCATGTGACATGGGTAATCGTCTCTTGTCTTTCAATAGAAAGCATGGGTAATCGCCTCTTTCCTCAACATTAGAATAGTTCCTACACATTGGTTCATTTTAGGTGACAAGAGAACCCTTATTATGTGGGAAAGCCTTTCACAATCATGCTTTCATGTGTATATAAGAAATCCTTTCAACAACACAACAACAATATCACCATTGGTACTTCACTCTCAAAGCATCTTTAAAACATTTACATCAATTTTATAAGAACATGTTTAATTTCATAATTCAAAACCCACATTACATCATCATAACTTGCAAAATATGGGAATTACATAGGTTCATTGGGGATCATCATAAAAATATGAGATTAACTCAATTCATGCATAAGAGATCATAAATCAATCAATTATATCAAAAATCAAGAGAACCCACAACATAGAAGAAAACCCTAACTCAATTGGGGATTTCTAACTTTGAAAATTGGAGAATTTGGGGACTTCATGGATGAAAAGGCTCCATGGATGAAAACTATCATACCTCTATGCCAATTTCTTAACTTCAACGGGGGAATTGGAAACTTGAATTGTAACCCTAGCCCTTCTTCTTGAAGCTTTCTAGAGAGAGAAAGATTTTGAGAGGAAAACATGTTCTTCTTTTTGGAATTTGAGAGAATGATTTCAATTGGGGAAATTTGGGGTTAAAAACACTTATGTAGGACTTCTAGGTAAGGGAAAAATGACATAGTATTAGGATAGAATAATTTGGAAAAGGCCCAAAAGACCTTGACTTAAAACTGACGCGACCCCTTTCACGTGAGTCACCACAGCTCGTTTAAGGGACCACGAGCCGTCTTGGCCATCGTGGTCCTTGGACCAGTGGCTAGGAAGGACCCCTTCTTGCCCTGTCCCTCTTCACAACCATCTTCATTGGTTGTTTACCCCTTCACGACCCGTCTAAGGGTTCGTGGGAAGAGGTTGGCTTTGGGGTGGGGTCTGCCTCCCATACATGGGCAACATGACACCCCGTTTGACTCCCTACGGGCCGTTAAGGCTCTCGTGGGAGGGGTGCCTGCCCAGCATGCCTTGGAGGACTTGCCACGGGCCTCCACATGGACCGTGGTCCCCTTTAGGGCCCGTCTGGGGCTTCGTAGAGGGTCCCTGATCCAGATGTTGGCCCATGAGTCCTTCCCCATAACCCCTTTCTGGTTTTTTTTGAATCTAGGGTGTTACATTATCTCCCCCTTGGGGTCATTCATCCTCGAATGAGATTCAAGATATTACATGAAGGAAAAAGAACTCAAGTCTAGTAGCCCAACATGCATGCAATCACATAAATGCACATATCCGAGGAGGAAACATCAACTACAAGCTAAAGCATGTTCGAAACATCATATCGTGAAGTCTATATGCAACTCATACTCAAATGCACATAAACATGTAGAAATCAATCAAGTTGACTCATTTTCTCAAAACTTAAGCTTTTTCATGAGCATGCATAAACTAGGAAATCATGGGAATATCTAAGACACATGACATCGAAAGAGTAAACCATGAGGAACTCAATACCTCAAGCTAGAGTAGGGGTAGAAGGAAAGAGATGAGGATAACGGGACATCATATCAGGCCTGCCCTCCCAAGTAGCACCCTTAACTAATTGATTCATTCACAACACTTTCACAGAAACAACTTTTTTATTTCTCAACTTCTTGACTTGTCGGTCTAAAATCTCAACCGGAACTTCCTCATAAGAAAGATTCTCCTTAACTCCCAAATCTTCTAAGGAGACTATAGTTGTTGGATCGCCAACATATTTCTTGAACAAAGAGACATGGAAAACTGGATGCACCGATGCCAATTCATTGGGAAATTCAAGCTCAAAAGCAACCCTACCAATATGCCTCAAAATCTGGTATGGGCCTACCTATCGAGGACTAAGCATCCCTTTCTTCCCAAATCTCATTACACCCTTCATGGGTGAAATTTTTAAATAGACCCAATCACTTACATCAATCTCAAGATCTCTTCTTTAACATCGCCATAGGACTTTTGTCGACATTGAGCCGTTTTCAACCTTTCTCTAATAAGTTGAACTTTCTCTATAGCCTTATGTACTAACTCTGGGCCTATGAACGCGGCTTCACCTACTTTCAACTAACCTATAGGAGATCTACACCTCCTACCATATAATGCTTCAAATGGGGCCATACCAATACTTGAGTTATAGTTATTGTTATATGTGAACTCAACCAAAGGCAAATGATCATCCCAATTACCTTTGAAGTCAATTACACATGCTCTCAACATATCCTCCAAAGTTTGGATAGTACGTTCCGCTTGCCCATCGATTTGTGGATGAATGGTCGTACTCAGCTTAACACTAGTACCAAGACCCTTTTGGAAAGATTCCAAAACTGAGAAGTGAATTGGGTACCTCGATCAGAGATAATGGATAAGGGCACTCCATGCAACCTCACCATTTCCTTCAAATACAACTTCACATAGTCCTCCGTCGAATAAGAAACCTTGACGGGAATGAAATGAGTTGATTTCGTCATTCGATCTAGTACAACCCAAATCGAGTCATATTGTCGCAGGGTGTGAGGCAAACCAACAATGAAGTCCATATTCATATCTTTCCACTTCCAAGTAGGAATGCTAATGTCTTGGGATAAACCTCCCGGTTTCTGATACTCAACTTTCACTTGTTGACAATTATGACACTTAGCCAAAAATTCCATAATATCCTTCTTCATCCCATTCCACCAATAGATACACACAAATCACGGTACATCTTGGTGGCTCCTTGGTGAATAGAATATCGAGAACTATGGGCTTTTGACAAGATTTGTTCTCTCAAGTTGTCTACTTAGGAACACACAAACGACCTTGATATCTAAGTACCCCATCTCCCCCTTGGGAGAAAGCCTCTATGGACTTTTTAATCACCTCTTCCTTCAATTCAACTAAAGTTGGATCAAAACCTTGCTTTGGCTTTCACATCTGCCACAAAAGACGATTCTGAACCATTGTAAACCATAACACCACCTTTGGTAGAGTCCACTAACTGAACATCCAACAGGGCCGATCTATGAACATGTCGAACCAACTCCTTCTTATTATCCTCAATATGAGCAACACTTTCCATAGATAGTCGACTAAGAAGATCCTCCACCATATTCACCTTTTTGGGGTGATAGAGAACACTCATATCATAATCCTTCAATAACTCAAGCGACCTTCTTTGGCAAAGATTCAGGTCCTTTTGATTAAACACATATGGCAAATTCTTGTGGTCAGTAAGGACATCCACATGAACACCATACAAATAATGCCTCCAAATCTTTAAGGCAAAAACAACCGCTGCTTGTTCGAGATCATGGGTAGAATAATTCTTCTCATGAATCTTAAGTTGTCGTGAAGCATATGCAATAACTTTCCCATTTAGCATAAGTACACAACCTAGCCCAATTTTTGAGGCATCACAATAAAAAACAAAACCATCATCCCCTTCAGGTAAAGTCAACACCAGAGCGAAAGTAAGTTTGTCCTTCAATTCCTGAAAACTCTTTTCACATGCTTCGGACCATATGAACTTAGCCTTCTTTTGAGTCAATGTTGTCAATGGAGAGGCAATCAATGAAAACCCCTCAACAAACCTTCTGTAGTAACCAATCAAACCCAAGAAGTTTCTAATATTTGAAGGGGATAGAGGTCTAGGCCAACTTTGAACCGCATCTATCTTCTTAGGATCTACTTCAATACCTTTACTTGAAAAAATATGACTGAGAAAAGCCACAGACCTTAGCCAAAACTCGCATTTGCTAAACTTTGCAAAGAGTTGTTGATCCTTGAGAATTCACAACACAATCCTCAAATGATTGATGTGATCATCCTCACTTCTCGAATAAATCAATATATCATCAATGAAAACACAATCACAAACATGTCAAATTATTGTCTAAACACCCTATTTATCAAATCCATATATGCCGCCGGAGCATTAGTCAAGCCAAAAGACATCCTCAAAAGTTCTAAAATCGGTTTTCGGAATATCATCTTCTTTCACCCTCAATTGGTGATAACCCGATCGGAGGTCAATCTTGGAGAAATAACTCACTCCTTGAAGTTGGTCAAACAAATCATCCATCCTTGGGAGAGGATACTTATTCTTAACAGCAACCTTGTTCAACTGTCGATAGTCTATACACATATGGAGAGAACCATCCTTTTTTTTAACAAACACGACTGGAACACCCCATGGAGAGATACTCGGTCGGATGAAACCCTTATCCAACAAATATTTCAATTGCTCTTTCAACTCCTTAAGTTCTGCTAGATCCATTCGGTAAGGAGGAATAGATATAGGTTGTGTATCTGGGAGAAGATCAATACCGAAGTCTATTTCCTTTAAGAAGAAATACAGGGTAAATTATCTGGATACACTTCCGAAAACTCATTAACAATGGGGACCGACTTAAGAATAGGGGTTTCAGAACCCTCACCCTAACTAGATGGTATATGCAACCCTTAGTAATCATCTTTCTAGCTTTAAGACAAGAGACAAACCAATCCTTAGGCATAGAATTTCCCCCTTTCCATTCTAGGACAGACTCATTTGGAAACTGAAACTTGACTACTGATAACGCTTAACTACACTTCATCCAATTCTAACTGTAGGCGAACGCAATCTAGTATAAACCCAACGAAGAGTTGGGGTCGAACCCACAAGGAGTGATACGGTAAAGAATTCAATTATGAAGTGAAAAACATGTTCTAATCGGTTGTAGGAATAGAATTTATCGAAACAATTAAAGTAAGTTGCAGGGGTTGACAACTAGTGTCAAATGGGAGGATTAGATTTGTGAATTAACAACTACGAAAATAGGGGAGTAATCAAGTAGAGAGGGATCCTTGGGGGATGTGATCGATCAAAAGCCAATTTTGTTGTACGGGTGATTACTATTTACTGAAAACTATTGAATCTTAGTGGGTATGTTAGACTAAAGATGTAATAGTCATCTCTCGATCAATTATCACGATTCAAGCAAGTTCTCTCGAACCTCGACAAGCATAACAATTATGAACAACCCAAAACCTCAATTAATCTACTCTCTCGAGGTAGAGGATTGAATGAAGACTCACTTTCTCAATCTGAATCACAATAGCCCAATCACTACAATCATCAATTGATAACTTTAATTCTGAAACCTCTTTCTCAAGCACACATAGGATACTAGGCTAGAACTATATTTGCAACTATAGTTCATGAATTAAAACTCAGTTATCAATCGAACCCACTTCAAATCAACAATTAAATCAGTAATTACTAACACCCATAAGTTAATTGAGACAATTAATTACATAATCACACCCCAAGAATGGGGATTTTAGACACACATTATAAAAAGCAGGAAAATATTACCAACTATGTTCTCCATCATTTGGGTAACAAATTTCAAGTCTTCACAATGCTTGAAATCAACTAAAAATCAAAACACAACTTAAAATTCTACTCAAAAACTCCAAAACAGTGTTTGGGATAAAAAACTCAATGGAAGAACTCTCAAACACTCAAAACATTCGCTCAAAACTTCAGAACTCCTTTTCATCTTTTAAAATTTTGCATTTATACTCTTCCAGATTTTCAGCTTTTGGACCAATCGGCAAGATCAATCGAGCATTGCCGACTAGGTCGGCGATGTGCCAAGTGTCCCTATCCATCGCCTTCTTGACTTGCCTCTTCACCCTTCAACTTCTGTAACTTTAGGTGATTAGGATTCTTTTTGCCGATCCATTCGACGGTTTGCCGAAGTGCCATTTCCATTGCCGAGTTGGCTTTTCCCAAGGGATGGCACGATGTAACTTTTGGCGAGCTGAAGTACCACTCGGCGAGTCGCTAAGTGGTCTTGGCGACTGTCAGCTTTTCTTATCTTCAACTTTTCCGCACCTTTTTGCCTATATTTTCCAACAAACATGACTTTTAGCTCACTCAAGATCATAAAGGTCTTTCAAGGCTTGTAACGGGGCTGAGGGTAAATGTATGATCATTTTGGTTTAGTGACTTTAACCTTCATGAAGCATGACCTGCATTTCACTTTTTCTCTTTCTCTTTCACACTTAATGATTTTCACAATCCACCCTATGCTCTTTTAAGCATAATCCATTGGGCACCCCATGTCTTTTATTCATTGCACAATCTTTGTTTCAACATTCTCTTTCTTTTTCAATCTTCTTCTTCTTTTTATTTTCTCTTTTTTTATGTGGAGGGGTTCCATCTTTTTCAACATAATCCATCAAGGGCAAATTTTTACATACTTTTTGACTTTTCAACTTTTTCACCATTTGGCCTAAGTTGGCTATTCAATTGAATCAATGCTTCATGAAAGTTATAGGTGATTGGACAAAGAGGTTAAAGTTGTTCATGTTTCATCCAAAGAAAAAGGTAGGCTCAAATGGTGCCAAGCTAGGATCACACTCTCACAAGGTGGTCACAAAGAGGTATAATAACAATTTTGGTTCACTCTTTATAAATTGTGCGTAAGATCATCTCTATCATTCGCCTAAATTCGTCAATTAGACTAACGGGGCAAGTTATAGGTATTACCAAGCACATATTTCAAGGAGATCTCACCACACATGGCATTCAACACAATCATCAAACAAGACTCTACAATTTTCAGCTTGTGTGCAACGATCATCATAAGAGGTCAACTCAACAACTGGCTAGTCACAATGAGATGCTAAGAATTCACATATGACTTATGCAACTCAATTTACCTCATTGGAGCCACACACACATATCGTTAAATCAAGAGCACTATTCAAGTCATGGGTATTGATCACAATCGACACTCAAAATTACAAGAGAACAACCACATTCACAAACATCAAGAGGTGACAATTTTTAATTTGAGTCAGAAACTAACACAATAATATTAAAACCAATGGATTCAAAACCAACAATCACAAATAAAGTCAAGCATTCATAACAAGCAACAATATCCATAGGAACAACTCAAAAGAGGTAGGTATGCATATATCTCACCCCGCCAAACAAAACAAGTAATTATCCTCAAATGCAAACTAAATAAAACGTCTAAATAGAAAACTGAAAAAGAGTCAAAAGCCCCCTGTCAGGCAAAGCCGGCGGTGAACTCTGCATATTAGTGACTCCCTCAGTCTGGGCATCGGTGCCCGGCTCAACTCAATCCTTTGCTCCACTGGAGCCCACCATAGATATATCCCGAAGTGATGCCTCCACAACTGTCTGAACCATAACGCCCTCGAGGTCCTCCAGATCATCATAAACAGTTGCATCTAGTGCACCAAGCTCCTCCTCGTCAGTCTCTGGAGCCTCAGACTCAACATACTCATTAGCCACAACAACATCTCCGGCTGTAGTAGCCGAAGGGATCTCAAAAATGGCTAGAAAATCTATACTCGAGACCTCGAGAAGGGTCACTGTGCCAAAAAACATAGAAAGATCTGTGGATTTTAGCTCATCCACATCATACCTCAACCCAACAATATTGGCCTTCAAGGCCGTCACATCCTCAGACTGGCTCCGACCCTGCTCACAGGCCTCTACTCGTACCGTGAAGGCATTCAAAGCTAAACTATATGCATCAATAATCTCTCAGGTCTCTCTCAACTCAGCCTGCATAGGAATCAAGGCAGCTGCAATGACCCTCTCTATCATCCTGAGAAGCACGAACATCAGCATAATGGGCCAGATGGCCCATCTTGAACAGCATGGCATGAGTCAATGATGGCCGAGAAGCAACAACAACAGTAGTAGATGAGGGAGCAGTAGCAGAATTAGAAAGCACAGAAGTGGAGGTGTTAGGGGTACCTATAGGCTCACTGGCCTGAGTTGGGGGGTTGTGTCTGGCTCAAGCATCTTAACATCTATAGACGGGGAAGTGTCCACCGGTGCAACTTTCCTCCTCTAGGCCTCATCTCTAGTGTACTCGGCCCTATCCTTTGGATGTTAATAGAGGAAGTATGAGTCACTTCCACATCCATCTTCTCAATCAATAGGACCCTAGCACGTCAGCATAACTCCGTGATCAATACTGTAAACAGGAAAGAAGTCTGACTCTACTTGACCCTCATGGTCATCTCTTGCTCAATAATCAGGCCGAGATTTAGTCTATTTCGGTCCATGATACATCCCAACAGTGCAACCTTCGGATGCTTGAGAATAGACTCGTTCTGTGATGGCATCAAGGTGCTATTGATGAACTAGAACCAGTATCTAGCAACCATGTTCAGATTTTTCTTCTCTATAGGGACACTTGCCTTAATCCTCGCAGGTGTGATATCTAAAATCAATGGTGCTAACTAACCCTTCAAGTCATTGATGGTCTTCTTCTATATCTGATCCACGACGCACCACGACATGGTCCACCGATGTGAACGAGCTAGCCTTTTTCTTCCCCTTAGGCACTAGCTTGTCGTACTTCGCATAAAATTCTTGAACCCAGGAAGGAATGTAGGAGCCTCGGGGCTTGGTGAAGATCTCAAATTTATGGAACTTGATAGTGTCCCACACCTTTGGATATCTGTTTACTACTCAGTCGGTAGACAATCTCTTCTCCTCAAGAATGGTCCTCAAACCCACGACCTTCAATTTGTTCAATGACCGGGGTGGGGGTGTCTGAACTGGTTGCATCGAAGGTACCTGCTCAACAGTCTGTGCTGGAGGTGGAGTAGGAGGCACTAAGATCCTGGCTGGATCATGTAAAGACTTCAAGCATAGTTCCACTCTCTTTGTCTGTAGAGTTTGATCGTCCTCCTGCTCAGACACGGAGGCTGGCGATCTATCCCCCTACGTTTCCCTCACCGTCTGACTCTAAGATGGTGAGGTGAGTTCCATAGATACCCATGCTATCAGAGCTCTCCTCAACCGGACTTGGCTGTACGGGTCCCTTTCATTTGCCTTTCCCCTTATTAGAGGAAGTTTATCCTGTGTAGTCCGGGAGGGTGCAACATTCTCGTTGATTACGATGCCCCTTGCACGCTTTCGGGGTAGTTGATTCCTTCCTGGTACTTTAAGTCTAATCATACCTGCAACACAAAATCGAATAAATCAAATACGTTAGAACCTGTTCGAAAAATTATCAAAGTTGAAAAGTATGCAGGAAAGCTCGTTGAGTCATTTGGCGAGTCGTCGAACCCATTTGGCGAGCCAAGTCGGGCTCTTCGAATGTTCTAGACTAAAAATTCTCAAAATTAAGCACAAGTCGGTGATGTCCAAGGCCTTTCGATGATTCACCGACACCATTCAATGAACTAAAAGTAACTCGCTAAAAGTTACAGAACAATTTCTAAAAATTGGGACACATAAGGGCGATCTAAAGGACATTCGGCGAGTCGCCGAGTGAACTTGGCGAGCTCAGGCATATCGCCGAATGTTACAGAATCATTTCAGCAAAATTGGAGAATAAAAAGGCGATCTAAGAGTCATTGGGCGAACCGCCGAACCATTTGGCGAGCTCGACTAAGCTCGCCGAAAGGTCTTTCGTGCCAGATTTTGACCCTGACCTCCAATTTCTAACCCACAGCCCACGAGAATGAAATTAAACACCTATTCTATGCAATTAAACCCAGACCTATAATATTAATGACTTTGGGGTACTCAATCTTTCTCCGATTTGACAAAAATTGCCCAATTGATGTCTTTTGCCCTTAAGAATGACGTCACCCGCTCTATCATTGGACAAAATCAGTCAATCGGTGCAATAATTAGACTTCACCCACACTAGACCCAACACACAATTAACACACACCCACAATTTCACTCATTCAACACATGGATTCAATAATTAAAGGCTAAAATATGCATAAACAAACTACGACAAAGCACGAACAAACAACGATCAATCAAATAATTAATATTATGCAAACAATTCAATAGAGATACGATCATGTATTTGAAACTACAAAAATTTAAAAGCGGGGTTAGGATAACCAACCACAAGAGTAGATAAACAAGTGCTAGGCTAGAGAGTCGACAAGCAATTGATCCCCACACGAAATAACAAGAGTAAAGATCTAAAGTAAGGTTGTGAAAGTGCAAAAGTTGAAAATATGAAATAAGGGAAGTTTTTGAATTTAAAACGGTTCAGCCCTTATGACCCTTCAGTTTGCCCGCTAGTCGGCGACACTCACTTATGTCGTCGACCATTCGGTGACGCGCAAAATGGCTCTTTTCTCCGTCGAGTTTTACAGAACCTCCAGCTAATTAGTTGGTCCAAACGGTGATCCAGATCGGGCTCGCCAACCTATTCGGTGAGTCGCTGACTGGTACCTGGGCCCGCCTAATTGCTCTTCTTCCCAAATCTTCAGATTTTCAACCTGCACATCTAACACTCATTATTCAAACAACAATAATAAAAGCTAAAAACTTGGGTTGCCTGCCAAGATGCCCCTTATTTAATGTCGTGTCACGATGAAGATTCACTTTCATGATTCATTCTTTGGGTTGGCCATGGTATCACTCGGTAATCCTCCTTTTGGCCTTGGGTTCAAGTGAGTTAAGATTTGGCCCATTTGTGTTTCCAACTGTTTAATGGACACTGAGTGAGAAATGACCATCTGGTTCAGAGTTGAAACATCCTCTTTCATTTCGTTGAGCACTTTGTCCAACCCTTTCACTTTATTGAGAATGCATGCAAGCATATCTTCAGTGCGGAAATTTTCTTGCTCAACCATTTGCTCTTTTGGCTTTTAAATTAATGCTCATGGGGAGGTACATATCACTCTTTGTCACAGTCTTGCTCCCTCCAGTTTGTACCACGGTCACGCCACTCCCTACTGTAGACACGTAAGTTTTGACCGGACTTAAATTTTTTGACCAATTTTAGAGCTTAAATATTTTTATAAATCTAAATTAAATATTTTGATTTTTATTTTACTTTATTAGGTTTATTTTAAAAGATTTGAAAACAACAAAAATGAAAACACTTTTTAAGGAAAGTTTTATTTTTAATTGTTTAAAAAAAGAAATGAAAAATTACAAAAAAATATATATTTTATTTTAATTTAGATTTAATAAATAAACTAGTGTTTTTTAATTTTATTTTTTAATTAGCCATTTAGTATTTTTTATTAGTTCAAAATAATTAATATTTTTATTATTATAATTTTTTATATATTTAATTTATAAAAAATACCCATTATCCTCACCCCACTACACCTACCCTGACCCCACTTACCCTTCCATATCCCACAACTCCCTCACACTCACCCCTATACTACCCCCCACTCCCACGTACATCCACACCCCTATCACACAATATAATACACTTCCCACCCATTTTTCAAGCTACAGACACCCTTACCCCTACAAGCATAAGCACACACACAAAGAAAAAATCAGCGTACATACACGCACACATCTGGAAGGAAAACAACAAAAAATATTCACTTTTACCATACAACACTCCTATTCTATATTTACAACCAACACATACAACATTCACCAAAAATCCAATACACCATAAAAGATCTCACGGACAAGGTAAAGAAAAATCACCCCCCCACTTTATATTTTTTCACTCACAAATAGAGATTGAGTTCGAGGTTTACTTTCGTGGTTTTAAATTTGTGGTTCCTTATTAGGATTGTTTCCTTTTCGTGAATTGATTTTCGCAAGAGGTACCATTTAATTTTATTGTATATTTTGTTTTCCATGATTATATAATACTTGATTTCAATGTTATGAAGTTTGATAGAATTTTATGTGTATTTAGTTTTGACACAATAATATTAAAATATTCCCTATTTATTTTATTATGCGTTGTTTTTTTTTATCTTGTACCATATGCTATTATCAATTAAGTACAAGAACCTCTTGTGTCCAACCAAAATCAACTAAATGCTTGAAAAGAATTATTCTAACTGTTTCAACTTTATTTAAAATTAAAGATGTCTATTTAGAAAAATTAAGAGATGAAGAGTTACACAGTTTTATTTTTATTTTAATGTCCTTTGTCATAACTTGTAAGTATACTTAAAATGTAAATGCATCTAATCAAATTTGAATATGAAATAACTTTTTATTTGTTCAAGATTTTAGATTTTTTTTATAATAGTATTCATGAATATAAATAGTATAAAAATAATTTAGTCACTAATAATATGCTTAAGCTTTCTAGCAATAGGTAAGCATTAGGATGGATATATGATTTGTTAAAAATATTTGTTCGATGAAGAATGTGGATACACATTTTTTTCTTGAGACATTAAAATAAACTCAAGGATGCGGTGACGCACCTGGTCCAATATTATAGTTATATTTCATTAATTTAAAATAACACTATTAGATAAAGTTAATAGGTGTGATGCGAAAAAGACATTTATGCCTCTAATTGTCAAGACCAAGAATGCAATTATGCATCAAAATGGAGATCGATAAAATTTCAACAATAAAATAAATATGAGCAAATCATGGCTTGTAATAATATATCCAAAATATAATTTAAGATCAATATAAGTCATTTAAAGCTACCGTGCTAGACCCACGGGACTCGAGGGATGCCTAATACCTTCCTCTCGGTCAATAGAATTCCTTACCCGAATTTCTAGTTCGCAGACCAATATTAAGAGTCATTTCCTTTTGATTAGGGATTAAAAAGAAAAGGTGGTTTGGAACACCATAACTCAATTCCAAGTGACGACTCCAAAAAAAAATTAAAATAATCCTTAATCAATACCATCAATTAAATTGGAAAAACCCTTCCGCAGGTCGAAAAAGGGGTGTGACATCTCTAGAGACTCCGAAAAAATTAAAATAATCCTTAATCAATACCATCATTTAAATTGAAAAAACCCTTCTGCCGGTCGGAAAAAGGGTGTGACACATATCACGATCCTTCCAACCTTTATCGATGTCACGACCCAGGGGTACCCCCTAGATGTAACAAGGCGTATAAGACCCCAAGAGGCTTCATACAAGCCACTTAGCATATCATAACATAAAGTAATAGAAAAGGTGCGGAAATTTATAACTTTTCAATACAATCAAAGTCTTATACAAAACGAGCAGAAGTCTAACATGACATTGTCTCAAACCATCTAAACATAAGAAGTAAATCTTGGGATGCAGCCCATACAATAGTCCGAAATATAAAGGAAAAGCAATATAGAGAGTGGTGATCACATCCTCGAACACAATGAGGACTCAACAAGGCTTCACTTCACAATCCTCTAGGAACCTAGCCACAAGTGTGTGAATCGAGAACGCCGGACCCTACATTTGATATGAATATAGGCAAGAGTATGCGTTAGTACAATCAAGTACTAAATATGATGGCTAGCATAAACAACATAATCATAAGCATTAGTCAACATAAGACATAAATCATAAGCATAATCAAGACATAATAATCATCATAATGAAAGAGGAATACTCCCTTAAGTAACCTCACTTATCCTTAGCCAAGACTTAGGTCATCCGCCTCTAGTCAAACTTACATAATGGAAGGCATATCTAGCAATACTCCAATCAAGTCAAGTTCATAACATAATCACATTATTCATACTTACTTTTAAAGACATGGGGATTCGCCTCAATGCCTAGCTTATAAAAGATAATGGGTATTCGCCTCTTGCCTTACTTACTTTTAGATTGCGGGTACTCGCCTCCACAACCTCATCATATGACACGGGTACTCGACTCCATATCATTTCATAAGGAGCATAGGTACTCGCCTCCATGTACATTCATCATAGTGGGAACGTGGGGACTCACCTCTTGTTCAATTCTAAGGAATATGGGAATCACCTCATATCCTTACATATGGAGGTCAAGGGTAATCGCCTCTAGCCTCATCAATTACATAGCTTTTAGTCTAGATTCATTTTAGGTGAGCAATCCTTTCAACCTAGAATCATTCATATGAGTTAGCCTTTCACATTCATATATTCACAATTAAGCAGTTCATATGGGAAGTATCCCTTCCTCAACAATATTATCAATTGCCAACAATTCCAATCATAAGCTTTACTCTCAAAGCCCTAATTCTCATGATCATCAATCAACATATTTTTCATCATATATGCTTCAATCTCAAGCAATTCTAATCATAATTCATCAATCCTATAAGGATATATCTAACCCATAGAGTTTCCCTCGCATGGTATTAAACCCAACTATATCAATTCAACCCTAAAATCATAGGATAGGCATGGGTACATGTAATTTGATCCTAAATATATGCAATTCTATCAATTCAATTATAAAACAATCATAATCCACTCAATTGGATCAACATTCATCATAACCCACAACAATGGAAGAAACCCTAACTAAATTGGGGAAATTCTTCTTCAAATATTGGAATTCTAGGGGACTCCATGGGAGGAAGGATCCTATGGATGAAAATTCATCATACCTTGGTTAAAAGACCCACAAAAGCTTGAAGATTGGAGACTTGCACTTGACCTATCTTCCTTTTCTTCCTTCTAGAGAGAATATTTGAGAGGAGTATTGGGAATTCTTTTGGGATTTTGAGAGAATGAATTAATTGGGGGATTTTGGGGGTTAAAAATACTTATATAGGTGTTTTAGACTTAGGCAAAATCATACCACATTGATTTAATTAGAATCGAAAAAGACCCTTATGCCCCTAAACTTTACTGCCAGGTGATGACCTACGGACTTAATCAACGGACCGTGGTCTGACCCACGGCACGTCCTGGTGAGCCGTGGTTCCTTGTAAGAGATTTTCTGGCCATCGACGACCCCATGACCAACGGGCCGTAGTCCCACTTACGATCCGTAGTTTGCACTGTGGATGGTACCTAATGTTGAAATTTTGCTTAGTTTTCCCCCTTTTTGGATACGGGGTGTTACACTAGCCCTCTAACTTAGTCCTAGTTTAGCCTACTAGATTTCGGGGTGTTACAATCATTCTTTCTATTCGAACATTGGTTCCCGCTTGGCCTTTGATAGTTTTGGCGAAAACCTCCTCTCCGATTTGCTAGAAAGTGTACTTCTTCATTGTACAAAGCATCAAAGTCCGTATCATCGAAATTTACTCCACTAACTCCAACTGCATTCACAGCCTTAGAACCGCTGCCCATCACATATTTTTACAAAAGATCCATTTAGGTCATCATTTTAGCCATGTTTTAATCCCGCTCTTGATACTTGTCTTTTTGTTCCTCTGTTATCTTGAAGGTCAAAGGAGACACTTGATCTTCCCTAGTGTACCAAGCACGGTTGATCTTCGTCATCCCATCAAAAAGAGTAGACTCTATTTTGAAAGGTTGTTGCATAATTCCTCCTTGGATAAGCTGGTTAGCCATACGCTTGTTGACTGAATCTAGACTCCGATAGAAATATTGTAACAACATGTTGTTCGGGATTCCATGAGTTAGTCACTAGAGTAATAGATTCTGAAAACTCAACCATGACTCATGGATTGGTTCACTATCTAATCGTTTGAAGCCCTGAATGTTATCTCTCAATGCCATTATCTTCGAAGGAGGGAACAATCTTATATAGAACGCCTCAGTAAGCTTTTCCCAAGACGTAATCGAGTCCCTTGTTAGGTCAGCTAACTACTTTGTTGCCTCCCCATCAAAGAAAAAGGGATTAATCGAAGTCGGACTGACTCCTATGAGATGTTCTTGAATGTAAATGGACCACACACGCAAAATTCTGGATATGGTCATGGGGATCCTCATGAGCCAACCCTCCGAATAAACCTTTTATTTGCAATAGCTGCAACATTGTGCTAGTCACATGAAATACCGCATTGCCTAAGACCGGAGGTAAACAAATAGCACCCACACCACTCAATTGAGCTTCATTAACATCGTTCAAGTTACCGATGTCATCATGATGTCCAAGTTGGCTAGCGTTGCTCCCGTTCACACTTATCTCGTCACCTGTTCAAGAGCAGCCAACAAAACACAAAAATAAAGTAAGCCGATTCAACTACAAACAAGATTAGATTAGAACTAAAGTTCATAAAAGAATTCTAAATGCCACTCCCCAGTAGCGACACCATTTTTTGATAATGCTCAATTACACTTCATCCAATTCTAAGTATAGGCGATCATAATCTAGTATAAACCTAATGAAGAGTTGGGGTCGATCCCACAAGGAGTGATACGATAGAGAATTCAATTACGAAGTGAAAGATGTGTTCTAGTCAGTTGTAGGATAGAATTTATCGAAACAATTAAGTAAGTTGCATGGTTTGACAACTAGTGTCAAATCGGGGAATTAGATTTGTCAATTAACAACTACGAAAATAGGGGAGTAATCAAGTAGAGAGGGATCCTTGGGGATGTGATCGATTAAAAGCCAATTTCGTTGTATGGGTGATTACTATTTACTAAAAACTGTTAAATCTTAGTGGGTAGGCTAGACTATAGATGTAATAGCCATCTCTCAATAGACTATCACGATTCAAGTGAGCTCTCTCGAACCTAGACAAGCATAACAATTATGAACAACCCAAAACCTCAATTAATATACTCTCTCGAGCTAGATTGCTAGGATCGAATTAAGACTCACTTTCTCAAGCTGAATCCACAATAACCCAATTAGTTCAATCATCAATTGATAACTTTAATTCTAAAACCTCTTTCTCAAGCAAGCATAGAATACTAGGCCAGGACTATATTTGCAACTACAATTCATGAATTAAAACTCAGTTATCAATCGAACCCACTTCAAATCAACAATTAAATTAGTAATTACGAACACCCATAAGCTAATTTAGACAATTAATCACATAATCACACCCCCAAGAATGGGGTTTTCGCCACACATTATAAAAAGCAGGAAAATACTACCAACTATGTTCTCCATCAGCTGGGTAATGAATTACAAGTCTTCACAATGCTTGAAATCAACTAAAAATCAAAACCCAACTTAAAATTTTACTCAAAAACTCCAAAAACAGTGTTTGGGATAAAAAAATCCAATGTAAGAACTCTCAAACACTTAGAACATTCGCTCAAAATTTCGGAACTCCTTTTCATCTTTTGAAAATTCGCATTTATACTCTTCTAGATTTTCAGCTTTTAGACCGATCGACGAGATTAGTCGAGCATCATCGACCAGGTCAACAATGCGGCAAGTGTCTCTCTCTATTGCCTTCTTGACTTGCCCCTTCACCCTTTAATTTTGGTAACTTTAGGCGATCAGGATCCTTATCACCGATCGATTCTACGGTTTAACTAAGTGCTATTTCCATCCCTGAGTTGGCTTTTCCCCAAGGCTAGCATGCTGTAACTTTTTGTGAGCTGAAGTACCAATCAGCGAGTCGTCGAGTGGTCTTGGCGATTTTCATCTTTTCTTATCTTTAGCTTCTTTCAGCTTTTCCACTCCTTTTTGCCGGGTAATGTCTTTGCCTTGCTCTTTTGTCTTCATAGCTGCAAATTAGCACATAAACATCAGTTAGAGCATAAGATAGGCATTGAGGACACTAAAACTATGAGCTCTAAATGAGTCAAAATACCAGACTCATCAACTACACGAGTTCTACAATCAATAAAGGCATAACATGAGTGCAGCCAATCCATACCAATGATAACATTAAAATCTAGTATATCAAGCTCTACCAAATCAACAAGAGTAACTCTATGGGACAAGAAAATGGGACACTTTCTATAGACTCTCTTAGCCATTATAGAATCACCAACAGGAGTAACGACAAAAAAATGATCTAACAGGATATCCAGAAGAATATCAAACCTCATAGCCACATATGGTGTCACAAAAGACAAGGTAGCACCGGGATCAAATAAAGCATAGACATCAAGTTGGAAGACTTTGAACATACCGGTAACAACATCGGGAGAACCCTCTTGTTTACTATGAGTCTGAAGCGCATAAAATATGTTTTGCTTCTATCTTCCACTAGGATCGGATGAAGGATTAGGTTGAGCTTGTCTATGACTATCTCCTTCATTCTTAGAAACTGAAGGACAATCCCTTATCTTGTGGTCCATCTTATCACAACCAAAACAAGCATTGGAACCTGCTAGACACTTGCCCTCGTGCTTCCTTCCACACTTAGCACAAGTAGGCAACAAGGACCCACTACCACTTCCTCCTTGAGATTTAGGTTTAGAAACCCTCTCTTTGTTAAACTTAGAAGGAAAATTGGAGAAATCTTGATCGGAAAAGCTTTGTCGAAACTTAGAACGACCATGTCCATCGGACCTTGAATGTAAGAAATTACCATCACCGATTTTAGCCCTTTTTGCCTCCCTAGACTTTTCCTTAAGTTTCTCCTCTTCAATTTTTTGAGCATGAACCATGAGACGAGAGATGTCCATATCATAGACAAGCATAGCGGTACGACATTCTATAACAACTATTTTGGACACACCCGAAACAAACTTACTCATTCTTGCCCTAGGATCGACAATCATAGTAGGATCATACCGAGACCATTGTGTGAACTTTAAAGCATATTCTTTCACACTCATGATCCCTTGACTAAGATAAATGAGTTCAAGCACCTTTACCACCCTTATCTCAAGGGTAAAAAACCTATCAAAGAAAGCAACCTTAAAATTTTCCCAATTGAGAGGACCTGCATCTTTCGGTCTCCTTTCTTTCCATTGGTTGAACCTTATTTGAGCAACACCCTTAAGTTGATAAGCGAAAAATTCTGCCCTTTTCCACTGGCTTCACTCCCATGTAACACCTTATAAACCTCATCAATGAACTCTTGAGGATCTTCCTCAACCTTAGAACCATGAAACTCCGGAGGGTTCATTCTAGTGAAGTCCCTTACTCTAGATGTCGTCGTATCCACATTAGGGTTCATGAGAACCACAACCTCCCTATTGGCTTGAGCCATCATGGCTTAAGCCAACACTTGAAAATCAACCCTAAACTACACATTAGTTACTTGTTCTCCCAAAGGGTCAACCAGAGCTTGAGGAGCTTGAGAAAGAGCTTTTTGTTCAACATTCTTCCTCACATTTCTTCTAGCATAAGCTCTTCGAGTAGCCATATCCTATAGAGCATCGATTAAGGATTAGGAAAGAGAACTTATAGAGTTATACTCTACTGCACGACTTTTAGAGTAATGAAAGAAGTGGAGTTTCCTAAACGTCTTGTTGCCTCTCATTCATAAATGTGGCGTGCTTCACACTCATGAACAAGACTTTACTCGATATGGCTTATGAGACTTCCTAGGACCTTTCTAAACCCTGTGCTCTAATTACCAAGTTTGTCACGACCAAAGGTAGACCCTAGGCGTAACATGGCATACAAGACCCCTATATTCCCCATACAAGCCACTTAGCTTTCATCATACATGAAATAAAATAAAGAGATTTAAAAGAAAGATCAATATATCAAAGTTTAGTCTCAAAGCCATCTAGTCATAAGAATGAATCATGGTGAAGCTGGTACATCATGTTCCAAAATTGAAAATAATAAATGTTCAATCCTGGAAGCATGAGGACTCATCCAAAGCTCAAAATCTCCTCAAAGAACTCTAGCCACGAAATTGGGAACCTAACTGTTGGACCCTACATTTAAGGAAATGTAGGCAAGAGTATGCGTTAGTACAAAATATGTACCAAGTATGACAGCCATGCATAAAACATTTGGAAACATACTTAAAAGAGATACTTTCATGAAATGCAATGACCAAACTAAAACATGAGATAAATAGTTAGAAAACACGAGTCATAAAACATGGTCAATGCACATAGTCATCATCTTAAACATGTATAAGATTTTTCCTTGAAGTAACCTTAGTTCATTATAACTTGCTTGTGTAAAGTAGACTTAACCGACATATAAGACCATGAGAGCTATTATCATGGAATTTAGTGTCTCCCACACCGAAAAAAGTTATCCTACTTGCCAAAGTAAGGACCATGAACCTTTAGCTTTATGTAGATCCACTAGCTAATGTCTATCTAGACAATCCTATGTTGGCACATAGTTTATAGGACACGGGTAATCACTACTTGTCCACTTGGTACTAAGCTTAACTTCTACGGAATACTTCTTAATCATATTCATCATAACTCTTCAAGGAACATGGGTAATTGCCTCTTTTCCTTACATCATGTGACATGGGCAATCGCCTCTTGTCTTTCAATAGAGAGCATGTGTAATCACCTCTTGCCTCAACATTAGAATAGTTCCTTAACATTGGTTCATTTTAGGTGAGAAGACCTTTCAACCCTAAGAACCTTTATTATGTGAGAAAACCTTTCATAATCATGCTTTCTTGTGTATATGATAAATCCTTTCAACAGCACAACAACAACATCACCATTGATATTTCACTCTCAAAGCATTTTCAAAACATCTACATCAATTTCATAAGAACATGCTTGATTTTATAATCTCCTCTTTCATAATTCAAAACCCACGTTACATCATCATAAATTTCAAAAATGGGGCTTACGTGGGTTCATGGGGATCATCATAAAAACATGATATTAACTCAATTAATGCATAAGAGATCATAAATCAATCAATTGAATCAAAAATCAAGAGAACCCACAACATAGAAGAAAATCCTAACTCAATTGGATATTTCTAACTTTGAAAAGTGGAGAATTTGGGGACTCCATGGATGAAATCTATCATACCTCAATGCCAATTGTTTAACTTCAATGGGGAATTGGAGACTTGACTTGTAACCCTAGGTTGATCCCTTCTTCTTCAAGCTTTCTATAGAGAGAAATATTTTGAGAGGAAGACTTGTTCTTTTTTTAGAAATTTGAGAGAGTGATTTCAATTGGTGAAATTTTGGGTTAAAAACACTTATATAGGACTTCTAAGTAAGGGAAAAATGACATAGTATTAGGATATAATAATTAGGAAAAGACACAAAACACCCTGATTTAAAACTGACACAACCCCTTTCACGTGAGCCACCATGGCTCGTCTAAGGGACCACGAGCCGTCCTGGCCGTCGTGGTCCTTGGACCAATGGCTAGGAAGGACCCCTTCTTGCCTTAGTCCTCCTCACGACCATCTTCACGAGTCGTTTACCCCTTCACGATTCGTCTAGGGGTTCGTGGGAAGAGGTTGGCTTTGGGGTGGGGTCTGCCTCCCCTACACATGCAACATGATGCCTCATTTGACTCCCCATGGACTGTTAAGGCCCTTGTGGGAGGGGTGCCTGCCCAACATGCCTTGGGGGAGTTGCCACAAGCCTCTACATGGACGGTGGTCCCCTTCACGGTCCGTTTAGGTCTTCATGGAGGGTCCCTAGTCTAGGTGTTGGCTTGTGAGTCCTTCTCCATAACCCCTTTTTGGTCTTTCTCGAATTCAGGGTGTTATATTGTTATTGTTCCCTCTGGTAACTATTATGAGATAGAAGGCGATAGTGGTGTATGGCAGTTATTGCACTTAATGTGTGAAGAATTTAAGGTCCTTAACATATATGTTGTAGATCAAGGTGAAGACACTACCAAAAAGGGTCATTTTGTGGAGGGTTTCTTTTATCAATTTGTGAGAGTTTTTGATCCACACATAATTAAATGGGGCGGTTTAAGAAAATGTCTTAATTACCTATACCACGTTCATATTTCTGACGGTTTAATAGAACCTCCATTACGTCCACCATAAAATGAATTTGCAATTTTTGGTGGTTCTTAAAATCAATTTGTGGTAATTCATAACCCCCTAAATATGATTTTAGAACTTTAATAACTACACTCTATGAGGGTTTATAACCCCACAATAAAGTCTTAATATCGTATTTAATTCTTTTTGAAAGGGTTTTTAACTGCTGCAAATTGTTTATAATTTTTTTAAAAAAATTGTAAAATTCAAATTATTCTAAATCTATATATTAATATGCATAAATAATTTTAGTAAGAACTACCATTTATAGCATCGACTACATTTAAAATATTCAAGTTACAAAACAACATAAATCTAAATTCATGACAAATTGACACAATTAGTAACTGTGTTTGGTAACTTAAAGTTTACTACTTTAACAAGTGATTTCACATCAAAAAAATTTGAAATGGGTAATATACAAGTGTTTGCTTGGTGAAACTCGATCCACGGGCACGAAGCTCATTTTCAATTCGCATCATCAAAACTGAAATAATAAAATAAAATGCTAGATGAAAACCTATAAGCAAAACTAATTGCAAAGTACTAGTTAGAGGATGCCCAAAAAATAAAAATGTACAAAATATTAACATGCCTTTGAATTGAACAAACTATGTATTGAGGATACACATCATTTGAAGTATTACTCTATAACCAAATGAGTAAACATGATGCCAATCCCACCAAAACTCAAGAACAACAATTTTAGCTTAAGCAAAAGAGTAGATAAGAAGCATTAACAGTAATTTTATGTAAAACTTTGTAGGAATTTAACAAGAAACTAAGCTTTTTGGCATTCAAAAGATCAAGTCAATACTCATTTTATTGCATGAAAAAAATAAAATAACTCAGTCAAAGCATTTGTACCATAGAATTTAAAAATAATAAGTAGTTAAAATGAATTAAATATAGATATGGCACGATTGGAAATGGTTTAGACTCCATATTTCGTTGGGGACTGAACTGGTGGTCTACTTATATGGACTTGAGTAAATCTCGCCTTATGAGCTAGCTTTTGTTGTTGAGTTAGGTTCAGGTTACATATTTTTGCGAGACCAAATCTTAAGGACATACCACTAGAATAGTGGGCGAGCAAAAGTGATCACTTAAACAACGTTATCTTATCAATAGTAACTCAAGATTAGATGTTGCACTGATCAATTTGGATATGAAAATGAACGACAAATAATTATTTTAAAAAAAATCAAAAGAAACTCATTATTATTCTTGTGGTTAACTTTGATAAGGCATGAAAATTCTGGGGCATTACAACTGAAATGCATTGCTTATCCATGATTCAAACAAGCAGCCGAGAAAAAAAGTGATGCATACAACATAAACTATTGAATGAGATTAAAAATACAAAAAAATCTTTCTAATACCACCTAATACAAATATACAATGTTTTACTACATATCTTCCTATTCGAAATCACACCCTCATTTTTTCAAACAATAATCATGACTCTTAATAGGGTAATATTAGCAATCAAACCTCAAAAACAAAGGAACCCACAAAAGAATTAAGCCAATTTTTTCCTCAACACTTTTAAAGAGAAATATTGAAAACACCTGAACTATTGACAGTCTGAAAAACACCCCTTTACTTGACTAATTGAACTTAAATAATGTACCCCAATCTTGCAACATTAGTGAAATACACCCCTAAATTCTCGTCAAGTTTAAAATGTTTTCAAAATTTTCCTCGGATTTTTATTAAGAGTTTGATGCTCGTACAAGAGTTTAAGATCACTTGTTTTGTCATGTGGCGGATTGGGGTGTATCTAAGTTTAGTTAGTCAAGTAGAAATATTTTTAAGACTGTTAATAATTCGGGGACGAAACTTACAATTTGCACTAAGTTGTGTTTCCAATACTTTTCACATACTTTTAATAATACATAGATCAACAAGCATTATAGAAACAATTATATAAGTATTGTGACCACTCATTTTACAGTCAAAATGTTCCTATCAAGGTGATCTAATGATACCCACACACATCCTCAATCTAAGAATGTACAGAACTAGTGAACTCTCCCCATTAAGGAGTATTGTTATAATTTTAATTCATGTATCACTTGAATATGCTAATTCACTAAACACTTAAGCTATCAATTGAATTATTATTATTAGTTTAAGCAAATTATCAAACACTTCACAGGAACAAAGTAATTCCATAAGATGATGTGTTAGAAAATCTTCAGTATCTAAATGCAAAGATGCAAACTACAATTTCTAAACATTGAATTATTATAGGGTAACGTGAATGAGAAAACGACAACTAGACAACACACCTAACGAGAAGAAACATCAAACATAAATTGGTAGGAATTGTATGTTTTGGGTCTTGGGTCACCCATGTGGATCGACCCAACCCAAAGTTGTTTTCTGTAAAATGGATAAGTGATAATTTAAAAAATGAGTGAGAATGGTTACTTAGTAACTGCTCCAACGCAATCAATTCTTTTTTAATATAAGTTTTACACTCTTTAGAAAGATGGAAGGAAAAGAAAAAAAAAACAGAAAACTCAACAAAGGTAACATCTTCTTCTAAGACACAAAAGAAAAGGGACATTTAGTTTGTGGAGTAAATCTTTGTTTTCTAGTGATACAAAGAAGGACCTGGAGCAAGTCATTCAATCCATGAAATTCATTCTGCTGCAATCAACAAAATGTACACAAATCTTGTATCAAAATATTTTTAAATTATTCATTGGCATTAGAGCCATCGTTAATTACTCAGTGGTTATGTAGTATTCCTTGAAATTTTGTACTGATTGTGTGTTATAAAAAATCTTGTGTCAAGAATACTTATATGAAGATTAGTATATTTTTTACGAAACTATGGTAAATTTGAACTCATTTGAAAGAAGAATAATGAATTTGATTGCAAATCTAAGAACATACCTTCGATTCTTCAACTTAACGTTCTAACGATGAAGTGCTTGTTTTTTTTGTGTTGGGGAATCAACAAATGGAGATCGTTTTTCTTGTTTTGGATAGAGAATAAAATATTTTCTCTATCATTGTTCTCTTCGAATGAGGCATCTTTTAGCTTTTTTTTTTCTTCTAAATATAAGATGAAAAGTTGAAACAGATTAGAGTTGTGAAGTGAAAAGGAGTATTATTTTTTTTACCTTGTACTATTTTTTTTTGGTTGACTTTTTTGTGCTTTCTTTGTTGGAAAAGGTCAAATTTTTTTTTGAATACAATGTCGTTTTAGAATATTGAGAATAGTACACATGTATTTAATATAGTACTATGGAAGCCTTAAAATTTTAAGAAAAAATAACGTGGGTTGCTTCTTTTAGCAAGATATTTTTAGTCATTTAAAAATATTCTTTTGTCATCTGATGTGACATTCATTCTTATTTACTTAAGGTAGTAAAAATTGTACTTGTACAATGGATAGGAATTAAAAAAAAGTTTTCTTATTCAAGAAATGTGAAATTTATGTAATAAATTTATTATTTTATTTGAATCTAATCAAAACTTTTTGGGTTATAGACTTAGTATTTATTTAATTTTCACAACTATATGTTGATATTTGAGTATATACATTATGGTTTAGATAAAAGATTTATTTGATCTTGATAAATTCGTTTAGTCCTTATGTTCCTTAAGCAGCTCCCTGTCCTCTACGAGAAATTTGTGACATACGTTGTCGCGTTAAATCGTATTAGCCATATTTTCATTTTTTGTTCCCATTTCAGATTTGGATGAATGGGACATGCTCAAATTACTCCAAGTGGGAGTTCTCAAAGTCGAGAAAAGGGACCAGGTAGAAAAGCAAGTCGCCACAGGACATGTTTCCGAGGGCGTGAAATCATACGGATTGGTGTTCCAAGGGCGACACAAAATCTGGTAAGGAATGAAAGGGCCATTAGAAGGGAAAAAGAGAAAAAAATTAAAGAATTTAAGTCCTTGAAGATGTCCCTGAATATTTCAGTATGTGATTTTATTCACCTTTTTGAAATAAAATGGGCTGAAGTGGCTGATTATAAGAAAATTTCATATTGGAGAGCCTTAGCTTATTTAATAGAGGCTCTTCGTGAACATTGGGGTAGTAGATTGACTGATGTTTATCATGACATTTGGCCTAGTCAACCTTTTAAGGTGTATTATTGTTGTGTTGAATACTTGTGGATGGATTTTAGTCTTTGAATTACTTGTAATTTGTTATTGTTGATTTGTTTTTCAAGATATGAATTATGTAGTTTGTTTTTTCTCAATTTATGTTATTAGACTAAAAAATCCTTGTTATGAAAGTCTTCAATATATTAGTGTACACATTAAGAAGTTAGTTTCAAATTTTGGTTAAATATTTAGTTCGTATATGATGATTGGATGCTTCCGTGTCTTTTCGATTTTACATTAAATATGAAACCTTTATGAGAATTGATTTTCTTGAATGTGTATGTCACATGCATAATTGATTAAGAATTCTTGCCTTACTATATCTCAATAATAGACATGACATCAAAAAGTGTCATTGCTGACTTAAACAAAGGTGAAAAACTTAATGGTGACCATTACGATATCTGAAGTCGTAAAATATGGTATGTACTGGAAGAGAAAAATGCTCTGGAAGGTATAAATCATGTTTTGAATCAACCAGAAGAGAGTAATTCTGCACAACACAGAAGGGATATTGAAGCTTACAAAGCTTAGAAAAAACCTAATTCCACTGCATGTAGAATAATAGTTAGTTCTGTGGTTGATGGTCTCATACATGAATGTGAGCAATTCCCAACTGCTCATGTTATATGGGCACATCTACGAGGAATGTATGGGGGTACGTCTGTAACCCACCTCCGACAGTTAACTATCAAATTTGACACTTACAAAAACCGTCATGATTAGAATATCAAACAACACCTTAGGGTGATGTCAAATATAATAGCTCAACTCAAGAGTGCTGACCATGTTCTTTCAGATGAGCAACAATTTTAGACAATGATTTGGTCTCTTCCCAATAATTGAGAACATTTGAAGGTTAACTTGACCCATAATTATAACATTAAAACTTTTTTCTGATGTTGCATGCCATGTTGAACTTGAAGATGAGCGCCTTGTTGCTGCGAAAGCTGCTTCTAATGCCTTTGTGGCAGAGTCAAGAGGTATAAAATCTTCAAGCTAAAAGGCAAGAAAAATTGGAATAGAAATGGGAAAGACAAACAGACTGGAGAAGGACCCTTTAAGAAAAAGAAGAAGCCAAATTCCAAGAAAGGAAAACGGTCTTTCAAGAAAAGAGACAAGAGCAAAATGAAGTGCTATAATTGCCAAGTGTTGAGGGATTTTGCTCGTGAATGTACTGAGCTGAAAAAGGTGTCATTTCCTAACATATCTCTAAGTGCTACATATGTTTGTAGCACTTCTTTAATAACTGAATCTTATCCTATGTGGATTGTAGACTCAGGATCCACCGACCACTTGAATCGAGATCGAGAAGCGTATGTAGAGTTTCATCGAGTTTCATCTAAATCATGGTGGATCTACGTGGAAAATAATGCGAAACTAGAAGCCAAAGGGATAGGCACTTGCAAAGTAGACTTGTGTGGTGGCCGTTGATGTTGCATGACGTTCTATATGCACTAGAGATTTGACGAAACTTAGTATCTGTGTCTGTTCTTTTAGACGTTGGTTTTGATTTGTTTTTTAGTCATAATGGTGCTAGTATAACTCTAGATAATATTTTATATGGTTTTGGACTTCGTTATGACAGTTTCATCATATTAGATTGTAATCCTTCAACTAATGACTATTTTGTTGACCGTTGTGTAATGACTTATTATTCAAGTAACAATGATATTGTTGTTATTGCATGGTATACAAGATTAGGTCACATAGAGCAAGATCGAATGAATAGGTTGGCAAAAGAAGGACATTTAGGTTCTTTCATCAAAATTGATATGCCAACTTGTGAAAATTGTCTTGCTGGAAAGATTATGTGTAAACTATTTTAGAAGGCTAAAAGAGCTGAGTTCCCACTTCAATTAATTCATTCTGATATTTGTGGTCCAATGAATGTGAGAGCAAGGTTTGGTGCTATATACTTCATTACATTTGTTGATGATTTCACGTGCTTTGGTTATGTCTATTTGATTTCTCATAAGTCTGAAGCACTTGAGTGCTTTAAAAGATATATGAATGAAGTTGAAAATCAATTAGATGAAAGCATAAAGGCTTTAAGAACTGACCGGGGATGTGAATATTTGTCAAAACCATTTGAAGAACTATGTATTGTGATAACGCTCAACTACACTTCATCCGATTTTAAGTGTAGGCGGTCGCAATCAACTATAAACCTAACTAGGAGTGATAAAGTAAAGAATTCAATTGCGAAGTGAAAGAAGTGTTCTAAGCGTTTGTAGAAGTAGATATTTTCAAAACAATTAAAGTAAATGGCAGGGGTTGGACAATTAATGTCAATTGGGGGGGATTAGAGTGAACAATTAACAACTACAAAGAAATGAGAGTGATCAAGTAGAGAGGGATCCTTGGGGATGTGACTGATTGAACACTAATTTCGCTATATGGGTGATTATTATTTACTAAAAGTCATTGAATCTTAGTGGGTAGGCTAGGCTTTAGGTGCAATACCCATTTCTCAATCAACTATCATGAATCAAGTGAGTTATCTCGAACCTCGACAAACATAACGCATATAAACAACCCAATACCTCAATTAATCTACTCTTTCAAGCTAGATTGGTAGGATTGAATTTAGACATACTTTCTGAAGCTATGTCCATAATAACCCAATCACTACAATCATCAATTAATAGTTTTATTTCTAAATCCTCTTTCTCAAGCAAGCTTTAAATGCTAAACTAGAACTGTATTTGTAAGTACAATTCATCAATTAAAACTCAACTACTAATTGAACTCACTTCAAATCAACAATAAAATTAGTAAATACTAATATCCATAAGCTAATTGGAACATTCAATCACATAATCACACCCCCAAGAATGGGTTTTAGCCATATATAATAAACAACAAGAAATAGTTACCATCTATGTTTTCCATTAGCTAGGGTAACAATCCACAAGTCTTCAAAATGCTCAAATTGACTTCAAAAATTCAATAAAACCCTAAATTTCTACTTAAAAACTCAAAGAACAATGTTAGGGATCAAAAACCCAGAACTGTAACTCTCCAAAACTTCAGAACTCCCCCTTTTCTTCTGTTTTTTTTTTTTTAAAACTCTATTTATACATTTCCATATTTTCAGCTTCGGGGCCAGTGAAATAAGTCGGGCTTCGCCGACCAGGTCGGCGATGCACCGAATGCTCCCTTCATCGCTTTTTGGGCTTTAATTTTTACCCTTTCTTTGCTGTAACTTTAGGTGATCAAGGTCGGGCTCGCCAACCTGTTCGGCGATGCGCTGATTGTTCCCTCATGTCAAGAATGATTCCATGCTCACACAAAGCTCATCAAAATTTCAGAATTAAGGAATCAAAAGCAACTCTCACAATCTCAAAGATAAACACATGCATGATTCTACCCATAGGCTTGCCCGTATTTTCCAATCAACATGACGTTAAGCTCACTCAAGATCACAAAGGTCTTTCAAGGTTTGTAACGGGGCTGAGGGTAAAGGTATGATCAGTTTGACTTAGTGACTTCTACCTTCATGAAGCATGGCCTGCATTTCACTTTTTCTCCTTTTCTTTCTCTCTTTTTTAATTTTCATAATCCACCCTATGTTCTTTTAATAATGATTCATTGGATACCCCATTTGTTTTATCTATTGCACAAATGTTATTGCAACATTCTCTTTCTTTTTCAATCTTTTTGTTTCCTTCTCTCTCCTTTTTTAGATGGAGGGTTCTATCTTTTTCAACACAGTCCATCAAGGGAGACTTTTTTACAAATTTCCTATCTTTTCTTCTTTTTCACCACACCCCTAACTTAGGCTTTTGGCCTAAGGTTTCTATTCAAACGGACCAATGCTTCATGAAGGTTTTAGGTGATGGGACAAAGAGGTCAAAGGTGTTCATATTTAATCCAAAGAAAAGGTTAGGCTCAAATGGTGCCAAGCTAGGTTCACACTCTCACGGGTAGTCACAAAGAGGTATACTAGCAATTTGGTTCACTCTCCACAAATTGTGCCTAAGATCATCACTCTCATTTACCTACATTAATCGATTGGACCAACGAGGCAAGTTCTAGGTATTACAAAACACATATTTCAAGACAATCTCACAACACATGGCATTCAACTCAATCATCAATCAAGATTCTACAATTTTAGCTCTCGTTCAACGATCATCACAAGATTTCTTTCAACAATCGGCCAGTCACAATGAGGTGCTAAGAGTTCACACATGACTTATGCAACTCAAATTTGCCTTATTGGAATTGCATAAACAAATCATTCAATTAAGAGCACTATTCAAGTCATCAATATTGATCACAATCGATACTCAATTATGCAAGAGAACAACCTAAAAAAGATCAAGAGGAGACATTTTTAATTTAAATAAACAACCAACATTCACAAAAACAGCCCAAAAGAGACAGGTATAAAGATACCTCACCCTGCCAAACAAAGCTAACCATTGTCCTCAATGCAAAAGAAATGAATGTATCAAACAGGACAAGCAAGTAGGGGTAATGAAATGAAAAGATGAAGGTAAGAGGACTCTTCACTTCATGCCCAGTCAATGAGTAGGTGGCCAGCACGTGAACCATTCGGCGAATCACGAAGGTGGCACGAGTTCACCGAATTTTCCAGAAAGGTAGTTTGCCACTTTGAGTCAAAAGGGTGAGATCAGTCGGGCTCGCCGACAGATTCTGCTGTGCACCGAAGGTGCGTTTTGCTCGTTGAAATTTCTAGAACAAGCATGTGTGCCAGTTAACTAAAAAGGCGAGCTCAATCGGACTCGCCGACTAGGTCAGCAATGCACCGAAAAATCAACCAACTCGTTAATTTGTCCGTGTATCAGAAATAAAGAGTTAAACCTAAACATTCAGCAAACGTTATTCAAAAACAACTAAAACATGGGTTGCCTCCCAAGAAGAGCCTTATTTAACGTCATGGAATGACATTGAAATGCTCTCATGCATCTTCCAAATTCACCACTTCAATTACCAAAACATCAAGGCTTTCTCTAAAGTAGAGCTTCAAGCGTTGCCCATTTACTTTGAAAGTTGAACCTTCTTTGCGTTATACCTCAATTGCTCCATTTGTGAGAACTTGAGTGATTTTGAATAGACCTGACCATTTTGATTTGAGTTTACTCGGAAAGAGTCTCAAACGAGAGTTATAAAGCAGAACAAGTTCACTAACTTTAAAATCAGGTCGAAGGATTTTTGCATCATACTATTTCTTCATTTTCTCCTTATAAAGGGCTGAACTTTCATGCGTCCTCAGCCGAAAATCATCCAATTCATGGAGTTGATTGACTCTTCCTTTCGAAGCATCCCCCCAATTCAAGTTCAACGCCTTCAATGCCCATAGTGCCTTATGTTCAAGCTCGATTGGTAGGTGACAATATTTACAAAATACCAACTGATATGGTGACTTGCCAATTGGCATTTCGAAGGTGGTGCAGCACACCCAAAGATCATCATCCAACTTCCAAGACTAGTCTGTCCAATTTGCGTTAATTGATTTTGCAAGAATTCCCTTGATTTGTCGATTTGAAACTTCAACTTGGCCACTTGTTTGCGAATGATAGGGGGTTGCAACTATATGGTTGACTTCATATTTGCTCAACAATGAAGCAAAAAACCAGTTTCAAAAATGAGACCCTCCATCATAGATAATAGCATGTGGGGTACCAAACCTTGCAAACATGTATCATTTTAAGAATTGCACAACACTCTTACCTTCATTGTTGGGCAAGGGTAAAACTTCTACCCATTTTAAAACATAATCAACTGCCACCTATACATACTTGTTTTCGAAAAGCTCACAAATGGACCCATGAAGTAGATTCCCTAAACATCAAATAGTTCAATCTCTAGGATGGGGTGAAGAGGTAACTCATGCTTTCTTGATACTCCTCCTTGGTTTTGGCATTGCATACATAGTTTGACTAGAGCATAAGCATCTTGGTATAGTGATAGCCAATAGTAGCCATTTTGGAGTACTTTGGCAGCTGTGCGCACAATGCTATGATGCCCACGAACCGCACAGATTGAGAATTACATTTAGTTCCACCTCCGGTACGCACCTTCTAATTATGTGATTTGCGCATTCTCTTAATAGTTACAGTACATCCTAGAAGTACCTCTATAGATCGAACAAGAACTTCTTTTGTTTGTAAGAATTCAGGCCCATGGGCATAATTCCACATATTACATAGTTTGTGAAATCAGCATACCAAGGTGAGTTTCCATGGGTTTTTCTCATCACTGTTTCTTCGGGAAATTCTGCCTCAATGTCCCTTTCACCAAGGTCAACAATATTGGTTTCTAGCCGAGAAAAGTGATTCGCCACTTGGTTTTCACACCCCTTTCAATCTTTTACTTCGAAATCAAAATCTTGCAACAACAACACCCACTGAATCAATCTTGGCTTTGCATCTTTCTTGGCCATCAAATAATTAATGGCAACATGATCCGTGTGCACTACCACTTTAGTTCTCAACAAATATCTCTAAATTTCTCAAATGCATACACCACCGCTAGTAATTCTTGCTCCATGATGGTATAATTCTTTTAAGCCACATTGAAGATCTTTCTTGCATAATAAACCGGGTGAAATAGTTTTCCTTTTCGTTGACCAAGAACAACCCCCAAAGCAATACCACTAGCATCACACATGAGTTCGAATGACATACTCCAAGCGGGTGTAATAATGATCGGGGATGATACTAATTTTTCTTTCAAGCACAAAAATGCTTTTAGGCAAGCTTCATCAAAGTTGAAGGTAGATTCCTTCTCTAGCAACTTAAAAAGGGGGTGAGCTACTTTTGAAAAATCCTTTATATGTATCCTATAGAAACCCACATAGCCTAGAAAACTGCGAACACCTTTTACCAAAATAGAAGGAGGTAATTTAGCAATGACTTCGACTTTAGCTTGATCCACCCGTATTCCTTCTCTTGAAATTTCATGCCCCAAAACAATGCCCTCTTTCACCATGAAATGACACTTCTCCCAATTTAGCACAAGACTAGTTTCCACACACATTTGTAGTACCTGCCAAGGTGTTCAAGAAATGCTTCAAATGAATCACCAATAACCCAAAAATCATCCACAAAGACCTCCATTGAGTCTTTAACCATATCTGTGAACATAGAAAGCATACATCGTTGGAACGTTGCTGGAGCATTGTACAACCCAAAAGGCATTCTCTTGAAAGCAAAAGTTCCATAGGGGCATGTAAAAGTGGTTTTCTCCTAATCTTCTGGTGCAATGAAAATCTGGTTGTACCTAGAATAACTGTCTAAAGAGCAATACCATCCATGCCCCGCAAGCCTATCAAGCATTTGGTCCACAAATGGCATAAGAAAATGATCTTTTTCAGTCCATGCATTCAATTTCTGGTAGTCCATGCATACATGCCATCCGGTGACCGGTCTTATAGGTATACCACTCCTGTATCGAGCCACTTAATGATTTCTTTCTTTACCACTTCTTGCATTGGTGGGTTTAGCCTCATTTGATGCTCAATGCTTCGTTTACATTCACTATCCAATTGGATTTTATGAGCACAAATTCTGAAAAGGGGGGGGGGGATCTCCACAAAATCAACAATTGTCCATCCAATAGCTTTAATGTATCATTTCAACACATCAACAAGCAATTTAATTTGCCACTCAAGGAAGTCTACAACAATGATAATGGGTAAGTGTTATTCGCCCCCCAAAAACATATATCGAAGATGGGATGGAAGCACTTTCAACTAAAGCTTTGGTGGCTCTTCGATGGATGGTTTAGCTGGGGGTTTTCTCGATTTTTAAGATCAATGTCTAGTTTCAATGGATTCTTAGAGTAAGAACCCAACTCCCATAGAGCACCACAACTTCATCATAATCTTGAATCTTCTCCTCGTCATAATTTGAAAGGACGGCGGCAAGAGATTCCCCCACACAAAATATCTCACTTACACTAGCTATCGCTTCATCAATCACATCAACGGTTGAAACTACATGAATATCACTAGGTTGCTTCATCGATTTGCACATATTGAAAGTAACATCCTCATCATTTACCCAAAATTTCAATTCACCACTTTCTACATCCTCAAGGGCTCTTCCGATAGCCAAAAATGGTCTACCCAATATAATAGATACCTCAGTTTCAATCTCACAATCAAAAACAACAAAGTTGGCTGGAAAAATAAACCTATCCACTTTACCAAAATATCATAAAGTAAGCCAATGGGACGGTTGATAGATCAATCAGTCATGAGCAGCTGCATGGTTGTGGATTTAGGATCGCCCAACTCCAGTTGTTTGTAAATAGCATACAACATCAAGTTGATACTTGCCCCCAAATCACACATGGCTTTGGAAAATTAAAGCATCCCAATAGTACATAGAATAGTGAATGCCACATGATCAACTTTCTTGATAACCACATTGCTTATCATGATGGCGCTACAATTATGAGATACCTCAACCGTTTCAAAATCCATACTTCTCTTCTTGGTGACTAATTCTTTCATGAACTTTGCATTGCCCGTCATTTCCAACAATGCCTCTACCAAAGGAAGATTTATAGACAGAGTCTTGAACACTGATAGAAATTTTTGGAACTTTTCATTTTTATCTCGCTTCTTGAGTCTTTGAGGAAATGGTGGGTTGACTTCGGGTAATGATTTAGCCAGCTTTGAAGAAGAAGTAACCCCTTCCTTTGATGTTTGTAGTTCCTCGGTGATGAATTGTCTTTGAGTTTCCACAACCTCTTCGGATGTGTCATTCTTCGATGCTTGGTTGGATCCTTCTACACTAATGGCATCATCTGCTTATTTACTAGTGTTTGCATGAACATTCACTTTCACATCACCACCTGTTACTTTTCCAATTTGAGTCAACACCGCCAAGCATTTATCATGATAAACCTCTAAATTCACCATCATATCATTTGCCACTCTCTCTAGCGGCCTTGATTCTAACTAGGTTGAAAGCAGACTCATTTGACATTCAAGTTGCTTGATGGACTCTAAGTGAGAATTTACTTTATTATTCAAGGATGAGAAGTCATCCTTCATTTTCTTAAGCATGTTATCATATCCGTCAACCTTATCTAGAATGCATGATAACAAATCTTCCACTCGAAGGCTTCCAGAACTGCCCCTAGCTCTTGGGCCGTCATCCATTTGCATGTAACAAGCATCATAGTCGTCTTCTCTCCTCCAAAATTCATTTTGGTCAACCCAATCTTGATTATAACTTCTCCGTCCATAGTCAATAAGTGTGTTTCGACCTTGATTCCTGCCCGACTTTAAAAGGCTCGGGCAAGAAACCTCCATGAGTATTGATACTCTTTTTACCTCTTTGTTTTCATAAACACTCTCCATGACCTATTTTTTTAACCATTCCATTTGGGACATCAGCTTAGCCATGTTTTCATCTCGCTCTTGGTTCTTCTCTACTTGCTCCTTTGTCATCCCAAAGTTTAAAGGAGACACTTTATCTTCTTTAGTGTACCAAATATAATTGATCTTTGTCATTTCATCAAGAAGATCAAATGATATGTCAAATGGTTGTTGTATGATTCCTCCTCGAACAAGCTAGGCATCTACACCTTTGTTGATTGAATCTAGACCCCGGTAGAAATATTGTAGCAACACATTGTTCGGGAGTCCATGAGTTGGACATTGGAGCAACGACTTCTAAAACCTCAGCCATGTCTCATGAATCAGTTCACCATCCACTCTCTTAATGTTCTGAATATTATCTCTCAATGTCACCATCTTCGAGGGTGGGAAAAACCTTATATAAAATGCATCAGTGAGCTCCTACCAAGAAGTGATTGAATCCCTTGGTAACTTAGCCAACCACTTCGTTGCCTCCCCCATTAGAGAAAAGGAAAACAAACGAAGTCGGACCGACTCCTGAGAGATGTTCTTGAAATAAAATGGCCTACACACATCTACAAAGTTTCGAATATGGTCATGAGGATCCTTACTAGCTAGACCTCCAAATAGATCCTTCATTTGCAACAACTACAACATAGTGCTAGTCACATGAAATACCGCATTGCCCACAATCAGAGGCAATCAAATAGTACTCGCACTTCCCAGCTGATCTTCATTGACATTATTCAAGTTACTGATGTTATCATTATGCCCAAATAGGCTAGCGTTGCTCCCGTTAACACTCAACTCTTCACATGTTTAAGAGCAACCAACAAAACACAAAAATAAGTTGATTCAACTACAACACAATCAGTTCACAACTAAGCTTCACTAAAAGAATTCTAAACACCACTCCCTGGCAGCTGTGCCATTTTAGATAACGCTCAACTACACTTCATCCGATTCTAAGTGTAGGCAGTTGCAATCAAGTATAAACCCTACTAAGAGTTGGGGTCGATCCCACAAAGAGTGATAAAGTAAAGAATTCAATTACAAAGTGAAAGGAGTGTTATAAGAATTTATAAAAGTAGATATTTTTGAAACAATTAAAGTAAATGGAAGGGGTTTGACAATTAATGTCAATTGGGGCGATTAGAGTGAACAATTAACAACTATGAAGAAATGAGAGTGATCAAGTAGAGAGGGATCCTTGGGGATGTGATCGATTGAGCACCAATTTCGCTATATGGATGATTATTATTTACTAAAAGTTGTTGAATCTTGGTGGATAGGCTAGGCTTTAGGTGCAATAGCCATTTCTCAATCAACTATCACAAATCAAGTGAGTTCACTCGAACCTCGACAAGCATAACACATATAAACAACCCAATGCCTCAATTAATCTATTCATTCAAGCTAAATTGGTAGGATTGAATTTAGACCTACTTTCTCCAGTTAAGTCCATATTAACCCAATCACTATAATAATCAATTAATAGTTTTAATTCTAAGACATATTTCTTAAGAAAGCTTTGAATGCTAAACTAGAACTGTATTTACAACTACAATTCATCAATTAAAACTCAACTACTAATTGAGCCCACATCAAATCAACAATAAAATTAGTAAATACCAACACCCATAATCTAATTGGAACATTCAATCAGATAATCACACCCCCAAGAACGGGGGTTTTAGCCACACATAATAACGAGTAAGAAATAGTTACCAGCTGTGTTTTCCATCAACTTGGGTAACAATCCACAAGTCTTCAAAATGCTCAAATTGAGTTCAAAATCAATAAAATCCTAAATCTCTACTTAAAAACTCAAAGAACAATGTTAGGGATCAAATCTAGAACTGGAACTCTCCAAAACTTCATAACTCCCCTTTTTCTTCTTTTTTAAAACTTCATTTTATGTTTCCATATTATTAGCTTCGGGGCCAATCGGCAAAATAAGTCGGGCTTCGCCGACCAGGTCAGCGATGCACCGAATGCTCCCTTCATCGCTTTCTGGGCTTGAATTTTTACTCTTTCTTTGCTGTAACTTTAGGCGATCAAGGTCGAGCTCGCCAACCTATTAGGCATTGCGCTAATTGTTCATTTCCATTGCCTTTTCACCAATCACTCTGTAACTTTAGGCGGGCTAAGTCTCCGTCGCCAATCCAGTTGGCAATTCACCGAATCACCTTTTATATCGTCAAGTTAGTCTTCTCCATGGGCTGGACTGCTTGAACTTTAGGTGAGTTAAAGAGCCACTTGGCGGTTCGCCAATTGGCTTAGGCGAGCATCAACCTTGCTTTTCTTCAAAATTTTTAACTTTTTCACTCTTTTTTGCCCGGTAATGCCCTTAACTTGCTCTTTTGCCTTCATTGCTGCAAATTAGCATTTAAACATAAGTTTAGATCACAAAATAAGCCTTGAGAACACTAAAACTCAGAATATTAAGCCAAAAATGAGTCAAAATCACTGACTCATCATATTGAAAATTGTATTATCAAACAGTTAACTACTCCTTATACACCATAAAAAAATGGTGTAGCTGAAAGAAGGAATAGAATATTATTGGACATGACAAGATCAATGATGGCATAGTTTAATTTGTCTGCGGCTTACATATTGAACAAAGAGCCTTCTAAATCAGTGTCTTCCACTGCTTATGAACTTTGGACTTGTCATAAAACAAACTTGAATGATCTACGACTGTAGGGTTGTGGAGTATATATTGAAGATCCTTTTTGTGAGTTTGGTAAACTAAATCCAAAAGAAAAGAAATGTATCTTTATAAGGAACTCTGAACGCTCCAAAGGGTATGTGTTCATTGATGAATTCAAGGATGGAAGTATTACTGAAATTGTATCATGAGATGTTTGATTTTTGGAAAATGATTTCCCCAAAAGTGGGTGAAATAGATGAAGTTGAGCCTCTTTACGAAATGTCAAATTCAAAAGATCAGGTAATGTTATTAGACATACTTGATAATTCAAATGATCAAGAAATGATTCCTGGTCCAAGTGGGAGTTGTGAATCCCAAAATCCTATAGAGGAATCTAAACTTCAAATTTATAAGAGTATAATAAAAGGTGTACCTAAACGATCTTATGAGATTGAGGATTATGTTTTCTTGGTATTTCCTATAGAGTTGGATGAACCTAATTCTGCAATTGAGGCCTTATCAAGGCCTAAAAGGGATGAATTGTTAAAAGAGATGAAGAAAAATTAGAGCCCATGAAATCCAACAAAGTATGGGATCTATTTGACAACATAAAGCTATTGGGAATAAATGGATCCTCAAAGTTAAATGCAAATAGGAATGGGTCAATAGAAAGACACAAAGCATGATTGGTGGAAAAAGGTTTTACTCAAGAAGTTGGAATAGACTATAAGGAAATTTTTTCTCCGATTGTAAAGTTTACCTCCATACCATTACTTTTAGCTATTGTTGCACATCTAGATCTAGAATTATACCAAATGGATGTGAAGACGACTTTTCTCAAAATGGAGAATTAAATGAGGAAATCTACATAGAACAACTGGTAGGTTTCGTTGTAAAAGGCCACTAAAAAAAGTTTGTAAATTGAAAAGATCAATTATGGTCTAAAGCAATCTTCAAGGCAGTGCTACCTGAGATTTCATAAGGAGGTGATTTCAGTTGATTTCACTATGATCGATGAAGACTATTGCATCTATGTGAAAAAGTCCAATGAAAATTTTGTAATTCTTTCTCTCTACGTAGATGATATTTTATTAGCTTAAAATAACTTGGAGTATGTGAAAACTGTAAAGTCATGGCTTTCAAAATCATATGATATGAATGATATGGGTGAAGAAAACTATATATTGGGTGTTAAGATCCAAAGAGATCGTTCCAAGAAATTTTTAAGTTTATATCAAGAAACTTATATAAAGAAAATATTGGAATGTTTTCAAATGAATAGTTGCACATTCATGGATACTCCTATAGCAATGGGTGAAACTTTAAGCTTTAAAATGTGTCCAATGATTGAAAAAGAAAAGGAAGACATGTATCGAGTTCCTTATTCTAGTGCTGTCGGGAGTTTGATGTATGCTATGACGTGTACTTGCTGAGACATTTGTTATGCCGTGAGTCTAGTTAGCAGGTATCAGTTCAATACTGGAATAAATCATTGGAAAGCAGTAAAATGAATATTACGGTACCTAAAGGGAACTGCGGATCATACACTATGTTATAATGGATATGAGTTATTCATAAGAGGTTTTACAGATGCTGATGACCAGAATGATAGAAAATCAATATCCAATTATGCTTTCTTACTAAATGGTGGTGCTATTTCATGGAAAAGTAAGAAGAAAACTTGCACATCTTTTTCAACCATGTAATCTAAATTAGTGAGTACAAGAAGCTTTTTTATTAAAGAGATTCTTTGAGCATTTGAGTATTGTAATGAATTCTAAGGGTCCCATGATTCTATATTGTGATAGTTAAGCGGCTATCGCATACACGAAGGATCATAAGTGTCACAACAAGACCAAACATATTGACATAAAATATAACTTTGTGAGAGACATAGTAGCAAGTGGAGAAATAACTTTGCAGTACATTCCTACATGTGAAATGATAGTTGATCCTTTTACAAAGGCCATCTCTAGAGACTTGTTTGAAAAATATGTTGAGGCTCTAGGTTTGCGTAGGATATTATGATATTTAAGTATTGTAAAATAACTTAACTATTATAATATTCTCTTCTATATAATACTATTGAATTTATATTCAAATATAATGTGCATATGATAAAAATAAAGTGTGTCGAACAAGTCACGAGATTGGATCTCTCACACAAGAAATCACCTCTAACGTCGGGGAACGTGAAGAGATGAGTTTCACCACCATATTATTGTTTTATGAGCCAAACAAAAGTTTCTCTAAGAAAATGAATTTAAGGATCACTTAAGAGAGAAACTAGGGTTAAACACTTAGAGGTGCTTAGACCAAAGTCTGTACAATGTTAGATAATCGGAGGAATGAGACACATACACCACTATATGGTATAAACATCATAGCACGTGTTTCATACCACGTGTGTCAAGCGATTAATGAGTCAATGAGAGAATGCTGCTTGCTTCTTCATTGTGTGAGACCCTGAAAAGTTAAAATGTTTTTCAATGAAATACCCTTTGACCTTTTGTTCAATCGATGTTGCTACTTTACCATGTTACTAATAGCCATGAATGATTCAGCAATGCCGTGCATGCCTAGGAAAACAGTTGAATTGGAATAAATAGATTCGAGTAGAAAGGAAAGACAATTAGTTGAATAATAAACTTATATACACAAGCCGTCTATTGCACTAACCATAATAGTATTGAGTGTAATTGTGTTTATAAATTTAAACATGAAGTTGAGTTAACTTCTTTAAGAGGATGAGGGATCAAATAAGTAACTACTGAAGTAGTGAATGAAGTCTGGGGTATTGTGAGTAATTGTATTTTCATAGAAGTATTGAATTCCTATGTGGGGTTTGTAAAACCTTAAGGGTAAGCTCTTGATGCTTACAGGTTGCACGAACTATTTGTCATATGAATTGTGTGTCTAGTTGATGTTGTGTTGGCTTGGGTCTTGTCAACCATGTGGAAGTGGGAGATGTAAGTTTTAGGTCGCGGGTTGCCCATGTGGACAGACCCTACCCAACCTAAAGTTGTTTTCTGTAAAATGGATAAGTTATAATTTAAAAAGGGAGTGGGAACAGTTACTTAGTAACTGTTCCAACGTTATCAATCCTTTTTTAAAATATAAGTTTTACGCTCCTCAGAAAGATGGGAGGAAAAGAAAAAATAAAAAATAGAAAACTCAACAAAGGCAACATCTTCTTCTAAGACACAAAAGAAAAGGAGCATTTAGTTCTTTGATAATTTTATGAATTTCTCTAAGAAACATGTTGGTTGAGTAAGTTGAGTCCCACTGAAATTTCATAAGTGGGAGAGAGAATTTAGCAATTAGCCCTATGTAAAAAAGAGTGGGAAAAACGAGAGGAAATTTCACTCTTCAAAAAAAATGATTTGAGTCTAATTACCTAATTATCCCATTGTATGCAGATTAAAACATAGGAAGATGGTGGCATGGGGCCTAATATTTCCTTTTCACTATTTTTCTCTTCCTTTTTTTTTTTTTTTTGGTTATTTTATAAATTTGAGGAATAGGCCTAACTTTAATTAAAACATAAACTTAATTGAGATATATACTATACAAACAAAAGCAACTAAAAAACAAAATATCGAGACAAATAAAAATCTAAAATGTAGAAAAAGCTCATATTAACTCAATAAATTAATTCATTAAATATTCAAATTGCTAAATATCTTTGATTAATGAAAATGTAACAAAATGGTAAAATTGCTAATAATCTTTTTTAAAATTTAAAACTCCTAATATGATAAAAATAAAAAATATTCATGTGCATCTATTTTGTTTTAAAAAATTTAATCCTTTCACTCCTTTACCCAATCAAAGTTGTAGATCAGACCCACATAATATCATTAATTCTCATTTTGTTGCACTTAATGAAGGTTTTAATTTAAATATTTAATAATCTAATCGATAAGTCTGCTTGTTTTTTTTTTTTTTTTAAAATATTACAATCAATTAATAAGTCTCAATATATGAATAATTAAGATATGTAAAAATTCCTAATATTATTAAAATGTCTATTTGAATATTTATACCAAGATGGCAGACTGACAGCTCATCAATTTCATTTATTCATTGCTACCACCAACTTCACCATTATTAACTAGTATCATCGGTGTCCATCATTATCTACAATTATTACATATCCTCAATCACAACTATTACCATTGTTAACCACTATAATCAATCATCACTACCACTAGTCACTAATACACGCATCACCATCAATTACCATTATCATAACAATCATCGATATATAACTATTGACAATCACTACCATCAATCACCATTATATATTATTAAGGGAAAGGGGTTTGATATGCCCCTCAACTTTGTCATTTGAAGTTGATATGCCTCTTGGTACAAAAGAGGCTCTTATATGCCCCTACCATTAAAAAAAATTGGCTCACATATACTCCTTATAGTTACAAAAGTAGCTCACATATACCCCCTACCGTTACAAAGTGATAAAATAAATTTAAATTAATTTTTTTATTTTTAATATCTAAAAATAATCATGTATTTGATCTTTTCACCCATAAATTATTTTTGACTTATTTTGATTATAATGATTTGAGTTTCTTATTCTTATTTCATTTTTTCTTTCATTCTTTAGTGTAAAATAAGAGAAATATAAAGAAAGAAGTGTAAATGAAAAAAAAACCTTAAACTGTTTTTTTGCGGCTATGTTGTAATTTAGTTTTTATATCTATAATTTTAAGGACATCTAAAATAAATTTTATAAGAAATAAATGAAAATAATAAATTTTACCATCAAAATAAAAATTCAAACTAGTCGTTGAATTAAAGAAGTTTTTATAAAACGTGTGAGGAAGATAAAATATACCCATACATGAATTATTTTTTAATAAAAAATTAATAAAAAATAATTTAAAATTAGATTTTTTGACTTCCGTTAGAGGAAAAGGGTATATGTGAGTCATTTGTGTAGCAATAGGGGTATATATGAGCTACTTTCAGAACGATGACATACAAGCTCTAAATGACAAAGTTGAGGGGTATATCAGACCCTTTTCCCTATTATTAATTATCCTCCTCATTTATCATCATCATTAACTATCACTATCATCCAACTATCAATAACCACTTGTCAAGCTATATTGTTAGTCACCATTATCACTAACTAATATCCAGAACACCACTATTACCCAAGATCATTCACAATCGACACTCACAACCACCACTGTTAGTGTACCCCCAAACACCACATATTTTTATAACATAATAATACTTTGTTGATATTGTATTAGATGAATTTCACATTTTATTAAATTTATATTCATTAATTTTTAGATAAAGACAAATTTACACATTCATATGTAAAAAATAGTCTTAACTATTTAGTAATTGGGTCTTAATATAACATCCTAATATCCAAAACTTGTATTTAGAGTTAAATATCTAAATCTAAATGCACAACTTAATTATATTCAGATTTTAACATCTTAATCTTATTAAAAATAAATGATACCTAAATCATCTCAAACGATTTCTCATTTTAATGTCAAGACGTGCTACTTGTACCTTATGGTGAAGGTTGTTACTTTTTAATCATACCCAATCTTGTATGACTGCACATCCTACATCCACTTCTCTAAAAATATCATCTCATGAAAATATATTGAACTTTACTGACCTAGCGCTTATCACCGTATAATTTTCATCATATGAATTTACATTTTACTTTAGTGTGTGTGTATATATATATATGTTTTTCTTTATCACATAACACCTCAATAACTATTATATTTTAACTATTCAATTACAAATTATAGGAGTAGCATTTTCATCTATTATTTCACTCTCTTGAAAGAATGAACCTAAATATCTAAATTGTTTGTACTTTGATACTGCAATTCAATTTACAACTTAATTTTCTCTTTTCATGCTAATTAAATATGCAATGCATATAATCAGTCGTATTTCTACTTTCCATGATTACCTTGTTCTCTAAAGTGTTTTCTATACTTCAAGTTTTTTGTTTACTTCCTATTTTGTATAACTATTACAAATTGTAATGAATTGTGGCATTTACAAAGCTTCACAATTTAATGCAATTTCCAGAGGTTATCACAAACCTCCACAATAAAACCCCTATAAATTATAATAAATTGCGGCATTTACAAAACGTCACAATTTGATGCAATTTGCAGAAGTTATCACAAGCCTCCATAGTAAAACCATCACAAATTAAATTGTATAGCAGGGGTTAAAATAAATGCTACAAAATATTTTATAGTGGAGTTTTGTAAGACCCTCACAAATAAACCTCTGCAAATTAGCCTTTTTTTTTTGTAGTGAGAATCACTAGAAGATCATAATATTTCTCAACATTCTGAGTCATATGCTCCAACAACCGATGTTCGAACTGACTATGAGAGTGATATAACAACTCAAAATTTGGAAAAGAAAGAAATGAAGTTTTTGGGTTACAGGCTGTGTCTACGGGTCCCATCTACGGATCGTAGAAGCTTCTACGGGTCGTAGATGACAACCGTAAGAAGGGGGAAAATAATTTTCTAAAATCAAGTTCTAGTACCCTTTGTACGGTTCACTAGGAAGACCTGTCATTCTTAGTACGAGTCGTAGATACTGCAGGAGAAAGGCCTACTAGAATCTTGTTGAGGTCTAGAAGTGCAGGTGCAAGGGTCTCGTAGGTGAGTCCCAAACTTAGTGAAATTTTGAGGATTAAACCTGGTTTCTATGGATCATAGGAGGACCTATGAGCCATAGAAGTGTTCCGTCAAAATATTGGTGATTTCATGATTGCAGTACTTGGTCTACGCTTAACCAGTACGGACCGTAGAAAGTCCTATGGTCCATAGGTTGGAACTGTAGGTCAAGTACGAGAGTTATTTTTAAAGGGCTTTTGGATCTTTTCTTAATTTTTTTAATCCAACACTATATCGTTTTACTTTCTACCATAAGCCCTAAATAGGGGTTTTAAGCCCAAATCACCATTATTTATTCATTCTCCTAAATTCCCCCTACATTCGCTCCCCAAAATATCACAAGACTAAGGAAAAAGAAGAAGAGCTAGGGTTCATCCAAGTCTTAAATCCTTGGTACAGTCAACTAACCGAACACCAAAACAGGCCAATCTATGAACATCTCGAACTAACTTCTTTTTGTCATCCTCAATATGAACAACACTACCCATTGATAACCAACTAAGAGCATCCACCACCATATTTGTTTTACCGGGTAATAGAGACCACTCATTTCATAATCCTTTAGTAATTCAATCCACGTTCTTTGGCGTAGGTTTAGATCTTTCTTCTTAAACACATATTGCAAACTCTTGTGGTTGGTAAAGACATCAACATGAACACCATACAAATAGTGCCTCCAAATCTTAAGAGCAAATACAACCACTGCGAGTTCAAGTTCATGAGTTGGATAATTCTTCTCATGAATCTTAAGTTTCCTTGAAGCATAGGCAATAACTTTCCCATTTTGCATAAGGACACATCCTAACCCAATTCTTGAGGCATTACAATAAACAACAAAACCATCAACCCCATCCAGTAAAGTCAACACCGAAGTGGAAGCAAGTCTATCTTTCAATTCTTGAAAACTCTTCTGACACACTTTAGACCATATGAACCTCACCTTATTTTGAGTCAACGCCATCAATGGAGAAGCAATCGAAGAAAATCCTTTAACAAACCTTCTATAGTAGCCGTCTAAACCTAAGAAACTTCTAATATCCAAAGGTGATAGGGGTCTAGGACAAATCTTGACCGCATCCATCTTGTTAGGATCTACCTCAATACCCTTACTAGAAATAATATGACCAAGGAAGAACACAGATCTTAACCAAAACTCACATTTACTAAACTTTGCAAAGAGTTGTTGGTCCTTGAGGAATTGCAACGAAATCCTCAAGTGATCCGTATGCTCGTCTTTGCTTCTTGAATAGATCAATATATCATCAATGAATACAGTCACAGACATATCAAGGTATTGTCTAAACACCATATTCATCAAATCCATAAATGAGGCAGGAGCATTTGTCAAACCAAACGACATTACCAAAAACTTACAATGACCCTAATGAGTTCGAAAAACTGTCTTCAGGATGTCATCTTCCTTTACCCTTAATTGGTGATAAACTCTGCATTGGTCACTTGCTCAACCAAAGGATTGATCGGAACTAGAGGAGCTTGAGGAGGAGCTTCTCGTTCCGCATTCCTTCTAGCATATGTTCTTTGAGTAGCCATATCTATAGAGCATCGAATAAGGATTAGGAGATAGAAATTATAGAGTTGAACTGTATCACACGACTCTAGAGTAATGAAAGAAGTAGAGTTTCCTAAACATCTTGTAGCCTCTCATTCATAAGTGTGGCGCGCTTCACACTCATGAACAAGACTCTACTCAATGTGGCTCATGAGACTTCTTAGGACCTTTATAACCTTATGCTCTAATTACCAAGTTTTTTATAACCCAAGGTAGACCGTAGTTATAACATGGCGTATAAGACCCCAAGAGGCCCCATACATGCCTCTTAGCATACAGTGTACAAGCTAATAGAAACCAAGAGATTTAAAAGATCATTTCAAAGAATAGAGTTTTATAAAACAAAATGGAATCTAACAATGTCTCAAAGCCATCTAGTACATAAGAAGTGATCGGGACGTAATCCGTACATCAAGTTCAAAATTGAAATGAAATTATACAAATGAAATAAAGGCTCGGTCCTCGAATGTATGAGGACTCACCAATCTTTAAGTCCCTACTAAATGTCCCTAGCCATGGAAGTGCGAGTCTGGAGCGTCGGACCCTACATATTAATAAGAAATGTACGCAAGAGTATGCATTAGTACTAAGATGCACTAAGTATGAAAACCTTGCATAAAACATTTGAAATCATGCTAAAAGGGACATTTTCATAGATTTGCAATGACAAGGTTAAAACATGAATGTAAAAGAGCTAGAAGACATAAGTCATAAAACATGGTCAATGTAAATAGACATCATCTTAAGTCACGTGTGAGATACTTCTTGAAGTAACCTTAGTTAATTATTGTAGGAGATTTACCTTTAACTAGCCCACACCGAAAAGGGGTATCCTACTTATCAAGGTAAGATCATGAACTTCTAGATCATGTGGATCCACTAGCTAATGTCTATCTAAGAAAATCATCATATAAGGGCACATATGTATGTGATAAAGCAATTTCTTCTAGAATCCCGACCTCTACTAATGGGAGAGCTTCCATCTCAATATTCTCTCAGTGCTAAGAATAAATCCCATGGAATAGTCATTTTCTCAACTTATCTTTATCATCGTCATATTGCCAATCCAAGATAAGTCATATGTCATCCATAGAAAGGTACAATTTAGTAACCAATCCAAGCTAGGTTTCATTAGAATAGCTCCTTAACTTGATTCAGTTTAGGTGAGAAGACCTTTCAACCTTAGAATCCTTTATGTGAGAAACCTTTCACAGTCATTAACAACAACAACATCATATATGCTTTACTCTCAAAGCAACTTACATCATTATTCATCAATTTCATTAGAATATGCATAATTCCATAATTCTCTTTACATAGTTCAAAACCCACTTCTAATCATCATAATCTAGCAAACATGTGTTAGGCATGGGTTCATGGGGGTTCATCTTAAAAACATGGAATCTTCTCAATTTATGCATAATAGATCATAAATCAATCAAATAAATTAATATTTTAAGGAACACATGACATAGAAGAAAACCCTAACTCAATTGGAGGTTTCTAACTTCATAAATTAGAGAATTTAGGAACTCCATGGAGGAAAGGGCTCCATGGATGAAGACTATCATACCTCAATGCCAAAAGCTTATCTTGAATTGTGGAATTGGAGGCTTTACTTGAAACTTTAGGTAGACTCCTTCTTCTTCCAGCTTTCTAGAGAGAGAAATCTTTTGGAGAGGAAGACTTATTCTTCTTTTGGAAAATATAGAGAATTACTTCAATTGGGGAAATTTGGGAGTAAAAACACTTATATAGGAATTCTAGGTAAGAGTAAAATGACATTGTATTAGGATAGAATAATTAGGAAAAGACCTAAAAGACCCTGATTTAAAACTGACGACCACTGCCATGGTGTCCTTCACGGCCCATCAAGGACTCCATGAGTCGTTATGGCAGTCGTGGTCCTTGTCTAGTGGTTAGGGGAGGACCTATTTTGTTGTGACTCTTCACGACCACCTTGATGGTCTGTGATGCTTACCACGGGCTGTCTAAGGGTTCATGGGAGGGGGACCGTCTTGGAAAGGTTCAAGAAACCCTCCACGAGCACCATAATGAGTCGTGGTCCCCTTCACGGCCTATCAAGGGCTCTGTGGAGGGTTCCACGACTCAGTTTGTGCTGGTGACTGCCTGCTTAGCCCCTTTCCTAGCCTTCTTGATCTTGAGGTATTGCAAAACTAGTGATCAAGCTACTTGGGTTTCAGATGATTAGACCTCCATGGATATTGTTACAGTTGATCAGAGTGCTATTCTGGTTTTGGATTAGTAAGATACTTGGGTTTCAGATGATCAAAGTGCTACAAAAAAAGCTGGTCAATTTATTTATTACAATCATGAGAATCCCATTGCTATCACCATGATTGAGGTTGTGGATTCTGATTTAAAGTGTCTAGTGGATAGTGAAAATGAATAGACTACTCTAACAAACACAAAATCCCTGGATCCCATTTTTGATGTGTGTAGTCTAAATACGTCTGGTAGTAAAAACATTATTGATGATGACTACATGTAGGTTGTCTCAGAAGAGGATCATAATGATATTTCTGAAGAAGAAAAAGATTCACCAGAAATCAAAGATGATGCACATGCCATTCAACTTATTGAGACATTTGGTTCTACTTTTCAGATGCAAAAACTTGCGGATGAGCAAAGACTTTCACCCAGGGGTACTCTTATGTTTTCACCAGGGTTTGGGACCGCCCCCATCAACCAGGACCAGACAGAAGAGGAAACTCAAACTTTCTCATGATTAGTATACTCATATGGAATGCAGGGGGCATCAAGACCCTGGGTGCTTTGGAGAAACCTAAAGCTCTCAAACAGATTCATAAACTTTCAGCTATTGCCATTCTTGAGCTTTTTTTTTTTTTTTTTTTTTTTTTTATGATAACACTTATATTCATCTCTTCACAAACTACTTGAATTTGCACAAATCTATATGCAATGACAATGAAAAATTTTGGGGTTTTTTTTGGAACAATGATATTGATGATGTTCTTATTAACTCGAATGAGCAGTAGATGACTTGTGAGTTTATACATGTTATGTGTGTGGAGAGCTACATTATTTCGTTTATTTATGCTAAATGTCGAGATAAACATCAAGCTTTTGTTTAGGATACCCTTAGGCATAGATCAACTACTACTAGTCCTTGGTGTATGACTTCACGTATCAGGACACCACTTCGGTTCAAGTGCCAACGATTGTGTGTAGTGATATAACCCAACCAAGGGTTGCGATCATTCCCACAGGGAGTAGTTTTGAGAATTAATAGAAAAATAAAATCATGTTCTAGTTAATCATAGCTGTAAATATTAACGAATAAAAACATACTAAATCTAAGGGGTGATGCAAGCGTCAATTATCAATGGGGGTTTGTATTAATTAACAACTAAAAAGAGCAAAAATATAAGGAAACGAGATAGGGCGACGAGATTCTTGGGATGTGATAGGAATATGGGATAAAAGACATTATCGGGTAAATGCTATTGATAGTCCATCATTGAATATTTGTAACTAGGCTAGACTTTAGTGAGGGTAAATTCTCTCTCGAGCAACTTACCCCGAATCAACTCAGTTTCTCTGGAACACCGAGTTTCCGCTTTCAAGCATAGCCTCCACCTTATCCCATTCACTCTCGCAAGCTGAAAGTGTGGGAGAGGGCCTAGGATTCACTCTCTCGAGCTAAACCCACGACGACCCAATAACCACCGGCTATCGATTTAGTAGTCTTAGTTCTAAACCTCTCTCTCTCGCAAGCCAAATCACTAAGATGAAATCGTATTTGCAATGACAATCTCATTAAGGTCAAACTCAACTACTAAACGAAATCACATTTAAACAATTGATATACCAACAATAAGCAACACCCAACAATAAATTTAACCCATATTCACAAAATCACACCCTAAGAATTGGGGTTTTAGCTAGGCATAAAGCAAAGGAAGAAAATGATACCAAATAGAAGTAACATCAACTAGGTATGATTTATTTTCACTTTAAACTAGTCTAAGATGAAGAATCTTCAACACCCACTTCTAATTTCTTGGAATTGGAAGTCTTCAAATCTTCAAAAGCTAAGAACAAGGTCTCTCTACTTGAAACTTAGAAAAATAAAGTGTTGTATTTGAAATTGCATTCTAAAATAAAAATTTAAACTAGTATTTATAATTGTATAAAAATGTGCTGCGAAGGATTACTCAGCGCAGTTAGTCGGGATCACTGATGCACTCGACGATCCGCCCTTTAGTCTGCTTCATCGCCTTTCAACTCTTTCCTTCAGCATTTTTGTGTTCTGAATTATTGGGTGATATAGTACTACTTCGCAGAACTGTTTGGTGACACGCCGACTACTCATTTTCATCGTCGACTTGATCTTTTCCTTCAGGGCTCAGGACACTGGAATAAAAGACGATCTCCAGTCTGATCGGCGACTCGCCAACTCGGATAGGCGATATGCAGGCCCTCATTTCTTCGTTCTTTTCATCCGCCTTGTTCCTTCTTGCCAAGTAGTGTCCATGCTTTGCCTCAAACTCGAAATATGTGAAACTTAAGGATTTACATTAGATATTGAGATAAAATATGCATTGAGGACACTAATTCTATCAAAATATAACCCTAAATGAGTCTAATTTGTGGACTCATCAACACCCCCCAACTTAATCTTTTGCTTGTCCTCAAGTAAAACTCAAGTTCAATAGTTCAAAAATGATGTCTCAATTAGTGCTACACAAGACTCAATCATGAATGTGCACAACAAGACTCAACTTACTCATGCAAGGATCAATTGTATACTCAAAGACTCAAGTTGTGACACACTATTATCAAAGATTCTCAAGCTCACTATACTTGCTTCAAATGCAAGTACGAGATCAACAAAGGTATTCGAATTCCCTCACACAAAGAATGATTCCACATTCACACTCAATAGTTTAATCAGTTAATGTTTCGGAATCCAATGCAATGCTCACTTTCACAAAGAAGAACACAATGCATGCTTTCACCCATAGGTTTGCCCGTATTTTCCAATCAACAATTGTTCCAGCTCACTGAAGATCGAAAAGGTCTTTTCAAGGCTTGTAATGGGGCTGAGTGCAAAGGTATGATCATTTAGGCTTAGTGACTTTCATCTTCGTGAAGTGTGGTTCTTTCAACACTCCCTTTCCTCCTCTTTCGTCATTTTCTTTAGTGCTCACAAGTCATCCCATTATTCACTTCCATTGACTGTTCGAAACCCCCTTTTTTTTTATATTTCTCACAACTTTATTTCACAACTTTTTCTCTTTCTTTTTCTTTTTTTTCTCTTTTTTTTTTTTTTGTATGGAGGGGTTCTATTTTTCTCAACACCATGGGTTAAAGGGGGCTTTTCTTGCACATCTTGACTTGCCTTATTTTTTCACCACACCCCCAACTTAGGATTGTGGCCTAAGTTGACCATTCAATCAAACACAATTCAAGAGGATTATAGGTACCAGATTAAGAAAGGTCATGTTTTCATCAAGTTTCTTCCAAAGAAAGGTAAGGCTCAAGGGGTGTTTAAAAGAGGTTCACACACTCACAAGGTAGGCCACAAAAGAGGTATATGTCAAATTGGCTCACACTCTTCAAAGTTGCCCAAGATCATATTAAGAGATAGCCTTACTTAGTCGACCAGACCAACGGGGCAAATTCTAGGTGTTATCATGCATGGTTCATAGTAAGCTCATCATCATACAAGGCATCGACACCAAAGTCAAACAAGACTCCACACTTTCGCTAGTGTGCAACGTTCATCACAAGAGAATCAATTCGATAATTGGCTAGTCACAATGAGATGCAAAGAGTTCACATATTGACTATGTAACTTCAATTGGTCTCATCTTAGCCGCACATTCATGTTTGTTCGATTAAGAGCACTATTCAAGTCATCGGTATTGATCAAAACCGATACTCAAATTTGCAAGAGAACAACCACATTCAATACATACAAGAGGTGGCAAATTTTTTTTTTCCGAAAGGGTCAAAAATCATTTTCAATTAAAAACAAGGAGCCACAAGCTCAAACCTTCCACAAAAAGTAGTGTATAACATAATTAAAGATTTCAACCCAAAAATATAAACAAAAAAAATATGAACAAAGGTGGGCCTCACCCCACCACAAACAAAAATCATTTGTCCTCAAATGCAAATAAACAAGTCCAAAAGTAAAAACTAAAGTAAGATAGAGAGGGAGGCATAGAGGGGATCTTGTCTATGCAGTCGCTCCATCTGTCGGGGGTTCAGTGCTCAGTGTATCAATTTGGACTTGGGCTTCAGTGGCCGGAGTAACCTCAGAAGGAATAATAATGCCAGATCCATTAGGAGCTGCTGTGGACCTCTTAGTCGGCGATGTATGGATCACCGGCTGCACAATCGTCTCCACCAGATCTGGCAAATCTCTAAATATGCTATCCTCTTAGCTCTCTATTATATCATCATCGTGCACCACCATCTTCTCCTCGTTGGTCTCTGCATCCAACTCTTGATCTGTTGTGCCATCCCTCTATACTTCTACGGTGGTAGCTGGAGGAATCACTGAAGTCTCTGGGGCATCCATGTCATCTACAGCCTACATCAATGAAATGAAGTCGGTTGACTTCAAATACTCTACTTCCTTTCTCAATTTTGTTACCTCGGCCTTTAAAGGCGGAACCTCGAAGGTCTCCCTTTGTATCCTCTCACAAGCTGTGACTCTAGTAGCCAGATCATCAACAAAAGCTTGGAGGGGGGTCAGTGCAGCTAAAATAACACTCTCAATTATCCCAAGGATGGATCTCTCCAATTGAGTTGCCCTCACATCAGTTGAATAGGCTAAATTCCCCATCTTCAGGATCATCGCTGAGTAATCTTGACTGGTTGGGATGAGGTGGAGGTGCCTGGAATCTGTGAAGAAGTAGAAGTGGCAGAAGCACTTGACGGCCCAGAGGTCGGAGTAGGCGAATATGCCTCTGCAGGTAACGAGTCAACATCAACCTCTGCAGAAATGTCTGCTAGAGCTGCTCTCCTTTTGTCCACTTCCTCTCGTGTGTACTTGGCCTCAATACACCAGATGCTAGTGGACGATGAAGGGGTGACCTCAATATCTCTCGTGGTATCTTGGGGTACTCCAGCATGCCGGTACAACTCAGTATTCAGGACTAGAAATGGAAGAGAAGTCTGTCTCTGCTTAGCTCTCATGACCATCTCCTGTGAAATCAATACTCCTAGGTCGATGTGCCTCCTAGACATGATAGAACCAAGGCAAGTTGCTTTAGGATGGCGTAAAAATGGACTCATTCTGGGATGGTATTATGGTGTTGCTGATAAAGCTAAACTAGAACCTGGGAGCAATACTCAAGTCCTTTTTCTTAATAGGGGCCCCTGCCTCGATCCATCTCGGGGTGGTGTCAGAAATCAGAGGGGCCAACCAACCCTTCAAGTCATCTAGGGATTGAGCAATGGGCAATCCTTCGTAAGGAAGTGAAGAGTGCAGCGGTCTATCTAATATAATGTTAATATATTCACTACTGCACCCAACTTCCCTGCCTCTGACCATGACCGACTTCACCGGTCTAAACTCACTCGCCTTCTTCTTACTGTTGGGTACCAACTCCCATAAGCTATATAGAATTCTCGAACCCAGGTAGGAATGTAAGGGCCTCGGGGCCTAGTGAACTACTCTAACTAATGGTAGCGAAGGGTCTCCCTTACTTCTGAATACTTCCCGTCAAAGCCTTTTGTTGAAAGTAGCTTCTCCTCGAGGATGGTTCGCAAACTATCACCTTTTAATCTATTTTGGGGCATGGGAGGAGGAACGACAGGAGGCATGGTGGTCACAGGAGGTGCCTGAGCTGGCACTAAGTCTGGGTTGAGATCTAGCACGGATCTCATCCCTTCTAGAGATCAAAGGTTGGTTATCTTAAGGCTTAGATAAATCAGTCCGGGTGTCAACAACTACTCTCTTAGATGTGTGCTTTTTTTGTTTGCTTTTGTCTCCCGGTGGGAGTTCTTGTCTTCTCTTCTTTGGAAGATTTGATCTCCCTTCATTTATGTTAATACCCTGTGCTTTACCATATCAATAAAACATCAAAAAGAATTTAGAAATGATTCAATTAAGAGCACAGAAAAATAGCTGCAGATAGACTCGTAGATCTTCGTTGGTAAACTAGATCGGGCTCGCCGAAAGGATTGGCCAGAGATTTTTAGCAAGTTGGCGATAGGAGGACCCTTTTGGTGAATCACCGACTAATTTTCGTGAGCAAGGGTTCGTCCGCCGAAAGTCATAGTGCAATCAAGGGCTCAGTGGTGCAGACAAAGGGCGATTAAGAGTACTTTTGGCGAGTTGCCGAATACTTTTGGCAAACCCTGGCTTCTCGCCAAAAATTGCAAAAACCAATAACACATATAGCATGAAATTAAGGGCGAGATGGGGACATTAGGCGAGCCGTCGAGTGGTTTGGTGAGCTCGACCTAGCTCGCCAACGACTCAACGTGCCAATTTTCAACCAAACATCTCGAATTCAACCCCGCAACCCCTGAAAATAAAATCAAAGCATGCACTAATTTAATTAAGCTCAGATCCATAACACCCATAGCCCCGGGATTTTCAGACTTTTCTTGGTTTTGCCAAATTTGGCCATTTGACGACTTTTTCCCTTACGAAAGGTGTCACCCACTCCATCATTGTGCAATTTATGCCATTTAGCACAAATACGGGTTGATCAGACTTCACCCAACAAATCTAATCAACATGCAAGCATACCCTCACAAAATTTAACTCAATTTAAGGCACAAAAATACGGGAATTCGACGATCAAAACAATACGAGCTAGATTATCAAATTAAAACTGGCATTTAAGCATTCTAATCCTATTAGAGAGGCCCAGCACATGACAATACATATGATCATTGCAAATGAGTACCAGATTTTTGAAAGTAATCTCAGGGTTCGGAAAACCAACCTTTGTGCCTATTAAAGTACTTTGAAATGCTAGGTGGCAATGAAATCCCAATTTCGAGCACTAATCAACAAACAAAATACTTATGGAATATAAAAATATTGAAAATACTAACTTGGTGTGAATTTATGAAGTTTGAAACCGAGGGAAAGTGAAGAGTTTGAAACTTTAAAACTTTTGGCCCTTAATAACCATCCAGTTCACGTCCATTCGCTAACGTTAGTTGTATTCGCTGATCCACTTGGTGACACGCCGAGTGGTCATTTACCCCACCGACTTTTACAGGACCTTTAGTTGCTTGGGGGTTCAAACGGCGGGCAACATTGGGGTCGCCGACCAGTTCGACGATTCGTTGAATGGAACTTTTAGCTCGCCAAACGCAATTTCCACACACTTTCCACACTTTAACCTGTACATTCAACACACCATTATTTCTAAAACAAAAATTTAAAGTATTAAAGGGTTTTGGGTTGCCTCCCAAATAGCGCCTTAGTTAACGTCGTGGATCGATGCAAGTTAACACCTAATCCTCATCTTCGGAGTCAGCCATGGTGTCATTAGGCGACTCCTCGCTGAAGGGGAAAGTGCTTGTCCTTTTTCATGGACTGCTCTTCCAATTCCATGACTTTCTTGGTCAAGAAATTCAGCTGAGTTAACATTGTAGCCCACTCTTGTTTTCTCTTTGTTTTCTTGTTGGTCTTAACCATGTTGTCGAGAAGTTTGGCTACTATTTCATAGGGTCGTTGTAGCAAGCAACCCTCAAAAAGTTGGTCAGTGGTACGTCTATTTTTGGGTCCAAGACCCCTATTGAAGCACTCTAATAGCACTTCATCAGACATCCCATGATTTGGGCATGGGTGTAGCATTGCCTAGAATTTCAGCCACATCTCTTGGATGGTTTCACCTCCTACTTACTTGAATGTCAGGTGATTGTCCCTAAGGTTCAACAATTTCAGAAGAGGGTGATCCGTTTGATACCCATAACTTTCATTCTCACTCATTTTTCTTGAAATAGTTACACAAACAAACAAAACAAAACTAAAAATTAAGTAAGTAAAACTACGACTAAGAAGAACAAAAATTTTAGTATACTAAAAATTCTCAACTAATACCACTCCCCGGCAGCGGTGCCATTTTGACTTCAAGTATCAGGACACTACTTCGGTTCAAGTGCCAATGATCGCGTATAGTGATATAACCTAACCAAGGGTTGGGATCATTCCCACAGGGAGTGGTTTTGAGAACTAATAGAAAAATAAAATCAAGTTTTAATCAATCATAGCTGTAAATATTAACGAACAAAAACATACTAAATCTAAGTGGTGACACAAGCGTGAATTATCAATGGGGGTTTGTATTAATTAACAACTAAAAAGAGCAAAAATATAAGGAAACGAGATAGGGAGATGGGATTCTTGGGATATGATAGGAATATGGGATAAATGACACTATCGGGTAAATGATATTGATAGTACATCGCTGAATATTTGTACTAGGTTAGACTTCAGCGGGGGTAAATTCTCTCCCGAGCAACTTACCCTGAATCAACTTGATTTCTCTCGAACACGGAGTTGCCACTTTTAAGCACAACCTCCGCCTTAGCCCATTCACTCTCTAGAGCTGAAAGTGTGGGAGAGGGCCTAGGATTCACTCTCTCAAGCTGAACCCTCGACGACACAAAACCACTGACTATCGATTTAGTAGTCTTAGTTTTAAAACCTCTCTCTCGAGCAAGCCAAAAACACTAAGATGAAATCATATTTGCAACTACAATCTCATTAAGTTTAAACACAACTACAAATGAATCACATTTAAACAACGAATATACCAACAATAAGCAACACCCAACAGTAAATTTAACCCATATTCACAAAATCACACCCGAAGAATTGGGGTTTTAGCTAGACATAAAGAAAAGGAAGAAAATGATACCAAATCGAAATAACATCAACTGGGTATGATTTATTTTTACTTTGAATGAGTCTAAGATGAAGAATCTTCAACACCTACTTCCAATTTCTTGGAATTGGAAGTCTTCAAATCTTCAAAAGCTAAGAACAAGGTCTTTCTACTTGAAACTTAGAAAAATAAAATGTTGTATATATGAAATTGCATTCTAAAATAAAAATTTAAACTAGTATTTATAGTTGTCTAAAAATGTGCTGCGAAGGATAACTCAACGCAGTTAGTCGCGATTGACATCAGCGATCGCCCTTTGGTCTGCTTCATTGCCTTTCAGCTCTTTCCTTTAGTATTTTTGCGTTCTGAATTATTGGGCGATATAGTATTGCTTCGCAAAACTGTTCGACGACATGCCGTCTGCTCCTTTTCATCGCTACTTGATATTTTCCTTCAGGGCTTAGCACACTGGAACAAAAGGCGATCTCCAGGTCCATCGGCGAGTCACCAACTGGGCTCGGTGATTTGTAGGCCCTTATTTCTTCGTTCTTTTCATCCGCCTTGTTCCTTCTTGCCAAGTAGTTTCCATGCTTTGCCTCAAACTCCAAATACCTGAAACTTAAGGACTTACATAAGATATTGAGATAAAATATGCATTTGAGGACACTTATTCTATCACAATATAGCCCTAAATGAGTCCAATTTGTGGACTTATTAGTGTACAGTTGGCAATTTCAATGTTATCACTACTCTAGAGGAAAAGCTTGGGGGGTGTTCTGTATAGACTGAGAAAGAGCTATGAGTTTCTAATCATTATTGAGAAGTGTTGGTTCATTGACGTAGTTCAATGGGAGAGGTTTGAAAGATGTACACACTTCAACCACTCTCATATCACGACCCTCTCCAATGTATACTTTCTAACCTTTGGCCGTTAACTTTAAATTTTACCCCCTTTTCATATTTAATTTCAATTGCCCCATTCCCATACACTCTAGTGATCGTGTTCGGGCCAGTCCATTTTGACTTTGGTTTGCCTGGAAAGAGTTTCAACCTAGAGTTGAAAAGAAGGACTAGCTCACCCACACTAAATTTTCTATGTATGATTTTGGCGTCATGCAAACTTTTTACTTTCTCTTTTTAGAGTGCAAAGCTCTCATATTCTTGTATTCAAAACTCATCCAACACAAGAAGTTGTTCAACAAATTCTTTAGCTACCACTTTCTAATTCAAATTCATCCTCTTCTTCAATGCCCATAATGCTTTATGCTCTACCTAACCGGAAGATAACACACCTTCCCAAATAACATATTGAATGGAGACATGCCAATAGGATATTTGAATGTTGTGCGATAAGCCCAAAGTGCATCATCAAGATTGGTAAACAATCTGTTTGGTGAACATTTACCATTTTAGATATGATGCTCTTTATCTCTCGATTGGACACCTCAACTTGTCCACTAAATTACGGATGGTATGGTGTGCGAGACTTTGTGTTTGACCCCTTACTTAGGGAAAAGTGCCTCAAATTGGTTATTGCAGAAATGCGAGCCACCATCACTTATAATGGCCCTTGGGGTTCCAAACCATGTAAAAACTTATTTTGTTAAGAATTTGGTGACGCTTCTCTCTTCATTGTTGGGTAAAGCTATTGCCTCCACCAACTTGGACACATAATCGATTTCAACTAAAATGTACTTGTTCCCAAAATTTCTAGGGAACGGACCCTTGAAACCGATTCCCTAAACATGAAATAACTAAATTTGAAGAATTTTATGACAACAACAATTCATCGCTCCTAGAGATACTCGCTTGGATTTGACATTGAACACAACATTTACTAATGGCATGGGCATCTCTAAACATAGTAGGCCAATAGTAACCACATTGTAACACTTTTGAAGATGTATGAACTCCCCCATGATGTCCACCTGCCGACAAAGCATGGTAGGCTTCGAGTATTTCTTGCACTTCTTCTTCGGGCACACAATGCCGATAGTATTATCAGCACACCCTCCTAAAGAGGAAAGGTTCATCCTATATATACTTCTTCACATTAAATAAAAATTTCCGCTTCTAATAGCTACTCAAATCATCTGGCAGCAACCCACTTACAATGAAGTTCACAGAATCAACATACCAAGGGACATAGGTTTGAGAAATTATCATTTCCAATTCATTAGGGAAATAATCATCAATATCTCGTCCCTCAACCACTTTAAGATCCACTTCAAGCTTTGATAGGTGGTCAGGCTCTTGGTTTTCATACCACTTTCTATTTTTCACTTTGAAATCAAATTCTTAAAGGAGAATCATCCATTGAATCAACCTTGGTTTTTCCTCTTTCTTTGCCATTAAGTACCATAGAGCGGCATGATCAGTATGCACAACCACTTTGGTACCCCATAAATAAGCTTTAAGCTTATCAAACCCATATAAAACAAAGAAACAACTCTTGCTTAGTGACAGTATAATTATTTTGAGCATAATTCAATGTTTTGCTAACATAGTAGACAAAATGGAAGAATTTTTTTTTGTATTGCCCAAGATCAACTCTAAGTGCCAATCTACTAGCACCGCACATCATTTTGAATTGAAGATTTAAATTGGGGGCTATGACAATAGGGGCTGAGATAAGTTTCTCTTTCAAACACTTGAAAGCTTCCATGCACGCATCATTAAATTCAAACACGCTTTCCTTTTTAATAAGCTTACACAATAGAATAGCAATCTTGGAGTCTTCAATGAACCGCCCATAAAACCCATCATGGCCAAGAAAACTTCTTACTCCCTTTACTGAAATTTGGGGAGATAATTTTTCATTTACTTGGATTTTAGCTTGATCAACTTCAATCCCATCCCCATAAATTTTGTGCCCAAGCACAATTCCTTCCTTAACCATGACATGGAATTTCTCCCAATTAAGAACACAGTTGGAGTCTACACATCTTTCAAGTACCATCTCTAAGTGCTTCAAGCACTTTTTGAATGAGTCTCCCACAACCGAAAAATCATCCATGAATACTTCCATAGAGTTCTGTACCATATCCATAAATATTTATAACTTGCACCACTGGAAAGTGAGTAATATGTTACACAACCCAAAGGGCATTTTCTTGAAGGGTAAAGTCCCATAAGGGCACGTGAAAGTCATTTTCTCATGATTTTCTAGTGCAGTGGAGATTTGGTTGTATCTAGAATACCCATCAAGAAAGCAATACCATCCCTTGCACATAAGCCTATCAAGTGTTTGATCATTAAATGGCATATGGAAATGATCTTTGTTGGTCCATAAGTTTAATTTCTGATAGTCCACACACACGTGCCACCTGGTCATGGGCATAGTGGCAACAAGTTTAGCCATTTTATTTGAGACTACCATTATGCCACCTTTCTTAGGAACACAATGGACCGGACTTACCCATTGGTTGTCCGCAATTGAAAAAAAAACTCCTGCGTCCAACAATTTATGATATACTTATTCACCACTTCTTACATAGGAGAATATAATTGCCGTTATTGCTCAATGCTTTGTTTGCCTCTTCAACTAAATTTATTTTATAAGTGCACACACCCAGAAAAATTCCCACGATGTCAGCAATTGACCACTCCAAGGCCCTAATATGCCTTTCCAACACCATGAGTAAATATTCCACTTTCCATTCTTCAAGATCACTCAAGATAATAACCAATAGTGTTTTATTGGCTCCCAAGAAATCATATTTGAGATGAGGAGGAAGTTCTTTCAATTCTTATTTTGGTGGCTCAATAATAGATGGCTTGGCTAGTGGCACTTCTCTACTAGACAAAGCAAGGTCAAGCTTATTTCGGAACAAAGTGTGTGAGCTGACACCCACAAGAGCACCCACAACTTCATTATAGTCGCTTATTTTAGCTTAGTCATAATTAAGTAACACAACTTCCACTGATTCTCCACTTTATGTAGTTTCCCTAATACTTACTACAACTTCATCAATCTAATCCAAGTGAGACACGACGTGCATATCACTTGGATATTTGATCGACTTATGACTATTGAAACTAACAAGTTCGTCATTAACTTGGAACTTCAAATCACCACCTTCCACATCAACCAAAGCTCTGCCCGTGGCCAAGAATGGTCTACTAAGGATAATCGGCAAATCAATATCAATTTCACAATTAAGCATTGCAAAATCAGCGGGAAACACAAACTTGTCTACCTTCATCAAGACATCATAGACCACACCAACCAGGCTCCTTATTAAACGATCAACCATCAAGAGCTTCATGTTTGTTAGTTTTGGTTCATCAAGTCAAAGCATAGTAAATATCATCAACAACATCAAATATATGCTTGCACTAAGATCACACAAGGCTTTTGTGAAAGTGCATGCACCAATGATACATGGGATAGTGAAAGCTCCTAGATCATTTTTCTTGAGGGCTATATTCTGTGTCATCACTGCACCACACGTTTGTGGCATTTCAATTATTTCACAATCTATCACCCTCTTCTTTGTCACCAATTCTTTCATATATTTGGCATAATTGTCACGACCCAAGGTAGCCCCTAAGCGTAACATGGCGTATAGGACCCCAAGAGGCCCCATACAAGACATTTTGCATTCATCATATAAGATAATAGAATACAAGAGATTAAAAGATAGTCTCAACATATAAGAGTTTTATAGAGAAAAGTGAAAGTCTAAACATCATCTCAAAGCCATCTAGTATATATGATAGAACGGGGCGTAGCCCGTACATCAAGTTCCAAAACTGATAGTAAAGACAAAAAGGGAAATTAAGCTTGGTCCTCAAAATATGAGGACTCACCAATCTTCAATCTTGAGATTCCTAACCACGGAAGTACGAATTTGTAAGGTCGATTTAGGGAAAAATATAGGCAAGAGTATGCGTTTGTACAAAATTTGTACCAAGTATGATAGCTATGCATAAAAAATTTGAAAACATGCTCAAAAAGGTATATCTTCATGGTATGCAAAGACCAAGCTAAAACATGATATAAAAAGGCTAGAAGACATAAGTCATAAAACATGGTCAATGAAATTAGGAATCATCTCAAATCAGTTGTGAGATACTTATTCAAGTAACCTTTGCTCATTATTATGGGAGGTATACCTTTAACTGACATATAAGACCATGTGAGCTATCAACACAGTATCCGGTGTCTACCCCACATCGAAAAGAGGTTTCCTACTAGCTAAGGTAAGGCCATGAACTTCTAGCTTATGTGGATCCACTACCTAATGTCTATATAAGACAATCATCCCATGGGGGCACATAGGTATGGGAAAAAGAGATTCCTACTAGAAACCCAGCCCCCCCTAACAGGAAAATTCCCATCTCAATATCCTCTCAGTGCTAAGCATAAATCCTACGAAATTGTCATTTTCTTAACTTGTTCTTATTATCCATGGAAGGGCACGCCATATTGCCAATCCAAACTAAGTCATATGTCATCCATGGAAAGGTACAATTAAGTAGCCAATCCAAGCTATGTTTCATTAGAATAATTGCTTAACTTTGATTCATATTAGGTGAGAAGACCTTTAAACCGTAGAATCCTTAATGTGAGAAAACCTTTCACATTCATGCATGAGGTAGTTATGTGAGTAATGCTTTCATAACAATTAACCATAACAACAACAACATATATGCTTTTATTCTCAAAACAATTTGCATCATAGCTCATCAATTCTACAATAATATGCATAATTCCGTAATTCACCTTTCATAGATCAAAACCCACTCCCAATCATCCATATCTATAAAACATGGGTTAAGCATGGATTCATGGGGATTCATCTTAAAATCATGAGATTATATCAATTAATGCATAAAATTTTATAAATCAATTAAGTAAATCAACATTGAAATCAACCCATGACATGAAAGAAAAACCCTAACTCAATTGGGGATTCCTAACTTTGTAAATTGGAGAATTTAGGAACTCCATGGAGGAAAGGTCTCCATGGATGAAAATTATCATACCTTAATGCAAAAAGTCGGCCTTCAATGGTGGAATTGGACACTTGACTTTAAACCCTAGGTTGCCTCCTTCTTCGTCAAGCTTTCTAGAAAGGGAAATATTTTGGAGAGGAAGACTTGTTCTTCTTTTTGGAATTTGAGAGAATAATTTCATTGGGAAAATTTGGGGGTAAAAATATGTATATTAGGTGAAGGATAAAACAACATAGTATTAGGCTAGAATAATCAGGTAAAGACCCAAAAGCCCCTAGGAAAATAACTGCCGACTCTACCAACGGCTAGATCTACTGTCTGTAGGTCCAGCCACGAACCGTATTGGTCTACCATTGGTGAATACAAAAACCACTACATGTGGATCCCAAACGACAGACAAGACCTACGACGCGTGGGTCCATTGATGGACTATGGACCATGGTCGTAGGTCACAACTTTTACCTCATAAGTATTCTATGTTCGAGACTCACCTACGAACCCTAGTGATGACTCATACATTGAATGACGAAAAGTCCTTGTGAATCGTAAAAAAGTACTAAAACTTGTAATTTTTGGAACATGGGCTGGCCAACCACAGGCCTACCTATGGTCCGTATGTCAGACGACGGACCATTGGTGGCGTCCGTTGATTTTGGCACCAAATTTCTGAAGGACTACAATCTCTCTCCTTCTAAATTCGAGGTGTTACAATATCTCCCCCTGGGGAACTGATAACGCTCGACTACACTTCATCTGATTCTAAGTGTAGGCGATCGCAATTAAGTATAAACCCAACTAAGAGTTGGGGTCGATCCCACAGGGAGTGACAAAGTCAAGAGTTCAATTACGAAGTGAAATGACTGTTCTAATTGCTTGTAGAAGTAGACATTTTCGAAAATATTAAAGTAAATGGCAGGGGTTTGAATATTAATGCCAATTGGGGGAGGGAGGGATTATAGTGAACAATTAACAATTACGAACGCACGTCAGAATCAAGTAGAAAGGGATCCTTGGTAGTGTGATCGATTGAATGCCAAATTCTCTATGTTGTTCATTATTATGTACTAAAAGTCATTGAATCTTAGTGGGTCGGCTATACTCTAAGTGAATGTAATACCCTAGAAACTAGTAGACCAAAATAAAGTTTCAAGCTAGGGTTCTAGAGTTTGATGTATGTGGATTAGAATCATAGATGAGACTTCCCGTACTTAGAATGAGGGGTTTAGGGGTTAAATGTCAAGGCATGTGTTACACCCCGTAGTTTAGAAGACCATTTAAGATTTTATTGAGGGTTGCAAGGGCAAGTGCCAAGGCAAAGGGGCAAAGCCTAAGCCAAAGGCTAAGGCTGCCCCAAGCTTGGAGCACACTGCCTCAAGTCCACGACCACCACTATGGCAGTGGTGTGGACCACAGCTCGTGGTGTGGTTCGTGAGGCCAAGGCAATAGCTCCCTAAGGGCTGCCTCAAAGTGTCTTACCTTCACGATCAACTTCATGACCATTGGTCTTGACCACAGTTCGTGGGAAGGCTCATGAAGATGCCTTAGAATGAAGGAAGCCAAGACACTTTAAGCCAAGTACTGCCCCATGTTCACGACCACCTTCACAACCAGTGGTCTTGACCATGATTCATGAGAGGGGTATCATGAAGTCGCCTTAGGTTTGTGGGGAGGCAAGGCCTTGAGGCCAAGCCACTGCCTAGGGACCACGACTATCACCATGACTAGTGGTCTTGACAACGGATCGTGGGAGGTCTCGTGGTCATGCCTTAGATTTGTGGAGGCCAAGACACCAAGCCTTTGCCACCATCCAAGAACCACAGGCAGGACCACAGCTCGTGGTCTTGACCATGGCTCATGAGCTCTTCTCGTGGTACTTGGGAGTGGGCTGCCTAGTGAGGTGTTGTTTAGTAAATTCCTTTTTAATTAGTTTTAAGTGGGGGTCATTTTATATGGATTTTATACACCTATATAAAGTATTCTAAGTGATTAACCATCCGAACTAAGTCATTAATTCTAAAACCCCAAAAGATCCCAAAGTTCTTCCTCTCAAAATATTTCTCTCTCTAGAAAACCCAAGAAGAAGAAGATAAGGAAGCTAGGTCGAAAATCCCTCCATTGTTGAAAGCTTAGAAGGGATTTGAATCAAGGTATGTTAGCTTGTTCATCTATGGGTTCTTCCACCCATAGAGACCCTTAGTTTTCCCCCAATTGTGAAGGTAAAACCTAATCTAAGCTAAGGTTTCTTCCTATGTTGTGGGTAGTGATGGGTATGAGTCCAAATGAGTGGATAATACCCAATTATGATTGATTTAATTATGATATTATGATGAATTTATGTGAGTTCCATGTTACCTTAGTCTAATTGATGAAGTTGAACTATGCAGGTTATTGCCATGGAAGGTGAAATTGAAGGTCAAGGTGATCTTCTAGAATTAATGCTTTGACTAGTAATTGTCTAAGGTTAGAAACCTATATACATGAATTGAACTAGAATAATGTGAATATGATGGGTCTTTATTTGTAATGCTTGAGATTGATCTTACATGATGAATTATGACTAAAATCACCTAGTAATGAAGAATGTGGTTGAATGTCTTGTGACATAGATATGAATGATGATAGAATGAAGTAAAACTTTGAGAGTAAGGCTTGTACTCATGAATGTTGAATCACTTGGGCTTTGAGAGTAAAGTTAATGTGATGTATAGAAGTCTAATAGGTAGAATTGTGGTGAAAGGCCTATACTCACCTAACCTACCTTATGAATGCTTGAAAGTATAAAGTGATAGAATCACTTAAACATGGATTGGTTGTCAAGGACATCCTTCCATGAAACATGAATGTTAAGCAAGGCTTAATAGTGAATCTAGGGGTATATGCTTGGCCCCTAGTGGATATTGACCAAGAGATGGGGTGTCACACAAGATAGGGTCCGGGCTCCAAGTTAAAAGGACCATACCTAGTTGATGCGAGGACTATCCTAGTTAAAGGGGGAACTCTTACGTAGTAGAGTGTGAGTATTACCAAAGTTATGTCTCATGAGATGGAAGCCTTCACATAGTGGAGTTAAGGTTTCTAGTAGCAATCTCCATATCCAATGAACTAAGATATGCTTGAAGAAGCATCTCATAGTGTTCAAAAGCATAAATGAAGTAAGACTTACTTAAGGAAGTACCTCAGAGTGTTCAAGAGTATAAATGGACTTAGACATGCTTAAGGTAGTATCTCATAGGGTCCATGTTAATAATGAACTTACACATGCTTAAAGAAATGTCTCACAGGGTTCAACCTAATAATGAACTAAGATGTGCTTAAGGGAGTACCTCATAGTGTTCTAAAGTTAAAGAGAGGAACTAGGTTCCAAACTAAGAAGTATTAGTATGAGGACCTAAAAGTAGTACTTAGAATAGTATTATGGGATGCTACTCATGCATGGCACAAGTATGCCTTAGGGTTTTTCAAGAAAGAGTTCTTTTGAGTGATGTATCTTGAGTAGGATTGTGCTATAGTTGCCTTCCTTGTTAGTAGTGAGTAAAGGTGAGAGATTTACTTGGTTATAAGAAGTAACCTAATAATGAGACCAAAGGAGGGTAAGTATGAGTAGGATGACTTCAAGGCTATGCTTAGGGTGAATGGTACTATGGGATGCCTTTCATGCATGCACAAGTGTGCTTTACGGTTACTTAGGGGTATATTACTCCAATAGAGTGAAAGACTAAGATTTACCATGCATATAGACTATGATTAATATGACCAAAAAATAGATACTTAGCTTGGATGGAAGTATTATGGGGTGCTATTAATGCATTGCACAAGTATGCTTTGGAGGTTACTTAAGAATAGTTCTATTATGGTATAGATGACTAAAGAATTAATTAAATACTTATATGATGATTATGTTGGAGACTTTGCTTATTATGATGATATTGTCTCTTATGATTGTAGTTTATGTTTCATGAAATATTTCATATGATTTTGGACTATGTCTTATATTGACTAACCCTTATGTCATGCTCTTATGATTATGCTAGCTAACATATTTATACATTTTGTACTAATGCATACTTTGACTACATTCTAATCAAATGTAGGGTTCGGAGATTTGAGACCCAATCTTGAAGCTAAGTTTCCAAGGAGCAAAGGAGTGAAGATTTGGTGAGTCCTCATAGCTTCGAGGAAAAACCCATTATTTTTCCTTTATGTATTTTATTTTCATGTTAAGAATATTGTATGGGCTTTGTCCCAAGACTTTTATTCTAAAGTTGTATTAGCTGGTTTGAGACAAAAGTGTAGTAAAGACTTCCACTTTCTTTTATGAAATTGTATGGATAAAAGTTTTTAAATTTTCTGTGCTTTTCTATTATCTTATGTTATGATATGCTAAGGGCTTGTATGAAACCCCTTCGGGGTCAAGTACGCCATGTTACACTTAGGGTATACCCTTGGGTCGTGACAGTGAAATAGTCATTTCTCAATCAACTATCGTGAATCAGACGAGTTCTCTCGAACCTCGACAAGCATAACACATATAAACAACCTAATACCTCAATTAATCTAATCTTTCAAGCTAAATTGGTATAATTGAATTTAGACCCACTTTCTCAAGTTAAGTCTACAATAACTCAATCACTATAATCATCAATTAATAGTTTTGACTCTAAAACCTCTTTCTCAAGATATCTTAGAATACTAGGCTACTGAAGGACCCTTGGTTGGTCCTTGGTGGATTGTACCTTAACATTTAACCCCTACACTCCTCAACCTAAGCTCAGCACATTATTTTACAGTTGATAACTCCATATCAAACTCAAAAATGAACTCGTTAGGCTCTAGTTTCACTTACTATTTTTTCGGGTCGTTACACACCTTTTTGGATACACATTGCACCAGACTAACCCATTTGATATCTGAAATATGGTAAATAACACTTGCATCCAACCACTTGATTATCTCATTTTTTTCAACCTTTGGCATCAATGGGTTCAATCTCTTTTGATGTTCGACACTCAGTTTGCACTCACTATAAACTTAAATTTTGTGACTGCAAATGCCAGGTGGAATGCCTACAATATCAGTAATAGTCTACCCTACAACCTTGATGTACTTTCTCAATACCTCAAGAATCAATTTTACTTTCCACTCAAGCAAGTCAGTTGCAATGATAACGGGCAAGGTGTTATTTTCACCCAAGATTACATATAGAAGATGAGCGGGGAGCAATTTCAACTCAAGCTTGGGTGGTTCCTTCATGGATGGCTTGGATAAAGGGTTTTCTCGATTCTTAGATCAATGTCTAGTTTCAATGGGTTCCTTGAGTATTCACCTAATCCTGATAGAGCATCTACTACCACATCATACCCTTGAACTTTGGTCTCATCATAATTCGATAGAACAACCTCAAGAGGTTCACTCATATACATTAATTCGCTCACACTGGCCACCGCTTCATCTATTACATAAATGGTCGAAACCACATGAATAGCACTTAAGTGTTTCATTGATTTGGACACATTAATGGTAACCTCGTCTTTGTTCACCCAGAACATCAACTCCCAATTTCAACATCTACTTGCGCTCTCTTGATTGCTAAAAATGGTCTTCCCAAAATATTAGGAATTTCAGTGTCAATCTCATAATCTAGAATAACAAAATCAGCCGGAAATATAAATCGATCAACCTTCACCAGTATGTTATTAATTATTCCCATGGGGTATTTGATAGACCGGTCCACCATACAAAGCCGTATAGTTCTGGATTTTGGTTCACTCAGCCCAAGTTGTTCAAAGATTCCATAAGGCATCAAATATATACTTGCCCCCAAGTCACACAAAGCTTTAGAAAATTGAAGGATACCAATGGTGCGTGGTATAGTAAATTACCCCATATCCTCCTTCTTAGTAATCATCTTGTTGGTCATAATGGCACTACAATTATGAGAAACTTCGATTGTTTCAAAGTCCATATTTCTCTTTTTAGTGACCAGCTCCTTCATGAACATTGCTTACCACGACATCTCCAATGATGCTTCCACGAAAGGAAGATTTCTAGAAAGTATCTTAAACACGAATAGGAACTTCTTGAATTTTTCATCCTCATTTTTCTTTTTGAAACGTTGAGTAAATGGAGGGGCTATCTTGGGGAGAGGTTGCCTTATCTTCAAATGGAGTTGAAGCAACCTTTTCTGTAGCCTTTTGCAAGTCATCTATGGGGGCTTTGAGTAGGACTTTCCCCTTTCTCTTTGTGCATATAATTCTTTGATGCTTGCATGTGTTTCTCTTCATTATCATCATCTTTCCCTTATTCATGAGCGTTCATACCATCATTACCCTTTACAATACAACCAACTGTCTTCCCACTTCGAGTCACACCCGTGAACTCTTTGTCATAGTCGGACCTCAAACTTGTTTCACACTTGGCTTCACCCCTTTCAAATACCTTGGGTTCCAATTGCTCTGAGAGTAGGCTTATTTGACTTTCAAGTTGTTTGATTGCATCCACATGAGAATTAACTCTATTATTCAATGATGAGAAATCAATCTTTGTCTCCTTACGCATGTCATCAAATCCTTCAACCTTATCTAGGATAAGTGACAATAATTCATCAACTCTTAAGTTGCTCGAACTACCCTTGATCTTGAGTTGTTGATGAGTCCATAATTTGGACTCATTTAAGGCTATATTTTAATAGAATTAGTGCCCTCAAATGCATATTTTGTCTCAATAACTGATGTAAACCCTTAAGTTGTCAGGTATTTGGATTGAGAGACAAAGCTTGGACGCTATCAAGTAAAAAGGAACAAAGCGGCTGAAAGAACGAAGAAAATACTTCGTGAGGATCTCCTAAACTATTAGGCGAGTCTACGAAAGGTCCTAAATCCCGTCGAATGTTCTAGTGTGTTGAGCCCTAAAGGAAAAGGTCAAGTCTATGATGAAAAGGAGTAGTGGGTGCGTCGTCAGTAGCTCCACGAAGCAGCACTCTATCACCCAATGCCTCAAAATGCAAGAATGTTAAAGGCAAAAACAGAAAGGTGATGAACCAGACCAAAGGGTGGATCTCCGAGTGTGTCGGTGATCCCGACTAAATGCATCGAATAATCCTTCGCAGCACAAATTTTTGAACACTATAAATACTTGTAAAACTTGTTAGTTTAGTAATCAGACTTTAGAGAAAAATTTATTTTTGAGACTGAGAATATTTCAATTTTAGTTCGTAGTGTTTTCTGAGACATTGTGCTTGAACTTGAAGATTTGAAGATTTTCAATTCCATGAAATTGGATGTGGGTCTCGAAGAATCTTCATCCTTTACTTTAAATACTTTATTCATCATACCCACTTGATGGAAACACTTGTTGGTATCGATTTATATCTCTTTTTCATGTCTAGCTAAAACCCTAATTCTTGGGGTGTGATTTTGTGAATATGGGTTAAATTTACTGTTGGGTGTTTCTTATTGTTTGTATATTCGCTGTTTAAATGTGATTTCATTTAGTAGTTGTGTTTGAACTTAATGAGATTGTAGTTGCAAATACAATTTCATCTTAGTATTTTTGGCTTGCTCGAGAAAGAGGTTTTAAAACTAATACTACTAAATCGATAGCCGATGGTTATTGGATCGTCGTGGGTTCAGCTCGAGAGAGTGAATCCTAGGCCCTCTCCCATACTTTTAGCTTGAGAGAGTTAATATGCTAAGGTGGAGGTTGTGCTTAAATGCGGCAACTCATTATTCGAGAGAGATCAAGGTGATTTGGGGTAAGTTGCTCGAGAGAGAATTTATCCCCACTAAAGTCTAGCCTAATTACAAATATTCAGCGATGTACTATCAATAGCATTTACTCGATAGTTTCTTTTATCCCATATTCCTATCACATCCCAACAATCTCGTCTCCCTATCTCGTTTCCTTATATTTTTGTCATTTTTGTTGATTAGCTAATACAAACCCCCATTGATAATTGACGCTTGCATCACCCCTTAGATTTAGTATGTTTGTATTCGATACTGTTTATAGTTATGACTGATTAGAAGTAAATTTTATTTTTCTATTAATTCTCGGAACCACTCCCTGTGGGAACGATCCCAACCCTTGTTTGGGTTATATCACTACACGCAATCATTGTCACTTGAACCAAAGTAGTGTCCTGATACGTGAAGTCAAAATTGGCACCGTTGCTGGGAGGAGGTGTTAGTTGAGAATTTGTAGTTAAGTAGGATTTTTTTTCTTGTTAGTCATAATTTACTTAATTTTTAGGTTTGTTTTGTTTGTTTGTGTTACTATTTTAGGAAAAAAGATTGAGAATGAATGCTGTGAGTATCAAATGGATCACCCTCTTCTGAAATTGTTAAACCTTAGGGAAAATCTCCTGACATTCTAGCAAGGAGGGGGTGAAACTATCTAAAAGATGTGGCTGAAATTCCAGGTAGTGCTACATCCATGCCCAAATCATGGGATGTCTGATAAAGTGCTACTAGAGTGCTTTTAAAGTGGTCTTGGACCCAAAAATAAAAGTGTCGCTGACCAATTTTTCGAGGGTTGCCTGCTATATCAACCCTATGAAATAGTAGCCAAAATCCTCTATGGCATGGTGAAGACCAATGAGGAAACAAAGAGAAAACAAGAGTGGGAAACACTGTTAACTCAGCTAAATTTCTTAACCAAGAAAGTCACGAAATTGGAAGAGCAGTCCACAAAAAAGGACTAGTACATTCCCCTTCATAAGTGCAAAAAGGGAAAGAAGTAGTAAAGTGGGCAAAATGAAGAAGTCCTCTCACTCATTCAAACAGAAGATCGACGAACAAGATAAGGTGTTGAAAGAGATGAAAGAGAACATCGAAATGCTGAATTAGACGACAACTTCCAATTCCATGATTAATGAGATACATGATGCCCAGATAATCCAACTGATAGGACGTCTCTTTTCACAGAGCAACGAGGAATCTCCTAATGACACCATAGTCAACTCCAAAGAAGAGGATTAGGTGTTAACTTGCATCGTTCCACGACGTTAACTTAGGCGCTGCTTGGGAGGCAACCCAAGACCCGTTATGGCTTTATTTTAGTTTTAAAATAATGGTGTGTTGTTTGTACAGGTTAAAGAGTGGAGAATGTTTAGAAATTGTAGGTTGGCGAGTGACAAGTCCTAGTCAGTGCATCACGAAAGAGGTCAGCGTACCCGACCTAATCCACCATTTGACACAAGACATTTTCAAATTAGAGTTCGTAAAACTCGGTGAGCCTAGGAAATTATTGGCGAATCGCCGACCATCCACGATCTCGACAGAGATTGCGTATGGGACCCCCACACTCATTAGAGGTTCTGTAAAATTTGGTGAGGTAAATAAACACTCGATGAATCGCTGAGAGGATAGGCGGTTCAACTAATGTCGCCAAATGGGCGAAAATTGGACGATTTGGTAGGCCAAAGGTTTAAAAGTTTCAAACTCATTCACTTTCCCTCATTTTTATCTTCCCAAACTCACACCCGAACGCTAGCTCCTATATTTTTTCATTTTTATAGTATTTTTAGTGGAGATTTGTGCTCGGAATTGGATTACATTGCCGCCTAGTGTTTCAATTATCAACACCAAAGGTTGGTTTTCTATGGCCCAAGTTTATTTTATCAAAATTTATACTCATTTGCAATAGCCTGATCTTGTTGAAGTGTTCTGATCCTGCCTAATAGGATTAGATTATTTACATGCATGATTTAATTTGATAATCTTGCTCGAGTAGTTGTGACTGTTGAATTCCCGTAATTGTATGCCTTAAGCTGGATTAAAATTCGAAGGGTTGTGTTTGGGTGCTATGAGTCCTACCTTAATTGTACTAGTGCATGCTTTGATTTTGTTTTTGGGGGTTGCGGGGTTGAATTCGAGAAGTTGGGTTGAAAAAAGTAATGTTAAGTTGTTTGGCAAGCTGGTTCGAGCTCGCTGAACGACTCGGCGGTTCGCCTAATTTCTCTATCTCACCCTTGATTTCATGCTTTATTTGATGATTGATTCTGTAACCATTAGCGAGAAGCTGGATATTGCCAAAAGCACTCAGTGACTCGCCAAAAGGCTTTTCTTTTGCCCTTTGTCTGCACCCCTAAACCTTTATGCACTGGAACTTTTATCGGGCCTGTCCTTGTTCACCGAAGGCTATCGGCAATATGCCGAGTGGTTCCCCCATCATCTACTTGCTACAGTTTTAGAGAAAATTCCTTCGGTGAGTTCGATCTAGCTCGGCCAAGAAATTCAGCGATGGCTATTCTGTCTGAAATTGTTCAGCTGTGCTTTTGTTTAAGTTTTTCTAACTTCTCTTCGAGATTTTGTAGACATGACTAAATCAAAAGCTACTGAGAGAATAACACCAGCCCTGTAGAAGTCTAAAGGGATTACGATAAATGAGGATTCAGCTACGTCGAAAGGCAAAGCTACGAAACCACCCATAACCATTGGGAAAGGCAAGGGAAAGAGGCCCACTTCTTCTAGGAATACCATTACCCTAGACCCTAATATTCCTTCGTAGGCCCGGGGAGTTTGTAGAGTGGTGCATGTCTTTTTGGCAAACTCACACTCAGCAGAACTTGGTGAATCTGGCACTGCTGTTCCTCTAGAGGTGACCTAGGGCACTGATGCCCAGGTTCAGGGTGAGGCATTGGGCACTGATGCCCAGGTAGACAGAGCAACTGTGTAGATAAGACCCCCCCTCTTTACCTCCCACTCTGTTTTGTTTTACTTCACTGTTGGATAACTCCTATTTGCATTTGAGGGCAAATGGTTTTTGTTTATGGTGGGGTGAGGCCCACCTTTGTGTGCTAATTACGACTCTTGTTTTTTTTATATAGTAGGTTTTTAGTTTAAATTGTGTTGACACTGCTTTTTGTGGGTGTTTGAGCTTGTGGCTCCTTTTATATTGTAACCAAATATTTTGACACTTCTTGTACGTGTGGAATTGTAACATCTTAGAAATCTAATGACATAAGCTAGAGCCTAACATCACGCCTAGTGTCCTAAATAGGGTAAACATCAAGATAAGAGTCGTAAAAATAACTTTCCTAACATAGTACCAAGGTGTTAGCCCAGAAACATGAAGGCATGGCCCCCCAAGGACCCCGTTGATGAGGGCCTAGGGGCTGCTCAAAATTGTCCAAAAACAGTCCCTATCCATGAAAGGAGGACCACGAGGCATGGACTGACTTATGCCCCATAGATGGGTGTCGTGAGTCCAGCCTTAGCTTCCTCACAAGGTCCCCTAAAATGCCATGTCTCAGCCCCATTCCGAGGACATGCAGTACGGTGCATGGACCAACTCACGCTCCGTAGAAGGGTCACGTGAGTTGAGACTTAGTCTTCTCACCAAGACCCTCATCCTCCCCTCCCTGAACCAAACTATGAGTGACCAGTACAGTCCGTGGTTCAAACCATGCCCCGTGAACGGGGACTCGTGAATGGGGCTTGGGCATGCTTCCTAGGTACGACCTATGTAGGGGTGTATTGGTAATTCATTAATTAATTAAGTTAGGGTGGGAGACGGTTATGTTTAGTTGTTTTAAGTATATTGAAGCAATTATAGTTATTAAACAAGTCTCTTAACTCTCATAACACACAAACTCAAATTCGAACCCACTTCTCTCCCAAAATATTCTCTCTCTAAACTCCATTGAAGAGCAAAGAAGAAGCTCAAGATTAGGGTTCAAGCTCCAAGATTTTCACTCAAATTTCATGGGAAAACATCAATTAAGGTATGGGGACTTTGATTCATGGAACACTTTTCTCCATGAAGCCCTTCAACTCTTGATTTTGAAATTGGTAACTTGTTGAAAAACTAGGGTTTCTATTCCAACCATGGGTTCTTCCTTAAAATGATTTTTTTATGTTAATTGCATTATATTATGGATGATTTGATGTTTTATGGTGATTTTCATTGTAAAATTTCGCATGAACCCATGAACGCCTCCATGACCCTAATTTTAAGTATTGTGATGGGCGTATTGATGCAAGATGATTTCCATGAATTGTATCCATGTTAATTTAGTTATTGAATCTTGCTTTATGTTTGCCTATTGTAGTATCTTTAGGTGTAATTGTGAGACATGATCAATGACCCTTGAGTGGGGGTAAATTGCTAGGGTTTATGTAGGTTGATGAAGATTGTATATGAACTTGTGGTTCAACTATATAATGATGATCTTATGGTTATAGTGTGTTGATGGAATTGATGCAATACCATTTTCCCTTATACCCTTACACTTACCCATGCATGAAAGGACTTTGATGTGATATCAATGCGGTGTTGATTGTAAAGAACACTCTCATGAACATGATGTGAAAGGCTTATCATTTACTAAGGGTTCTACAGAATCCATGAGGTACCATGAAACCATGATGTTTGAATGCTATGCATTCTTCCATGAACATGATTATAAAGTAAAGACTTAACATGATCATAAAAAGGGAATTAGACTTAGCACCGAATGGATAGGAACAAGAGATGGAAAACTTTTACGTCAGTCAGTCTAGGTTTTTAGAAGCAATCTCCCTATGCCATAACTATGTGCCCACATAGGTCTATTAGCTAATGGATCCATCTATAAGCTAACTATGTTAGTCCTACCTTAGGCAAGTAGGACACCTCTTTTTGGTGTGGAGCAGTACACTGGATTCCATTTAGCTCGCATGGTCTTTGTCGGTTAAATCTAAACTTCCCTACATGACAAGACTAAAATCCATGACATGACATGAATCAAGAACACAAACATAAGGCATGTGCTATGATTACTTGAGGGGTCTTACTTAGTGTGAGTGGGGGTATGGGACTTCACTCATACATTGCACAAGTGAGCTTTGGTGAGTGATTGTGGTATGTGCTTGACAACATGATGCTTTATTAAGTTAATGTATACCATGCATAAACATGAACCACGAATATAAATGTGAACATGAACATGAGCTATATCTATGACTTCTTAGTAGGCTTTGCTTGGTATGAGTGGGGGTATGGGACTTCACTTGCACATTTCATAGGTGAGACCTATGAAAGAGTTATGGTGTGGGTTACCTATGACATGAATGTATATAAATCCATGTGTGTATGTAATGAGTTGATATTTTGAATGACTTGCTTACTATGATTTATAAACATGATGTTTCCTTGTCTATGATTATTGGCTTGGATGGAATCAAGGTGAGTAGTGCATGACTATGGTAGTCTAAAGTGGTTTATTGTATGGTTTGACTTGGTAATTACTTTAAATGTGCATAATGGCTTTTAAACTTGACAAAGGTATGATTTCAACAATTAATTGTACTAACCCTGTTATCTACCTTTATACTCTGAGTGTAGGTTTCGGTCGTTGAGACTATTACTTCTTCAAGTGAAGAATGGGTCGACAATTCCCCAGGCTTGGTGACTCCTCAAGTTCGAGGACAAGACGTCAGTGATTCTAGTTTCTAGTTTACCTTTAATGCTCTAGACGATATTGTATTTCTTATATTTGAAGACTTCATTGATGTAAGGGCTTTGACCCTAAGTGTACACTTATTTTTTAGATGGGGATTGAGACAAGTCTAGTTTCCTATTTTCCTTAATGAAAGAAATTGACTTCCATTGTAAAAGTTTAAACTTTTCCGCATTATTCTATGACATTATGTTATGATGATGCTAAGGTCTTGTACGAGACCTCTTCGGGGTAAATTATGCCTTGTTATGACTAGGGGGTGCTCTCGGGTCATGACAGGAATGTGGTTGTTCTTTAGCAAATTTGAGTCACGATTTTGATCAATATCGATGACTCAAATAGTGCTCATAATCAAACGAACATTAATGTGCGGCTAAAATGAGACCAAATGAAGTTGCATAGACAATATGTGAACTTTTTGCATCTCGTTGTGACTAGCCAATTATCAAATTGATTCTCTTGCAATGAACGTTGCACCCTAGCGAGAATGTGAAGTCTTGTTTGACTTTGGTGTTGATGCCTCGTGCGATGAGCTTACTATGAACCTTGCATGATAACACCTAGAATTTGCCCCGTTGGTACGGTCGAGTAAGTAAGGCTATCTCTTGATATGATCTTAGGAAACTTCGAAGAATGTGAGCCAATTTGACATATACCTCTTTTGCGGCCTACCTTGTGAGTGTGTGAACCTCTTTTGAACACCCCTTGAGCCTTAACCTTCTTTGGAAGAAACTTGATGAGAACATGACCTCTCTTAATCCAATACCTAGAATCCTCTTGATTTGTGGTTAATTGACTAGCCAACTTAGGCCAAATGCCTAAGTTGGAGGTGTGGTGAAAAGAAAAGGCAAGTCAAGAAGTGCAAGAAAAGTCCCCTTACCCATGATGTCGAGAAAAATGGAATCCCTCCTTCCAAAAAAAAAAAAGAAGAAGAAAAGAAAGGAATGAACAAGAAGAAGAAAAAGTCATGGAATAAAGTTATGAGAATGCAAAAAGGAATGGGGTTCCAAATAATACATGGAATTGAATAACGGGATGACATATGAGCACTAAAGAAAATGATGAAAGAAGAGGAAAGGGAGTATTGAAAGAACCACATTTCATGAGGATGAAAGTCACAGAGCCTAAATGACCATACCTTTGCAGTCAACCCCATTACAAGCCTTGAAAAGACCTTTTTGATCTTGAGTGAGCTGAAACAATTGTTGATTGGAAAGTACGGGCAAATCTATGGGTGAAAGCATGCATTGTATTCTTCTTTGTTAGAGTGAGCGTTGCATTTGATTCAGGAACTTTAAATGATTAAACCATTACGTGTGATTATGGAATCATTCTTTGTGTGGGGGCATTTGAATACCTTTGTTGAGCTCGAACTTGCATTTGAAACAAGTATAGTGAGGTTGAGAATCTTTGATAATGGTGTGTCACAACTCAAGTCTTTGACTATACAATTGATCCTTGCATGAGTAAGTTGAGCCTTATTGAGTACATTAATGATTGAGTCTTGTGTAGCACTATTTGAGACATTCTTTCTGAACTGCTGAACTTAAGTTTTACTTGAGGACAAGCAAAAGTTTAAGTTGGGGGTATTGATGAGTCCACAATTTAAACTCATTTAGGGCTATATTTTAATAGAATTAGTGTCCTCAAATTCATATTTTGTCTCAATAACTGATGTAAACCCTTAAGTTTCAGGTATTTGGATTGAGAGACAAAGATTGGATGCTATCAAGAAAAAAGGAACAAAGTGGCTGAAAGAATGGACAAAAGACTTCCTGAGGATTGCCTAAACTATTAGGCGAGTCGCCGAAAGGTCATAAATCCCACCGAATGTTCCAGTGTACTGAGCCCTGAAGGAAAAGGTCAAGTCTGCAATGAGAAGGAGCAGTCAGCGTGTGGCCGAGCCAATCTGCAAAGCAGCACTCCATCGCCCAATGCCTCAAAATGCGAGAATGCTAAAGGCAAAAGAAGAAAGGCAATGAACCAGACCAAAGGGCGGATTGCCGAGTGTGTCGACGATCCCGACTAACTGGGCCAAATGATCTTTCACAACACAAATTTTTGAACACTATAAATACTTGTTTAAATTGTTAGTTTAGTAATCATAAGTTAGAGAAAAAAATATTTTTGAGACTGAGAATATTTCAGTTTTAGTTCTTAGAGCTTTTGGGGACATTGTGCTTGAACTTGAAAAGTTGAAGATTTTCAATTCCAAGAAATTGGAAGTAGGTCTCAAAGAATATTCATCCTTGATATGTTTAAAGAATTTATTCATCATACCCAATTGATGGAAACACTTGTTGGTATCGATTTCTATCTCTTTTTTATGGCTAGCTAAAACCCCAATTCTTGGGGTGTGATTTTGTGAATATGTGTTAAATTTACTGTTGGGTGTTGCTTATTGTTGGTATATTTGATTTTTAAATATGATTTTGTTTAGTAGTTGTGTTTGAACTTAATAAGATTGTAGTTGGAAATATGATTTCATCTTAGTGTTTTGGCTTGCTCGAGAGAGAGGTTTTAAAACTAAGACTACTAAATCGCTAGCCGATGGTTATTGGGTCGTCTTGGGTTCAGCTCGAGAGAGTGAATCCTATTCCCTCTCCCACATTTTAGCTTGAGAGAGTGAATGGGCTAAGGCGGAGGCTGTGCTTAAATGCGATAATTCAGTGTTCGAGGGAAATTGAGTTGATTCGAGGTAATTTGCTCGAGAGAGAATTTACCCACCTAAAGTCTAGCCTAGTTAAAAATATTCAATAATGTACTATCAATAGCATTTACCCAATACTGTCTTTTATCCCATATTCTTATCACATCAGAAGAATCCCTTCTCGCTATCTTGTTTCCTTACATTTTTGTTGTTTTTGTTGATTAGCTAATACAAACCCCCATTGATAATTGATGCTTGTGTCACCTCTTAGATTTAGTATGTTATTATTTGACAATGTTTATATCTATGATTGATTAGAACTAAATTTTATTTTTCTATTAATTCTCAAAAGCACTCCATGTTGGAACGATCCCAACCCTTGGTTGGGTTATATCACTACATGCGATCATTGGCACTTGAACCGCTATAGTGTCCTGATACGTGAAGTCAGTTGTCACTTGATTGCGTGTGCTATTCTTCATGACTCTGTTCGCTCTTCCAATGGTCATTTTGTTCAGCCCAACCTTGATGGTATTTTCTCCACTACTCTTCCTTATGCGAGTTCCAACCCTGATCACCACCCATGTTTAAGTAACTCAGGTAAGAACCCTTCTTAAGTCTAAATACTCTTCTAACCTCTTTAGGTTCACCAACATTTTCGAGAACTTATTATCGTAAGCAATCCATTTGGGACATCATTTTGCTAATATTCTCATCCCTCTCTTTTTCATTGTGAAGTTGCTCATTTTTCATCATGAAAGTAAGGGGGAAACTTGGTCCTCTTGAGTTTACCATGCCTGATTGATTTTTGTCATTTCATCAAGGAGCGACGAGGCCACCTCAAATGATTGTAACATTATCCCTCCTCAGGCCAACTGATCCGCTACTCCTTTTTTCACTGAGTCTAAACTCCGGTAAAATTAATGAAGTATCACATCACCTGGAAGCCCATGAGTAGGACATTTCAAGAGAAACTTTTGATAGCTCAACCAGGTTTAATGGATTGGTTCCCCTTTTACCCGCTTGAAATTTTGAATGTTGCCTTGCAATTTCACCATGATAAATGGAGTCTCTTGATAGGCCTGCTAGCCACTTGGATGCTTCCCCCATTAATGAGAAAGGAAACAACCCGAGCTGCACTGATTCTTGTGAAATATCATTAAGTGAGAAAGGACTACATATCTCAACAAAGCTCCGAATGATCTAGCCCCCCCCCCCCCCAAAAGCCCCTAGCGTGCAAGAGTTGCATCATTGTACTTGTCACATGGAATGCGGCCTAATTCTCACCCAAAGGTAGGCAAGTAGCACTTGTGCCCCCTAAAAGAGCTTCATTAGCGTGAAAGAAATCACCACCATTATTTTAGTGATCAAGTTGGTTCACGGTGCTTTCATTTGCACTCATCCTCTCACCTGATCACTACAACTCACAAAACAAAATTACGATTCAGCTACAACACAAAGAAATTGCAATTCAAACTTCAATAGAAGAATCGTAAACACCACTCCCCAGTAGTGTCGTCATTTTGATTAACGCTCAACAACACCTCCTGCGGTACTAGGTGTAGACGATCCCACAGGGAGTGGCACAAGTTTGAATTCAATTATTAAGTTATAAATGCAATTTAATCGGTTGTATGATTGAAAATTATCGAAAACACTTAAATAAATTAAGGAGGTGACATGAATGTCAAATGGAGGAAATGCTTTGTCACTTAGCAGCTAAAGCTATCACAAACAACAAAGGAGAAATAATTAATTAAGAGATACTCAGGGGTATGAACGATGACTATCAATTTTGATTAATGGGTGCTCGGTACTTACTAACAGTTTTTACAACTTAGCAGGTAGGCTGGACCTTAGATGTAACAGCTTTCTCTGGAACAACTATTCCGTTTCAAGTGAGATCTCTCGAACCTCAACAAGTTTATCACGATAAGCCGCCCAAAACCTCACTTTACCTACTCTCTCGAGCTAGATGAGTAGCATTGAGCTTAGAATTTACTCTCTCGAGCTGAACCCACAACAACCTTATGACTGCAAATGCTAATTAATAGCTTTGGTTACACCTCTCTCTCAAGCAAGCATAAAACACTAACAACATTGAAATGCACACGCTAATAGAGCAATTTAATAGCAACTATAAATCCAACCCACTTCGAACTTGCACTAGGATTAATAATCCCTAACACGCATCAGCTAAATAAGACAATTAGTCACATAGTCACACCCCAAGTATAGGGGTTTTAGCTATTCATTATAAAAACTAATAATGCAATACCTATTACACATGCAATGTTCAATTATGCACTCTAAGTTTCAAACTTTGACTAACCAACATCAAATAGTCTCAAGTTCTCAATGCTGGCTTCAAATGCAAGTTGAAGTTCAACAACAATATTTGAATGCCCTCACAACAAAAACAATTCCATCTTCACACAAAGAGCATCAAAATTTTCAGAATGTAGGAATCACAAAAAACAATAACTCTTTCAAAAAAAACCATATACAAGATCTTTCCCATACGCTTGCCCTTATTTTCCAATCAACACAATGTTAAACTCAATAAAGATCTCAAATGTCTTTCAAGGTTTATATCGGGGCTGAGGTTTAAGGTATGGTCATTTAGGCTTAGAGACTAGTACTTTAATGGAGTATAGCTTGTGCTTCATTCATTCATATTTTCGATCACACTTCAGTTCTCAAAATCCACTGCCTATTATTTAAATCAAACTTCATTGAATACCCCATTTACTTTTCTCATTGCTCACACTTTATTTCAAGAATTCTTTTCATTTTCAATCTTTTTTATTCTTTTCATTTTCTTTTTTTTATATGGAGGAGTTCCATCTTTTTCAAAACAATCTTTCAAAAATGGGGGGAATCTGTCAAACTTTTTGATTTGCCTCATTTTTTTCTAGCAACTTGAACTTAGGCTTTTAGCCTAAGTTGTCTATTCAATACAACCAATGCTCTATGAAGATTTTAGATGAGGAAGGGGGAGGTCATTTATGTTCAAGGTTTGTCCAAATAAAAGGGAAGGATTAAATAGTTCCTATCTAGGTTCACACTCTCACAAGGTGGCCATAAAAAGGTATAATGTCAAAGTTGGCTCACTCTTCACAAATTGCCTAAGATGATCTCTATCATTTGCTCACATTGGTCAATTTGACTAATGGGGCATGTTCTGGATCTTATCAAGAACACATTTCAAAGCAACCTCACCACACATGACATTAAACACAATTAACAAATAAGACTTACCCATTCTCTCTATTATGCAACGATTATCATAAGAGATCCATTCAACAAATCCCATAGTCACAATGAGATGCTACAAGTACATATATGACTTATGCAACTAAATTTTCTTTATCCAATTTGCTCATACATGTCGTTCACATAAGAGCACTATTCAAGTCATCGATATTGGCCAAAATCGACACTCAAAATTGCAAGAGAACAGCCACGGTCTAAAAGATTCTTAAAAACCTCCACCCCACCAAATAAACCTAACATTGTCCTCAAAGTGCAATGAAATAAGTAAAAGCATGATTAGAAAGAAAGAGCACTAAATAAAAGGAATGGAATTAGAAAAATTCTTCACTATCTGCCCACTTGGCAACGCTTGATCTTGAGTGCCGATCACGATCAAAACGATCGTAGCATTTAACAGTAATATAACCTAAAGACAAGTATAAACAAGAGAGAAGTATACAAGGACTCACAATTTTATTCAAGCAACGGAAGCAAAAGCAAACATCCACGAGAGACTATTACAAAGAGAGACTATAGGCTAAAAGAAAATCTTAGTGTGAGTTTCTGATGCCTTCTAACATAAAATCTAAGTCTTATATAGACATCCAAAAGATAAGAGAAATCGAGAAGCTCTCTTCTGATTGGCTGCTACGAGAATCTCCTTTATCTTGAGTGGGATTAAAGTTGTTGGCCATTGCTTTTTCTTTTGGAAAAGTAGTGGCTGCTTTTCTTTTTGTCGGGGCATCTTCTTTCCTGAAAGTGATGTCTGCTTTAATAAAGTTGTCGACCACCTCCGCAACATGCCAAAGTGTCTTTGCTGTTGTAGGATTCCATATCTAATTAATTTAATTGAATTTTTAATCAAGAGATATTCTAACTCTTTGAGTTTCATCTCTTACCTTTTAAATAATTCTGACTTCTTTGAGTCTCTATTCAAAAGGTCAGTAATTCCGGATTTTAATATCCTCTACTGGATTATCAATTTAATTAAATCAATCATAAAATGGATCTAGATAAGATAATTCTAAAGCTTTTGGCCTTAACATATCTCCATTATCATCACTCTGAGAGGAGGCTTCATCTAATAGCTGCAAGGCTGTTTCATCATTGGATTTTTCATCCTCGAGATCTGATAAGGCTTTTTGGAGCCTTTTCTTCAAATCATCTCTTGAAGATGATTTTTTACCACTTGTTGAGGCTGGAGAAGAACGTTGAGCAACTTCTTTGGGAGCTAGCGACCATCCTTTAATGCAAATCTCCTTTGATAGATATTTGATCCTGTCAAATATATGGATAGAAAAAGTCCAACTGATAATAAATGAAATCCTTTTTTGGATAAACTATTTACATAATTTAATGTGCTCTGGCAATGTAGAAATATCCTGTTCAGTTTGAAACTGACCAAATTTATCAAAAAACAGTTTAGGTAAAACTTTCTCATTTCCTCCAAAGTAGTTCCACCATTCATAGAACCATCTGGGGATGACAGATTTAGAAAATTCTAGGCTATACTTGACGAACCATGTATGATAGGTTGGTCTCAGGAATAGAAAGTTGAACCAAGCATTTTTATAGTCAAACCAATTATAAGTTTGAGGTCTATGTTCCCTCGAGAGATTGATGGGAGTATGCAAATGATCAACTAGTCATTTTCTATTTTAGAAATAGAGATATTAACGGAGTTAACAATATGCTGTCTATTATCCATAGAGAGAGAATGCCTTTAGAAAGTAATCTTGCTTATGGACCAGTTTACTTTAACTGTTAGCCTAATTTTACTGTTGATATTCATGATCCAAATATTATTGATACTTTGACTCTTAACATCAAAACTAAGAGCATGAATAGTAAAATTGATACCAGAGAAATAGCTGTAATATATCGGGTATATTACAAGCTTATGAAGACCACTATAGCCCCAAAGGCTATAACTTGTAGTGTTAAAGGAGTTACTATGCTTATAGAGGCTAACCAAGAGCATAGTACCACTTTTGTCCCTAGACTTCTTAAGTGGACTGATATTTTAGCTGACGATTCCATTACGAATCCTTTACACCTTCAACCTGAGACTTCGCTGTTAGATAGGGTTATCCAGTTCCCTGACGGATCTATTAACCTTAAGTTTTTAAGATCCAGTTCTTTCAGCCAAGCTTCTTCAAGTAGAAGAATGTCTTCGGCAAGACCTTCTTCTTTTCAAACCCGGGAGAAGGATGAAGATAATATTAGCCAGCCTGACCATAGAAAACTTCATGGTGTAGATTTCTCCCAGACCGTTCCTAAGGTTTACTATGGAGAGGAGATTTTGGGAAGTCCTACTGCCAGTGATATGAAACCTGTTCATCAAAGAAAAGATTCCATCGGAGTACTTAGTTCTGATGAAGAAGACTTTGTCCCCAGTAAAAGGAAATTACATTCTTGGTGGAAAGCCCCTGAACATAAGCAAAAGGTAGATTAGTATAAAGCTACCTACACTATGGAACAATGAATCTCTTGCAGAGATAAGTGGTTCAAAGATATGAAAAGATTCAAAACTGAAATAGAGTTTTTTAAATGGTTCGAAGCTTCTGGGCAAATTGATGATAAACAGTCATCCCTTCATGTCCTTATCAACAAATGGTACACCAAAGAACAGGTTGTTGAATGTGTTACTCCTCCTCTAGAATGACTTAACATTCCTGTAAGAGATGCTAAGTCATTCTAGAGGAGGAGTAACACTTTCAACCTCCTGTTCTTTGGTGTACCATTTGTTGATAAGGACCTGAAGGGATGACTGTTTCTCATAGAAAACTTCACGGTGTAGATTTCTCCAAGACAGTTCCTAAGGTTTACTATGAAGAGGAGTTTTTAGGAAGTCCTACTGCCAGTGATATGAAACATGTTCATCAAAGAAACTATTCCATCAGAGTACTTACTTCTGATGAAGAAGACTTTGTCCTCAGTAAAAGGAAATTACATTCTTGGTGGAAAGCCCTTGAACATAAGCAAAAGGTAGATTGGTATAAAGCTACCTACACTGTGGAACAACAAACCTCTTTCAGAGATAAGTGGTTCAAAGATATGAAAAGATTCAAAACTGAAATAGAGTTTTTTAAATGGTTCGAAGCTTCTGGGCAAATTGATGATAAACAGTCATCCCTTCAGGTCCTTATCAACAAATGGTACACCAAAGAACAGGTGGTTGAAAGTGTTACTCCTCCTCTAGAAGGACTTAGCATCCCTTACAGGAAAGAAATCCTTAAGGCGGCACCTTTTAAAAAACCCATAGAAAAGGAATCAGCCTTGATAACAGTTGGAGACCTTAATAAAGTTTTTGAACAAAACAATTATACTAACCAGGTTCTCCATGTGATATCCCAACAAATTGAGGAACATAAAGGGGATAATTTCAGAGGAATTAGTTAGATAGCTGATAAACCTAGCCCTTCCAAAGTTAGTCCTCAGATCGAGACTAAACCTATTTTTAAGATTCCTGAGTTCTCTAAAGAAAACTTCCCTAAACTTTCCAAAGAGTTTAGCCATTCCAATGAACTGCTAGACAGGATAAATGAGCAATTGTCTAAGCTTAATATTACACAAGGTAATAAGCTTAGAACTTTGTTAGAAAGGCACCCTAACAAAAAGAATTATTATCCTAGATCTTCTTTCCCTGATGTTCAATTTGAGGAAGACGTTCTCCATCCAGCATCTGCTGCAGATGGATCAAGTTTGACTGAATGGAATATAGATGGCATGGCTGAAGGTCAAATTTATTCTAAGCTCCAAGAAATGGGACCGCATATAAAATGAAAGGTGCTGGTGATAAGGAAGCTGCTAATATGATCATTGAAGGTTTTACAGGAACCCTTAGATATTGGTGGGATAATTATCTCACTGATCAAAGTAGAGCTGATATCCTTGGTGCTACCATTACTAAAGTAGTGGTTAAAATTGAGGAAGGAACTAGTATCCCTTCAGAGGTTGTCTACAAAGATGCTACAGCCACTCTACTGTATAGTATAGCAAAACATTTCGTGGGAGAACCACGTCTTTTCCAGGACAGGAGTTTGGAAATCTTGAATAATATGTAATGTAAGAAATTGACAGATTTCAGATGGTGCAAAGACTTGTTTTTGAATAAAGTCATGATAAGATCTGACTGCAATAATGATTATTGGAAAGAATGATTTATCAGCGGATTGCCTACTCATTTCGCTGAAACGGTTAGATCCAAAATAAGAGATCGATGTGAAGGAAAGATTCTGTATTCTCAACTAGCATACGGAGACCTTATAAGCATTATTAATGTTGTAGCTATGGAGCTATGCACTGATCTTAAGCTAAAAGAACAGCTTAAGAAAGATCAAAAGATTACGTATGCAGAACTTGGGAGTTTTTGTCAAGATTTTGGATTTCCATTACTCAAACCTCCTTCAGCTAGGAAAGCAGGAAAAAAGGAAAGAACAACTGGAAAATATAAAAGAAGATCTTCCAAGAAAGGAAGAGAACCTAGAGAAAAATCCAATGATGAAAAAGCCTTGCAGCTGTTAGATGAAGCCTCCTCTCAGAGTGATGATAATGGAGATATGTTTAGGCCAAAAGCTTTAGTGTTATCTTATCTAGATCCATTTTATGATTGATTTAATTAAATTGATAATCCAGTAGAGGATATTAAAATCTGGAATTACTGACCTTCTGAATAATGACTCAAAGAAGTCAGAATTATTTAAAAGGTAAGAGATGAAACTCAAAGAGTTGGAATATCTCTTGATTAAAAATTTAATTAAATTAATTAGATATGGAATCCCACAACAGCAAAGACACTTTGGCATGTTGCGGAGGTGGTCGACAACTTTATAAAAGCAGACATCACTTTCAGGAAAGAAGATTCCCCGACAAAAAGAAAACCAGCCACTACTTTTCCAAAAGAAAAAGCAATGGCCGACAACTTTAATCCCACTCAAGATAAAGGAGATTCTCGTTGCAACCAATCAGAAGAGAGCTTCTCGATTTCTCTTATCTTTTGGATGTCTACATAAGACTTAGATTTTATGTTAGAAGGCATCAGAAATTCACACTAGGATTTTCTTTTAGCCTATAGTCTCTCTTTGTAATGGTCTCTCGTGGATGTTTGCTTTTGCTTCCGTTGCTTGAATAAACTTGTGAGTTCTTGTATACTTCTCTCTTGGTATCAAAGCCATGTTAGGCATATTTAGCATGTTAATAGTAATGTTAATTGTAGCCATGGACGGCTAAATCCTTATGCCAAGACTATACTTATGAAACTTTAATTAGTTACTTAACAATTTAGCAAAGTTATCACCTTGTTATACAATTTGAATTTTTAATTCTTTAACTGTAAAATGGAGTTCATGTATGGTGATTAAGGAAAGGTGTTGAGAATGTTTTCAAGTAGTTGCGATGCCGATAGGCGATCGTTAAGCCGAAAGGATAGGCGCGTAGACTGCAAGGTACTTTGCTTGAAAAATCTCTTGTAAAATCCATAGACCTTAATGTAAAATCCGAGCATGAATCCATAGTTACAGTATAAGAGTTTGAAATCTCGAGTTATATGACTAGTTGATATCTTTACTAGAATGCTTAGTTGCTTTTTATCGTATCATTAGTATAGTCTAAAGGCATTCTCTCTCTATGGATAATAGACAGCATATTGTTAACTCCGTTAATATCTCTATTTCTAAAACAGAAAATGATTTACAAAATTGGTCTATCCCTAAAGAACCTTTCGAAAATATTTACCAGTTAGGTAATTTTTCCATGTTTAAAAAATATAATATTAAAACTTGTGAGTCCACTATTGCTATCAATAATTCTCTTGAAACTATCAAGTTGTTATTATCTGCTGATATTTATAAATATAGGAAAGAATTTAAATTTCTTCATATTGGACTTGTGCAAGTTGCTGTTAAACCTCTTTTCCGTAAAGGTTTGAATATTCCTATTTGTCTGCTTCTTAGAGATGATAGACTTTTAAATTTTGATTATTCTCTGTTCGGAGTATTAGAAAGTAATCTTGCTTATGGACCATTTTACTTTAACTGTTATCCTAATTTTACTGTTGATATTCATGATCCGAATATTATTGATACTTTGACTCTTAATGTCAAAACTAAGAGCATGAATAGTAAAATCGATACCAGAGAAATAGCTGTAATATATCGGGTATATTACAAGCTTATGAAGACCACTATAGCCCCAAAGGCAATAACTTGTAGTGTTAAAGGAGTTACTATGCTTATAGAGGCTAACCAAGAACATAGTACTACTTTTGTCCCTAGACTTCTAAAGTGGACTGATATTTTAGCTGATGAAGAATGGAAATTTGATTCCCTTACGAATCTTTTACCCCTTCAACTTGAGACTTCGCAGTTAGATAGGGTTATCCAGTTTTCTGACGGATCTATTAACCTTAAGTTTTTAAGATCCAGTTCTTTCAGCCAAGCTTCTTCAAGTAGAAGAATGTCTTCGGCAAGACCTTCTTCTTTCCAAACCCGGGAGGAGGATGAAGATAATATTAGCCAGCTGACCATAGAAAACTTCATGGTGTAGATTTCTCCCAGACCGTTCCTAAGGTTTACTATGAAGAGAAGACTTTGGGAAGTCCTACTGCCAGTGATAAGAAACCTGTTCATCAAAAAAAAGATTCCATCGGAGTACATACTTCTGATGAAGAAGACTTTGTCCCCAGTAAAAGGAAATTACATTCTTGGTGGAAAGCCCCTGAACATAAGCAAAACCTAGATTAGTATAAAGCTACCTACACTATGGAACAACGAACCTCTTTTAGAGATAAGTGGTTCAAAGATATGAAAAGATTCAAAACTGAAATAGAGTTTTTTAAATGGTTCGAAGCTTCTGGGAAAATTGATGATAAACAGTCATCCTTTCAGGTCTTTATCAACAAATGGTACACTAAAGAACAGGTTGTTGAATGTGTTACTCCTCCTCTAGAATAACTTAACATTCCTGTAAGAGATGCTAAGTCATTCTAGAGGAGGAGTAACACTTTCAACCACCTATTCTTTGGTGTACCATTTGTTGATAAGGACCTGAAGGGATGACTGTTTCTCATAGAAAACTTCACGGTGTAGATTTCTCCCAGGCCGTTCCTAAGGTTTACTATGAAGAGGAGTCTTTGGGAAGTCCTACTGCCAGTGATATGAAACATGTTCATCAAAGAAACTATTCCATCAGAGTACTTACTTCTGATGAAGAAGACTTTGTCCTCAGTAAAAGGAAATTACATTCTTGGTGGAAAGCCCCTGAACATAAGCAAAAGGTAGATTGGTATAAAGCTACCTACACTGTGGAACAATGAACCTCTTTCAGAGATAAGTGGTTCAAAGATATGAAAAGATTCAAAACTGAAATAGAGTTTTTTAAATGGTTCGAAGCTTCTGGGCAAATTGATGATAAACAGTCATCCCTTCAGGTCCTTATCAACAAATGGTACACCAAAGAATAGGTGGTTGAAAGTGTTACTCCTTCTCTAGAAGGACTTAGCATCCCTTACAGGAAAGAAATCCTTAAGGCGGCACCTTTTAAAAAACCCATAGAAAAGGAATCAGCCTTGATAACAGCTGGAGACCTTAATAAAGTTTTTGAACAAAACAATTATACTAACCAGGTTCTCCATGTGATATCCCAACAAATTGAGGAACATAAAGGGGATAATTTCAGAGGAATTAGTCAGATAGCTGATAAACCTAACCCTTCCAAAGTTAGTCCTCAGATCGAGACTAAACCTATTTTTAAGATTCCTGAGTTCTCTAAAGAAAACTGCCCTAAACTTTCCAAAGAGTTTAGCCATTCCAATAAACTGCTAGACAGGATAAATGAGCAATTGTCTAAGCTTAATATTACACAAGGTAATAAGCTTAGAACTTTGTTAGAAAGGCACCCTAACAAAAGGAATTATTATCCTAGATCTTCTTTCCCTGATGTTCAATTTGAGGAAGACGTTCTTCATCCAAAGATCTGCCGCAGATGGATCAAGTTTGGTGAATGGAATATAGATGGCATGGCTGAAGGTCAAATTTATTCCAAGATCCAGGAAATGGAATGAACATCAACGCATATAAAATGAAAGGTCTTGGTGATAAGGAAGGCTAATATGATCATTGCGAGTTTCACAGAACCTTAGAAATTGGTGGGACAATTATCTCACTGATCAAAATAGAGCTGATATCCTTGGTGCTACCACTACTAAAGTAGTGGTTAAAATTGAGGAAGGAACTAGTATCCCTTCAGAGGTGGTCTACGAAGAAGCTACAGCCACATTGCTGTATAGTATAGCAAAACATTTCGTGGGAGAACCACGTCTTTTCCAGGACAGGAGTTTGGAAATCTTGAATAATTTGTACTATAAGAAATTGACAGATTTCAGATGGTACAAAGACATGTTTTTGAATAAAGTCATGATAAGATCTGATTGCAATAATGATTATTGGAAAGAACGATTTATCAGCGGATTGCCTACTCATTTCGCTGAAAAGGTTAGATCCAAAATAAGAGATCGATGTGAAGGAAAGATTCCGTGTTCTCAACTAGCATACGGAGACCTTATAAGCATTATTAATGTTGTAGCTATAGAGCTATGCACTGATCTTAAGCTAAAAGAACAGCTTAAGAAAGATCAAAAGACTACGTATGCAGAACTTGGTAGTTTTTGTCAAGATTTTGGATTTCCATTACTCAAACCTCCTTCAGCTAGGAAAGCAGGAAAAAAGGAAAGAACAACTAGAAAATATAGAAGAAGATCTTCCAAGAAAGGAAGAGAACCTAGAGAAAAGTCCAAGAAGAAAGGAAAGAGGCAAGTCTCTAAGGAATCTTCTTCAGAAGACACATGCTGGACATGCGGTAAAAAGGGTCACAGATCGAACAAGTGTCCTAGAAATAGAAAGAAGAAAAAGAAGATCAATCTTCTTAAAGTTGACGATTAAATTAAACAAAAGCTCTTCTCGATCATCGAAGAAGAAGAAGCATCTGATTCAGAATACTCTTCCTCAGAAGAAGAAAGCGATGAAGAGTTCCTCAACATCGCCCATAATTCAGAATCTGAAGAAGAAGATGAATCAGATTGTAATTGCAATGGCGCATTTTGCCTCTGCGATTGTAAAACTATTAGTGTTATCTGTGAGAGAACGGCAGAAACTCTCTTTTCCACCATTGAGCATATTCAAGATGAGGATGCCAGGAGAAAGTACCTCATTGTACTGCAGAAATTAGTTACTAGGCAAAAGGAAGAAAAGCCTAAAGTAACTCCTTTTAGCATGAAGCAAATCATGAACAGATTTGACTCAAAGAAGGAAGAACCTTCAGTTGAAGAACTTAGATGACAAGTCAATTCTCTTAAAGAAGAAATGAAAGGAATTATGTCTCGACTTCATAAAATAGAGATCGATGCAATAACAAAAAAATTTCTTAAAGAAGTTCGAAATGATGAAGGAGCATCCAAAGTAGTTGCTTCAGATAATGAAGAACATGAGGAAGACGAAGATAGCGATGCAGGTATCCATGCTATTACCAGAATTAGACCTCAGAGTTCTCATATTATGATTAAGCTTGTTGTTAATGATCACTTGACTCTTAACAAGATTGCTTTGTTAGATAGTGGTGCAGATCGAAATTGCATAATCGAAGGATTAATTCCTACTAAGTATCTTACCAAAGGTACTACCAAATTATATAGCACCACAGGTGAGCGTATAATTATTGATTATAAGTTATTTGATGCTCATATCTGCAATAATGGTATTTTCCTTAAAAATGATTTTGTTAGTACAAAAAATATTAACGAAGAAATTATTTTGGATATACCGTTTATTACTCAAATAAAACCTTATATTTCAGATTTTGATTCTATCAAAACTAAGATTTTAGGAAAAGAAATTTCATTTCCTTTTATTAAAACACTTTCTAAAGAAGAAAGTAAATTTTTACATAAACAAACTGCCTTAAGAGCTAATCTAATTTCTAATCAGATTTATTTTCTTAAAGAAGATATAAAAATTAAGAAAATTGAGCAAATTTTAAAAACCCCGGGAATGGTAACCAAGATTGCCAGTTTGCAAAACACTTTTGAAAAAGAAATTTGCTCTGAATTTCCTAATGCCTTTTGGGCCAGAAAAGCCCATACCGTTGATCTCCCTTATGTTGATGGATTCAGTGAAAAGGCCATTCCCACGAAAGCTAGGCCCATTCAAATGAATCACGATTTAATGGAAATTTGTTAAAAAGAGATTAATACTCTTTTAGAAAATAAGATTATCAGGCCCTCTAAGTCTTCGTGGAGTTGTTCAGCCTTTTATATTAACAACGCTGCTGAAAAGGAGAGGGGCTCTCCTCCACTTGTTATAAATTATAAACCATTAAATTCTGTTTTAAAATCGATTAGATATCCGATTCCTAATAAAAGGGATCTTTTAAAGAGAACTTTTAAAGCCAATATCTATAGTAAATTTGATATGAAATCAGTATTTTGGCAGATACAGATTTCTGAAAATGATAAATATAAAACTGCTTTTAATGTCCCGTTCGAACAATATGAATGGAATGTTATGCCTTTTGGGCTTAAGAATGCCCCTTCAGAATTTCAAAATATTATGAATTCCATCTTTAATCATATCAGTCATATTTCAATTGTTTATATTGATGATGTATTAATCTTTTTCGAGGACATAGATTCTCATTTCAAACATTTGAATATATTCTTTAAAATTGTTAAACATATTGGTTTGGTGGTTAGAGTCAAAAAGATTAAACTTTTTCAAACTAAAATAAGATTTCTTGGGCATGATTTATATCAAGGCACTTATAAACCCATTTGCAGAGCTATTGAGTTTTCTGATAAATTCCCTGACGTTATTATGGACAAAACCCAGTTACAAAGATTTTTAGGTAGTCTTAATTATGTTGCGGATTTCATCCCAAAGGTAAGACAGGTTTGTAAACCATTATATGACAGGCTTAAGAAGATTCCTGTTCCATGGACTAAAGAACAGACCACAACGGTTATTAAGAATAAAGAAATGGTTAAGAGTATGACTTGTTTAGGCATTCCTAACCCTGATTCTTTTATGATTGTTGAGACTGATGCATCAGATATCGGTTATGGAGGGATCCTAAAACAAAAAAGAACTCCTGATGGTCCCGAGCAATTAGTTAATTTTACTTCCGGAGTTTGGAATTCCGCCCAGAAAAACTACAGTACTATTAAAAAGGAAGTTCTTGCAATTGTCCTTTGCATTACTAAGTTTCAAGATGATTTAATTAATAAAGAATTTGTGCTTAAAGTAGATTGTAAATGTGCAAAAGAAATTTTACAAAACGATGTTAAAAATCTTGTATCTAAACAAATATTTGCTAGATGGCAAGCTTTATTGTCAGTTTTGATTTCCAGGTAGAATATATCAAAGGAGAAGATAACTCTCTCCCTGATTTTCTAACCCGTGAATTTTTGCAGGGTAAAACATGAGGCCGGTCATTAGGCCAGGATTTGGAATAAAAGGCCCTTTCCAAGAAAAGGGAAAAGACTCAGACAAGAAGCCATCAGCTTCTCCTTTCACAATAAGGCCATTATTGAATAGCCCAAACAAGTTCTCAAAATATTATGAATTTATTCTTGTTGATACAGGTTCCATTGAAGTGGAGCATAAACTCAGCCCTGACTCAAACCCAGATAGCATTGCTTATTCGAAATTCACGATCAAAACGGTTTTATCTCCATTCGAATGGCTAGTTGATCATTTGCATAGTCCCATTAATCTCTCGAGGGAACATAGACCTCAAACTTATAATTGGTTTGACTATAAAAATGCTTGGTTCAACTTTCTATTCCTTAGACCAACCACTCATATATAAAGGATCTTAAGTATGCAGAATTAAAAATGAAAACTTACAAGCAAACTGGACTTTTATTGCATTGCAAACTTGAAATGAAAATACATAGAGAGGGCTTTCACAGTGTGATTTAGAGAGATGTATCTAAATTTTCTGATGCCTAGAATGAGAAATGAAGTCTCCTTTTATAGGAGAGAATGAATAATGTCTTTACATATTAAACGTACACTTGGACGGTTAAGATGTTGCCGACACTAATGGAGGGGCCTAAGTTGAAAGTAGGAGGAAGTGGAGAATATCTTTTCTTCATAGTGGAGAACATAGGGGCCCAACTTCTTTTGACTTGAGCGGTTGAATGGGAATCTTTTATCTTTAAAGATAATGGAGGATGTCTTTTTCAAAGGTGTTTTGGAAGTTAGCTTCTCAGTGGATGCCAAATTAGAATAATGAAATACTTTACTTTGGAAAAAGTAATTCCGGCTTTGCCTCTACTTTTCCAAAGAAGTTCTTTTCTTATTCATAGTTGGGATCCATGTAAGCCAAAGCCAACCCTTTGGGATTACACATATCTCCATTGTCTTCGCTGCCGCTTTCTGTGGAAGCTGCATCTTCAATCATTTGCATGATTTGATCTTCTTCATATTTATCTAAATTCTCCAATGCTTCTTTCAGTTTTTTCCTGAGAGCTGCTTTGGAAGAGTTCTTTGAAGAACTTGATGAACTGGCCTTGTCGCGAGACTGCACTTTAGTGTTAGGTTGTTTGGGGACCCAACCTTTAACCTGGATTTGCTTACACAAATATTGGATTCGATCAATATTATTTTTGGAAAAATTCCAAGTAATAATATATGATATCCTCTTTTGATTATAATATTTGCATAATTTAATATGCTCAGGTAAAGTAGAGATTTCTTCCTTGATTTGAAATTCTTCAAACCTGTTGAGAAATTGCTGAGGGAGAACTTCTTTAACAATGCTTGGGCTATACTTTATAAACCAAGTATGCCTTGGTCGTAGATAAATAAAATTCATCCATGCTGCTTTATAATCATACCAATTATAAGTCTGTGGATGATGAGTTATTGATAATGCAATTGGTGTATGTAAATGGTCTGCAAACCATTCAAATGAATCCAAGATTCTTTTAATAGTAAACCTTGAATATTTAATAATAGAGGGATTGCTCTCATCCCTGGAATGTTCTATCTCGATGGAGTCGGTATCAACAAGAATAGCTTCATAGAACCTTCTTGTTTTAAGGGGATTATCTGTATCCATAAAATTTAAATCTGTATAGCAAGGTTTGATCAACTGTTGTATGTCAAAGTTGCCATACTCTTTGTTTAATGCCATTATTGGCAATACCTGCGAAGTCACAAAATCAAAAGATTCTTCTTTTGGGTTAGGGATTTTGGGAATAGTTTTTGTTAACTCTGGGTTAACAGCTTGGGCAAAGGATTCCGGAGTCTTCATTTCATAACTCTGTTTTGATTGGATTGAACTAGAAGATGCTCCTTGGTTTAGAGGTTTTGCTGGTCTAAGGTTGATCAGCTTTGGTTGGGGTGGACCAAGCAGCTGAGTTGGTGCTGTAGAGGGGAGTTTTGGAAACTCGGCTAGAACTGAAAATTTATTTAAAGGGGCTGTAGCTCTTTGAAGACCTTCTTGTTTTGGAAGTAATTGAGGAAGGGTAAATGGTCTAACCAATTTTGCTTTTGGAAGTTCTTCTCCTTTAGAAGGAGTGACCGGTTTAAACGGCCTCATTTTTACCCTGCAAAAATTCACGAGTTAGAAAATCAGGAAGAGAATTTTCTTCTCCTTTAATAAAATCAATTTTAAAATCAAAACTAGATAGTAGAGCTTGCCATCTAGCAAAGATTTGCTTTGAAACAAGATTTTTAACATCTTTTTGTAAAATTTCTTTAACAGATTTACAATATACTCTTAATAAAAATTCTTTGTTAATAAGATCATCTTGAAACTTAGTGATACATAGCACTATAGCCAAAATCTCCTTTTTCACAGTAGAATAATTTTTTTGAGCGGAATTCCAGATTCAGAATGTAAATCGAACAAGTTGTTCTGTAGATTCAAGATCTACTTTTTGTTTAGGGATGCCTCCATACCCTGCATCAGATGCGTCAGTTTCTACTATCATAAAGGCGTTAGGATTAGGTATTCCTGAACAAGGGATATTTTGAACCAAGGCTTTAAATTAATGACCGCCTGAGTTTGTTCAGTACTCCAAGGAACATGATTTTTTCTGAGTCTTTTGTATAAAGGCTCGTAGACATGTCTGACCTTTGGAATGAAATCAGCAACGTAATTAAGACTTCCTAGAAACCTCTGGAGCTGAGTTTTGTCAGGAATTTCGTTAGGAAATTTTGAAGAGAACTCAATGGCTCTGTAGATAGGTTTATAAGTTCCTTGATAAAGATCATGACCTAAAAATCTAATGGTAGTTTGAAAGAGTACCATCTTCTTGGCGCTAACTACTAAACCATTATTCTTAACAATCTTGAAGAAAGTATTAAGATGTTTAAAATGAGAATCTATGTCCTCTGACAAAATAAGCACATCATCAATATAGACAATTGACATATAAGAATAATCATTAAAAATGGAATTCATAATATTTTGAAATTCAGATGGGGCGTTCTTGAGCCCAAAAGGCATAACATTCCATTCATACTGTCCAAACGGGACGTTGAAAGCTGTTTTATACTTATCATTCTCAGAAATTTGAATTTGCCAAAATCCGGATTTCATATCAAATTTGCTATATAAATTAGCTTTGAAAGTTCTTTTCAAAAGATCTCTTTTGTTAGGTATGGGATACCTAATCCATTTTAAAACGGAGTTAAGGGGTTTATAGTTAATCACCAGTCTTGGTGCTCCTCTTTCTTTCTCCGCGTTATTATTAACGTAGAAAGCAGAACAGCTCCAAGAAGATTTAGAAACTCTGATAATCTTATTTTTCAAAAGAGTATCAATTTTCTTTTTACAGAATTCCATCATTTCGTGATTCATTCTTCATCAGCTAAAATATCAGTCCACTTAAGAAGTCTAGGGACAAAGGTAGTACTATGCTCTTGGTTAGCCTCCATAAGCATAGTAACTCCTTTAACACTAGAAGTTATAGCCTTTGGGGCTATAGTGGTCTTCATAAGTTTGTAATATACCCGATATATTACAGCTATTTCTCTGGTATCGATTTTACTATTCATGTTCTTAGTATTGACGTTAAGAGTCAAAGTATCAATAATATTCAGATCATGAATATCGACAGTACAATTAGGATAACAGTTAAAGTAAACTGTTCCATAAGCAAGATTAATTTCTAATACTCCTAACAGAGAATCATCAAAATTTAAAAGTCTATCATCTCTAAGAAGCAGACAAATAGGAATATTTAAACCTTTACGGAAAAGAGGTTTAACAGCAACTTGTACAAGTCCAATATGAAGAAATTTAAATTCTTTCCTATATCTATCAATCTCAGCAGATAATAACAACTTGATAGTTTCAAGCGAATTATTGATATCAATAGTGGACTCACAAGTTTTAATATTATATTTTTTAAACATGGAAAAATTACCTAACTGGTAAATCTTTTCAAAAGGTTCTTTAGGGATAGACCAATTTTGTAAATCATTTTCTGTTTTAGAAATAGAGATATTAACGGACTTAACAATATGCTGTCTATTATCCATAGAGAGAGAATGCCTTTAGACTATACTAATGATACTATAAAAAGCAACTAAGCATTCTAGTAAAGATATCAACTAGTCATATAATTCGAGATTTCGAACTCTTATACTGTAACTATGAATTCATGCTCGGATTTTACATTAAGGTCTATGGATTTTACAAGAGATTTTTCAAGCAAAGTACCTTGCAGTCTAAGCGCCTGTCCTTTCGGCTTAACGACCGCCTGTCGGCATCGCAACTACTTGAAAACATTCTCAACACCTTTCCTTAATCACCATACATAAACTACATTTTACAGTTAAAGAATTAAAAATTCAAATTGTATAACAAGGTGATAACTTTGCTAAATTGCTAAGTAACTAATTAAAGTTTCATAAGTACAGTCTTGGCATAAGGGTTTAGCCGTCCATGGCTACAATTAACATTACTATTAACATGCTAAATATGCCTAACATGGCTCTGATACCATTCAAAACGATCGTAGCATTTAACAGTAATATAACCTAAAGACAAGTATAAACAAGAGAGAAGTATACAAGAACTCACAAATTTATTCAAGCAACGGAAGCAAAAGCAAACATCCACGAGAGACCATTACAAAGAGAGACTATAGGCTAAAAGAAAATCTTAGTGTGAATTTCTGATAAATTCCCTGACGTTATTATGGACAAAACCCAGTTACAAAAGTTTTTAGGTAGTCTTACCTTATACTGTAACTATGGATTCATGCTCGTATTTTACTTTAAGGCACTAGAAGCTATAGCCTTTGGGGCTATAGTGGTCTTCATAAAGATTCCTTAGAGGCTGGTAACCAAGATTGCCAGTTTGCAAGAATGCCTAAGTCTTATATAGACATCCAAAAGATAAGAGAAATCTACACCATCAAGTTTTCTATGGTCAGGCTGGCTAATACTATCTTCATCCTCCTCCCGGGTTTGAAAAGAAGAAGGTCTTGCCGAAGACATTCTTCTACTTGAAGAAGCTTGGCTGAAAGAACTGGATCTTAAAAACTTAAAGTTAATAGATCCGTCAGGAACTGGATAACCCTATCTAACTGCGAAGTCTCAGGTTGAAGGGGTAAAGGATTCGTAATGGAATCAAATTTCCATTCTTCATCAGCTAAAATATCAGTCCACTTAAGAAGACTAGGGACAAAGGTAGTACTATGCTCTTGGTTAGCCTCCATAAGCATAGTAACTCCTTTAACACTAGAAGCTATAGCCTTTGGCGCTATAGTGGTCTTCATAAGCTTGTAATATACCCGATATATTACAGCTATTTCTCTGGTATCGATTTTACTATTCATGTTCTTAGTTTTGACGTTAAGAGTCAAATTATCAATAGTATTCGGATCATGAATATCAACAGTAAAATTAGGATAACCGTTAAAGTAAACTGGTCCATAAGCAAGCTTACTTTCTAGTACTCCTAACAGAGAGTCATCAAAATTTAAAAGTCTATCATCTCTAAGAAGCAGACAAATAGGAATATTCAAACCTTTACGGAAAAGAGGTTTAACAGCAACTTGCACAAGTCCAATATGAAGAAATTTAAATTCTTTCCTATATCTATAAATATCAGCAGATAATAACAACTTGATAGTTTCAAGCGAATTATTGTTAGCAATAGTGGACTCACAAGTTTTAATATTATATTTTTTAAACATGGAAAAATTACCTAATTGGTAAATCTTTCCAAAAGGTTCTTTAGGGATAGACCAAATTTGTAAATCATTTTCTGTTTTAGAAATAGAGATATTAACGGAGTTAACAATATGCTGTCTATTATCCATAGAGAGAGAATACCTTTAGAATATATTAATGATACGATAAAAAGCAACTAAGCATTCTAATAAAGATATCAACTTGTCATATAACTCGAAATTTCGAACTCTTATACTATAACTATGGATTCATTCTCAGATTTTACATTAAGGTCTATGGATTTTACAAGAGATTTTTCAAGCAAAAGTACCTTGCAGTCTACGCGCCTGTCCTTTCGGCTTAACGACTGCCTGTCGGCATCGCAACTACTTGAAAACATTCTCAACACCTTTCCTTAATCACCATACATAAACTCCATTTTACAGTTAAAGAATTAAAAATTCAAATTGTATAACAAGGTGATAACTTTGCTAAATTGCTAAGTAACTAATTAAAGTTTCATAAGTACAGTCTTGGCATAAGGGTTTAGCTGTCCATGGCTATAATTAACATTACTATTAACATGCTAAATATGCCTAACATGGCTTTGATACCATTCAAAATGATCGTAGTATTTAACAGTAATATAACCTAAAGACAAGTATAAACAAGAGAGAAGTATACAAGAACTCACAATTTTATTCAAGCAACGGAAGCAAAAGCAAACATCCACGAGAGACCATTACAAAGAGAGACTATAGGCTAAAAGAAAATCCTAGTTTGAATTTCTGATGCTTTCTAACATAAAATCTAAGTCTTATATAGACATCCAAAATATAAGAGAAATCGAGAAGCTCTCTTCTGATTGGCTGCTACGAGAATCTCCTTTATCTTGAGTGGGATTAAAGTTGTCGGCCATTGCTTTTTCTTTTGGAAAAGTAGTGGCTGCTTTTCTTTTTGTCGGGGAATCTTCTTTCCTGAAAGTGATGTCTGCTTTTATAAAGTTGTCGACTACCTCCGCAAAATGCCAAAGTGTCTTTGCTGTTGTGGGATTCCATATCTAATTAATTTAATTGAATTTTTAATCAATAGATATTCCAACTCTTTGAGTTTCATCTCTTACCTTTTAAATAATTCTGACTTCTTTGAGTCTCTATTCAAAAGGTCAGTAATTCTGGATTTTAATATCCTCTACTGGAATATCAATTTAATTAAATAATCATAAAATGGATCTAGATAAGATAATGCTAAAGCTTTTGGCCTTAACATATCTCCATTATCATCACTCTGAGAGGAGGCTTTATCTAACACCTGCAAAGCTGTTTCATCATTGGATTTTTCATCCTCGAGATCTGATAGGGCTTTTTGGAGCCTTTTCTTCAAATCATCTTTTGAAGATGATTTTTTACCACTTGTCGAGGCTGGTGAAGAACGTTGAGCAGCTTCTTTGGGAGCTGGCGACCATCCTTTAATGCAAATCTCCTTTGATAGATATTTGATCCTGTCAAATATATGGATAGAAAAAGTCCAACTGATAATAAATGAAATCCTTTTTTGGATAATATATTTACACAATTTAATGTGCTCTGGCAAAGTAGAAATATCATATTCAGCTTGAAACTGACCAAATTTATCAAAAAACAGTTTAGGTAAAACTTTCTCATTTCCTCCAAAGCAGTTCCACCATTCATAGAACCATCTGGGGATAACAGATTTAGAAAATTCTGGGCAATACTTGACGAACCACGTATGAGTGGTTGGTCTCAGGAATAGAAAGTTGAACCAAGCATTTTTATATTCAAACCAATTATAAGTTTGAGGTCTATGTTCCCTCGAGAGATTGATGGGAGTATGCAAATGATCAACTAGCCATTCGAATGGAGATAAAACCCTTTTGATCATGAATTTCGAATAGGCTATGCTATCCGGGTCTGAGTCGTGGCTGAGTTTGTGCTCCACTTTAATGGAACCTGTATCAACAAGAATAAATTCATAATATTTCCTGGTTTTTAGTGGATTTTCAGTATCCACATAATTCCTATTGGTGTAGCATGGCTTAAGCAGATGCTTAACCTCATAACTCTCAAATTCCTTGTCGAGGGCAAGGATAGGATTGACCTGTAAAGTAACAACATGAAAGACTTCACGTTCTTTAAGTTTATTATGAGCTGGGGAAACAGGAGAAACAACTTCTCTAAAGCTTTCAGGAGCTTTCATTATATAAGAGTCTTTGGTTTGAGTGGAGGAAAATCTGGGTTTTCCTGATGGAGAGATTGAACGTGGTTCAGATTCTTTAAAAAATGGTTTCTTAAGAATCAAAGGATTTGATGATGATGAGCTAGGTGGTAGCTGTGGAAAAGGACTTATGACCTGAGACGGGTTAATTTGAGGTAGGCTTGCAAGAGCCGAAAACTTGTTTGGGCTATTCAATGATGGCCTTATTGCGAAAGGAGAAGCTGATGGCTTCTTGTCTGAGTCTTTTCCCTTTTCTTGGAAAGGGCCTTTTATTCCAAATCCTGGCCTAATGATCGGCCTCATGTTTTACCCTGCAAAAATTTACGGTTTAGAAAATCAGGGAGAGAGTTATCTTCTCCTTTGATATATTCGACCGGGAAATCAAAACATGACAATAAAGCTTGCCATCTAGCAAATATCTGTTTAGAGACAAGATTTTTAACATCGTTTTGTAGAATTTCTTTTGCACATTTACAATCTACTTAAAGCACAAATTCTTTATTAATTAAATCATCTTGAAACTTAGTAATGCAAAGGACAATTGCAAGAACTTCCTTTTTAACAGTACTATAGTTTTTCTGGGCGGAATTCCAAACTTCGAAAGTAAAATGAACTAATTGCTCGGGACCATCAGGAGTTCTTTTTTGTTTTAGGATCCCTCCATAACCGATATCTGAAGCATCAGTCTCAACAATCACAAAAGAATTAGGGTTAGGAATACCTAAACAAGGCAAACTCTTAACCATTTATTTAATCTTAATAACCGCTGTGGTCTGTTCTTTAGTCCATGGAACAGGAATCTTCTTAAGCCTGTCATATAATGGTTTACAAACCTGTCTTACCTTTGGGATGAAATCCACAACATAATTAAGAGTACCTAAAAATCTTTGTAACCGGGTTTTGTCCATAATAACGTCAGGGAATTTATCAGAAAACTCAATAGCTCTGCAAATGGGCTTATAAGTGCCTTGATATAAATCATGCCTAGGAAATCTTATTTTAGTTTGAAAAAGTTTAATCTTTTTTGGCGCTAACCACCAAACCATTTTGTTTAACAATTTTAAAGAATATATTCAAATGTTTGAAATGAGAATCTATGTCCTCGAAAAAGATTAATACATCATCAATATAAACAATTGAAATATGACTGATATGATTAAAGATGGAATTCATAATATTTTGAGATTCTGAAGGGGCATTCTTAAGCCCAAAAGGCATAACATTCCATTCATATTGTCTGAACGGGATATTAAAAGAAGTTTTATATTTATCTTTTTCAGAAATTATATCTGCCAAAATCCTGATTTCATATCAAATTTACTATAGATATTGGCTTTAAAAGTTCTCTTTAAAAGATCCCTTTTATTAGGAATCGGATATCTAATCCATTTTAAAACAGAATTTAATGGTTTATAATTTATAACAAGTCGTGGAGAGCTCCTCTCCTTTTCAGCAGCGTTGTTAACATAAAAGGTTGAACAACTCCACGGAGACTTAGAGGGCCTGATAATCTTATTTTCTAATAGTGTATTAATCTCCTTTTTACAAATTTCCATTAAATTGTGATTCATTTGAATGGGCATAGCTTTCATGGGAATGGCCTTTTCACTGAATCCATCAACATAAGGGAGATCAACAGTATGGGCTTTTCTGGCCCAAAAGGCATTAGGAAATTCAGAGCAAATTTCTTTTTCAAAAGTGTTTTGCAAACTGGCAATCTTGGTTACCATTCCCGGGGTTTTTAAAATTTGCTCAATTTTCTTAATTTTTATATCTTCTTTCAGAAAACAAATCTGATTAGAAATTAGATTAACTTTAAATGAAGTTTGTTTATCTAAAAATTTACTTTCTTCTTTAGAAAGTGTTTTAATAAAAGGAAATGAAATTTCTTTTCCTAAAATCTTAGTTTTGATAGAATCAAAATCTGAAATATAAGGTTTTATTTGAGTAATAAACGGTATACCCAAAATAATTTCTTCATTAATATTTTTTGTAATAACAAAATCATTTTTAAGGCAAATACCTTTATTGCACATATGAGCATCAAATAATTTATAATCAATAATTATACACTCACCTGTGGCGTTATATAATTTGGTAGTACCTTTGGTAAGATACTTAGTAGGAATTAATCCTTCGATTATGCAATTTTGATCTGCACCACTATCTAACAAAGCAATCTTGTTAAGAGTCAAATGATCATTAACAACAAGCTTAATCATAATATGAGAACTATGAGATCTAATTTTGGTGATAGCATAGATACCTGCATCGCTATCTTCATCTTCCTCATGTTCTTCATTATCTGAAGCAACTACTTTGGATGCTCCTTCATCATTTCGAACTTCTTTAAGAAGTTTTTTTGTAATTGCATCGATCTCTATTTTATGAAGTCGAGAATTAATTCCTTTCATTTCTTCTTTAAGAGAATTGACTTCTCATCTAAGTTCTTCAACTGAAGGTTCTTGCTTCTTTGAGTCAAATCTGTTCATGATTTGCTTCATGCTAAAAGGAGTTACTTTAGGCTTTTCTTCCTTTTGCCTAGTAACTAATTTCTGCAGTTCAATGAGGTACTTTCTCCTGGCATCCTCATCTTGAATATGCTCAATGGTGGAAAAGAGAGTTTCTGCCGTTCTCTCAGAGATAACACTGATAGTTTTACTATCGCTGAGGCAAACTGCACCATTGCAATTACAATCTGATTCATCTTCTTCTTCAGATTCTGAAATATGGGCGACGTTGAAGAACTCTTCATCGCTTTCTTCTTCTGAGGAAGAGTATTCTGAATCAGATGCTTCTTCTTCTTCGATGATCAAAAATAGCTTTTGTTTAATTTCATCGTCAACTTCAAGTAGATTAATCTTCTTTTTCTTCCTTTTATTTCTAGGACACTTGTTCGATCTGTGACCCTTTTTACTGCATGTCCAGCATGTGTCTTCTGAAGAAGATTCCTTAGAGGCTTGCCTCTTTCCTTTCTTCTTGGACTTTTCTGTAGGTTCTCTTCCTTTCTTGGAAGATCTTCTTTTATATTTTCCAGTTGTTCTTTCCTTTTTCTTGCTTTCCTATCTGAAGGAGGTTTGAGTAATGGAAATCCAAAATCTTGACAAAAACTACCAAGTTCTGCATACGTAGTCTTTTGATCTTTCTTAAGCTGTTCTTTTAGCTTAATATCAGTGCATAGCTCCATAGCTACAACATTAATAATGCTTATAAGGTCTCCGTATGCTAGTTGAGAATACAAAATCTTTCCTTCACATCGATCTCTTATTTTGGATCTAACCTTTTCAGCAAAATGAGTAGGCAATCCGCTAATTAAAAATTTAACAGTAATATTTAGCATTCAAAACGATCATAGCATTCAAAATGATCGTAGCATTTAACAGTAATATAACCTAAAGACAAGTATAAACAAGAGACAAGTATAACAAAACTCACTAGTTTATTGAAGCAACGCAAGCAAAAGCAAACATCCACGAGAGACCATTACAAAGAGAGACTATATGCTAAACGAAAATCTTAGTGTGAATTTCTGATGCTTTCTAACATAAAATCTAAGTCTTATATAGACATCCAAAAGATAAGAGAAATCGAGAAGCTCTCTTCTGATTGGCTGCTACGAGAATCTCCTTTATCTTGAGTAGGATTAAAGTTGTCGGCCATTGCTTTTTCTTTTGGAAAAGTAGTGGCTGCTTTTCTTTTTGTCGGGGCATCTTCTTTCCAGAAAGTGATGTCTGCTTTTATAAAGTTGTCGACCACCTCCGCAACATGCCAAAGTGTCTTTGCTATTGTGGGATTCCATATCTAATTAATTTAATTGAATTTTTAATCAAGAGATATTCCAACTCTTTGAGTTTCATCTCTTACCTTTTAAATAATTCTGACTTCTTTGAGTCTCTATTCAAAAGGTCAGTAATTCCGGCTTTTAATATCCTCTACTAGATTATCAATTTAATTAAATCAATCATAAAATGGATCTAGATAAGATAATGCTAAAGCTTTTGGCCTTAACATATCTCCATTATTATCACTCTGAGAGGAGGCTTCATCTAACAGCTGCAAGGCTATTTCATCATTGGATTTTTCATCCTCGAGATCTGATAAGGCTTTTTAGAGCCTTTTTTTCAAATCATCTTTTGCAGATGATTTTTTACCACTTGTCGAGGCTGGAGAAGAACGTTGAACAGCTTCTATGGGAGATGAAGACCATCCTTTAATGCAAATCTCCTTTGATAGATATTTGATCCTGTCAAATATATGTATAGAAAAAGTCCAACTAATAATAAATGAAATCCCTTTTTGGATAAAATATTTACACAATTTAATGTGCTCTGGCAAAGTAGAAATATCCTGTTCAGCTTAAAACTGACCAAATTTATCAAAAAACAGTTTAGGTAAAACTTTCTCATTTCCTCCAAAGCAGTTCCAGCATTCATAGAACCATCTTGGGATGACAGATTTAGAAAATTCTGGGCTATACTTGACGAACCATGTATGAGTGGTTGGTCTCAGGAATAGAAAGTTGAACCAAGCATTTTTATAATCAAACCAATTATAAGTTTGAGGTCTATGTTCCCTCGAGAGATTAATGGGAGTATGCAAATGATCAACTAGCCATTCGAATGGAGATAAAACCATTTTGATCATGAATTTCGAATAGGCAATGCTATCCTGGTCTGAGTCATTGCTAAGTTTATGCTCCATTTCAACGGAACCTGTATCAACAAGAATAAATTCATAATATTTCCTGGTTTTTAGTGGATTTTCAGAATCCGCATAATTCCTGTTGGTGTAGCATGGCTTAAGCAGATGCTTAACCTCATAACTCTCAAATTCCTTGTCGAGGGCAAGGATAGGATTGACCTGTAAAGTAACAACATGAAAGACTTCACGTTCTTTAAGTTTATTATGAGCTGGGGAAACAGGAGAAACAGCTTCTCTAAAGCTTTCAGGAGCTTTCATTGTATAAGAGTCTTTGGTTTGAGTGGAGGAAAATCTGGGTTTTCTTGATGGAGAGAATGAACATGGTTCAGATTCTTTAGAAAATGGTTTCTTAAGAATCAAAGGATTTGAAGATGATGAGCTAGGTAGTAGCTGTGGAAAAGGACTTATGACCTGAGAAGGGTTAATTTGAGGTAGGCTTGCAAGAGCCGAAAATTAGTTTGGGCTATTCAACGATGGCCTTATTGTGAAAGGAGAAGCTGGTGGCTTCTTGTCTGAGTCTTTTCCCTTTTCTATGAAAGGGCCTTTTATTCCAAATCCTGGCCTAATGACCAGCCTCATGTTTTACCCTGCAAAAATTCACGGGTTAGAAAATCAGGGAGAGAGTTATCTTCTCCCTTGATATATTCTACCTGGAAATCAAAACTTGACAATAAAGCTTACCATCTTGCAAATATCTGTTTATGGACGAGATTTTTAACATCTTTTTGTAAATTTTTGTTGCAGATTTACAATCTACTTTAAGCATAAATTCTTTATTAATTAAATCATCTTGAAACTTAGTAATGCAAAGGACAATTGCAAGAACTTCCTTTTTAACAGTACTATAGTTTTTCTAGGCGGAATTCCAAACTCCGGAAGTAAAATGAACTAATTGCTCGGGACCATCAGGAGTTCTTTTTTGTTTTAGGATGCCTCCATAACCGATATCTGAAGCATCAGTCTCAACAATCATAAATGAATCAGGCTTAGGAATACCTAAACAAGGCAAACTCTTAACCATTTCTTTAATCTTAATAACCACTGTGGTCTGTTCTTTAGTCCATGGAACAGGAATCTTCTTAAGCCTGTCATATAATGGTTTACAAACCTGTCTTATCTTTGGGATGAAATCCACAACATAATTAAGACTACCTAAAAATCTTTGTAACCGGGTTTTGTCCATAATAACGTCAGGGAATTTATCAGAAAACTCAATAGCTCTGCAAATGGGCTTATAAGTGCCTTGATATAAATCATGCCCAGGAAATCTTATTTTAGTTTGAAAAAGTTTAATCTTTTTTTGCGCTAACCACCAAACCATTTTGTTTAACTATTTTAAAGAATATATTCAAATGTTTGAAATGAGAATCTATGTCCTCGGAAAAGATTAATACATCATCAATATAAACAATTGAAATATGACTGATATGATTAAAGATGGAATTCATAATATTTTGAAATTCTGAAGGGGCATTCTTAAGCCCAAAAGGCATAACATTCCATTCATATTGTCCGAACGGGACATTAAAAGCAGTTTTATATTTATCTTTTTCAGAAATCTGTATCTGCCAAAATCCTGATTTCATATCAAATTTACTATAGATATTGGCTTTAAAAGTTCTCTTTAAAAGATCCCTTTTATTAGGAATCGGATATCTAATCCATTTTAAAACAGAATTTAATGGTTTATAATTTATAACAAGTCGTGGAGAGCTCCTCTCCTTTTCAGCAGCGTTGTTAACATAAAAGGTTGAACAACTCCACGGAGACTTAGAGGGCCTGATAATCTTATTTTCTAATAGAGTATTAATCTCTTTTTTACAAATTTCCATTAAATTGTGATTCATTTGAATGGGCCTAGCTTTCGTGGGAATGGCCTTTTCACTGAATCCATCAACATAAGGGAGATCAACAGTATGGGCTTTTCTGGCCCAAAAGGCATTAGGAAATTCAGAGCAAATTTCTTTTTCAAAAGTGTTTTGCAAACTGGCAATCTTGGTTACCATTCCCGGGGTTTTTAAAATTTGCTCAATTTTCTTAATTTTTATATCTTCTTTGAGAAAACAAATCTGATTAGAAATTAGATTAACTTCAAAGGCAGTTTGTTTATGTAAAAATTTACTTTCTTCTTTAGAAAGTGTTTTAATAAAAGGAAATGAAATTTCTTTTCCTAAAATCTTAGTTTTGATAGAATCAAAATCTGAAATATAAGGTTTTATTTGAGTAATAAACGGTATACCCAAAATAATTTCTTCATTAATATTTTTTGTAATAACAAAATCATTTTTAAGGCGAATACCTTTATTGCACATATGAGCATCAAATAACTTATAATCAATAATTATGCGCTCACCTATGGCGTTATATAATTTGGTAGTACCTTTGGTAAGATACTTAGTAGGAATTAATCCTTCGATTATGCAATTTCGATCTGCACCACTATCTAACAACGCAATCTTGTTAAGAGTCAAATGATCATTAACAACAAGCTTAATCATAATATGAGAACTATGAGATCTAATTTTGGTGATAGCATGGATTCCTGCATCACTATCTTCGTCTTCCTCATGTTCTTCATTATCTGAAGCAACTACTTTGGATGCTCCTTCATCATTTCGAACTTCTTTAAGAAGTTTTTTTGTAATTGCATCGATCTCTATTTTATGAAGTCGAGAATTAATTCCTTTCATTTCTTCTTTAAGAGAATTGACTTCTCGTCTAAGTTCTTCAACTGAAGGTTCTTGCTTCTTTGAGTCAAATATGTTCATGATTTGCTTCATGCTAAAAGGAGTTACTTTAGGCTTTTCTTCCTTTTGCCTAGTAACTAATTTCTGCAGTTCAATGAGGTACTTTCTCCTGGCATCCTCATCTTGAATATGCTCAATGGTGGAAAAGAGAGTTTCTGCCGTTCTCTCAGAGATAACACTGATAGTTTTACTATCGCTGAGGCAAATTGCACCATTGCAATTACAATCTGATTCATCTTCTTCCTCAAATTCTGAATTATAGGCGACGTTGAAGAACTCTTCATCGCTTTCTTCTTCTGAGGAAGAGTATTCTGAATCAGATGCTTCTTCTTCTTCGATGATCGAGAATAGCTTTTGTTTAATTTCATCGTCAACTTCAAGTAGATTAATCTTCTTTTTCTTCCTTTTATTTCTAGGACACTTGTTCCATCTGTGACCCTTTTTACTGCATGTCCAGCATGTGTCTTCTGAAGAAGATTCCTTAGAGGCTTGCCTCTTTCCTTTCTTCTTGGACTTTTCTGTAGGTTCTCTTCCTTTCTTGGAAGATCTTCTTTTATATTTTCCAGTTGTTCTTTCCTTTTTTCTTGCTTTCCTATCTGAAGGAGGTTTGAGTAATGGAAATCCAAAATCTTGACAAAAACTACCAAGTTCTGCATACGTAGTCTTTTGATCTTTCTTAAGCTGTTCTTTTAGCTTAATATCAGTGCATAGCTCCATAGCTACAACATTAATAATGCTTATAAGGTCTCCGTATGCTAGTTGAGAATACAAAATCTTTCCTTCACATCGATCTCTTATTTTGGATCTAACCTTTTCTGCGAAATGAGTAGGTAATCCGCTGATTAAAAATTTAACAGTAATATTTAGCATTCAAAACGATCATAGCATTCAAAATGATCGTAGCATTTAACAGTAATATAACCTAAAGACAAGTATAAACAAGAGACAAGTATACAAAAACTCACTAGTTTATTCAAGCAACGGAAGCAAAAGCAAACATCCACGAGAGACCATTACAAAGAGAGACTATATGCTAAACGAAAATCTTAGTGTGAATTTCTGATGCTTTCTAACATAAAATCTAAGTCTTATATAGACATCCAAAAGATAAGAGAAATCGAGAAGCTCTCTTCTGATTGGCTGCTACGAGAATCTCCTTTATCTTGAGTAGGATTAAAGTTGTCGGCCATTGCTTTTTCTTTTGGAAAAGTAGTGGTCGCTTTCTTTGTCGGGGCATCTTCTTTCCAGAAAGTGATGTCTGCTTTTATAAAGTTGTCGACCACCTCCGCAACATGCCAAAGTGTCTTTGCTATTGTGGGATTCCATATCTAATTAATTTAATTGAATTTTTAATCAAGAGATATTCTAACTCTTTGAGTTTCATCTCTTACCTTTTAAATAATTCTGACTTCTTTGAGTCTCTATTCAAAAGGTTAGTAATTCTGGCTTTTAATAACCTCTACTAGATTATCAATTTAATTAAATCAATCATAAAATGGATCTAGATAAGATAATGCTAAAGCTTTTGGCCTTAACATATCTCCATTATCATCACTCTGAGAGGAGGCTTCATCTAACAGCTGCAAGGCTGTTTCATCATTGGATTTTTCATCCTCGAGATCTGATAAGGCTTTTTGGAGCCTTTTCTTCAAATCATCTTTTGAAGATGACTTTTTACCACTTGTCGAGGCTGGAGAAGAACGTTGAGCAGCTTCTATGGGAGATGAAGACCATCCTTTAATGCAAATCTCCTTTGATAGATATTTGATCCTGTCAAATATATGGATAGAAAAAGTCCAACTAATAATAAATGAAATCCCTTTTTGGATAAAATATTTACACAATTTAATGTGCTCTGGCAAAGTAGAAATATCCTGTTTAGCTTAAAACTGACCAAATTTATCAAAAAACAGTTTAGGTAAAACTTTCTCATTTCCTCCAAAGCAGTTCCACCATTCATAGAACCATCTGGGGATGACAGATTTAGAAAATTCTGGGCTATACTTGACGAACCATGTATGAGTGGTTGGTCTAAGGAATAGAAAGTTGAACCAAGCATTTTTATAATCAAACCAATTATAAGTTTGAGGTCTATGTTCCCTCGAGAGATTAATGGGAGTACGCAAATGATCAACTAGCCATTCGAATGGAGATAAAACCATTTTGATCATGAATTTCGAATAGGCAATGCTATCCGGGTCTGAGTCATGGCTAAGTTTATGCTCCATTTCAATGGAACCTGCATCAACAAGAATAAATTCATAATATTTCCTGGTTTTTAGTGGATTTTCAGTATCCACATCATTCCTGTTGGTGTAGCATGGCTTAAGCAGATGCTTAACCTCATAACTCTCAAATTCCTTGTCGAGGGCAAGGATAGGATTGACCTGTAAAGTAACAACATGAAAGACTTCACGTTCTTTAATTTTATTATGAGCTGGGGAAACAGGAGAAATAGCTTCTCTAAAGCTTTCAGGAGCTTTCATTGTATAAGAGTCTTTGGTTTGAGTGGACTAAAATCTGGGTTTTCCTGATGGAGAGAATGAACATGGTTCAGATTCTTTAGAAAATGGTTTCTTAAGAATCAAAGGATTTGAAGATGATGAGCTAGGTAGTAGCTGTGGAAAAGGACTTATGACCTGAGAAGGGTTAATTGGAGGTAGGCTTGCAAGAGCCGAAAATTTGTTTGGGCTATTCAATGATGGCCTTATTGCGAAAGGAGAAGCTGATGGCTTCTTGTCTAAGTCTTTTCCCTTTTCTTGGAAAGAGCCTTTTAATCCAAATCCTGCCCTAATGACCAGCCTCATGTTTTACCCTGCAAAAATTCACGGGTTAGAAAATCAGGGAGAGAGTTATCTTTTCCTTTGATATATTCTACCTGGAAATCAAAACTTGACAATAAAGCTTGCCATCTAGCAAATATCTGTTTAGAGACAAGATTTTTAACATCGTTTTGTAAAATTTCTTTTGCACATTTACAATCTACTTTAAGCACAAACTCTTTATTAATTAAATCATCTTGAAACTTAGTAATGCAAAGGACAATTGCAAAAACTTCCTTTTTAACAGTTCTATAGTTTTTCTGGGCGGAATTCCAAACTCTAGAAGTAAAATGAACTAATTGCTCGGGACCATAAGGAGTTCTTTTTTGTTTTAAGATCCCTCCATAACTGATATCTGAAGCATCAATCTCAACAATCATAAAAGAATCAGGGTTAGGAATACCTAAACAAGGTAAACTCTTAACCATTTCTTTAATCTTAATAATCACTATGGTCTGTTCTTTAGTCCATGGAACAGGAATCTTCTTAAGCCTGTCATATAATGGTTTACAAACCTGTCTTACCTGTGGGATGAAATCTGTAACATAATTAAGACTACCTAAAAACCTTTGTAACTGGGTTTTGTCCATAATAACGTCAGGGAATTTATCAGAAAACTCCATAGCTCTGCAAATGGGTTTATAAGTTCCTTGATATAAATTATGCCCAAGAAATCTTATTTTTGTTTGAAAAAGTTTAATCTTTTTGGTGCTAACCACCAAACCATTATGTTTAACAATTTTCAAGAATATATTCAACTGTTTAAAATGATAATCTATGTCCTCGGAAAAGATTAATACATCATCAATATAAACAATTGAAATATGACTAATATGATTAAAGATGGAATTCATAATATTTTGAAATTCTGATGGTTCTTATGCCCAAAAGGCATAACATTCCATTCATATTGTCCGAACGGGACATTAAAAGCAGTTTTATATTTATCTTTTTCAGAAATCTGTATATGCCAAAATCCCGATTTCATATCAAATTTACTATAGATATTGGCTTTAAAAGTTCTCTTTAAAACATCCCTTTTATTAGGAATCGGATATCTAATCCATTTTAAAACAAAATTTAATGGATTATAATTTATAACAAGTCGAGGAGAGCCCCTCTCCTTTTCAGCAGCGTTGTTAACATAAAAGGCTGAACGACTCCACGGAGACTTAGAGGGCCTGATAATCTTATTTTCTAAAAGAGTATTAATCTCTTTTTTACAAATTTCCATTAAATCGTGATTCATTTGAATGGGCCTAGCTTTCGTGGTAATGGCCTTTTCACTGAATCCATCAACATAAGGGAGATCAACAGTATGGACTTTTCTGGCCCAAAAGGCAGTAGGAAATTCAGAGCAAATTTCTTTTTCAAAAGTGTTTTGCAAACTGGCAATCTTGGTTACCATTCCCGGGGTTTTTAAAATTTGCTCAATTTTCTTAATTTTTATATCTTCTTTGAGAAAACAAATCTGATTAGAAATTAGATTAACTCTAAAGGCAGTTTGTTTATGTAAAAATTTACTTTCTTCTTTAGAAAGTGTTTTAATAAAAGGAAATGAAATTTCTTTTCCTAAAATCTTAGTTTTGATGGAATCAAAATCTGAAATATAAGGTTTTATTTGAGTAATAAACGGTATACCCAAAATAATTTCTTCGTTAATATTTTTTGTAATAACAAAATCATTTTTAAGGCAAATACCATTATTGCAGATATGAGCATCAAATAACTTATAATCAATATTTATTCGCTCACCTGTGGCGCTATATAAATTGGTAGTACCTTTGGTAAGATACTTAGTAGGAATTAATCCTTCGATTATGCAATTTCGATCTGCACCACTATCTAACAAAGCAATCTTGTTAAGAGTCAAATGATCATTAACAACAAGCTTAATCATAATATGAGAACTCTGAGGTCTAATTTTGGTAATAGCATGGATACCTGCATCGCTATCTTCGTCTTCCTCATGTTCTTCATTATCTGAAGCAACTACTTTGGATGCTCCTTCATCATTTTGAACTTCTTTAAGAAGTTTTTCTGCAATTGCATCGATCTCTATTTTATGAAGTCGAGACTTAATTCCTTTCATTTCTTCTTTAAGAGAATTGACTTCTCGTCTAAGTTCTTCAACTAAACGTTCTTCCTTCTTTGAGTCAAATCTATTCATGATTTGCTTCGTGCTAAAAGGAGTTACTTTAGGCTTTTCTTCCTTTTGCCTAGTAACTAATTTCTGCAGTACAATGAGGTACTTTCTCTTGGCATCCTCTTCTTGAATATGCTCAATGGTGGAAAAGGGAGTTTCTGCCGTTCTCTCAGAGATAACACTGATAGTTTTACTATCGCTGAGGCAAAATGCACCATTGCAATTACAATCTGATTTATGTTCTTCTTCAGATTCTAAATTATGGGCGACATTGAGGAACTCTTCATCGCTTTCTTCTTCTAAGGAAGAGTATTCTGAATCGGATGCTTTTTGTTCTTTGATGATCGAGAAGAGCTTTTGTTTAATTTCATCGTCAACTTCAAGAAGATTAATCTTCTTTTTCTTCTTTCTATTTCTAGGACACTTGTTCGATCTGTGACCCTTTTTACCGCATGTCCAGCATGTGTCTTCTGAAGAAGATTCCTTAGAGGCTTGCCTCTTTCCTTTCTTCTTGGACTTTTCTCTAGGTTCTCTTCCTTTCTTGGAAGATCTTCTTTTATATTTTCCAGTTGTTCTTTCCTTTTTTCCTGCTTTCCTAGCTGAAGGAGGTTTAAGTAATGCAAATCCAAAATCTTGACAAAAACAACCAAGTTCTGCTTACATAGTCTTTTGATCTGTCTTAAGCTGTTCTTTTAGCTTAAGATCAGTGCATAGCTCCATAGCTACAACATTAATAATGCTTATAAGGTCTCCGTATGCTAGTTAAGAATACGAAATCTTTCCTTCACATCGATCTCTTATTTTGGATCTAACCTTTTTCAGCGAAATGAGTAGGCAACCCGCTGATAAATTATTCTTTCCAATAATCATTATTGCAGTTAGATCTTATCATGACTTTATTTAAAAACATGTCTTTGTACCATCTCAAATCTGTCAATTTCTTACAGCACAAATTATTCAAGATTTCCAAACTCCTGTCCTGGAAAAGATGTGGTTCTCCCACGAAATGTTTTGCTATACTATACAGCAGAGTGGCTGTAGGATCTTTGTAGACCTCCTCTGAAGGAATACTAGTTCCTTCCTCAGTTTTAACCACTACTTTAGTAGTGGTAGCACCAAGGATATCAGTTCTATTTTGATCAGTGAAATAATTGTCCCACCAATTTCTAACGGTTCCTATAAAACCTGCAATGATCATATTAGCAGCTTCCTTATCACCAGCACCTTTCATTTTATATGCGGTGATGTTCATTCCCATTTCTTGGAGCTTAGAATAAATTTGACCTTCAGCCATGCCATCTATATTCCATTCAGTCAAACTTGATCCATCTGCTGCAGCAGATGCTGGATGGAGAACGTCTTCCTCAAATTGAACATCAGGGAAAGAAGATCTTGGATAATAATTCCTTTTGTTAGGGTGCCTTTCTAACAAAGATCTAAGCTTATTACCTTGTGTAAAATTAAGCTTAGACAATTGCTCATTTATCCTGTCTAGCAGTTCATTGGAATGGCTAAACTCTTTGGAAAGTTTAGGGAAGTTTTCTTTAGAGAACTCAGGAATCTTAAAAATAGGTTTAGTCTCGATCTGAGGACCAACTTTTGAAGGGCTAGGTTTATCAGCTGTCTAACTAATTCCTCTGAAATTATCCCCTTTAGGTTCCTTAATTTGTTGGGATATCACATGGAGAACCTGGTTAGTATAATTGTTTTGTTCAAAAATATTATTAAGGTCTCCAGCTGTTATCAAGGCTGATTCCTTTTCTATGGGTTTTTTAAAAGGTGCCGCCTTAAGGATTTCTTTCCTGTAGGGGATGCTAAGTCCTTCTAGAGGAGGAGTAACACTTTCAACCACCTGTTCTTTGGTGTACCATTTGTTGATAAGGACCTGAAGGGATGACAGTTTATCATCAATTTGCCCAGAAGCTTCGAACCACTTAAAAAACTCTATTTCAGTTTTGAATCTTTTTATATCTTTGAACCACTTATCTCTGAAAGAGGTTCGTTGTTCCACAGTGTAGGTAGCTTTATACCAATCTACCTTTTGCTTATGTTCAGGGGCTTTCCACCAAAAATGTAATTTCCTTTTACTGGGGACAAAGTCTTCTTCATCAGAAGTAAGTACTTCGATGGAATCTTTTCTTTGATGAATAGGTTTCATATCACTGGCAGTAGGACTTCCCAAAGTCTCCTCTTCATAGAAAACCTTAGGAACAGTTGGGAGAAATCCACACCATGAAATTTTCTATGGTCAGGCTGGCTAATACTATCTTCATCCTCCTCCCAGGTTTGAAAAGAAGAAGGTCTTGCCGAAGACATTCTTTCACTTGAAGAAGCTTGGCTGAAAGTACTGGACCTTAAAAACTTAAGGTTAATAGATCCGTCAGGGAACTGGATAACCCTATCTAACTGCGAAGTCTCAGGTTGAAGGGGTAAAGGATTCGTAATGGAATCAAATTTCCATTCTTCATCAGCTAAAATATCAGTCCACTTAAGAAGTCTAGGGACAAAAGTAGTACTATGCTCTTGGTTAGCCTCCATAAGCATAGCAACTCCTTTAACACTAGAAGCTATAGCCTTTGGGGCTATAGTGGTCTTCATAAGCTTGTAATATACCCGATATATTATAGCTATTTCTCTGGTATCGATTTTACTATTTATGTTCTTAGTTTTGACGTTAAGAGTCAAAGTATCAATAATATTCGAATCATGAATATCAATAGTAAAATTAGGATAACAGTTAAAGTAAACTGGTCCATAAGCAAGATTACTTTCTAATACTCCTAACAGAGAATCATCAAAATTTAAAAGTCTATCATCTCTAAGAAGCAGACAAATAGGAATATTCAAACCTTTATAGAAAAGAGGTTTAACAGCAACTTGCACAAGTCCAATATGAAGAAATTTAAATTCTTTCCTATATCTATCAATATCAGCAGATAATAACAACTTGATAGTTTCAAGCGAATTATTGATAGCAATAGTGGACTCACAATTTTTAATATTATATTTTTTAAACATGGAAAAATTACCTAACTGGTAAATCTTTTCAAAAGGTTCTTTAGGGATAGACCAAATTTGTAAATCATTTTCTGTTTAGAAATAAAGATATTAACGTAGTTAACAATACGCTGTCTATTATCCATAGAGAGAGAATGCCTCTAGACTATACTAATGATACGATAAAAAGCAACTAAGCATTCTAGTAAAGATATTAACTAGTCATATAACTCGAGAGTTCGAACTCTTATACTGTAACTATGGATTCATGCTCGGATTTTACATTAAGGTCTATGGATTTTACAAGATATTTTTCAAGGAAAGTACCTTGCAGTCTAAGCGCCTGTCCTTTCGGCTTAACGACCGCCTATCGATATCGCAACTACTTGAAAACATTCTCAACACCTTTCCTTAATCACCATACATAAACTCCATTTTATAGTTAAAGAATTAAAAATTCAAATTATATAACAAGGTGATAACTTTGCTAAATTGCTAAGTAACTAATTAAAGTTTCATAAGTACAGTCTTGGCATAAGGGTTTAGCCGTCCATGGCTACAATTAACATTACTATTAACATGCTAAATATGCCTAACATGGATCTAATACCATTCAAAACGATCATAACATTTAACAGTAATATAACCTAAAGACAAGTATAAACAAGAGAGAAGTATACAAGAACTCACAATTTTATTCAAGCAACGGAAGCAGAAGCAAACATCCACGAGAGACCATTACAAAGAGTGACTATAGGCTAAAAGAAAATCTTAGTGTGAATTTCTGATGCCTTCTAACATAAAATCTAAGTCTTATATAGACATCCGAAAGATAAGAGAAATCGAGAAGCTCTATTCTGATTGGCTGCTACGAGAATCTCCTTTATCTTGAGTGGGATTAAAGTTGTCGGCCATTGCCTTTTCTTTTGGAAAAGTAGTGGCTGCTTTTCTTTTTGTCGGGGCATCTTCTTTCCTGAAAGTGATGTTTGCTTTTATAAAGTTGTCGACCACCTCCGCAACATGCCAAAGTGTCTTTGCTGTTGTGGGATTCCATATCTAATTAATTTAATTGAATTTTTAATCAAGAGATATTCCAACTCTTTGAGTTTCATCTCTTACCTTTTAAATAATTCTGACTTCTTTGAGTCTCTATTCAAAAGGTCAGTAATTTCGGATTTTAATATCCTCTACTGGATTATCAATTTAATTAAATCAATCATAAAATGGATCTAGATAAGATAATGCTAAAACTTTTGGCCTTAACATATCTCCATTATCATCACTCTGAGAGGAGGCTTCATCTAACAACTGCAAGGCTGTTTCATCATTGGATTTTTCATCCTCGAGATCTGATAAGGCTTTTTGCAACCTTTTCTTCAAATCATCTTTTGAAGATGATTTTTTACCACTTGTCGAGGCTGGAGAAGAATGTTGAGCAGCTTTTTTGGGAGCGGGCGACCATCCTTTAATGCAAATCTCCTTTGATAGATATTTGATCCTGTCAACTATATGGATAGAAAAAGTCCAACTGATAATAAATGAAATCCTTTTTTGGGTAAAATATTTATACAATTTAATGTGCTCTGGCAAAGTAGAACTATCCTGTTCAGCTTGAAACTGTCCAAATTTTTCAAAAAACAGTTTAGGTAAAACTTTCTCATTTCCTCCAAAGCAGTTCCACGATTCATAGAACCATCTGGGGATGACAGATTTAGAAAATTCTGGTCTATACTTGACAAACCATGTATGAGTGGTTGGTCTCAGGAATAGAAAGTTGAACCAAGCATTTTTATAGTCAAACCAATTATAAGTTTGAGGCCTATGTTCCCTCGAGAGATTGATGAGAGTATGCAAATGATCAACTAGCCATTCGAATGGAGATAAAACCCTTTTGATCATGGATTTCGAATAGGCAATGCTATCCGGGTCTGAGTCATGGCTGAGTTTATGCTCCACTTCAATGGAACCTGTGTCAACAAGAATAAATTCATAATATTTCCTAGTTTTTAGTGGATTTTCAGTATCCACATAATTCCTGTTGGTGTAGCATGGCTTAAGCAGATGCTTAACCTCATAACTCTCAAATTCCTTGTCGAGGGCAAGGATAAGACTGACTTGTAAAGTAACAACTTGAAAGACTTCACATTCTTTAAGTTTATTATGAGCTGGGGAAATAGGAGAAACAACTTCTCTAAAGATTTCAGGAGCTTTCATTGTATAAGTGTCTTTGGTTTGAGTGGAGGAAATTCTAGGTTTTCCTAATGGAGAGATTGAACATGGTTCAGATTCTTTAGAAAATGGTTTCTTAAGAATCAAAGGATTTGAAGATGATGAGCTAGGTGGTAGCTGTGGAAAAGGACTTATGACCTGAGAAGGGTTAATTGGAGGTAGGCTTGCAAGAGCCAAAAACTTGTTTGGGCTATTCAATGATGGCCTTATTGCGAAAGGAGAAGCTGATGGCTTCTTGTCTGAGTCTTTTCCCTTTTCTTGGAAAGGGCCTTTTATTCCAAATCCTGGCTTAATGACCGGCCTCATGTTTTACCCTGCAAAAATTCACGGGTTAGAAAATCAGGAAGAGAGTTATCTTCTCCTTTGATATATTCTACCTGGAAATCAAAACTTGACAATAAAGCTTGACATCTAGCAAATATCTGTTTAGAGACAAGATTTTTAACATCTTTTTGTAAAATTTCTTTTGCAGATTTACAATCTACTTTAAGCATAAATTCTTTATTAATTAAATCATCTTGAAACTTAGTAATGCAAAGGACAATTGCAAGAACTTCTTTTTTAACAGTACTATAGTTTTTCGAGGCGGAATTCCAAACTCCGAAAGTAAAATGAACTAATTACTCGGGACCATCAGAAGTTCTTTTTTGTTTTAGAATCCCTCCATAACCGATATCTGAAGCATCAGTCTCAACAATCATAAGAGAATCAGGGTTAGGAATACCTAAACAAGGCAAACTCTTAACCATTTCTTTAATCTTAATAACCGCTGTGGTCTGTTCTTTAGTCCATGGAACAGGAATCTTCTTAAGCCTGTCATATAATGGTTTACAAACCTGTCTTACGTTTGGGATGAAATCCAAAACATAATTAAGACTACCTAAAAATCTTTGTAACTGGGTTTTGTCCATAATAACGTCAGGGAATTTATCAGAAAACTCAATAGCTCTGCAAATGGGTTTATAAGTGCCTTGATATAAATCATACCCAAGAAATCTTATTTTAGTTTGAAAAAGTTTAATTTTTTTTGGCGCTAACCACCAAACCATTTTGTTTAACAATTTTAAAGAATATATTCAAATGTTTGAAATGAGAATCTATGTCCTCGGAAAAGAGTAATACATCATCAATATAAACAATTGAAATATGACTGATATGATTAAAGATAGAATTCATAATATTTTGAAATTTTGAAGGGGCATTCTTAAGCCCAAAAGGCATAACATTCCATTCATATTGTCCGAATGGGATATTAAAAGCAGTTTTATATTTATCTTTTTTAGAAATCTGTATCAACCAAAATCCTGATTTCATATCAAATTTACTATAGATATTGGCTTTAAAAGTCCTCTTTAAAAGATCCCTTTTATTAGGAATCGGATATCTAATCCATTTTAAAACAGAATTTAGTGGTTTATAATTTATAACAAGTCGAGGAGAGCCCCTCTCCTTTTCAGCAGCGTTGTTAACATAAAAGGTTGAACAACTCCACGGAGACTTAGAGGGCCTGATAATCTTATTTTCTAATAGAGTATTAATCTCTTTTTTACAAATTTCCATTAAATGGTGATTCATTTGAATGGGCCTAGCTTTCGTGGGAATGGCCTTTTCACTGAATCCATCAACATAAGGGAGATCAACAGTATGGGCTTTTCTGGCCCAAAAGGCATTAGGAAATTCAGAGCAAATTTCTTTTTCAAAAGTGTTTTGCAAACTGGCAATCTTGGTTACCATTCCCGGGGTTTTTAAAATTTGCTCAATTTTCTTAATTTTTATATCTTCTTTGAGAAAACAAATCTGATTAGAAATTAGATTAACTCTAAAGGCAATTTGTTTATGTAAAAATTTACTTTCTTCTTTAGAAAGTGTTTTAATAAAAGGAAATGAAATTTCTTTTCCTAAAATCTTAGTTTTGCTAGAATCAAAATTTGAAATGTAAGGTTTTATTTGAGTAATAAACGGTATACCCAAAATAATTTCTTCGTTAATATTTTTTGTAATAACAAAATCATTTTTGAGGCAAATACCATTACTGCAGATATGAGCATCAAATTACTTATAATCAATAATTATACGCTCTCCTGTGGTGCTATATAATTTGGTAAGATACTTAGTAGGAATTAATCCTTCGATTATGCAATTTCGATCTGCACCACTATCTAACAAAACAATCTTGTTAAGAGTCAAATGATCATTAACAACAAGCTTAATCATAATATGAGAACTCTGAGGTCTAATTTTGGTAATAGCATGGATACCTGCATCGCTATCTTCGTCTTCCTCATGTTCTTCATTATCTGAAGCAACTACTTTGGATGCTCCTTCATCATTTCGAACTTCTTTAAGAAGTTTTTCTGTAATTGCATCGATCTCTATTTTATGAAGTCGAGACTTGATTCCTTTCATTTCTTCTTTAAGAGAATTGACTTCTCGTCTAAGTTCTTCAACTGAAGGTTCTTCCTTCTTTGAGTCAAATCTTTTCATGATTTGCTTCATGCTAAAAGGAGTTACTTTAGGCTTTTCTTCCTTTTGCCTAGTAACTAATTTCTGCAGTTCAATGAGGTACTTTCTCCTAGCATCCTCATCTTGAATATGCTCAATGGTGGAAAGGATAGGCAAAATGCACCATTGCACTTACAATCTGATTCATCCTCTTCTTCAGATTCTGAATTATGGGTGACGTTGAGGAACTCTTCATCACTTTCTTCTTGTGAGGAAGAGTATTCTGAATCAGATGCTTCTTCTTCTTTGATGAGCGAGAAGAGCTTTTGTTTAATTTCCTCGTCAGTTTCAAGAAGATTAATCTTCTTTTTCTTCTTTCTATTTCTAGGACACTTGTTCGATCTGTGACCCTTTTTACCGCATGTCCAGCATGTGTCTTCTGAAGAAGATTCCTTAGAGGCTTGCCTCTTTCCTTTCTTCTTGGACTTTTCTCTAGGTTCTCTTCCTTTCTTGGAAGATCTTCTGTTATATTTTCCAGTTGTTCTTTCCTTTTTTCCTGATTTCCTAGCTGAAGGAGGTTTGAGTAATGGAAATCCAAAATCTTGACAAAAACTACCAAGTTCTGCATACGTAGTCTTTTGATCTTTCTTAAGCTATTATTTTAGATTAAGATCAGTGCATAGATCCATAGCTACAACATTAATAATGCTTATAAGGTCTCCGTATGCTAGTTGAGAATATGAAATCTTTCCTTTACATCGATCTCTTATTTTGGATCTAACCTTTTCAGCGAAATGAGTAGGCAATCCGCTGATAAATCGTTCTTTCCAATAATCATTATTGCAGTCAGATCTTATGATGACTTTATTCAAAAACATGTCTTTGTACCATCTGAAATATGTCAATTTCTTACAGTACAAATTATTCAAGATTTCCAAACTCCTGTCCTGGAAAAGACGTGGTTCTCCCACGAAATGTTTTGCTATACTATACAGCAAAGTGGCTGTAGCATCTTCGTAGACCACCTCTGAAGGGATACTAGTTCCTTCCTCAGTTTTAACAACTACTTTAGTAGTGGTAGCACCAAGGATATCAACTCTATTTTGATCAGTGACATAATTGTCCCACCAATTTCTAAGGGTTCCTGTAAAACCTGCAATGATCACATTAGCAGCTTCCTTATCACCAGCACCTTTCATTTTATATGCGGTAATGTTCATTCCCATTTCTTGGAGCTTAGAATAAATTTGACCTTCAGCCATGCCATCTATATTCCATTCAGTAAAACTTGATCCATCTGCAGCAGATGCTGGATGGAGAACGTCTTTCTCAAATTGAACATCAGGGAAAGAAGATCTAGGATAATAATTCCTTTTGTTAGGGTGCCTTTCTAACAAAGTTCTAAGCTTATACCTTATGTAATATTAAGCTTAGACAATTGCTCATTTATCCTGTCTAGCAGTTCATTGGAATGGCTAAACTCTTTGGAAAGTTTAGGGAAGTTTTCTTTAGAGAACTCAGGAATCTTCTTCAGACATGCTGGACATGCGGTAAAAAGGGTCACTGATCGAACAAGTGTCCTAGAAATAGAAAGAAGAAAAAGAATATTAATCTTCTTGAAGTTGACGATGAAATTAAACAAAAGCTCTTCTCGATCATCGAAGAAGAAGAAGCATCTGATTTAGAATACTCTTCCTCAGAAGAAGAAAGCGATGAAGAGTTCCTCAATTTGTTGGGATATCATATGGAGAACCTCGTTAGTATAATTATTTTGTTCAAAAACTTTATTAAGGTCTCCAGCTGTTATCAAGGCTGATTCCTTTTCTATGGGTTTTTTAAAAGGTGCCGCATTAAGGATTTCTTTCCTGTAAGGGATGCTAAGTCCTTCTAGAGAGGAGAATGTGATTTCAACCACCTGTTCTTTGGTGTACCATTTGTTGATAAGGACCTGAAGGGATGACTGTTTATCATCAATTTGCCCAGAAGCTTCGAACCATTTAAAAAACTCTATTTCAGTTTTGAATCTTTTCATGTCTTTGAACCACTTATCTCTGAAAGTGGTTCGTTGTTCCACAGTGTAGGTAGCTTTATACGAATCTACCTTTTGCTTATGTTCAGGGGCTTTCCACCAAGAATGTAATTTCCTTTTATTAGGGACAAAGTCTTCTTCATCAGAAGTAAGTACTCCGATGGAATCTTTTCTTTGATGAACATGTTTCATCACACTGGCAGTAGGACTTCACAAAGTCTCCTCTTCATAGTAAACCTTAGGAACGGTATGGGAGAAATCTACACCATGAAGTTTTCTATGGTCAAGCTGGCTAATACTATTTTCATCCTCCTCCCAGGTTTGAAAAGAAAAAGGTCTTGCCGAAGACATTCTTCTACTTGAAGAAGCTTGGCTGAAAGAACTGGATCTTAAAAACATAAGGTTAATAGATCCGTCAGGGAACTGGATAACCCTATCTAACTGCGAAGTCTCAGGTTGAAGGGGTAAAGGATTCGTAATGGAATCAAATTTTCATTCTTCATCAGCTAAAATATCAGTCCACTTAAGAAGTCTAGGGCCAAAAGTAGTACTATGCTCTTGGTTAGCCTCCATAAGCAGAATATCTCCTTTAACACTAGAAGCTATAGCCTTTGGGGCTATAGTGGTCTTCATAAGCTTGTAATATACCCGATATATTACAGCTATTTCTCTGGTATCGATTTTACCATTCAAAATGATCATAGCAGCATTTAACAGTAATATAACCTAAAGACAAGTATAAACAAGAGAGAAGTATGCAAGAACTCACAATTTTATTCAAGCAACGGAAGCAAAAGCAAACATCCACGAGAGACCATTACAAAGAGAGACTATAGGCTAAAAGAAAATCTTAGTGTGAATTTCTGATGCCTTCTAACATAAAATATAAGTCTTATATAGATATGTAAAAGATAAGAGAAATCGAGAAGCTCTCTTCTGATTGGCTACTACGAGAATCTCCTTTATCTTGAGTGGGATTAAAGTTGTCGGCCTTTGCTTTTTCTTTTGGAAAAGTAGTGGCTGCTTTTCTTTTTGTCGGGGCATCTTCTTTCCTGAAAGTGATGTCTGCTTTTATAAAGTTGTTGACTACCTCCGCAACATGCCAAAGTGTCTTTGCTGTTGTGGGATTCCATATCTAATTAATTTAATTGAATTTTTAATCAAGAGTTCCAACTCTTAGAGTTTCATCTCTTACCTTTTAAATAATTCTGACTTCTTTGAGTCTCTATTCAAAAGGTCAGTAATTCTGGATTTTAATATCCTCTACTGGATTATCAATTTAATTAAATCAATCATAAAATGGATCTAGATAAGATAATGCTAAAGCTTTTGGCCTTAACATATCTCCATTATCATCACTCTGAGAGGAGGCTTCATCTAACAGCTGCAAGGCTGTTTCATCATTGGATTTTTCATCCTCGAGATCTGATAAGGCTTTTTGGAGCCTTTTCTTCAAATCATCTTTTGAAGATGATTTTTTACCACTTGTCGAGGCTGGAGAAGAACGTTGAGCAGCTTCTTTGGGAGCTGGAGACCATCCTTTAATGCAAATCTCCTTTGATAGATATTTGATCCTGTCAAATATATGAATAGAAAAAGTCCAATTGATAATAAATGAAATCCATTTTTGGATAAAATATTTACACAATTTAATGTGCTCTAGCAAAGTAGAAATATCCTATTCAGCTTGAAATTGACCAAATTTATCAAAAAATAGTTTTGGTAAAACTTTCTCATTTCCTCCAAAGCAGTTCCACCATTCATAGAACCATCTGGGGATGACAAATTTAGAAAATTCTGGGCTATAATTGACGAACCATGTATGAGTGGTTGGTCTCAGGAATAGAAAGTTGAACCGAGCATTTTTATAGTCAAACCAATTATAAGTTTGAGGTCTATGTTCCCGCGAGAGATTGATGAGAGTATGCAAATGATCAACTAGCCATTCGAATAGAGATAAAACCATTTTGATCGTGAATTTCGAATAGGCAATGCTATCCGGGTCTGAGTCATGGCTAAGTTTATGCTCTACTTCAATGGAACCTGTATCAACAAGAATAAATTCATAATATTTCCTGTTTTTTAGTGGATTTTTAGTATCCACATAATTCCTGTTGGTGTAGCATGGCTTAAGCAGATGCTTAACCTCATAACTCTCAAATTCCTTGTCGAGGGCAAGGATAGGATTGACCTGTAAAGTAACAACATGAAAGACTTCACATTCTTTAAGTTTATTATGATCTGGGGAAACAGGAGAAACATCTTCTCTAAAGCTTTCAGGAGCTTTCATTGTATAAGAGTCTTTGGTTTGAGTGGACGAAAATTTGGGTTTGCCTGATGGAGAGAATGAACATGGTTCAGATTCTTTAGAAAATGGTTTCTGAAGAATAAAAGGATTTGAAGATGATGAGCTAGGTGGTAGCTGTGGAAAAGGACTTATGACCTGAGAAGGGTTAATTGGAGGTAGGCTTGCAAGAGCCGAAAACTTGTTTGGGCTATTCAATGATGGCCTTATTGCGAAAGGAGAAGCTGATGGCTTCTTGTCTGAGTCTTTTCCCTTTTCTTTGAAAGGGACTTTTATCCCAAATCCTGGCCTAATGACCGGCCTCATGTTTTACCCTGCAAAAATTCACGGGTTAGAAAATCAGGGAGAAAGTTATCTTTTCCTTTGATATATTCTACATGGAAATCAAAACTTGACAATAAAGCTTGCCATCTAGCAAATATCTGTTTAGAGACAAGATTTTTAACATCTTTTTGTAAAATTTCTTTTGCAGATTTACAATCTACTTTAAGCACAAATTCTTTATTAATTAAATCATCTTGAAACTTAATAATGCAAAGGACAATTGCAAGAACTTCCTTTTTAACAGTACTATAGTTTTTCTAGGCTAAATTCCAAACTCCGGAAGTAAAACGAACTAATTGCTCGGGACCATCAGAAGTTCTTTTTTGTTTTAGAATCCCTCCATAACCGATATTTGAAGCATCAGTCTCAACAATCATAAAAGAATCAGGTTTAGGAATACCTAAACAAGGCAAACTCTTAACCATTTCTTTAATCTTAATAACCGCTGTGGTCTATTCTTTAGTCCATGGAATGAAATCCAAAACATAATTAAGACTACCTAAAAATCGTTGTAACTGGGTTTTGTCCATAATAACGTCAGGGAATTTATTAGAAAACTCAATAGCTATGCAAATGGGTTTATAAGTGCCTTGATATAAATCATGCCCAAGAAATCTTATTTTAGTTTGAAAAAGTTTAATCTTTTTTGGCGCTAACCACCAAACAATTTTGTTTAACAATTTTAAAGAATATATTCAAATGTTTGAAATGAGAATCTATGTCCTCGAAAAAGATTAATACATCATCAATATAAACAATTGAAATATGACTGATATGATTAAAGATAGAATTCATAATATTTTGAGATTCTGAAGGGGCATTCTTAAGCCCAAAAGGCATAACATTCCATTCATATTGTCCGAACGGGATATTAAAAGCAGTTTTATATTTATCTTTTTTAGAAATCTGTATCTACCAAAATCCTGATTTCATATCAAATTTACTATAGATATTGGCTTTAAAAGTCCTCTTTAAAAGATCCCTTTTATTAGGAATCGGATATCTAATCCATTTTAAAACAGAATTTAATGGTTTATAATTTATAACAAGTCGAGGAGAGCCCCTCTCCTTTTCAGCAGCGTTGTTAACATAAAAGGCTGAACAACTCCACGGAGACTTAGAGGGCCTGATAATCTTATTTTCTAAAAGAGTATTAATCTCTTTTTTACAAATTTCCATTAAATTGTGATTCATTTGAATGGGCCTAGCTTTTGTGGGAATGGCCTTTTCACTGAATCCATCAACATAAGGGAGATCAACAGTATGGGCTTTTCTGGCCCAAAAGGCATTAGGAAATTCAGAGCAAATTTCTTTTTCAAAAGTGTTTTGCAAACTGGCAATCTTGGTTACCATTCACGGGGTTTTTAAAATTTGCTCAATTTTCTTAATTTTTATATCTTCTTTAAGAAAACAAATCTGATTAGAAATTAGATTAACTCTAAAGGCAGTTTGTTTATGTAAAAATTTACTTTCTTTTTTAGAAAGTGTTTTAATAAAAGGAAATGAAATTTCTTTTCCTAAAATCTTAGTTTTGATAGAATCAAAATCTGAAATATAAGGTTTTATTTGAGTAATAAACGGTATACCCAAAATAATTTCTTCATTAATATTTTTTGTAATAACAAAATCATTTTTAAGGCAAATACCATTATTGCACATATGAGCCTCAAATAACTTATAATCAATAATTATACGCTCACCTATGGCGCTATATAATTTGGTAGTACCTTTGGTAAGATACTTAGTAGGAATTAATCCTTCGATTATGCAATTTCGATCTGCACCACTATCTAACAACGCAATCTTGTTAAGAGTCAAATGATCATTAACAACAAGCTTAATCATAATATGAGAACTCTGAGATCTAATTTTGGTAATAGCATGGATACTTGCAACGCTATCTTCGTCTTCCTCATGTTCTTCATTATCTGAAGCAACTACTTTGAATGCTCCTTCATCATTTCAAACTTCTTTAAGAAGTTTTTTTGTAATTGCATCGATCTCTATTTTATGAAGTCGAGACTTAATTCCTTTCATTTCTTCTTTAAGAGAATTGACTTCTCGTCTAAGTTCTTCAACTGAAAGTTCTTCCTTTTTCGAGTCAAATTTGTTCATGATTTGCTTCATGCTAAAAGGAGTTGCTTTAGGCTTTTCTTCCTTTTGCAGAGTAACTAATTTCTGCAGTTCAATGAGGTACTTTCTCCTGGCATCCTCATCTTGAATATGCTCAACGGTGGAAAAGAGAGTTTCTACCGTTCTCTCAGAGATAACACTGATAGTTTTACTATCGCTGAGGCAAAATGCACCATTGCAATTACAATCTGATTCTTCTTCTTCTTCAGATTCTGAATTATGGGTGACGTTGAGGAACTCTTCATCGCTTTCTTCTTCTGAGGAAGAGTATTATGAATCAAATGCTTCTTCTTCTTCGATGATCGAGAAGAGCTTTTGTTTAATTTCATCGTCAACTTCAAGAAGATTAATCTTCTTTTTCTTCTTTCTATTTCTAGGACACTTGTTTGATCTGTGACCCTTTTTACCGCATGTCCAGCATGTGCCTTCGGAAGAAGATTCCTTAGAGGCTTGCCTCTTTCCTTTCTTCTTGGACTTTTCTCTAGGTTCTCTTCCTTTCTTGGAAGATCTTCTTTTATATTTTCCAGTTGTTCTTTCCTTTTTTCCTGCTTTCCTAGCTGAAGGAGGTTTGAGTAATGGAAATCCAGAATCTTGACAAAAACTACCAAGTTCTGCATACGTAGTCTTTTGATCTTTCTTAAGATGTTCTTTTAGCTTAAGATTAGTGCATAGCTCCATAGCAACAACATTAATAATGCTTATAAGGTCTCCGTATTCTAGTTGAGAATACGGAATCTTTCCTTCACATCGATCTCTTATTTTGGATCTAACCTTTTCAGCGAAATGAGTAGGCAATCCGCTGATAAATCGTTCTTTACAATAATCATTATTGCAGTCAGATCTTATCATGACTTTATTCAAAAACATGTCTTTGTACCATCTGAAATCTGTCAATTTCTTACAGTACAAATTATTCAAGATTTCCAAACTCCTGTCCTGGAAAAGACATGGTTCTCCCACGAAATGTTTTGCTATACTATACAGCAGAGTGGCTGTAGCTTCTTCGTAGACCACCTCTGAAGGGATACTAGTTCCTTCCTCAGTTTTAACCACTACTTTAGTAGTGGTAGCACCAAGGATATCAGCTCTATTTTGATCAGTGAGATGCTTGTCCCACCAATTTCTAAGGGTTCCTGTAAAACCTGCAATGATCATATTAGCAGCTTCCTTATCACCAGCACCTTTCATTTTATATGCGGTGATGTTCATTCCCATTTCTTGGAGCTTAGAATAAATTTGACCTTCAGCCATCCCATCTATATTCCATTCAGTCAAACTTGATCCATTTGCAGCAGATGCTGGATGGAGAACGTCTTCCTCAAATTGAACATCAGGGAAAGAAGATCTAGGATAATAATTCCTTTTGTTAGGGTGCCTTTCTAACAAAGTTCTAAGCTTATTACCTTGTGTAATATTAAGCTTAGACAATTGCTCATTTATCCTGTCTAGCAGTTCATTGGAATGGCTAAACTCTTTGGAAAGTTTAGGGAAGTTTTCTTTAGAGAACTCAGGAATCTTAAAAATAGGTTTAGTCTCGATCTGAGGACTAACTTTGGAAGGGCTTGGTTTATCAGCTATCTAACTAATTCCTCTGAAATTATCCCCTTTATGTTCCTCAGTTTGTTGGGATATCACATGGAGAACCTGGTTAGTATAATTGTTTTGTTCAAAAACTTTATTAAGGTCTCCAGCTGTTATCAAGGCTGATTCCTTTTCTATGGGTTTTTTAAAAGGTGCCGCCTTAAGGATTTCTTTCCTATAAGGGATACTAAGTCCTTCTAGAGGAGGAGTGACACTTTCAACCACCTGTTCTTTGGTGTACCATTTGTTGATAAAGACCTGAAGGGATGACTGTTTATCATCAATTTGCCCAGAAGCTTCGAACCACTTAAAAAACTCTATTTCAGTTTTGAATCTTTTCATATCTTTGAACCACTTATCTCTGAAAGAGGTTTGTTGTTCCACAGTGTAGGTAGCTTTATACCAATCTACCTTTTGCTTATGTTCAGGGGCTTTCCACCAAGAATGTAATTTCCTTTTACTAGGGACAAAGTCTTCTTCATCAGAAGTAAGTACTCCGATGGAATCTTTTCTCTGATGAACATGTTTCATATCACTGGCAGTAGGACTTCCCAAAATCTCCTCTTCATAGTAAACCTTAGGAACGGTCTAGGACAAATCTACACCATGAAGTTTTCTATGGTAAGGCTGGCTAATACTATCTTCATCCTCCTCCCGGGTTTGAAAAGAAGAAGGTCTTGCCGAAGACATTCTTCTACTTGAAGAAGCTTGGCTGAAAGAACTGGACCTTAAAAACTTAAGGTTAATAGATCCGTCAGGGAACTGGATAACCCTATCTAACTGTGAAGTCTCAGGTTGAAGGGGTAAAGGATTCGTAATGGAATCAAATTTCCATTCTTCTTCAGCTAAAATATCAGTTCACTTAAGAAGTCTAGGGAAAAAAGTAGTACTATGCTCTTGGTTAGCCTCCATAAGCATAGTAACTCCTTTAACACTAGAAGCTATAGCCTTTGGGGCTATAGTGGTCTTCATAAGCTTGTAATATACCCGATATATTACAGCTATTTCTCTGGTATCAATTTTACTATTCATGTTCTTAGTTTTGACGTTAAGAGTCAAAGTATCAATAATATTCGGATCATGAATAGCAACAGTAAAATTAGGATAACAGTTAAAGTAAACTGGTCCATAAGCAAGATTACTTTCTAATACTCCTAACAGAGAATCATCAAAATTTAAATGTCTATCATCTCTAAGAAGCAGACAAATAGGAATATTCAAACCTTTACGGAAAAGATGTTTAACAGCAACTTGCACAAGTCCAATATGAAGAAATTTAAATTCTTTCCTATATCTATCAATATCAGCAGATAATAACAACTTGATAGTTTCCAGCGAATTATTGATAGCAATAGTGGACTCACAAGTTTTAATATTATATTTTTTAAACATGGAAAAATTACCTAACTGGTAAATCTTTTCAAAAGGTTCTTTAGGGATAGACCAATTTTGTAAATCATTTTCTGTTTTAGAAATAGAGATATTAACGGAGTTAACAATATGCTGTCTATTATCCATAGAGAGAGAATGCCTTTAGACTATACTAATGATACGATAAAAAGCAACTAAGCATTCTAGTAAAGATATCAACTAGTCATATAACTCGAGATTTCAAACTCTTAAACTGTAACTATGGATTCATGCTCGGATTTTACATTAAGGTCTATGGATTTTACAAGAGATTTTTCAAGCAAAGTACCTTGCAGTCTACGTGCCTGTCCTTTCGGCTTAACGACCACCTATCGGCATCGTAACTACTTGAAAACATTCTCAACACCTTTCCTTAATCACCATACATAAACTCCATTTTACAGTTAAAGAATTAAAAATTCAAATTGTATAACAAGGTGATAACTTTGCTAAATTGCTAAGTAACTAATTAAAGTTTCATAAGTACAGTCTTGGCATAAGGGTTTAGCCGTCCATGGCTACAATTAACATTACAATTGACATGCTAAATATGCCTAACATGGCTCTGATATTTTAGCTGATGAAGAATGGAAATTTGATTCCATTACGAATCATTTACCCCTTGAACCTGAGACTTCGCAGTTAGATAGGGTTATCTAGTTCCTTGACGGATCTATTAACCTTAAGCTTTTAAGATCCAGTTCTTTTAGCCAAGCTTCTTCTAGTAGAAGAATGCCATTTCTTCATTTTCTCCTTATAAAGGGCTGAACTTTCATATGTTATCAATCGAAATTTTTTAAAATCATGAAGTTGATTTACTCTTCCTTTCAAAGCATTCGTCCAATTCATATTTAATTCCTTTAATGCCCAAAGTGCTTTGTGTTCATGTTCGATCGGCAAGTGACAAGATTTTCCAAAAACTAACTGATATGGTGACATGCCAATTGGTGTTTTGAAGCCAATGCAATACGCCCAAAGAGCATCATCTATATTTCGAGACCAACCCATCCGATATGTATTCACAGTTTTGGCCAGGATACTGTTAATCTCGCAATTTGAAACCTCTACTTGGCCACTTGTTTGTGGATGATATAGCGTCGCCAGTTTATGCTTTACTCCATCTTTACTCAACAATGATGCAAACAACCGATTGCAAAAATGAAATCCTCCATCACTAATAATAGCATGTGGGGTACCAAATCTTGTGAAGATCTAGTGCTTTAGAAATTGCACATCACTCTTCCCCTCATTGTTGGGTAGTGCTACCGCTTCCACCAATTTAGAAACATAATCAACTGCCACCAAAATATATTTGTTTCCAAAAGAGCTCACAATGGACCCATGAAGTCTATTCCCCAGACATTGAACAATTCAACCTCCTGAATGAAATTAAGGGCTAGTTCATGCTTTCTTGATACCACACCTTGCTTTTGACTTTGTATGCATCGCTTGACAAATTCATGAGCATCTTTGTAGAGTGATGGATAATAGTAGCCACATTGAAGAACTTTGGTGGTTGTTCGCACACTGCTATGATGACCATAACCAGCTGAAGCATGGAAAACATTTAGAATGTCATTGACCTCCTCCTCCGGCACACATAGTCGAATTATATGATTTGCACACTCTTTAAACATATATGGTTTGTCTTAGAAATATCTCTTTACATCAAACAAGAATCATTTTTGTTAGTAGAAGTTTAGATCTTTCGGCATTATTTTGCACACTATATAGTTCGCGGAATCAACATACCAAGGAATGAGATTAAAAGTGGCGGCAAATACTTGCTCATCTGGGAATGATTCATTTATGTCTAACTCAAGCTCGTCCTTCTTCTTGGCTTCCAACCTAGATAACTGATCAGCCACCTGGTTTTGACATCCTCTTCTATCTTTGACATCAAAGTCAAATTCTTGCAATAACAACACCCATATTATCAATCTTGATTTTGCATTTTTCTTTGTCATTAAGTACAACACAACTGCATTATTAGTGTGGACTATCACTTTAGTTCCTAGAAAATATGCCCAGAACTTCTCAAATGCATATACCAATTCAAGAAGTTCTTGCTCAGTAACTATGTAATTAAGTTGAGATCCATTTAACATCTTGTTGGCATAGTAGATTGGATGGAAGATCTTGTTGCAGTTTTTCCATAACACAAAACCTAGAGTAGAACCACTCGCATCACATATCACCTCAAATAGTTCAGACCAATCTGGGCCAATGAACACTGGGCAGAAATTAACTTTTCTTTCAAACACTTTAAATGATTTCAAACATGTGTCATTAGAGTTAAATTTCACCTCCTTCTCCAATGGCTTGCACAAAGAGTGTGGAATTTTCAAAAAATCTTTGATGAATCTCCGATACAATTCGGCATGCCCCAAGAAACTCTGAATACCTTTTACAGAGATGGGTGGTGTTAGGTTCTCAACTACCTCAATATTTTCCTTGTCGAACTCCAGCGCTTTTGTGACACATTGTGACCTAAGAGTATACCTTCCTTAACTATGATGTGGCATTTCTCCTAGTTTAGGAATAAATTGGTTTTCACGCATCTTTGAGGGGTTTGACCAAGGTATGCCAAACATGTTTTGAAAGTTTCACCCACTAACGAGAAGTCATCCATGAAGACCTCCATTGAATCTTCCACCATGTTAGCGAATAAAGAGAGCATACAGTATTGGAATATTGCTGGAGCATTACACAACCCGAAAGGCATCCTTTTGAAAGCAAAATTCCCATAGGGGCAAGTGAAAGTGGTTGTCTCTTGATCTTCCAGTCCAACAGAAATTTGGTTTTACCTGGAACAGTGATCCAAGAAACACTACTATCCGCGCTGCGCTAGTCTATAAAGCATTTGGTCCATAAATGGCATTGGAAAATGATCACTCATAGTCGACGAATTTAGCATTCGGTAATCCATGCATACTCTCCAACCGGTAACCGGCCTGATAGGTAAAAGTTCCCCTTTTTCATTTGGAACTATCGTGATTCCCCCATTCTTTGGTACACATTGCACGAGGCTTACCCATTTGCTATCCGCAATGGGATAAATCATGTTTGCATCTATCCACTTGATGATCTCTTTCTTCATTACTTCTTGCATAGGAGGGTTTAATCTTCTTTGATGCTCAACACTTGGCTTGCATTCACTGTCTAATTGAATTTTGTGAGTGCAAATTCTAGTTGGAATACCTAAAATATGAGAAATTGTCCATCCTATGGCATTTATGTACCGCTTCAGCACCTCAAGAAGAAATATCACTAGCCACTCAAACAAGTCCGCTGCAATGATGATGGGCAAGGTGTTATTTTCCCTAAGAATGCATACCAAAGATAAGACGGAAGCACTTTCAACTAAAGTTTTGGGGGTTCCTCTATTGATGGTCTAGCAGGAGGACTCTCTATATTCTTTAGATGAATATCAAGCTTCAATGGGGTTCTTGAGTATGCACCTAGTCTCGATAGAGCAACCATCACTTCGTCATATCCTTGAACGTCATCCTTGTCATAATTTGAGAGTATCGCAGCAAGGGGTTATTCCATACACATCATTTCACTCACCCTAGCCACAACTTAATAAATTATATCAATTATTGAGACCACATGAATGTCACTATATTTCTTCATCGATTTACACACATTGAAAGTAACCTCTTCAACATTTACCCAAAGCATTAACTCTCCACTTTAAAAATCTACTAAAGCTCTTCCGATTGAAAAAAGGGTCTACCAAAAATGATATGTAGTTCAACATCAATCTCACAATCCAAAATGACAAAGTCAGCTGGAAAAATGAACATGTCCACTTTCACCAAAATGTCATAAAGGATGCCAATGGTATGTTTGATAGACTAGTCAACCATAAGAAGTCGTATTGTTTTCGACTTAGGTACGCCCAATCTCAGCTTCCTATAATTGCATACCGCATTAAATTCATGCAGTACTTTGGCAATTTGAAGTATTTTGATAGTACATGGGATAGTGAATGCCCCCAAATAAGTCTTCTTTTGACCACATGTCTTGACATGATAGCACTATAGTTGTAAGATACTTCAACTGTTTCAAAATCCATGCTCCATTTCTTGGTGACCAACTCTTTCATAAACTTGGCATAACTAGGAATTTATAACAATGCTTTCACGAGAGGCAAATTTATTGATAAGGTCTTGAACACGAAGAGAAACTTCTTGAACTTTTCATTTTCATTATGTTTCTTGAGTCTTTAGAAAAATGGTGGATTTACTTTGGGCAATGTTTTTATCGGCTTTTGATGGGAGACAACGTCACTTTTGGTGCTTCACTTTAGAGCTTCTTTAGCCTCTTTGGACATATTGTCCTCTGGTGGTTGGTTGGGTTCCTCTACATCATTGTTCCCTTCCCTTTTCTACTAGTGATTACCTCATCATTCACCTTCAAATCATCACATGCTCTCTTGGCACTCCGGGTTAATACTGTTAAGCTTTTTTCATGACCTTCTCTAAAATTTTCCATATCTTTATTCTCGTGCCCCTCTGATAGTTTAGATTCCATTACGGCTGAGAGTTGCTATATCCGTCATTCAAGTTGATTAATAGATTTTAAGCGAGAGTTTACTTTGTTGTTCAAGGTTGAAAAGTCAGCTCTCATATCATTAAGCGTGTCATCTAATCCTTCCACTTTGTTTAGAATTTGGGATAGTAACTCATCCACCCAACAATTCTCAAACTATCTCTAGACCTTGGGCTTCTACTCTTTAGCACATACTATTCATCATAATCAGCCCTATCACGATTTAACCATCTTTGTTCCTTTTCACCATATATGTTAAAACCTTGATTCTCACTCAACTTTAGGGAGTCAAGGTAAGAACTATCCTCTAAACTGAACACCTTCTTAACCTCGTAGTTTTCAGACATACTCCCCATGATTTGGTCGTTAAGAAAACTCATTTGGGACATCATCTTGGCTATGTGTTCATCCCTTTCTTGATTCTTCTCCATTTGCACTTTTGTCATCCCAAAATTCAATGCAGACACCTAATCTTATTTAGTGTACCACACACTATTGATTTTTGTCATTTCATTGAGGGGAGTAGAGGCTATGGTGAACGGTTGTTGGATGATTGCCACTCTAAAAAGTGATCGGTTGCTCCTTTGTTGACTAAATCGAGGCTCTAATAGCACGTTATCTCAGAGTCCATGAGTCAAACATTTGAGCAGCAATTTTTGGAATCTCTCTCGTATTTCATAACTTGTTTATGTGGTCCATCATTTTCACCATCATTGATTGAGGGAAAAACATCACATAAAATGCTTCAGTCAACTCTCCCCATGATGTGATTGATCCTTTCGGTAGCTTAGATAGCCACTTCATTGCTTCCCCTTATAGAGAGAAGGGAAACAATTGAAGTCTAACCTACACTTGAGTAATGTTCTCCAAAGCAAATGGCCCATATGTCTCTACAAAATTCTAGATTTGCTCGTGTCGGTCTTCCTATTCTAGCGCTACGAATAGTCCTTTCATTTGCATTAGTTGTAGCATGGTGCTAGTGACATGGAACACTACATTTGTTACGACCAGAGGCATTTGAATAGCAACAACGGTACCCTTTCTAAACTCTATGTACATTGGGCAAATTCCAGACGTCATCTCGGTGTCCAAGAAAGCTTATGTTACTCCTGTTAATACTCTTGTTTCTACCTGTTCCAAGGTAACAAACAACCACAAACAATAAATTAGTTCAACTATAACACAATAAAATCACAAACTGAGTTTAACAAGTGAATTCAATAGCACCACTCCCCAATAGCGGCGTAATTTACGATAAACGCTCATCTACATCTCATCCAATACTAGGTGTAGGTGATAATATTTTAGTATAAAATTGAACGAAGAGTTTGAGTCAAACCCACAGGGAGAAGTACAATACATAATTTAATAAAAAAGTAAAGGATGTGATCTAATCAGTTATAGAAGTAGACATGCTCGAAATCAAACAAAGTCAAAAGTTTGACACTAAATGTCAGATGGGAGATTTAAAAGTTGCAATTGACGACAAAGATGATCACGAAAATAGGGGAGATAATCAAGTAGATACAAGTTCTCGAGGATGTGATCGATTATATGTTAATTTTGCTATATGGGTAATTGCAGACAAGTAACAATTTGTAAATCTTAGTGGGTAGGATAGACTATTGATGCAATAGCTTTCTCTCTAACAACTACTACGATTCAAGCAAGTTCTCTCGAGCCTCATCAAGCATGCTAATATAACCAGCCCAATACCTTAATTTACCCACTCTCTTAAGCTAGATAGGTAGGATTGAGTAAAGATTTACTCTCTCAAGCTGAAGTGACAACCACTCAAAGCCTACAAACGCCAATTTACAAAATTAGTTCTACACCTCTCTCTCAAGCAAGCATAGAACACTAGATTAAAAATTGCAATTTTTACTACAATTCATAGATTAAATCTCAGCTATAAATCAGATCCACTTTAAAACATCATGTGATTAGTAAACGACAATACCCATAAGCTAATTAGATAGATAATCACATGATAACAGCCAAAGAATTGGGGTTTTAGCTACACATCATAAAAATGAAGAACTCAATACCAGTTATGTTCTCCATAATTTGGGTATTGCAATCCAAGTCTTTACAATGATCCAAAATTCTCAAAATCAAAAACCCAAGTCAAAATCTATTTGAAAACTCTTTGAAAATCTCACATACTCCGTGAAAATAATGTTTCAATTAAAAGATATGAGTTTAACAGTGATAGGCTACCCATAAATCTTTTTAAAAATAAATTTATACTCTTTTCAAAATTTGGCCTTCGGAGTCAATCAATGAGATAAGTCGCATGTCGCCAAATAGGTCGGCGACTCACTAGTCGCCTTTATCTATTGACCTTTTTAGCTTTTGTTCTAACCAGTTTTAACTGTAACATTAGGCGATCTAGGTCGGGGTCGCCGATGGGTTCGGTGATGCGTCGTATGATCTTTTGGATCGTCGTTCTGCTTGCTCCTTTGTCGCTAGTTCCGTAATTATTGGCGGGCTATATCTGCTTCACAAATCCAATCAGCAAGTCAGTGATATATACCATACCTCACCCAATTTCTCTCATACAAGGGGTGGCATCCTTTAATTTTCAGTGAGCAAAGATTCCACTTGGTGAATTGTCGAGTGGCTTTGGCGATCTTCAGCTTTTTGCTATCTTCAGCATTTTTTATCTTTTTCAGCCCATTTTGCTCGGTAATGTCCTTCCCTTGCTCCTTTGTCTTCTTTGCTGAAATTCAACATTTTAACATTAGTCCGAGGGATAAATTAGGCATTGAGGAAAATGAAAGTATCAAAACAAAGCCCTAAATGAGTCAAAATCTTAGACTCATCAATAATCTCTATGTAAATTGTATTTTTATCATATAGAACTAATGTATATTTCCTTTCAATACTTATACACTCTTGTACGGTGATACCAGGACTAGGGTTTGAACTGGAATATAGTTTTGATTTTCTTGGTCTCTTTAGGGCCCTTTAATACATTTTGTACCATTTCCCCCTTATTTGTTGGCCCCTTTGTTATTATCTCTAGGTCATTTCTATGTTTCTGACTGATGTTTGTTACTTAGAGTTTTTATGTAGTAACCCAAGTCATTTATGATGTACTGGGACTAGTAGTTTGTTGACCTAGTCGTTTGTTTGGTTTTTATGTGACTTTTAGTGTTTTGGAGCTTTTGAACATTAAACAATCATTTTTACCAAAGGTTGAAAAAGATGACCTCTGAATCCCATTATGACGAATCCATCATTTCAAGAAGGATTATTTTAGGCTTGTAGCATGGTTGGCATAACTGTTGATGCTTCTTGTGTGTATATGTGCAATTAGGCATTTTAACTTTTATGTATATGCGTAAGTTTTACTTTAGTTAGCATTCAGAATAAACCAGCTTGGATGAGAATTACATCAGCGCGATTAGCTCTAGAATATTTAGTTTGGTCTAGAACAACCCTTTGTTTGGATCCCTAGGTTTGTAAGCTCATTTCAAGCCCCATTGTGGATTTTATCTTAGAATACAGTATGACTGTGGGACCCACTTTTTTTTAGATGACCTCGTATGGGTATTTAGGCTACTCTGTTGAGTCCAGAATATTTGTTTTTGTAGGGTTGTAAAATTCATTTACCTGTAGTGGGTTCTAAAAGAATTAGAATCACCCAATCGGGGATTTCAAACCTTACCAAAATGAGTTGATATGCATCAACTAGTGCAGCCCAACTTGCCCTTCATGTTTATGGGCCCCTTTTTCACTTTCATGAAGGCATGAGCCTTAGTGCTACGCATCTGCATGATCTACTGTTGCGACCACAATAAAGGGTGACTTTCCTTGGTCATCGCAACATAGAGGCATGGTCTTTGTGATTGTGATGGTTAGCACTCTAGTTCACCGCGATTGTCTCACGACCCAGAATGCCGTGATTAGCACCCACACTAAAGCTGTGGTGGGAGAACCATAACCACAATCTAACTAAGCAACTTATAGAAACTAAACCATTTAAAGATACGAAAGAAGATTTATATGATGAATGAATTACTAAGTTCCAATAAAATGATAAGGTTTAACAAACACAACCAAGCATAAACCTCGTGGAAATTCAACCCTTAGACCTGAAAGTGATTGTAAAGAAACTCTACTAATAAAAAAGTCTATGAAAAAGGGGATGCAACCTCGAAAACTAAACATAATTAAAAGTCTGAATATATAGTTGAAGTCCGAAAAGAATGTACTAAACTAATGATTGATACATGGCAACAAGAAAGAGTTGGCTCACCCATGAATTTAGTGTCGGTCAATGATCTCCTAGCTGGGATCTGTCAGTAGCTGCCTGAAGATGCCCTGCACTCAACAAAGAAAGAGCAAGAGCAGTATCGGCACACAAAACAACGGTGTACTGGTAGGATCACACGGCCATCCTAATAGGTGAAATATAAGCATGTAATTACAACATAGTAAACACACATATAGGGAATGCATAATTAAATTATTAGTTTAGGAGCAATTTGAAATTCCACAGTATCTAGAACAAGCATATATGGCAGTTACAGCGTTCCTCTCATGGAACCAACACCTAAATTGTTAGTGTGTCGAAACGTGACACCCGATACAATATATATGTTTCAGAACGTGACACCTTGTCCAATATATTTGTCAAAACATTAAGCTTAGTCTAATATATGTGTTGAAATGTGACACCCAATCAAGTCAGCACAACCACAGTCACAATCACACTAATAATGAACATTGCACATAATCACATAGTCAAGTAATAGGTTCATGGAATGTAATTATTCGTACTTAGTCATTAAATTTAACTCGATTCATGTTTCCCTATTCACATGCACGCATGCATACAATGGACCAGTTAACAGACATATATAAGACAATGGGAAGTTGAATCATCACCTACCTCAAAACCTAGCCTAAACACTCCTAAGACACTTAAGCCTTCCCTTTTCAGAGACATTCAACATGTTCTTTGTCTCAAAAAAGTAATTAATGCAAGAATCAATAAGCAAGGCCCCAAGATTATAAAAAGATATCAACCCAAGGCCAAACCTATGATCCTTATGCTCAACTAAAACTTTTCCCACCATTAACTTCATGCCAAAACCCTCCCCCAACAACAATTAACTAGCATTCGAAGTTCAATCAATCTAAATATGATTAGGAAGTAATGAACTTATATTTGGCATGAGAATTCGTATAAATTTGATGAGAAACTGCCCTAGGTCGTCCCTTAGCTCTTAAGAACGAGGTTTTGCCGAAAATAATGTTTTTGTGGTTTTTCCCTGGTGTCACGACCCAGGGATACACCCCAGATGTAACATGGCGCATAGAACCCCAAAAGTAATCCATGTAAGCCACTTAGCATATCATAACATAAGATAATAGAAAAGTGCGGAAATTTTAAAAAATTTTCATACAATCAAAGTATTTATAAAGAAAATCGGATGTCTTATTACATTTTTCTCAAACAATCTAGAACTTGAACATCATAGGGACCAAGCCCGTACAATAGTCTATAACATGAAAGAAAGATATAAAAGTAAAGGTGATCAGATCCTCGATGCTATGAGGACTCACCAAGTCTTCAACTCTGGATCTACTAGAAACCTATCCTCGGAGATGGAACTCAAAATCAGCATACCCTACATTTGATCAGAATGTAAGCAAAAGTATGCGTTAGTACAAAAGTACTAAATATGATAGCTAGCATAACATCATAAGAACATAACATAAGAGTTAGTCAACATAAGTCATATCCCATATTCATAAGAGATACTTCATGAAACATAAACTATAAGAATAAGAGACAATAACATATTCGTAGGCATAATCTCCAACATAGGCATCATATAAGCATTAGTCAACCCTTAGTCCTTCATACCATAAGATAACTTACTCCTCAAGTAACCTCAAAGCATACTTGTTCAATACATGGATGAGACCCCATAATCCCACCCACACTAAGTATCACTTTTAGGTCATCATAATCATACTTACAATCTTTGGATCTCATCCTTAGCTTACTTCTCATATACAAGGGAATCTTCACCTTTAGTTAAACATATCAAGGAAGGAACTTATAGCAACATTCCAAGCTAAGCATATATCATATAGGCAAGTCTCATATTAGAACATGCTTACAATACTTCCTTGAAGTAATTTAGTTTCATCATATACATGCTACTTAGATTAGGGACTTGTCGCTCATATTCATAGTTGTCATGGAAGAGTATCTCATTACTCGTCCAAGACAAGTCATTAATCATGAATGGTTGTAATTTACCTATTCAAGGCTACCAAGGAAACACTACCTAATGCTAGTCCAATATACCATGGAAAAGTACTATTACTCCATCAAAGCTATGCATACAACATATAAGACAAATGCTTCATAAGTAGCTTTCAATTATACTTGTGCAATGCATGAATAAGATCCTATAATCCTACCCATGTTAAGTACTTCCTTAGGCTTTCAAACATCAACGATTACTATTTATCATTCTAGACCACCAATGAATAGCACCCTATTAGGATAGATGAAGCTACCAAGGAAAGACATACCACCATGCAAGTCTAAGCTATACAAGGAAGGATATTATTTCACAATCCTAGCTACCAATCTCAAGCTTCACTAGTCATGATCAATTACATATACATTATTCTAATTTAATTCATCTCTACGTGATTTTACTCTCAAATAATTACTACATTTATTATCAATTCTAGAAGATCATCTATAAATCCTCAATTTCTCTTCACAAGGCATAATCCACGTTACTTTAATTTGATCAATTACACTAGGGTTCACCATGGAAAACATAGAATATCATCATAATAACATGATTCACTACTAATTCTATCATAATTGATCATTGTCCACTCAATTTCATCAACATACAATAGTACCCACAATATAGGAAGAAACCCTAACTAGAATTTGGGTTCATCTTCACATTTGGGGGAATTCTAAGGGGCTCTGTGGTTGGAAGAATCCATGGATGAATAAGCTATAATACCTTTATTATAAATACCTCAAAAATGTTGCAACAATGGAGTAATTTGACCTAATGTTACCATATTCTTCTTCTTCTTCTTCTTCTTCTTGAGTTTTCTAGAGAGTGAATTTCTTGGAGGCAATTGGGTTTCTTTTGGGTGATTTGAAATAATGATTTTGAATCACTTAATTAAGGGTCTAATAGCTTTATATAGGTGGTCTAAACTCTAATAAAATAACACCATTTAACCCCTAATTCATTACGGAATGTTCCATAAAGCCCCCAACTAAACCACCTAATGACCAACACTGCCTCACCCACAAGACCCCGCGTACTGGTCGTGCTAGTCAATCGTGGATGGTGGTCTGAGGCTTTGTTTTGGGGCCCTCACTCATGACCCTTCATCCATGGGGCGTGGGTCCCCAATCAAAGGTGGACTATTTTTTTGGCAGATTTTTTGGTAGTTCTAGGTTCCTTCTCAAGGACCCCTACTTGGTCCTTGGGGAGTCATACCTTGATGTTCGAATCTGAAACCCTTCATGATAGTATGGGAAGTAATATCTATGACTCTAACCTCGATGTCAACATCTAGAACCCTCACGTAAAGCTCCAGTTCAGCCTACTAGTTCACGAGTGTTACAATATCTCCCCCTTGGGAACATTCATCCTCGTATGACACTCTAGGCACTCCTTAAGGTCACAACTCTAGACTAGTAACCCATCATGCATGAAACACATCTGAATGCACATAATCAAAGGAGGAAAACTTCAACTCCAAGCTAAACATACTCAATGCAACACAAGGGAGTAGGAACTACATCTAACAACCCAAAGTTCATGAAATTCTACATCTACTCATATTCAAGGAGGACCTACCATCTCCTAACTAAAATATTCTGAACATAAACTCATGGAGCCTATATGCAATTTACCCTAAAAAAACATTGATTGGAGGAATCTTTCAACTCCAAACTAAGGCATAATCATCTATTCATCTGATGAAGTTCAATAAGCAACTCTACTCAATGCATTACAACGAGAGGAAAAAAATAGTGCATATAATTCATTTCTATCAAGACCCGAAGTTCTTCATGAACATGCATATAATGAAATCATGGCCACTCATAAACACACAATGACCTTGCTATCTAGGAACACCATCTCCTCCTTGGGATTAAGCCTAGGTTGACTTTCTAAGCACTATCTATAACAACAATGAAGCTTATTCACACTAAAGACAACATTAAAGTCTAGCATGTCAAGTCAAAAATATAAGCAATCCAGATTCTAATAAAGCATAAAACACATACCACTAGCAACATTCAGATGTCACTCTTGATCATTTCTAGCATGAAGAGCATATAACCTATTCTTCTTTTGAGGCTCTCCATCCGAACCACTTTGAGCAATTTGTTTACCCTCTCTTCTCATAGTGTTTGCCTTTGGGCAATCTCTCATATTGTGTCCACTTTCACCACAACTAAAGCGACCCTCTTTAATGGCCAAACACCTACCCTCATGTCTCTTACGACACCTAGCACGAGTAGAGCATAGGGACTCATTGCTAATTTTGGGTGGTTTAGGGTTAGACACCTTCTCTTTCTTATGTTTGGGAGTATTTAAAGAACCTTGTCTGGAAAACCTTTGTCGCTTCCTAGAGAGACCATGTCCATTGGACTCCTCATGAGAAAACATATCATCATCCACCCTAGACCACTTTTCTCCCTAGATTTTTCTTCCTTGAGTTTTTTCTCCTCCATTTGTTGGGCGTACATCATAAGATGTGAGATATCTATATCTTGATGGAGCATTGCCATACGACATTATTTTGCTACTAAGTCGGACACCCCTATCAAGAACCAACTCATCCTATCTCTCGAATCCGCCACCATAGATGAGTATACTTGGATAGTTGGGTAAATTTCAACGCATACTACTTAAAACTCATTCTACCTTGACTAAGGTTAATGAACTCTTCCACCTTAGCTTCCCTCAACTCTCAGGGAAAACACCTATCAAGAAATGCTAGTTTAAACACTTCCCACTTTATGGGACCCACTCTTACTAGTCTACTCTCCTTCCATTAATCATGCCATACTTGTGCTATAACTCTCAATTGGTAAGCGTCTAACTCCACTTTCTCTACCACAGTCACCCCATGACATCAAGTACCTTATAAACCTCATTTATAAACTCTTTAGGATCCTCTTCCACTTTGGAGCCATAAAACTCTGGGCAGTTAATTCTCATAAAATCCCTCACTCTTATAGCCACTGAATTCATATTAGGATTCACCCGAGCTACCATCTCCCTATTCACTTGAGCCGTCACGGCTTGAGGTAACATTTGGATAGATGACCTAAACTCTGCATTAGTCACATTCTCCCCTATAGGGTCAATTGGAGCTTGGGGAGGAGATAGGGGAGAAACCTCTTGTTCCACATTGTCTTCCTCATGCCTCATAGCATTTGCCCTTGTATTAGCCATACCCTGAAAACTATAGGGCACGGATTAGGAGAAAGACCTAGTAGAGCCAACCTCTATGGCACGACTTAGAGAAAAAAAAAGTGAAATTTCCTAAACATCCAATCGCCTAATATTCATAAATGTGGCATTCTTCACATTTATGAAGCAGACTCTACTAGACGTTTTTGACATCATAGAACAATTCTAAACCTTATGTTTTGATTACCAAGTTTGTCACGACCCATAGGTACACCCTAGACGTAACATGGCACATACAACCTCGAAGGACTCTCTTTAAGCCACTTAGCATATCATAAAATAATATAATAGAAAAGTGTGGAAATTTAAAACATTTTACATACGATCAATGTCTTTATAAAAGCAAAGCGAAAGTCTTATAACACTTGTCTCAAACCACCTAGAACATGAACATCTTAGGGACCAAACCCATACAATAGTCTAAAACATAAAATAAAGACATAAAAGGAAAGGTGAACAAATCCTCGATGCTATGAGGACTTACCAAGTCTTCAACCCTTGATTTACTGGAAACCTATTCTCGGAGATAGAACTCAAAAATGCCGGACCCTACATTTGATGAGAATGTAGTTAAAATATGCATTAGTACAAAAGTACTAATTCTGATAGCTAGCATAACATCATTTGCACATAACATAAGAGTTAGTCAACATAAGTTATATGTCATAATCATAAGAGATACTTCATGAAACATAAACTATAAGCATAAGAGACAATAACATAGTCATTGGCATAATCTCCAACATAGGCATCATATAAGCATTAGTCAACCCTTAGTCCTTCATACAATAAGAGAACTTACACCTTAATTAACCTCAAAGCATACTTGTGCAATGCATGAATGAGACCCCATAATCCCACCCATGCTAAGTACCACCTTAGGCTATTATACATCAATGATTACTATTTATCATTCTAGACTACCAAAGAATAGCACCCTATTAGGCTAGACAAAGCTAGAAAGTAAAGACATACTATCATGCAAGTCCAAGGTATACAAGGAAGGGTATTATTTCACCATCCTAACTACCAATGAAATGGTTTGGCCTAACCATGTCATGCTATCATACAAGCATTCTACGATGCTAATATAAGCTACCCTTAGGAGAGTATGATTTCTCAATCCAAGGCTACCATTAGCTACTTTACTCATGCTACCATGAAGTGGTCTTGCCTTACCAAGTAAAGCTACCATGCAAGTGCTCTATGATACAAGTGCAAGTTTTTCATAAAGTGTTTTCATAACACAACCTCAAGAAAACATAACTAAACATGCTTTGATTCATTTTTGGTGAGCAAGCCTTTCAATCTAGAATCATTCTATGTGAGAAAACCTTTCACATCATATCATATTCATCCATGGGTGTGTGTGTGAATGTTCTTTCAACAACAAAACAACATATCATGATCATAGACACTTCACTCTCAAAGTGTTCTTAAGCATATAAAATTCAACACATTAGCTTTACTCTCAAAGCACTAGAAATCAACATACCTCACTACAAGCCTTTCTCTGAAAGCTTGACTTCTATCAATCATCATACATATCTAGATTTCAAGGCATTCTAATCACATGCTTCATTATTAAGTGATCCTAGTCCTAAATCATCATAAGGGTTCAATCTCAAGCTTTCCTCGTCATGATCCATTATATATACATTTTGCTAATTCACTTTTTGCCTACATGCTTATAATCTTAAGCAATTACTACTTATAGGTTTTAGCTAGACATTATAAAAAAGTAAAAACAGTTACCAAATTGATTATCCATCAACTAGGTAAGAGTAATTTTGTCCTTACAATGCTCCAATTTGAAGAATCTCAAAGACCCACTACCAATTTCTCAGAAGTGAATACCTTCAATCCTTCAAAGCTAAGGTAAACTCTAGAGAGAATAGTTCTCAGAGTTCTAATGGAAAATAATTAAAAATATGTCTCAAATTATAATGATCGATAGATACTAAATAAAATTTTCAAAAACATATTTATAGTTGCCAAAAATAAGCTACAAAAGCCCCTTCGGTTAAGTAAGTCGGGCCGCTGATCCACTTGGCGAGCCGCCCTTTGGCCTCTTTTACCATCCTTTCGCCTTGGCATTCAGCATCCTCAAGGTCTGTAACTTTGGGTGATCTATCTTGGCGACTTAGTTCTTTCCTTCAGAGCTTGGCACACTAGAACTTTAGGCGGTCATCTGAGCCACTTGGCGACACGCCGAGTGCTCTTGACGATCCCTAGGGTTGTCCTTCTTCATTTTTTTAGCTTGTATTGTTCCTTTTTTCTTGTTAGTGTCCTTGCTTTGTTCCTCAATCCATATACCTTAAAATCTAGGATTTAACATTAGTTATTTGCACAAATTAAGCATTTGAGGACACTAAATCTATGTAAAAAAAGCGCTAAATGAGTCGAAATCTATGATTCATCAACACCCCCAATTTAAACTTTTGCTTGTACTCAAGTAAACTCAGGTTCAGCAGTTCAAAATGGATGTCTCAAACAGTACTGCATAAGACTAAATAATGAATGCACATAATAAGACTCAACTTACTTATGCAAGGATGAATTGTGCATCAAAGATTCAAGTTGTGACTCACAATTATTAAAGATGCTCAAGTTCACTATACTTGCTTCAAATGCAAGTTCAAGCTCAACAACGGTACTCAAATTCCCTCACAATAAAGATGATTCCATATTCCCACACTATTCTTCAACAATTTAAAGTTTCGGAATCACATATGACTATCAAAGACAAAAAGATGAACATATGCATGACTTCACACATAGGTTTTCCCTTATATTCCAATCAACACTTGTTTCAGCTCACTCAAGATAAGAAAAAAGGTCTTTTCAAGTCTTGTAACGGCGTTGATTGTAAAGTTATGATCATTTAGCCTCAGGGCTTGCTACCCTTATGAAATGTCGTCTGAACATCACTTTTCTTCCTTTTCTTCAACATTTTAATCATGCTCAATATTTACCCCATTTCTTTTGCAACTTTCAAAACTTTATTTCTCAACCTCTTTATTCATTTTCTTTTTCTTTCTTCTTTTCTTTCTAATTTTTTTTATGGAGGGGTTCTATCTTTTTCAAGATCATGGATCAAAGGGGAATTCTTCATATTTCTTGATTTACCTTCTCTTTTCACCACACCCCCAACTTAGGCTTTCGGCCTAAGTTGGCTATTCAAACGAACTACACTTCATGAGATTTATTGATGTGCCACGAAATAATCACACATTTGATGCTTGAAAACTAAGAATTAGTACTAAAATTGAGTTTAGTTATATGTATATTATATGTTTGGTAGTATTTGTATAGGTAAAACAAGTAGTTTTGAAAGAGAAAAGAAAAGAAGAAAATGCAAGCAGGAATCTGAGTTGCTGATAATCGAAGTGAAGATCATAGATGCCTATATGGGCCATGAAGATCAAGGCAAATCGTGGCATGGTTCGTGATGCAATTTCCAATGTGCAAGAATTGAAGACACAATCTTTGGAAATTCTAAGTGAAGACCACGGACACACAGATGGACCGTGGTCTCTAAAACTGTCTGTGGTGTTGTTCATGATGAAATTTCTAGTGTGCAAGCATTAAAGACCCAAGTTTGGGAAATTCTAAGTGAAGACTACGGACATGCAGATGGACTGTGGTCTCGATAATGGTCCGTGGTGTTGTCCGTGATGGAATTTCCAATGTGCAAACATTCAAGACCCAAGTTTGGGGAAATCTAAGTGAAATCCATGAAGGGCTTCATGAACCGTGAAGCCCTTGATGGACTATAGTGGCATCCGTGAAGTGCCCGACAGTTCAGTCCTACTTCGAGTAGGACTCTTTTTAAAAACACTTTATTTAAATTAATTAGGTCATTTTTTACTTTGTATCTCGTCTTATCTGGAACAAAGAACACAGTTTCAAATATTCCTAGCTTTTGGTTTTCGGCATTGACATCGAATCAAGTTTGAATGTTAGATTTCTGATTCTTGAATTATCAACGTGCTTATCGAGTTGCTTATTTTCATGAGTATTTTCTTGTCATGTTTTTATTTTATATTTCTGTATGTTTTCATGAAATCATGAGTCGCTAAATACCACAAATGGGATTGTGGGATCTATGACATAAATCTAACAGTAATTTCGTAAGACAAGTGAAAGGCGATTTACATTTGCAAAATATAATTATCTTTCATTATTTTTGTAATATAATGAGTACACGCATTAGAGTGAGCCTATATCTATCATTTGTTCGAGAGAAAAATGATAGTTAGGAAAAATCTAAATTAACTTGAAGAGATAGTGTCAAAGTTCGAGTTCCAGAAAAAAGAACTTTGACACTATTATAAGCCAAGGTAAGAGGACTTGAGTGAAAATTAATCTGACAAGTATCAGATATATTTAGCTCGTCCATATTTTGTAGAGATAAATTGTCTGAAACTCAACTACGGAAGAACATTAGATGCAATGTTATGGGGAACACAATCCTAGTTTCATTTAATTATCGAAACAACTATAGAATTGATATTCTTTTAATTGTTATATTAGATTTTAGTTGACAACCTTGGTTTACTAGAGCTTTATAGGTAAACTCATTTTACTTTCTATAACTGTTTCTTTATGAAATAATAATGACATTTGAGTAAACGCGACAATGAAATCATTTCTATAAAGAAATTCTCTGTGGGATCGACCTCAACTCACATTGAGTTCTATAAATTGACTTCGACCATTTATACCTCTTAATTGAGGTGTATGTTTGAATGTATCAAATTTTGGTGCCGCTTCTAGGAATTTCAATTAAGAAGTGTTTTACTAGCTTTTATTCGAAGTGTAGTTATATTTCCTAATTTTACGTCTTTTTTTTGTCTGTGTCTCATTCACGTGAGTTTGACTGTGTATGCCAAATACCAGAAAGTAAGGGAGCCACATTGATCCCATACGACCCAGAACTTCAGAAAACAATCCGTAAAATTGTGAATGCACAAGAACTTGAGCCCAGAGGCTAAGACTAGGATTGGAAGTTGAAACCGCTGCAAGAGGTATTTAGAAGAATGCTCTGAACAACCCGCCTAGGGTGGTGGATGAATAACCAGGAGTGGAAGAAATAGCTCCTCCTAAGCACCAACAACTAGATCCAAGGGGTCGAGCATAGTATCCAGCTCACATGATGTACGAAGAAGATTATTTAGACTTGGATGGAGTTGGAGCAACAGGAGAGATAGTGTTACTTAGACTACCTCCACTTTTGAAATTATCAATCACCAGCACTTTGATTCAACTGCTGAATCTGAAATGTATGTTCAGGGGTGCAATTGGTGATGAATCTAATCAAGATTTAATGAACTCTGTGGCGATATGAAAATCACAAGAAATTCCAGTGGTTTGCTAGACAACAATGAGATTGAGGTTGTTTCCATTGTCTGTTACTGGGAGCCTAAAAATTTGTTGAATGAGATGCCATATGATTCAATCAGGACTTTGACTTAGCTAAAGGAGGCCTTCCTAGAATGATACTTTTCGAAATCAAAACAGCTACTGATGAAGGATGACATAAGTGCCCATAAGTAGTTACCAAGGGAAGCGATGCATGACACCTGGTGGAGATTCAGCCAAAAGCTGAAGAAGTGTCCAAACCATGGTCTCACTGAGAGATATCAGATACAGGCTTTCTATAGATCTTTGAATTATGTTACTAATCTTGTTGCTGATGCAGTGTAGGGAGGATTATTCATGAGGAAGCCATTCTTAGAGAGCATGAAACTGATGGATGAGGTGTCAAAGAATAATAGGGCATGGTACACCCGGGATGCAGAAGTAGAAGATGTTGGGTTCACTTTTAAACTTTCAGCCAACAAAGGAAAAGAGAAGAAGAAAGGGATCAAGAAATGGCACACATGAGGACCCAGATATATCTATTCACGAAGCATACTATCTCAAAGTATAAAATGGTGAATGATGTAGGACCTCCAAATATGAATGAAGATAAGGATATCGATCTAGCTGAGTTGGCTAAATACTTGGCCAACAAAGGAGGATTTTAGAATTATAACTTGGGAAACTAAGGTTACAATTCTGGAAACGCCGGTCGGAACTACTCCAGAGATGGACAGTATGAAAGGCGAAAGAATAAAGAACAGGGAAACTGGCAGAACACAGATAGGTATAGAAATGATTGTAGTTGTGTGTATGTACCCTAGGTAATAGAGACCATATAAGTTGTAGTTCTAGTGGGTCTAAGCTCGAAGACATGTTGGATAAAGTGCTCCTAAAAGTTGAGTCAATGATGCCAGTGTGAAGGAGACGAGAGATAACTTCTCTAGTATGAGTACACTAGTAGACTCTCATACTACCTCTATTAAGCAAATAGAGCAACCTCTAGTACAACTTTTAGTATCATGAAACAAGAGGAAAAATTGGTCCCTACCAAGTGACACGATCCAAAATCCTAAGAAGGACGGGCTTTGCATAGCAATCGCCACCAATAGTGGTAAGATTCTTAATGACCCAATTTTTATAGGTACTAAGCATGAATAGGTCTTGGAGCAAACTGGAATAGAGAAGGCTAAAGATGAACATGTATCAGACTGGGAGGATGCTCAACCAATAGCGAAACAAGCAAGATCAACGGAGAAAGGGTTGAGAGAACTATGCCATTACAATAGATTGCAAGACCACCTCGTCCTTTCCCTTAAAGGCTTAAAAAGAAGGCCGAATATGGGAAATTTGCTAAATTCATTATCATGCTGAGACAACTGCCAGTGAATATCCCATTGGTAAAAGCCCTAGAGCAGATGCCAGGAAATGCCAAGTTCATGAAGAACTTGGTCTAAAAGAAAAAGAGTTGTAAGTATTTATTTGACTAACAACATTCATCACTGTGGTGCTATGGCTACCAGGTCTCTGGTACAGAAGAAGGTGGATCTGGGTGCATTCACCATACAGTGCACCATTGGGTCAATCGAATTTGCAAAGGCCTTGTGTGACTTAGTGGCCAGTATAAACTTGATGCCACTGGCCATCTGCAAGCAACTGGGTTAGGAGTTCCAAAACCCACAACAATGAGGTTGATGATGGCACATAGGTCAGTGAAGTGACATGTGGGCATGTTAAGTAATATGCTTATAAAGGTTGACAATTTCATCTTTTCGGCAGATTTTATGATCTTTGATTGCGAAGTTGATTTTGAGGTTCCCATAATTTTGGGAAGACCATTTATGGCTAGAGGATGAGCATTGGTAGATGATGAGAGGGAAGAACTAAAATTCAGACTCAACAAAGAAGAGGTAAAGTTTATTATTTGTAGGACAATGAAACGACCACATGACATGAATGTGGTGTCTGCAATAGAGGTTTTTGATAAAGAAGAAATGGGAGCAACCATTGAGGAGAGGTTGTCTGTTGAAACATTTGCAGTCCTGCTGATGAATTTTGTAGCTGATTTTTGGACTGACTATGTTGAAACCGTTAATGCTCTATAGGGCATGGGAGCACACTCTTATGCTCCAAAGAAACTGGACCTTGATTTGAAAAATATGCCAAGTCCTCCAGCAAAACTATCCATTGAGGAGCCAGGAGTGTTGAAAATGAAACAATTACCTAGTCACCAGAGGTATGCATTTTTGGGTGCTAACAACATTTTGCCATTGATTTTGGCTGCAGATTTGAATGATGAACATGTCCAAGCTGTGATTAAATTTCTCATAAGGTATAAAAGAGCAATTGGGTGGACCATTGCTTACATAATTGGGATACCCTCGGGTATATGCAGTTACAAAATCCAACTTGAGGAGGACTGCAACCCAAGCATTGAGCACCAATGGAGGTTAAATCCACCAATGAAAGAGGTGGTAAAGAATGAGATCATCAAGTTGTTAGATGTTGGGGCTGTGTACCCTATTTCTGATAGTTATTAGGTCAGCCTAGTGAAATGTGTGCCCAAAATGGGTTGTATGACAGTGGTTGCAAACGCAAAGAATGAGTTTCCCCAGTAAAGACCAGTCATTGTATGGCGAGTGCCCATGGACTATAGGAAGCTGAACACGTGGACCTTGAAGGATCACTTCCCAATGCCATTCATGGACCAGATGCTTGAAAGGTTAGGTAGAAAAGGGTGGTATTGTTTCTCAGATGGATACTCTGGCTACAACCAGATATCAATTGCTCTTGAAGATCAGTATAAGTCCACCTTTACATGTCCTTATGGAACCTTTGTGTTTAAACGCATGCCATTTGGACTATGAAATGCACCAACAACTTTTCAGAGGTGTATCATGTCTATCTTCTCGGACATAGTGGAGGATACTCTGGAGGTATTCATGGATGACTTTTCAATGGTAGGTGATACATTTGATGTGTGTTTGCTTAATATTAGCAGGGTTTCACAGAGATGTGAGGAGGCTAACCTAGAGCTGAATTGGGAGATGTGCCATTTAATGGTCAAGGAAGTACTAATCCTTGGTCACAAGGTCTCACAAGAGGGGTTAGAGGTTGAAAAAGCCAAAATTGAGTTGATTGAAAAGTTTCCTCTACCTATATGTGTGAAGGGTGTTCGAAGCTTCTTAGGACATGTCAGGTTTTATAGGCATTTCATCAAGGACTTCTAGAAATTGCACACCCCTTGTGCAACCTTTTGGACAAGGAGGTGAAATTTGCTTTTGATGAGGCATGTCTAAGAGCCTTTGAATGCCCGAAGGAGAAGCTTATTTCTGCCCCAGTGATCATTGGCCTAGATTGGGCTGAGCCATTTGAGGTACTGTGTGATGCTAGTGGTACTGCCTTAGGAGTTGTGTTGGGGCAAAAGCGCAACAAGATGTTTCATCTAATTCACTATGCTGGTAAGTAATTAAATGGGGCACAACAAAACTACACAATTACTAAACATGAACTTCTGGTTGTGGTGTATGCTTTTGAGAAATTTAGAGCTCACTTGCTGGGTACTAGAGTGATAGTCCACACGGATCATGCAGCTCTGAGATACATTTTCGCATCGAAAGATGCCAAGCCCAGGCTGCTTAGATAGGTGTTGTTACTTCAGGAATTTTATTTTGAAGTTAAGGATAGAAGAGGTTGTGAAAACTAGGAGGCTGATAATTTTTTTATCTTGGAGGCTTAAAAGAAAGAGGAATGTGATCTAGAAAGCAATGATGCATTCCTGAATGACCAGGTATTGGCTGAAACTCTTGATCTTATTCCATGGTTTGTTTATTTTGCTAACTTTGTTGTTAGGCACTTGATGCCTGAAGGGTTGACATTTCAGCAAAGGAAGAGGTTCTTGCATGATGTGGATAAGTATTTTTGGGATGAACCTTATTTGTACAGGGTGTGTGCTAATAATATCATTAGACGATGCATCCCTGAAGCTGAGATGTTTTACATTCTAGAGGCCTGTCACTCCTCTCCAGTGGGTGGCCATCATGGAGGCACTCGGACAGCCTACAAGGTACTTTTGTGTGGTTAATATTGGCCCATAATTCATCAGGATGCGATGGACATAGTGAGGAGTTGTGATGTGTGCAATCGGCAAGGAGCAATCTCTTGGCGCCATGAGTTACCAATGACACATATTATGGAGGTGGAGCTATTTGATGTGTGGGGAACTGATTTTATGGACCCATTTATGAGCTCCTATGGGCAGAAATATATATTGGTGGCAGTAGACTATGTGTCCAAATGGGTTGAGGTAGTTTCTTTTCCTGAGAATGATGACAAGAGTGTTGTTGTCTTTCTAAAGAAGAACATCTTCTCAAGGTTCGGCACACCCAGAGCTATTATCAGTGATGGTGGTTCTCATTTTTGCAACAAGTATTCGACGCTCTTCTGTCAAAATATGGGGTTAAGCAGCATATCATCCAAACACAAGTGACCAACTAAAGGTGTCCAATAGAGAATTAAAGGTGATTTTTGCAAAAAATAGTGAATGCCAACCGAACAGATTGGGCACGAAAGTTATATGATGCTCTATGGACATATCAGACAACTTTCAAGACACCTATTGTTATGTCTCCATATCAATTGGTGTTTTGAAAGGCATATCATTTGCCAATTGAGCTTGAGCATAAAGCACTATGGGCTTTAAAGAAGCTGAACCTTAGTTGGTGCAACAACCCATAAGATGAATAAGTTAAAGTAGAGCCTAACTTGTGTTTGTTTTTGTTTGGTGTGAGGTTTGAGGGTGTTGGATGTTGTCCTGAACCATGGTTGAGGGGTTTAGGGGTTAAACATCAAGGTACGACTCCCCAAGGACCACCCTAGGGGTCCTTGAGGAGGACCCTGAGCCTAACCCCCCAAAACCCCAAGGAAAACCAAAACTTCCCAAGACCACATGACCTATGGATAGGGACCTAGGTCGTAGGTCCACCTACCCCTCGTGGGTGGCCTCATACGTAAAGGGCTACATTTGCATGTTGCAGCCCCAAACCATGGACCAGCAGGATGGGGGGTCACCCCACCTACAGTCCGTAGGTCGTGGGCGTTGTTTGCACCTGTGTGTTGTTTAAAGACACAGCCTAGTGAAGGGTGGATTGGAAAATTCACCCTTTGCTTAGGTAAGTGTATGGACAGTTATTTTTGGTTAATTAGAGTATTTTAAGAGTATTAAAAGTATTAGACTCTATTTTTCACTCATCATTCAAAATCACAAAATAGAACCCACCTCTCTTCTCGAAAGTTCTCTCTCTAGAAACCTCCATTGGAGGTGAAGATTTTGAGCTTCCAAGGTAAAATATTCAAGATTTTCAAGGGGATTTCGTGGATTTCTTCTCTAAAAGGTATGGTGGTATTCATCCTTGACTTATTATCTTTCAAGGAGCCAATCTCAAAAGTAATTCAAATCTTCAATGTTTTCCCAAAACCCTACTTTTCAATCTATGCATATGTTCGACTCAAAATGATTTCTAAAGGCATTATTGCATTGAATTGTGAATGAATTGTGTATTTAAAGATGAATTAAGATGATTTCTTCTTAGAACCCATGTTTTCCCCGAAATTCCTAAGTTGTGATTTGAGATTGGGATTTTATTGATTATGATGGAATGTATTTTTTTATGGTTATATAGATATAGAATGTTGTAATTATGCTATTACCCTTGCCTAATTGTATTGATCCACTTGAAAGGTGGAGGTGTTTAATTACGATGTATAGTGTGATCATGGCCTTGAAAGGGAAAGTATGAATGTTTAATGTGTGATTATAATGTGAAGGATATGCATGTGATTCTAATGATAGAATGATGATCATGTACAGAATGTAAATGTGTTATTATTGAAAGGCTATTTCCTAATGTAAAACTCATGAATGTTGTATATGGAATTCGAAGGGTTCTAGAATGTAAAGTTTTATATCTTGAATTTGTAGGCTTATGCATCTGATTCTTGTATAAATGAATGAAAAGGTGAATGTGATCTCTTGAATTGGTAGGCTTAGGAATCCTCCTCTTGTATAATGAATGTATCTTGATTATATGTCTTAGTGTCTTGAATTTGTAGACCTAATGTTGGTATGCTTTCATAAATGAATGAATGATGAAGTATTCTAGGCTGAACCTTGGATTGATAGACCTAATGTTGGTGGCCTTTCATAAAGAGTCTAGGAACTAATGTTATGTTAAACCTTGGATTAGTAGACCTAATGGTGGTGGCTCTTCCTTGTGTGAATGTTAAACCATGAAACGGTAGACTTAATGGTGGTGGCCCTTTTGTGTGAAATGATGACCCTAGAAATGGTAGACCTAATGGTGGTCATTCTTTCTAGGGATGTCAATGAGCTATCCTTAAATATACCTTGAAGTGGTAGACCTAATGGTGGTGGCCCTTTCATGTGTAATGTACTTTGGGTCGGTAGGGCTAATGTTGGTGGCCTTCTCTAGTACAATATTGTAATGTGAATGAAACTACTCTATGGGAATGTAGACTAAGCACCGAGAGGATATGGTAAGATGGAGGTTCTCCCAACGTTAGGCCGGATTTCAATGAACATCTTTCATATCTCATAACTATGAGCCCTCATAGGTCCTAGCTAGTGGATCCACCTTAGCTAGATGAACCGGTCTTCCTTAGGCAAGTAGACCACCTCTTATGTTATGGTTTTCATGACACCGGATTCCATGTAAAGCTAACATGGTCTATGTCGGTTAAATGCTTATTCCCATCATGTGAGATGTGCATTGTGGATTCTTGATGAGTTCTATGAAGTGTGGGTGGTAGTATGGGATGCCATCCATGCATTGAAGAGTTGCCTTTGAGAGCGTCATAGTGAGTTCTCTAAGTCTTAATGACTATTGTATGAAAGTCCTCTGAATGATGTTATTGAAGAATGTTGACTGTTATATGCTTAAATGTAAATGATGCATGCTATACTTGGATTGTATCATGAGTTACTTCCTTGTCATGACTTGTTGTGTATAAATGTGCCTTGCTTATGGTGACTTCAAAGGAGTACTTGGTGTGAGTAGTAATATGTGATGTTACTTGTACATTGCACAAGTATGACTTAGAGTTGACTTTGGTGATGGTCGTTTTGATGATATGACTTATGAAATGTTTATCTCTTATGTGTGAGTATTGTTGAAGATGGAAAGGCTAAAGGGTAAGTTTTCTTTTGATGACCTGAATGTGGTGATTTAGTATGGATGGTGGTATGGGATGCTATCCATACATTGCACAAGGTATAGCATGAGGGTTACTTGAGGTGAAGGTTTAATGTGAAGGTAAAGGCTTAAATGTTGATTATGTCACTATTGTTGATAAATGACTTGCATGTTGGTTATATTTGAATATTATGTATCTTATGCTTATATTCATTAGATGTCATCAAAATGGCATACTCTTCTGACTTTCAAACAAAATGTCCGTTTTAAGCATGTTTTTGCATGGCTATCATACTTAGTACTTAATTGTGCTAACCCATTCTTCTTCTATGTTTTACTATATGTGTAGGTTGTGGCAAGTGATTGCTTCTATCTAGATTGAAGTGCTTGGATTTCTATTCCTCCATGATTAAGTGGTATGTCCTCATAGATCAAGGACAAGTTTTTAGAAGTTTCTTTTATTTCATGAAATTGACAATTTTAGTCTTTTCGATTGTAAAGGGCCATGACCCTACTATAGTTTTCAAGTCATTGTTTAGATGGCCATATGAGACTTAGATTTTCGTTGCATTTTTAAATGATGTTTTTGAATGGTTATATTTAAATAAGATTTTAATTCCGCACTATTTCTATATCGAATGTAATGAATTGATATGAGGCTTGTACGAGAACCCTTCAGGGTCAAGTACGCAGTGTCGCATCTAGGGGCTAGCCTTGGGTCATGATAAACATGGTATCAGAGCATAAGATTTCAGAAATGGTTTTTTAGGGTTGATGTCTCACAAGTCATGTCTAGTAGAGTCTTGTTCATCGGTGTGAGTCGCGATACATCTATGAGCGAGAGGCTATAGGACGTCAGGGAGTTTCCCTTCTTTCATTATTCTTAAAGTCGTGCCTTAGAGTTTAGATCTATAAGTGTTCCATTTCATAATCCTTCTCTAGTGTTTATAGGATATGAATACAAGGACTATCGCAAGGAGAGTAGAGGAGATTGTGAACGAGGGAGTTCCTCCCCAAGATCGCCAAGGCCCTCAAGGTGGCTAAGTTCCTCAAGGTAATGAAGTTCCGGTTAAAGCTCTGGCTATGACTAATGAAGATATTAGGTCGGCTTTTCTAACTTTGGCCCAAGCTATGACGGCCCAAGTTAATCAGGACATGGGCCTAGAGTGAATGCTTTGGAGAGTACTATTTCTTCTAGGTTGAGGGACTTTGTGAGGATGAATCCTCTGGTGTTCCTAGGTTCTTATGGTGGGAGAAGATCCCCAAGACTTTTTAGATGAGGTGTATAAGACAGTGAATTCTATTAGAGTTACTTCTAAAGAAAAATCGGAACTTGCTTCCTACGAATTGAAAGATGTTGCCCAAACTTGGTTCACTCAATGGAAAAGCAATAGGCCTATGGTAGCGGATCCTAGAGAATGGGAGGAGTTTAAGGAAGCTTTCCTTAGTAAGTACTTTCCCCGTGAGAAGAGAGAGGTTAAGGTGGAGGAGTTTATCAACCTTAGGCAAGGTAATATGAGTGTGGAGGAGTATTCCTTGATATTTACCCTATTGTCTAAGTATGCTCCATCTTTGGTGTTCAACCCTAGAGATAAGATGGGTAGGTTTATGACTGGTGTATCCGATCTAGTTAAGGAAGATCGCCATAAAGCAATGCTCCATGATGACATGAACATTTCTAACTCATGGTGTATGGTCAATCTATTGAGGAGTCCAAGCTTAAGAGGATGAATAGGGATTTGAAGAGGTATAGGACAGATAAGCAAGGTCAACCTAGGTTCAAGAAGAGAGCTCCAAACCAAGTTTCTTCAAGTGCTTCTAAGGGTAACCAAGAGAGAGGTAGTGGACCTCCATTAGCTAAACCTACTTGTCACAATTGTGGAAAGAAGCATCATGGGCGGTACTAGTGGGTGCTATGGTTGTGGAAAGAATGATCACCAAGTGAAAGATTGTGCTACTCTTACAGCTAGAGGAAGGGAGGCCAAACAAGCTTCTCTTAATGACCCGAATCTTAATATGCCAAAGAGGAACCATTTCTATGCTCTACAAGCTAACAAGGACAAAGGAGCTAATTCGGATGAAGGCACCTATAAGTGATAATTCCTTATGGCTGTGAATGTTGTGTTGAGGTTCTTATGTTGTTTTCCATGTTAGCCTTAGTTGGTATTTCTCCTAAGTTGGGTATAGTATGTTGAATAGTAAGGTTGTTGAGAGTGTTGATATCCTTATCTCTTTCCTTCTATTCTTATTCAAGCTTGAGACCAAGAGTTCCTTGAATCTTGTTTCATGTTGTGGAGTCCTCTGTGAATATGTATTTCCATGGTCTCCTTATGTTCTACATGTTCTTAATCAGTTTTATGTTTAAATGAGAAATTGAGTTTTCATGAATTATGTTCCTCATGTTAAATGTGCATCTAGTATGAGTTGTCTATGTGCTTCATAAGGTTAAATGTTGAACATGCCTAGTGTGTTTTTATGAAGAAATTGCATAATGAGATTAATGATGTTGTGATGATCATGATGTGAGTTGGAGAAGGCAATGGCTCTAATGTAAAGAGAAATGTGAAGTTTTGATGCATGATGAGTTTATAGATGTAGTTCCTACTTTCTTGTATTACATTGGGCTTTTTTATGTGGAGTGGTTGTTTCCTCCTAGTTTTGTACATTGTTTATGATGTTGCATGCATGATGGACTACTAGTCTTGAGTCATTTACCCTTTAATGTGTTTTAAGTGTCATCCGAGGAAGAATGTTCCTAAGTGGGGGATAATTTAACAACCCGTCAAACTATTAAGTTAAACTAGAGCTTGACTTGTGTGTGTTTGAGTTTGGTGTGAGGTTTGATGTTGTCCCGAGCAATGGTTGAGTGGTTTAGGGGTTAAACATCAAGGTACGACTCCCAAAGGACCACCCTAGGGGTCCTCCCTTAACCCACAAAACCCCAAGGAAAACCAAAACTGCCCAAGACCACATGACCTACGAATGGGGACCTACGCCCCGTGGGTAGCCTCCGTTGGTCAAGGGACACATTTTCATGTTGCAGCCCCAAACCACGGGCAAGTAGGATAGGGCGTCACCCCACCTATGGTCTGTAGGTCATGGGGCGTCGTTTGCACCTATGTGCTGTCAAAAGACACGGCCTAGTGAAGGGTGGATTGAAAATTTCACCCTTTGCTTAGTTAAGTGTTTGGATGGTTATTTTAGGTTAATTAAAGAATTTTAAGAGTATTAAAAATATTAGACTCTATTTTTCACTCATTATTCAAAATCACAAAATAGAACCCACCTCTTTTCTCATAAGTTCTCTCTCTAGAAGTCTCCATTGGAGGTGAAGATTTCAAGCTTCCAAGGTCAAATCTTCAAGTTTTTCAAGGGGATTTCGTGGATTTATTCTCTAAAAGGTATGGTGGTCTTCATCCTTGACTTATTATCTTTCAAGGATCCAATCTCAAAAGTAATTTGAAATCTTCAATGTTTTCCCAAAACCCTACTTTTCAATCTATGCATAGCTTCGATTCAAAACGATTTCTAAAGGCATTATTGCATTGAATTGTGGATTTAAAGATGAGTTAAGATGATTTATTCCTAGAACCCATGTTTCCCCCAAATTCCTAAGTTGTGATTTGAGATTTGGATTTGATTGATTATGATGGAATGTGAATTATTTCTGGTTATATGGATATAGAATGTTGTAATTATGCTATTACCCTTGCGTAATTGTACTGATCCACTTGAAAGGTGGAGTTGCTTAATTACTATGTATAGTGTGATCATGGTCTTGAAAGGGAAAGTATGAATGTTTAATGTGTGATAATAATGTGAAGGATATGCATGTGATTCCAATGATATAATGATGATCATGTATAGAATTTAAATGTGTTATTATTGAAAGGCTATTTCTCAACTTAACACGAATGAATGTTGACGATGGAATGTGAAGGGTTCTATAATGTATTGTTGTATATCTTGAATTGGTAGGCTTGTGATGAGTCCACAATTTGGCCTCATTTAGGGCATGGTTCTAATAGAATTAGTGTTCTCAAATACATATTTTGTCTTAATAACTGATGTAAAACCTTAAGTTTCAGGTATTTGGAGTTTGAGACAAAGTATGGATAGTACTTGGCAAAAAGGAACACAACGGCTGAAAGGATGAAGGAAAAAAGCCCTGAGGATCGCTTAATACATTAGGTGAGTCGCCGAATGGCCTGAACCCACGAAAAGTTCAAGTGCGCTGACCCCTGAAGGAAAAGATCAAGTCGGTGATGAAAATAAGTAGTCGACGCATTGCCGAAAAGTTCCGCGATGCACTACTATACCGCCTAATGATCCACAATGCGAAGATGCTGAAGGCAAGAGCTGAAAGGCGATGAAGCAGACCAAAGGGCGGATCGCCGAGTGCATCGTCGATCCCGACTAACTGCGTTGAGTGACCCTTCGCAGCACACTTTTTGATACCTATAAAATACTTGTTTAAATTTTATTTCAGTAGGCAATTTCAGATACAACATTTTATTTTTCTAAGTTTCAAGTAGAGATACACTGTTGTTAGACCTTGAAGATTCAAAGGGTTTCATCTCCAAGAAATTGGATTTGGGTCTCAAAGATTCTTCACTCTTGACGTGTCTTAAGACTTAATTCTTCATACCAAGTTGATGAAAACTGAGATTGGTATAAATTTTTATCCCTTATATATGTCTAGCTAAAACCCCAATTATTGGGGTGTGATTTTGTGAATATGGATTAGATTATCCATTGGGTCTTGCTTGTTGATGGTTTATTTGTTGTTTAAATGCAATTTCGTTAAGTAGTTGTGTATGAACTTAATGGGATTGTAGTTGTAAATACGATTTCATGTTAGTGTTTTTCGCTTGCGAGAGAGAGAGGTCATAAAACTAAGACTACGAAATTGATAGCCAGTGGTATTGGGTCGACATGGGTTCAGCTCGAGAGAGTGAATCCTAGCCCTTTTCCCACATATTCAGCTCGAGAGAGTGAATGCGCTAAGGCAGAGGCTGTGCTTAATACGACAACTCTGTTTTTGAGAGAAATCGAGTTGATTCGTGGTAAGTTGCTCGAGAGAGAATTTACCCCCACTATAGTCTAGCCTAGTCACAAATGTTCAACAATCAACCATAAAAAACATGTACCCCATAGTCTAGTTTATCCTGTATTCCTATTACATCCAAAGAATTCCATCTCCCTATATCGTTTGCTTATATTTTTGCTATTTTTAGTTGTTAATTAATAAAAACCCCCATTGATAATTGACGCATGTGTCACCCCTTAGATTTAGTATGTTTCTAATCGTTGATATCTATAACTATGACTATTTAGGACTAGATTTTATTTTTCTACTAATTCTCAAAACCACTCCATGTGGGAACGATCCCAACCCTTTGTTGGGTTATATCACTACACGAGATCGTTTGGCACTTGAATCGAAATAGTGTCAGTTGATTACGTCCTTAAACATCAAAATGGCGCAGCTGCTGGGGAGTGGTGTTATTTGAGAATTTTTAGTTTAGTAAAATTCTTTTTCTACTTAGTCGTAGTTTACTTACTTAATTTTTAGTTTAGTTTTGTTTGGTTGTCTGAATATTTCAAGAAGTATGAGTGTAAACGGCAGCAATGGTAGCCAAGTAGGCCATTAAGATGACATTAGAAACCTTAACAATGTAATGAGCCTTATGTTAATGACCCCTATCTCATGGGCAGTATTGGTACCATTCGCTTGCCTCTGACAAAAGGGAATATTGTATTTCACATCACAAGTACCATGTTACAACTAAATGGGCTTTTCAGTGGATTGGCTCATGAAGACCCTTATGAGCAGATTCAAAAATTCGTAGATATGTGCGGACCATTCTCTTTCAAAAATATATCCCAAGAGTCAGTTCGTCTATGATTGTTCCCATTCTCTTTGATAGGAGACGCATGCAAGTGGCTAGCTGAATTGCCACGTGACTCAATCACTTTGTGGGAAGAGTTGGTCACCGCATTTAATATGCAATTTTTCCCTCCCTCGAAGATGATGACTCTTTGGGACAGTAACCAAAGCTTTAAGCATTTGGAGGGCGAGCCAATTCATGAGACTTGGCTGCGATTCAAGAAGTTGGTGCTCCAATGCCCAACTTATTTCTTGCCTGATAAAGTATTGCTGCAATATTTCTACCGGAGCCTAGACTCGGTGAACAAGGGGGTTGCTAACCACCTTTCTCCAGGAGGTTTGATACAACAGCCTTACGTGATAGCAGATCAGCTATTGGATGACTTAACCATGATAAATCAGTCTTGGTACACCTGTGAAGATCAAGTCTCCCCTCTCACATTCAAATTGACCAAGGAGCAGATGGAGAAAGATCAAGAGAGGGACCAAAACATGGCCATGATCATGACACAACTTGACATTTTGTCCAAAAATGTCATGGGAGCTGGTGCTTGGGGTGTCAATGTTGTTGGTATCGGGTGTGCAAATCCGGAGGAAGCAAAGTTTGATGTTTTGTACAATGAAGAGGTGAACTTCCTAGCCAACCAAGGCGGTGGTTATCGCTTAAAGTACCCAAGGCAGGGTGGTAACCAAGGTTGGGAAAGAGATGAAGGTTGGACAGAGAGTGAATGGAGAGACCATAATCCTAATTGGAAGGACGGGGAGAAGGATATGTATGTGCCTCCCTACGAGCTCCGAAAGCCAAAGGATTCGAAGGGTGGTAGGTTTAAGGATATGATCTCTTGTATCCTCAACAAAGTTGATGGGTCAGACAAGATCTTGAAAGAGATGAAGGAAGATGTGTCGACCCTAAGCTAGACCATCACCTCCTATTCAGTATCAATCAAGCAGATGGAGACCCAAATGGGTCAGATGTCGTCTCACCTAAATCTGAGAGAAAAAGGGGCTTTGTCTAGTGACACTATGGTCAACCCCAAGAATGAGGTTTAAAGGTTGACTTGCATCTTGCCACAATGTTAACTAAGCCGTTGTTTGGGAGGCAACCCAAAACCCCTTTTTGCTTTTATTTATGTTCTGGTAAAATAATGGTGTGTTGTTTGTACATGTTGAAGTTTGGAAGGTGTTCAAAAAGAGTAGGGTGGCGAGCAACAAGCCCAGTCGGTGAATTACCGATGATGTCGGTGAGCCCGACCTAATCCGCCATTTGACTTGAGACATATTCAAATCGGAGTCTGTAAAACTCGATGAGCCCAAGAAATTATTGGCGAGTCACAAACTATGTCGGCGACCCTGTCATAGATAGTTGTTTGGACACCACATTAACTGGAGGTCCTATAAAACTCGGTGAGGTAAATGACTACTCGGCGAAACGCCGAGTGGTTTGGCAATCAGGACTAATGTCGCCGACTGGGAGACAACTGGACGGTTTTTTGGGCCACGGGTTTAAAATTCTAATTCATTGACTTTCCCTCACTTGTTATCTTTCCAAACTCACATCTGCACATTATTCTCTATATTTCTTGCATTTTTAGAGTATTTTTAGTGTTGATTTGTGCTCGAAGTTGGATTACATTGCTGCCTAGCATTTCAATCTTCCCTTAATCGACAGCAAAGGTCTGTTTTCTATGCCCAGAGTTTATTTTATCAAAAATTTTACTCATTTGCAATATCCTGATCTTTTTGAAGTGTTCTAGTCCTGCTTGATAGGATTAGATTATTTACATGCATGATTTAATTTGATAATCTTGCCCGAGTAGTTGTGACTATTGAATTCCTATAATTGTATGCCTTAAAATGGATTAAAATTCAAAGGGTTGTGTTTGGTTGCTATGGGTCCTACCTTAATTGTACTAGTGCAAACTTTGATTTTGTTTTCGGGGGTTATGGGGTTGAATTTGAGAAGTTGGGTTGAAAATTGGCACGTTAAACTGTTTAGCGAGCTAGATCAAGCTCGCCAAACCACTCAGCGTTTCTCTTAATGTCCCCATCTCACCCTTAAATTTTATGCTCTATGTGTAGATAGGTTCTGTAACTTTCGGCGAGAAGTTGAAGGTCGCCAAAGACCTTCGGCGACTCATCGAAAGTCTCTTTTTATTCTTGTCAACTCCGCTGGATCTCTGTGCATTGTAGCTTTCAGCAGACTAACGCTAGATCACCGAATGATATCGGTGACTCACTGAACGAGCTAGCGAAGCTTACCAACAACTGATCTCCAGTTCTATTGTTAAATGTTTCTATAACTTCTCTTCGAGATTTTGCAAATATGACTAAATCTAAAGCTGCTGAAAGGATAACGCCAGCTCAAGAGAAGTCCAAAGGGATTGCGATAAAGGAGGATGTAGTTACATCGAAAGGAAAAGCTTCAAACCTACCTACAACTACTGGGAAAGGCAAGGGCAAGAGACCTACTTTTGCTAGGAAAACCAGTACCCTGGACCTTAATATTCCTTCATGGGCCTTGGGATTTTGCAGAGCGGTGCATGTCTTTTTGGCAGACTCACACTCAACAGACCTTGGTAAATTTGGCATTGTTTTTCCCCTTGAGGTGACCTCAAGCACTAATGCCCAGGCTCATGGTGAGGTATCGGGGAATGATGCCAAGACAGACGGAGCGACTACCTAGAAAGGACCCCCTCTTTACCTCCTTCTCTATTTTGCTTTATTTCACTGTTGGATAATTTTTATTTGCATTTGATGACAAATGATTTTAATTGTGGTGGGGTGTGACCCACCTTTGTGTGCACTATATTCTTTTTGGGTTGTCAATCATAATGTAGTGTTATACACTGCCTTTCGTGGAAGGTTTGAGTTTGTGGCTCCTTTTGCTTTAAATTGCAAATGATTTTGACCCTTCTGAAAAAAAAATTTGGCCACCTCTTGTATGTGTTGAATATGGTTGTTCTCTTGCAAATTTGGGTATCGATTTTGATCAATACCAAAGACTTAAATAGTGCTCATAATTGAACAAGCATGAATGTGCGGCTACCATGAGGCCAAATGAAGTTGCATTTACAATATGTGAACTGTTTGTGTCTTGTTGTGACTAGTCAGTTATCAAATTGAGTCTCTTGTGATAATTGTTGCACACAAACGAAAGTGAGGAGTCTTGTTTGACTTATAGTGTCAATGCCTAATGTGATGATCTTACCTGTGAACTATGCATGATGGATCCTAGAATTTGCCCCATTGGTCCAGTCAACTAAGTGATGCTATCTCTTGATATGATCTTAGGCAATTTCAAAAAGTGTGAGCCAATTTGACATATACCTTTTTTGTGGCCTACCTTGTGAGTGTGTGAACCTCTTTTAAACACCCCTTGAGCCTTACCTTTCTTTGGAAGAAACTTGATGAAAACATGATGTTTATTAAATCCACTACCCATAATCCTCGTGATTTGTGGTTAATTGAATAGTCAACTTAGGCCAAAAGCCTAAGTTGGGGGTGTGGTGAAAAGAAAAGGCAAGTCAAGAAGTGCAAGAAAATTCCCTTTTAACCCATGGTGTTGTGAAAAAAATGGAACCCCTCCATGCAGAAAAAGAAGAAGAAGAAAAGACAAGAGAAATGAAAAAGAAAAAGTTGTGAAACAAAGTTATGAGAAATGTCAAAAGAAATGAGGTTCCGAACAATCCATGGGCGTGAATAATGGGATGACTTATAAGCACTAACAAAATTGATGTAAGAAAATGAAAGAGGGTGTTGAAAGCAGCACATTTCATGAGGATGAAAGTCACTAAACCTAAATGACCATATCTTTGCACTCAGCCCCATTACAAGCCTTGAAAAGACCTTTTTGATCTTGAGTGAGCTGAAACAACTATTGAATGGAAAATACGAGCAAACCTATGGGTGAAAGCATGCATTATGTTCTTCTTTCTGAGTGTGAGTGTTGCATTTGATTCTGAAATTTTGAATTGTAAACCTTTGTGTGAATAAAATCATTCTTTGCATGAGGGCATTTCAACACTTTAGTTGAGATTGAACTTGCATTTTATGCAAGTATTGTGAGCATGAGATTCTTTGATAATGGTGAGGCACAACTTGAATCTTTGAGTGCATAATTGATCTTTGCATGAGTAAAGTGAGTCTTATTGTGTGCATTCATGATTGAAGCTTGTGTAGCACTGTTCGAGACATCTTTTTTGAACTGTTGAACTCGAGTTTTAGTTGAGGACAAGCAAAACTTTAAGTTGGGGGGTGTTGATGAGTCCACAATTTGGACTCATTTAGGGCGTTATTTTAATAGAATTAGTTTCCTCAACTACATATTTTTTCTCAATAACTTATGTAAAACCTTAAGTTTCGAGTATTTGGAGTTTGAGACAAAGCATGGACACTACTTGGCAAAAAGGAACAAAATGGCTGAAAAGACGAAGAAAAAAAGGCCTCAGAATCGCCTAATTCATTAGATGAGTCTCCCAATGGACTGAAACTCACCAAAAATTCTAGTGTGCTGAGCCCTGACGAAAAAGATCAAGTCAGTGATGAAAATGAGCAGTAGGCGCGTTGTCGAACAGTTTTATGCAGTACTATATCGTCCAATGATCAAGAACGCGAAGATGCTGAAGGTAAGAGATGAAAGGCAATGAAGCAGACCAAAGGGCGGATCTTTGAGTCTATCGGCGATCCTGACTAACCACACTGAGTGACCCTTCGCAGCACACTTTTTGACACCTATAAAATACTTGTTTAAATTTTATTTCAGTAGGCAATGTCAGATACAACCTTTTATTTTTCTATGTTTCAAGTAGAGAGACATTGTTGTTAGACCTTGATAATTCAAAGGGTTTCATCTCCAAGAAATTGGACTTGGGTCTTAAAGATTCTTCACTCTTAACGTGTTTTTATACTTAATTCTTCATAGCCAGTAGATGGAAACTAAGATTGGTATAAATTTTTATCTCTTTTACATGTCTAGCTAACACCCCAATTCTTGGGGTGTGATTTTGTGAATATGGGTTAGATTATCTGTTGGATCTTGCTTGTTGATGGTTTATTTGTAGTTTAAATGTGATTTAGTTTAGTAGTTGTGTATGAACTTAATGGTATTCTAGTTGCAAATACAATTTCATCTTAGTATTTTTGGCTTGCTCGAGAGAGGGAGATCGTAAAACTAAGACTACTAAATTGATAGCCGGTGGTATTAGGTCGACATGGGTTCAGCTCGAGAGAGTGAATCCTAGTCCTTTTCCCACACATTCAGCTCAAGAGAGTGAATGGGCTAAGACGGAGGTTGTGCTTAATGCGGAAACTCGGTGTTTGAGAGAAACTGAATTGATTCAGGGTAAGTTGCTCGAGAGAGAATTTACCCCCACTATAGGCTAGCCTAGTCACAAATGTTCAACAATCTACCATCAAAATTATTTACCCGATAGTCTAGTTTATCATGTATTCCTATCGTATCCCAAGAATCCCATCTCCCTATCTCATTTCCTTATATATTTGCTGTTTTTAGTTGTTTATTAATACAAACCCCTATTGATAATTGACACTTGCGTCACCCCTTAGATTTAGTATGTTTTTAATCATTGATATCTATAGCAATGACTAATTATAACTAGATTTTATTTTTCTCTTAATTCTCAAAACCACTCCATGTGGGAACTATCCCAACCCTTGGTTATATCACTACACGCGCTCGTATGACACTTTAACCGAAATAGTGTCAGTTTATTATGCCTGAAACATCAGTTGGTGCATCCTATTCTTGTATAAATGAATGAAAAGATGAATGTGATCTCTTGAATTGGTAGGCTTAGGCATCCTCCTCTTGTATAATGAATGTATCTTGATTAAATGTCTTAAATTCCTGAATTGGTAGACCTAATGTTGGTAGCCTTTCATAAATGAATGAATGAATGATCAATTATTCTAGGCTAAACCTTGGATTGGTAGACCTAATATTGGTGACCTTTCATAAGGAGTCTAGGAACTAGTGTGATGTTAAACCTTGGATCGGTAGACCTAATGGTGGTGGCTCTTCCTTGTGTGAATGTTAAACCTTGAAACGGTAGACTAATGGTGGTGGCTCTTTCTTGTGTGAAATGATGAACCTAGAAACGATAGACCTAATGGTGGTGGCTCTTTCTAGGGATGTCAATGACTATCCTTAAATGTACCTTGAAGCGGTAGACCTAATGGTGGTGGCCCTTTCATGTGTAATGTACTTTGGGTTGGTAGGCCTAATGTTGGTGGACTTCTCTAGTACAATATTGTAATTTGAATGAAACTACTCTATGTGAATGTAGGCTAAGCACCGAGAAGATATGGTAAGATGGACGTTCTCCAAACTTTAGGTTGGATTTCAATGAACATCTTTCATATCCCATAACTTTGAGCCCTCATAGGTCCTAGCTAGTGTATCCACCTAAGCTAGATTAACCAGTCTTCCTTAGGCAAGTAGGCCACCTCTTACGGTGTGGGATTTCATGACACCGAATTCCATGTAAAGCTAACATAGTCTGTGTTGGTTAAATACTTATTCCCATCATGTGAGATGTGCATTGTGGTTTATTGATGAGTTCTATGAAGTGTGGGTGGTAGTATGGGATTCCATCCATGCATTGCATGAGTAAGCTTTGAGAGGGTCATAGTGAGTTCTCTAAGTCTGAATGACTATTGTATGAAAGTCCTCCAAACGATGTTATTGAAGAATGTTGACTGTTATATGCTTAAATGTAAATAATTCATGCTATACTTGGATTGTATTATGAGTTACTTCCTTTTCATGACTTGTTGTATATAAATGTGCCTTGCTTATAGTGACTTCGAAAGATTACTTGGTGTGAGTAGTAGTATGGGATGCTATTTGTACATTGCACAAGTATGACTTAGAGTTGTCTTAGGTGATGGTCTTTTGATGATATGACTTATGAAATTTTTATCTCTTATGTGTGAGTATTGTTGAAGATGGAAAGGCTTAAGGTTAAGTTCACTTTTGGTGACCTTAATATGGTGCTTTAGTATGGATGGTGGTATGGGACTCCATCCATACATTGCACAGGGTATAGCATGAGGGTTACTTGAGGTGAAGGTTTAATGACTTGCATGTTGGTTATGTTTGAATATTATGTCTCTTATGCTTATATTCATGAGATTTTATCAAAATGGCATACTAGCATGACTTTCAAACAAAATGTATATTTTAAGCATGTTTTTACATGGGTATCATACTTAGTACTTAATTGTGCTAACCCATTCCATTTCTATCTTTTACTACAAGTGTAGGTTCTGGCAAGTGATTGATTCTGTCTAGATTGAAGTGCTTGGATTGCTATTCCTCTAAGATCAAGTGGTATGTCCTCATAGATCGAGCACAAGAGTTTAGAAGTTTCTTTTATTTCATGTAATAGACAATTTTAGTCTTTTCGATTGTAAAGTGCAGTGACCTTACTTTAGCTTTCAAGTCATTGTTTAGATGGCCACATGAGACTTAGACTTCCGATGTGTTTTTAAATGAAGTTCCTGAATGTTTGGATTTAAATAAGTTTTTAATCCGAACTATTTCTCTATCAAATGCAATGAAATTCTATGAGGCTTGTACGAGACCCCTCCAGGGTCAAGTACGCTGTGTTGCATCTAGGGGCTAGCCTTGGGTTGTGACAGTTGGCGTCAAACTACAAACTTGAGGCTGGATTAGATCAATGAGATGGATGAGTTTCTCTTGAGATAATATGAGAGGTCTGCACTATACAAGGAGAGGATGAAGTTGATTCACAATAACCAAATTGAGAAGAGAACTTTCAATCCTGGTGACTTGGTGTTACTTTTCAATTGTAGGCTTCGTCTGTTTCCTGGAAAACTAAGATCCAAATGGTTTGGGCCTTTTAAGTTAACTCAGTTTTCCAGTTGGGAGCTGTTGAGCTTGAGAACAACAAGGGTGAGAGGTTCAAGGAAAATGGTCCGCAAATCAAAGCATATTTGGGTATTCCAAAAGAAGTGAAAATTGTGGAGGGATGTAAACTTGATGAAGTTTGAGTAATCACGTAACCTGCGCCGCGATGCGACGTTAAGTTGTGTGTTGCTTGGGAGGAAAGCCAAGATTTTATTTGTAATATGTAGTTTACTTTTCCTAATATTTCTCTGTTTATACAGAGTCACTGTGTGTTGATATGTGCAGGAAAGGTTTGGACTGAGAATTGTAGAACTGGACACAAACACCTCTTCACAAGTAGTCCCACGGGTCATGGTACCCTTCACGGGCAACTTCACGGCGCGTCATCCTCAATAGAAGCAAAATAAGGCCATTGGAACTGGCCATAAATTGGTTCACGGAAGGGTTCACGGTCCATCAAGGTTTGTACGGACCGTCTAGCCTCTTGTGAAGCTTAGGTAAGTACTTTGTTTTCAATTAATGTTCACAGACATGTCCACGGACTGTGGTGCCCTTCACGTGTACCTTCACGGTCCGTAGTCTTCATCCTAGTAATACTAATACCCGATCCGACATGCGCTAACACAAAAATTAAAAGAAATATATATATAAAGTGCAAAAGGTTGTCATTTCTTCCCATTCTCTCTTCCATAATGGTTGTCACAAGCATAAGTCAGTTTCCATCATCCGTAAGTGTCGAATTCTTTGAATAATCGAAACCCTATTTCTAGTGTCAAGGCATCGAATTGTGGTTCATTATATCTCTTTGTAGGCGAACAAAATTATTATCTCATTCGAAGTAAGTTTCCTAATTCACTTGTTATAAGTTTAATTTTATCTATCAACAAGTTAAAACTACTTCTATTTGATTGAATTTGAGCATTATTGTGTAAGAATTGATTTTTGATGATATCTACTTATGAGGGTCTCATGAATTGTTGTGGGTTTTTTCTAAATTGGTTATAATCTTATGTGTGGTGGTTGAATTTATGTAGAAACAATGTTGATGTGTGGGTATGTACTTGTTGATTGAGTATTACGTTTAGTTGCCTTGTGCTTGGTGGATATTAGTGTGAATTGGGTAAAATTAATGATTCTTGTGTGGGTATGATAAGGGTATGTGTGTATTAGATTAATATTGTTCTTATTGGTGTTTTACTTCTTGAAATTTAGTGGTGTTAGTAGTCACGGTGTGAATCTGTGTTAAAAATAGGGGTTATTTGTCCTATAGTGAAGTCGTGGAATTCAATGACTGAATGATTGGCCAAGTGTAAGACCAAGATAGGCTTCACGGATCGTGAAAGCCACTACAAGCCGTTAAACCACTCGTGGACCACACTTGGGCATTTCATACAACCACTAGCTATGTTCACGAGCATTATCACGGACTGTGATTCATTCCACGGGTCGTACAATCATCCGTAAACAATACTTGGTTCAACCCCTATTACACACTGATTCTGTCTTAAATCCAAGATAGGTTTCATGGACTGTGGTACCTACCACGGCCTGTGTAAACTTCCATACGAAAACAACAAACTGTATAGTTTACTTTTTGTACTTTTATATATGTTTTGTATTTTGATTATGTGGCCCTTCCCAATGATAGATTAGGTGACGAAATTCTTAAGGCAAGGCGTTACATTGAAATTACACAGGGGAAGTCTGAGTACCCGATAGTGTGTCATTTTACTGTTTGGCATCCTAATGAGTTTCTCAAATTCTCACGTACTATGGCTCCCCGAAGAAAGAATGCAACCAAACATTCCTCACTTACTGCTTCTCAATCAGAAGGTCACAACGCTTCCTAGTCTAGTAGTTCTGAGGTACGAATAAACACAACCATTGTGGATCACTTGCCTCGAACTACTAGATCCCAGATAAAAAAGGCCATTATCCAGGACACTCCTCCCCAGCCTGAAGAGTGAGGTAGTGGTTTCAGTAGAGGTGAGGAATCGAGAAATCAATCTGATACTGGTTAAGGTAGCTAGTCTGATGATGGTTCTGGAGGCACTACAGAGTTCGTAAGCGGCTCTCAGGAAGATGCAACCACATCTCCACTTGGAGTAGGATCAGAGGCTGAAACTGGAGATCAGACTAATGAAGGTGCACCAGAGAGGAATGATTAGGTGACTCGTGATGATACAATAGTCCAGTATGTTCACATTCGCGAATAATACCCAGTGGTGAGACAGAAGATGATTGATTGTTTCACATCTATATGGATGGTGAACAGGTCAGAAGATTTCTTCAAAAATGGAATCATGAATAATTCGGTGGGATTTAGAAAGAGACCACTCATGCTTGAGAGTAGGGTATTAATAGCAGACATCTAGGTATTTCTAGATATTTACAGACTATTCCAAATTTACCAGTTAGAATGGATGAACAATACACCTAGGGAATACACCAGCCACGTACATCGAGAGTTCTATGATATCTACACCGCCATTCTAACGAACATTATGGCAGAAACTGAAACAACAAAGAGAGCGCATAAGCCACTTCTAGCCATATTAGATCCTTTAGATACAATCACTGTACGAGGAATGATCATGAATATCTCTGAGGAAACAATCAATAGGATGATACATGGCCATGAGTATACTGCACCAGCTTCTGTAGGACTATTTGAGGACAAACACCATGCTTTCACGAGTGAATTAGAAATAAAGGATCCTACTTCGCAAGAACACATCATTCATTGGATTGTCGGTTACATTTCCGCAGAAACAGAAGCAGTAGCATAGGCTTCTGATCCACATGTGCCGATTACAAAGGTGTCCCTAATCTTTCCAGCCAAGTTCTGGTGGTCAATAGTTCGAGCACAGTTGCGACCCATAGCAAATTGTAATACATTTTCTCCATCACTAGCATCATTGGTCGCCTGCCTCATGGCCGTTAACCTTGTGAATGCAGGTCATATCATCGCCACGAATATGTGAGATAGAGCGCTTAATGAGTGAGCAGGTTTGTTGTTTACTTGTCTGATAGGGAAACTTTGTTTGCAGGCAAGCATTCCTCCAAATAAGTTGGTGGATAAACCATATGAGACATCCAAGATAACTGCAGCTTCCAAAATCCAGGATATCAATGATCCTCTTTTTGGGTGAAAATCAAGAGGGGTAGGACCATTAGTTGTAGTGCCTCATTCACTAGTATTCAACCCATAAGTTGCAGGACAAACTTAGTAGGGTTAATCATCACAACGAGCATTATCGCCACCAGCTTCAGAATCGCAGGCTACATGTACTTATATCACTTTTGCAACTTCATTCCTTAAAGAGTTGGTTGCAGATCAGTGACAAAATAGGACTTTGGTCGACCAAATTGTCAACCGGATACCCCAGCTCATAGAGGAGATATGTTAGCTGTGGAGAAGCACGTAAAAGCTGAAATGCGGAAGGAGCTTGTTGTTCTAAGAAATAGGATGGTTGCTTAGAGGCTATGTCCAATTGCAGTTACAGGCTGCCGGTTCAAGCAACACTGAAGAGTTCAAGTAGCACTTGGCCGATATGCTAGCTCAAGTTGCTAAACTGGTTGAGAAGCTGGTACAGGTGCCTACTCTGATCATGCTAGAGTCATTGATAAAGATATTGACTAAGAAGCCTACCACTCAGTCCCTTGACAATCTCTTGGGGGAACTCATTGCAAGCAAATCAGGCAAGAGAAAGAAAAAAGCTTAGGAATTTGGTGAGGAGTTGTTGCCTGACCCGTCTAAAGAGAAAAGAAGACAACAAAAAAGCCTGCAGGGAATCGAAGAAGGAAGCCAGAGAAAAAGAAGTATATGTGAAACAAAAGCAAGATACAGTGTTAGATGGCGCTTTTGGTAGCAGAGCATCTATTCTAGTGAGTGGTAGGTAGCCTAATCCTGCATTGGTTTCTGAGAGTGCAACCATTGATAAGGGTGGCAATGCTGATCTGGATATCGTTGCCTAGGGCGCCATAGGTATGACCCCTCCTCATAGCCCTATTTTGTTTTTCTTCATTGACATTGAGGGCAACGTTTTTTTTTAGAGGGGGTGGTGAGGAACCTACCATTTTAGCTTTTAGAATGATTGAATGTTGACTTTGTGATTGTCTGAAATATTGCGATTAGTATGTTGTATTTCACATGGAATTTTGAAGTATGTGTGTTGGGTTGTGCAACAACTAATTTTCTTATAAGAAATGAGGACTTTAATCACAAATTTGACGGTTAGTATATTTAGATGACATCTTAGATACTTACATGTTGGACATTGCAAGTCTAATGAATAAATTAGTGAATGAAGAAACTAATAAATGTAGTCCCGTGTCATGTGAGTGTATGAGGTTTTCTCAAAGACTAACGCTAAGAGAAGAAACTAGAACTTGCTGGAGTAGTCTTGCTTAAATTTGAGAATAACTGATAAGAAAGGATTAGTAAGCCATTTTTTCTAGGCCATTAAAAAGCCAAAAAAAAAAAAAAACCGAATAAAACACTTGTCACTTGAACTAAATTTGGGCATGAAAATAAGTTTTTGTTTTTACCGATTAAATATCATATCCTTGGATCTCCAAAGATAAGATGTTACAATTTAGTCTAAAATCCTAAGTTGAGGGTGATTCCAACCCGACCAAAAAGAAGAAGTGAAAAGAAGGTTCAACTAGTTAGCTGAAATCACAAAATAAAATAAATAATCAATACATAAATAAAGAAGATGGAAGAAAAGAAAAGAAAAGAAAAAGAAAAACACTAATAAATGGCTCTTGGGATGTACTGAAATCAGAAAAAGAGGGAATCATTCAGAAAGAGTTGTGTGCAAACGAAACTTTGGAGAACCAAGGGATTAGTCACTAAAAAATCCAAATATCCATTCCCTAGTTTGATCCTATGTTACAAGACGATAAAGTCCTATGGTGATCCTATTCCGGGTGTTTGAAAGATAGAGCGTAGAAAGCAAGGGCACACCAATGGTCTTTTGTTGTTAGTGTTTGAAGTTCTTTAAGAGTGCGAGCATAGAAGTTAGTCCTAATTGTCATAGTGAGGGACTTCTTTGGTGTGAGGACATAGTGATTGCATTTGAGAGTAGATTGTGTGAGCTGATAGTGCACAGCCATAAGCATGGTCGATTGTGAGTAATGGGATGTCATACATTGATCCTTACATGTTAGATTAATCATTTTGGGTACAATTTATGATTGAGATGGATGTTGCACAGTGTCAAAAGAGTTTGAATGAGTGACTGCTCAATGTATTATTTTCTTCTCAATACTTAAGGACAAGTAATTGTTCTAAGTTGAGGGTGTTTATGTATCACGAAATCATGGCACATTTGACACTTGAAAACTAAGAATTATTACTAAAATCGAGTGTAGTTATATGTATATGATGTGTTTGGTAGTGTTTGTACAAGTAAAACAAGTAGTCATGAAAGAGAAAATAAGAGAAGAAAATGCAAGTTGGAATCTAAGTCGCTGATAACCCAAGTGAAGATCACGGATGCCTATATGGACCGTGAAGATCAAGACAGATCGTGACATGGTCCGTTATGCAATTTCCAGTGTGCAAGCATTGAAGACCCAAGCTTGGGAAATTCTAAGTGAAGTCCATGGACATCTAGACAGACCGTGGTCTCTATAACGGTCTGTGGTGTTGTCCGTGATGAAATTTCTAGTGTGCAAGCATTGAAGGCACAAGCTTGGGAAATTCTAAGTAAAGACAACGGACACCCAGACGGACAGTGGTCTCTATAACGGTCTGTGATGGTCTCCGTGAGGCAATTTAAAGTTTGCAAACATTGAACACCCAAGTTTGGGGAATTCTAAGTGTAGATCACGAAGGGCTTAACGGACCGTGAAGCCCTTCACGGGCCATGGTGGCATCCGTGAAGTGCCCAACAGTTCAGTCCTACGTTGAGTAGGGCTCTTTTTAAAAACACTTTGAAATTAATTAGGTCATTTTTTAGTTTTTATCCCGTCTTATTTAGAATAAAGAACACAGTTTCATATATTCTTAGCTTTTTGTTTTCGACATTAACATTGAATCAAGTTTGAAAGTTGGATTACCGATTCTTGAATTATCAACGTGCTTATTTTCCTGAGTATTTTATCTTCATGTTTTCATTTTATATTTATGTATGTTTACATGAAATCATGACTGGCTAAATACCACAACTAGGATTGTGGGATCTATAACGTAAATCTAAGTGTACTTTCCAAAAATGAGTGAAATACGATTTACATTTGCAAAGTATAATTTATATTTCATTATTCATGTATTCTAATGAGTGCACATATTAGAGTGAGCCCATATCTGTCATTTGTTCAAGAGAAAAATGGTAGTTAGTAAAAAGCTAAATTAACCTAAATAAATGGAGTCAAAGTTCGAGTTCGAGAGAAAAGAACTATAACACTATTGTAAGAGAGGGTAAAACTTGTAACACTCTGGGACCGAGAGGATTTGAGTTAAAATTATTTGATTAGACTGAGAAGTATAAGATATATTTAGCTCGTCTATATTTTGTAGAGATAAGTTGCCTGAAACTCAACTACGGAAGAACATTAGATGCAATGTTATAGGGAACACAATCCTAGTTTCATAGATTTATCGATACAACTGTAGAATTGATATTCTGTTAATTGTTAAATTAGATTTTAGTTAACAACCTTGGATACTAGAACTTTATAGTTAAACCCATTTTATTTTCCGTAATTGTTTCTTTAGGAAATAATTACAACATTTGAGTAAATGCGACATTCAAAATCATTTCTGTAAAGAAATTCTTTGTGGTCTCAACTCAAGTTGAGTTCTATAAATTGACTTCAACTGTTTATACTTCTTAATTGAGATGTGAGTTTGGATGTAGCAGTTATGGGTGAATGGATAAATTGGGGTCACATTTGTTCAAGTTTCTTCCAAGAAAAGGATAAGGCTCAAAGGGGTTCAAGAAAGGTTCACACATCTCACAAAGTTGGCCACTAAAAGAGGTATATTATCAAGTTGTTTCACTCATCAAAATTATTGCCTATGATCATTTCAAGAGCTTGCATCACTTAGTTAACCAGACCAATGGGGCAAATTCTAGGTGTGATCACACAAGGTTCAAAGTAAGTTCATCACACAAGGCATTGGTACCAATATCAAATGAGACTCCACACTTTCGCTGGTGTTCAATATTCATCACAAGAAACTCATTCGATAAGTGTCTAGTAACAATGAGATGCAAAAATTTCACACATTGTCTATGCAACTTCATTTGGCCTCATTGTAGTTGTGCATTCATTTTTGTTTGATTAAGAGCACTATTCAAGTCATCGATATAGATCATGACCGATACTCAAATTTGCACAAGAACAACCACAATCACACACAACAAAAGGTAGCTAACATTTTCAAAGGGTCAAAAACCATTTTCATTCATATTAAGGAGCCACAAGCTCAAACATCCATAAGAGAGAATCAACACTCAGTTTAAAACACAAAAAACCCAATATATATACAAAATATAGTAGCAAGAGTTAGGTATGGAAATACCTGTAATGACTTAGAAAATAATAGGTTAAACTAGAGCCTAAACGTGGGGGTTAACGTCAAGGGTAAAGGGCAAGGGCTAAGGGTTTTAGGTAAAGGCCATGGTTAGGGAACCTAGGCTACCTAAAACTAGGCCAAGCTACTGCCTACCAAAACCATGAGGGTTTTCACGACCCGTGGTAGCCATCACGAGTCGTGGTGCCATCGGTGGTTGGCTAGGCAGTGTGCCCTAGAAAGGTGCCAAGCCAAGGTTCCCCTTCATGAGCCACTTCACGGCTTGTGTTCATGACAACAGGCCATGGTAAGGGTCGTGGGGTTGCCTTGGCCATGTGGGAGTTGGAAGAAGTTGAAGGAGATACTGCCTCCATCACCACGACCATCACCACAACTCGTGGTCTTGACCACAGATCGTGGGAGGTCTCATGGTCTTGTATTAGGCCCTTGAAGGCTTGGAATGTTGGAGAATCACACTAGTCAAGGTACCATGGGCACCACCACAAGCTGTGGTACCCCTCACAACCCGTCAAAGAGGGCGTGGTCCCTGATGAGGCTGCCTAAGTTGAGGACTTTTAAGTAAATTCATTTAAATTAATTAATGTGTGGGGTGGTTTTTAATTGTTTTATATCACTAATATATATAGTTTTAATTCCTAAAACACGTCATTTACTCCTCATTTCCCCAAATTAAATCAAAGAGTTCCTCCTTTCAAAATTCTTTCTCTAGAAGTTCCCAAAGAAAAAGAAGAAGTGGGTGCTAGGGTTGTGGATTCGAGGCAATTATTTTTCCAATTTCTTAGGGAATCACAAACAAGGTATGGTGATCCTTCATCTAGGGTTAGTTTTTACCCCTAGAGTCCATTCAAAAGTAAATTTCAAAGGTTTCAAGTTTCTCAAAACCTATGGTTTTACTCTAACTCATGTGTTCCTTCTTCAAACGTTTTCAAATGGTATTTAATGACAAATTATGATTGTATTAGTATTTAATGGATGATTTATGATGAAAATACTCTAAGAACCCATGAATTCTCTCAATTCCTAAATTTTGCCTTTATGAAGTGGGTTTGTTGATTTTGAAACCATATGAATGGAAATTGTCTAAATTGCTTTGGGTTATTGAATTGTATCATTATCCATCCATAATTGTAGTAAATTGTTAGTCTGTTGGTGATTTGAGATTCAAGGCCTTGAAGGGCATAGTATGAGGAATTGGGTATTATCATGATATCTAGTATATGAATGTGAATCCAATGAAGTTAAGGTGATCATGTTGTGAATGTAATTGTGTTATTATTGAAAGGATATTTCTCAATTTGATACTTACGAATGTTGATGATTGAATGTGAAGGGTTCTTCATGGTAATGTATATCTTGAATTAGGAGGCTTATGAATCCTTTTCTTGTATAAATAAATGTATTGTTGATTGCTGAATCAAGGATCGGTAGGCTAATGGCACCCTTCCACACATGGTAATAATGTACATTGGGATCGGTAGGATTATGGCACCATTCCATGAATGTTAAGATGAACCTTGAATCGGTAGGCTTATGGTGCCCTTTCATAAGGATTCAATTAGTATACCTTGAATAGGTAGGCTTATGGCGCCGCTTCATGTATTAATTAAGTACCTTGAATCGGTAGGCTTATGGCGCCCTTTCATGTGTTAATTAATGTACTTTGGGTCGGTAGGCCAATGGCAACCTCTCATGTGTGATAATGTGAAAGTAATGAAATACTCTACGGGAATGGAGGCTAAGCACCGAGTAGATTTGGTTAGATGAAGACTCTCCCTATGTTTAGGTTGGGTTTCAATGATCATCTTCCTTATCTCATAACTATGTCCCCACATAGGTCTAGCTAGTGGATTCACCTAAGCTAAATGTACCTAGTTCTACCTTAGGCAAGTAGGATACCTTCTTTAGGTGTGGGGTTATATGACACTGGATTTCATGGTTAGCTCTCATGGTCTATGTCGGTTAATGCTTATTCCCATCATGTGAGATGTGCATTATGGTTTCTTGAGAAGTTCTATGAAGTGTGGGTGGTAGTAAGGGATTCCATCCATGCATTGCACGGTAGGATTTTAGAGGGTCATAGTGAGTTCTGTAATGTCTTAATGACTAATGTATGAAAGTGCTCTTACTGAAACTATTGAAGAATGTTGACTTAAATATCAAATGTGATGATGCATGCTATACTTGGGTTGTATTATGAGTTATTTTCCCTTGTCGTGACTTATGTAATGTTTATGTCTCTTATGTTTGGGTATTGTGTAAAGATGAAAAGGAAGAATGGTAAGTTCACTTTTGGTGACCTTAATGTGGTACTTTAGTGTGGATGGTGGTACGAGAAGCTATTCATACATTGCACAAGGTATGTCATGAGGGTTACTTGAGGTGAAGGCCTAATGTGAAGGTAAAGGTTTATATGTTGACTATGTCTCTATTGCGATGGAATGTCTTATATGTTGATTATGTTCTAATGTGATGTTATGACTTGTATGATGATTATACTTGTCTTTTATGTCTCTTATACTAATGTACATGATTTTTCTAAAAAGTGGCATAATGTATGTTTTCCAACCAAAATGTCTCTTTTAAAGCATGTTTTTGCATAATCATCATACTTAGTACATTTTTGTGTGCTAACCCATATTTCTCTTATTTTACTACAAGTGTAGGTTCCGGCAAGTGAGTTACTTTCCGTGTAGTTCAAGGACTTGGGATTGAGATTCCTCTAAGGCTAAGTGGTACGTCCTCATAGATCGAGGACAAGTGTTTAGATGTTTCTTTCCTTCATGTAATAGACATTGTTAGTCTTTTGATTGTAAAGGGTGGTGACCCTACTTTAGTTTTCAAGATATTATTTAGATGGCCATGTGAGACAATATACTTCCATTGTGTTTCAAGTATTTTAAATGAAGTTTGATTGTATGGATTCTGAATGAGTTTTAAATTCCACACTATTTTTTTATATCGAATGTTATGAATTCCAAGAGTCTTGTATGAGGCACTTCAGATTCTTGTAAGTTATGTGACGTCCTGGATGTAAGCTTGGGTCGTAACAAACTTGGTACCAGAGCACAAGATTTTGGAAATGGTTTTTAAGATTGATGTCTCACAAGCCATGTCTAGTAGAGTCTTGTTCATCAATATGAGTCACGACACATCTATGAGTGAGAGGCTATAGGACATTAGGAAGTTACACTTCTTTCATTATTCTTGAAGCCGTGCCTTAGAGTTTAGCTCTATAAGTGTCCTTTTCCTAATCCTTCTCTTGTGTTTATAGGATATGAATATAAGAAGGACGCCCGCAAGAAGACTGGAAGAGGAGGTTGTGAATGAGGAAGTTTTACCCCAATATCCTCAAGGTCCTCAAGGTGACCAAGTGCCTCAAGGCAATGAAGTTCCGGTTGAAGCTCCAACTATGACCAATGAGGAAGTTAGGTTGGCTCTTTTGATGATGGTTCAAGCCGTAACTACTCAAGCTCAAGCCATGACGGCTCAAGCTACTAGGGGTGTTGAGTCTAATGTGAACCCTATGGTGAGTACTATGGCTTCTAGGTTGAAGGACTTTGTAAGGATGAATCCTTCGGTTTTTCTAGGCTCCAAGGTGGGAGTGGATCCCCAAGATTTTTTGGATGAGGTATATAAGGTTGTTAATGCTATGGGAGTGACCTCTATTGAAAAAGCAAAACTTTTCGCTTATCAATTAAAAGATGTTGCCCAAATTTGGTTTACTCAATGGAAGAGCAATAGGCCTATAGGAGCGGTCCTATAGAATGGGAGGAGTTTAAGAAAGCGTTCCTTGGTAGGTACTTTCCTCGTGAGAAGAGGGAGGTTAAGGTGGAGGAGTTTTATCAACCTTAGGCAAGGTAACATGAGTGTCCAATAGTACACCTTGAAATTTACCCAATTGTCTAAGTATTCTCCATCTTTGATGTCTAACCCTAGAGATGAGATGAGTAGGTTTGTTACGGGGATATCCAACCTAGTTGAGGAGGAGTGTCGTACAACGATGCTTCATGATGACATGAATATTTCTAGACTTATGGTGTATGTTCAATCTATTGAGGAGTCCAAACTTAAGAGGAAGAATAGGGAGTTGAAGAGGTCTAGGCCCGATGAGCAAGTTCTACCTAGGTTGAAGAAGAGAGCTCCAAACCAATACTCTCCAAGCACTCCTAAGTTTAGCTAAGAGAAACGTGGTGGATCTCAATTTTCTAAACCTACTTGCACCACTTGTGGAAAAAGGCACTATGGGAAGTGCCTAGCCGATGCTAATGGTTGTTATGGTTGTGGGAAGAATGATCACCAAGTGAGAGATTGCCCTACTCTAGTGGCCAAAGGAAGAAAGGCTAAGCAAGCTTCTCTTAGTGACCCGGATCTTGAAGCTCCAAAGAGGAATCGTTTCTATGCTCTTCAAGCTAACAAGGACAAAGGAGATACTTCGGATGAAGGCACCGGTATGTGATAGTTCCATAAAGATTGTGAATATTGTATTTAGGTTCTTATGTTATTTCCATGTTAGCATTAGAATGGGTTTACCCATAAGGGGAAGATGGTATGTTGAATAGTAAAGTTGTGGAGAGTTTTGATATCCTTATCTCTTTTCTTTTATTCCTATTCAAGCTCGAGACCAAGAGTTTCTTGTAGCTTCTTTCATGTTTTGGAGTCATGTGTGAAAATGTGTTTCCATGATCTCCTTATGTTATGCATATTTTAATGAAATTTATGTTATTTGAGAAAACGAGTTTTCATGATTGTGTTCTTTATGTTGATATGCATCTATAAAGAGTTGCCTAAATGCTTCATGAGTTGACTTGTTGAGTATTCCTAAATGTGTTTTTGAAAAGAGTTCCATAATGTGCCTTATGATGTTGTAATGAGCATGATGTGAGTTGGAGAAGGAAATTCCTCCAACGAGATGAGAAATGTTGATGTTTTGGTGCATAATGAGTTTGTAGATATAGTTCCTACTTTTTTGTGCTACATTGAGCTTATTGATGTGGAGTTGATGTTTCCTCCTATGATTATGCATTTTATTGATGTGTCATGCATGATGGGCTGCTATTCTTGAGTCGTTATCCCATAATGAGTTTAAAGTGTCATTTGAGGATGAATGTTTCTAAAAAGGGGATACTGTAATGACTCAGAAAATGATAGGTTCAACTAGAGCCTAAACGTGTTGGTTAATGTCAGGGTTAAGGGCAAGAGCTAAGGGTTTTCGATAAAGGCCATGGTTAGGGAACCTAGGCTGCCTAAAACAAGGCCTAGCTACTGCCTACCAAGACCACGAGGGTCTTCACGACCCGTGATGGCCACCACAAGTCGTGCTGCCACCCGTGGTTGTCTAGGCAGTGTGCCGTAGAAAGGTGCCAAGACAAGCTACGCCTTCACAAGCCACTTCACGGCTAATGGTTATGACCACGGGCCATGGAAAGGCTCGTGGGATTGCCTTGGCATTGTGGGAGTTGGAAGAAGTTGAAGGAGCAACTGCCTCCATGAAAACGACCATTACCAGGACTCGTGGTCTTGGCCACGGATCATAGGAGGTCTCTGGACTTTCCTTAGGCCCTTGAGGGCTTGGCAAGTTGGAGAGGCACACTGGTCAAGGGACCATAGGAACCACCACGAGCCGTGGTGCCCCTCACGACCCCGATGCAATACTAGAGGTTGTGTACTTTCTTAGAACTAGAGTACTTCAAGATTTGAGCCTTTTGTTATATCTTTGAGATTGGATATCGATCCATGGTGGCTTGGAGCCAACTTAATATAACCTTGAAAGTCGATATGCCATCGAGTTGCTCTTGCTAGTTAGGCGTCTAGAAGTTGTATGTATGGCTGGGCAGCCTTGGTTATTTGTCACTATTTCTAGTTGGCCTTCAAGTTGGCTAGTTCTTGGTTACTTGGGCTAGGGGCCCGAATAATGCCGTTGAATTCAGATTTAGGTTACTCTTCCTTATTATAGACTTAGCTATTTTGTGTTCATGTTGGACTTATAGGGGTTTGTTTGAGTTTTATTTAAACCTACACACGAGGGTTCTTCCTAGGCTTATGCGATTCTAGTTTTGTTTTGTTTAGTTGTACTTAGATTTACTTTTGGTATGTTTGTGTGCCTTCTTTCTTTTTTTCTTTGACATCTATCTGTGTCTAGATTCTATCTTTTCTATTTGTATGTACCTTCAATTCTTATTACGCCTGTGATGCCTAATAAGTCTCTTTTTTGGACTTATTTTACACTCTAAATATTTTTTTCGTGATGCAGGTCCTAGTATCAGCTAGCAATGATGATTATTTTTTCCATCCTTTGCAACTTGTAGATACCGGAGATGAGGCTAAGCACTTGGTGTCTTGGATCAACCTGTCTCTTTTTGTATATATTTTATCTTGTCTTCTGCCTTTGAGACGACTTGTTGAGGTCCACTTTTTAGACTTGTATATCTCTTACTAGAAAATTCTCTACTGCTGACTTCCATTTTCTAGGAGGGTATTTGTTGTATATAGTCTTTATTTGCTTTCCATTTCTTTCTTTTCTTATTGTAGGTTCCATCATGACTCGAGGGATTTGGTCGTGATAAGCTTGTATTAGAGCCCCTTGTTTACCGATCTTACTTGTCCAAAGATAATGTCCTATAAAGTCCTAATGATCAGAGTGGAGATGTTTGTGTCCTATGTTTAAGGAGACTACATGGTGTCTTTAGGAATTCCTCTCCTTTGTAACACTTTTGTGCAGCCTGTGTGTTATTGGTTTCTTTAAATGTCCCAAGAAGGATCGCAGGCACTACGAGGCATATCGAGTTAGGGGTCCACCTCTCCTGCTAGGTAGGGGTGTTGCCCCACCCTAGATGGACAGAAGGGTCTTATGAAAGTAGTGGATCTTCTAATAGCCTATGTGCCAGAGGAGTCGGTGGGGTCGGGACTAGCTCAACCTCCACCCAAACTGGCTATGATGCAAGACCTTTCGATATCTAATGGTTAGCTTTTGGCAGTGCTTGCTGGTATAGAGAATGCTCCAGTTGTGGCACTATCACCAACATCTGCGCCAGCACAAACACCTACATTAGCACAAAATCAACATGATCATCCTGCACTAGAGGCACCTCGAGCTTAAGTACAACCTGGGGATGCCAAGCCCATGATTGCCGCATAGGCTATGCTGGTATAAGAGTAGAAGATGCTTAGAGTTTTCTTGAGGCTTTCACCTCTGAGGTTTTCCAAGGCTGTGTGTAAGGATTCCCATATGTTTCTTACTACTTGGCTTGAGCGGATGTATACCATTGTCTTATGGATTTGAGAGTAGCCGACTTCACTACATATAAGCTTGATGGTCCAGCCAGACAGGGGTAGCGTACATTTATTGAGACTAGACTAGTTGGGGCTCATCTGGTCACCTGTACCAAGTTTTGTAAGGCTTTCTTTGTCACTTTCATCCCTCGCACTGTTAGGTCTAAGTACGAGGTGAGATTTTGGAGCTTTCCCACCATGCTACCATAATTTTACCTACTGAGTGGGAGAGGATTCAATTCTTCGTTCATGGGTTATGACTGAATTTGCGAATTGAGGCTCAGTCTATTGTCTAAGCATGTTTCTCCTTTTTAGATGTAGTTGATCATGCCCACACTATTGAGTAGCTCAGGTGTAAGGCTCAAGGGGGAAGAATCAAGAGAGCCAAACATCAGGGTAGCTACAATTGGTTGCATTCCAGGCATAGAGATGCACATGATAAGGCTCGATAGAAGTGTCAGGAGGGTCAACACAATCGACCTATTCAGACTTCGCTCCAGAGTTAAGAGGGTGATAGGTTTAGCCAAAAAGAAGATGGATCTAGTCAAATTCATTGGTCCAAAGATAGTTCTTCCGATTGTGTAGGTTGTTCTTCTTGGAGTAGACCATCTACAAGTTATGTTTGACCGTCTTGAGTTAGGTCCACCAAGAGCACCTCCAACTTGATGTCGAGGTCAGAGTCACAACTGTCATAGTGGACAATGGTCCCCGGGGAGAAAGGTTAGGTGAAAGGACTGATGGCCAGGGCAAAGGCGAAGAAGACCATTTTTATGAACACCTATGAGGCTAGATGTAGCGACCCTTTCGGAAGGATACTACAACTTAAATAGGAATCTACTTTAATACCTATGACATTTAAAAGATATTAATGTAGGGAGTGTTGATTAAAATCTAGTAGGGGGATTCGGTTCATAAAAAATAGTTAAGGATGTGCATCCTGCCCATTTAAACATTTATTTAGGTCAATTGAAACTGTGTAGAATTTTAACTTATGACGGAAAAACCATTCCAAGATAATCTAAGCAAATAACTTACGAGATATTCATGCATATACTATCCACACACTTACAAATGATACAAAAATAATATTACTAACTTTCAAGTACAAAAATTAGTCTGTTCATTCTTCACACAAACATTCAAAACAAATAGTAAATTTAGTATATTGCAAGACTTGGGTTTATACACCCTAAAAAGGACAAAACATATAGTCATACTTACATTACAACCCATGGTGACATGATCAAATTAGCCCTCAAAATTTCATGTAAATATACAACACATAGATCATGTACAAGTCCCAAGGGTTATACAAAATATAGCTACCTATATGCAAATGTGATCTTTCTTAAGGCTTGCATTTTCATCATAGTTGCATGTCCTTTGAACTTTGTTCAATTATATTTTAGTTTCAAGTATTTAGTGGTAGGGTGTGTAGCTCTTTCCCTCCATCTTCAGCTAGTTTAGTCTTTATTTGAGGACAAATATTCCCAAGAAGGAGATAATGTAACACCTCATATCCTAGACAGACCAGAATGCAGATTTCATAAGTTGTAGGTGCCACCGACGGGCACCACCCAAGGACCGTAGGTGGGGTCTGTAGATGACCACCTGCAGCCCTTCCCAGAAAACAATCCAGACAATTTTTCTAAGGGTGGACCCACGGGCGGACCCACTGACCGTAGGTCAGACCATGGGTCCTCGACCTGGTCTGTGGATCGAGACCCTAGAACCTCCCTCTCTGAAGTTGATCAATAGTTGACAGGACAGACCATATGTTCATCCATGGTCTATCGATTAGCCCCAACAACTTTTAAGTGAGGGGTAGTTTGGTCTTTCCCCTACGCGTTGGACTATTAAACTACGTCGTTTTAGTCATTTTTACCCTAGTAACTTAATTAGAAATAACCCTAGTAAACTAATTCTCCAAAAATTAATTAATTAGAACAAAAAGAAGGAGAAAGAATTGACCAACCCTCTCCAAGAATGTACTAAGGTTTTCTTCAGTTCTAGCCCAAAAATCTGTGAATATCATCACCAGGTATGTGGGATTTAACTAGTGGGTTCCTTTCACCCATTAGGTCCATAGAATTCAATCAGATTCTTGATTCTGTATATCATGCTAGACCTAGAGTTCCTAGAAATTTCACAATTTATGTTGTGATTTAGTTGTTAGACTAATCCAAATAATATTATCAGGTTCTCATAGAATTGTTGCTTAGTTCTTGCATGAAACTCAGAACACTAGTCGTGTAGATTCATGTAGTTCATGAATTTCACTTGCTAGGTCAGTTTATTCAGATCTACATTCCTCAGTTAAGAAAGTTTCCTTATTAATATATTAATGTTGCATTTTCAATTAGCATGTCAGCATTTTATGCTATACAGTATTACAATATTTTGGTCATAATGTATCATATACATAATCAGTTTGGAGTAGGCATAATACCTAGTGGAGTAAGGGCCAGTCACCCTTATAGTTCTAGAACTTCGTGCCCCAATAGGATAAGTCCCCTCTATAGGCATCAGTTTTTGTGATCACGCCAGTCATACCTTTTTACCCATGGCAAGGTACATTGGGTCCTCTCGATAGGGCAATATATCGAACTCCACGGATAGCTCTTGTGGTTTTATGTTGGTTAACAGTAGCTCCCATAGTCAGATTCTAGTGCATTGACTAGGTTATTTGTTATAGTTCAGTTTCTAGTCTCAGCATGTCATGTACTTGGTCATTGAATTCAGTTAGCACAGCATTCAACATGTTTCATTATATCTATCATGTTCAGATTATATCATTTCTTTGATTAGTTATGTTTATGTTATTCAGCTTTATTCTATCCTGCATGCTAATCACCTTTCAAGTACTGACACATACTCTGCGCTATATCTCGTGATGTAGGTTCATGTCCTCAGCATTCAGATCACACTTAGATTGATTCCCGATCTCTAATTCAGCAGAATCAGTGGTGAGTCCTCATTCTTCTAGGACGAGTGACATGTTATCTTTCTATTTTCAGTCTTTCAATTTCAATTTTTCTAGACTTAGCTGGGGACATGTCTCAGCATCTCTAGTCATTAGAGGCTTTCATTTAGACATAGTACTAGCTTCAGTGTTAGTTTGAATTTGTGTCACGACCCGAGCCTATGCCCCGAAAGTGACACGATGTAATTAACCCTGAAGGGGTCTCGTATAAGCCTCTTAGCATTCATAACATTCTATACATAGCAATAGTGCAGAATTTAAAATCTTTCTTTAAATCCATACAATCAAAACTTTATAAAAATATTTGAAATAACGGAAGTTTATTAATTCACATGGCCATATATAAACAACATCTTGAAACAAAAGAAGGGACACGACCCTTTACAATCAAAAGTCTAACAATTGTCTATTACATGAAAGAAAGGAAACATCTAAACACTTGTTCTCAATCTATGAGGACATACCACTTAGTCTTGGAGGAATATCAATCTAAGCTTCAACTAGAGATAAAGGAACTCACTTGCTGGAACCTACACTTGTAGTAAAATAAGAGAAATATGGGTTAAAACACAAAAATGTACGAAGTATGACAACCATGCAAAAACAGGCTTTTAAACGGACATTTTGGTTGGAAACCATGCATTATGCCACATTTTAGAAATATCGTGTACATTTGTATAAGAGACATAAAGTACAAGTATAATCACATACAAGTCATAATCATTACATTTGAACATTCACCTTAAGTAACCCTAAGCTACACTTGTGCAATGTAAGGATAGCATCCTAAACTACTATCCCTACTAAGTGCCACTTTGAGGCCACCATAGATGAACTTGCCAATTCATACTTAACTTCAAGCAATACTCATGTATAACGAACACATTCATTTCATAAGTCATGATAAGGAAAAATAACTCATAATACTACCCAAGCATAACATGCATCATTAGATTAGACATTTAAGTCAACATTCTTCATTAGCTTCATTAAGAGCACTTTCTTTCATTAGTCATTAAGACATTAGAGAACTCACTATAGCCCTATTAAAGCTTACTCGTGCAATGCATGGATAGCATCTCATACTACCACCCACACTTCATAGAACTTCTCAAGAAACCATAATGCACAACTCACATGATGGGAATAGGCATTAACTGACATAGACCTTGAGAGCAAACCATGGAATGCAGTGTAATATGTCCCCACATCGTAAAGAGGTGGTCTACTTGCCTAAGGTAAGACTGGTAAAATTTTAGGGTAGGTCGTAACCACTAGCTAATATCCTATGTGGGCACATTGTTATGGGATAGGAAGATGTGCATATGAGCCCTTGCCTAACATTGAGAGAGTTCCTATCTTACCATACCACTGGGTGCTTAGGCTCCATTCCCATAAAGTATTTCATTTTCATTGACATTATTGTACTTGAGAGGGCTACCAACATTAGGTCTACCGACCTAAGTACAGTACACAAGAAAGGGCAACCACCATTAGGTCTACTGATTCAAGGTACATTAAGGATAGCTCATTGACTTTCCAAGAATGGTGCCATCAATATTGGGCCTACCTACAAGGTTCATCATTTCACACATGAAAGGGCTACCAATTTTAGGTCTATCGATTCAAGGTTTATCATCAACAATCATGGAAGGGTTCCATAAGCCTACTGATCCCAAAGTTCTTTAACATCATCTATGCAAGGGTGCGCTAAGTCTACCGATCCAAGATACATCATTAGTCATGTATGGAAAGGAATGCCATAGGCCTATCGATTCATAATCATCACGTCAAGACACATTCAAAATACAAGAAGAGAATGCATAAGACTACCAATTCAAGATATGATATTGCATTCAAGGGTACATTCATCAATTCAAGAAAAGGATGCCTTAAGCCTACCAATTCAAGACATAGCTTCACATTGTAGAAACCTTTCACATTCTATCATCACAATCATTAGTGTCAAATTGAGACAAAAGCCTTTCAATAATAACACAATTACATTCAAGACAAGATCATATTACCTTCATTAGTTTCACATTCATATACAAAACATCATGAAAATACTCAATTCCTCATACTATGCCCTTCAAGGCCATGAATTTAAAATGACCAACACACCAACAATTTACTACATTAAGGCATGGATAATGATACAATTCAATAACCCAAAGCAGTTTAGATAATTTCTATTCACATGCTTTCATATTCAACAAATCCAGATCATAAAGGCTCAATTTAGGAATTGAGAGAATTCATCGGTTCATAGAGTATTTTCATTATAAATCATCAATTAAACATTAATAAAATCATAATATGTCATTAATAACCATTTGAAAATGTTTGAATAAGGAACCCATCAATTAGAGTAAAAACCCTAGGTTTTGAAGAACTTGGAACCTTTGAAAACTAACTTTGAATGGACTCAAGGGGTGAAAGCTACCCCTAGATGAAGGATCACCATGCCTTTCTTGTGATTCTCCAAGAAATTTGAAGAAGAACACCTTCAATCCACAAACCCTAGCTCCCACTTCTTTTTCTTCTTCTTTGGGAACTTCTAGAGAGAGAAATATTGAGAGATGGAACTCTTTTGTTTTGATTTGGGGAAATAAGGAGTAAATGAATTGTTTTAAGACTTAAAACTATATATACTAGTGATATAAAACAATTAAAATCAACCCCACATAATAATTAATAAAATGGAAATTACTTAAAACTCTCCAATTAAGGCAGCCCTGTCAGGGTCCATGCCCACTTTGACAGGTTGTGAGGGGCACCACGGCTCAAGATGGTGCCTGTGGTCCCTTAGGTAGTGGGCCTGCCAACCTTGCCAAGCCCTCAAGGGCCCATGTGGTCTTCACGACCACCTAGACGGTCCATCAAGGGCACTACGGCTCGTGGTGGTGCCTGTGGTCCTTGAGGCAGTAGCCTCCTCAAAATATACCACTCCCACCAAGCTAAGGGGTCTTCATGGACCCCTTCTCGGATCATGGTCATGATCACTGGTCCTGAACGTGGTTGTAAGCCCTGGTAGTGCTTGGTCAAGGGTTGGGCAGCCTTGGCCTTTGGCTAGTCTTTGCCCTCTTTGCGTTGGTACATGCCCTTGCAACCCTTCATACAAACCTAAAAAGTTCTTTCAACTACAAAGTCTACACGTAGCTTGACATTGACCCTCACGATTAGGCTCTAGTTCATCCTACCATTTTTCGAGTCGTTACATTATCCCCCCTTAGAAATATTCATCCTCGAATCACACTTTAAGCATATTAAGGGATAATGACTCAAGACTAGCAGCCCATCATGCATCCAACATTATAAACAATGCACAAAATCATAGGAGAAAACATCAACTCCAGATCAATAAGCTCAATGCAACACAAGAAAGTAGGAACTACATCTACGAACTCATTATGCACCAGAACATCAATATTTCTTATTTCATTGGACGAACTACCTTGTCCAACTCACATCATGCTCATCATAACATCATAAAGCACATTATGCAATTTTCTCTACAATATATTTAAGCATAGTTAATAATTCAAATCATGAAGCACTTAGGCAATTCATTATAGATGCACATCAACATGAGGAACACATAAATCAAAAAATCTCATTTTATTATTCAACATAAATTTCATCAAAACATGCATAACATAAGGAGATCATAGATACACTTTTTCACACATGACTCCAAAACATGAAACAAGCTACAAGGAACTCATGGTATCAAGCTTGAATAAGAATAGAGGAAAAGAGATAAGGATATCGGAACTCTTACTATTCAAAATACCATCTCCCCCTTAAGAGTAAACCCATTCTAAGGTTATCATGAAAATAACAAAGGAACCTCAATACAACATTCACAACTATAAGAAATCATCACTTACCGGTGCCTTCATCCGGAAGAGCTTCTTTGTCATCTCTAGCCCGAATGCATAGAAACAACTATTCTTTGTAGCATAAGGATCTGGAACATTAGGAGAAGCTTGTTTAGCCTCCCTTCCTTTGGCCACAAGGGTAGGACAATTTCTCAGTTAGTGATCATTCTTCCCACAACCATAAAACCAATTAGTACTGGCTAGGCACTTCCCAAAATGCTTCTTTCCACAAGTAGTGCAAGTAGGTTGAGAAAATGAAGACCCACCAATTTTCTCTTAGCTAACCTTAGGAGTGCTTGAAGAATCTTGGTTTGGAGCTTTGTTTATTAACCTAGGTTGACTTTCTCATTGGGCCTAGACCTCTTCAACTCCCTATTCTTCCTCTTGAGTTTGGACTCCTCAATAGATTGAGCATACACCATGAGTCTAGAAATGTTATATCACCATGGAGCATGGAACTCTTCCTCAACTAGGTCAGATACTCCCGTAACAAAGTGACGCATCTCATCCCTAGTGTTTGACACCAAAGATAGGGCATACTTAGACAATTGGGTAAATTTCAAAGAGTACTCTTGCACATTCATGTTACCTTGCCTAAGATTGATAAACTCCTCCATCTTAACTTCCCTCTTCTCACGGAGAAAGAACCTTCCAAGGAATGCTTCCTTGAACAATTAACAATTTATAGGCCTTGCTCCTACCAGCCTATTACCTTTCTATTGAGTGAACCAAATTTGGGCCACATCCTTCAATTGATAGGTGGTACGTTCCAATTTCTCAATAGAAATCACCCCAGAGCATTGACTACCTTGTACACCTCATCCAAAAACTCTTAGGGGTCCTCTCCCACCTTGGAACCAAGAAATATTAGAGAATTCATTCTCACAAAGTCTCTCAACCTAGAAGCCATAGTAATCACATTAGGGTTCACATTAGCCTCAACACCCCTAGTAGCTTGAGCTGTCGTGGCTTGGGCTTGAGTAGTTATGGATTGAGGCATCATCAAAAGAGCCAACCTAAATTCCTCATTGGTCATGGCCGGGGGATCCACCAGAACTTGATTTCCTTGATTACCTAGAGGAACTTGGTTACCTTGAAGACAATGGAGAGGAATTCCCTCAGTCACAATCTCCTCTTCCATCCTTCTTGGGTTCACCTTTGTATTCATATCCTATAAACACTAGAGAAGTGTAACGTCCTAAACTGTAAGGCACGACTTCAAGAATAATGAAAGAAGTGTAACGTTCTAATATCCTATAACCTCTCACTAATAGATGTCTCGCGACTCACACCGATGAACAAGACTCTACTTGACGTGGCTTGTGAGACATCAATCCTAAAAATTATTTTCAAAATCTTACGCTCTGATACCAAGTTTGTCATGACCTGAGCCTATGCCCTGGAAGTGACACGGCGTACTTGACCCCGAAGGGGTCTCGTACAAGCCTCTTAGCATTCATATCATTCTATACATAGCAATAGTGCAGAATTTAAAAAATTTCTTTAAATCCATACATTCAAAACTTTATAAAAATATTTGAAACAGTGGAAGTCTATTATCTCACATGGCCATCTAAAAACAACATCTTAAAATAAAAGAAGGGACACGACCCTTTACAATCGACAGTATAACAATTGTCTATTATATGAAAGAAAGGAAACATCAAAATACTTGTCCATGATCTATGAGGACATACCACTTAGTCTTGGAGGAATCTCACTCCAAGCTTCAACTAGAGATAAAGAAACTCACTTGCCGAAACCTACACTTGTAGTAAAAATAAGAGAAATATGGGTTAGCATACAAAATTGTACTAAGTATGATGACCATGCAAAAACATGCTCTCAAATGGACATCTTGGTTGGAAACCATGCATTATGCCACTTTTTAGAAATATCGTGTAAATTTGTATAAGAGACATAAAGTATAAGTATAATCATCATATAGGTCATAATCATCACATTTGAACATTCACCTTAAGTAACGCTAAGCTACACTTGTGCAATGTAAGGATAGCATACCATACTACTATCCCTACTAAGTGTCATTTTGAGGCCACCTTAGATGAACTTACCGATTCATACTTAACTTCAAGCAATATTCGTGCATAAGGAACACATTCATTACATAAGTCATGAGAAGGGAAAATAACTCATAATACAACCCAAGTATAGCATGCATCATTACTTTAGACATTTAAGTCAACATTCTTCATTAGCTTTATTAAGAGCACTTTTATTCATTAGTCATTAAGACATTAGAAAACTCACTATAGCCCTATCAAAGCCTACTCCTGCTATGCATGGATAGCATCCCATACTACCACCCACATTTCATAGAACTTCTCAAGAAACCATAATGCGCATCTCACATGATGGGAATACGCATTAACCGACATAGACCATGGGAGCAAACCATGGAATCTGGTGCCATATTGCCCCACACCATAATAAGGGGGTCTACTTGCGTACGGTAGGACCGGTAACATTTTAGCATAGGTCGTAACCACTAGCTAATATCCTATGTGGGTACATAGTTATGGGATAGGAAGATGTTCATTGGAATCCTTTCCTAACATTGGGAGAGTTTCCATCTTACCATTCCACTCGGTGCTTAGCCTCCATGCCCATAGAATATTTCATTTTCATTAATATTACTGTACTTGAGAGGCTAACAACATTAGGTCTACTGACCCAAGTACATTACACAAGAAAGGGCAATCACCATTAGGTGTACCGATTCAAGGTACATTAAGGATAACTCATTGACTTTCCAAGAACGGTGCCATCAACATTGGGCCTACCGATACAAGGTTCATCATTTCACACATGAAAGGGATACCATATTTAGGTCTACTGATTCAAGGTTTATAATCAACATTCATGGAAGGGTGCCATAAGCCTACTGATCCCAAAGTTCATTAACGTCATCTATGGAAGGGTGCTCTAAGCCTACTGATACAAGATACATCATTAGTCATTTATGAAACGAATGCCATAGGCCTATCAATTCATATTCATCAAGTCAAGACACATTTAATATACAAGATGATGATGCATACGCCTACCAATTCAAGACATTATATTGCATTCAAGGTCATATTCATCAATTCAAGAAAATGATGCCTTAAGCCTACCAATTCAAGACATAGCTTCACATTGTAGAAACTCTTCACATTCATGAGTGTTAAATTGAGCCTTTCAATAATAACACAATTACATTCAAGACAAGATCATATTACCTTCATTAGATTCACATTCATGTACAAAACATCATAATAATACTCGATTCCTCATATTATGCCCTTCATGACCATGAATATCCAATTACCAAACACCAACAATTTACTACAATTAAGGCATGGATAATGATACAATTCAATAATCCAAAGCAATTTAGACAATTTCTGTTCACATGCTTTCATATTCAACAAACCCACTTCATAAAGGCACAATTTAGGAATTAAGAGAATTCATGGGTTCTTACAGTATTTTAATCATAAATAATCAATCAAACACTAGTACAATCATAATATGTCATTAATAACCATTTGAAAAAGTTTGAAGAAGGAATCCATGAATTACATTAAAAACCCTAGGTTTTGAAGAAATTGAAACGTTTGAAAACTTACTTTAAAAGGACTCTAGGGGTGAAAGCTACCCCTAGATGAAGGATCACCATACCTTGCTTGTGATTCCCCAAGAAATTTGAAGAAGATCACCTTCAATCCACAAGACCTAGTTCCCACTTCTTCTTCTTCTTCTTTGGGACCTTCTAGAGAGAGAAATATTGAGAGGAGGAACTCTTTTGTTTTGATTTGGTGAAATAATGAGTAAATGACTTGTTTCAAGACTTAAAACTATATATACTAGTAATATAAAACAATTAAAATCAACCTCACATAATAGTTAATAAAAGGGAAATTACTTAAAACTCCCCAATTAAGGTAGCCCCGTCACGGAGCATTCCCACTTTGATGGGTCGTGGGGGCACCACGGCTCGTGGTGGTGCCCATGGTCCCTTAGGTAGTGTGCATCCTAACCTTACCAAGCCCTCATGGGCCTAAGTGGTCTTCACAGCCACCTAGATGGTCCTTCAAGGGCACCACGGCTCGTGGGGGTGCCCGTGGTCTTTGAGGCAGTAGCCTCCTCAAACTGCACCACTCCCACCAAGCTAAGGGGTCTTCACGGATCGTGGTTATGACCACTGGTCGTGAAGGTGTTTGTGAGCCCTGGCAGTGCTTTGTCAAGGGTTGGGCAGCCTTGGCCTTTGGCTAGGCTTTGCCCTCTTTGCCTTGGCACAAACCCTTTCAATCCTCAATACACACCTAAAAAGGTCTTTCAATTACGGAGTCTACACGTACGTTGATGTTGACCCTCACGATTAGGCTCTAGTTCACCCTACCATTTTTCGAGTCGTTATAGTTTTGTTTTTCAGTTGTCGTTAAACTTAATTTTATAGATTCAGATCTAGAATGGGTATTCCCCATCATTTCATTTAATGATTTTTTTTAAGCTTCTGCGCAAAATAATCTTATTTCAGTTATCTTAGTATGATTATGATATGCCAGCACGGTTTGCTTTGGGTCAGTCGTGATCCTAGGTCCCGTGTTTACGCCATGGGGTAGCTTCGGAGCGTGACACTTGTATTGCCATATTGGCTAGTTGAATGTTTCTTTTAAGACATACTAAGTTCATTTCATGAGTTTATCTTTTGAGACTTTCCTACTAAGAGTTAAGCCGGGCCAAGGGTTTGCTTGGAGACAACAATGGTTCTGGAGTGCTAGTCCTGCCCAAGATGTAGGCTCGGGGCGTGACAAACTTGGTATCAGAGCATATAGTTTAGGAGTACTAGGGAATCTATGAAGTCATGTCTGTAGAGTCCTAGTTATCGGTGTAAAGCGCTCCATATTTATAATTAGGAGGCTGTAACATTTAGGAACTATCTCACTTCTTTCATACTCATTTCGTGCGATAGAGTTTATCTCTAAAAGTTTCTTCTAATTTGTGTTTCTGCATGTCTTTCAGATCATGACTCCACGAAGAACTATCAAACTTTACCCGCAAGAAAGAATGTTGCTCCACAGGATCAAGGGGTGCCTAATGCACCAGAAGTGCAACCCCAAGGAGAGGTTACTAATGTTGAGTTCTAGGAAGCTATCTGGATGTTAAGTCAAGTTGTAACCAATAAAGTTGGACAGAGAGAGAATCGACAGGAAGTGGCTGATATTTCAAGGATTTTTGAGTTCTTAAGGATGAATCCTCAAAGCTTCACAGGTTCAAGTGTCACAGAGGATCCGAAAAACATTGTGGAAGAGTTTCAAAAGGTTTTTTGAGATTATGCACATTGTTGATGCTGAGAGGGTTGAACTAGCTACATAATGATTCAAGGGTGTCCCTAGAATCTGGTTTGATTAATGGAAAAAGAATAGAGCCGAAGGTGCACCGCTTGTGAGCAGTGTTATGTTTGAGGAGGCCTTCTTGGGGCATTTCTTTCCCCGTGAACTGAGAGAAGAAAAGGTACGAGAATTTCTCACTCTTAAGTAGGAATATATGAGTGTTCATGAGTACAGTCTAAAGTTCACCAAACTTTCTCGTTATGCTCCGAAAATGGTTGCTGACATGAGAGGCATAATGTGTTTGTTCATTGCTAGGTGTCTCATCTGTCAAGTAAGGAAGGTAAGACAGATATGCTGATAGGAGATATGGATATAGCAAGATTAATGATCCACATATAGTAGGTTGAGAAGGACAAGCTGAGGGACAGAGAAGAGGTTAAGAACAAGAGAGCTAAGAAAGGGAATTAGTCTGGACAGTAGAAGGGTAATGCCAACCGGTCATCTTTCCAACAGAAACAAAAGGGACCTGCTCCATCATCTGCTACTGCACCTGCACCAAAGAACAGAGGTAAGTTCTAGAATCAAAATTAACAAAATTTCAGAGCTAGAGTTGCGTAGTCTCAAGGTATTATGGCACAAGGATGAAATGGGACTCATGCATGTGCTAACTATGGTAGGACTCACTCAAGAGTGTGTCGTTATGGCTCCACTGGTTGCTTCAAGTATGGTCAGAACGGTCATTTTATGAAAGAGTGCCCTAAGAACAGACAAGGTAATGGTAATAGGGGCAATAGAGCCCAATTTTCTTCAGTTGCTCCACTAGACCGAACTGCATCTAGAGGAGCTATTTCATGGGAAGGCGGAGGAGGAAACCACTTGTATGATATTACTAGTCACCAAGAGAATGAGGATTTGCTAGATGTTGTCACTGGTATGATAAAAGTGATTAATTTTGATGTTTATGCTTTGCTAGATCCAGGAGCAAGTCTATCTTTTGTGACTCCTTATGTTGCGATGAATTTTGATGTTTTTTCTTGAGAGAATCTTCTTGAGCCCTTTAGTGTTTCTAAACCTGTTGGTGAGTCTATTCTAGCTGAGAGAGTCTATTGTGATTGTATAATTTCTGTAAAGCACAAGATCACTACGGCTGATTTAGTTGAGTAAGACATGGTAGATTTTGATGTCATTTTAGGTATAGACTTGCTTCATGCTGTTATGCCTCGGTTGATTATAGAATTTGAGTTGTTAAATTCTAGTTTTCTAATCAGCCATTTATAGAGTGAAAAGTAGTTCAACAGTGCCTAAGGGTCGTTTATTTCGTACCTTAAGGCGAGAAAGTTTGTTTCCATGGGGTGTTTCTATCACTTAGTCTGAGAATGACTCCAATTTTGAGATACCTCCTATTCAGTCAGTTCCAGTAGTAAAAAGTTTCCAGAAGTCTTTCCAGATGATCTTCCTGGTGTCCCTCCTGATAGAGAAATAGATTTTGGTATAGATATTTTTCCCCATACTCGTCCTATATCTATTCCGCCATATAGGATGGCACCAACAGAGTTAAAATAGCTAAAAGAGTAGTTGAAATATCTCCTTGAGAAGGATTTTATTCGACCAAGTGTCTCACCTTGGGGAGCTCTGGTCTTATTTGTGAGAAAGAAAGATGGTTCTCTTAGTGTCATGCCCCAAGCCTACACCCTGGGTGGGGCTTGCATTCAATAACCATTGTTGGCCCCAAGTGAATCCTTGGCCTGACTTACTACTCAAACATCATAACAGAAATGTAAAGACTCAAGAACTAACATCAACTAATAGTCTATGAAGCCTCTAACAATTGAGATGGATGTCAGGTCAAGACCCACGACATCCTAATGAACTAAACTAATAAAGAATTAAAAAGGGATCCTCCGGAAGCAAGGAGGCTCACCAACAACTTTGAAGCTCAATTGGATCTACGATGCGGTGGATGATAATCCTGGTTGTTGACACCCAATTTTGACCCTCCACAATATAAATTAATCACCGAGCTTCTTCAATTTCAAACAGTTTAAAATAATTAGTTTTATAGAAAGTTCAAAAAAAAATTATAGTTTGCAAGTTATTTTAAATAGTTTGTCATTTTTATAATTTTAAAATAATATATATGTTCTATATAAATATATATAATTAGTATATTTTATGAATATTCAAAAATCATCTCCAAAAAGATTTTATATTTTAAATATTTTATTAGTGATGGTTATAATTTAGAATTAATGAGTTTTATGAAATTCAAAATACTTTCAACTTATTTTTAAAGTAATTTTGTCATTTTTAATAATTTTAATAATTTTAAATAATAAATATGTATAATTTTACAATCACATTATTTTTTAAATATTTGAAAATCATCACAAAGATTTTACATTTTAGTTAAATATTTTATTAATTTACTTTAAGTTATAGTTATAACTTCGAGTTAATTCGTTTGTAATTAAATTAATTATTTTATAATAAAATCATTTATTATATTTCATAAAGATTAAGAAGCTCGTTAATTAACTAATATTAATTCTTCTTATTTAAGTTTTAGTTAAATTTGCTAATTAAAACCAATTTGGCTAACTTCTCAATTCCAATGGGCTATGAACATAATTCATTAGGCCATCTTTTTACCTTACATTAAACCTATTTTCAAACCATTTTTAGGGCCAAACCCAGCAAAATCGGCCCAATTTACAACATAAATTTCCTCCAATAACCCTAGACCCAACCCAATACAAAAATAAACCCAAAACCATTTAGTTTTCAGCGTACAACAACAATACACACGCGTACAACAATTTCTAGCCGACCCTTGTACATTGTTTTCTTCTTCTTCTTTTACCAGCAAGAATGAGTCCAAATCCAATAGTAAGACCACGAGAAACCTAACGTGTACTCATCTTCCTTGTTGTAAATCCAACAATACTCATCGACCCATCAAACAACAGCAATACCCGGAACAACCCTTACCCCTATATGATACAAAGGGAAATTGCTAGCATTAAGGAGTGGTACACTTAGCTTTAAATAGAGTATGAACAGATAGTTAATTCTGTTAGGAATGAGTTGCATTAGTTAAGATAATTCTCTTTCTACCCCTCAGTTATCTATATATATAGTTTTAGTATTTCCATATTCCCCCTAATGCTTGTTACTATATGGAGGAATTAGTTTTCATTATGACTAAGTTTCAGAGGTCAGTATAGTGAGTGGAAGAAGGACATGTGTCCAGGATTGGTTCCCACTGGTCGCAATCTCATTCCTATATATTGTACTGCTTCTTTGTTTTCCAAGTTATGAAAGAATTTCTTATTTACTTGCTCTAGAATTTCCTTCTTTTTAGCTACTCTTCTTCTTTTTCTTAGCTCCTAAGTGATATTAGTATCAGTGATATTAAAGTTCATTTCTGGCTCTGCGGAAAGCTCGATGGTGAATGAGATACAAAAAGTACTAAGTGTACTGGAAAAAATGCCACTCGACATGGCTAATTTTCCCTGCAGATAGGACCAACTAGAAGCTAATCAAGAAATGGCAGCCATGAATCAAGAGAAATCCCTGAAAGAGCTTAGTGATGCTGTACACGGTGGAAGGAGACTAAAAAGAGATAAGTGTGTGATCCAGGTAGAGGAGGAGTTGTACTCACCTTCAGATCTACCACTGCTTTAGGAAAATTCTTCCTCACAATTGGGAAATTCTTCAGCCTCACATCCAGTAAGAAAACCTTCACTTTGTATTCACCGAAGTCAGCAAATTCAGGTTCCATCCGTGCTGGTATCAACCATACCAGCTTCCTCTAGCTTACCCACTCACACATCCTATATTCAGACTGCTCAAAATCCTTTAAGCCATCCTTCCCCTTTCCAAACCCAAACTATCCCCATATCTCTGTTTCCTTCTCAATCTTACCCACACCAGCACTCCAATTTCCTAAACCCCATTTTCCAATGTACCAAACACTACCACATCATATAACCAAAATCATTCCTATGCTCCCTACTATGCTTAGAACACTCAAATTCCACAACCAATATAGCACCATGATCCTTTTGTTTACCATACACATCCCATGACTGAACAAGTTCAACCCATGCCTTTTACCCCTAACCAGAACAATTTTAATTCAAATATTCCCCTACCTACTTTTACCAAATATAACAAAATAGAGTTCCCAAAGTTTAATGGAGAGGACCTAAGAACTTGGTTGTATAAGGTGGAGCAGTTTTTCTTTATGAAAAAGATACCTATCCATCAGAGAATGAAACTAGTGGCCATTCAGTTTGATGGAGATGCATTGCAATGTCATCAAGGATACATGAGAAATAGAGGTCAGACACCTCCTCCTAGTTGGTAAGAATATGTATATGCTTTGGCAAACAGAGTTAGGGCTAAGTACTCAGATCCCATGACTAAGATAATGAATATCAAGCATACTGGTTTAGTTAAAGATTATCAAAATGATGTTAATAGTGTCATGGCTAGGATAAATCTTTCAATAGAGCATGCTGTTAGCATTTTCTTAAACAATCTAAAACTTGAGCTCAGGGGTGCAGTAAGGATTGGAAACCCAGGATCTTTATCCCAAGCCTATTATCTAGCTAGACTTCATGAGTCTAATTTTTCTGCTCGGAGTAAGGCAATGAAGAGTTCTAACACTACTTACAATTATTGTATCCTTAGGGGTTCTCTAGGTTATAGTGACAATACTAGAGCGAATGTTCAGGATCTACTTTCCAAAATTCCAATGTTGCTAAGTTTGACACTAACAAAAGGATAAGGTTGACCCCTGTTGGAATGGACGAAAAGAGATCCAAGGGGTTATGTTTTTTCTATGATGAAAAATATAGTTTGGGCCACAAATGTAAAGCCAAAAGGTAATTGCATTCCCTGGAGATAGAAGCAGATGATTCAGCAGAGTTGACATAAGAGAAGGAAGGAGTAGATGAGGCAGAATTACTCTTAGATGAATAAGAGGTCATGTAGAATTGTGAAATATCTCTCCAAGCCTTGAATGGGACTAGTGGGTACAAAACCTTAAGGATCTAGGGGTATACTGGGAAGAAGCCTATCACTATCCTCATTGATTCTGGTTCCACCCACAATTTCATCAATGAGAAGGTTGCTAGGAGAATAGGTTGTCAGCTCCATGACCTTAGCCCACATGATGTCTCTGTAGTAGATAGGAGGGTTTTTCAATCTGTTAAGGGAAGCAAAAAGTTCAAATGGATTATGCAGGGCACCATGTTTCAAGATGACTTCCTAGTATTGCCAATAGGAAGTTGTGATGTTGTGTTGGGTATCCAATGGTTGTGCAAACTTGGAGATATACAAATGAACTTTGAGAAGCTTCTGATGAAGTTTGAGTACCAAAGAAAGCCCATAACCTTGCACGGTGCTCATCTAACATTTAAAACTATGGATGCTAAGGCATTCACCAAAATCACTGTGGACATTGCACAAATCTTTATGATCAAGGTGTGTATGGCTGGGATGCCAAAAGAAGAAGGTTTACAAGGTAGAGAGGAAAAGCCTAAGGAGGTTCAACCACTACTGGAGGAATACAAGAAACTATTCAGGGAGCCAAGTGAATTGCCTCCTTCTAGAGGGGTCTTTAATCACCACATTCCTCTTACAACAGGCAGTCAACCAGTGAATTCCAGACCATACAAATATGCACCAATTCAGAAAGATGTGATTGAAGCTATGATCCAAGAGATGATGGATCAAGGTACTATTCAATATACCTCTGGTTCTTATGCCTCACCTGTGGTGTTAGTGAGTAAGAAAGATGGTTCTTTGAGATTTTGTGTAAATTATAGAGCTTTGAATAAGCTGACTATCAAAGATAAATTTCAATTGCCCATCATTGAAGAACTGTGGGAGGAATTTGGGGGGAGGGGGGTTCTAGTATACACTATAATTGATTTAAGGGCAGGATATGATCAACTTAGGATGGCTCCTACTGAAGTGTATAAAACTTCCTTTAAAACACATACATGACATTATGAATATTTGGTCATGCCATTCGGATTGACTAATGCACCCTCAAGTTTCCAAATTCTCATGAATCATATTTTTCAAAAACACTTGAGGAAGTTCATCCTTGTGTTTTTATGATATATTGGTGTTTAGTAGGAATTTGGAGGAGCATGTAGACCATTTGAGGATCACCTTTGAATTATTAGTCCAACACCAATTTTTTTCTAAGGAAAGCAAGTGTTTCTTCGCAGCTAAAAAGGTGGAATACTTAGGTCATTATATTCTGCTGATGGAGTGTCTACATATCCTAAAAAGGTGGAAATTGTCCAATCTTGGCCTAAACCTACTAACCTCAAACAATTGAGAGGTTTCATTGGGTTAGTTGGTTATTATAGGAGGTTTATAAAAGACTATGGAGTTATTATCAAGCCCCTCATAGACTTGTTGAAAAAAGATAACTTTAAATGGTCCAGCAAAGCTACGGATGCTTTTAAGAGTCTCAAAAAGGTGTTGATAACAGCTCCAACTCTATTATTGCCTAATTTTTCTATCTCATTTATGGTGGAGACTCATGCTTGTAGTATAGGCATTGGTGCAGTCCAAATGCAGAAGGGATAACCTATTGCTTATTTGAGCAAAGAATTGTCCCCTAGGCATCAAACCCTCTCCGTCTATAACAAGGAGCTATTGGCTTTAGTTATGGATATGAACAAGTGCAGTCAGGTCCTTTACAGTGAAGACTGATCAAAAAGCTTTGAAGTTTTTGTTGGAACAAAAGTTGCACATAGAGTCACAACTCAAGTGGATAACTATGCTTATGCAATATGATTTCATCATTGAATATAAGAAGGGAAAAGAGAACAAGGTGGCCAATGCACTATCAAGATTGCATAAAGTTGAGTTAGATGCACTTACCTTATAGAAAATCAAGACAGATTTTTTGTAGTTGATCAAGTAGAGTTGGGACTTATATGTTGAAGTAACTAGGAGGATTCAAGAGTTGAAGTACCAAAACTCTGATATACAAGGGTTCTCTTTTGTCCATAACCAATTACGGAAGAATGGGAAATTAGTGGTGGGGCCTGATGAGAAACTTAGATAAGACATTATTAAAATTTTTCATGATTCAATAATGGGAGGGCATTCTTGAATTGAACCTACTTATAAACGACATGAGGGATGATATCCAAAGCCACATTAAAACTTGTGATGTTTGCAATAGGCACAAGTATGATACACTTCCCTATCGGGGGTTGATACAACCTCTCAATATCCCTACAACAACATGGAGCAGCATTAGCATGGATTTCATAGAAGGTCTACCTAAGTCAAAAGGAAAAACAGTCATATGGGTTGTTGTGGTAGATTAACTAAGTATGCTTACTTTATTGGCCTATCTCGTCCATATTCAGTGACTGATATTGTAAGGTTATATATGGACAACGTGTACAAGTTACATGTTATTCCTGAAGACATGGTGAGTGATATGGATCCTATCTTCCCAAGTAAAATATGGCAGGAACTATTTTCCATGTTGGGATTGAAATTGAGCACATTTACTGCTTACCACCCTCAAAGTGATGGGCAAACTGAGGTGGTGAATAGGTATCTTGAGACTTATCTTAGGTGTTTCTGTTGTGACTAACATGCTGATTGGTTTTCTTATTTGGCAATTGTCGAATGGTGGCACAATACTACATTTCACTCATCCATTCAAACCACACCTTATGAAGCCATATACAGTCAACCTCCCCCACTACACTTGCCCTATGCAGCTAGTGATTCAGGAGTAGAAGCTGTGGATCGAAGCCTAGTAACTAGGGAACTCAAATTTCAGTTGTTACAATATCATTTACACAGGGCTTAACACAAGATGGTGACCCAGGCCAACAAACGTACATCTGATGTACAGTTCACAGAAGGGTATTGGGTGTACCTTAAAATTCAACCTTATAGGCAAGTCACTCTCTCAGGATCTTCTTTCTCTAAGTTATGAGCTAAGTACTATGGACCCTATCAAATTATGCAAAAGATAGGAAGGGTAGCTTACAACTCTCACTACCTGCTCAATTGATGTTAATCCTACCTTCCATGTGTCGTAACTCAAGATATGTAACAAGCTACCTGAAAAGATCAGTCATCCTCAAGTTGTTGATATTGCAAGTCCATACTGCCCACAACCACAAAAGATCCTGGACATGCGTATGATAATAAGGGTAATAATGTTGTTGCACAAGTGCTAATTCAGTGGGATCAACTACCAGTTGAGCAAGCAAACAGGGAAGATTATCATGCTCTCAAAATCAAATTTACCTTATTCCTTCCTTGAGGTCAAGGAAATTTTCAACAAGGGAGATCTGATACAAAGGGAAATTTCTAGCATTAAAGAGTGGTGCACTTAGCTTTAAATAGAGTATGAACAGACAGTTAATTCCATTAGGAATGAGTTCCATTAGTTAAAATGATTTTGTTAAGATAATTTTGTTTCTACCCCTCAGTTATCTTTATATATAGTTTTAGTATTTAAAAATTACCCTTAATGCTTTTTACTATCAGGAGGAATTAGTTTTCATTATGAGTAAGTTTTAGAGGTCAGAGTAGTTAGTGGAAGATGTATATGTGTCCAGGATTGGTCCCTATCTGATTCCTATTGTACCGATTCTCTATTTTCCAAGTTATGAAAGAATTGCTTATTTACTTGCTCTAGAATTCCCTTCTTTTTAGCTACTTTTCTTCTTTTTCTTAGCTCCTAAGTGATATTAGTATCACTAAACGAATTTTCTTCCTCAGCAAAAATTGCAAGAACTCAAACTCAACAGTTCAGCGATCGGTCGGATGAATTTGGCAAACCCGAAAAAGCTGCAGCAAGAGGCGCCAACAGTACTTCCCCGCATCTTCCTCCTCTTTTTTGCTTCAGTTCTATGGACCCATCACTCCCACGCCCCTTTTTTCCCCTTTTGCTGGAGTCACAACTTTTTCCCATCTTTCACTATTATTCTCGAAAAAGAGGAAAGAAAAAATCAAATTTCCTATTGAAATTTTCCAATCGATTTTACCCTTAAATCGCCCCATTTTTTCCCCTATAAATAGTTCTTCATGCTCAAGTGAAAGGGGACGGATTTTTGGTGTTTGGATTTTGAGGAAAAGAATTTACATAGAAAAGAACAAGACGCAAAATAGTAGAATTTTTTTAGATTTAGAGAGCATAATAAGCGAAAGGAAAGTAGGATTGAGGGCAATAGTATTTCGTTGCTAGAGTTTCTAGGTTAGTTGTTTGGTTCTACCGGAATCCTTGTGTGGTGGTGAAAGCTTCAAAGTCAAGCTTGTTGAGTCCTGGAACGCTACTCTGAAAGAGGTAATTTCCTCTCTTCTCCTATATCATGTTGGTTTACTTTCCATTCGATGAATTAGTTATGTATTCGTTCTATTTGAGTTCGGGTTAATCTTGTGATATGTGAAATAGGACGAAAAAATACAAGTAAAAACCAAAAATCAAGGCAAGAATAGCATGGTTCTGAACAAATCGATTTATTTTTAGACCCTCTTTTTTGGAAGCTTTCTTCAAAGCTTTTTTCGGTGTCCATTGTAGCTCTATCGGAGAAGTGGAAGTTGCCTGCTCTCTTGCTCGTCGTCCTGGATTCGCTACTCTACAAGAGGTAATATACTCACCTTATAAATATTTTTTTTAGGTAGTAATCCATTCTCATTTCTGTATAAGGTATCTTTATCTCGAAATAGTTATTGTATTTAATTGTCACTATTGCTTTTTGAATGAGGTTACATGATCAATTTGTGTGTTCCTAAAGTTGTATTCAAATTATTTTCTGTGTCTAAATTCTATCCTATTTTGTGTGCTAAATAGCTTACAATTTTTAGTCTTGTTTGAGCTCCTACATGTTTGGTTCCAAGCAAGGTATATGTAGCCTAAAGTTGATGAGCAGTTTTATTTCCAATATGATTGCTTTCTTCATGAAGCATGTTTGCTAAGACCTCAATGATGTATGATTTCTTTGTATTTAGTGAAGTTTACTATTATCCCATGCCTAAATTCTCTGCATATGGTTAAGATTCGGTAGTGTTACTTTCGTTTTGTTCTTAGATTACAAATCCATAATGACCTGACTCGACCTTCTAAGCATCTCATATCAGCATCTCTTGTTGCCTGTACAAGTAAAATTCTCATGGTAAATGCTTTAGTTTTCAAGAGTATATTTTCTTTGTAGAAATATAAGTTTATTAAACCTCTGTTAGTCTTAGTTATGATATTTGTTTATTTCAGTTTTTGGTTCGCCTTAGTTTCGTTTGTTGAAGATTTTGGGTGAATGATGTTGTAAAGAATGTCTTGTCGAGTTCATCTTAATTAGCTAAGTTATGTAGTAATTTGTTTTGATACTTGGGATTCTTTCATGATAGTTTTGGTTAGGAAAGAGTTAAGATATTTATGAACATATGATTGAACCCTTCATTTGAGTTGTTGCCTTTTCGAGAAAATTATTTGCAACAGTAGATTCTAAGTAAGTCTTATTATGATGAGTATCCTTTCAATACAACATTGGTGTGTCTTTGTTGGCATTTCATTTAAAATTTTATTTAATTATGGTTAGAATTTTTTACCAAGTTTGCAACAAAGGCTTTTCATCTTAGTCATAGCATATACATAATCTGGAATTCATTCTTCTGCCCTCATATGTTTGCATTTTCAAAATTTGAGTTGTTGTGACTTTCTTCCTTATCCTAATCTTTATCTTTGTTATTGCATGAACTCACTCCATCCGAGTCTACTTTGGACTCCTCTCCTTGCATTTGTGAGTATCAAGTCAACATAGGTGTTCGAGGGTGTAAGGGAAGCAGAAAAATAGGTTATACACATCTGATATACACTGATATAAAGCTGATGTATACAAAAATAGAAATTGGGTAAAACCCCAAAAATTGCAGCAAAATTGGACCAAAAAGGGGGGCCCAAATTCATTTCTCCTTTACCCTTAAATTATTTAATTCTTTTTATTTATTGTTTGTTTTTCTTATCATTAACTCTAGCTTTAGAATTGTTATTTAACTTAATTAGATTCCCCAAAAGATGAGTTATTTTCTTTGTGTTGGTTTACCTTTAATACATTTCATTTTTTGTGATCATTTATTTTATTAATCAAGTATATTGGTCAAAATTCTATATCTTCAATTAAGTTAAACCTTTTGTTGTGAAAAAAGATATGTTCTTTAATGCTTTTCACTTAATCAGATTTTACTCATTTTAAAATTGTTTTATGTTAAAGTATTTTTCTCAAATAACTTTAAAAATGTTAGTCAAAACTTTTTAATTAATTTAAAAAATACTTACTTAGTCATTTTTTTCAAAAAGGTTAGTCAAAACTTTTATTCTTCAATTAATTTAAAATGGTTTTCATCCTTCAATTAACTAATTTGGTTTAAATCATTATTTTAAAAATGAGCCAAATAAATTTTAATTAATCTATTTTTGTTAAAATTCTACTCACTTGCATTTTAATTTTTCATTTTAGCTCCCCTTTTCTAAAAAAAAAATAAAATAAAATGTGTCATTTATATAATTATTTTCTCAAAGTTAATCAAATATTGTAATTTTTTTTTTTTTTATGTTAAATCATTTTTCCAAAAAATAGTCAAATATATCTAAGTGGTAGGATAACTGCATGTTAGTAGACACTTTAAATCTTTAAAATCTTTCTTGAACTGTAAATGAGAACCTCTTACCCATTTTCTCTAAATTTATAAAGACTTGATTTGTTAGTCTTTTTAAATTAAATTTTCTTAATTTCTTTAAAAAAACTAAGTGGCGACTCTTTTCTAAATATTTTTCTCAAATTGTTTTATATTCAGAGCTTTTCAAAAAAGTGATTTCTAAAGATAGTAAAATTATGGCATAACAGTGATTACCTGAATCTGCATCATAAAAAGATGTAGGCCAACTGACATCAGTACATTGAATGTAGGAGCATGTGAGGGAAATTTTAAAGCAAGACATAAGCTTGAATGAAACTGAAGGAACATACCTGGTCTCAACTCAACTCATTTCAATATAAAGAAATAATATAAATGCAATACAAATAAAAGCTTTCAAAACATGGATAACAACTCTGTGTATTTAGAAATAAAATGGTAACTCAGTTTGTAAGCAACGATATAATTTAAACTCTATTTGTATGTGAAAATACAAGTAATCTTTGTGTATATAAGAATAAAAAGTATAACTATGGAAGTTTCTCTAACCAACAACCATAACTTAAGAGCGATGTGATTATACATCGTTTTGTCTCACGCTACCATGGCCATCATATACCTTGCTAGGGGTATAGAACCTAACTACTATGTGGATCTACTAGTCTATGCTAAAAAGCACTAAGGAATCATGTAAAAAGTATGACCCTTTTCTACCCACGTTGGCTACATGGTTTATGGTAGGGGTGGGCGTTCGGTTCTTCAGTTCAGTTTAATCAAATTTCGGTTCAGTTCCTTGGTATTCGGTTTTAGAAAAGTGTGCACCATAGTTCATACCAAACTAGATCGGTTCGGTTTGGTTTTTTCTACTTCAGTTCAGTTTAGTTCGGTGTTTTTAAATCGATTTTTCGGTGTGAATAAAATTAAAGAGGGAATATGATAAAGTGTTGAGAGTTTTCCAATATGATAAATGGTTTCTAGCATTATTAGCACATATGGCATGTTGCTGCTCCAGTGGCCAGCCAACAATATGTGACAGAATCAGCCATCAGGCAATCCACAAACATTGAAAACATGAGGCTGCCCAGGTCTACAAAGACTTGTCTAGTGTCCACACATTTTTTTTTTAAAACAAAACACAATACTATCAAACAACACTATCTCTTTGGATACACGATTCAAATTTCAACACATTCAAAATATGAGGGGCTTTAGGGTTCACATTACTGTGTTTTTAACCTGTGTTTAGTTTAGACTTTAGACTTTGGGGCTTTAGTGTTCATTTTACTGTGTTTTGTGACTTTGTCACCTACAAATTGAAATGGGCCATATTATTAACTAATTAAGTAATATAATTTAAATATTTTTAAATTTATTTAATAAAACTTTGGTTCTTCATTGCACCGTAGTTTCAGGACCCTGCACCGAACACCGAACCGAAGAATCAAAGTTTCAAAAATAAAGAACTGACACTGAAGAACCGAAATAATTTGGTTCGATTTGGTTTTTTAGTTTTTCGGTATTTATGCCCACCCCTAGTTTATGGGGGCTGTGAGTTGTCTGAACTCTTCCCCATATCGGTGCAAATTACTAATCCCAAAAATGTAACTACCTCATATGTTTTTAAAATATAGCTCTTTCTGTGATTTGAAATAATTACTCAAAAACTAGCCCAAATGCTCTCTAGGAAATCAGTGTTTCCTCTCTTGCTTAAATGTGAAAATATTTAGTCTTTACTGAAAACAAGCTCAAAGGCTCTTCTGGAAATTGGTGTCCCCTTTCTTGTTTAAATGTGAAAACATTTACTCTTTACTAAAAGCTAGATCAAAAGCTCTTTTGGAAATCTGTACTTCCTTTCTTATTTAAATGTGAAAACATTTACTATTTCGTAATACATATTCCCCATATATTCTTTTTGTAGAAATGAACTTCACTCTTTACTCTTTACTCAACTCAAAACTCAAATCTTAAAACAAGTTTAAAGCATTTGCAAAAAACATTTGAAAGGGGTCTACGAACTCACTAGACTTCACTTTTAACTTTCCTTAAATAAGAAATTTATGGATTCAAGGTTGTGATTTGTGATAGGAAAGATCTCGTGATGTTTAGGAGTGTTTTTAGATAGTTAAACATGAGACACGATCAAGAAATCACGATTTGGAAGCAAGTCCGCAATGTGGAGATGCATTTTATTACTTTGTCGCGAAATAAATTTTGAGGCAGAAGGGTCTGTGACCTCTTCGCGATGCGGAGAAAAAAGTTCCAATCCTGAGGAATAGGTCCGCGTCACGGACCTAGTACGTAGATTTGCCTAACTTTTTCCTTCTTCGTTTTCTAACCACAATTTGCCTAAATTTGATTATTTTTCTCAATTCCTCTTTAAAATTAGATACCCAGTCATGAACACAAGAACCTACTCATATACAACTCTAAAATTGACATGATTTCATCAAGAACTCAACAATCTAAAGAACATAATTCAAGACCATCATACTCAAGAACGAAAGCCAATTTCAAGAACATAATTCAAGACCATCATACTTTCAACTTTCTAGAATGAATTTCATTGAAACAAACATGATTGGTGTGTGGGTGAACAAATCCAATGCTATGGATGTCTCACATACCTCTTTAGGGATAAATCCTTGGCGAAACAAATTCAATTCCGCAAAATATCTCCAAGAACGCCTTGACATTTCTCCTCTTTTCTCATCTTGTCTCTTCTCTCAAGGCCCTATTGTAATTCATAATTGCATAAACTGAACTAACTGAGTTTAGAGCCCAAATGATTTACCAAAAATGAATTAAACCAATTGGGTATGTAAAAGACCAAACTACCCGTTCGAAATTCGGTTAACTTTCCTTATCTAGATAGCCCAACTTCGAATGGGTATATCTCCCTCATACGAGCTCAAAAATTAGCAAACTTGGTTGAGTTGGAAAGATTATTCAAAGACCTTTCATTTGATATCTTGTAGCATACCTAACTCATCTTGTACGGAGAGTTATGGTCATTTGAAGTTGACCCAAAACTCATACTTAACATAACTTAGCCAAATTTCAGACTTTTTATTCTTTCCAAAAATGGTTTCTTTCTAATTCTAGTTCTTTCAACTAGCGGGGTGTTACAATAGATCCCCCTTGGGAACATTCGTCCTCGAATGAGATTACTCTTAGTAGGCTAAGGGTGTACCATCTAACATTCAGCTCAAACACCCAACAAGAAAATCTAACACATTCAATATATCAATTAAAGAGTACTAAGAAGAGAATTAGTACCGTGATCTGGAATTTCTTTGGACTCAAAGAGATGTGAATATATCTTCTTCATATCCTCCTCAACCTCCTAAGTAGCTTCCTCAACAAATTGATTCCTCCACAGAACTTTGACTGATGCTACTTCCTAGGTCCTCAAATTGCAAACTTGGCGATCTAAAATATGAACAGGAATCTCCTCATAAGACAAGCTATCCTTAATACCACTATCTTTGGTTGGTATAATCAATGAAGGATCTCTCATACACTTTTTCAGCATAGAAATGTAAAACACTAGATGAACTACTAGTAACTCTTGTGGTAGCTCCAACTCATAAGCTACATTACCAATCCTTTTGTATATTATGTAAGAACCAATATACCGGGGACTAAGTTTCCCCTTCGTACTAAATCTCACCCTTTATGGGTGAAACTTCAAGTATACCCAATCATCTACTTCAAACTCTAAGTCCCTTCTCCTAACATCAGTGTAGGATTTGTGCCGATTCTGCTTTGTTTTCAACCTTTCTTAAATAATCTTAACTTTCTCCATAACTTGATGAACTACGTCTGGTCCTATAAACCCAGCTTCACCAACCTTAAACCTCCAATAGGAGATCTGCATCTTCTCCCATAAAGAGCTTCATAAGGAGCCAAGTGGATGCTAGAATGGTAACTATTATTGTAAGAGAACTCAATGAGAGGTAGGTGATCATCCTAATTACCCTTGAAATCAATCACACAGGTCCTCAACATATCTTCTAAAGTCTAAATAGTGCACTCTGCTTGACCATCTGTCTGAGGAGGAAAAGCAGTACTAAAGTTTACCTTTGAGCCCAAACCTTTTTTGGAATGACTTCTAAAATTGTGGAATAAATTGTGCACCTCTGTCTGATAAAATCGAAACTGGAACTCTAGGAGGTCTTAATACCTCTTGAATATATAACTTGGCATAATTCTCTGCTGAATGGGTAGTCTTTACAGGAAAAAAGTGTTGATTTAGTCATTTGATCTACAATCACCCAAATAGACTCAAGCTGCCTGTGAGACCGCAGTAAACCTGTAATAAAGTCCATATTAATCATCTCCCACTTCCATTCCAAAAGTTCTATATTCTTAGCCATAACATTGGGCCTCTGGTGCTCTACTTTAACTTGTTGCCAATTCAGACACTTAGTAACAAACTCTGCAATGCCCTTCTTCATACAACTACTCCAATAAACCTCTCTCATATCACAATACATCTTTGTGAAACCTGGATGGATAGATTATCTAGAGTTATGAGCTTCCTGCGTGGTCCTCTCTTTGAGTTCATCCACCCTTGGCACACACAATCTACCTTGATATCTCAATACACCATCTCTCCCTTGTTCAAAAGCCATTACTTTTTGCTTATGAACATTTGCCTTCAATTCAAGAAAAATAGGATCTTGGTCTTGTTTATATTTTACATCAGACACTAATGTTGATTTAGCCACATTCATGACCACTACTTCTCCTTTAGTACAGTACATTAGTTGAACTCCTAATCCTGCAAATATGTGCACATTTTTCACTAACTCTCTCTTTTATTCATCAACATGGACGGTACTACCCATAGACAGCCAACTCAAGGCATCAACAACAACATTAGCCTTACCTGGGTCAGGTGATAGAGAATAGTTATGTCATAATCCTTGAGTAACTCTAACAACCTCATCTGTCTGAGATTAAGCTCTTTCTAACTGAAAACATACTGAAGACTCTTGTGATCGATGAACACATCCATATGAATACCATCAAGATAATGACACCATATTTTCAAAGAAAATACTACGGCAGCCAACTCTAGATCATAGGTTGGATAATTCTTCTCGTGAATTTTCAGCTATGTGGAGGCATAAGCTATAACTTTACCATTCTGTATTAACACAACCCAAACCAACTCTGGATGCATCACAATATACAACAAAGCCATGCTACCCTCTGGTAAGGTCAACTTAGTTTTCAATTCCTGAAAGCTTTTCTCACAAACTTCAAACCATTGAAACTTAGTTATTTTCTGAGTCAACTTAGTCAGACAGGATGAAATAGATGAGAACCCCTCGAAGAAACTTCTATAATAGCCAGCTTATCCCAAGAAACTCCTAATATTAGTTAGAGACATTGGTCTAGGCCAATTCTGCACTGCCTCTATCTTTTGAGTGTCAACTCGAATCCCATTACAAAAAACAAAATGGCCTAAGAATGCCACAGACTCAAGACAAACTCACACTTAGAAAACATAGCATATAACTCCTTCTCTCTCAAGGTTTGGAGAATATTCTGAGATGACTAGCTTGATCTTCCTCACTCTTCGAATAGATTAGGATGTCATCAATGAATATGATAACAAACATATCTAAATAAGGCTTGAATACTCTGTTCATCACGTCCATAAATGTTGCAGGAGCATTGGTCAAACCAAAGGACATAACTAGGAACTCATAATGACCATAACGGTTCCTAAAAGTTGTCTTAGCGATATCACTTTCCCTTACTCTCAATTGATTATAGCTAGATCTGAGTTTTATCTTAGAAAAATAAGTGGCACCCTGAAGTTCATCAAAGAGATCTTCAATACTCGGAAGAAGATACTTATTCTTAATAGAAACCTTATTCAACTGACGGTAATTTATACACATTCTAAGAGAACCATCCTTATTTCTCACAAATATGACCAGAGCACCCAAGGTGAGACACTTGTTCGAATAAAATCTTTCTCTAGGAGATCTTTGAACTGCTCTTTTAACTCTTTCAACTCTGTTGGTGCCATCCTATATGGCAGGATAGTTATAGGACGAGTATCAGGAAGAATATCTATACCGAAATCTATTTCTCTCTCAGGAGGGACTCGAGGAAGATCTTCTAGAAAGACTTCTAGAAACTCTTTTACCACTGAACTGACTGAATATTAGGTATCTCAAGACTAGAGTCATTAACTTGTACTAAGTGATATGCACACCTCTTGGAAACTAACTTCCTCGCCTTAAGGTACGAAGTAAAACTACCCTTAGGCACTGTTGAACTACTCTTCCACTCTACAACTGGCTTATTAGGAAACTGTAACTTAACAACTGGAGTTCTATAATCAACTGAGGCATAACATGCATGAAGCTAGTCCTCACCTTGAATGACATCAAAATCTACCATGTCTAACTCAACTAAGTCAGCCATGGTTCTCTTGTGATTGACGAAAATGGTTCAATCACATAGACTCTCTCTGCTAGAATAGACTCACTAACATTTGTGGAAACACTGAAGGGCTCAAGAACTTTCTCAGGAAGAACATCAAAATTCATCACAACATAAGGAGTCACAAAAGATAGACTCACTCCTAGATCTAGCAAAGCATACACATCAAAGTTAAATAGTTAGATCATACCAGTGACAACATCTGGCAAATCCTCTTGTTCTTGGCAACTAGTGATAGCATACAAATGGTTTCCTCCTCTGCGTACCCCTGAAGTAGTAGCTCCTATAGATGCAACTCTGTCTGGTGGAGCAATTGAACAAGAATGGGCTCTATTGCCCCCATTACCATTACCCTGCCTTTTCTTAGGAAACTCTCTTATAAAAGGACCATTCTGACCACACTTGAAGCAACTAGTAGATCCATCAGAACACACCCCTAAGTGGCTCCTACCACACTTTGCACATGCGGGAATCTTATTACCCCCTTGTGCCACACTACCTTGAGAATGCGCGGGGCTAGCTCTGAAATTATGTGAAATCTTATTTTGGAACTCACCTCTTTTCCTTGGTGCAGGTGCACTAGCAAATGATGGAGCGTGACCCTTCTATTTGGTGGGACAGATGACTGGTTGTCATTACTCTTCTGTTGTCCCGCATAATCCCTATCTTAGCTTTGTTATTTCGAAACTCATTTATATCTTTCAGCTTCGCTTCCTCAACTTGTTGCACATACAATGGTAACTTAGTTTGTATGCAAGGATACAATTTAAACTCTGTTTGTATGTGAAAATACAAGTAATTTTTGTGTAGATAAGAATACAAAATATAACTGTGAGAGTTTCTCTAACTGACAACCATCACTTAAGAGCAATGTGATATACAACGTTTTGCCTCACGCTGCCAAGGCCATCCTATAGCTTGTTGGGTGTATAGAACCTAACTATTAAGTGGATCCACTAGTCTATGCTAAAAAGAACTAGGAATCATCTAAAAAGTATGAATCATTTTTGTCACGACCTAGGGGTACCCCCTAGATGTAACATCGCGTATAGAACCCCGAAGGACTCCATACAAACCAGTTAGCATATCATAACATAAACAACAGAACTATGAGAGAGAAAATGCATTTCAAGTCTAAAATTTTCATAAAATAAAAGCAGGCGTCTAGACTCCAAGTCTCAACATAGCCATCTATTACAATATTTGAATGAGAAAAGGGACACAACCCATACAACATAGTCTGAAAAGGAAATACAAGAAATGAACTACAATGAGATAACATTCTTTCTCGAATCATGAGGACTCACCAACAAGCTAGGATAATAAGCAAATCCCAAGCTTTATCCACAATGATTAGTACCTTGAGAACCATATGCTACACTTGGGTAAATGTAGGAAAAGTAGGCGTTAGTACAAAAATGCACTAAGTATGATAGCCATGCATAAAAACATTGAAAACATGCTAAAAGAGACATTTCAATTGAATGCATGCAATTTACTAAGTTAAAACATCATTTTGAAGATAGTGGAAAAGCATTAGGTCATAAGTGTAGTGAACATATAGATCATCATAACATAAGAGGAACATATCATAAATACCCTCAAAGCATACTTGTACAATGCATGAATAAGACCCCATAAATCTCACCCATACAAAGTAAAGCTTCTTGAGTAACCATAGTTCATAATTCATATTCTTGTTCATATTGTTGTTGTCATAATGGGAAATAAGCCTTAACTGATATAGACCATGTGAACTAACATGGAATCTTGTGTCTACCCTACACCAAAAGGGGTTTTCCTACTTGCCTAAGATAGAACCATATTCTTAGCTTAGGTGGATCCACTAGCTAAATAACCTATGGGGAACATAGTTTATGGGATAAGGAGATTACTATTAGAAACTCGGACTCAACTAGTGTAGAAGGTTTTCATCTCATGAGACATACTTTGGGAACCAGGACTTAGCTAGCATAGTAGGAACCCATTTGGAAAATCGGACTCAACTAAAGTAAAATCTTCCATCTCATATTCAATATCCACTCGATGCTAAGCATTAACTCCCATGGAGTTCATATTAAGTCTTAACTTAAGTTCATATTCATGGAAGAATGTCTTGATACTCAATCCAACATAATTCATAAGATAGCTCATTAGATCATGCGTAAGAATAACATTTCACCTTCCATGTCTTCGTATAGATTCAATAGGTGAGAAAGAATTCAACCTTAGAATCATCATATTGTGAGAAAACTTTTCACATCATATCATATTTATGCATAAGTCTGTATATGAGAATAACCTTTCAACAACACAACAACTAGATTATAATCATATTCACTTTACTCTCAAAGTGTTCTTAAAACATATAAATAATCTTCATAAAACATGCATAATATCATAATTTGCCCTTTATAGGATCAAATCTCATATTGAATCAACACATCTAGAATTCACTACATTATATATGTATATTAACATAATTTAAGTAGTTCAATTGCTACAAGCATAATCTCATAATATCCTTCTTTCATCCACAAACCCACATCACAAGATCATAATTGGGAAATATGGAGATTTCAACATAAAAACCATAATAAATCATCAATTAAATCATAACATAAAGTAACGCAATCATTAGAATCATATTTGAAAGGAATCCATGACATTAGAATCAAACCCTAGCTTTTGGGGATTTCTATCTTTGAAATTGGGGTTTTGAAGGGGCATCATGGATGAATTATATCCATGGATGAAGAGCTACCATACCTTAGTAATCAAAGCCAATGAATTTTAGAAGAAAACCTTGCTCCTTGAACCCTAGCTCAAACTTCCTTCTTCTTCTTCCTTTAAGTTCTAGAGAGAGAATTTTCTTTGGAGAGGATGAAGTTTTGGGACTAGTTTTGGGTTTTAGAAATAATGAGGTAGTTGACTTAATTAAGTGATATAAAATCCTTATATAGGTGATATAATTTAGGCTAAAACAACCTCACTTAGTATTAATTAAAATAGGAAAACCCCAAAGTGCCCCTAAATGTAACTACCAAAAGTCAGTTTCTAGGTTTCACCCACGACCCTCACTGATGGATCATGGTTGGACCCAAGCATTGGCTGGGGTTCAGAGACCTAATTTTAGGGCCTTGACCTACAGCCCCCTCACCCACGATTGTGACCTAACCAACAGGGCGTAGGTCCCCTTCGTTGGTCAATGTCCAGGCATTTTTCTATGGTCCTCCTCAAAGACCCATGGTTGGTCCTTGGGGGTCGTACATTGACATTCTAACATGAAACCCCTTTATTTTTAAGTACAGGGAGTTATATTTATGACTCTAACCCTCTTGTTAAGCTCTAGTTTAGCCTACTACTTTCCGAGGTGTTACATTTTCTGCCCACGTTGGCTATATGGTTTATGGGGGATGTGAATTGTCTGAACTCTCCCCCATATCAGTGCAAAATACTACTCCAAAAAATGAAACTAGCTCATATGTTTTAAAAAGATAACTCTTTTTGTGGTTTGAGATAATTACTCAAAAACTAGCCCAAAGGCTCTCTAGGAAATCAGTGTTTCCTCTCTTACTTAACTGTAAAAATATTTACTCTTTAATGAAAACTAGCTCAAAGGCTCTTTTGAAAATCGGTGTTTCCTTTCTTGTTTAAATGTTAAAACATTTACTCACTACTGAAAACTAGCTCAAAGGCTCTTTTAGAAATTGGTGTTTCCTTTCTTGTTTAACTGGGAAAACATTTACTCTTTGGAAATACATAGTCGCCATATAATCTTTCTGAAGAAATGAACTTAACTCTTTACTCTTTACTCAACTCAAAACTCAACTCTTAAAACAAGTTTAAGGATTTGCAAAAGACTTTGGAAAGGGATCTAAGAACTCTCTAGACTTAGGTCTTAACTTTCTATGAATTTAAAATTTATAGATTCAAGGTTGTGATTTATGATAGGAAAGATCTGGTGGTGTTTAGGAGTGTTCTTAAACATGAGAAATGATCGAGAAATCATTGTCTAGAAGCAAGTCTGTAACACGGAGATGCATTTTATTATTTTATCGCGAATAAACTTTAAGTCAAAAGGGTCCACTACCTTTCCGCGTTGCAGAGAGAAAAGTACCAATCTTGAGGATTAGGTCCGCGATGTGGACCTGGTACACAAATTTTCCCAAGTTTTTCCTTCTTCATTTTCTAACCCTAATTCACCTAAATTCAATTCTTTTTCTCAATTCCTTTTTAGAATCAAATACCCAGTACATGAACACAAGAACCTACTAATATACAACTCTAAAATCAACATGATTTCATCAAGAACTCAACATTCTAATCTAAACTCAAGAACGAAAGACAATTTAAAAACATAATTCAAGAACATCATAATTTCAACATTCTAGAAAGAATTTCACTGAAACAACCATGATTGGCACGTGGGTGAATGAACCCAATGCTATGAAAGTCTCACATACCTCTTTAGGGATCAACCCTTGGCGAAACAACTCTGATTATGCAAGAAATCTCCAAGAACGTCGTCACTTGTCTCCTCTTTTCTCTTTTTATGGAGGCCTAGCGTAATTCTTAATTGCGTAAACTGAACTAACTCAGTTTAGACCCCCAATAATTTACTAAAAATTAATTACACCAATTGGGTATGGAAAAGACAAAAATACCCCTTTATAATTCGGCTAACTTTCCTTATCTGGATAGCCCAACTTCGAACGAGCATATCTCCCTCATACGAGCTTGAAAAGTAGCAAACGCAGTGGCATTGGAAAGATAATTCAAAGACCTTTAGTTTAAATCTTATAGCACACCTAACTCATCTTATACTGAGTGTTATGGTTGTCTGAAGTTGACCCAAAACTCATACTTAACATAACTTAGCAAAATTTTAGATTTTTCATTCTTTCCAAAAATGGTTTCTTTCTAATTCTAGTTCTTTAAAATAGCGGGGTGTTGAATTTAGAAAGTGTATAGATTATCATCAGTTGAACAAGGTTACTGTCAAGAATAAGTATCCTCTTTTGAGAATTGATGATCTTTTCGATCAACTTCAGGGTGCCACTTGTTTTTCTAAGATAGACCTTAGATTTGTCCACCATCAGTTGAGAGTAAGGGAATGTGATATCCCTAAGACAAAATTCATGACCCGTTATGGTCATTATGAGTTTTTGGTCGTGTCGTTCGGTTTAACTAATGCTCCTACAGTGTTCATGGACCTTATGAATAGAGTACTCAAGCCTTATTTAGATATGTTTGTTATTTTATTCATTGATGACATTCTAATCTTTTCGAGAAATGAGGAAGATCGTGCTAGCTATCTCATAATAGATCTCCAAACTCTCAAGGACATATAATTATATGTCAAATTCTCTAAGTGTGAGTTCTGGCTTGAGTCTATGGCATTCTTAGGTCACATTGCTTTCAGTGATGGAATTAGGATTGATACTCAGAAAATAGAGGCATTGCATAACTGGCTAGTCCTAGATCTCCAACTGATAATAGGAGTTTCTTGGGGTTAGCTGGATATTTTAGAAGGTTTGTTAAGGGATTCTCATCTATTTCATCCCCATTGAATAAGTTGACTCAAAAAACAATGACGTTTCAATGGTCTGAAGCTTGTAAGAAAAGATTTCAGGAATTGAAAACTAGGTTGACTACTTCCCCAGTATTGACCTTACCAGAAGGTACGCAAGGTTTTGTTGTGTATTGTGATGCGTCCAAAGTTGGATTGGGTTGAGTGTTTATGCAGAATGGTAAAGTTATTGCTTATGCCTCCAAACAGTTGAAAGTGCATGAGAAGAATTACCCAACCCATGATCTAGAGTTGGCTAGTGTAGTGTTTGCTTTAAAAATTTGGTGTCATTATTTTTATGGTGTTCATGTGTATGTGTTCACCAATAAAAAGAGTCTTCAGTATGTGTTTAGTCAGAAAGATCTTAATTTCAGACAAAGGAGGTGGTTAGAATTATGTCAGGTTTATGCCATGAGTATTCTATATCACCCAAGTAAGGCTAATATGGTTACTGATGCTTTAAGTAGGTTGTCTATGAGAAGTACCACCCATGTTGAGGAAGAAAAGAGAGAGTTAGTGAAAGATGTGTATAGACATGCATAATTAGGAGTTCGACTAATAGATTCCATGAAGGAGGAGTAGTGGTGATGAATGGGGCTGAATCATCATTAGTGTCAGAAGTGAAGAGAAACAAGACTAAGATCTTATTTTTCTTGAATTGAAGGCAAATGTTTATAAGCAAAAAGTAATGACTTTTGAACAAGGGGGAGATGGTATATTGAGGTATCAAGGTAGGTTGTGTGTACAAAGGGTGGATGATCTCCAAGAGAGGATCATGGAGGAAGCTCATAGCTCCAGATATTCTATCCATTTGGGTTCCATAAAGATGTATCGTGACTTGAGAGAAGTACATTGGTGGAATAGTATGAAGAAGGTATTGCTGAGTTCGTTGCTGAATGTCCAAATTGCCAACAAGTTAAGGTAGAAAACCAAAGGCCCAGTGGTGTGCCTCAGGATATAGAGATTATGGAATTGAAGTAGAGGTGATCAATATATATTTTATTACTGGTTTACCACGGTATCGCAGGAAACATGATTCCATTTGGGCGATTGTTGATTGAATGACCAAATCAGCCCACTTTTTGCCGGTAATAACTACTCATTCAACAAAGAATTATGCCAAGTTATTTATTCAAGAGGTAGTAAGACTTCATGGAGTTCTAGTTTCGATTATTTCTAATAGAGGTGTAGAATTTTGGAAGTCTTTCCAGAAAGGTTTGGGTTCGAAGGTGAACTTGAGTACTGCTTTTCATCCTCAGATATATGGTCAAGCAGAGCGCACTATTTAAACTTTAGAAGATATGTTGAGGGCTTGTGTGATTGATTTTGAAGGTAATTGGGATGATCACCTACATCTCATTGAGTTTTCTTATAACAATAGTTATCATTCTAGCATCTAGATGGCTCTTTATGAAGCTCTTTAAGGGAGAAGATGCAGATCTCCTATTGAGTGATTTGAAGTTGGTGAAGCTGGGTTGATAGGACTAGACTTAGTTAATCAACCTATGAAGAAAGTGAAAGTTAGTCAAGAAAGGTTGAGAACAACCCAGAGTCATAAGAAATCCTATACAAATGTTAGGAGAAGAGACTTAGAGTTTGAAGTAGATGATTGAGGGTGTACTTGAAGGTTTCACCCATAAAGGGTGTTATGAGATTTTCTAAGAAGGGGAAACTTAGTCCCAAGTATACTGATCTTTACAGAATATCCAAGAGGATTGGTAATGTAGCTTATGAGTTGGAGCTACCACAAGAGTTAGCAGCAGTTTATGCAGTGTTTCACATTTCTATGTTGAAAAAGTGTATGTGCGACCCTTCACTAATTATTCCACCTGAAGATATTGGTATTAAGGATAGCTTTTCCTATGAGGAGATTCATGTTTAGATTCTAGACTGCCAGGTTTGCAAATTGATAACCAAGGAGGTACCATCAGTCATGGTCTTATGAAGAAATCAATTTTTTTGAGGAAGCTACATGGGAAGCCGAGGAAGACATGAAGAATAGATATGCACATCTCTTTGAGTCCGGAGACATTCCAGATCAAGGTACTAATTCTCTTCTTAGTACTCTTTAATTGATATACTGAATGTGTTAGATTTGTTTGTTGGGTATTTGTGTTGAACGTTAGATGTTACACCCTTAGCATACTAATAGTAATCTCATTCGAGGACGAATGTTCCCAAGTGGGAGATATTGTAACACCTTGCTATTTGAAAGAGCTAGAATTAGACAGAACAATTTTTGGAAAGAATAAAAATCTAAAATTTGGCAAAGTTATGTTAAGTATGAATTTTGGGTCAACTTCAAATGACCATAACTTTCAGTACATGTTGATTTAGGTGTGCAATTAGATATCAAATGAACAGTCTTGGAATCCTCTTTCCAATGCCACCAAGTTTGATAATTTTCAAGCTTGTTTGAAGGAGATATGCTCATTTGAAGATGGGCTGTCTAGATATGGAAAGATATTCGGGTTTAAGAAGGGTATTTTGATCTTTTCCTCACCCAAATAAGTTATTTCGTTTTTAGTAATTAATTAAGTGTCTAATCTAAATTGGTTCATTTTACACACTCAAAATTACGATAGGGCTTTGTGAGAAGAGAAAAAAGGAGAAAAGAGGAGACAAGGGCAAGATTTCATTGCGTTATTGAGATTTTCATTGCAGATTTTGCCCAGGGTTGATCCCTAAGAGGTATGTGAGTTTACATAGCATTAGTTTCATTCACCCACATGCCAAACATGTTTATTTCAGCGTAATTTCATTCTAGATAGTTGAAAGTTTGATGATCTTGAATTGTGATTTTGAAATTGGCTTTCATTCGTAAGTTAGGATGGGATTGTTGAGTTCTTGAGGAAAGTATGTCGATTTTAAGTCGTTTATGAGTAGATTCTTGTGTACATGTGCTGGGTATCAGAATCTAAAGAGAAATTGAGAAAAAGAATCGAATCGAGATAAATTGGGGGTTAGAAAATGAGGAAGAAAAAATTGGATAGAAAATAAGTACTAGGTCTACGTCATGGACCTATTCCTTCAGAGTGCAATTTTCCTCTCCAGATCATGGAGAGATCGCGGACCCCACTGCCTCAAAATTTGTTTTGTGACCAAATTTTAAAATGCATCTTTGCATCGCAGACTTGATCCCAGACAATGTTTTTTGACCATTTCTCAAGATTTACTATCTAAAGACACTCTTAATCATCATGATATCCTTCCTATCACAAATCATAAACTTGAATCCATAAATTCAAATTCAAGAAAAGATAAGAGCCAAGTCTAGAGAGTTCTTAGAGTGTTTTTCAAAAGTCTTTTACAAATGTTTTAAAATAGTTTTAAGACTTGAGCATTGAGTTGAGTAAGAGTAGAAGTGAAGTTCATTTTCTTCAAAATATTATATGTGAACTGAGTATTCCCATAGAGTAAATGTTTTCACATTTAAACAAGAGAGGAAACACCGATTTCCAAGAAAGCCTTTGAGCTAGTTTTTTAGTAATTATCTCAAACCACATGAAGAGTTATGTTTCTAAACATATGAGCTAGTTACATTTTTGGAGTAGTATTAAGCACCGATATAGAAACAAGTTTACTTCAGATAATTCAAGGTCTCCATAAACTGTGTAGCTAACATGGGTAGAAAAGGGTCATACTTTTAGATGATTTCTTAGTAATTTTAGCATAGACTAGTGGATCCACTTAGTAGTTAGGTTCTATACCCCCGACAAGGTACAGGACGGCCCTCGCAGCATGAGGCAAAATGTTGTATCTTAACATAGCTCATAGTGATGGTTGTTGGTTCATGAAACTCTCACAGAGATATTTTGTATTCTTATATACAAAGAATTTTCGGTATTTTCACATAAAAATTAAGTTATTGTTGTATTTTTCAATACACAGAGTTGTTATCCACATGTTTTAAAGCTTTTCTTTATATTGCATTTATATTACTACTATATATTGAAATGAGTTGAGTTGAGTAGAGACCAAGTAAGTTCTTTTAGTTCCCATTCAAGCTTATGTCTTTTTTTATAAATCACATCGCATGCATGTACTGATGCCATTTGGCCTGTATCTTTTCATGATGCAGATACAGGTAACGAGGATCAACATCTACTACTTCGTTGATCTAGTTGAGTTTCAGAGTTGTCAGTGAGACTCCTTGCTTTCGGAGGATCCCATTTGTTATTGTTTTATTAGACTAGTTCATTAGGATGTCGTGGGTCTTGTCCCGACGTTCATCTCAGTTATTAGAGGCTTCATAGATAGTTAGTTATTGTTAGTTACTGAGTTTTTCTATTTTCAGTATTGATAATGAGACTTGAGTTGCGATATTGGTTAGTTGAATGTTTCTTTTAAGGCATTCTAAGTTTATTTCATGAGTTTATCTTTTGAGACCGCTTCTTATTATTTAAGTCTTTCGCTAAGAGTTAAGCCAAGCCAAGCCAAGGGTTTGCTTGTGGCCAACAATGGTTCTCGAGTGCAAGTCCCGCCCAGTGTGTAGGCTCGGGGTGTGACAACATCAAGCCAACAAGGTTTCCCAGCACAATTGGTTAGGGGTCAGGAACCAAATAATTTCCATCTAAAAGTTTGATGTGTGCACATATGATTTTATTGCTCCATCACACACAAAGATGGATCCTCAAGTGAGGTTGGGGGTAAATTTTAGATTTTCTAACATTAGGGGGTGATATAATTAGCAGCTGAAAATTATGTGGGGGTAAATTATATAGATCTTTGTTAAAAAAAATATGAACTTGAAGTTCAAGATATAATTAATTTGAAAATGTTGTAAATAATTTGCCAAATGTATTTGCTGACCCAATATTTGAATTAAGCCACAAATGCTCTAATAAATCGTCCTTGAAGGAAAAGGTCAATGGTACATTAAAAGCATGATAGACCAAACGATTCCAAATGTAAAACTCCTAGAGTAAGGATAGGAGTAAATTATCGAAATGATCATGATAATGAGGCAAGTGCTTTAAAAAAGCACCATGACTTAACATTTCATGAAACCTTGGCAAAGGTTTAGGTGCCTAAAATTATGAAAAAAAGAGATCTCAATAAGTTATGTCACATTGGAGTCGATATCAAAATGACTGTTGATGGTATCTTTGATATGAAGTAGCACTCAATGTAATAAATGGTTACGAGGATCTTAAATTCGAATATCTCATATAGTATGGGGAGATAAATGATTTGCCAAATAAAATACACTATTCAAGTGTATTTTTTTCACTTAGAAAAGTGATGTTTTTGATATTATAGTTCATAGATCAAAATATAATGTTAGTGTGGTACAAATGAATCATTGTGGGAAAGTATAACTATAAGATATAAAGTGTAGTTTGTGCCTCGGGGCATAAATTGTTTTTGCAAAAATCCTACATTATTAAATGGAGATATATTTTCCAGTGGTGGATGAAATAAGACTTCTTTCAGTCTGAAAATAGATTAAATACTTGAATATGTATAATGAATGATTATTATGCCTAACTAGACGATGAAGGTTATATGAAAGTCCTTGAAGGATTTAAAAGGTCTTAAAGCAATTCCATTGAGTACCCAATGGTTTTGAGACTTCTTAACACAAAGAAAGAATCTTTTTGATCTCATGAAAATGATTCAAAATGTCATGTATTAGTGCAATTGGTGCACTTAGAGATTGCTAGTTATACAAATGCTAGAAGATTAATTATTTGATATACATAAAGAAAATTATGTGAAATGATTGTCATATTATCATTCACGTTATGACAAGAAACTAACAAAACAAGTGACTCAATATATAGAAGATGTGTGATTTTCCTTGCGAAGAAAAGATGACCTTCAATAAAATTGAAATGATCAATCTCCGAGTCAAAAATGATTCTATTATGTAGATACCAAATATTTATTTAATCCACATAAAGCTCGATCACAAATGGACTATTTATTTACATATGGAGGCACAACAATATATCGACATTCAAAGAATTAAACATTAGTAACCACTTCTTCAAATCATGCAGAAATAATATTAATCTATATAGTAAGTTGGGAGTGTGTTTGGTAGGAATCATGATCTATAATATTCTGAAAATATGTGTTTTTTTAAAAGGATATTCCAGCCACCATATACGAAAATAATATACAGCTCACTTAAAGGGAGGATACATTTAAAGGAGATCAAACAAAGCATATTTCTCCTATCTAATTCTCCTATCAAAGTTATTACCTGTAAAACTGGTAAAAGAATTTGTAGGAGTTTGGTAATCCCTAAAACTGAGTTTGGTAAACAAAAGGTAAACATTACTCCTACATTCCTCAAGCATGATTGGATTTCGTGCTTATTTGGATTTTTTCCACATATGTAGCCATCTAGTGTTGCTTCACATTGAATGTAAGTATACCCAATTCCAAACTGATAAGCTTACACTAGAGAATAAAACAACACTCTTGGCAAAAACAAGGCTAACCGCAAAAGATATCACAAAGCATGGTCTCCGGTAAAGGTAACACTACTCCTCCATTCCTTAGGTATGATTGGATTTCGTGCTAATTTGAATGCTATTTTTATTGTTCTTCCTCTTCCTCTTATAGCAACTTTCTTCTCTTCCAGATGAAGAGGCTAATAACTACAAGGGAGTTGAATTTACTAGAGAAGGTGGTGGTGGTATGCCTGCCCTTCCTGTTCGTGATCCACTTCCACCAGCTTGTGGGCCAGAATTAGCACCAAATGGAAGAGCTATGATATTTATGTTGAGGCCTTGTGAAACACTACCTTAAAAAAGAGGTAGTATGTATAAAATAAGTTGGTTGATGTTATTATCGCTTCCCACAACTTCCCAAGCCACCAAACCTCAAACCTGGAAACTTTGAGAACTGCAACCTCAAGTAGATAGAATCATGGTATTGTTCATCCCTTAACCTAGAAATTTTTTTGTATTATTCATTTTGTAACACGATTCTACCTACTTGAGGTTGCAATTCTCAAAGTTTCCTTGTCCGAGGTTTGGATGCTCAGAATGTTGTGGGAAGCGATAAATAACATCCACCAACTTCTTATTTACATACCACCTTAGTTTTTTAAGGTAGTGTTTCATGAGGCCTCGTCATAAATACCATAAATCTTCCATTTGGTGCTATCTCTTGCCCACGAGCTGATGGAAGTGGATCACGAACAGGAAGGGAAGGTATACCACCACCACCTTCTCTAGCAAATCCAACTCCCTTGAAGTTATTAGCTTCTTTGTCTGGAAGAGATGAAAGTTTCTACAAGAGGAAGAGGAAGAACAATAAAAGCAAAATTCAAATTAGCACAAAATCTAAGACTACCTAAGGAATGCAGGAGCAGTGTTAGCCTTTTCTGGTGGCCATGCTTTTGGGTTAGCCTTTTCTAGAGGCCATGCTTTTGGATACCTCTTTCAGTGATCCTGGTTTTACCGAGACTATTGTGGTATCCTTTGATGTAAACTTATCAGTTTGGACTATGATGGGTACAATTATATTCGATGTGAAGCAACACTAGATGGCTACATATGCGGACATGTTTCCCATATAAAATTAACAAATTTAATATACCATGCAATCATTAACCAACAGTAAACAAAATGATCCACGATAAAATGCACTAAATCAAAGTCTAATAAGATTCTGAATAAAATAGAGCAAAAACTGAAAAATAGTGAGGAAATTAACAGAATTGAAACAATATACACATTTTTTGAGAATAATATATGCTAGTATAATAATAATAAAATTTTAAAACTAGACAAAGTAATAAGGCAAAATCAAATAATAGCATTGGCACATATTTGGTAGAAAACTTAAGCACACAATTAACTAAAAAGAATCATAGTAGTTCAAAATACCAAAAAAAAATTACTAAGTCAGTGGTGAATGACAAAATAATTAATGGAAAAAGGAATTGTGCAAAACCAACCTACTAACAACAGTAATTAGTCGTACGACAACACAACAAGAATGAAATAACATCTGAAATAAAATGAGTAAAATCAAGGTACCCAACCTTTATGGATTTTATTGGAGAAACACCAGTCTGAAGTGCAAACTTCGCTGCAAAAATAATATAAAAAAAGGTAAAATAGAGATACAAGAGTCACCAATGAAGAGGAAACTAGGCAGTGAGCCAGATATGGTTCACCGATGGTTTTTGCGGTGGGGTCTAGTTGCTGAGTGTGACGTTGTTGGTTTTTTATATAACAAAGCTACGCTACAACTTTGATCTTGTCAGACTGCCTACAAAATAAATAAAAGACACGAAAATGGGGAAAGAGGAAGGGAGACCATGGTGGCGTGGGTCTATTTCTTATGGATTTATTAGGGTTTTGGCTGGCTTTGGTTGGGGTTTTGTGACAGAATTGAGGTGGTTTCAAGTTCGCTGTTCTCCGACGTCGTTACTTAGTCGGAGAAGACAAATAGAGTTTGAGTTTTGGTGGTTACCGAGGTTATTTAGGGATAGATGGGTGTGGGTTTTTTCTAGAGAAAGAGAGAAAAGGGAGGAATAGTTTTTACATGGTGGTGGATTCTTAGTAGAAGCTTGTCGAAAACTACGAAAATGGAGGTGGTTTGGCTGGTGTTTCAGGTGTTGTTTTGCTGGAGGATTTAAAGCTTGGTGGTGGTGGTGGCTGAGAGGGACAAAAAGGAAGAGAAAGCTTTTAGGGTTTTTTTCAATTTTTGAAACTTTACACCACAAATGAAAATTATTTTACCACCACTATTTTAATGGCTAAGCAAGACTTATATAGAAAACAAACAACTTTTATATAATATTATGGGCTAAAACCATGGGCTCAAGACCATGGCCAAAAATCGTTGGTTAATAAAATAGGTGCGTATCAATATATTAGGCTCTGGAACGTGTGTTGCACATTTTATCCTTGTTAATGAGTAGTATGTTGCATCTTTATTAACTATCAAAATATGTGGCCAACAATTTTCTATCCAATTTTATTTTGTTATTTTAAACTTCATCAAATGTTTTTTTTTATTTTTAACTTACTTGTGATCAGATTATGTTTCTTTTATCTAAAAGAATGTATTAGAACTGCAAATGTCAAACTTTGAGAAAAGAGGTTGAAAAAAATATAAAGAGGTTTAGATAAGTGTTTTTCAAAAAAAGTATTTTTGATGCACGTGCAGTGCACGCGAATATCAAATCAAATATTATAAAATTTAAGAATTAAGTAAACAATTATAAAATGAATCATAAAGTATAAGTTCCTATGAATAGTGGATGTAAACTTTCTTATGTTTACTACTAGAAGCTAGTTACTCTTAAAATCTCTCCATTACACCTCTTAAATATAGTTTATCCTCCATCCCTCATAGTGTATTACTTAGTTATTATTGTATTTTTGGAGTTCTTACTTTTAATACAATATAATATAAATATTGATATAAAATACAGAAGATATACTAAATTGAATGTTTTCGTTAGAGTATTATATTAATCTAACATTCATGTTAGGGAGTGTTCAAATTCATTGAACTTTGAGATTGTCAACATTTGTAAATCAAACTTGAGTTTTGAAGAAGAGAAGAATAGAAATATTAAAAAAGTTATACTTTAAAAATGAGAGGAAGCACCTCCATTAACAAGGGGTAGTATGAGCATGTACATATTGTTTCTTATCATAAAAGTGACAACTCTTTGGAAATGTCCCAACTCATTGAAAAAGTCACAACTATTTAGAAAATTCATTATTATTCAATGTGAAATGATGTCTTCTTTTCATATAATATATTATAGTACGAATAAATATAATATAAAATGTAGAAGATATAGTAAATTGGGTGTTTTAAGAAGAAGAACAATGAAAAACTTTTAATAATTGTAGTCTAATAATTTGAGAAAAAAAGTCACAACACTTTAGAAAAGTCACAACCCATCAAAAAGTCACAACTCATCGGGAAAGTCCTTACTCTTTGTCACTGGTTGTCAAGAAATAACTCTTACATTCAATAATTTTAACCATGACAATAATAATAATTTTCTACTTAAAGGAGATGGTCTCCATAAGAATGGTGTTATGAAATTTGTGGCAGTACACACAAATAATTGAGAATTCCAGAAGGGCTAACTTGTTACGATCTAGAGGAATGAAATTGTCTATAATATTGGGTTGTAAGAAGTCTCAAAAGAAACTTTTAAGTTTTGGAGGAATTGATTTTTGTTTTAATTATATTGAGACTATAAATTATAGAAAGATTTACGATCTTCAGATTACTACAACCGAAATGGGTTATAAATATTTACGTATGAGACTACCCACATTTTCCTCTTGTTCGTTGTATATAAACATGGCATAATAATGGAATCACATGAAAAAAAGTTTACTAGAATAAATATCAGTTGGCATAACCGGTTGGTTATTTCGGTTCAAATGTGATGCAAAATAATTTGAGAATTCATGTGACGATATGTTGAAGAAATAAAAAAAAATCTTCAAGAACTTTCTTGTGTTGCTTGTTCTTGTGATAAAATAATCATTGTGACAGCTTTGGTTGGATTGTATTCCCTAAAAGTTTTTAGAAAATATGAAAAGGTGAATATGGGCCCGTTCACCTACCACGTGGACCTCTTACTATTATGATTTAATAGATGCATCTATGGTATGGTTACATGTGCATTTGTATCAACTTACAAATTTGTTTTCATAAGGTTGTTTGCTCGAATTGTTAAATTAAGAGCACAATTCCTAACTATAAAATTAAGTTGATAATGTTGGTTGGTTTAGAAAAAATTGTATACCTCCAAATATAGCTAGACCATTAGTTATGAGAACAAATCTCCCAAATGAAATTTTGTATGAGATGAGTTTATTTAACATGTAAGATCAAGCCAACAAGGTTCTCCCTTCACAATTTGTTCAGGGTCAAAAACCAAATAATTTCCATCTAAAAGTTTTATGTGTGCACATATGATTTTATTGCTCCATCATGAACAAAGATGGATCCTCAAGTGAGGTTGGGGGTAAATGTTATATTTTCTAACATTAGGGGGAGATATGATTAGCAGCTCAAAATTATGTGTGGGATAAATTATCTAGATCCTCGTTAAAAAAATATGAACTTGAAGTTCAAGAGATAATTCATTTGTAACTGTTGTAAATAATTTTCCAGATGTATTTGCTGACCCAATATTTTAATTAAGCCGCAAATGCTCTAATAATTAGTCCTTGAAGTACAAAGTCTATGGTACATTTAAAGCGTGATAGACCAATTGATTCCAAATATAAAACTCCTTGAGTAAGGAGAGGAGAAAATTATAAAAATGATCATGATACTAAGGAAAGTGCTTTAAAAGAGCACTATGACATAACATTTCATAAAACTTTGGCGAAGATTCAGGAGCCCGAAAATGATGAAAAAAAGAGATCTCGATAAGTTATGTCGTATTGGAATCAATATCAAAATGATCGTCGATGCTATCTTTGATATGAGGATCTTTAATTCGAATCTGTCATATAGTATGGAGAGTGATGAGTCCAAGATTTGGACACATTTAGGGTTTTATTTACAATGATTTAGTGTCATCAAATGCTTATTTTATGCCAATAACTGATGTAAAACCCTTGATTCCAGGTATATGGATTGAGGAACAAAGCAAGGACACTAATTTGCTAAAAGGAACGAAGCGAACTGAAAGAATGAAGAAAAGTAAGCCTGGTGATCGCTAGGTCCAGTTTGTGAGTCACCGAATGGCTGCTTGATAGCCTAAAGTTCCAATGTGCCAAGCCCTGAAGAAAAGAACCAAGTGTTGAGAAAAAGGAGTAGTCGGCGGATCATCGAGTGGTTCCGCGATGCAGTGTTGATGCCCAAAGTTACAGACCTTGAGGATGCTGAAGGCCAAGGCAGAAGGGCGATGGAATTGACCAAAGGGTGGACCACCGAGTGGTTTGGCGAGCCCAACTTACTTCACCGAGTGATTTTTTGCTGCATATTTTTAGCGACTATAAATATATTTTTGACCATTTAGTTTAGGATCGGATATCATAATATTTTAGTATATTATTAACTTTTGATTGTAAGACAAGTTTTCTCTAGTTTTCCTTGGACTTGAAGAATTGAAGTTTTTCACTTTTGAGAAAATGAAAGTGGGTCTTTGAGATTCTTCGACTTGGAACATTGTAAAGACAAAATCAATCTTACCCAGTTGATGAAAACTCAATTTGGTAACGACTTTTCTCTTTTTATAATGTCTAGCTAAAACCCCAATTCTAGGGTTGTGATTATGTGATTATGGGTTGTAGTTTATGGGTATTGCTAATTGTTAGTTTAAATGCTATTTAGAAGTGAGTTCAATCATTAATTGTGGTTTAATTTAATAATTGTAGTTGCAAATGTAGTTCTACCCTTGTGTTTTTGGTTTGCGAGAGAGAGAGGTTTTAAAACTAAGATTCTTGATTGATGGTCTGTGGGTATTTGGTTGACATAAGTTCAGCTTAAGAGAGTGAATCCTAAATCCAATTCCATACATTTCTCTCGAGAGTGTGAATGGAGTAAGGTGTGGGTTGTTCTAATTTTGCATGCTTGTTGATGTTTGAGAGAAATCGACTTGATTCAAGGTAAATTATTCGAGAGAAAGTTTACTTCCTCTATAGTCTAGCTTACTCACTAATATCTAGCTATTTTCTAATAGTTGCAATTACCCATTTGTCTATATTAGCCTATAATCGAATCACATCTCAAGAACCTGTCTTATTATTGTTATTTCATATTGTTTACCATGTCACCCCCTAATTTGAATAATATCTTTATTCGATAATTTCTATTCATATGACTGATTTGACCATGTTCACACATTCTTATTGAATCTTAAACACATACCGCTCCCTGTGGGATTTGACCCCAACTCATTTAGTTGGATTTTATACTGACTAGCGATCGTTGACACTTAGAATTGGAAGACGTGTCCTTGAAGTGTTAATCAAAATGGTGCCGCTGTCGGGGAGTGATGTTGTTTTAGATTCCTTTGGTGAATTTGAATTTTATTCTTTTTAGTCATAGTTGAATCTACTTACTTTTAGTTTTGGTTTGTATGTTTCTGGCTTAGAACAGGAGAAAGGAGCATGTCTTGTAGCAATGGTAACCAAGTGGACCACCCTCCTTAAAAAATGACGAGTCTTAGGGATAACATCCTAAATTTCAGGCAACTGGAGGGTGAGTCAATCCATGAGTTGTGGTTGAGATTTAAGACAATATTGCTACACTACCCAACTCATGGAATCCTAGATGAGATGTTACTTGACTGCTTCTATAGAGGTCTTGGTCCTAAGAACAGAGGATTGGCTAACCAACTTTCTCCAGGTGGTCTAATATGACAGCCCTATGCAATAGCAGCCCAACTCCTTGATCACATGACTAACACCCACAAGGAGACAAAGAAAGACCATAATTTGGCCACACTGTTGACGTAGATGGATCTTTTGGCCAAAAGGATTATGGAATTTGAGGTACCGTACAAAAACAAAGATCAGTACATTCCCCCTCACAAGTGTAGAAAGCCCAAGAAGTACGAGGGTGGACAAGTAGAAGACATACTCTCACTCATTCTCCACAAAGTCGAAGAACATGACAGAGTGTTGAAAGAGATAAAAGAGAATGTCTCATGGTTGAATCAGATGAATGCTTTTCATTCCATATCTATTCAGCTACGGGAGACCCAAATGGGTCATGTGTTGTCTCGTCTCTCCCCAGGAATTAAGTTTGAGTGGGGACTTGCGTCGTGCCACACCGTTAACTAATACGCTTCTTGGGAGCCAACCCATGTTTTATTGCTTTCTTTTTTATCTTGAAATAATCATGTGTTTATTGTGCAGGTGAAAAAGTGGAATGTATTTGAAAAGTGGTGGTTGGCGAGGAAAATTTCTAAACAACGACTCGTCGATGAAGTCGGCGAGCCTGACTCGGACCACTGTTGTACTCAAGAAATTATTAAATTAGAGTCTGTAAAACTTGGCAGGCCCATGGACTAGTCGGAAAATCACCGAATGGGTCGGCGATCTCGACTTTGTCCGTCGTTTAGACCCCCATATTAACTGGAGGTCCTATAAAACTCAGCGAGGTATGTACCCACTCAGCGTGTCACTGAGTGGTTCAGCAAAGTAAATTAATGTCACCGAAAGGACGAGAACTGGACGATTTTTAAAAGGCCAAAAGTTTAAAAGTTAAAACTCTTTCACATTCCCTCACTTTTTAACGTCACAAGATCACACCCGCACTTTATATTACCTTTATTCCCACATTTTCTTTGCTTTTTGGTCGTTGATCCTGTGTTTGGAGTGGGATACTTTGCCGCCTAGAATTTCAATTCATATATTCCGCATCAAAGGTTGGTTTTCCAAACCCAAACTCAAAAATTAGCACTTAAACTCATTTGCAATTTTATTGATCTTATTGATGTGTGATGGGCCTCTTTGAAATCATGTCTCTGTGCTTGTGTGACTATTTTAATTTTAATATCTTGTCTAAATTGCCTAAGTTGTTGATTTCCAAAATTTGTGCCTTAAAATTGATTTAAATTGTTGGGTTGTGCTTATTTATGTTTGGGTCTAGTCGGGTGAATTTTGAGTAACCCATATTTGTGCTAAATGACGTGTTTTGCCTAATGATGGAGCGTTTGACATCATCCTTAAGGGCTTAAGTCATCTAATGGCCAATTTTTGCCAAATCGGGGAAAGTCTGAGTACCCCGGTAGCATGGGTCTTATGGGTCTAGATTAAATTGCATAAGTGTATGTTTTGATTTTGCTTTTGGGGGCTGCGGATTGATTTTGGTAGTTGGGGTTGAAAATGGCACATTGAGTTGTTTCGTGAGCTGGGTTGTGCTCGCCGAACCACTCGGCGATTCTCCGAATCCCCCTTTATCGCCTTTAATTTCATGCAATTGCTAAGTTTGGGTGCTATAATTTTTGGAGAGAATCTTGAGTTCATCGAGTGCACTCGGTGACTCGATGAATGTCTTCTTTGATCGCCCTTTCTGCAACCCAACCCCTAAAATACAATGTAACTTTCGGCGGGCTAGTCTGTGCTCGCCGAATGATATCGGCAATTCACTAAAAGGCCTTTCAAATCGCTGATAGTCCATTTCTCTGGAAGATTTTTGAGCCAATCCTTTCGGTGAGCCCGATCTATCTAGCCAAAGTGATTCAGCGAATCTGTCGGAACCTATTTTGAGTGATTTTTTAAAAATTATTTCTAAGTCTTGTTGATATATTTTGCAGATATTACTAGACCAAAGGTAGCAGGCCAGTACATGCCGCCCCGCAAGAGGGCAAAGGGTATCACAATCAATGACGATGTAGCCACATCCAAGGCAAAGGCAACCAAACTTCCTTCCATATGTGGGAAGGGCAAAGGGAAAGGCAAGGAATCGGCTCCTGCATCATCGGAAGTCAGCTCCGACAGTGACGAAATATATGCCACTCACCTCACCACTTTTGAGAGTGAGGATGATGAGCTGCTCATAACTCAGAGAGTTGAGCTGCGTTCCAAGAGGTTGAATGATCCGTTTAAGATCAGGACTCCCCAGGCCACTGCTACTCCTCCTCTCCCAGATCATGTTGTGGTTTCAGCACCACCTGCACATGATCCTCCTTCCCGGTCTATGAATAGACTGCAGACTGAGGGATTGAGGACCATCATCGAGGAGAAGAGGCTATCCACTAATGGAGTAATAGACAGACACCCGGTGTTTATTAGTTTCTTGAGGTCCCACAAGTTCAAAATATTCATTAGACCCCGTGGCCCTTACATTCAAAATTGGGTCTGGGAATTCTACACTGCCTACAGAGCCCTAGTGCAATAAAGGGAAAAAGCAGGCTGCCAAATTCAAGCCAATTGATTACGTTGTCAGGGGCAAGAAAGTGAAGTGTGACAGTGATGCTATCAATAAAATTCTGGAGTGTTCAAAATAAATTGAGGATGACTGTTAATACATGATCCAAACAAAAATATTGGAAAATATGAAAAAATGGTTGGCTCCTCTTATATTTGACGGTACTCCTAAATGGATCGAGGTTGCAGCACCTATTGAAAAGAAGGACCTCAATGTAGCAGAAAGGTACTAGGTTTGGCTTCATCAGCCGTTCAATATTACCATCCCAGAATGAATCTATCCTCTGCCACGCGAAAGCGGCTTGCCTTGGTTACATCATCGATAGGACAAATCTGAACTTGGGTATGATCATTGCACAGGAGATGGTCATGAGAACCAAGCAATGCTAAACCTCCCTTAATTTTCAAGTGTTGATCACTGAGTTGTGCAGACTAGCTCGGGTGCCTCAAGATAAGAAGAAGGATGTGGAAGTGATTCCCACATCTTCTATCAATATACGGGGCATTGAGGCAGAGTACTTGAAGGATGAGGTAGAGAAGAAGAAGGCAACTTAAGTGGACACCTCTCCGATTGTTTATACGGATGCACTACCTACAGAGGCAGCATTACCTACTCCGACCCCTGGGCCTTCAGGTATATCTAGTGTTGTTCCTTCTGTGACTTCTACTTCTTCTACAACTTCTATGCCTCCTAGATCTAGTGTTGCTGTTGCTATTGTCTCCTGACCTCCACTTACCCAGGCTACGATACTACGGATGGGGCAGCTAGCTCATTCTGCTGATAGGCGTGCCTCTAGGCTTGAGGCCACCACCCCCAGATGATTGAGAGGGCCCTCACTGCTACCGTGACACCTCTAAGTATGTACCTCTGAATGTGACTATTGATGTCCTTGTTGTAAAGATAGCAGTGTGTGAGCATGGCCAATGGGCCACTAAGGAGGTGACGCCTCTAAAGGCCGCTATTGCTGAGCTGAGGAAGGATGTGGACCTATACACAAATATGTCCATGACTTTTCGGACAGTGGAGATCTTCGACATGCTAGCTGATACAGATATGTCTCTGGCTACCACCGGAGATGAGGTTCGAGTTGAGGAGGTGGCTGCTGCTGAGTCCGAGGCTGAGACTAGTGAGGAGCAGCTTGGTGTTGATAAGGAGGCTTCTTATGAGTTCCTTAATTATGGAGATTGAGTAGGCCATGGTAGATTCAGCTATGCTGATCTCATTGGCAGACACACCCATGGCTAACCCTAGTGGAGTTAGCAGTGCTGAGGTTGTATCTGGCACTGATGCCCCGATAGATTGAGCTACTGCGTAGACATGACACTTCTTTACCTCCTTCTCTGTCTTGTTTTATTGATGTTTTAGTATTTTGTTACATTTGAGGACAACTGCTTTTCTTCATGGTGAGGTGAGGTTTTTCTATACCTACATCTTGTGATTATCATTTAGTATATATATTGGGTTTTTGTGCTGTAAATTATGTTTTGACGCTGTTTTGTGGATGTTTGAGCTTATGGCTCATTGTTTTAAATGTAAATGGTTTTTGGACCATTCTGAAAAATTTTGCCACGTATTTTTTGTGTTTAATTGTGGATGTTCTTGTTCAAATTTTAGTATCAGTTATGATCTATACCGATGACTTCAATAGTGCTCTTAATTGAATAAAAATGAATGTTGATGAGTCCACAAATTGGACTCATTTATGGCTATATTTTCATAGAATTAGTGTCCTCAAATGTATATTTTGTCTCAATATTTAATAAAAACCCTTAAGTTTCAGGTATTTGGAGTTTGAGGGAAAGCATGGACACTACTTAGCAAAAAGGAACAAAGACAGCTGAAAGAACGAAGAAATGAAGATCTGAGAATCGTCAAAAGTATTCGGTGAGTCGGCAAAGTTCTAATCCCGCCTTTTGTTCCAATGTGCTGAACCCTGGAGGAAAAGATCAAATCGGTGGAGAAATGGAGCAGTCGGCATGTCGCCAAGCAGTTCCGTGAAGCATTCCTATGTCGCCCAATGAACCAAAACAGGACAATGCTTAAGGATAGAGCAAGATGGTGATGAAGCCTACCAAAGGGCGGATCTTCGAGTTGATCATCGATCTTGACTAACTTCGCCTAGTGATCCTTCGCAACACATTTTCTAAAAATTATAAATACTAGTTGAAGTTTTGTGGCTTAGTATTAGAGTAGAAATTAATATTATCAGATTTTTATTAAGTTTTAGTATCAGACTTAGAATATTCTCCCTAAGTTTGCAGAGCATTTTGAAGAACTTGAAGATTCAAAGGGTTTCAACTCCAAGATTTTGGACTTGAGACATGTATTCTTCACTTTTGACTTGTTTTAAGACTTAATCTTGCATACCCATTGATGGAAACTGAGATTGGTATACATTTTTACCTCTTTTACATGTGTACCAAAAACCCCAATTCTTGGGATGTGATTTTGTGAATATGGGTGAGATTAATTGTTGGGTCTTGCTTGTTGATAGTTTATTTGTGTTTTAGATGTGCTTTTGTTTAGTAGTTGTGTTGGAACTTAATGAAATTGTAGTTGCAAATATGATTTCACCTTTGTGTTTTTGGCTTGCTCGAGAAAGAGGTCGTAAAACTAAGACTACTAAATTGATGGCCGGTGGGAGTGGGTCGACATGAGGTTCAGCTCGAAAGAGTGAACCCTAGTCCTTCTCCCACACACTCAGCTAGAGAGAGTGAGTGGGCTAAGGCAGAGGTTGTTCTTCAAGAGGCAAGTGGGTGTCCGAGAGGAACCCATTTGATTCGGGGTAAGTTACTCGAGAGAGAATTTACCCCCACTATAGTCTAGCCTAGTCACAAATATTCAACAGATTTTCTATCAAAAGCATATATCCAATAGTCTAGTCTAACCTGTATTCCTTCCATATCCCAAGAAAGTCAAGAAACCTTCCTTAACCGATGGTGTTGAGAAAAATGGAACTCCTCCATAAAAAAAAGAGAGAAAGAAAAAGAAAAAGAATGAAAAAGAAAGTTGTGGAATAAAGTACAAAGGAAATTGGGTTCCCAAGCAATCCATGGAAAGGGAATAATAACATGACTTATGAGCATTGAAGAGAATGATGAAGGAAAATGAAAGGAAATGTTGTGAGCACCACATTTCATGAGGATGAAAATCACTGAGCCTAAATGACCATACCTTTGCACTCAGCCCCATTACAAGCCTTAAAAAGACCTTTTAGATCTTGAGTGAGCCGATACAAATATTGATCGGAAAATATGGCCAAACCAATGGGTGAAAACATGCATTGTGTTCTTTCTTATGAGAGTGAGCACTGCATTTGATTCTGAAACATTAAATGATTAAACCTTTGTGTGTGAATAAGGAATCATTCCTTGTATGAGGGCATTTTAACACTTTGGTTGAGCTTGAACTTGCATTTGAAGCAAGTATTGTGAGCATGAGATTCTTTGATATTGGTGAGTCACAACTTGAATCTTTGAGTGCATATTTGATCTTTGCATAAGTAACTTGAGTCTTGTTGTCTGCATTCATGATTGAATCTTGTGTAGCTCTGTTCGAGACCTCCTTTTTGAACGGCTGAGCTTGAGCTTACTTGAGGACAAGCAAAAGTTTAAGTTGGGGGTGTTGATGAGCCCACAAATTGGACTCATCTAGGGCTATATTTTGATAGAATTAGTGTCCTCAAATGCATATTTTGTCTAAATATTTGATGAAAACACTTAATTTTCAGGTATTTGGAGTTTGAGGGAAAGCATGAACACTACTTAGTAAAAAGGAACAAAGGCAACTGAAAGAACGAAGAAATGAAGATCTGAGAATCACCGAACCCATTCAGCGAGTCGCCAAAAGGTCTTACCTCGCCTTTTGTTCCAGTTTCCAAAGCCATGAAGGAAAAGATCAAATCAACGATGAAATGGAGCAGTTAGCATGTCACCGAGCAGTTCCGCGAAGCAGTACTATGTCGCCCAATGATCCAAAACATGATGATGCAGAAGGACAAAGCAAGACAATGATGAAACCTACCAAAGCGCGGATCGCCGTGTTGATCGGCGATCTCGACTAACTTCGCCGAATGATCCTTCGCAGCACATTTTTTGAAAAACTATAAATACTAGCTGAAGTTTTGTGGCTTAGTATCAGAGTAGAAATTATTATTATCAGATTTTTATTATTAAGTTTTAATATCAGACTTAGAATATTCTCTCTAAGCTTGGAGAGGGTTTTGAAGAACTTCAAGATTCAAAGGGTTTCAACTCCAAGATTTTGGACTTGGGCCTTGTGGTTTATTCACTTTTGACTTGTTTTAATACTTAATCTTGCATACCCATTGATGGAAACTGATATTGGTATACGTTTTTACCTCTTTTACATGTGTAGCTAAAACCCCAATTCTTGGGGTGTGATTTTGTGAATATGGGTTAGATTAATTGTTGAGTCTTGCTTGCTGATAGTTTATCTGTTGTTTAGATGTGCTTTCATTTAGTAGTTGTGTTGGAACTTAAAGAAATTATAGTTGCAAATACGATTTCACCTTTGTGTTTTCGTCTTGCGAGAGAGAGAGATCGTAAAACTAAGAGTACTAAACTGATGGCCAGTTGGAGTGGGTCTACATGAGGTTCAACTTAAGAGAGTGAAACCTAGTCCTTCTCCCACACACTCAGCTCGAGAGAGTGAGTGGGCTAAGGCAGAGGTTGTTCTTCATGCGGCAAGTGGGTGTCCGAGAGAAACCCATTTGATTCGGGGTAAGTTGTTCGAGAGAGAATTTAGCCCCACTATAGTCTAGCCTAGTCACAAATATTCAACAGATTTGCTATCAAAAGCATGAACCCAATAGTCTATTTTAACCCATATTCCTATCACATCCTAAGGATCTCGTCTCCGCATCCGTATCTCTCTTTATTTTTGCTAATTTTGCTCTTTACTTGCTTATAAACCCCTATTGGTAATTGACACTCGTGTCAAACCCTTTATGGTGTCATGTCTACATTCAATAAATTCTTTAGCAACTGTTAGCTTAAGCATTTTCGCACCTAACCACTAATTTTTAGGAACCACTTCCTTGGGACTCGACCCCAACCCTTGGTTGGGTTACTTTACTATTGTACGATCATAGACACTTGCATTGGAAATTGTGTCTTGTTTACGCAAACATCAAATATGCAGCTACGTTGAGGCCAAATAAATTTGCATAGACAATATGTGAACTTTTTACATCTCGTTGTAACTAACCAGTTATCGAATGAGTCTCTTATGATGAACATTGTACACTAGTGAAAGTGTGGAGTCTTGTTTGATATTGGTGCTAATGCCTTGTGTGATAAACTTACCATGAACCTTGTGTGATGTCACCTAGAATTGTCCCTGTTGGTATGGTTGACTAAGTGATGCAAACTCTTGAAATTTTCTTAGGCAATAATTTTGAAGAGTGAAACAATTTGACATTATACCTCTTTTGTGGCCTACCTTGTGAGTGTGTGATCTTTTCTTGAAACACTTTTGAGCCTTACCCTTTTCTTGGAAGAAACATGATGAAATTGTAACCCCTGTTTATCCATTCACCCAATCCTCATGAAGTGTGGTTTGTTTGAATAGCCAACTTAGGCCAAAAGCCTATGTTGGGGGTGTGCTGAAAAGAGAAGGTAAATCAAGAAGTGCAAAGAAGTCCCCCTTGATCCATGGTTTTGAAAAATATGGAACCCCTCCATACAAAAAAAGGAAAGATAAAATAAGAATGAAAAAGAAAAAGAACGAAAAAGTTGAGAAATAAAATTGTGAAAGTTGCAAAAGAAATGGGGTGTCCAGTATTCCATGAGAAATGAATAATGGGGTGAATTTTGAGCATGAGTGTAAATGTTGAAGAAAGGGAAAGAAAGAGATGTTCAGATTACATTTCATGAGGATAGCAACCACTAAGCCTAAATGACCATACCTTTACACTCAGCCCCATTACTAGTCTTGAAAAGACCTTTTTGATCTTGAGTGAGCTGAAACGAATGTTGGCTGGAAAATAAAGGCAAACCTATGGGTGAAGTCATGCATGTGTTCATCCTTGTGAGTGTGAGACTTGTATGTGATTTCGAAGCTTTAAATTGTTGAAGAATAGTGTGTGAATATGAAATCATTCTTTGTGTGAGGGCATTTGAGTACCTTTGTTGAGCATGAACTTGTATTTGAAGCAAGTATTGTGAACTTGAGAATCTTTGGTAATGGTGAGTCATAACTTGAACCTTTGAGTGCACAATTTATCCTTGCATGAGTAAGTTGAGTCTTGTTGTGTGCATTCATGATTGAGTCTTTTGTAGCACTGTTTAAGACATCTTTTTTGAACTGCTGAACTTGAGTTTTACTTGAGGACAAACAAAAGTTTAAGTTCGGGTTGTTGATGAGTCCAAGATTTGGACTCATTTAGGGCTTTATTTACAATGATTTAGTGTCCTCAAATGCTTATTTTGTTCCAATAACTGATGTAAAACCCTTGATTTCCAGGTATATGGATTGAGGAACAATGCATGGACACTAATTTGCAAAAAGGAACGAAGCGAGCTGAAAGAATGAAGAAAAGCAAGCCTTGTGATCGTCAAGTTCACTTGGCGAGTCGCCGAATGGCTGCTTGACCGCCTAAAGTTCCAGTGTGCCAAGCCCTGAAGGAAAGAACCAAGTGGCGAGAGAAAAGAGCAGTTGGTGAATCGTCTAGTGGTTTCGCGATGCATTATTGGATCGCCTAAAGTTACAAACCTTGAGGATGCTGAAGGCCAAGGTAGAAGGGCGATAGAATTGACCAAAGGGTGGATCACCAAGTGGTTCAGCGAGCCCGACTTACTTGCCCGAGTGACTCTTCGCAGCACATTTTTTGCCACTATAAATACATTTTTGAACATTTAGGTTAGGATCGGATATCATAATATTTTAGTCTATTATTAAGTTTTCAACTGTTAGACAAGATTTCTCTAATTTTCCTTAGCTTTGAAGAATTGAAGTTTTTCACTTTTGAGAAATTGTAAGTGGGTCTTTTAGATTCTTCGACTGTAAAGACTAAATCAATCTTATCTAGTTGATGGAAACTCAATTTGGTAACAATTTTTATCTTTTTATAATGTCTAGCTAAAACCCCAATTCTGGGGGTGTGATTATGTGATTATGGACTGATTTAGTTTATGGGTATTGCTAATTGCTAGTTTAAATTCTATTTAGATGTGAGTTCAATCATTAATTGTGGTTTAATTTAAGAATTGTAGTTGCAAATTCAGTCCTACCTTTGTGTTTTTGACTTACTCGAGAGAGAGGTTTTAAAACTAAGATTCTTGATTGATTGTCTTTGAGTATTGGGTTGACATGGGTTCAACTCGAGAGAGTGAATCCTTAACCTAATTCCCCACATTCAGCTCGAGAGTGTGAATGGACTAAGGTGTGGGTGTTCTTATTTTGCATGCTTGTTGATGTTTGAGAGAAATCAACTTGATTCGGGGTAAATTGTTCGAGCGAAAGTTTACCTCCTCTATAGTGTAGCTTACTCAGTCATAGCTATTTTCTAATAGTTGCAATTTTTCATTTGTCTATATTAGCCTATAATCGAATGACATCCCAAGAACCCATCTCATTATTGTTATTTCATATTGTTTACCGCTGTTTGCAATTGATAATTTCAAACCAAAACCCTTGATTTGACATTAGTGTCACCCCATGATTTAAATAATGTCTTTATTTGATAATTTATATTCCTATGACAGATTTGACCATGCTCCCACTTTCCTATTGAATCTTAAACACATACCGCTCCCTCTGGGATTCGACCCCAACTCCATTAGTTGCGTTTTATATTGAATAGCAATCCATGAAACTTAGAATTGGACGAAGTGTGCTTGTAACGTTAATCAGAGAGATAAATGATTGGCCAAATAAAATGCACTATTCAAGTATATTTTGTTTCACTTAGAAAAGTGATGTTTTTGATCTTATAGTTCATAGATCAAAATAAAATGTTAGTGTGGTACAAATGACTCATTGTGCGAAAATATGACCGTAAGATATAAAGTGTGATTTCTACCTCGTGGCATAGAAGATTTTTGCTAAAATCATGACATTATTAAATGGAGATATATTCTCCAGTGGTGGATGCAATAAGACTTGTTTCAATCTGGCAGTAGATTAAATACATGAATATGTATAATGAATGATTATTATGTCTAAATAGACAATGAATGTTATATGAAATTATTTGAAGGATTTAAAAGGTCTTAAAGCAATTTGATTTAGTACCCAATGATTTTGAGACTGCTAAACACAGAGAAATAATCTTTTTGATCTCATGAAAAAGATTTAAAATGTCTTGTATTAGTGCAATTGGTTTACTGATTGCTGGTTATACAAATGCTAGAAGATTAATTATTTGATATACATAATGAAAGTTATGTGAAATGATTGTCATATTATCATTCACTTTATGACAAGGAACTAACAAAACAAGTGACTCAATATATAGAACATGTGTGATTTTCCTTGAGAAGAAAAGGCGACCTTCAATAAGATTGAAATGATCAATCTCCGAGTCAAAAATGATTTTATTATGTAGATACCAAATATTTATTTAATCCACATAAAGCTCGATCACAAATGGACTATTTATTTACATATGGAGGCACAACAATATATCGACATTCAAAGAATTAAACATTAGTAACCACTTCTTCAAATCATGCAGAAATAATATTGATCTATGAAGTAGGTTGGGAGTTTGTTTGTTAGGAATCATGATCTATCATATTCAGAAAAATCAGTTATTTTTTAAAAAGGATATTCTAGCCACCATATATGAAAATAATATATAGCTCAATTGAAGGGAGGATACAATCAAAGGAGACTGGACAAAGCATATTTCACCAAAAAAAAATAATTCACACATGATCTTCAACAAAATGGTGAGATAGACGTTCGAAGACCCATTCAAGTGATAATCTTGTACGCTTATTCACAAAGGATTGCCAACTTCAATATTTGAGAAGTTGTGATATAAGATTGTAATGCCTCGTCTCTGAGATATCAAATAATGTTTTCATCAAGGGGAGAAACATACGCGTTGTACTCTTTTCCTTAACTATGGTTTTATCCCAATTGGATTTTCCTAGTAATCTATATCTATCTATTTATCTATATCTATTTATACTACCTTAAAATCATTAACTGCTAAATTGAATGGTAAATTACTATAACACCCCTAATTAAAAATACTTAATTTATTTTATTTATTAATTTAATTATTTGTATTATATTAAAAGTAGATACCCTGTCATATTAAAGAGTTGTCACTTTTTCAAAGGGTTGTGACTTTTTTGACGGGTTTTGAAAATTTCGATGAGTTATGACTTTTCAAAAGAGTTGTGATTTTTTCAAATGGTTGTGACTTTTCCGATGAGTTGTGGCTTTTGCAAAAGGTTATGACTTTTTCGATGAGCAGTGACTTTTTCGAAAGGTTGTAACTTTTCTGATAAGGCACAATCAACACCTATTCATACTACTATTTGTTAGCTATAAATAGGCGGGCTTCCTCTCACTTTTCAATTATGATTTTTTTAAAGTTTTCTACTCTTCTTCTTCTTAAATAATCTCAAGGTTATTTGTAACAGTTGATTATGTTCAAAGTTCAACAAAATTCGAGGTACCACATAAGAAATAGTTGGTGACCAAATTGTAGCAAATCATTCATATATTCACACTCGTATTTTTTCTTACGATTTTCATGAGTTAACAGTGATGAAAAGTTGTGGAAAGACAATAATAATAAACAAATATGATAATAGTCACATTATTTGGGTAAGATATTTCTTCTTTATTTTTTTTTATTATTTTTTTTACCCTCCAATGAAGGAGTTTCTTACTAATTTTGCTAAAACAACGGGCATAAATGTAGTCTATTGAATCATTAGTTTTGACGTTAATTCCACTATTTCAAAAATAGATTTTCACTTTTACTTATATTATGATAATATAGTCATGATAATATTTTTTTTAATAGATATGTAAGTAAAAGTGAACGGAGAAAGTAAAGTGGTGGTGGCAAGATATTTTAATCAAATGGAACACTATAGTGAATATAGCATGATCATATAGTTTCATCTTCCTTCTTCATTGGCTATGTATCATTCCATATATTTTTTTAATATTTATATTGAGTATGGAAACTTTTATGTATGAATTTCCTGTTATTTTGTATTCATTTTAATTTGAGAAAATGGTATGTCACAAGATACACTCATTGCTATCTATATAAAATAGATAAGAAAATAGTGATTGATCATAAAATAATCTTAAATCAACTAACAGATTCTATAAACAATACTTTAAATTTTATTCATCTATTAATTTTTATTATTTAAAAAATTTAATATTTTATATCATGATACAACTTTTATAAGATACTAGATACTTTCCTTTGACAACAAGTAAAGAAAAGAATGTGGGGAAAATGGCCAAAAGCCCCCCCCCCCCCCAACTACACACTCATACTTTACGGGGGTCCTATTACCCCCCTGAACATTTTAAAAGTGAAATATATAACCCCTTAAAACGTCATAACTACATATGTGTCTTGTAGTGAAACACACGCACTTGACACGTGTATTTAATTAATTAATTATTATTTATTCAGTTTTTTCTCTCCTTTATCCTCTTCCTTTCTTCTTTAACCATTTTTTCAACCCTAAGTTTTTACAGATATTGATTTGGGGAAAACATTGGTAAATGCATTACGGTGTTAACCATTTGTGCTTCTTCTTTTTTTATAATCAAGAGATTTGCAATTGATAATAACTTTTTGGGGATTCAATTGCATTTGATGTGAACCCAAATTGATTTTTCTCAAATCCGATTTGAACTCTTTTGGGGTGATTGAAGATGGTTGACATTTTATTTGTAGTGGATTTAATTGATTTCGCAAATATTTTACATGAGAGCTTGAAATTAATAATGGTGAATCCGATTGCAACGATGGCTGACGATGGCTGCTTAAGGTTGGTGAATGGTGAATGGTGGAGGTCCATATTGTTTTGGGGAAGAAAGAAAATAAATAAGAAAAAAAAATTAAAACTACATATGTTTATGAAAATAATTAAAAATAAAATTTCAGTAATATTTATTTTTGCTGCTCATTCTCTCAAAGAGAGTGAAATACACTCTCTATGCCAACTCAGCACTTAAGGAGTTATTTATTCTATTTTAAAGTAGTTTAGGGGGTAATAGGACTCCCGTGGAGAATAGGTGTGTAGTTGGAAATCCGGTAATAGGTTGGGGGGTCATTTGGGCATTTTCTCATAGAATGTGTATAAAGATAAAAGTATGAAATACTTATGGTAATCCTTATTAGTGTCATGCACATACTAAATTTCAAGTATGAATATTTAAGAGAAAAATTATACTTAAATGTTGTACATAATTTATGTTCATAACCTCAAGAGGAAAGACTATTGGTGAAATTTTTTGTATTGATATTTTCTTAAAATTTTGTTGGTTATATTTTCTTATAAAATTTAGTAAAAGTAAAAAGTAATACAACTAAAGAAATTTCACTTTCTCCCCATATTTAAACTTTGAATGTATTTTGAAATGTTTCAATGATATCTGGTCATTTTGATCTCAAAATACAAGTAACTCTATGACAATTTGTATTAATCATTTAAAAGCACTTGTCCTGTGTTCTTTAAACTACAATCATTTACTAAAAAAATTTAATTTAGTAATATTAATTATATTACAACATTGTATACTATATATACAGATACACGTGCAATGCACGTGCCATGAAACTAGCGTTTTTAAAGATGCAACATTCAAAGCGTATTAAAAGATATGTGTACTATTATTCCTTCACAGGGATTTTCTCCCACAGGGTTATTTCCACAAAAGGTTTTAATGAGGCATATTATCTATGGACATCCAAGGGGGAGTGTTATAAAATAATGTATTGTGGATGTCCACTGCACTAAGAAGTTACTACATTACTTCCCTCCATTATGAAGATAACCTCCACCTTTATGATCATTATTCTTGTAACATTTCACCTCCATCACCTCCTCCATTATATTTATATTTAATGTCATGTTTATGACTAACCTTTTGTATGCCTCTATGTTACACTATAAATAGAGGTATAAGGGTTCATATTATATAGACTTGAAGATTTAGTGAACATTTGAAAGAAAGAAAGTTATCATATATTGTTCCTCTTGTCTTATATTTTTCTTGTCTTCATGTTTTTATTGTTCTTTTGTTCTTATGTTTTACAACAATCTTTGTTTATGTTAAAATTGTATATTAAATTTTAAATGTGACTGCTTCGGTGTCTTGCATAATTATGGTAATATGCAAAACATTTACTAACCAATAAAAGTAAGAAAAAAAAGACATTAGCAAATATGCAAGGTGCAATTTATTAGTAAACTAAGATAAGAAATGGATTGCAAAAATCAAGCATAAATAGGGAATAATCTTATTTTACTCATATATATAATTATCTTGGAGAATTGATACTACCAAGGCAAAAATAAGTGTTAGTCAGAATTTGGAATATTGCTCTCAATTGGTGTATTTCATGTGTAACTGCCATCACGTCTTTTTTTTTCTTGCATATGCATATTTTGAATGAATCTCATAACTTATAAGAAAAATTATTCCTACAAGCAATTTTAAAAATGGAGAAGAGAAAGAGAGTCTGAGTGATTGTCAATCATATATATTTCTCATTATATAGAGTTTAAAATAACTTTTCATGTGACTTATTATCAATAACAAAATAAATAAGTGGATACAAATTCTTCTATAATGACCTTGAAGGTCATTTTTGGGAAACTTTCATAAAAGTTTTGTTTACCCCTTCCGATAGTGTCACAACCCAGGGGTACCCCCTAGATCTAACATGGCGTACAAGACCCCGAGAGGCCTCACACAAGCCACTTAGTTTTCATAACCAAGATACTAGAAATCGATGAGATTTAAAACATTTTTTCAACATAACCAAAGTTTTTAATTGCAAAGCGGAAGTCTAAACACTTGTCTCAAAAACATCTAATACAATAGAATCTCGGGACGTAACCCATATATCAATGTTCAAAACTCAAATGAAAAGAACATAAGAAAAGTAGTGGCCAAATCCTCAGATGAATGAGGACTTATCAATCTTCAACTCTTCCTCTAGTATAGATCCTAGCCACGGGGATGAGAATTGGGAATGCCGGACCCTACATTTGGATAAGAAATGTAGGCAAGAGTATGCGTAGCACAAGAATGTACTAAATATTATAGCATGCATAAACATCACATAAGACTTAAACAACATAAGTCATAAAGCATAATCAATGCACATAATAGGTCATCTCTAAATGTAAGGAGTACTTCTTGAAGTAACCTTAATTCATCCTTAGCCAAGACTTGGGTAACCGCCTCTAGTCTTACTCATCATGGAAGGCAAACTCAAGCAACAATCCAAACTCATCACCTATCATAACATATCATAGCTTTTCTCTTAAGGTCATGGGGAGTCGCCTCTTGTCTTACTATAAAGGATAATGGGTAATCGCCTCTTTTCCTTCTTACTTTGAGATCATGGGTAGTCGTCTCTTGTGCTTCTTACTTTAGGATCATGGGTAGTCGCCTCTTGTCCTTCTTACTTTGGGATCATGGGTATTCGTTTCTTGTCCAACTTGCAATATAGGAATGTGGGTAATCACCTCTTGTCCAACTTATTTAGAGGTCATGGGTAATCGCCTCTAGCCTCATCATTTTCATAGTCCCTTAACTTAGATTCATTTTAGGTGAGAGATTCATTCAACCTAGAATCATTCAATGTGAGAAATCCTTTTACATTTATACATAAGAAATCATGTGGGAAAATCCCTTCCACAACAATCACATCTATAATCAACAATTAATTACAGAGGCTTCATTCTCAAAGAAATTCTTATAAAAAATCATCACATATGTTTTGAATCTCAAACAATTCATATTGTATCTTATTTATCCTATAATAATACACATAAATCCATAAGTTCTTCTTTCATTGAATAAAACCCATATTTAATCATTTTCATCTTAGAAACATGGGTACATGGAATTTCACCATAAAAGCATAGAATCTTCTCAATTCATGCATAATCAATGATAATTCTATCAATTAAATGAACATTCATGAGAACCCACAACTTAGGAAAAAAACCATAACTAAAATTTGGGAATTTCTACTTTTGAATTGGGAGAACTTAGGGGCTCCATGGATGCAAGGATTCCATAGATGAAAAATTATCATACGTTGCTATTAAAGCACAAAAGTTATGGGCTAATAGAAACTTGATATTGAACCCTAACTTCAACCCTTCTTCTTCTTCATGTTTCTAGAGAGAGAAATATTTTGGAGAGGAAGAACTTTGGTCTTCTTTTAGAATTTTAAGAGAATGACTTGAATGGGTTGGATTTGGGGTTAAAATCACTTATATTGGGGTCCTTGGCATGGGTAAAATGACATAGTATTGTTTTAAAGAAATGTGGAAAAGACCCAACTGCCCTCAAACATACAACTAACTAAACCCCCACACGCCACCCCTTACAAGCAGTCAAGGACTTCACGGCCTGTTATGGCAGCCGTGGTCCTTGGCCAGTGGCTTGGAAAACTTAAACCAAACTCCCCAATCCTTCACAACCCACTCCACGAGTTGTCAAGTGGATCATGTGGAGGGTTACCCTTAAGGTAAGCATTGCCTCTCTTTTCACTGGCTTCACCACACGCCGTGGTGCCCACCACGAGCTGAAACGGGCAGAGATGCGACTATCATGAATGGGTGATAGCCTATGACTAAAAGCGCCGACTATCTATGAATGATCGAGGTGCTCATGGGAGGGAAGCCTTCTTTTGCTTAAACTGTGACCCACCATGGGCTACACCACGCCTTGTGGTTCCTTTCACGGCTCGTCTGACCCTTTGTGAAGTGTGCCAGGCTAAATACTTGGCGTGCAACTTCTCACTTAGTCCCTTGCTTAGTCTACCATATTCCGAGCTGTGACATTATCTCCCCCTAAGGAACGTTTGTCCTCGATGGGATTGTAGACATCTCAGGAAGGAAAAGGACTTAAAACTAGCAATCCATCATGCATGCAATCAAATAAATGCACATATCTGAGGAGGAAATATCAACTCCAAGCTAATATACAAGGAGTAAACATCAACTCCAAGCTAAAACATTCTCATATCATGTAGTCTATATGCAATTCATACTCAAATGCACATAAACATGTAGAGATCAATCAAGTTGACTCATTTTCTCAAAACTTAAGCTTTTCATGAACATGCATAATAAGGAAATCATGATAATATCTAAAAAACATGACACCAAAAGAGTAAACCATGAGGAACTCAATACCTCAAGCTACAATAGGAGTAGGAGGAAAAATCTAAGGATATCGGGACATCATATCGACCTCAGCCTCCCAAGTAGCACCCTCAACTAAATGATTCCTCCACAATACTTTCAGGGAAGCAACTTCCTTGTTTCTCAACTTCTTGACTTCCTGTCTAAATCTCAACTGGAACTTCTTCATAAGAAATATTCTCCTTAACTCCTAAACATTCTAAGGGAACTATAAATGGCGTATCTCCAATGCATTTCTTTAACAAAGAGACATGGAAAATCAAATGCACCGATACCAACTTATTAGGCAGTTCAAGTTCATAAGGAACTTTACCAACATGTCTCAAATTTGATATGGGCTTACAAAATGGGGACTAAGCTTCCCTTTCTTACAAAATATCATTACACCCTTCATGGTGGCAATTTTCAACTAAACCCAATTATGAAAATCAAACTCAAGATCTCTTCTTCTAACATCGGCATATGAGTTTTGTCGAATTTGTAACATTTTCTACCCTTATCTTAGAAGTCAAACTTTCTCCATAGCCTCATGTAAAAATTCAAGACCTAGTAAGGCAACTTCACCCACCTCAAACCAACATATAGGAGATCTACACCTCCTACCGTGCAATGCCTCAAATTGAGCCATACCAATACTTGAGTGATACCTATTGTTATAGGCAAAGTCAATCAAAGGGAAATGATCATCCCAATTACCCTTGAACTCAATCACATAGGCTAGCAATATATCTTCCAAAGTTTGGATAGTACACTCCACTTGCCGATTGGTTTGGGGATGAAAGGCCATACTAAGTTTAACACGAGTACCAAGGTCTTTTTGGAAAGATTTGCAAAACAGTGAAGTGAATTGGGTACCTCAATTGGAGATAATGGACAAGGGAACTCCATGAAACAATACCATTTCCCTCAAATACAACTTGGCATAGTCTTCCGCCGTATAAGAACTCTTGACAGGAACGAAATGAGTCAATTTTGTCATGCGGTTTACTATAACCCAAATTGAATTGTAATGTCGACATGTACGTGGCAATCCAACTTTGAAGTCCATATTTAGCTCTTTCCATTTCCAAGAAGGAATACTAATGTCTTGGGACAAACCTCTCGGTTTCTGATGCTTAACTTTCACTTGTTGGCAATTAGGACATTTAGCCATAAATTCTGCAATATCATTCTTCATCCTATTCCACCAATAGATCTCTCATAAATCACGGTACATCTTAGTGGCTCCTGGGTGAATGGAATATCGAGAACTATGGGCTTCTTATAAGATTTGTTCCCTCAACTCATCAACATTAGGAACACACAAACAACCTTGATATCTAAGTACACCATCTCCCCCTTGGGAGAAAACCTCTACGAATTTTCTAAGCACCGCTTCTTTCAATTAAACTAAGGTCAGATCAAGACATTGGTTGGATTTCATATCCACTACAAAAGACCATTCTAAAACATTGTGAACCATAACACAACCCTTGGTAGAGTCTACTAACTGAACACCCAACCGGGGCCAATCTATGAACATCTCGAACCAACTCTTTTCTGTCATCCTCAATATGAGTAACACTACCCATAGATAACCGATTAAGACCATCTGCCACCATGTTCACCTTACCGGAGTAATAGAGAACACTCATATCATAATCTTTCAATAACTTGAGCCATCTTCTTTGGCGAAGATTTAGATCCTTTTGGTTAAACACATATTGCAAACTCTTGTGGTCGGTAAAAACATTAACATGAACACCATACAAAAATGCCTCCAAATCATTAAGGAAAAAACAACCGCCGCTAGTTTGAGGTTATGGGGTAAGATAATTGTTCCCATAAATCTTAAGTTGGCTTGAAGCATAGTCAATAACTTTCCCATTTTGCATAAGCACACATCCTAACCTAATTATTAAGGCATCACAATAAACCATAAAACCATCCATCCTTTCTGGTAAAGTCAACACCAAAGTAGAAGTAAGCATATCCTTCAACTCTTGAAAACTCTTCTCACAAGCTTCAGAACATATGAACTTAGCTTTCTTTTGAGTCAATGTTGTCAACGGAGAGACAATCGTAGAAAACCCCTCCACAAACCTTCTATAGTAACTAGACAAACCCAAGAAACTCCTAATATTTGAAGGGGATAGAGGTCTAGGCCACCTCTTGACCACATCCGTCTTATTAGGATCTACCTTAATACACTTACTTGAAACAATGTGACCTAGAAAAGCCACAAACCTTAGTGAAAACTCACATTCGTTATACTTTGCAAAGAGTTGTTGTTCCTTAAGGATTTGCAACACAATCGTCAAATGATTGATGTGATCATCCCCACTCCTTGAATACATCAATATATCATTGATGAACACGATCACAAACATGTCAAGGTATTGTCTAAACACCTTATTTAACAAATCCATAAAAGCTGTTGGAGCATTAGTAAAACCAAAAGACATCAGTAAAAACTCAAAATGTGTGTATCGAGTTCCAAAAGTCATTTTCAGAATATATTCTTCCTTCACCCTCAATTGGTGATAACTCGATCGGAGGTCAATCATAGAAAAGTAACTCGCTCCTTGGAGTTGGTCAAACACATCATCTATTCTAGGAAGAGGATACTTATTCTTAACCATAACCTTATTCAACTGTTGGTAGTCTCTACACATTCATAAAGAATCATCTTTCTTTCTAATAAACAAAACTAGAGCACCTCATGTGGATATACTTGGTCGGATGAAACCCTTATCTAACAAGTCTTTCAATTGCTCTTTCAATTCCTTAAGTTTTATCAGAGCCATTCGGTAAGGAGGAATAGAAATAGGTTACGTATCTAGGGGAAGGCCAATGCCAAAGTCTATTTCTCTTTCGGGAGGAATACTGGATAGATCATCTGGGAATACTTCAGGAAACTCATTCACAATGGAGACTAACTCAAGATTAAGGGTTTCGGAATCTACATCCCACACCCTAACTAGATGGTATATGGGACCCTTAGAAATTATCTTTCAAGCTTTAAGACAATAGACAAACTGACCCTTGGGCATAGAATTTCCCCCTTTTAACAATAGGAATGGCTCATTTGGAAACTAAAACTTGACTACACGGGTTCTACAATAAATAGAAGCATCACATGAGTGCAGTCAATCTGTAGCAAGGATTACATCAAAATCTAACATATCAAGATCTACCAAATCAACAAGAGTAACTCTATGGGACAAGGAAACGGGACATCTTTTATAGACCCTCTTAGTGACAAAAGAATCACCAATAGGAGTAGAGACAAAAAAGGATCTAACAACACATCTAGGAGAACATCAAATCTCATATCCACATGTGGCATTACAAAATACAAGGTAGCACTGGGATAAAGTAAAGCATAGACATCAAGTTAGAAGACATTCAACATACTGGTGACCACATCGAGAGAACCCTCTTGTTCACCACGAGTCTGAAGTGCATAAAACATGATTTGCTTAGGAGCATTTGAACCCGAACTACTTGGACCAGATGAAGGATATGGTTGAGCCCTACGATGAATATCTCTTTCATTCTTAGCAACTGAAGGACAATCTCTTATGTTGTTGTCCATCTTACCATAACCAAAATAAGCATTCGAACTCGCTAGACATTTTCCCTTGTGCTTCCTTCCACACTTAGTACAAGTAGGTAATAGAGACCCACTACCATTTCCTCTTTGAGTCTTAGGGTTCGACGCCCTCTATTTGTTGAATCTTGGAGGAGCATTATAAGAACCTTGCTTGGAAAACCTTTGTCATCATCTTGAACGACCACGTCCATCAGACCTAGAGTATGAAGAGTTACCATCTTCGGTTCTTGCCCTCTTTAGTTCCCTAGACTTCTCCTTAAGTTTTTCGTCCTCAATTTATTGAGCATGAACCATGAGGTGACAGATGTCCATGTCATGGACAAGCATAGCTGTACTGCATTCTTTCACAACCAATTTAGAAACTCCCACAACGAACTTGCTCATTATTGACCTAGAGTCTGCAGCTATAGAAAGAGCATACCTCGACAACTATGTGAATCTCAAACCATATTCTCTTACACTCATGTTCCATTATTGGAGATTGAGAAACTCAAGCACTTTGGCTTTCTTCATCTCAAGCGGAGCGAAGCTATTAAGGAAATCAGACACGAACTTTTCCCAATCTAGAGGGCCCGTATCTTCTATCCTTCCTTCTTTCCATTAGTTAAGAAAAATTTGAGAAACACCCTTAAGTTGATACGCGGCGAATTCCACATTTTCCGCTAGTTTCACTCCTATAATAGCCAAATCCTTGTAAAACTCATCAATGAATTCTTAAGGATTTTTCTCAACCTTAGAACCATAAAATTCTGAAGGATTCATCCTAGTGAAATCCTTCACTCTAGATGGCACTGTACCCACATTTGGGTTCACGGCGACCACAACCTCCCTATTGGCTTGGGCCGTCACAGCTTGAGCCAATACTTGAAAAGCAGTCCTAAATTTTGCAATTGTCACTTCCTCGGCCAAAGGATCAACCGGATCTTAAGGAGCTTGAGGAGGAGCATCTTGACTCTCATTCTCTCCCTTATTCCTTCTAGCAAAGGCACAATGAGTAATCATATCTTGTAGACCATCGGGTAAGGATTAAGAGGGAAACTTTATAGAGTCAAATTCTATCGCATAACTTAGAGTGAAGAAAGAACTGAAGTTTCCTAAACATCTTGCAGCCTCTCATACCTAAACATGGTTATGAGACATCTTAGAACCTTTCTAAACACTGTGCTCTAATTGCCTAGTTTTTCACAACCCAGGGGTACCCCATAGATGTAACATGGCATACAAGACCCCGAGAGGCCTCATACAAGCCACTTAGCTTTCATAGTCAAGATAATAGAAATCGATGAGATTTAAAACATTATTTAAACATAATCAAAGTTTTTAATTACAAAATGGAAGTCTAAACACATGTCTCAAAAACCATCTAATACAATAGAATCTCGGGACGTAATGTGTACATCAATGTTCAAAACTCAGATGAAAAGAACATAAGAAAAGTAGTGGCTAAATCCTCGGATGAATGAGGACTCACCAAACTTCAACTCTTTCTCTACTATAGATCCTAGCCACGGGAATAAGAATCGGGAATCCCAGACCATATATTTGGATAAGAAATGTAGGCAAGAGTACGCATTAGTACAAGAATGTACTAAATATGATAGCATGCATAAACATCATGTAAGAGTTAAACAACATAAGTCATAAAGCATAATCAATGCATATAACCGATCATCTCTACATGGAAGGAGTACATCTTGAAGTAACCTTCATTTATCCTTAGTCAAGATTTGTGTAACCGCCTCTAGTCTTACTGATCATGGATGGCAAACTCAAGCAACAATCCAAACTCTTTACCTATCATAACATACCATAGCTTATCTTTTAAGGGCCTTGGGAGTTGCCTCTTGCCTTACTATAAAGGATCATAGGTAATCGCCTCTTGTCCTTTTTACTTTGGGATCATGGATAGTCGCCTCTTGTCCTCCTTACTTTAGGGTCATGGTTAGTGGCCTCTTGTCATTCTTACTTTAAGATCATGGGTAGTCACCTCTTGTCCAACTTGCATTATAGGAATGTGGGTAATCACCTCTTGTCCAACTCATTTAGTGGTCATGGTTAATCGCCTCTAGCCTCATCATTTTAATAGTCCCTTAACTTAGATTCATTTTAGGTGAGAGATCCTTTCAACCTAGAATCATTCAATATGAAAAAGTCTTTCACATTCATACATAAAAAAATCATGTGGGAAAATATCTTCCACAACAATCACATCTATAATCAACAATTAATTACATATGCTTCACTCTCAAAGTAATTCTTATCATAAATTATCACATATGCTTCAATCTCAAAGCAATTAATATTGTATATTATTTATCCTATAAGAATACACATAAATCCACAAATTCTCATTTCATAGAATACACCCCATTTTTAATCAATTTCTTCTTAGAAACATGGGTTAAGCATGTGTACATGAAATTTAACCGTAAAAGCATAGAATCCTCTCAATTCAAGCATAATCAATCATAATTCTATTAATTAAATCAACTTTCATGAGAACCCACAACTTAGATGAAAACCCTAACTCAAATTGGGGAATTTATACTTTTAAATTGGGAGAACTTATGAGATCCATGGATGAAAAGCTATTATACTTTGATATCAAAGCCCAAAATCTATGGGAAAATGGATACTTGAGCCCTAGCTTCAAGCCTTATTTTTCTTCAAGTTTCTAGAGAGAGAAATTTTTTGGAGCAGAAGAACTTTGGTGTTCTTTTAGAAGTTTAGGAGAATTACTTGAATGTGTTGGATTTGGGATTAAAATCACTTATATAAGAGTCCTGAGCATGGGTAGAATGACATAGTATTGTTTTGAAGAAATCTGGAAAAGACCCAACTTCCCTCAAACTATAAGCTGACTTAACCCCCACAAGCCACCCCTCAAGAGCCGTCAATGACTTCACGGCCCATTGTGGCAGCCATGGTCCTTGACCAATGGCTTGAAAAACTCACCCCAAACTCCCCCTTCCTTCACGATCCAATCCACGAGTCGTCAAGGCTCTCACAAGCGGTCAAGTGGCTCATGTGGAGGGTTACTCTTAGGTATGCACTACCTCCCTCTTCACGGGCTTCACCGCGTGCCGTGGTGCCCACCACGAGCCGTCTAGGTGCTCGTGGGAGGGGAGCTTTCTCTGGTTCAATACTATGAGCCACCACAGGCTACACCATGCCTTATAGTGCCCTTCACGGCTCGTATGAGCCTTCGTGAAGGGTGCTCATGCTCAATATTTGGCTTGTGACTTCTCACTTAGTCGCTTGCTTAGTCTACCAGATTTCGAGGTGTTACAAATAGTTTCCCCAATCATCTTTTATCAGTTTGTGAAGTTGGTTTGGGAATTTATGAACTTATTAATAACTAAGGTTATCTAATTGACGGGTATTTATTGAATAACTTATTTATTTAATTGGTGGTTAATGTACAAGCCCATATTTTATTTAATACCGTATATTAATTGATCAATGTATTAAACTAATTTAATAGGGTTTAATAGTTTTATATCATATATTTAAGGAGAACAAAAGAAATTCATAAGTCAAAAACTATTACGACTCGAAAAACTAGTAGGTGAAAGTAGAGCCTTACTTGAAAGTTATTGAGTTTGATGTGGGGTTTAGAAGTGTAAAATGGTTTCCTGATCTTAGGTTAAGGGTCGTAGGGGTTGAACATCATGGTACGACCCCCCAAGGACCAACCAAGGTCTTTGACAGGGACCCTAAAGCATATCCCCCAAGAACCCAAAATCTGCCAAAAGGCAGCCTACCCACAAAAGGGCACCCACGAGTGGTGGGTGGACCCACGCCCCATAGGTGGGGTCATGGGTCAAGGATGAACCTTCCCTCATTTTTCAATATGCAGATCCACCCATGTTTGACTAGTAAGGTCCGTGGGGCCATCCATGCCCCTTAGGTAGGGGTCGTGGATGGGGTCCTAAGGTGTTGTCCAATTCGACCAAGTGAGGGGCAACTTGGTAAATTCCTAGGGTGGTTAGTTAAGTAAGATTTCGTTTTATATTGATTAATTATACCTATTTAAGACCTTTTAAGTCATTAACCACTCCTTGACAGTTCATAATTCCCAAATTCAAATCGTAACCAACTTCCCTCTCCAAATAATTCTCTCTCTAAAACCTCCATTGAATAAGAAGAAGAGGTTAAGGTCTAGGTCTCAAGGACTCAACTTTTTCACTCAATTTTCTTAGGAATCTTCAATTAAGGTATGGTAGTTTTGGTTCATGGTTAACTTTTCATCCATGAAGGCCTCAAACCTTCAATTTCAAAGTTGGAAATTCTCAAAAACTAAGGGTTTTCATTCTAGGTCATGGATTTTTTCTTAGAAGGTTTTCAATGGTTTAATTATCATATATTAATATTGAATTACTATTTTATGGTGGTTTTAAGATAAAATCCTCCATGAATCCAGGATTTCCCCATAACCCTAATTTATGACTATGTGATGTGGGTGAATTTTGGTAACATGAATGTTATGCAATTGATCTTGTAATGGTTTAGTTACTTGAATTATGTCATTATTCATGCCTAAATTGTAGTAATCCTAGGTGTGTTGGTGAATTTTGATTCATGGCCTTGAAGGACAAATTATGAAGGTTGATGTATAATCATGATGCTTATGTACATGCTTTGTGAATATACTGAAAGTAATGTGATCATGACTATAATGTAGCGGTGTGGTTGTTGAAAGTCTATTCTCACATAAACACACACTCATGAATAAAGAATGAATGAAGTTTCTATGATTATGTTAATGATGATATGTTGATTGAAAGACTATTTTGAATTGTACACTACCGAATGATAATGACATGTTGTGAAAGGTCTTTCTCATAATATGGGGATTCTTAGTTGAAAGGCTATTCTTACATTTGAATCTATGACCTATCTTAATGAATGAATGTTGGGGTTGAGATGGATTCTCATCCATGAGTTGAGGCGGAGTATCTAGTAACAATCTCTATATCCCATTTTAATGAACTAAAGTAATGACTGTTAAGTACTCCGTGGGGAATAACGTTAAGCACCGAGTGGATATGGATTGAGATGGGTGCTCATCCGTGAGTTGAGGCAGGGTATCTAGTAGCAATCTCTTGAGATAGATGCTCATTTGTGAGTTAAGGCGAGGTATCTAGTAGCAATCTCCCTATCCCATAACTATGTGCCCACATAGGTTTGTAACTAGTGGATCCACCTAAGCTAAATGTTAACAGTCCTACCTTAGGCAAGTAGGAATCCCTTATTCGGTGTGGGTAACATTGGGATTCCATGATTTGCTCACATAGTCTATGTCAGTTAAGGCTTATGCCCATAAAAAATGATAATGAACTATAGCTTCCCAAGAATGCACTACTTAGTGTGGGTGGGGATGTGGGACTTCATCCATGCATTGAACCAGTAGTCTTTGAGAGTAGTTATGGCGTGTTCCTCAATGCATAATGTCTAATGAAATGAATGTGCTTATAAAGATGCTAATGAGAATGTTGACCTAACGGCTTAATGTAAAGATGCATGTTTAACTTGCATTGTTATTTTGAGTTTCTTTCCTTCTCATGACTTATTAAATGTGAATGTTCCTTATCTATGAGTATCAACTAAAGATGAGAAGGAAGAATGGTAAGAATGTTATGGTGGCCTCAAAGTGGTACTTAGTATTAATGGTATTATGGAATGGCATTCCTACATTCCACAAGTATAACTTATGGTTACTTAGATGATGGTTCTAATGTGCTATAATGACTTACATGATGCATATGCTTATGTCTTATGTGTTTATACTAAAGATGCATGATGATTCTCAAACTTGTTGAATGCATGGTTTTCAACTAAAATGTCCTTTTTAGCACGATTTTTCATGGCTAACATACTTAGTACATATTTGTGTTAACCCATATTTCTTCTACATTTTTCACAAAATGTAGGTTTCGGATCTTAAGATGACTTCTAGTGTTCAAAGCTTGGATTGATTCTCTCCAAAGCTAGTGGTGAGTCCTTATGGTTCGAGGACGAGAGTTGTTCATTTCTAGCTCCTTTTATGTCATCTTACATTTCAGACTTTCTTGAAGGGTTGTGACCCTATCTTTTATTCTAAAGTTGGATTAGATGGCCATGTGAGACAAAGTTAGACTTCTGCTGCTTTTAAATAAAATTTTTGATTGTATGGATTAAATGTTTTAAATTTAATACCATTTTCTTATGTTTTATGCTATGAATTATATGAGGCTTTTCGGAGTCTTGTACGTTGTGTTACATCCGGGGTGTAAGCTCAAGTCGTAACAAAAAAAGCTACCACGGTTACAACAATTTTTCCTAATGTTTTCAATTTTCTTTTATCAATTGTCAATGATAATAACATGCTTAAGTATTCGATAGCAAGAGGGATAAGTAGTAATGAATATTTAATTTGGGTAACAGTGGTCAGAGCCTATTGTATGTGTATCAGTGGAATTGAAATTATCTATAATGTGATTTGTTGGTCTAGGGTAGACATAGTGAGAAGACAATATTAATAAGGTAATGATGATGAAACAAGGAAAAATGGATTTGGAATAAAAGGAAACTGGAAATCGGTCTATATGTATACGACATTTTTGGAATTTAGAAAAAGGATATTGCTGGCCAATTATATTGTATTGATTGAGGCTATAATTGGATCATGATGATTAAGATTAATAAATAGGAATATAGGGTATATCACTATGAGGTTCTGAAACAATGTGTTCTCGTGATTTTTGTTCATGACTTGATTTTGTTATTGTTGTTGTTTTTTTTAATTATTATTATTATTATTACATATTATGATTAAAGTTTTAATATATAGATATATGTAATCTAATATTAGGTGTATGGTATTAATATGATTTAACATTTCAAGCACACCTCATCCAATTCTAGGTGAACAACGGCCATAAAATAGTATAAAATCCAACTAAATGAGTTGGGGTCGAATCCCATAGGTTGTGGTACGTGTTTCAGATTCAATTGTGAAGTATAAATGTGGTTAATTCAGTCATAGGAATAAAACTTATCGGATAAAAACATCATTCAAATCAAGAGGTGACACGAATGTCAAATGGGGGTTTTTGGTTTAGATGATCAACTACAAACAATCACAAACAATACGAATTAACAATAATGAGACGGATTTTTGGGATGTGATCCATTATAGGCTAATATAGACATATGGTTAATTACAACTATTAGTAAATAGCTAGATATTAGTGAGTAGGCTAGGCTATAAGGGAGGTAATTTTCTATCGAATAATTTCCTTGAATCAAGTGATTTCTCTCGAACATCAACAAGCATACAAATTAAGAGCAACCCACACTTTAATTCATTCACTCTTTTGAGCTAAATGTATGGGATTGGGTTTAGGATTTACTCTCTCGAGCTAAACCTAGATCAACCCAAAACCGACAAACCATAAATCAAAAACCTTAGTACCAAAACCTCTCTCTCTCTCGCAAGCCAAGAACACAAACATAGAACTGTATTTGCAATTACAATTCTAAAGTTAATCCATAATTAATAATTGAACTCACTTTTAAATAGTATTTAAACTAACAATTCGCAATACCCATAAGCTAAATCAGCCCATAATCACGTAATCAAACCCCAAGAGTTGGGGTTTTAGCTAGGGATCATAAAAAGGTAAAAAACCATTACCAAGTTCATTATCCATCATCTGGGTAAGAGTGATTTCATCTTTACAATGCTCCAATTTGATGAATATCGAAGGCCCACTTCCAATTTCTCAAAAGTAATTTTCTTCAATCCCTCAAAGCTAAGGAAAAACTAGAGAAAACTCTCCAGATGCTCAAAACTTAATAATATTTTTTTCTAAAGATTGTTTGATACTAAATTAAATGTTAAAAATGTATTTATAGTCCCCAAAAATAAGCTACAAAAGCTTATTCGGTAAAGTAAGTTGGGATCATCGAACCACTCGGTGAGCCGCCTTTTGCTCTCTTCCATTGCCATTGTGCCTTGGCATTCCACATCATCAAGGTCCATAACTTTGGGCGATCTATCTTGGCTTTGCAGAATCACTCGACGATCCACCGACCACTCATTTTCATCATAAACATGGTTCTTCCTTTCAAGGCTTGTCACATTGGAACTTTAGGTAGTTTGATGAGTCACTCATCTTAGCGATCCTCAGGCTCACCCATCTTCATTTCTTCAGCTTGTTTTGTTTCTTTTTGCCTGTTAGTGTCCTTGCTTTGTTCCTGAATCCATATTCCTAAAAATCAGGGATTTAATATCAGTTATTCGCACAAAATAAGCATTTGAGGACGCTAAATCTCTATAAACAAAGCCCTAAATGAGTCTAAATCTTGAACTCATAAGAATACCATTAAATTATGATATTGGGGGGCTAAAGACTTAACCTTAGGCTTGAAATATAGATAATATGAGTGTTCACATGTTCATGTTCATGGGCATCAAGATTAGGATCTTTATTATAGATTTGAGTGAGCTTTTATGTGTCTAGGATAGATATATAGTAATATGGGTATTATTAGTTCTGAAATCTTATTGTGATTATTTATTTGAATAGATTGCATTTATTTGAAAGCCTAATGAAAGGGGAAGAATCAAGTCCCAGAGTGATTTTTCGACTATTTGAGACAAGTAGATTTCTCAACCCTGGTTAACTGTATATAATCATGTATTTTATTGTGGTATGTGCTGGGGAGTAATGAGATTTGATGATGGGTTTAGTTGTCCATTTTGAATAATCCTAATGATGAAATGGGTTAATAAAAGGCAATGCGATTAATATTGGTACGTGATGTGTTGAGAATAGTTTGAAAGGCTTATTAATTCATAGTTGATGTTGTATCACGAGTGTGCTGACGTAAAGATGACAATGGTCATCTACTTATTATTTTTGTGAACATGTCATTTGCATTGTTCAGAGACATGGTTGTGACAAGTTATATGTAAATTAAGAAAGAATAAGAAATTAAAGAGGATGCACCATTTTGAGGGATGTGTCATACGCTATGACAAATATTATGGTTTAAGGGATGTGCCACACGCCACGATGGATTCTATTATTAAGGGACGTGTCGCACACCGCGACAGATTTTATTATCAAGGGTCATGTCAAACGCTGCGACTAGTGCATTGACAGATATGTCTTCTATGGGTCTCGACCTGAGAGACAGCGGGTATGTATTGCCAGGTCAGATATGCATCACTATACTTTGCATTACATTTCATATCGATATCATTTGTGAACTTATGAGTGCCTTTCTATGGAACTTATCACTGATGAACTTGATCTTGTGTACTGTTGATACAAAATTATTGGAATGTTATTATTGATCTACGTGCTATTTAAATTGTGAACTGTTAGGTTGAGGTAGTTTCATGCAGATTGTAGTTGTGCAGGTTCGCTTGGGGTGGTAGGATTACTCGTATTCTGTAATTTATTTTGATGTTTAGATGTTTCCTTGCTGAGTATCGTGTGGTTTGGTACTCACCCCTTTCTTCTACTTTTTTGTAGGTTTCTAACCTGAATATTCATGATACTCTCTTTCCTCTTCTTGTCCAAGGCTTCCTAAGGAGATTTGTGAGGTAGTTGTTTGTCATCTCAGCAAACCGTCTTGCTCTTATATATTATCTTGTTCTATTTTAGAGACAACATCATTTGAGACTTATATTTTCTTTAAATTCTAGTGTAATACATTAGAGGCTTGTGCATGTGACAACTAGGTTTTGAGGGTATATTTAAGTTGATTATGAATTTATGCATTATTTGAAAGTATTGGGCTTTTATTAATGTTTTATTTTTGCACTTTATCGTAATGGTTGGGTTTTAGGCTGACTTGTCTTTCAAGGATAAGATGAGTGCCATCACATCCATTTTTGGATCATGACGAAATGGTATTAGAGCCCCAAGTTCATAGGTCTAACTGTCCACAAGCCAAGTCTAGTACATTCTAGAGATCAGCGTAGAGACGTCTATTGCTTATCTTTGAGAGGCTATGGTGACTTGTAGGAAAAATCTTCACTTCTTAAATCTCTATCATGCATCCCTTGTCCGTTATGGTTCTTATCACTTCATTCCATTCTCTCTCACTAATAGTGATGAGTCGTGTGTGGTTCCTTAAGTGAGTAGTTGGTGTATCATGTATGACTTTGATATTGGATAGGGGTACTATGGTAAAACTGATATACTTATGGAAAGGATGTGGGATCAGATTTAGAAAGTTTGGTGGTTCGAAGGAGTTGAGTAAAGTGATAGCTCGACAATGCATTTGAGATTATTTTAATGATGAGATTGAACAATGGTTTATCAAACTTCATGAATGTGCTGTCTTTCTCCAGTTAGTTACCCAGTACTGGGAATAGTAGTTGTGTGGTATACGCGATATCTGGAGTGATTCGATAATTGGAAATGGTATGATTAAAAGAATGACTAGAAATGAACACTATAACTTTGGAAACTAAAGTGAGTAGAGTTTTCACAACATGTATCGATTGCTTAGCGAATGATGAGAATGATGTTGTGCCAATTGAAGTGAGAATCTTTCATAGATTGAGTGTATATTAATAGAGTCATGATATGACTACTACAATGGTATCGATGCTTACTTGGTTAGAGTTATGGAGTGTGTTACTTCTACTATCGACCTGATCTACGAAATAACACATATCACTTTGAGTTAGAGATCACACATATTGGATATTGTTTTGCAACTACTCAATTGGTAGAAATATGTGGCCTATTTAGGTACGATATTTTTGGTAGATATAATATGTACTAGTGGTGGATCTAACAAACTTTCACGGGGTGATACTACTGGCAAATGAAACAACTATGTTGATTATCAAGTGTAAATATTAACTACTTAAGGAGTTATCAGTTGTATCACATGCTCATATAATGACATTAGATATTGGATTTACATTTGAGAAACCAACGAATTTTTTTACTATGTACACTTGGATTAAAACTTTGTTTATAAGGAATATTTTAGTTGTAGATCTTTGGTATGGTATTAATGTGTTAGGTTGTGAAGTCTATTCCAAGGATTCTAAATGAAGACTAATGTTTTCATAGTAACCTCCAAGGAAGTGGTTAGGACCCAGACCCCCCAGCCTTGGGCTCCCAGATGACAGGACGGATTGTAGGTCCATTGTTACGACCCAGGAGTATTCCATAGATGTAACGGCGCACAAGACACTGAAGAGCCGCATATAAGCCTCTTAGCATATCATAAGATAACAGAAAAATGGTGCGGAATTTACAACTTTTCTTTACAATTGAAGTATTTTATAGAAATAAGTGGGATCGAGTCTACAACACTAGGTCTCAAACCATCTACAATATTTAAATAACACTTTGGGACATCTCCCATGCAAAATCTCTAAAAATAAAATAAAAGACATAAAGGAAACAGTGGGTTTGTCCTCGAAGCTACGACGACTCACCAAATCTTCAACTCCTTTCTCCTTAGAAACCTATCTTCCAAGAATCAAACTCAAGTCTCCAAACCCTACACTTTGTGAATAATGTAGAAGAAATATGGGTTAGCACAAAGATGTACTAAGTATGATAGCCATGCATAAAATACTTTAAAACATGCAAAAATGGACATATTAGTTGAAAAGTATGCATTTACTAAGTTGAGAATCATTATGCACTTATAGTGTAAAACACATGTCACAAATATGTTCATCATATAAATCATTATAACATAATAGAACCATCTCTTAGGTAACCCTAAGTTATACTTGTGCAATATATGAATGGCATCCCATAATACCACTCTTACTAAGTATCCCCTTGAGGCCACCATAGTCATGTTTACCATTCTTGAACCTCATCTTTAGTATATTTCTTATAGACAAGGAAACACGAACTTTTAGTCAATCACATCAAGGAAAGCAACTCATAGAAACATTCCAAATTAACATACAACATTACAAGTAGCCTTGACATGAAATGAAATTACCATTTAGTCACAAGCACATTCATTACATGAGTCATCCTAACAAAGAGGAATCTACCATAACCACCCTCAAAGCCTACTTGTGCAATGTATGGATGAAGTCCCATACCGCCACCCACACTAAGTATAACTTCTTGAATAGCCATCTAGACTTGACCTTGTGGGATTTAGCCTTAACCGACATAGACCATGTGAGCATGCATAGAATCTAGTCTCATGCCCCACACCGAAAAGAGGTGTCCTACTTACCTAAGGTAGAACTAAAATATATTAGCTTGGAAGTGAATCCAATGGCAAAATAACCTATGGGGGCACGTAGTTATGGGAGAAGGAGATAGCAACTAGAAACCCAACCTTACTTAACAGGGGAGCTTCCATCTCATGAGATTAACTTTAGAAACCCGCCCTTTCTTAATGGGAGAGCCTCTATCTCATATTCAATATCCACTCGGTGCTAAACATTGATTCCCACGATTACATGCTTAGTCTTGAATTGAATTTACAAGCATGAAGGAGTATCTTACCCTCCATTCAACACAATTCATAAAGAGAGCTCATAGATTCATTAGGTGAGAATGGACTTTCAACCTTTGAATCATCATATAGATTCAATTAGGTGAGAACTAACTTTTTCAACCTAGAATCTCCAATATGTGAGGAAACCTTTCACAATATACTCATTATGTGTATACGAAAATGAACTTTGAATCAACACAATAATATCATCATAATCATGGAATAATCATGTATAAGTGTGTGAGAGTGAGAATAGACTTTCAACAACACCACAATTACATCAAAGTTATGATCACTTTACTTTCTCAAAAGATTGTGTCAAATCATGAACACACTCTCACAAGCATGCATAATATCATATATTGCCCTTTCTAGGACCAAAGACCATACTCAATCAACACATCTAGCATTCATTATAGTAGACATGGAAATAATCATAGTTATAGTAATCAAGTCATAAAATGCATGATCTCAAACACTCATAATATAGGTCATGTTGGTGGAGTCTGTCCACAAGAAAACCACATACAATTCAACACACCCAATGGCCTTCCTCTTAAAGCCTTAACATCATTAGCTCATTTATATTGGGTTTTATCATTAAAGCCCTAGAAATCACCTTCATACTACAAGCCTTAGTCTCAAGCAATACCTTACATGATCATCATATATACCTAATTGTCAAGATAATCTAACTACATGCTTCATTCTTAACCAATTATAGTAATATAACATTATGCAAACTCAATCTCAATACCATTAAACCATTATTTATCATACAAGCCCTAATCTATCCAATTCAAGTTTACAAGCCTTACTTTTTAAGTAATTCATCTTTAGTTACTCTAATCTCAAGTAATTCATAAAGTAGTTCATCAATTTTAGAAGGTCACATCTAAGCCCTCAATTGCCTCTTCCATGGCATAAACCAAACAATTCAATTTCACCCTAAAACATTATCTTAATCAAGAATACATGTATAATCATACTAAAATCATTTAATTACACCATAACAACCATTATCCATCTAATTGTATCAACATATAATAATACCCACACTTTATGATCGACTTTAGGAAATTAACAAATTCATGGATCCTTGATGAATTCAACTAAAAACTGTGGTAATTCATCAATATTATCATAATATAAAGCAATTAAATCATTGAAAAAGTTTTTAGAAAGAATCCACGACTAGGAGTGAAAACCCTAGGTTTTGGAGAATTGTCTACTTTGAAATTGAGAGTTTCAGGATTTCATGGATGAAAGCATTCCATGAATCAAAGACTACCATACCTTAGATGAAGATTCCTCACTAATTTGGGTAGAAAAGATGAGTTCTTGAACCTTAGACTTCAACTTCTTCTTCTTCTCCACTGGAGGTTTTTGAGAGAATATTTTTGGGGGTAAAGTTAGTTATGATTTGGGGTCTTGGGAATTATGAAGTAAATAGGTTAGTTAATCGTTGAAAGGCACTTATATGAGTCTATCAAAATGAATTAAAATGACTCCACAATAAAATAATTAATTTAGGAATTACCCAAAAGTCCCTACCTTAGGTTGAATTGGAGGTAGCCTACAAGCATGACCTACAACCTAGTCCCACAGACCGTGGGTTGGTCTAAGGGAAGTGCTGCAGGTCCATGGTTCATGGCCTCTAGCTCCTCATCAAGGCCCTTGACCCATGACTTGGTTCCACAGGACGTGGATGGACCTACACTTAGTAGGTCCCATCCGTAGGTCACATAATTGGGCAAGTTTGGGGCAGCTTGGGTTTAGGCTTTAGGGTCCTCCTTAAGGACCCCTTGGTTGATCCTTGGGGGGTCATAACTTGACGTCTAACCCCTAAACAACTCATCCTAGGTATAGAAAGCAATTTTATAACATTTACCCACATATCAAGCTCTAAAACTCTTACGTAAGGCTCTAGTTTCACCTATTAGTTTTGGGGGGCGTAACAATATCTCCCCTTTGGGGACATTAGTCCTCGAATGACATGTCAAAACACTTTATGGAATTAAAGACTCAAGACTAGCAGCCCATCATGCATGAAACATCAAAACAATGCATCATTTGAAGGAGGAAATATCAACTCCATCTCAAATCATAATCAATGCAACAAAAGGGAGTAGGAACTACATCTAACAACCCAAATATGCATGAAACTCAATATTTCTCATTTTTCATCGAAGGAACTCACTTCTCCAACTAGATTAGTGCTCAACACAACATCATGGAGCCAATATACAATTTCTCTCAAAAGCATACTAGAGCATGTTCATTAACACATCTCATGAAGTCAAATAGGTAACTCATACCAAATGAACAACAACATGAGGAACATAAATCATGAAAACTCATTTTCTCATTAAACATAAATTTCATAAAGAACATGCATCATTTAAGGAAAACATGTAATTCACACATGTCTTCCAAAACAAGGAAATTATGGAACACATATAGCGTCGAAGACTTCACAATTATGAAACAAGTCAAGGGAAACATAACATCTAAGGATATCGGGACTTCCCATTGGCCCTTGGCCTCCCAAGTAGCATCCTCACCTACAACCTTCATACAAAGACCACTCCTTCACACCTTCATGAACGAAATTTCTTCACTCTACTATATCTTAACTTATCGGTCTAAAACCTCTACCGGTACTTTTAAATTAGAGAGATTCTCATTTAGGCACTCTAGCTCATAAGCACCCTTACCAACACAACTCAAGACCTCTTACGAGCCTACACCACTCAATGTGAGAATTTCAAGCCAATCGAAATCATGAACATTTAAAATACCTAACCACTTTGCCATCTAAGAGCATTATCTCTCCCTTGGGAGTAAGCCTATACAGACTCTTCTAAGCCTCATCTCTTTCAATTCTAAAGTCAGAGCAAGCTATCACTCAACTTTCACACCCATCACACAAGATGATTCTGAACCACGGAGAATTACACTTCTACTCTCTTTTAAAGAAGTCTACTCACTCAACATATCTAGGCATCACTTAAACACCACTACTCATCCAATCCTCCAACACACCATAAAACTCGTCATGACTAAGCTGGGTTCTACCAACCAACACACATAACCACAATGCCACCTATTCATACCAAATGATTCTATCTAAACCTATCACATCAAGCCTCATCTAGTCATATAGCCATAATTGGCATCACTACTAACCTTTTCTCCCTCGACCTTTGTAGCATGAGCCATTCAAGTGGTCATATCCCAAAGAACATCGAATAAGGAATAGGAGAGAGACCTTATAGAGTTAAACTCTATGGCACGACTTAGAGAATGAAGAGTGAAATTTTCCTAACATCCAATAGCCTCCTATTCATAAATATGGTGTGCTTTACACTATGAATAAGACTCTACTAGATGTGGCTTGAGACATCCTAGAACCATCCCAAAATCTTGTGCTTTGTTACAAAGTTTTTTACGCCCCAGGAGTACCCCCTAGATGTAACACAGTGTACAACACTCTGAAGAGCCTCAACCAAGCCTCTTAGCATATTATAACATAAAATAATAGAAAAATGGAGCGAAATTTAAAACATATCTTTACAATCGAAGTCTTTTATAGAAATAAGTAGGAGTCTACAACACTATGTCTCAAACCATCTACAACACTTTAAATAACACTTTGGGACATAGACCATACAAAAGCTCTAAAAATAAAATAAAAGACATAAAGGAAATAGTGGGTTTGTCCTCGAAGCTATGAGGACTCACCAAATCTTCAACTCCTTGCTCCTTAGAAACCCATCTTCTAAGAAACAAACTCAAGTCTCCAAACCCTACACTTTGTGAAAAATGTAAAAGAAACATGGGTTAGCACAAAGATGTACTAAGTATGATAGTCATGCATAAAATCCTTTAAAACATGCAAAAAGGGACATTTTAGTTGAGAAGTATGCATATACTAAGTTGAGAATCATTATGCACTTTTAGTGTAAAACACAAGTCACAAATATGTTCATCATATAAATCATTATAACATAATAGAACCATCTCTTAAGTAACCCTAAGTTATACTTGTGTTATGTATGAATGACATCTCATAATACCACTCATACTAAGTATCCCTTTGAGGCCACCATAGTCATGTTTACCATTCTTGAATCTCATCTTTAGCCTATTTCATATAGACAAGGAAACATGCACTTTTAGTCAATCACATCAAGGAAAACAACTCATAGTAACAATCAAAGTTAATATATAACATTACAAGTAGCCTTGAAATCAAATGAAATTACCATTTAGTCACAAGAACATTCATTACATGAGTCTTCTTAACAAAGAGGAATCTACCATAATCACTCTCAATGCCTACTTGTGGAATGCATGGATAAAGTCCCATACCTCTACCCACACTAAGTAGAACTTCTTGAATAGCCATACTATATCCTAGACTTGACCTTGTGGGAATTAGCTTTAACCGACATAGACCATGTGAGTTTGCATGAAATCCTGTGTCATGCCCCATACCGAAAAGAGGTGTCCTACTTGCCTAAGGTAGAACTAAAATGTATTAGCTTGGAAATGAATCCAATGGCTAAATAACCTACGAGGGCACGTAGTTATGGCATAAGGAGATTGTTACTAGAAATCCAACCATACTTAATAGAGGAGCTTCCATCTTATGAGATTAACTTTAGAAACCCGACCTTTCTTAACGGGAGAGCCTCTATCTCATATTCAATATCCACTCTCTGCTAAGCATTGATTCCCACGATTATATGTTAAGTCTCGAATAGAATTTACAAGCATGAAGGAGTATCTTACGCTCCATCCAACACAATTCATAAAGAGAGCTCATAGATTAATTAGGTGAGAATGGATTTTCAACCTTAGAATCATCTTATTTATTCAATTAAGTGAGAACTAACTTTCAACCTAGAATCTCCAATATGTGAGGAAAACTTTCAGATTATACTCATTATGTGTCTATGAGAATGAACTTTCAATCAACACAATAATATCCTCATAATCGTAGAATAATCATGTATAAGTGTGTAAGAGTGAGAATAAACTTTCAACAACACTACAATTACATCAAAGTCATGATCACTTTACTTTCTTAAAAGATGGTCTCAAATCATGAACACACTCTCACAAGCATGCATAATATCATATATTGATCCTTTTACGACCGAAGACCATACTCAATCAACACATCAAGCATTCATTATATTAGACATGAATATCATCATAGTTCAAGAAAATCAAGTCATAAAATGCATGATCTCAAACACTTATAATATAGGTCATGTTGGTGGAGTCTTTCCACAATCAAACCACAGGCAATTCATCACACACAATAATCTTCCTCTTAAAGCCTTAACAACATTAGCTCATTTATATTAGCTTTTACCATTAAAGCCCTAGAAATCACCTTCATACTACAAGCATTATTCTCAAGCAATACCTCACATGATCATCATGTATACCTAATTCTCAAGATAATCTAACCACATGCTTCATTTTTAACCAATTATAGTCATATAACATTATGCAAACTCAGTTTCAATACCATTAAACCATGCTCCATCATATAAGACCTAATCTATCCAATTCAAATTTACAAGATTTACTTTTTAAGTAATTCATCTTTAGTTCGTCTAATCTCAAGTAATTCATAAAGTAGTTCATCAATCTGAAAGGTCACATCTAAGCCCTTAATTGCCTCTTTCATGGCATAAACCAAACTATATCAATTTCACCCTAAAACTTAAGATTAATCAAGAATACATGTATAATCTTAATAAAATGGTGTAATTACACCATAAACAACCATTATCCATCCAATTGTATCAATATATAATAATACCCACAATTTAAGATCCACTTTAGGAAAATTAGGAAATTCATGGATCCTTGATGAATTCATCTTAAAACAGTGGTAATTCATCAATATGATCATAATATAACGAAATTAAATCATTAAAAATGTTTTTAGAAAGAATCCATATTTTTGGAGAATTGTCTACTTTGAAATTGAGAGTTTGAGGACTTCATGGATGAAAACATTCCATGAATAAAAGACTACCATAACTTAGATGAAGATTCCTGATGAATTTGGGTAGAAAATATGAGTTCTTGAACCTTAGACTTCAACTTCTTCTTCTTCTCCAATGGAGGTTTTTGAGAGAATATTTTTGGGGGTAAAGTTGGTTATGATTTGGGGTCTTGGGAATTATGAAGTAAATATGTTAGTTAATGGTTTAAAAGTACTTATATAAGTCTATTAAAATGAATTAAAATGACTCCACATTAACATAATTAATTTAGAAATTACCGAAAAGTCCCTACCTTAGGCCAAATTGGAGGAGCCTACGCATGACCTACGACCTAGCCCCACGGACCGTGGGTGGGTCCACGGGGCATGTTGCAAGCCCATGGTTCATGGCCTGTAGCTCCTCATCAACTCCTTTGAGCCACGACTTGGTTCCACGGGGAATGGATAGACCTACACCTAATAGGTCCCATTCGTAGGTTACATAATTGGGCAGTTTTGGGGCAAATTGGGGTAAGGCTTTAGGGTCCTCATCAAGGACTCCTTGGTTAGTCCTTGGGGGGTCATACCTTGATTTCTAACCCTAAACACCTCTTCCTAGGTATGGGAAGCCATTTTACAACATGAACCCACATATAAAACTCTAAAACTCTTACGTAAGGCTCTAGTTTCACCTACTAGTTTTAGGGGGTGTAACATCCATCTGCATTGCATCGGTTAGGCCTATCGTTGCCCTGATAGATTTTAAGTTAGGGCTATTTTGGTCTTTTCCCCTATGTGTTGGACACCTGAACTACGTCGTTTAACCCCTAAACTATGTAGTTTTCATCAGTTTAAGCCTAGTAACATAATTAGATCTTTCCCTAATATATTTATTCACCAAAATTAGAGCAAAAAAGAGAAGAAACAATTGACCAAGCCCTCTCTAAGAATGTAGCAACTGTTCTTCAGTTCCAACCGCGAAATCGAAAGATTTCTCCGTAAAATTCCTCACCAGGTATGTGGGATTTTTTTCACCAATTAGGTCCCTTGAATTTAGTCAGAGTCTCAATTCACTATATCTTGCTTAGACCTAGGGTTTCTAAAACCTTAGATATTTTTTGTGATTTTGTTGTTAGAGTATTCCTAATCAGATTAGCATATTTTCGTGGAATCATTGCTTAGTTATTTGCATGAAACTCAGAACCCTAGTTGTGTATATTCCCTTAGTTCATGAATTTCATACGCTAGTTTAGTTAAAACAGATATACATGCTCAAGTTTTTGAATGTCACGTTATCACTATATAATTGTTACATTCTCAAATTTTGCATGTCAGTATTTTGAGCTATTCAATATTTCAGTATTTCAGTCATAATGTATCATATACATATTTAATTAGGAGTAGATTTAACACCGAGTTGGACTAGGGTTCAGCGTACTTGTATAGCCCCAAAACTATGTGCCCCCGTAGGTTTATAAGTCTCCTCTGTGGGCATCAGATTTAGTGATCACGCCAATTATACCTTTATACCCCTGGCAAGGTATATTGGGTCATCTCGATGGGGTGTATACATCGAACTCCTCGTTTAGCTCACGTGGTTTTATGTCGGTCAATAGTAGCTCCCACAGTTAGAATCTAGTGCATTTGACCAGGTTTTCAGTTATATTTCAGTATTCAGTCTCAGTATGTTATGTACTTGGTCATTGCATTCAGTTTGGTTCATTTCTATATATTTTAGTATTTACATTATGTTCGGATTATGTCATTGCTAAGTTATGCCTTGTTCAAGTTACATATTTTTTGAGTTATATTCTGTATCCTACATGCTCAGTACATCCCAAGTACTGACGCAAACTCTGTGCTACATCCTTTCAAGAAGTAGGTTTAGGTTCTACGCATTTAGATCAGGCGTAGATCGATTCCCAATCCTTAGTCAGCAGCATCAGTGGTGAGTCCTCATACTTCGAGGACAATACACATGTTTTCTATTTTAGTCTCTCATTGAGTTTCAGTTTCCTAGAGTTAGATGGGGAGATGTCCCAACATCTCTAGTCAGTAAGAAGCTTTTTCAAACACAGTCAGATTCAACTTTTAATTTTTGAGTGATTGTTTAGTATCAATATACTCTTAGAATTTTATATATATTCAAGCTAGTATTGGGTATTCCCCATCATTCAGTTATCTCATAATTTATCTTCTGCATTTGGTTTTCTTTCATAGATATATTTAGTTTGCTTATATATGCCAGCTTAGGGTTACCTTGGGGTCACTCGTGATCTGAGGTCCCATGTATACGCCTAGGAGGTAACCTTGGGGAGCAAAAAGCTTGGTATTAGAGCATTATTTCTAAGAGTCCTAGGATGTCTGAAACTTGCACTAAGTGGAGTCTTTTTCATGAGTGTGAAGTGCACCACAACTAATGAGAGGGAGGCTACGAAGTGTTTTACCTAAAACTTCACTTTCTTTGCCACTCTTATCGCGTGTGAGGTATGCTCCAACCTCTTGTTTCTAATCCGCCGTTATGCGTTTCAGATAATGCCTTCTCGTAGAGCTCATAGAAGGAATGCTAATGCCCACAACACTAACACAGTTCCTCCAGTCCCAGACCATGAAGTTTCGAATGTAGAGTTTCGGAATGTTATCCTATATTTGGCTCAAAGTGTGGCCAATCAGAATAATCAGCAGGTTCCAGTTCCTACAATTACAAATGGTAGATCAGTGGCAGCTAGGGTCCGATAATTTCTTAGGATGAATCCATCTGAGTTTCTAAGGTCGCAAGTTGGTGTGGACCCACAGAACTTTATTAATGAGGTTAAAAAAGATCTTTGGAGTGAAGTAAGTGACTTGAAATGATAGGGTAGAGTTGCCATCCTACCAGCTTAAGGATGTGGATCATATATGGTTCACACAGTGGAAGGAAAATAAGTGTGAGAATGTAGCTCTTTTGACTTAGTTTACGAGAGCTTTTCTGGACAGGTTCTTCCCGAGAGAGTTGAGGGAGGCTAAGGCTTAGGAGTCATGAATTTGAGGCAAGGTACCATGTCAGTCCAGGAGTACGTACTTAAGTTCACCTAACTCTCCCGATATGCTCCACATATGGTTGCCAATCCTAGGGCACAAATGAGTAAGTTCCTATTTTGGGTATCCAACTTGGTGAAGACAGAGTGCAGGAATGCTGTGTTGTTAAAAGACATGAATATCTCTAGGCTCATGACTCATGCTTAGTAGGTTGAGGGAGATAAGCTTATGGAAATTGCTAAGGACAATAAGAAGGCTAGAATAGGGAACTATGAGTATTCTTAGTAGAAATCGGTTGGTGGAAATCGCTAGCAGTGTCAACAAAGGTCTACCGCCCCATCACATTCATCAGCTAGTGCTCCATCGCCCAGGTTTTGACAAGATCAGAAAGTTAGGGCATCAGGATCTAAGTCTCATAATAGTACTTCAGGTAACAGGACCTACCTGACTTGTCCAAAATATGGTAAAAACTATCCAGGAGTGTGGCTTGGAGGAAAGGAAGGATGCTTTGGGTGTGGTCAGTCTGGTCATAGGTTGAGAGGTTGCTCTTCTTCTATATATGTACAAGGACGTAATAATAATGGGGCTCAATCTACAGCTCCAGTATCAACAACAGGTCGCCCAACTCAGCAGGGTGCTTCATTGGATACAGGTGGTGGTCAGCGCCAAAACAGGTTGTATGCTCTCTAGGCTCGCCAAGACCAGGAAGAATCTCCTGATGTAGTCACTGGTACGTTACGACTCCTTCATTTATATGTTTATGCTTTGTTAGATCCAGGGGCTACTCTTTCCTTTGTAACTCCGTATATAGCAGTAAACTTCGGTGTCCGTCCAGAAAATTTTTTCAGAACCCTTCTCAGTCTCTACCCTAGTTGGTGATCCAATTATAGCTAGATGGGTATACACAAATTGCCTTGTCACAATCTCTCAGAAAGTCACCTCAACATATCTTGTAGAGTTAGAAATGTTAGACTTTGATATCATTCTAGGCATGGGTTAGTTACATTGTTGTTATGCCTCAGTCGATTGTATAATTAAGATCATTCTATTTCATTTTCCTAATGAGCCAGTCTTAGAATGGAAGGGTGGTAGCTCAGTGCCTCTAGGTCGGTTTATCTCTTACCTTAAGGCAAGAAAGTTGAAGGTACCCTTCTAAAGAACTCAAACTGAGCAATCGATTCCAAATTGGACTGGGCAGGAAACCCTGGCGCACTAAGTGGCATTGGAAAACAGCCCCTAAACTTTAGAGCATAATTTGGAGCACACTGGCTGGTGTGACGCGCCAGGCCCCAACCCAGAAAAACCTGACAAATTTCCTTGCTTGTTTTCTCACCCTAACTCGCCTAGAATCGAACGGTTTCTTCCCCAATAGCTTGGATTCGATTACTTAACATAAGTACACTCTAATATACTTAATACAGTCCTCAAAACACTCACTTCCATCTCAAGAAATCATCAAAAACTCCAACACAACAAGATTTAGCATGAACTTCAAGAACTCATCAAGAACTCTAATATTTCAACTTCAAGATTGAAATTTCACTGAAAATAACATGATTGGAGTGTGGGTGAACAAACTCAACACTATGGAACCTTACATACCTCTTAGGGATTAAACCCATGGTGAAAATCCGCAACAAAATGTAAGAAACTCGATGAACGCGTTGATCCTCTCCATTTTTCCCCTCTTGTCTCCTCTTCTTTTATCTTCTCTCCAAACCCTAACTTTTTTTTATGAGACGTACTAAATCCAATCAATTTTGTCCCCAACTTAATTACCAAAAACTAATTTAATTAATTGGGTAGTGAAAAGACCATAATGCCCTTCTAAAATCCAGTTTTGACTCCCCTCATCTAGATAGCCGAACTTCAAATCGACATATCACCTTCATACAAACTCAAAACTGAGCAAACTTGGTGGCATTGGAAAGATCATTCAAATATATTTCCTACGGTATCTTGTAGCACACCTATCTAATCCTGAGCTAGGAGTTATGATCGTTTGAAGTCGACCCAAAATGCATACTTAGCTTAACTTTGTCAAACGATCAAATTTGATTATTTCCAAAAAAAAAAAAACAGTTTCTTTCCAATTCTAAGACTTTCTAGTTCTTTCAAAAAGCGAGGTGTTACAGACATAGTTAGAATCAACTTTAGTTTTTGAGTGATTGTTTAGTATCACTAAACTCTTAGAATTTTATATATATTAAGATCAATATTGGGTATTCCCTATCATTCAGTTATCTCATGATTTAGCTTCCTCATTAGTTTATTTTTTCATAGATATATTTAGTTTGTTAATGATATGCCAGCTCAGGGTTAGCTTGGGGTCACTCATGATCCTAGGTCCCGTGTTTACACCCAGGGGGTAGCCTCAGGGCGTGTAAAAAAGGAATGATTGCATCATGTATTAAGCATTTTGAAGGACTCCCTTGGTTCGAAGTTAAAGGTAGTAGGGGTTTTTGCCTTTGAGTTTAGAAATGAATATGCAAGGTTGATTGATTTGATACAATCATATAATGGGTTTATCAACGACTTTTTTGAAGATTAAGTTTTGTCTAGGCGACTAACGGTGATGTATGGAAGATTGTTTGTATTTATGTGGGGTTATGTTGTTCAAATTATGGTGATTAACTTATGGATTCCCTAACAGATGGGATATAGTTCTACAAGATTATTAAGGATTTCGAGGGGATTGAAACTAATGGGTTGATAGGACTATATAGACTATTGTGTTGTGTTGGATTCTATCTAAGTTTTGACATGGTATATATGATAGTGGACTGATAACTGCAACTTGGTATGTGAAAGATTGCATGGAATTGACATTGGGTGCGATTCAATAGCTTTACCTCGATGAGAAAGTACTATTAAATTTGAAATTAGTATTATCATCCTTGGGTGTGGCCCATAGCTACAATGAAATTCTTTCATGGAAAGAGATAGTTTAGAAATTTTGGAGGCGAGAATGTTTTTGCTAAGAATACTTTGATACTAGTAATGGTTCGAGACTAAGGTAAATTATCGGAGTGGTTGTGATATTTTATTACTATTGAGAGTATGGGCTTCAGTCAAATGATATGAAAAGTACGTGAGGTCTTATAAAATCAAGTATGGGTACATCGTAATGGATATCATTCCGATGGATTGTCGGTAGCTAAAAATCAAAAAAATGGAGTCAACTAAATGGAAATGTTTTATATGGGGTTTTGGAAAATATATTTAGTGTTATTCAACATTGGTTCTGTATATTCTTATGTGACAACATATTTTGTCCTAAACATGAGTTATAGTATGATTCACTACCTATCCCCACACCTGTTTTCAGTTCTATGGGTGGATCCCTATTGGTGGATCATATATACCAATCCTCTAATGTCCTCTTGATAGGGTATGATGTTGGGGCTGACTTGGTCATTTTAGATAAGAAACATTTGGTATTTTCTTGGAGCAGTTGAAGTATTCCAGTGGTTCTACATGTATTACTTTACTTATGAGAATTTATAGAAGAGCTACAATGAATATTTATAGTTGTCTGATAGTCTTAAGATTTATCTCGTCATTGTGATCACTTTTTGGCTATGTGTGATGGAATGTGGGGACTATTGCATCTAGTTTTATTGTTCTTATGGGTTGTGTACAACCGTAGGTACTGATCTAGCATTCATATAGTGTTATTAGAGGTTTTATATACTTGGTTTTATCGTCCCCTAGGTAGTCACTTGATCATCTCCTTCTTTGGGTTAGAGAAGTTCGATCCTCCCTTGGTGAGTACGTGATGTCTAAAGATAATTTTTTTATAGTTTAAGCTCACGGAAAGATTATGCCCTCAGAATGAAAGCTTGATAAGATTTGTGATGGTTTGTACATTATGAGTTTGTGATAGTTGTTCAGGTTATTGTGGTTATGTGAGAAAAAACTCATCTTGATGGTTGTTGTAACACCTCAAACTACGATTTGTTTTTAGTTTTGGGTCAACTTCAAATGACCATATCTTTTAGTACATAAAGAGTTAGGTGGCCTATGAGGTATCAAATCGAAGGTCTTTGAGTTTTCTTTCCAACGCCACTATGTTTGCTAAATTTTGAGCTCCAAGTAAAAAATTTATGGCTATTTGAGTGACGTCTCTCTAGTTAAGGTTTTTCAATCTAAGGAAAGGGTATTTTAGTCTTTTCCATACCCCACTAGGCCTAAAATGTTTTCCCACCCAAATAAGGGTCTAATATGATTTATGCCACTTTTCCACGTTCTAAAATGCTTAAATTTTGAGAGAAGGGTTTCATGAGGAGAAAAGGAGAAGAGTTTCAAGCGTTCTTTCAAGAACCAAGGATTTCACTAAGAACTAGTGTTCTTTCAAGGTATGTAACATTCTCATGGTGTTGGGTTTGTTCTCCCTTAAGCCAATCATGTAATTTCTTTCATGAATTAATATATGAGACTGTTTATATTGAGATTCTGGAGAAGTTCTTGAGTTTTAACCCTATTCTTTAATAATGGAGGTTTTTGAGTTCTTGAGGTGAGGGTATTGCGAATATGTTTGTTCTTTCTTGATGGATTTTGTGTGGGATTTCATCTAAATTTTGTTGGGTTTATGAATCAAAGAGATTTTTGAAGAAATACTCGATTCTAGATGAGTTAGGACTTGAAAAATTGAAGAAAAATTCATCATATTTCTGGGCTCGGGTGTGAGGCGGTGCACCACATCTGTGCCAAGACCATTGGCTAGTAGTTTGGGACCTGGAGTGGCACGCTATTCAGTGCACCCCAAACACTGTCCAGTAGTTTTGGGGCAGGCACCCTACGCCACTTAGTGCGCCAGGGTCACAAAGTCCTTTTTATTTCGAATCGTACCTGCGTTCTCTTCTTCATATGAAATCATTAAGTCTAAATTAATCCTTGAGAGATCTTACATATCATAATCACATGTCTTAATTCACATTTCAAATTAAAGTAAAGTTCAAGAGGACCTTTTTGAGTCACTTTGAGAATTTTTTAAATTGATTTTAGTTTTGAACTAAATATTGAGTAAATATGTATGATAATGAGGTGAGTTGTCTTACTTATTTCAAAATGAGTATAAGGGAACTAATTATTCCCATGTGTAACACTTTTACATTTTCAAAGAGAGAAACATTGATTTCTATATGAGTAATGAGTTTAGAGAAGTTTCAGAGTATTACCTCTTTTAAGAGGATATTTTAAGTAGTTAACTCAATTGAGAAAGAGTTATGTTTTTAAACATTTGAGCATAAGTTATATATTATTGGTATTAGTATTGAGCACCGATATTGGGATGAGTTCAGACAACACAGAATCCTCATAAACTATGTATGCCAACATGGGTAAAGGATCATTATTTTTAGATGATTCCTTATTACTTTTAAGCATAGACTTTGCATTTCAAAAGTTTTTTGGGTTTTGATTTCTCTTTTTCCTTTTCTTTCGAATATTTAATTTATCATCTTCGTCTAGGATCACCAGGACACAAAGTTTATTCAAATCCTTATTCTCCTCAGGTATATTCCCAAATGCAACCAGAGCCTCTCCTATTAATTGATATACATGTCGTCACTATATATATTAATGATTTATGCTATGTTTTTTTTCATAAAGTAGGGTGACATACTCATTTGTGGTAGAAGCATTTTTATATTCTTTCTTAGTCTAAGTTAATTCCACGTTCTCTTCTATTGTATCGATGGTATCAGATTCATCTATCACCCTTCGTGTCCACCGTATCAGGAAGATGCGTGGCCACCCATCTCGAAAAGGAGTACCTTAGAAAAAGCTACCAACTTGTGGTAAAGTGAAAGGTACCTACTGTGGAACCGTCGAGGCTCTCCTACATTAATAGCTAGTTGTTGGGGCAATGAAAGAGTGGATTTAGAGTCCCAAAATTTATATAAGAAAGTTATTATTGATATATATGATCTTGGGCAATTGATAACTTTTGTGTTGAGTTAGGCGCAAATATTCATTTTCTTTGTATAGTAAAATGTAACATGGAAGTAAATGTATGGGTTGTTATTTATAAATAGTTAATCTAGAGTTGGCAAAGGGTTTAAACAGAACTCTCGGTGCAATTATAGTAGTGGCCAAGGGAGATTCAGAAAAATAAATTTTGATATAAACACTAGCATGTATACCTAAGATTTGAATATATGATCTAAAATAGATTTTGAACCCCATTTGGCACTACACTAGTATCTTCCCATATTTCAAGGGGATTCAACAATTTACACCTAACTAGGAAGATTAGGTGTGCCTTAATTGCACAATATACTTTTTGAACGAAGGTGATCGAATTAACAACATTGACAATACCTAGCTCCGCCACTTAATAATAGTGCTAACTGCTAACTACCTATTCTAAATAGAAATGGCTTCTATAGGTAGTAGTAAGTTCAATAAAATATATAGCCAAGCTGATTGTTTTCTTCTAAAATTAGGGGTGAAGTAAATTCAATTTTAATGCTAACTGCTAACTACCATTTCAAAAATTAGGGGTGAAGTAAATTCAAAACACAACATTAATGGGTGGAAACCAAAAATGTGTTGTAGGTAACATGATTTTGTCCTCCTAGGAATTTGATTTCTAAAGATATGGTTTTTGAAAGTTAAATATAAGTACATGAGATTGTGATTGTTTGTGCTTTTACACTGGCATTTCTTATAGAAGATTTATTTTTTATCCTTCTTTCATCATAACCTTAAATTTGTACCTACTAAAAGGATTTGAGACCATATTAGGACTGAACTATTATAGAATTTGTTAAAAAGAACCCTTCAAGGCGACAATTTATCTAATGCCATGAGTAATTGTTGGTTTTTAAAAGTTGTGAATGAAAAATGAAGAGTTGTCACTTTAATAAAGAGTTTTGACTTTTCTAACGAGTTGTGACTTTTATGAAAAGTTGCGACTTTTGTGAAGCATTGTGATTTTTATGAAAAGTTGTTACTTTTTCATAAGGTTGTGACTATTCGGAAGGGTTATAGCTTTTTGAAAGGGTTTTGACCTTTTCGTTAAGGCACAATAAGCACTTGTTCACACTGCCCTCTATTTTATATATATAGAAGGGTTTCCTCTTATTTTTCAATAACGAATAAGAACTTTCTAGACTTCTTTTTTTTTCTACTAAAACTATAATTCTTTGTGTACTTTACTATTGTGGTTTGTTGACACCACGGTTTTAGGTTCCAATACACCGGTGAGTAAGATCATTCTATTATGAGAGGATAGATTCCATTAACCTCAGATACTTGAAGGAAAGAATTTTCTTAAGGTCATTGTGCATTCAGCGGACTCAATTTTCTTCTTTGGAAAAAGTTATTTTATTTATTATTTCTAATATCTTTCAGATGCTATTTTCTTTATGGGTTTTAAGTTTCTTGTTTTGAAACTATTCTTCATACAAAGTATCTTAGTAATATTGGTTGAACAACAGTAAAAAATTCACCCCAAAGGTGGCTTGAAACTTTAGGTGTTTATGTCAAGCATGTTGCATTATACACAATCATTCAGTTGGTCAGCTTTGATGTTTATTTTTTGTTTTCTTTTTTCCTTGGGAGGAAAATGCTTAAATGTCTACATTTATTTTCATCTGAAGCATAGTTGTCTTGTTTTCATTCAGAGTAGGCCAAACTTTTGGCTTTTATCCTTTAACTACTTTTTTATGTCTCTAATAGTTATTCCATATCAAAATATGGTTTGCTTTATGATGTGGACTTCTGACATTTTGTTTTTTATTTTTAGCCAAAAAGGGTGGTTTCATCGTTATCAATAGATTTAGATTTTCCAGCTATATGTCAGCCAAGGATGAGGTTGCGGAGAGTTGTGCACTCATTGTATATAATGAGAGTGCATCAAGATTCAATGAAACTGGGCTTCAACTTTATCCAGTTTTAGAGTATGACTTTGGCGAATGTGTATCATATGCTCCTATAGATTGCACAAATGGTGGTTATAACTGGGGCTGGCAGGCAGGAAAAAGAGTTGCAAGTTTAGGAACCTTTAAGGATACATATTTATATCTTCTGAATTATTTTCAAGCTTCGAAATATGGAAAGAAAAATGCTTTCGAAGTATGATTTGAGTTAAAAAGTATCTCAAGTCTAAGTATCCTCGTATGGAGATAAATCAATTCTTTGCCTCATTCAGTTGAATGATTCCTTGGAACCAATCGCTAAACTCAAAAGGTTAGCTTCGACAAGGATTTTTGGTATCAAGGATGTAGAGATTTATTAGGTTGTTCTCATCAATTTTTTTTTAAAAAAAAAAAACCTACCATAACTTTTTATTGACCTGATGCCAATTTTTTTTTTTATTTGGATATTGATTTTGACTCAGATATGAAAGAGAGGACTACATCTCCAAGGACGGAAATGCAACCTTTACTATCTGATTCTACTACCAAAGCTATTACATGTAAGGCTAGTAACAAAATCTGTAGAAGTTTGGTAATCACTTAAGCTATGTTTGGTAAACTAGAAGAAGACAGTGCTCCTACATTCCTCAAGCATGATTGGATCTCATTCTTATTTGGATTATGTCCACATATGTAGCCATCTAGTGTTGCTTCAGATCTAATGTAATTGTACCCATCATATTCCAAACTGAAAAGCTTACAGCAAAGGATACCACAATTGTCTTGGAAAAAACAACGCTCACTGCAACAGATATCACAAAGCGTTGTCTCCAAAAAAGGCTAACACTACTCTTGCATTCCTTAGATGTGATTGGACTTCGTGCTAATTTTAATTCTTTTTTTATTGCTCTTCCGCTTCCTCTTGTAGAAACTTTCATCTCTTCTGAATGCAGAAGCTAATAACTACAAGAGAGTTGGATTAGCTAGAGCAGGAGGTGTTGGTATACTTTCCCTTCATGTTCGTGATCCACTTCCATCAACTCATGGGCCAAAATTAGCACCAAATGGAAGAGCTATGAAATTTATGTTGAGGCCTCATGAAACACTACCTTAAAAACAGAGGTAATATGTAGATAAGAACTTGGTGGATGTTATTATCGCTTCCCACGACTTCCCGAGCCACCAAACCTCAGACATGGAAACTTTGAGAACTCCAACCTTAAGTAGGCAGAATCATGGTAATGTTCATCCATTAACCTACAAAAAATTCTTTATGATTCATTTTGTAACACGATTTTGCCTACTTGAGGTTGCAATTCTCAAAATTTCCATGTCGAAGGTTTGGTGGCTCGGGACGTTGTGGGAAGAGATAAATAACATCCACCAACTTCTTATTTACAGACCACCTCTATTTTTAAGGTAGTGTTTCATGAGGCCTCGTCAAAAATACCATAAGTCTTCCATTTGGTGCGAGCTCTTGCCCACGAGCTAATGGAAGTGGATCACAAATAGGAAGGGCATGTATACCACCACCATCACCTGCTCTAAAAAGTCCAACTCCCTTGTAGTTATTAGCTTCTCCTTCTATAAGAGAAGAAAGTTGCTAAAAGAGGAAGAGGAAGAGGAAGAACAAGAAAAATAGAATTCAAATTAGCACGAAATCCAAGCATACCTGAGGAATGCAGGAGCAGTGTTAGCCTTTTATGGAGAGGATGCTTTGTGATATTTGTTACAGTGAGCCTGGTTTTGCCAAGACTGTTGTTGTATCCTTTGATGTAAACTTATCAGTTTTGACTATGATGGGTACAATTATATTCGATGTGAAGCAACACTGGATGGCTACATATGTGGACATTTCCCATCTAAAATTAACAAAAAAAAAAAAAAAACATGTGATCACTAACAAATAGTAAACAAAATGACCCACGATAAAATGCACTAAATCAAAGTGTAATAAGATTATGAATAAAATAGAGAAAAAACTAAAAAATAATGAGGAAATTTATATAACTGAAACAATATACACATTTTTTGAGAATAAAATACGGCATTACAATAATAATTAAATTTTAAAACTAGACAAAGTAATAAGACAAAATCAAATAATGGCATTGACACATATTAATTTGGTAGAAACCCTAAGCACGTAGTTAACTAAAAAGAATCATAGTAGTTCAAAATAACAAGAAAAATTACTGTCACTGGTCGATGACAAAATAATTAATGGAAAAAGAAATTTTGTAAAACCAACCTACTAAAAATAGTAATCAGTCCTACGACAACAAAAATGAAACAACATTTGAAATAGAACAAGTAAAATCAAGGCACCCAACTGTTATGGAGGTTATTGGAGAAACACTTTGTTGAAGTGCAAACTTAGCAGTAAAAATAATATTAGAAAAAAGGTAAAATAGAGATACAAGAGTCACCAATGAAGAGGAAACAAAGGCAATGAGCCAGATATGGTTCACCGATGGTTTTTGCGGTGGGGTCTAGTGGCTCGATGTGACATTCTTGGCTGTTGTACAACAAAACTATGATGCAACTTTGATCTTGCTTAATTGCCTACAAAACAAACAAAAGACACGAAAATGGAGAAAGAGGATGGGAAACCATGGTGGTATGGGTTTGTTTCTGATGGATTTATTAGGGTTTTGGCTGGCTTGGGTTGGGGTTTTGTGATGGAATTGAGTTGGTTTCAGGTTTGCTGTTTTCTGACATCGTTACTTTGTCGGAGAAGACAAAGAGTATTGGAGTTTTGGTGGTTGCCGAAGATATTTAGGGATAGATGGGTGTGGGTTTTGCTGGAGAAGGAGAGAAAAGGGAGGAAAAATCTTTAGATGGTGGTGGCTGCTTAGTTGAAGCTTCTTGAAGACCATGAAAATGGAGGTGGTTTGGTTGGGATTTCAGGTGTGGCTTTGCTGGCAGATTTGAAGCTTGGTGGTGGTGGTGGCTGAGAGGGAAAATATGGAAGAGAAAGCTTTTAGGATTTTGTCAATTTTTGAAACTTTACACCACAAATGAAAATTATTTTACCCACACTATTTTGATGACTAAGCAAGACTTATATAGAAAACAAACAACTTTTATACAATATAATGGGCTAAAACCATGGGCTCAAGACCATGGCCCTAAATCATTGGTTAATAAAATAGGTGTGTATCAATATACTAGGCTCTGGGAACATGTGTTGAATGGTTTATCTTGGTTAATGAGTTGTACATGTATCTTTATTAATTACCAAAATTTGTGCCCAACAAATCTCTATCCATTTTTATTTTGTTATTTTAAACTTCATCAAATGATTTTGTATTTTTAACTTACTTGTGATCAGATTATGTTTCTGTTATCTAAACGGATGTATTAGAAATGAACATGTCAAACTTTGAGAAGAGAGGTTGAAAACAAAATATAAAGAGGTTTATATAAGTGATGTTTTTAAAAATTATTATCTCAAAGTAAAATATGATATCTTATTAAGGTGTTTTTATTCTTTGTTGCGTATCTTGTTTTTTCATTTGTTAAAAGATTATTTTTAAAGTGCTAAAATTACTTACAAATTTATGATATCTGTAATTTTCAAATTATGATCTTTATAAATAAACTGTGCACAAAGAGAAAGGAGGAAAACATAATTTTCTTTAATAACTAATTTGTTGTAGCAGATTCTAAACTTATCCTTTGGAAAGAAGATACTGAAATATTGTAGATAAAATATTACTATATCCATCCACTTCTAATTGTCATATTTTTTTTAGAGTCAAACTATAAAATCTTTGACTAACATTATACAATGTATTTTTTCATCATATTGGTATGCAAAAAATTGCAGTTTATAGTACTTTTCATATAGTTTTTGAATATCTATTTTTTTTTTTTGTTTAAAAATATCAAATAAATATAATCTAATTTAACTTTAAAATTAGTTAAATCAACTTTCAAAAACGCAACATGATAAATAAAAGTGAACGAGGGAGTAAACAAGTGCACTATAAGCAATGCTGATAAATAAATTACCGGCCAGGTTATCAAAGACTGAATAATATATACATTGATCAACCATGAACTTAATTATGATACATAACTAAAGAGACAAAAAAAATATATGAAATTGTGGTGTAGGTTACTCATGTTTAACGTTCATAAATTTGTGTGTTTGGATATATTAGTTGTAAGTATTTAAAGAAGGAAATCATAAGATTATGTAACAAAATAGTTGCTAAAAATCTATCTGTTACTTTACAAAATTAATGATAAATTCTCTTAGAAGAGATCTTTTGAGTAGCTTTATATAATTATTGTTTATTATATATTTTTTTAAGTTCAAATTGTATATTAAATTTTAAATGTGACTGTTTCGTTGCCTTGCATATTTATGGCAATATGCACAACATTTACTAACCAATAAAGTAAGAAAAAACTGACATTAGCACCTATGCAAGGTGCGATTTATTAGTAAACTACGATAAGAAATGGATTGAAAAAATCAAACATGAATAGAGAATCATCTTCTTTTATTCATATGAATAATTATCTTTGAGAATTGATACAACCAAGGCAAAAATGACTGTTAGTCATAATATGGAATATTGCTCTCAAAAGGTGTATTTCAAGTATTACTGCCATAACATCTTTTTTTCTTGTATATGTATATCTTAAAGTAATCTTATAAGTTATAAGAAAATTTATTCCTACAAGCAATTTTAAAAATGGAGAAGAAAAAGAGAGTCTGAGTGATTATCGATCATATATATTTCTCATTATATATAGGCTAAAATAACTTTTGATGTGACTTATTATCAATACCAAAATAAATGAAGTGGATACAAATTATTTTGTAATTACCTGGAAGGTCATTTTTGGGAAACTTACATAAAAGTTTTGTTTACTGATGTTTGATGTAATCAAAGGCACAACTTCCAATTCAAGTGTCAACGATCGCGTGTAGTAATATAACCCAACCGAATGGGTTGGGGTCGAGTCCCAAGGGAGAGATTAGTAATCGAGAATTAAATTGAAAAGTAAAATTATGTTATAGTCAATCATAGCTATTAATATTTATGAGTAAAAGCAGACTAAATCAAGAAGTGACACGAATGTCAATTATCAATGGGGGGTTTGTAATCAACTAATAAAACGAAAATATCAAAAATATAAAGATGCGAGATAGGGAGACGGGATTCTTGGGATGTGATAGCAATATGGGATAAAATGAACAACTGGGTAAATGCTATTGATAGTAAATTGCTGAACATTTGTAACTAAGCTAGACTTTAGAAGGGGGTAAGTTTTCTCTCGAACAACTTACCCTGAATCAACTCGGTTTCTCTAGAACACCGAGTTGCAGCAGTTAAGCATAGCCTTCGCCTTAGCCCATTCACTCTCTTGAGCTGAATATGTGGGAAAAGGCCTAGGATTCACTCTCTCAAGATGAACCCATGACGACCTAATAACCACAAGCTATCGATTTAGTAGTTTTAGTTTTGAAACCTCTCTCTCGAGCAAGACAAAAACACTAAGATGAAATCGTATTTGCAACTACAATCTAATTAAGTTCAAACACAACTACTAAACAAAATCACATTTAAATAGCAAATAGTCTAACAATGAGCAATACCCAACATTAAATTTAACCCATATTCACATAATCACACCCCAAGAATTGGGGGTTTAGCTAGACATGATAAAGAGATTGAAATCGATACCAAAAAGTGTTTCCATCAAATGGGTACGATAGAAAATGTCTTTAAACACGTCAAGGATGAAGATTCTTCAATATCTACTTCCAATTTCTTGGAATTGTAAACCTTTAAATCTTCAAAGCTCAAGAACAATGTCTCCCAAAAACTCTAAGAACTCAAACTGAAAATATTCTGAAAATCAGTAATAATTCACTACAACTTGATACTAAGCTACAAAATTAAATGGGTATTTATATTTTTCAAAAATTGGTGCTGAGAAGGACTACTTGGTGTAGTTAGTTAGGATTGTTGATGCACTCGATCTGCCCTTTGGTCTGGTTCATCGCCTTTTATCTTTTGCCTTCAACATCTTTGCTTTTTGAATCATTGGGCGATATGGTGTTGCTTCACGGAGCTGTTCGGCAACGTGTCGACTGCTCCCTTTCATCGCCAACTTGCTCTTTTCCTTTAGGGCTTAGTACACTCGAACATTAGGAGAGATTAAGGCCGTTCGGCGGTTCACCCAATGGCTTCAGCGATCCTCGGGCCTTTTTCTTCATTCTTTCTGCTACCTTGTTCTGTTTTGCTCTATAGTGTCCATGCTTTGTCTCTAACTCCAAATACCTGAAATTCAAGGATTTACATCAGTTATTGAGACAAATATGCATTTAAGGACAATAAATTGATCAAAATAAAGCCCTAAATGAGTACAAATTGTGGACTCATCAACACCCCCAACTTAAACTTTTACTTGTCCTCAAGTAAAACTCAAGTTCAGCAGTTCAAAGAGGATGTCTCAAAGAGTGCTACATAAGACTTAATCATGAATGCACACAAAAGACTCAACTTACTCATGCAATGATCAATTGTGCACTCAAAGACTCAAATTGTGACACACCTTTATCAAAGATTCTCAAGCTCACAATACTTGCTTCAAATGCTAGTCCAAGCTCAACAAAGGTATTCACATGCCCTCACACAAAAGAATGATTCCATTTTCACACACAATGGTTTAATTATTTAAAGTTCCGGGATCAAATGCAACGCTCACACTCACAAATAAGAACGTTATGCATGCTTTCACCCATAGGTTTGCCTGTATTTTCCAATTGACAATTGCTTCAGCTCAGTCAAGATCAAAAAGATCTTTTCAAGGCTTGTAATAGGGTTGAGTGCAAATGTATGGTCATTTAGGCTTGGTGACTTTTATCCTCATGAAATGTGGTGCTTAGAACACTTTCTTTCCTTTCCTTTCATCATTTTCTTTAGTGCTCATAAGCTATCCTGTTATTCACTCTCCATGGATTGTTCGGAACCCTATTCCTTTTTGCATTTTCATAACTTTTATTCTACGATTCTTTCTTTTTCATTCTTTTCTTCTCTTTTTCTCTTCTCTCTTTTTTTTTTTTTTTGTATGTAGGGGTTCCATTTTTTTGAGCACCATGGGTTAGAGAGGACTTTTCTAGAACTTCTTGACTTGCCTTCTCTTTTCACCACACCCCTAACTTAGGCTTTTGGCCTAAGTTGGCTATTTAATCAGCCACGAATCAAGAGGATTATAGGTAGTGGATTAAGACAGGTCATGTTTTCATCAAGTTTCTTCCAAAGAAGGGTAAGGCTCAAAGGGTGCTCAAAAGAGGTTCGCACACTCACAAGGTAAGTCACAAAAGAGGTATATGTCAAATTGGCTCACACTCTTCGAAGTTTCCTAAGATCATATCAAGAGATAGCCTTACTTAGTTGATCGGACCAATGGGGCAAATTTTAGGTGTCAACATGTATGGTTCACGGTAAGCTCATCACACAAGGCATTGGCACCAAAAGTCAAATAAGACTTAACACTTTTGTTAGTGTGCAACGTTGATCACAAGAGAATCAATTTGATACTTGTCTAGTCACAACGAGATGCAAAGAGTTCACATATTGACTATGTAACTTCACTTGGTCTCATCGTAGCCGCACATTCATGTTCGTTCGATTATGAGCACTATTTGAGTCATCGATATTGATCAAAATCAATACTCAAATTTGTCCAAGAACAGCCACATTCAAGTATATACATGGGGTGGCAAAATATTTTCGGAAGGGGAAAAAATCATTTACAATTAAAGCACAAAGAGCCACAAGGTCAAGCATTCGCAAAAAGCAGTGTATAACACAACATTAAGCATAACAACCCAAATATAAAATCAAGACAAGAATCATGAATAACACACAAAGGTGGGCCTCACCCCACCATAAATTAACTCATTTGTCCTCAAATGCAAACAAAATAATATCCAGAATTTAAAACAAAAAAGGACAAATAGGGGGGTAAAGAGGGGATCCTATCTAAGCAGTCGCTCCATCTATTTGGACATTCGTGCCCAGAGTCATCTCAGAAGTGCCAGCTCCACTAGAGACAAAAAAGGTGTATTTGCCAGGGAAACCTGCATAGCCGCATCTACCATGGTTACTTCAGTCTCAGTCAAGTCTTTATATGTAACTCCCTCAGTCTCCTCAGGCATCTCCTCATTAGTCTCTACCTCTGACTCAGGATTGGTTGTCTGCTCCATTCTATCCTCATGTCCGGTGGTAGTTGGAGGCATCTCGGGCAGATCTAGAATTTCTACTATTCCAAAGACCATGGAAATATCAGTGGATTTCATGTAGTCCACATCCTTCCTCAACTTAGCAATGGCTAATTTTAAAGTCGTTACCTCCTCGGTTGCTCCTTGGCCATGCTCACATACCATTATTGTTGCCACAAGAGTATTAATGACTGCACTCAATGGTGTCACAACATTAGTCAAGGCAGCCTGAATCATGCTAGGAATAGAGGTCTCAAGTATGGCTACTCGACAATCCAAAGAATAAGCAAGTTGTCGCATCCGAAGTAATGACGCTTGAGTGATTGGAGCACGAGAGGTAGCAACAACAGTAGGTCTGGGAGCTAGTGCAACAAAAGAAGAACCTGGAGTCTCAGAAAGAGTAGCAACAGAATTAGATATACCTGAAGGCTCATGGGCTAGAGTAGGCAAAGATGCCTTTCCATGCAGTGTATCAAAAATTGAAAAAGGGTCCACCGGGGATACCTTCTTTTTCTTCGCCCTGATCCTTTAAAATATTCTGCCTCAATCCTCTGAATATCGGTTGAGGATGTGGGAATCACTTCCACATCTTTCTTAGCATCTCTAGGTAACCGAGCCCATCTGTACAACTCAGTGATCAATACCGGGAAGGGAAGAGAGGTCTGGCGCTGCTTGGAATGCATGAGAATCTCTGAAACAATGATCATCCCCAGATTTAGTCTTGTCTAATCAATGATGCAACCCAGACAAGCTGCTTTGGCATGGCGGCGTATGGACTCATTTTGGGATAGCATAATGGTACTGCTGATGAAGCTAAACCCGAATCGTGTAGTGATGTTCAGATCCTTCTTCTCAATAGGTGCCCCAATATTAAGCCACTTTGGAACACTTTCTAGTGTTAGAGGGGCTAACCACTTTTTCGTGTTCTCCAGAGTCTTTTTTCTAATCATGTGTTGACAGTCGTCTTCAATGTCTATTGAGCACTCCCGAACTGCGTTGATTGCACCAGCATCACACTACACTATTTTACCTCTAACGACCAGGTGGTCAACTGGTTTGGAAGTAGCTGATTGCTTCTTTCTCTGTGGTATCAAGGTTCCATAAGAGGCATAGAACTCCCTGACCCAATTTGGAATATACGGGCCACGTGGTTTTGTGAAGATCTAGAACTTGTGCAATATCAAGCAATCCATTATTTTCAGGTACCTGTCGATGCCCCCATCTATGGACATATGCTTTTTCTCAAGGATAGTCCTCATCCCTTCAGTCTTTAATTTTTTCGTTGACTTGGGTGGAGGACCCTGTACTGGGGGGTGCCAGAACCATTGCTTGTTCTAGGATTCGAGGAGTAGGAGTGGTAGGCTGAGGATTCCTAATCCTTGATGGATCATTCATCTTTTTAGATCGTAACTCCGCCCTCTATGTTATGACAAACTCAGCATCCTCATATGCTATAGTTGAGGCTCTTTATGCTCATCCTCACCCTCAGATGGGGTGAGGTAAGTGGAATGGATGCCATCACTGTCAGAGCTTGCCTCTAGTGATGCAGGTGTTTTGCCTTTACCCTTGCCTTTCCCACCAGTTGTAGAAAGTTTAGTAGCTTTTCTCTTGGATATGGCTGCACCCTTATTGAGTTTAATCCCTTTAGCCTTGTTTTGGGGTGGCATGTTTCTTCCTGCAACCTTAGGTCTAGGTACATCTGCAAAACATCAAGAGAAAATTTAAAACAAGCTTAATCAAATTCATAGAAACCCAATTGCAGAGAGACTTACCAAATCTGTCCGTGAGTCGCCAAATCGCTTTGGCAATCTAGATTGGGCTCGCCGATAGGATTGTCTTAAAGATTGTGACAAACTTGGCGATAGGAAAGGCCCTTCGACAAATCGCCAACAACACTCGGCGAACAAGGCTTTGCTCGCTGAAAGTTACAGTTCAAATAGGGTTTAGAGGTGCAAACAAAAGGTGATCAAGAATACCTTTGGCAAGTCGCCGAATGCATTTGGCGACCTTAGGCTTCTCGTTGAAAGTTACAGAACCAATCATCAAATAAAACATGAAATTAAAGGCGAGATAAGGATATTAGGCAAACAACTGAGCAGTTTGGTGAGTTCGACCCAGCTCACCAAACGGCCCAACGTACCTATTTTCAACCTAACTTCTCAAATTCAACCCCGTAACCCCTGAAAACAAAATCAACGCATGCACTATTTAAATTAAGTTCAGACCCATAACACCCATCACCCGGGAATACTCAAACTTCTCCTGGTTTTGCTAAATTTGGCCATTTGAAGACTTATGCCCTTAAGAATGGTGTCACCCACTCTATCACTGTGAAATTTATGACATTTAGCACAAATACGGGTTACTCATACTTCACCCAACCAATCTAACCAGCACACAAGCACAACCCCACAAGATTTTACCAAATTCAACACATAAGAGCATAAGAAATCGACACAGTAAGCATTATAGGCGGGATTAATGACTCAATTCAGTTATTTAAACACTCTAACCCTATCAGTGAGGCCCAACACACATCACTAAGATAAGATCATTGTAAATGAGTACAAATTTAAATAAACTAAACTCTGGGTTTGGAAAACCAACCTTTATTGCCGATTAATAAGGACAGAAAAGCTAGGCTACAGTGTAATCTAAATCCAAGCACCAATCGATCAACTAAAATACTTATAGAGTGCAGAAATATCAAAAATTTTAGATGGGTGTGAGATTGGGAAGATGAAAAATAAGGGAAATTGAAATAACACAAAATTTAAACCTTTGGCACTTGAATAAACCGTCCAAATTTCACCTGCTTGGCGATGTTAGTCGTGCTCGCCTACCCACTCGGCGACACGCCGAGTGTTCACTTACCTCGCTGAGTTTTACAAGCCCTTCAATCAATATCAGGGTTTAAATGACGGTTTACGTCTGGATCTCCGACCTGGTAGGCGATGCATCATCTGGAACTTTTAGCTCACCAATCTGCAATTTTCAACCACTTCCCACACTTTAATCTACACAATCAAAATACCATTATTTCTAAAACAAAAATAAGGCATTAAAGGGTTTTGAGTTGCATCCCAAACAGCACCTTTGTTAATGTCGTGGCATGACATGAGTCAACACCTAAGCACCACTCTTGGGGTTAGCCATAGCATCACTTGGCAACCCCCTGTTTTGCTGCGGGTAGAGTTGAGGCATCACATGAACTATAACGTTCTCGAGCAGCTGGATCGATATGGAATAAGAACCAATCATTTGTTTCATTACTTCGATGTTCTCCTTCATTTCTTCCAGCACCCTATCATGCTCACCTTGTGGAGAATGATCGAGAGCATTCCTTCGACACGTTTACCCTCATTGTCCTTGGCCTTTTTTCCCTTATGAGGAGGGGTGCATTTGTCCTTCCTTTTGCATTGGACTTCAATCTCCGCTATTTTTTTGGCCAACTCATCCATCTGAGTCATCAGTACAGCCAACATGAAGTCCTTTTGTACTTCTTGGTTTTTTAGCCATGATATCAAGCAGGTGGGCTGCTATTACATAGGGTTGTTGTGTAATACCACCCGAAATGAGTTGTTCAGCCAATACCTTTTTTTCGAGACCAAGACTTCTGTAAAAGCAATCCAGGAGGACTATATTGGGAATTTCATGAGATGGGCATTGAACTAGAAGTTCTTTAAACCTTGCCCATGCCTCATGAATCCGTTCACCTTTCAATTTTTTGAAGGTGAGAATGCGATCCCTGAATATTATTACTTCTAATGGAGGAAACTCCATTTGATCGCGAGTATTGCTCGACATACTCATCTCCTCTATTTTAAAGCTCAAACAGGTAAAACACAAAGCTAAAAATTAAGTAAGTATTACTATAATTAACAAGAACAAAATCTAACTTAACTAAAAATTCTCAAGTAACACCACTCCTCGGCAGCGGCGCCATTTTGATGTTTGACATAATCAAAAACACAACTTCCAATTCAAGTGTCAACGATCACGTACAGTAATATAACCCAACCGAATGGGTTGGGCTCGAGTCCCAATAGAGTGGTTAGTTAGAATTAAATAGAAAACTAAAATGATGTTCTAGTCAATCATAGCTATAAATATTTACTAGTAAAATCATACTAAATCAAGAAGTGACACAAATATCAATTATCAATGGGGGGTTTGTAATCAACTAATAAAATGAAATAGCAAAAATATAAAGATGCGAGATAGAGGACGAGATTCTTCGGATGTGATAGGAATATGGGACAAAATGAACAACTAGGTAAATACTATTGATAGTAAATTGCTGAACATTTGTAACTAAGCTAGACTTTAGTGGGGGTAAGTTTTCTCTTGAATAACTTACCCCGAAATAACTCGGTTTCTCTCGAACACCGAGTTGTAACAATTAAGCTAAACCTTCTCCTTAGCCCATTCACTCTCTCGAGCTGAATGTGTGGGAAAAGGCCTAGGATTCACTCTCTGGAGCTGAACGTACGATGACCAACAACCACGGGCTATCGATTTAGTAGTTTTAGTTTTAAAACCTTTCTCTCGAGCAGGCCAAAAACACTAAGATGGATCGTATTTGCAACTACAATCTCATAAAGTTCAAACACAAATACTAAACGAAATCACATTTAAACAACAAATCGACTTACAATGAGCAATACCCAAAAGTAAATTTAACCGATATTCACATAATCACACTCCAAGAATTGGAGATTTAGCTAGACATCATAAAGAGATAGAAATTGATACCAAAAAGTGTTTCCATCAGATGGGTATAATAGAATATGTCTTTAAACACATCAAGGATGAAGATTCTTCAAGACCCACTTCCGATTTCTTATAATTGTAAACCTTCAAATCTTCAAAGCTCAAGAACAATGTATCCCAAAAACTCTAAGAACTCAAATTGAAAATATTCTAAATATCAATAATAATTTGCTACAACATGGTACTAAGCTACATAATTAAATTGGTATTTATAGTTTTTGAAAATTGTTGCTACGGAGGACCACTCGGTGCAGTTATTCTGGATCATCGATGCACTCGGCGATCCGCCCTTTGGTCTGGTTCATTGCCTTTCAGTATCTTCGCATTTTGAATTATTGGGCTATATGGTGTTGCTTTGCTAAACTGTTCGGTGATGCGTTGACTATTCCCTTTCATTGCCAACTTGATATTTTCCTTCAGGGCTCAGTACACTGGAACATTTGGCTAGATTAAGGCCATTCGGCGATTTGCCCAATGGCTTCAGCGATCTACATCTTTTCTTTATTCTTTCACTGCCTTGTTCCATTTTGCTCCATAGTGTTCATGCTTTGTCTCTAACTCCAAATACCTGAAACTCAAGGATTTACATTAGTTATTGAGACCAAATATACATTTAAGGACACTAAATTTATCAAAATAAAGTCCTAAATGAGTACAAATTGTGGACTCATCATTTACCCCTCGTGATTGTTTCCCCAATCATGTTTGATCAGTTTGTTAAGTTGGTTTGGAAATTTATGAACAACTTAATATATACGGTTATTTAATTGAGGGGTATTTATTGAATAACTTATTTGTTTAGTTGGTGGTTAATGGACCAAGCCCATTTTTTATATAATACCATATATCAATTGACCCATGCATTAAAATAAGTTGGTAGGGTTTAATAGTTTTAGATCATAAAATTAAGGAGAAAAATAATCCGACAGTCGAAAGCAACTACCGTGGATACTACAAAATTTTCCTAACATTTTCAATTTTGTTTTATAAATTGTAAATGATAATAACATGCTTAAGTATTTTATAGCAAAAGGGGCAAGTAGTAATGAATATTTAATTTGGGTTATAGTGGTTAGAGCCTACTGTATGCGTGCATGAGTGGGAATTGAAATTATTATATATAATGTGATCAGTTGATCTAGGGTAGACATAGTGAGTAGACAATATTAATAAGGTGATGATGAGGAAACATGGAAAAATGGATTTGGAATAAAAAGAAACTGGAAATTGGTTTATATGTATACGACATTTTTGGAATTTAGAAAGAGGATATCTCTTCTCCATTATATTGTATTGATTGAGGGTATAATTGGATCATGATGATTGTGCTTAATAAATAGGAATATAGGATATATCAATATGAAGTTCTTAAATAGTATGTTCTCGTGATTTTTGTTCGTAACTTGATTTCGTTGTTTATTATTATTATTATCATAACATATTATGTTGAAATTTTGATATATGGTATCTGTAATTAAATATTAGGTGTATGGCATTATATGGATACCATTAAATTATGATATTTGAGGAATAAAGACTTAACCCTATACTTGAAATATGGAAAATATGAGAGTTGACATGTTCTTGGGCATCAAGATTAGGAACTTGATTATAGATTTGAGTGAGTTTTTATGTGTCTAGGATAGACATATAGTAATATGAGTGTTATTAGTTTTGAAATCTTATTGCAATTACTTCTTTAAATAGATTCCATTTATTTGGAAGCCCAATGAAAGGGGAAGACTCAAGTCCCGGAGTGATTGTTTGACTATTTGAGGCAAGTAGATTTGTCAACCCTAATTAAGTGTTTAGAATCATGTATTTTCTTGTGGTATGTGTTCGGGAGTAATGAGATTTGTTGATGGGTTGAATTTTCCATTTTTAATAATCCTACTGATGAAAAGGGGGTAATAAAAGGCAATGTGATTAATTATTGGTATGTGATGTGTTGAGAATTGTTTGAAAGGCTTATTAATTCATAGTTAATGTTGTATCACGATTGTGTTGATGTGAATTGTGTATTGGTATGAAAATGGTCATCTTTTATTATTTGTGTAAACATGTCATTTGCATTGGTTCTGAGACATGGTTGTGACAAGCTTTATGTAAATTGAGAAAGAATAAAAAGTAAAGATGATGTACAATTTTAAGGGATGTGCTACATGCCATGATGGATTCTATTATTGAGGGACGTGTTGCACACCACAACGAATTTTATTATCGAGGGTCGTGTCACACGTTATGACAGATTCATTGAAAAATATGTCCCCCATGGGCCCCAGACTGAGAGACAGCAAATGTGTATCGTTAGGTCAGACATGTATCACTATACATTGCATTGAATTTCATTACATTGCATATCTATATCATTTGTGAACTTGTGAGTGCCTTTCTATGGAACTTATCATTGATTAACTTGATCTTGTGTATTGTTGATCCAAAATTATTGCAATGTTGTTATTGATCCATGTGTTATTGAAATTGTGAACTGTTAGGTTGAGGTTGTTACCTGCAGGTTGTAGTTGTCGAGGTTCAGTTGGGGTGGTAGGAGTACCCCTATTCTATACTCTTAGTTTGGTGTTTAGGAGTTTGCTTGCTGAATACAGCGTGGTTTGGTACTCACCCTTAGCTTATACATTTTTGTAGGTTACTAACCTTAATCATCATGATACTCTCTTTCCTCTTCTTGCCTGAGGCTTCCTAAGTATATTTGTGAGGTAGTTGTTTGTCATCTCAGCTGACCTTCTTACTCCTATTTATGATCTTGTTATATTTTAGAAACAACATATTGAGACTTATATTTTCTTTCAACTCTAGTGAATACATTAGAGGCTTGTGCATGTAACAACCAGGTTTTTAGGGTATATTTAATTTGATTATGAATTCCCGCATTATTTTATAGTATTGTACTTTTATGAATGTTTTATTTTTGTACTTTATTGTAATGGTTGGGTTTGGGGCTGACATGTCTTTGTAGGATAAGACGAGTGCCATCACATCCTTTTTTGGTCATGACAAAAAGGTATCAGAGCCCCAAGTTCATAGGTCTCACTGTTCACAAGCCAAGTCTAGTAGAGTCTCAAAGATTGGCGTAGAGATGTCTATTGCTTATCTTCGAGAGGCTATGGTCAATTTTAGGAAAAATCTTCACTTCTTGAATCTCTATCGTGCATCCTTTTTCCATTCTGGTTCTTATCACATCATTTCGTTCTATCTCACTTATAGTGATGAGTCGTGCGTGGTTCCTTAAGTGAGTAGTTGGTGTGTTGTGTATGTCTTTGATATTGCATAGGGGTACTATGGTAAAAATGATATACTTATGGAAATGATATGTGGTCAGATTTAGAATGTTCGGCAGTTCAAAGGATTTGAGCAAAGTGATAGCTCGATAATGAATATTGAGAATATTTGAATGATGAGGTTGAACAATGATTTAAGAAACCTCATGAATGTGCTATCTTTCTCCGGTTAGTTACTAGTAGTGGGAACAGTAGTTGTGTGGTATAGGTGATATCTGGAGTGATTCGACAATTGGAAATGGAATGATAAAAGAACGGCTAGATATGAACTCTATAACTTTGGAAACTATAGTGAGTAGAGTTGTCAGAACATGTATGGATTGCTTAGCGAATGTTGAGAATGATGTTGCGCCAATTGAAGTCACAATCTTTCATAGATTGAGTGAATATTAATAGAGTTATGATACGACTACTACAAAAGTGTTGATGCTTACTTGGTTCGATTTATAGAGTGTGTTACTTCTACTATTGACCTGATCTATAAAATAATACAAATCACTTTGAGTTAGAGAACGAACATATTGAAAATTGTTTTGCAACTATTCCACGGGTAGAAATGTGTGGGCTATTTAGGTACACTATTTTTGGTAGATAAAATGTGTACTAGTGGTGGATCTAACAAACTTTCACGGGGTGATACTAGTGGCATATGAAACACGTTGATTATTAAATGTGAATACTAACTACTTAAGGAGTTATCAGTTGTATCACTTGCTCATATAATAAGATACGATGTTGCATTTAAATTTGATAAAGAAACTAATTTTTTACTATGTACACTTGGGTTAAAACATTGTTTATAAGGAACATTTTAGTGGTGGTTCTTTGGTATGGTATTAATGTGTTAGGTTGTGAAGTATATTCCAAGGATTCTAAATGAAGACTAGTGTTTTCATCGTAAGCTCCAAGGCAGTGGATCGATATTGGAATGAAAAGCCTATGGGTAAAGAAAGCTTCCAATAATTATACTTGTGAAGGAAATTAAGGATTTACAATGAAAATGTATATAAATTAGTGAGTCCTTTGGATTTAGTTGGTATTACTGGGTTTGAGTTGTCATGTCGATGACAAAGATGACATAATGGTAATGACAAGGGCTAACTGAATATGATTGTAATAAGAGTTTGTAGTTAATTATGTTTGAGATGCAGTTATATGATAAGGATTGTTGGTTAAACAAATTTTTGTTATGTAATGACGACTTGTGAGTATCTAAGGTTGTGTTTGCTACTATGTAGTGATTAGCATGGTCGTATGAAAAGTTGTAGGAGGTCCGAGACATTGCTCGAATAGAATTGAAAGGGACTAGAGTCACAAATAAAAAGAATTAATGGGATGTAGTTTAGCTTTCGGAAAGAGGCGAGTACAAGGATATTTACTGTGATTGCTAGGGTCAAATATATATTTTCAGAGAGTGGAGAATTGGGTTAAGAGATATGTGGTTCTATCTATTTTGCTCTGATTATGGTGATAGTGTTACATGTTGTTCATATGAGTTAACAACTATTGGATAAGATTTGAGGAAGAAGTTGATATATGTTCGGCTTGAGTGTAGTAATAAGGTCTTTTGTGGTTTTGAGTTTGGTAACTGATATGGCTGGAATGACAAGTCAAATCTTTCATTGTAAGTCTAGTTCGTGGTAGTATGTTTGTCTAGGTATGTATTGGTAAGGTAGGAAACAATTGATTGCATGAAGTATTGAGAATTTCCAAGGACTTCCTTGGTTTGAAGTTGAAGGAAGTAGGGTTTTTCACCATTGAGTTATGAATTGACGATGCAAGGTTGATTGATTCGTCAATGACTTTTATGAAGAATAGGTTTGGTCTAGGCGACTAACGGCAATGAATGGAAGATTTTGTGAATTTATGTGGGGTTATGTTGTTCAAATTATGGTAATTAACTTATGGATTCACTAAAGGAAGGGATATAGTTCTACATGATTATTAAGAATTTCGAGGGGATTTACACTACTCCATTGATGGGACTATAGAGACTATTGTGTTGTGTTACATAGACAATTGATGGTAAATAAAGGTTATGTGCTCATAGTATACAAAATTATTAGGGTTACCAAAATTCTCTCTATTTTTGAAATGGGGTATATGATAAGTTGAATGATAATTGAAACTTGGTATGTGAAAGATTGTGTTGAATTGACATTGGTTGTGATTCAATAGCATTACATCGATGAGAAAGTACTACCAAATTTGAAATCAGTATTATCATCCTTGGGTGTGACCCGTAGCTACCATTAAATGCTTACATGGAAAGAGAGGAAGCCAAAGTTCAGAAATTTTGGAGGCGAGAATGTTTTTGCTAAGAAGACTTTGATACTAGTGACGGTTTGAGAGTAAGGTAAATGATCAAACTGGTTGTGATATTTTATTACTATTGAGAGTGTGGGCTTCAGTGGAATGATATGAAAAATATATGTGGTTTGAGAAAATTGATTATGGGTATGATCGTAATGGTTATCATACTGATGGATTGTGGGTAGCTAAAAATCAAAGAAATGGAGTCAACTGAACGAAAATGTTTTATATGGGCTTTTTGGAAAATGTATTTAGTGTTATTAAACCTTGGTTCCGTATATTCTTATGTGACGATATATTTTATCCTAGACATGAGTTAGAGTATGATTCACTGCCTAACCCCACATCTGTTTTCACTTCAATGAGTTGGTCCCTATTGGTGGATAAGATATACCGATCTAATGTCCTATTGATAGAGTATGATGTTGGGGCATACTTGTGTAACGTCTCACCAATTTGAAATAACTAGGAAGAAGTTAGGAATTGGAAATAGTCGTTTTTGGAAAGAATGAAAATCTAGAAATTTTGTTAAGTTAGAATAAGTTGAGTTTTGGTCAACTTCAAACGACCATAATTCATAGCTCAGGAGGGGTTAGGTGTGTTTCCAGATATCGTAGGAAAGATCATGGAATAATCATTCCAACGCAGCTAAGTTTACGCGATTTTGAGTTTGTATGAGTGTGTTATGCCCGTTGGAAGTTGGGTTGTTCAAATAAGGAAAGTCCAATCCGGATTTTAGAAGGGCATTATGGTCTTTTCACCATCCAATTAAGTTAATTCAGTTTTAGCAATTAAATTGGGGTCTAAACTGAATTGGTTCAATTGAGACAATTGGAAATTTACACTAAGGTTTGTGGAGAAAGAACGCAAGAGGAGAAAAGAGGAGAAAGAGCAAAGTTTGTCGATTTCTTGGAGATTTTTGAGTGGATTTCGCCAAAGATTTAAATCTACAAGGTATATGAGGCTTGCATAACGTTGGGTTCATTCACCCACATGACAAACATGTTTATTCCAACGTGAATTCGTCCTAAAAAAGTTTGAAAGTTGATATTCTTGATATCTATTCTTGAATTTGATAATGTTCTTGAGTTGGGCTGAAATTGAGAAGTTCCTAAGATCATTATGTCAAATTATTGAGCAGGTTGGAGTTTAATTCTTGGGTACATTTGCTGGGAATCTGTATCTAAAAAGAATTTGGGAAAAAGAATCGAGTTTGGGTGAATCGGGGCTAGAAAATGAAGAAGAAAATTAGTTGGGCAAACCTAGGCACTGGCTCCACATTGTGGACTTGATCCCCAAAATTTGGAATAATCATTTCGTGTCGTGGAGTTGTCATGGACCGTTCTATCTCAAAAAGTATTTTTGCAACCAAAATTTAAATACCTCTCCGCGTTGCGGACCCACCCTCAAACAGTGAAACTTTTATCTTTTCTCATGTTTAGCTATGTAAAAACACTCCTAAACATCAAGAGATCTTTCCTATCACAAATCTCAATCCTTGAATCCATAATTCAATTCAAGAAAAGTTAAGAGTCAAGTTTAGAAGTTAAGAAGCAAGTCAGGAGAAGTTAATTAAAGTTTTTCAAAAGTCTTTTACAAACGTTTTAACTTTGTTCTAAGACATAAGTTTTAAGTTAAGCAAAGAGTAAAGAGATGAGCTCATTTATCCAAAAGTTATAAGGGAATTAAGTATTCCCAAGAGTTTAAAATGTTTCACATTTGAACAAGAAAGGGAACATCGATTCCAAGAGAGTTTTTATGCTAAGTTTTGAGTAATTATCTCAAACCAAAGAAAGAAGTTTGTTTTAAAAACATATGAGCTAAGTATATTTTGAGAGTAGTATTGAGCACCGATATGGGGACGAGTTTGAGTTCAGATAACTCACGTCTCCATGAACCATGGTAGTAAAGAATCATACTTAGTTAAGCGTTCTATATGACGACAAAGTATATGACAGTTCTGGCAACGTGGGCAAGACGTTGTATCACCACTTAGGCTCATAGTGGTGGTTGTCGATTAGACAAACTCCCACAGAAACTATATTACTTTATTATATGAGTAATGTTGAGTTTGTTATTGCATTTTCTTTAACGAACTAAGTTGTTTTCAAATGTTTTATAGGCTTTATATATATTGCATGTGTTTTATTGTTCTATATTGAGTTAAGTTATTCAAGAGTTGAGTAAAGCCAAGGTAAGTGTTTCTTTCAGATTCTTTTCAAGCTTAAGTTATGTTTAGCATTCCAACTCGCATGCTCGTACATTCAATGTACTGATGCCAGTTGGCCTGCATCTTATTATGATGCAGGCGTAGGTAATCAGGTTCGTCATCCAGTGCCTCGTTGATCCAGTTGAGCACTCAGAGTCAGTTGGTGAGCCTCCTAGATTTTCGGAGGATCCTTTTTATTGCTTTCAGTATTTTAGTTCATTTGGATGTCATGGGTCTTGTCCCGATGTCCATCTCACTTGTTTAGAGGCTTCATAGACATAGTTAGTGATGTTAGTTCACGAGTCTTTACTTTCCCTTTTCAGTTAAGTTGAGACTTGTGTTGCCACTTTTGCAGTGAATGTTATTTATTACATTCTAAGTTATTTATTGAGCAGTTCAGTTTATTCTTTTAAAGTATATTTATCTTGAGTAAACCATTCTGCTGAGTAAGTAAGCCAGGCCAAGGGTTCCCTTGGGGCCAGCAATGGTTCTCGAGTGCCAGTCCCGCCCAGGGTGTAGGCTCGAGGCGTGACAACTTGGTTATTTTAGGTATGACATATTTGGTATTTTCTTAGAGCAGTTAAAGTATTCCAACGGTTCTACATGTATTACTTTACTTATGAGAAGTAATAGAAGAACTACCATAAATATTAATAGTTGTCTGATGGCCTTAAGATTTATCTCATCATCGGGATCAAGTTTCGACTATGAATGATTGAATATGAGGACTATTGCGCTTAGTTTTGTCATTCTTAAAGGTTCTCTATAACCGTAGCTACTGATCTAGCTATCATAGAATGTTATTAGTGGTTCTATATACATGGGCTTATCGTTCCCTATGTAGTCACTTGATCATTTGCTTCTTTGGGTTAGAGAAGTTTTATCCTCCCTTGATGAGTACATGATGTCTAATGATCAATTTTTTATAGTTTAAGTTCGTGGAAGGATTATTTTATATGAATGAAAGCTTGATAAGATTTGGGATAGTTTGTACATTATGAGTGTGTGATAGTTGTTCAGGTTCACTTCTGGTTGTAGTCTGTATTGATTGTGAATGTAATCATGGTTATGTGAGAAAAGAGTCATTTTCATGGTTGTTGTAACACCTCGGACTACGATTTGTTTTTATTTTTGGGTCAACTTCAAATGACCATATCTTTTAGTACATAAAGAGTTAGGTGGCCCATCAAGTATCAAATCGAAGGTCTTTGAATCTTCTTTTCAACACCACCACATTTGCTAAATTTTGAGTTCCAAGTAAAATGTTATGGCTATTTGAGTGAAGCCTCTTTAGTTAAGGTTTTTCATCCATTTAAGAAAAGGGTATTTTAGTCTTTTACATACCCCACTAGGCCTAAAACGTTTTCTTACCCAAATAAGGGTGTAATCTGATTTATACCACTTTTCCACATTCTTAAATGGTTAAAGTTTGATTGAAGGGTTTCATGAGGACAAAAGGAGAAGGGTTTCAAGCGTTCTTTCAAGAATTGAGGATTTCGCTAAGAACAAGTATTCTTTCAAGGTATGTAAGTTTCTCATAGTGTTAGGTTTGTTCTCCCTCAAACCAATCATGTAATTTCTTTCATGAATTCATCGAAGCGATTGTTTGTATTGAGATTCTTGAGAAGTTCTTGAGTTTTAACCCCATTCTTTAACAATGGAGGCTTTTGAGTTCTTGAGTTAAGGGTATTGCGCATAAGTGTGTTGTTTCTTCATGGATTTTGTGTGTGATTTCATTGAAATTGTGTTGGGTTTATGAATCAAAGAGATTTTGGAAGAAATCATTCAATTCTAGATGAGTTAGGACTTGAAAAGTTGAAGAAAAATTCGTCAGATTTTTGGGCATGGGTGTGGGGCAGCACACCACCACTTTGCCAGGACTACTAACAAGTATTTTGGGGCCTAGCACGGCACGCCGCTCAGTGCACCCCAAACACTATCCAAAAGTTTTGGGGCAGGTGCTCTACGCCACTTAGTGTGCTAGGGTTGCAAAGTCCTTTTCTTTTCACTCCTTCATTTTGTAAGTGTTATTTCGAATCGTACCTGTGTTCTCTTCTTAATATGAAATTATAAAGTCTTAGTTAATCCTTGAGAGGTCGTACATGTCATAATGACATGTCTTAATTCACATTTCAAATGAAAGTAAAGTTAAGAGGAAAGTTCAAGAGATCCTTTTTGAGTTACTTTGAGAATTCATTAAATTGATTTTAGTTTTGAACTAAATATCGAGTAAATATGTATGTGAATATTGAGATTTTTCTTATAAACTATGTTTGTCAACATGGATAAAGGTTCATTCTCTTTAGATGATTCCTTATTCCTTTAAGCATAGCTTATTGGATCCTCTTAGTTGAGGTATTCTATACCGCGACAAGCTATAGGAAATTTCTGGCAGTGTGGGCGAGACATTGTATCATCACGTAGCTCATAGTGATGCTTGTCGGTTAGAGAATCTCCCAAATAAGAGTAAAAAGTTTGCTACTGTATTTTTATACATTCTGAGTTGATATCTACTATTTTAAAAACTTTAAATGTCACATCTCTTATTACTTCTTTAATATTTAGTTGAGTTGGGGTGAGTATTTCTTCCAGCCTTATCGGCTCAGTTAATTGTTGCTTTTATTTTTACCTTACATGCTTGAACATTAAATGGACAGATGTCATTCGACCTTTATCTTTTCATGATGTAGGTACAGTTGTTCAAGGTCATAAACATTTAGTGAGCCTCCTTGCTTTTCGGAGGGTTCCATATTTATTTTTAGCTTTGTTAAGATGTCTTGGGTCTTGTCCCAACTTCTATTGTAGTATTTTGGAGGCTTGATAGACAGTAATAGTTGAGTAGTCTTTCACTATTTCCCTTGTGATGTTTTGAGATTTTTGATTGTTTCCTTGAGTCTATTTGAGTATTTCCATACATTTCTAATGTTAATCAATTGTTTAGACATTTGAGTTGAGTTTTGCATTTGAAGTTCCTATTTTGTTTTAGTAAGTCTTCTGATGAGTAATAAGTTACGCCAATGGTTTTCTTGGGGATCAATGATGGTTCTCGAGTGTCGGCCACGTCTATGGTGTAGGTTCAGGGCATGACTGTTCTATTATGTTCCAAAGGGTTTCAGTTCAGATTGGGTTCATGGGCTAGTCTATGGGTTGGTAATCACTCATGATTTGTAGATCGACCAATTTAAGAAGGATATCTCTTAGAGAGACGAACACCGACTCTAGAAAAACATAACTCCAGCTTTTGATAAATGTCGGTTATTCTTCCTTCTTCTTTGTTGTGTTTGAGGACGTACATGATTTTTAGTGGTGGACAATGTAATGACCCAAAAGGTCATTGTTGGGAAACTTTCATAAAGTTTTTGTTTAACCCTCCTGATAGTTTCACCGAGTCATGTTTGATCAATTTGTGAAGTTGGTTTGGGAATTTATAAACCATTTGGTATCGACAATTATTTCATTGACTGGTATTTAATGAATGATAAGTTTATTTAGTTTGTGATTAATGGGCCAAGCCCATATTTTATTTAAATCTCTATATCACTTGACCCATGTATTAAAATAAGTTGGTAGAGTTGATAGTTTTAGATCATATAATTAAGGAGAAAAAAAGAAATCTGAAAGTCAAAAATAACTATCAGAGGTACTGCAAACTTTTCCTAATGTTTTCAATTTTTATCAATTGTCAATGATAATAACATGCTTAAGTATTCTATAGCAAGAGGGATAAGTAGTAATGAATATTTAATTTGGGTTATAGTGGTCAGAGACTATAGAATGTGTGTATGCGTGGGAATTGAAATTATTATTTATAATGTGATATGTGATGAAACGGATATTTGGACTATTTTAGGGCTTCAGTTTTATAGATTTAGAGTCCTCAAATGCTTAATTTGTTCCATAAACTAATGTGAAATCCTTGATTTTTGATTGTTTCCTTGAGTCTGTTTTAGTGGTGGACAATGTAACGACCAAAAAGGTCATTGTTGGGAAACTTTCATAAAGTTTTTGTTTACCCCTCCTGATAGTTTCACCGAGTCATGTTTGATCAATTTGTGAAGTTGGTTTGGGAATTTATAAACCATTTGGTATCGACAATTATTTCATTGACAGGTATTTAATGAATGATAAATTTATTTAGTTTGTGATTAATGGGCCAAGCCTATATTTTATTTAAATCTCTATATCACTTGACCCATGTATTAAAATAAGTTGGTAGAGTTGATAGTTTTAGATCATATAATTAAGGAGAAAAAAAGAAATATGAAAGTCAAAAATAACTATCAGAGGTACTGCAAACTTTTCCTAATGTTTTCAATTTTTATCAATTGTCAATGATAATAACATGCTTAAGTATTCTATAGCAAGAGGGATAAGTAGTAATGAATATTTAATTTGGGTTATAGTGGTCAGAGACTATAGTATTTGTGTATGCGTGGGAATTGAAATTATTATTTATAATGTGATATGTGATGAAATGGATATTTGGACTCATTTAAGGCTTCAGTTTTATAGATTTAGTATCCTCAAATGCTTAATTTGTTCTATAAACTAATGTGAAATCCTTGATTTTTAGGTATATAGATTGAGGAACAAAGCAAGGACACTAACAGGCAAAAAGGAACAAAACAAACTCAAGGAATGAAGAAAGGCAAGCCTGCTGATTGCCATGGGCACTTGGCAAATCACCGAGTGGCTATCTGACCACCTAAAGTTCCAGTGTGCCGAGCCTTGAAGGAAAGAACCAAGTCGGCGATGAAAAGGAACAGTCGGCGGATCGCCGAGTAGTTCCATGAAGCCAAGATAGATCACCCAAAGTTACAAACCTTGAGGATTCTGAATGCCAAGGTGAAAAGGCGATGGAAGAGGTCAAAGGGCGGCTCGCTGAGTGGTTCGACGAGCCCGACTTACTTCACCGAATGGCCATTCGTAGCTTATTTTTGGCAACTATAAATAATATTTTGAACATTTAGTTTAGTATCTTGAAGTATGTTGAAAAAGTTGGCGATAGCTAGACAATACGAAATTAACTTAGAACAGTTTTCTCTACAGTTTTTTCTTAGTTTTTGAAGAACCTTAGAGATTCAATTTGGAGATTTTGGAAGTGGGTTTCGGATATTTTGTAAATTTAGCATTGTAAAGACTAAATCTTGCTTACCCAGATGATGGATAATCAATTTACTAATCGTTTTTACCATTTTATGATGTTTGGCTAAAACTCCAATTCCTGGGATGTGATCATGTGATTATGGGTTGAATTAGTTGATGGGTATTGATTAATTACCAGTTTAAATGCTATTTTAAAGTGAGTTTGATCATTAATTGTGGGTTAATTTATGAGTTGTAGTTTCAAATGCAACTCTACCTTTATGTTCTTGACTTGCTCGAGATAGAGGTTTTATGACTAAAATTATTGATTGATGATTTGTGGGTAATGGGCTGATTGGGTTTAGCTCAAGAGAGTGAATCCTAAACTCTATCCCACCTATCTAGCTCGAAAGAGTGGATGTATTAAGGTGTGGGTTGTTCTTCATTGTCATGCTTGTTGATGTTCGAAAGAAATCACCTGATTCAGGGTAGTTGTTCCAGAGAAAGCTATCTCCCTTATAGTCTAGCCTACTCATTGATATTTAGCTATTTACTAGTAGTTGTAATTACCATATGCCTATATTTGCAGATAATCGATCAAATCCCGAGAATCTATCTCCTTATTGTTATTTCAAATTGTTTGTGACTGCTTGTAGTTGATAAATAAAATCCAATAACCCCCCATTTGACATTCATGTCACCCCTTTACTTGTTAAATATCTTTTCTCGATAATTTATATTCCTATGACTGATTAGAACGTATTTCACTTCCTACTTGAATTTGAAACACATATCGCTCCCTGTGGAATTCGACACCAACTCATTTAGTTGGGTTTTATACTAATTTACGATTGTTGACACCTAGAATTGGATGAGGTGTGCTTGAAACATTAAAATCAAAATGGCGCAGCTGCCGGGGAGTGGTGTTGTTTGAAATTCTTTTGGTGAAGTCGAATTGTGTTCGTGTTATTTATAGTTGAATCGACTTACTTTTATTTTTTGTTTTTATGTTGCTTGTTAAAATAGATGAGGAAATGAGCGTTAACGGAAGTAATGGTGGCCAAGTGGGCCACCAAGATGATTTTGGAAACCTCAATGATGTCAATGACCCAAACATCAATGACCCAGCCCAAATGGGTGGCGTTGGGGCCATTCGTTTACCTCTAGTGCCCCCAGGACAGGCACCCTCTCCTCGGTCGTTAATCAGACTCAAGGCTACATAGTTGAGGACTATCTTGGAAGAGAAAAGGTTTCTACATATGGAGTGTGGATAGATGCCGAGAAGTGTGGAACACCATTAAGTTCCACAAGTTTGAGATTTTTACATGGCCCCCAGGCTCATAAGTACCTTCCTGGGTTCAAGAATTTTACGCTAAATATGTAAAGTCGATGATAAAAGAGAAGAAGAGAACCAGCTCATTCACATCGGTTGATCATGTGGTGGTGCATGGTAGAAAGGTGAAATGTAGTAGCACCAACATTAATGAGGTGTTGGGGTGTACGATGAATGTCACCCACCTCTTGGTGGATTACATACAAAAGAAAAATCTGGATGACTTAAAAGGATGGTTGGCTCCTTTTATTTATTACATCACACCGCCATGGATCGAGCTTGGAGTTCAGATAGAGAAGAAGGATTTAAATGTAGCTGCCTGGTATTGGTTTGGATTTATTATTAGCACCTGGATGACTTCTCATAACAAGTCCATAGTCCAGCATCCTAAGGCGGCATTGTTGGGGTGAATCATTGATCGGGATAGGTAAAATCTTGGGTTGATTATCCTACAGGAAATGGCCATAAGGGCTAAGCAAAGTCAGACTTCACTTTATTTCCCGATGGTGATCATAGATTTATGCCGTCTTGCTCGGGTACGTTTTGTAGAGAAGACAGATGTGGAAGTGACTCCCACTTCCTCTACTGACATCTGAAGGATTAGGGCCGAGTACACTAAAGACGAGGCTGAGAGGAGGAGAGCTGCATCGGTGGACACTTCCCCGGTTGTTGATGTGGAGATGCTAGATACAGACACAACCTCTTCTACTCAAGTCGGCGAGCCTTCAGGTACCCCTAGAACTTCTACTATTGTTCCTTTTTCATCTGCTGCTGCTACAACTTCTACTACTGATGCTGCTCCATCTCGACCCCCATTGACCTAGGCGATGCTATTCAAGATGGGCCATCTGACCTAATCTGCTGACATACGAACTTCCCGGGTAGAGGCTATTATCCCTGGTATGATCGAGAGGGTCATTGATGCTGCCTTAGCTCCTATCCGAGTTGAGTTAAGAGAGTACAGGGAGTTGATCACCGCACATGGCCTAGAGTTAGATGCCCTCACGGTGAGAGTAGAGGCATGTGAGTAGAGTGGATGCCAGTCGACTGATATGATGGCTTTGAGAGCCAAAGTTACTAGATTGAGACATGATGTGAATGAGCTTAAATCTACGGTCAGACTATGATTTTTGGTATGGTGGACCTTCCCAAGGTCCCTAGAACAGAGTTGCTAGCCATTTCTGAGATCCCTCCGACTACTACAATCGGAGATGTTGTTGTGGCTGATGCTGACTCCGAATCTAATGCTCCTGAGACTAAGGATGAGGAGTTGGGTACCTATGATGTAGTAGGTTATGAAGACCTAGAGAACCTAGAGGGTGCGATGGTACAGACATCCATGGAAGCCTTTCTTCAGGACACATAGATAGTGGGCTCTTGTGGAGTGAAGGATGGAGATGAGTTGGGCACTGATGCCCAGATTGAGAAAGTCCTGGATGTGCATAGTTAACTTCAGTCTTAGCCTGACAGGGGGATCTTGACTCTATTCAGCTTTATTTTTAGACTTTATTTTTCTTTTGCATTGAGGACAATGGTTAGCTTTGTTTGGTAGGGTGAGGTATCTTCATACCTACCACTTTTGGGCTGATTTTGTGAATGATTGTTTTTTGATAGCTTATTTTGTATGCTTTCTTTGTGTGGCCATCAGTTTTTGGTTTTAATGTGAATGTTGTTTTTTTTATCCAAATTAAAATGTCACCTCTTAATGTTTGTAAATGTGGTTGTTCTCTTGTGTATTTAAGTATAGGTCGTGATCACTACCGATGACTTGAATAGTGCTATTGATTGAACGATATGTTTGTGAAATTCCAATGAGGCAAATTTGAGTTGCATAAGTCATGTGTGAACTCTTAGTATCTCATTGTGACTAGCTGATGGTTGAAATGAATCTTGTAATAATCATTGCACACGAGATAAATTTGTAGAATCTTGACTGATGATTGTGTTGAATGCCATGTGTGGTAAGATGGTCATGAAGTATGCTCTTGGTAATACCTAGAACTTGCCTCGTTAGTCCAATCAACTAATGTAGGTGAATGATAGAGATGATCTTAGGCACAGTTTGTGGAGAGTGAACCAAATTGTTATTATACCTTTTTGTGACTACCTTGTGAGAGTGTGAACCTAGCTTGACACCATTTGAGCCTAACCTTTTCTTTGGATGAAACATGAACACCTTTGACCTCATTGTCCTATCACCTAAAGCCATTATGAAGCATTGGTCCATTTGAATAGCCAACTTAGTCCAACAGCCTAAGTTGGGGGTGTGGTTAAAAAGGAGGAAAGTCAAGAAGTTTGTAAAACTTTTCCCTTGATGTATTGTGCTGAAAAAAATGAAGCCCCTCCCCATAAAAAAAGAGAGAGAAGAGAAGAAAAATATTGAAAAATAAAAAGAATGTTGAAATAAAGTTTGTGCAATGGATAAAAGAAATAGGGTATCCAATGAATCATGCTAAAAAGAACATAGGGTGGTTTGTGAAAATCAAGAAGAGTAAAAGAAAAGGAGAAAAAAGTGAAATGTAGGCCATGCTTCATGAAGGTAGAAGTCACTAATCTAAAATGATCATACATTTACCCTCAGTCCTGTTACAAGCCTTGAAAGACCTTTGTGACGTTGATTGAGCTTAATATCATGTTGATTGGAAAATACGGGCAAGCCTATGGGTAGAATCATGCATGTGTATATCTTTGAGAATGTGAGAATTGCTTTTGATTCCTTAATTCTGAAATTTTGATGAGCTTTGTGTGAGCATGGAATCATTCTTGATGTGAGGGCATTCGAATACTTTTGTTGTGCTGGAATTTGCATTTGAAGCAAGCATTGTGAGCTTGAGTTCTATTTGATGATGGCTAGTCACAGTTTGAAACTTGTAGTGCACGATTGAACATTGCATGGCTAGATTACACCTTATGTGCATTCATGTTGAGTCTTGAGTAGCACTATTTGAAGACATCTTTGTTGAACTGATTGATCTTGTGTTTTACTTGAGGACAAGCAAAAGTTTGAGTTGGAGGTGTTGATGAGTCAGGGATTTCGACTCATTTAGGGCTTAATATTTAGAGTTTTAGTGTTCTCAATTCCTATTTTATGCTTTAAACTGATCTTTAAATGCTCATTTATAGCAATGAAGGCAAAAGAGTAAGGCAAGGACATTATCAAACAAAAAGGAGAGAAAAAGTTGAAAAATCTGAAGAAAAGCAAGGCTGATGCTCGCTAAAGCCACTCGGCGAATCGCTAAGTAGCTCTTCAACTCACAAAAAGTTACAACAGGACAGCCCATATATAAACCTAACTCGATGAGGAAATTGCAGTTTCAGCATCGCGCTGAATGGATCGGTGATGGATGGTTTAATCGCCTAAAGTGTGGAAAAGCCAAGCCAAGAAGGCGATGAAAAGGAGAACTCTGCGAGTTACCGACCTGGTCGGCGAAGTTTGACTTATTCCACCGACTGGTTTCGAAGCTAAAAAGCTTAGAGTGTATAAATGAAATTTTCAAAAGAAGAAAAAGGAGTTCTAAAGGTTTTGAGAGTTCCCACATTATCCAGTTCTGGGTTTCTGATCCCTAATATTGTTCTTTAAGGTTTCGAGTAGAGATTTAGGGTTTAATTGATTTTAAACTCAATTTAAGCATTTTGAAGGCTTCTGGATTGTTACCCAAGATGATAGAAAACATAGTTGATAATTATTTTTTGCTCTTTATTATGTGTTGCTAAAACCTCCATTCTTGGGGGTGTGATTTTGTGATTGAATGCTTCAATTAGCTTATAGGTGTTAGTATTTACTAATTTTAATGTTGATTTGAAATGGGTTCAATTGATAGTTGAGTTTTAATTGATGAATTGTAGTTGCAATTCTAAATCCTAACCCCCAAGACTGTACAAAAACCAAAGGTTGTAAAAAAGTCATGACCTACAGATTGGACCTATGCCTCGTAGGTCCATCCACGCCTCGTATACTTTCTCCGTAGGTCAAGGGAAAAGGTGGCAAGATTCAGACCCAAACCACGGACAGCCAGTACTGCTCGTGGACCCACCCACGGTCTGTGGGTGGGGTTTTGAGGGTCACCACCTACTTTACTGTCCAGTTTCGACCAAGGCAAGGGCAAGGTAGTAAATTCCTTTTTAGGTTAGATGAGTTATGGGACAATTACTATTGATTAATTAAAGTATTTTAAGGCTTTGAAAATTATTAAAACTCCTTTTTCAATTCATTATTTCAAAACACTCAAAAAATTAGAAACTACCTCTCCAACTATTCTCTCTCTAGGAACCACCATCCTTTTTGACTCAATTTTCATGGAATTTCTTCCCTAAAAGTATGGCAATCTTCATCTTGATTAAGTTTCATTCAAGGAGACCTATCAAAAGATTATTTCAAGGTCCCAAAATCCCCCAAAAACCTAGGGTTTTCAATCTATGCATGGGTTGAATTCCAAAATATTTTCAAAAGTTTATATGTGATCAATTATGAATGGATTGTTGAATTAATGATGAATTAAGATGAATTTTCTCCTATGAACGATTTTTCCCCCAAAATCCTAAGTTGTGATTTGTGATTGGGAATTGATTGATCATGAAAGTATATTGAATCGTTTATGTTTATATTGAATTAGTTATTGAATCATGTTATTTCCCTTATCTAATGTATTATTCTAGATGTTTGGGTTGAGATCGATTCATAGCCTTGGAGGGCAATTTCATGAAGGATCTATGTACGATCATGAGGTGAAGTATATGTGTGTGATCTTAATGAAAGTGTTATGATCATGTTTAGAATGTAATTTTGTTATTATTGAAAGCATATTCTCAATTAACACTCATGAATAATGATGATAGAATGTTAATGGTTTCTATAATGTGATGTTACATCTTGAATGTTAAGATTAGGCATCCTCTTCTTGAATAAATGAAAGTAATGTGGATTGATGTATCTTGAATTGGTAGGCTTAAGGCATATGCATTGATGAATGTGATCTTCATTGAAGTACCTTGAATTGGTATGCTAAGGCACCGTCTTCATGTGTAATGACTTAATGAATATGAATTGATAGGCCAATGGCATTCCTTTCATAAATGACTAATCAATTTGTTCCAAGGCTCTGTTTTGAATCGATAAGCCTATGACATTCCTTTCATAATGAGCCAATGAACTAATGTAATGACGACTCTTGATTCGATAGGCCTATGGCATTCCTTTCCTAATAAGTAAATGTACCATGAATCGATAGGCTTATGGCATTCCTTTCATGTATATAATAATCTAATGATGAACCATGAATCGATAGGCTTATGGCATTCCTTTCATGTGTAATGATATACCTTGGGTCGATAAGCCAATGGCATTCCTCTCAAGTACAATAATGTAATGTGAATAAAATACTCTATGAGACAAGAGGCTAAGCACCGAGTGGATATGGTAAGATGGAAACTCTCCCAACGTTAGGCTAGGGTTCCAATGAACATCTTTCCTATCCCATAACTATGTGCCCACATAGGTTATTAGCTAGTGGATCCACCTAAGCTAAAAGGTTACCAGTCCTACCTTATGCAAGTAGACCAACCCTTTACGGTGTGGGATAGACATCGGATTCCATGTTAAGCTCACATGGTCTATGTCAGTTAAACGCATATTCCCATCATGTGAGATATGTACTATAGTTACTTGAGAGGTTCTATGAAGTGTGGGTGGTAGTATGGGATGCCATCAATGCATTGCACGAGTACGCTTTAAGATGGCTATGGTGAGTTTTATAATGTCTTAATGACTAATGAATGAATGTGCTCTTAATGAAGCTAATGAAGAATGTTGATTTATATGCTTAATGTAATGATGCATGCATTACTTGGATTGTATTATGAGTTACTTCTTTGTTATGACTTATGAAATGTTTATATTCCTTATGTCTGAGTATTGCTTAAAGATGAAAAGGAGGAATGGTAAGTTCACTTTTCGTGGCCTTAATGTTGTACTTAGTGTGGATGGTGGTATGGGACGCTATTCATACATTGCACAAAGTATAGATTGGGGTTACTTGAGGTGAAAGCTCTAATGTGATGAAATGACTTGTATGTTGATTGTGTTGTATCTTATGCCTCTTATACTTATGTTTATTAAGTTTTTTTCAAATTGGCATAAAGCATGATTTTCAAAGAAAATGTCCTTTTTAAGCATGGTTTTTGCATGGCTATCACACTTAGTACATTCAATGTGCTAACCCATATTTCTTCATTTCTACCAGAGTGTAGGGTTTGGAGATTTTATGTCCTATACTTGGAGGATAGGTCTCTAAGGAGCATGGAGTAGAAGATTTGGCGAGTCCTCATAGTTTGAGGACAAACCCACTAGTTCCCTTATGTCTTTTATTTATGTTTAGAGCATTTGTATGAGCTATGTCCCAAAGTTTTATTCAAAGTGTTGTAGATGGTTTGAGTCAAAGTATAGAAAGACTTCCTCTTACTTATTATGATAAATCTCTTCGATTGTAAAGAAAAGTTTTAAATTGTGCACTATTATTCTATTATCTTATGTGATTACATGCTATGAGGCTTGTATGAGACTTTTCAGAGTCTTGTATGCTGTGTCACGTCTGGGGTATAGGCTTGGGTCGTGACAAGGTGGCATCATGGTAGTCCAAAATAAAAAAGGGTTACTTGTTTCGATGAGACCAGTAACCGGATCGAGGCTATGCATGGACTATTGGAAGTTAAATTCTTGGATTGAAAAAGATCACTTTCCCATGCCTTTTATGCATCAAATGCTTGATCGGCTTTCAGAGCATGGATGGTATTCTTTCTTGGATGGTTATTCCAAGTATGATTAAATATCTATTGCATCGGAAGATCAAGAGAAAACCACTTTCACTTGTCCCTATGGGACTTTGGCTTTCAAAAGGATGTTTTTCGGGTTGTGTAATGCACCGGCGACGTTTTAAAGTTGCATGCCATCTATTTCCGCGGAAGACTCAATGGAATTCTTAACGGATGACTTCTCAATTGTGGGAGATACTTTTGAAACATGTTTGGCACACCTTGGACATGCCCTTCAAGATGTGTGGAAACTAATTTAGTCCTAAACTGGGAGAAATGCCACTTTATGGTTAGAGAAGGTATAGTTTTGGGTCAAAAAATATCACAAAAGGGGCTGGAGGTTGACAAGGCAAAGATTGAGGTAATTGAGAAGCTAACACCACCACTCTCGGTAAAAGGTTTTGGTAGCTTATTAGGGCATTCCGATTTCTACCAGTGGTTCATCAAAGACTTCTCAAAAATAGCACACCCATTGTGCAATCTTTTGGAGAAGGAGGTGAAATTTAGCTTTGATGACACATGTATGACATTCTTCAATTGTTTGAAAGAGAAGTTGATCTCTATCACGATGATTATTATCCTTGATTGGTTTGCACCTTTTGAAGTGATGTGTTATTTAAGTGGTATGTCGTTAGGTGTTATGTTAGGGAAAAAGCGGAAAACCTGTATTTTATGTATGAGAATCATTTCTTGTGATTTTAATCCTCATACCAAACTCCAAAACTCTCACAAAAAGCTCTATAACTCTCTAGTTCAACTTACTGATTTCCGGGGAGTTACAATATCTCCCTTGGGATAATTCTTTCCTTGAATGACAATTCTAAACACTTATTAAAGTTCCAACTCTAAAATAATAGCCCATTATGCATGCACTACATCGAAATGCACACAATCAAGCAAAAAGACCTCAATTCCAGGCTAAACTCATTCAATGCAACACAAGGGAGTAGGAACTACATCTACCAACCCAAAATGTATGAAATTCTAATTTTTTCTCATTTTCAAGGAGGAAATAATATCTCTTAGCTAAAACATGCTCAATACTCCCTCATGGAGCCTAAATGAAATTTACTCAAAAAGCATTTATTCAAGGAGGAATCTTTCAACTCAAAAACTAAGACAAGTTCATAACTCAACTCATGAAGTCTATATGCAAAACTACTCCATGCACTACAACATGAGGAAAGTAATGTATATAAGTCATTTCTAACAAGACCTAAGCATTTTCATGAACATGCATATAAGGAAATCATGACAACACATAAACACATAATAACCTTACTAGATAGGCACGCTATCTCCCCCTTGGGAGTAAGCTTACACAAACTCTTTTAAACATCATTCATGCTGAAAACACCTTCAACGTCCAATATAACAAATCATAAAAGATAAGAAATCCATAAATTTACTAAAACATAAGACACATACCGAAAGGGACATGAGGATATCACTCTTGATCTTCCATAAATTGGAGAGCATAAAACTTATTCTTCTTTTGAGCACCCTCAACCGGACTACTAGAGGCAACTTTCTTATACTCCCTTCCCTTAGACTTAAGAACCTGACAATCACTCATTTCATGCCCATCCTTTCCACACCCATAGACACCATCCATGCCGGCTAAGCCCTTACAAAAATGATTCCTCCCACACTTGGTGCAACTAGGCTTAGGAAATGTAGAGTCTATGCGAAAATACTTTTGTCTAGACATAGACCTACCTTGCTCATTGGACTTAACATTAGGAAAATTCCTATCATCGGTTCTAGCTCTTTTCCCCTCCCTATTCATTTTCTTAAGCTTTTGCTCCTCAATTTATTGAGCATGCACCATGAGACGGGAAATATTCATACTAGGGATAAGCATTGCCGAACGACATTCATTGACCAATAATTTGGACACTCCCATCTCAAACTAATTCATCTTGGCCCTTGAATCCCCCACTATGGTTGGAGCATATTTGGATAGTTGGGTGAACTTATGTGAATACTCTTTCACACTCATTCCCCCTTGTTTAAGAGTTATGAACTCTTGCATCTTTAGTTCCCTAAACTCTACGGGAAAGAACCTATCAATGAATGCCTCTTTAAGCCCTTCCCACTCTATTGGGCCCTCTTCTACCAGTCTAGTATCTTTCCATTGCTCATACCAAATTTGTGCTAGATCCCTCAATTGATAAGCGTCTAGCTCTCCTTTCTTTACGAAGTTAATCCTGTGATAGCACGAACCTTATACACCTCATCTATATATAGCCTTGAGGATCCTCCTCCACTTTGGAGCCATAGAACACCGGAGGGTTCATCCTAAAAAACTCTCACCTTAGAAAAAGCCATCCCCCTTATTGGGTTGCCAGAGCTACCCTCTCCCTATTTGCTTGGGCCGTCATAGCTTGGGCTTGAGTTCTTACAGCTTGAGCTTGAGCCGTCATAGCTTGAGTCACCATTTAAATAGTAGCCCTAAATTTCTCTCGAGTCACGTTACCCCCTATAGGATTAATTGGAGCTTGAGGAGGAGTTTGATGTGGCACTTGGGGAGGAACCTCTTGCTCCACATTGTCTTCCTCTTCTCTTCTAGCATTTGCCCTTGTATTAGCCATACTTTTAAAATCAATGGGCACGGATTAGAAGAAGGGCCTACCCAAACCAAACTCTATGGCATGACTTAAAGAATGAAGAAGTGAGATTTCCTAAACATCCAATAGCCTCCCATTCATAAATGTGGCGCGCTTTACATTTATGAACAAGACTCTACTAGATGTGGTTTGAGACAATCCTAGAACCATTTTATGACTTTTTCTCTAATAACTAGGTTTGTTACGACCCAGGGGTACCCCCTAGAAGTAACATAGCATACTTGATCCTGTAAGGGTCTCATACAAGCCGTGATCATATACAAACATAAGATAATAGAAAAATACTGGAAAATTTAAAACGTTTCTTTACAATAGAAATCTTTATAAAAGAAAGTGGAAGTCTTTCTACACTTTGTCTCAAATCAACTATTACAACTTTGGAATAAAACTCTTGGGACACAGCCCATACAATAGTCTCAACATGAAAATAAAACACATAAAGGAAAGGTGTGTTTTGTCCTTTAAGCAATAAGGACTCACCAAGATCTTCAACTCCTTGCAACTTCTAGAAATCCTAACTCCAAGTAGCATCAAGTCTCCAAACCCCACATTTGATTATAATATAGGAAAAGTATGTTTTAGTACAAAATGTACCAAGTATGAAAGCTAGCACAACAACATAAGAGAATCACAAAATGGTTAGTCAACATAAGACATAAGCATAAGGGATAATAACATAGTCATAGCATAATCTCCAACATGAGCATCATATAATCATGAGTCAACATAAGACATGGTTAATAAGCATAGGAGATAAGTCATAATCATAATAAGCATAATTGGTTGTTAGTCATCTATACCATAATAGAACCATTTTCAAGTAACCTCCAAAGATTAGATGTGCAAAGAAAGAATAGCATCCCATAATACCACCTAAGCCAAGTATACCTTTTTGGTCATCTTAATCATAGTCTATATACATGGTCAAGTCTCCAAGCTTCTCTATACCATAAGGGCACCATACTCCTAAGTAACCTCAAAGCATACTTGTGCAATGCATGAAAGGCATCCCATACTACCCTTCACACTAAGCATAACCTTGAAGTTATCTTAGTCATACTCACCTTCCTTTGGCCTCATTATTAGCTTAACTCTCATAACTAAGGGAATCGATCACCTTTAGTCAACTATAGCTAGGAAGGCAACTATAGCATAATCATATCTCAAGACTTCTCTTTAATAACCCTAAGTCATACTTGTGCAATGCATGAATAGCACCCCATAATACTACTCATTCTAAGTACTACTTTAAGGTCCTCATACTAACACTTCTTGATTTGGAACATAGTTCTTCTCCTTTACTTTAGAACACTATGAGGTACTCTCTTAAGTACATTTTAGTTCATCTGTCTTTAAACCTTGGAACACAATGAGGTACTTCCTTAAGCACATCTAAGTTAATTACTAACATGGATCCTATGAGATACTTACTTAAGTATGTCTAAATCCCTTTCTACTTAGAACACTATGAGATACTCCTTTAAGTATGTCTAAGTTCATTGGAAAAGGAGATTGCTACTAGAAACCTTGACTCCACTATGTGAAGACTCCCATCTCATGAGACCTAACTTTTAGGAAAATGCACACTCTACTATGTAAGAGTTCCCCCTTTAACTTGGATAGTCCTCACATCAACTAGGTGAGGTTCTCCTTTCTACTTGGAGCCCGGACCCTATCTTGTGTGACACTCCATCTCATCTTCAATATCCACTTGAGGCAAATCATACACCCTAAGATTTACTTGTTAAGCCTCACTCAACACTCATCTCTTATGGAAGGATGTCCTTGACAATCAATCCATGTTCAAGTGATTCTATCACTTTCTACTTACGAGCATTCATAAGGTAGGTTAGGTGAGTATAGGCCTTTCACCACAATTCCACCTATTAGACTTCTATTCTCTTTTAGACTTTACTCTCAAAGCCTTAACACATCTAATTCTTGATATACCGTGAGTTTATAGTATTTTTAATATATTTCAGTTAAGAGTTGTGTGTGTTTAGGTCCATTTTGTATTGGTTATTATATATTTTTATCATGTTTGTAGGAAATAAGTTCAGATGTAGAAGTTGAGAGACACAGCTGAAGAATGTGCAAAAAAGGGCATCTATGGACATGATTAACTGTAGGTCCAATCACATTCCATATATGGTGATCGTAGATGGACGAGCAAGGCTTGAAGGAGATCAGGGAATTCTTGACGAAGTGTGGAACCACGATTGGAAATGATAGACAGTAGATTGACCTACGGGCGGTACTATAGTTCCATCAAATCATTCAGAGAGGGGGTCCCAGTACCTGATTTTTAAGATTCTAAGTATAGAGCAACGAAGGAGGATCCACAGACTGTAGATAAAATCATGATCCGTACTGTTGATCCATCGATTGAGTCAGAGAGTGAAGATTTTTAAGCTGAAAATATTGCCTAAGTCCTGATCCACATAAGGGACCTACGGACCATAGGTCAATCCATGGTTCGTAGGTCAGTGTCCTAGATCAAAACCGCGTCCTGAAAAATTATTTCCTTATTTCATTTCCTTTTTAGTTAGGACTTGTTTTTCTATATATAGGGGATGTAAACCTCATTTTGGGGGGTTAGACTTTATTATATTAGTTCTAGTTTTTGGCTTTGGAGATTAACCTGCAGTTTTAGCAATTCTTGATTTCCTTAGTTCGTTTTGAAGATTTTGACTTTGAAATTCAAGTTAAGATTCTGGGTTTCTTCTATTTATTACGTAAGTTCATGATTTCTTCATCTATAAATATGAATTATGTTCTTGCTACTATGGGTAACTAAATCCACAACTAGGGTTGTGGGAACCATGAGCAATTAACAACGTATAAATAGTAACTAAGTAATTCTTGAATAGTGTTATAGCATGCATTGATAATTCTTTTGTTTAGGAGTCTTCTTAACGAGTGCACGCGTTAGAACTCGCCTTGTCGCTACTTGCTAGACAAAGGAGGTAGTAAATAAGAAAAGAATTATCAACATAGATTTAGTGTGATACTATCTAATAGTCTAATGTCAATTGTTACGAGGGTGAAAACTAAGCCATACATCGATGTGATGTCTAATATGAGGTAAAGGTAAGAGTTAGTAAATTATACACACGTAGCTGGAACAAGGTACGGGGTGAAATTCTCTAGTTTCCGGACAAAGGAATTAGAGATACCTAACTTATCACTTTGCTTGTAATACACTAGGAAAGGATTGCTATTACTAGGATTACCACGTTATGAGCTTATGGGGAACACGTACACCCTAGTTTCTTTCTCATCTTGATAACAACAAAAGTTTGAATCTTGGTTACTAATTGTTCACATTACTTTCAAAATTTGTTTCACAAATCCCCCCTTTTAATTATTTGTCTCAGAAGTACATTGGCAAAATGAATATAATCATAAGTTAAACTTAAGTCTAAACCATATTCCTCGTACCCAACCTCCAAGTTCGGTTCTTTACTTGATAACGGTCACTTACATTTCTTTAGGGAGGTGTAAATGTAGCGTATCAAATTTTTGCACCGCTATCGGGGAGTAACGCTTTTATATTAAGTTTAACTACATTATTGAACTTTAGTAAAATATTTCCTAATTTTACTTTTTCTTTTGTTTATGTTAATCTCAGGTTCTTACTTTAGTGTATGCCAAGTACACGGAGCCAAGGTGAACCAATTACTCCTTACGACCCAGAATTGAATAGAACTTTGTGAAGAATGAATAACCAAGCAGTCCCCCTCAATCCTATCAGAGGAAACTTAGGTGATGGAGTTGGGTTGCAGCCTTCGAGGGTTGGTGATGAGAACACTCAGGTTCAAGCTGAAAATCTACTAGGAGATGCATTGAGGGTACATGATCCACCGGACTAAGACACGAGATAACTATAGGGTCAACTTTAATGCCGCTGAATCAGAAGGACCTCTTGTCCTACCTCCGTGGCATATATTAGTGGTGACTAGCAATTTGATGCAGATACTTACAGCGAGGGGTTTGTTCATCGATTTGGCATCTTGCATCCACATGCACACGTAACTAAGCTGAGGAGTGTTAGCAAAAGTTGTGTGGGTCGACCGGACATAGATATGGATGTCATTAGATTGCGAGTATTCTATCTATCTTTGACTGGCAATGTTGCTGTGTGGTTTAATGAGATTCTTTGTAACTTAATCTATACATGGGAACAATTAACTGAAGTATTCCTGGAAAGATACTTTCCCATGTCAAAGAAGTTGAATCACAAAGATAAACTCAACAACTTCGTACCAATACTTGGAGAGTCTATGAGTAGTTCTTGGGATAGGTTCACTGCTTTTATTAGAGGTGTCCCGAATCACCGTATTGATGAGGAATCACTAAAGGAATACTTCAATTGATGTCAGGATGACAATAGTAAGGTGGTGCTTGATACTATCGCTGGAAGTTCATATGGTGAGTGTACTTTTAAGCAGATTGCGGAGAAACTGGAGAAGATTTCTCGGTAGAATAAAGCATGGAGCACTAGAGAATTGGATGCAGGGAGAAACACATTTGCAGTCCAAGCTACAACTAACCAATCTGCTGATGATATTCGTGATGAGATGGCTCAGATGAGGACCAAACTAGGGTTGGTTTTGAAGCATGTAAGCGGAGGTACTGAAAAGAAAAGTGTTGTCATTTACTTGACTAGAAATTCACCAATGGGTGAGAAATATTACTATAAAAAGGATACTTATGCGGTGAATGATCAGATAGGGGTTTCTGACCCAACGCCCAAGGTTCTAATATAGATAATTGGTGCCAAGGGCAAGGAAACCATGGACAGAAGTATGGCAACTACAATTGAGAGGGTCAATATGTCTGGGATGGTAACTACAATCGCGATAACAACTACAATCAGAACAACTATGGAAACAAAAACGATTGGGTTGGGCCTTATGTCCATCCTCAAAATCGGGAATCTGCTAATAGGGAAGCTAGAGGTAATATGTCACGTATTGAGGATATGATGCAAAAGATGATGAAGAGGTTTGGTACGACTGATGAGAATGTGAAGAAGATGCAAAATAACTTGTCTGGTATTGGTCAAAAAGTTGATGCCCATGTAGTGTCAATTAAGCATCTCGAGGGGGTAAGTAGACCATTGATCCACCAATGTCGTCTGGGATTGACGTTGATATTATTAAAAATGATGATGTGATTGAGATAAATGAAGAGCCCGAGAATGCAAAAGAAAAGGAAGTGGAGATAACTCAGAAAGTTATTCCCATGCAAAGACCTCCACCTCCCTTCCCACAGAGGTTAGTGAAGAAGATTGAAGAAGGAAAATATCGCAAGTTTATTAGTATATTGAAGTAGCTTTCCATCAATGTGCCATTGATAGAATCTTTGGATCAAATGCCTGGATATGCGAAGTTTATGAAGGATTTGGTAACTAAAAAACGGGCCTTAAGTTTTGAAGATGATGATAAGTTGCAACATTGTAGTGCTATTGCTACAAGGTCCCTAGTGCAGAAGAAAAAAGATCCTCGGGCTTTCACTATTCCTTATACCATTGGGTTGCTACATTTTACAAAGGCGTTGTGCGATTTGGGTGCTAGTATCTATTTGATGCCATTGTCTATTCACAAGAAGTTGGGTTTAGTGGATCCAAAATTAGCTACGATGCGACTGCTTATGGCCGATAGAACTATGAAGAAGCCCATTGGTGTGCTCCAAGATGTACTAGTGAAAGTGGAGTCTTTTATCTTTTCATCAGATTTTGTGCTACTTGATTGTGATATTGATTTTGATGTTCCCATTATCCTTGGGAGACCTTTCCTAGCCACTAGGCGCGCCTTGGTTAATATAGAGAAAGGGCGGATGATGTTTCGATTGAACAATGAAGAGGCTACTTTCAATATCTCTTGGTCCATGAAGCAAAGTACTGAGCTCAAATCCGTATCTATGGTGACACATATTGTAGAGAGTGGTTCTGAGGTGCCTATTCAAGAGAAGTTGGGTGTTGATGCACTAGCAGAAGTAATGATGAACTTTGATGGTGATAGTATTGAAGACTATGATGAATTGGTCATCGGACATGATAGATTTGAATTCCATTCAAAACCAAAGAGATTGGAATTAGACATGAAGAATCACGACTCTCCACCTATTAGACCGTCTATTGAGGAGGCGTCGAAATTGGATCTTAAGGCTCTACTATCACATTTGAGGTATGTATTCTTGGGGAGAGATGGTACTTTACCTGTCATCATTACGGTAGATTTGAATGTGGCACAAGTTGAGGCATTGGTTTCCATGCTGAAGAGGTTCAAGCCAGCTATTAGGTGGACTATTGCGAACATTATTCAGATTCCTCATGGTATTTGTTCACATAAAATTCAACTCATGTTGGATCACAAGCATAGTATTGAGCACTAGAGAAGACTAAATCCGCCTATGCAAGAGGTAGTTAAGAAGGAAATCATCAAGTGGCTGGATGCTGGAGTTAGTTATCCTATTGCAGATAGTAGTTGGGTGTGTCTTGTTCAGTGTGTACCCAAGAAAGGTGGGATTGTTGTGGTACCTAATGAAAGAAATGAGCTTGTTCCGATGCAGCTATGATTGGATGGAGAGTCTGCATAGACTACTAAAAATTGAATGCTTGGATAGAAAAGGACCATTTTCCTATGTCGTTCATGGATCAGATGTTGGACCGACTTGTGGGTAAGGGTTGGAATTATTTCCTTGATGGTTATTCGGGCTACAATCATATTTCTATAGCTCTGGAAGACAAAGAGAAAACCACCTTCACTTGCTATTATAGGACTTTTGCATTCACACGGGTGCCATTTGGGTTGTGCAATGCTCTAGCGACCTTCTAGCGTTGTATGATGTAGATATTTTTCGATATGGTGGAGGACACTGTTGAGGTATTTATGGATGATTTCTCTGTTATAGGTGATTCTTTTGATCGTTGTCTGGACCATTAGGCCGAGGTGCTTAAAAGGTGTGAAGAGTGCAATCTTGTGCTCAATTGGGAGAAGTGCCACATTATGGTGAAAGAAGGGATAGTTCTAGGTCATCGGATTTTTGGGAAGGGTATTGAGGTTGATAAAGCAAAATTTGAGGTAATAGAAAAGCTTCCACCACCTATCTATTTTAAAGGTGTTACAAGTTTTCTTGGGCATGTAGGTTTTTATAGGAGGTTCATCAAGGATTTCTCCAAAATTGCACATCTATTGTGCAAACTGCTCAAAAAGGAGTATAATTTTGATTTTGATGATGCTTGTCTGAAAGCATTTGGAGAGTTGAAGTAGAAGCTAGTTACTACACTTATCATTGTTTCACAGAATTGGGGGCAACCATTTCAGGTAATATGTGATGTGAGTGGAGTGGCACTTGGTCTGGTATTGGGACAAAGGCTAGAGAAGATTCTTCATCCTATTTATTATGCTAGCAAAGCTCTAAATGTGGCTCAAAAGAACTATACAATGATTGAACAAGAGCTTCTTGCAGTGGCTTTTGAATTCGAGAAATTTTGATCCTACTTGCTTCGTACTAAGGTCATTGTGCATGCTGACCATACTATATTAAGGTATTTGATGGCTAAGAAGGATGCAAAACCGAGGTTGATTAGATGGGTGTTGTTACTGCAAGAGTTTGACTTTGTGGTATAAGATAGAATGGGGACAGAAAATCACGTTGCCGATTACTTGTCTAGATTGGAGGAAGAAGCTATGCTCAAGCTTGGTAATAGGGCTGAAATTAATGCTGCTTCTCATGATCTAATTCCTAGGTTTGCAGACTTTGCTAACTATTTGGTAAGGGATCTGGTGACATCGAATTTGTCTTTTCACCAAAGGAAAAAGTTTATGTATGATGTGAAGAAGTTTTTTTGGGATGAGCCCTTTTTTTATCATAGTTGTGCTGATAGGATTATTCATTGTTGTGTGCCTGAGGTCGAGATGTAGAGTATACTAGAGGCATTCCATTCAACGCTTGTTGATGGGCATCATAGTGGCATTCGGACTATGCATAAAATCCTTCAGTGTAGGTATCATTGGCCTACCATCCAAACCACGTCTAGTAGAGTGTTGTTCATAAGTATGGATCGCACCACATTTATGAATGAGAGGCTATTAAATGTTTAGGAAACTTCACTTCTTCATTCTCTAAGTCGTTCGATAGAATTTAACTCTATTAGATCTTTCTCCTTCGTTCCCAGTGGTTTTCAGGATATGACTACTATAAGTGCTAACGTTAGAAGTAATTAGAAAGACAATATGGATCAAGAAGTTCTTCCCTAAGATCCTCCTCAATCATTGAATGACTCTTTGGAAGAGAAAGTAACAAATGAGAAGTTTAGGTTTGGTTTTCAAATGTTGACTTAAGTAGGGATAGAAACTCCGAAATTGATGATAGAGTTGTTCGATGTATGGGGCATTGATTTTATGGGTCCATTTGTGAGTTCACATGGGATGAAGTATATTCTTGTTGCGGTTGATTATGTGTCGAAGTAGGTGGAAGCAATTGTACTTCCAACAATGAGGGTAAAAGTGTCAGCGCATTCTTGAAGAAGAATATCTTCTCCAGATTTGGTACACCGAGGGCAATTATCAGCATGGAGGTTCCCACTTTTGTAATAAGTTATTCTAGGCATTACTTGAGAAATATGGCATCCGCCATAATGTAGTTACTCCTTACCATCCGCAGTCCAGTGGGCAAGTTAAAGTGTCAAACAGAGAGATCAAGCAGATTTTGGCAAAAACTGTGAATGCTATCGAACGAATTGGTCAAGGAAGCTTGATGACGCTGTATGGGCCTATCGCACCGCATTCAAGACTCTCATAGGTATATCCCCCTGCCAACTTGTATATGGGAGGTCTTGCCATTTGCCGGTAGAGCTAGAGCATAAGACTATGTGGGCAATAAGGAAGCTAATTTTGGATTGGGGCACCGCATCAAATCAGAGAATGAGAGACTTGAATGAGCTTGATGATTTTCTCCTAAGAGCTTATGAAAGTTCAGCCCTGTACAAGGAGAAGATGAAGAAGTATCATGATCAAAGGATTGAAAAACGCAAATTTGTTATGGGTGATCTTGTGCTTCCATTAAACTCTAGGTTGCACTTCTTTCCGGGCAAGCTCAAGTCCAAGTGGACTGGGCCATTCTTAGTCACACAAGTGCTCCCACATGGAGCGGTGGAGCTTGAGAATAGTGATGGAATAAGGTTTAAGGTAAATGGTTAAAGGATCAAGATTTATCTAAGAAATGCAGAAAGTGTGCAAGAAGTTATTGAGGCATACTATCTTGATGACGTCTGAGTAATCAAGAGGCCTGCGTCATGCCGCGACGTTAAATCAAGCGCTTCTTGGGAGGCAACCCAAGATGTAAAATCTAGCCAACTATAGGTTTTTCTTTTTGGTTTAGTAGTTTTCTTTGTTTATTTGTTTATTTGTTTTTTTGTATTTCTTTCGATAGGTGCTTGATTTTTGTTTTAGTGTTGGCTAGATATAGCATAAGATCCGTATCTAAAAATTGTTCAGAAAATGTAAAAAGAAAGGCCTGATGGTTTCTATATGTGCAGGGGTGAAAAGCGAAATCTGCAGGAAAAATTCTGTTGCAGAGGTCTACGGGCCCCATCAACAGTCCGTGGTTCATTCCACGGACTGTGAATGGCGTCCAGATATCCCAGGTAAGTTCTCTGAATTTTCTAAGTCTGAGAGTGACCTATGGATCCCATCTATGCACCGTAGACGGGGTCTCGTGGGTCCAAACCCTTGTTCTGCTTGACCCGACCCGAACCCCTTTTAAATAAAATCCCTCCATTTTCAAATCATTTCCCACTTCTAATATTACATCCTAACCATTTCTAAACCCATCTAATTCCTAGAATCTCTCCATATTACCACCACTCACCCTTTAATTACTCCATATTCACCCTTCCATTTCCCAAATCACTCTCCTTTCCCTCCAAATCCCTTCATCTCTATTTTTAAAGTTTCGGTGTCCGATTTTGGTGCGAAAGGTGAGTAAAAAGTTTGTTGGAAGTCTAGCTTCATCAGACAATCACCTCATTTCCTTTGCTTGTAAGGCAATCGACTTTCCCTTCACTTTGAATTTCTGATTCATTGATGTTATAGAAAGTCAGGATTTGGGTCTTGACCATGGGTAGTTGTTGTATGAAAATACATGCCAAACAAAAATTATAAACAGACTTGGGACGATAGATTGTGATTGTATATCTTCATGTTTTGTAAAAACAGTAAAATAAGAGTCTAAATACAAGTTTGGACTTAGGGTTCTTAGTCTTGTATGCAATATTCGTCAAAAACTGAGTAATTGGACTCTTGGATGACAAACTAGCATAAATAATGTTGAAATGCATGATTAGGCTAAGTTCAATAGGTTTGAATTGATAAAATTTGGTTTCGAAGTTAAGAATGCCTGATACCTGGCACAGACTGGATCCACGAGACCTCGTCTACGGACCGTAGATCGGGTTCGTGGAATGTGGCACAAAGCAATTCCACTAAGTATGGAACCACAGAAGTGGACTACGGTCCATAGATTAATCTACAAACCATTATGCACATCTGTGGTTCCATCAGAGCCCAACGTTTTGGGGACTTCTGACCTACAGAAGGGATCCACGGACCATAGATCAGCCTACGAACTATAGATACCACTGTAGGTGGCCACTAAAGCTAGTATCTGAATTTATTTTTTGAGTTTCATTTTGGTTCGTTCTTAGTTCTAAAATTCTTTTGAGTGTAGTATTGGTTTATTTTGGTACTAATTATATATCCACAAGTACCATGGCTCCTAAGAAACAAGTGAACTACACAAAGAGGGGCAAAACAAAATCTATGGCAACAACTTTTCGGCTAATTGATGAAGACGTGGATACTGAGAAGGATCCCACATATGTTCCACCGGCCACAAGGACATGCCCTACTACACTCATGCTACCCGAAATCAATCTTGGAAGGTGGTCACCGACGTAGTCACTGTCTACCAGTCTGATGAGGAGAACATACCGATCGGGTCACCGGCTTATTCTTTTTCCAGCTTTGAGGATGGTTCTTCTTCTGGCTTTGAGTCTGGTTCTGCTTTCAGCTCTGAGTCTGCCCCTGCTTCCTACTCCACTACTGGTTCTAGTTCACATGATAAGGTTGTCTTGTCTGATGAGGCTACTAGTTCGGGGAATATTCCAATTCCACCTAACACCGACCCTACTCTGGTTGTTGAGGAGCCCAATAGATGGTGTGTTGAGGGCCAATGGTAGATCTACAGGGATGCCAAGATGTTGAATGAAAAAGAGAAGATGGCTCGACTAATCACAGAGGAGCGCAGAGTTCTCACGGGGAGCCTACACATTGTACCCGACATCCACCAACTCTTTCAACATCATAAGTGTGAGTGGATGGGCAAGGAACCAAGAACATACAGTGAGGAGATCGTGAGGGAGTTCAATGTTTCCTATGCAGCCACTCTTTGAGGCTCTATTCAGAAAAAGGCCAATCCCAGAGCCCAAGCACCACTCCAGGCTACACAAGTGTGTGGTTTTCTGTAGATATCTCTGAGAACACCATCCGCCGGTTCCTCTACGACTCTAGTCCTGGCCATACTTGGACACTCAACACGATTGAATTTTACTACAGATGTGATATCGTATGGGGCGGGGAGTTCTAGTAAATTGCCGAGAAAAAGGAGACTGTATTACAATGGCTGGCTCGTTATATTGCTACTGACGAAGAGCGAGCCAAGTGGGTCACCACTCCGGGCCTAAGCATCAAGAAGGCCACTCTCACATTTGTGGCTAAGTTTTTTTGGCTGTTCGTACGAAATCAGGTTTTTCCTACAAAGGTTGATAATGCACTCACTTGGGACTGTGCGGTTTTAGTAGCATCATTGGTTACTGGGCTCGAGATTGATTTTGCCCGCATGATCATTGCAGAGATTCCTGAGAGGGCTTTCAAGGCCTCCACCACTTACCTTTTTCCTTCCCTCATCTTTCAATTATACAGGGACTCTTGAGTGCCGATCTGGCATTATGACAAGTTGATTCAGGCATTGGGGACCCTAGATATAGGCCTTATTCAGGATGAGGTGAATGTGGCGGCACCACGCCGAGAGACGCAAGTCGAAGTACCCCCTTTGGGAAATGATTTAGTATATGATGTGGAGCACATGCAGGGTGATGACCTTACCCCTCCAGCCCACACTGATGATGCCCTGGCCTCCCCATCTTAAGCCTCTAGTCGAGCCCCTAGCTCATCCAGAGTCACCCCACCTTCAGGAGCTGCTGTGGTGCCCTTGTCCCCGAGTTCAAAAATTGGAGCACAGATGGCCACACTGCTTCATCCTTTGAAGCCATAGATGCAAAAGTCTATAGCAGGGTCCAAGGCTAGGATGGAGCGGAGGATGGACACCATGATGGACCAGAAGGTACAGGCCTTTCATAAGCGCCTGGATGCCTTCGAGTTGAGAGTCCTCAAGCAACCAACCCCTAATATCGATCTGTCCTCTTTCCAGACCTAGTCGGACAGTCTCCGGGCCGACCTTGATGCCATCAGTGCCACACCCATAAACGAGCCAGAGTCTGCACCAACTATACTAGTTGATGACATCGTGCTTGATGCCTTATTCAGCAATGACATAGCACAGACCGAGCCTACCTGTGCTCGAAGGAAGAGGCACCACTCTAGTCAAGTTTGTGACACAACTAAGGATGCTCGAGCTAGGAAGCGGGAACGCTAGTAGAATGAGCAGGCTAGGAAATACTCTATTGTAGATGAGGAGTTGCACCAGCAGAGGTCTCGTGAGAGTATTATTGGAGCCTTAAGTTCTAGGCCCACCACTAAGGCCATGACTGCCATGGGAGATGATGTTAGCACCACTACTGGTGCAGTTAGTGTGACTGCTAGCACTATTGATGGTGCTGAGATAGATGATGCGGGCACTACTGATGGTGACCCAAGTGTTGTTCTAGTGGGCTTTGGGTAACTGGATCCACCTCATTGTTGATAGTTCGTCGGAGCTATGTTCCACAGGTTTGCTTCACCCAATCCATTACTTTTACTATTTTTTGTGTGCATTGGGGACAATTCCACTATGTTTTTTTGGGGGTGGGATAAATAGATTGTGAGTGATAGGGTGATGTCTGAGTAACCCAACTCATAATCCTCTCTTGGGGTTTTCTTGCCTATGTTCTTTTCGCCCAAGCAACTGCTTAATTTCTATTGAATCGACATGTGTTAGGATTGTATGTTTAGAAGCATGAGAAAGAATGAAGCACGATGGCATAAGCTTTCTGAAAAAATGATACCTATCCAAAACTTGTGATATGTGCTAAAATCTGTAGGCTAGAATGAGTTGAATGTGTTGGCTCTGAGTATGATATGATAATGAACCAAGATGATTTCATGACTTAAGCTAAAACTTGAACTAGGTAATCTGATAATCTGATAGTGAAACTATGTGCAAAGAGTGTGTGAGAATAGTTGATTGTTCAAATAGTTTTTGTGCTAATATAGAACTTGCCCAGTTAGTCCTACTAAGACAATCTACTCTAGAGGCTAGGGAGTGATCATAGGCCCTTGTTCTGATAAGTCCACTAATTGCCTAAAAACAATCCAACCATATGAAATAAATGCTCCCTTTGATCCAAATACTTTGAGCCTGAATTAGACCATTTCTTTCTGAACCCCTAACTCACCTTCCCGTAATCTAGTGTTTTGGCCCTGGTCCCTCCTTGGATATGTGCACCTCGTCTAAGGCCAAAAGCCTAAGTTAAGGATGGCTAATGCAAAAAGTGACCTCAAGTTTTTCCTTGATCTGACATCGAATATTGTGCACCTCAACTAATTAATGGAAAATCTATAAGTTGAGGGTGGCTATGAAAGGGGAAACCGAAAGAAACATGGGTGTGAAAAGAGTTTGGTGTTGAAAAAGAGAAAAAGAAAAAAAAAGAAGCGGATGTGACTTTGTGCCAAGAAAATGAATAAAAGTTTTAAAAAACTTAGGAAGAAGAAGAAAGTGAAAAATAAACGGCTGCAAAGTCTAAAGTCACATCCATGTGAATAAAATATGGGAAAGAGCTTAAAATGGAACGATGTTAAAAATAGGTAAAGGAAGAGGTAAAAAAAGCCAATGTAATGTCAAGGAGGGCAGAAAGTCACTAAAAAGTACCCAAATGTACCACACCTAACCTCGAGCCTACATTACACGCTAAGAAAGTCCTATCATAATCCTAGCAACAAGTTTGGAGAGCCTAAGCAGTGAAAATAAGGGCAAGCCTATGGTATTGAGCACTAAATGTACTTGAAATTACTTCTGAGCGTGAGTATTGAATGAATCCTTGTACTCAAAATCATATTTAATATGTGAAAAAGGGATTTCGTTTGGAGTACGGGCACTAGTTACAATGTCGGAAAGTTGGTACCTTGGTGATAGTAAAATAATGTATTTTGTGTGTTGATTGGTCAATCTTAGTCAATTTTTGATCTGCACAAGTTAGCTTGTTGAGTCTAAGAGAAAAGATTTGCACTCAAAAAGAGAGTGCGAGTAGAGAGCCATGTGATTGCTTGCTTTTATACAAGTATCGTTTAGAGTCTTAGTGCGGCGCTTGAGGACAAACAACGAATTTAAGCTGAGGGTGTTGATATACCATGAGTTTAAAATATCTTTAATACATTTCACTTAAGAGTTGTGTGTGTCTAGGGAAATTTTGTATTGGGTTTTATATGTTTGTATCATGTTTGTAGGAAATAAGTTTAGATGCGGAAGTTGAGAGACACACCTGAAGAAAGTGTAGAAAAGGGTATCTATCGATGTGATTGATGGACCGTAGGTCCAATCACGTTCCGTAGATGGTGATCATAGATGGACGTGTAAGGCTTGAAGGAGATCAGGGAATTTTTGACTAAGTGTGGAACCACGGTTGCAAAAGATAGACCGTAGATCGACCTACGGTCCCTACTACAGTTCCATCAAATCATTTAGAGAGGGGATTCTAGTACCTGATTTTCAACATTCTAAGTTGATCCATTGATTGAGTCAAAGAGTTATGATTTTGAAACTGAAAATATTGCTTAAGTCCTGAGCCACGGAAGGGACCTACTGATCATAGGTCAATCCACGGTCTGTAGGTTAGTGTCGTAGATCAAAACCACGTCCTGAAACATTATTTCCTTCTTTCATTTCCCTTTTAGTTAGGACTTGTTTTTCTATATATAAGGCATGTAAACCTTGTTTTGGGGGGTTAGACTTTATAATTGTAGATCTACTTTTTGGCTTTGGAGATTAACTTGCAATTTTAGCAATTCCTGATTTTCGAAGTTCGTTTTGAAGATTTTGACTTTGAAATTCAAGTTGAAATTCTAGGTTTCTTCTATTCATAACGTAAGTTCATGATTTCTTCATCTAAAAATATGAATTGTGTCTTGCTACTATGGTTAACTAAATTCACAACTAGGGCTGTGGGAACCATGAGCGATTAACAACGTGTGAATAGTAACTAAGTAATTCTTGAATAGTGTTATTGCATGCATTGATAATTCTTTGGTTTAGAAGTTTTTTTAACGAGTGCATGCGTTAGAACTGACCTTATTGCTACTTACCGAACTAAATAGGTAGTTAATAAGAAAAGAATTATCAACATAGATTTAGTGTGATACTATCTAATAGTCTAATGTTGATTGGTGCAAGGGTGAAAACTAAGCCATACATTGATGTGATGTCTAATATGAGATAAAGGTAAGGGTTAGTAAATTATACACACATAGCCGGACCAAGGTGCGGGGTGAATTGAGGGCTTAGATGTGATCTCCTAGGATTGATGAATTGCATTATATATTTGCTTGAGATGGAGGCAGATGAACATGAATTTCTTAAAAGTAAAGCACATAGACATGAATTCATTAAGATCAAGTAGGCATGATGAATTAAGATTTAGTAATGCTTGAGATTGAACCTATAAAATGATATATAATTAAAATTGCTTAAGAATGAAGCATGTGATTAGAATGTCTTGAGACCTAGGCATATGTGATGAGTGTGAGAGTTAATGCTTTGAGAGTAAGGCCTGTAATTATGAATGTTAAATTCTAGGCCTTTGAGAGTAAAACTAATATGAGAACTATAAATGTTAAGGCTTTGAGAGTAAAGCTTGTGTTTGATGAATGGTGGATACAATTGTAGTGGAAAGATATACCTACATGACCTATATTATGAAGGTATGCATGTTATTATAAAATGCATGTCTAATGTTTACATTCTAGATGTGTTAATTGATAGTAGGGCTTAAACCTTGGAAGGGCAAGTTGATGAGATTATGCATGTTTTCATGAAATCTATGTAAATTCTATGACTACACTTTGAGAGTGAAGTGTTAATGAATATGTTATTGTTATGGGCTGATTGAAAGGTTATTCTCATTAACTCATAATGAATATAATGTGAATAAAGATTCTTGGTTGAAAGGCTTTCTCACCTAATTGAATCTAATACTTACATGTGGACGTGATGTTAAAGCTTTTCTCACCCATTATCCAAGAGCTATCTTAATGAACAAACTTTGATTGGTTGTCAAGGACATCCTTCCATGAAACATGAGTCAAGTAGGACTTAAAAAGTATTCCATCGGAATTGTACTTAGCACCACTGGATATTGAATATGAAATGGATGCTTTTGCACTAGTTGAGTCCGGCTTCCAAATGGGATCCTTTTACGTGAGTTGAGTCAGAGATCCCAAGTATATATCTCATGAGATGGATACCTTCTACGTCAGTTGAGTTCGGATTTGTAGTAGCAATCTGTATCCCATAAACTACGTGCCCCCACAACTAAAAAGTTGACCTACGACAACGACCTCTATGGCGACAACTTGAGAATCGTTGCAATATATAATCTATGGTAATGATTAAACCTGTTGCATTTGATATATAGCGCTATCCCCATATATTACAAAATAACCATCGCAGCTTTTTCAAAACCGTTGCTATAGATGACCTGATATAATAATCTTCTCTACCTGTTGTGATATCTAGTTTTTAGCAATGAGTTTATTTCTATTTCTACGGTTTGTAGAATTCCCTTCTCCTTTTTCACCCAATTTTCACAATACCTCCTAAATGAAAAAAAACATTCCCTCCTTATTCTTCACTGATTTTTTATTCTCTGACAAAATGAAAATACATCGCGGGGTCTTCACTAACTACAGGTGCTAAATCTTTCAACCAGAGATTACACTACGACATTTCCAGCTCTCACAAGCTTTCACATCTATCCAAAGGGTTTATTTTAAATGCTTTCCTTGAATACAGAAAGGTTTTTTTGTTCAAACTTTCTCAGTCCAAAATTTCTTACTAAAGAATTTGTAATTGCTTGTAGGAGAGTCCAAAATTGCTAGTTTCTTCACTAACTTTCGAGAACCCTAATTAATCAGTTCCACAATTGCTAGTATGTCATCTACTTTTTTCCCTAATTATCTACAAAATCGTTGTTATGAGTTATACAAAATCTCTGCTCATTACTATTTGTGTATTAATCTTTAATTATAATATTTACTACTTGTTTTGCCAGATTTGTTCTTCTTTAGACTGGTTCTGTAATCGATGCAGAAAATTATTTTTTTAATTAAAGGGATGAAATGTTTTATTCTAGGATGTAGTAAAAATGTCATTTTTCTTTAGGTTCATATTCTATCCTCATTATAGATGATAGTGAACACATTTGCTTCAAGTTTGTATGAAATATTTAAATAACAAGTAAAATTTTGGTATTTACATATCATTTTGTTAAAGGTTGGTAAATGTTGAAGCATTTCCAAGAAACAGATAGAGGGTCGCTAGTTAACTTTATTTTCTAAATAATGTGCATGAGTATTCATGTGCTTATTATATCTATAAACTGATGTATATGTCATGTATCGATCAATAGGAGCTTTCATTTTGAGTTTTTTTGAGACTTTTTGTCTTCCGCTATATCATTTGATTACATCTCCACTGATTGGAAATCCATTTAATATTTTAATGTAGTCGTAGAACAACAATGGGTCCAACAAACATTAATGTAATAGGAAGACTTCTCATAAACAAATTAAGAAACCCAATTTTCTTCACAACCATCTTTAGGATACTGGCCTTCTTGTTGTAAAGACAAGCAACAATGTTTTCATCGGGGTTCGAAATAATACCAGCAACAAATCTAGCGACATTTACAACTAAACAAGTCACCCGGAGCTACTGAGTTCTTGAACACTCTTCCCTTTTTTTTGGGATTAATTTCTTATAGAAAAAATTCATTGTATGCTCGAAGGTTGAGAACATAACTATTGAGAATGGTATATTACGACCCAGTAGTGGAATAACCCCCTTATATAACCCATAGAGGCCTTCGGATGCATATATTCTTGGAAAGCTATTGTAAGAATGTAGTTTCAACAACAGTTTAGCTACTCTATCAATTTCACATTTAGTTAAGGGTATTCTAAATATCAAATTTCATCCTTACTGGTCCCAAACTTGTTGAATCTTGGTGAGGTGTTGGAGACTTATAGAGTAAAGTTTAGGAAAGATGTCATGCAACTTATCCTTCTCTGTCCATTTGCCTTCCCAAAATTCAGTCTTCAAGAGGGAATTAATATTGACTATATGAATTTTGGTCATGATATAGCAACTTAAATGGATAAAAGGGATGTACCCCAAAAATATCCTATTATGAACTGGATCCGAGATTTACTTCTATATTGTGCAGAATCCTATGTGATTAATTTTATGTTGGACTTTCAAGAGGGATATTAATATCAGCTATAAGAATTTTGGTCATGATATAATAACTAAAATGGATAAAAGGAATGTACACCAAGAATATCCTATTCTGAACTGGTGGTGATCCCGAGATTCATTTTTATATTATTTTGCCTTTTCATCCAAAGAATAACTGGTTCACCTCTATTACGCATTGCAGATTTGGATAAAAGATTTTCATTCTCAAGGCAACTAATCCCAAAAGAGCTTGTAACCTCATCAGTGAAATTAAACAACCGAGGTAACTCCTTCTTAAAATCTCCATTGTTCCCTTGATCTAACTTCTTCCATCTGTTCTGTGAAGAATTTCCTTTTGAAGAAGGACATGCTTCTTCAGTTGCATTGCTTACTTCATTTTGATGAAGTATGTTATTCTTTATAGGAGCTCTTTTCCTATTCTTTACAGTTCAAGATTTGATAAAAGTCAACATGTTTATGGGATAACTTATCCTATCGCTAGGTATAATAGTGGGATAAATAATCTCAGGACAATCAAATACCTCCGATCAAACACATGATAAAATAGTCCTACATATTATCCTAAGAATAATTATTCCTTATACCTTACATCAAACAACTCCTAAGCTTATCAATCATCCAACATTTATCTAAAAGTATGAAATTGGTTTATGGTTGGATGGATTATGAAAATTTACTACAACAAAGTAGTACAAAGTTTTTTGAAATGGAGACAAAAGAAACTCAGGAAACTGAAGATGGTAGTTAATCAATTATTGCATATGCATCCGTTATGGCACATGATCATCAAGTTTGAGTAACATTGTATGGACGTGGGATTACCAAGACTCTTTTGAAAAACAAAGTGGGAGATTTTTTACCCTCTTCTATTGTTGTTGATGCTGAATACATGGAAAAAAAATATAGGAACTGGAAGAGAATATTCAACAAAGAATGCATGAAAAGTTCAATGTGCAAAAAGATAACATGCATGGAAAGAGATGTTACAATGAACATCATTGCACAACTTTAGTATCAAAATCCAGGATTAACACTTGATCCATGCATGCTAATATTCAGTGTTCATTCCTGGGATAAGAGAATGTTATTCTAGTAATCAATTGTCTATCTGCTGCTAGTAACAATCAAGTTTGGTACTTCTTTTTATTCTTCTTCCGCTTCTCATCCTACATTCTTCTACTTATTTTTTTTGGTATTATATGTAGATATATCAATTTTAGTATCACTTGAAATTTATGTGGTATATATTGTTGTGATATACTTTGGCTTGTACTAATCTGAACTCTCATTCTCTATATATTAGTGAGAGTTTTTTGCAACATCTCTCCCTTCTCATTATTTTTTATTGGCTCCCACGAGTATTTTCCTAATATGCTATGCTCTAGGTCCCAAGTAGTAGGATGTAAATTTAATTCCATATTACCTGTAACTTTTTGTAAATGTCTCATGTACTTTGTATAAATCAACTGTGTTCTTATTTGTTTGCTTCTCAAAAACAGTCTGCACTATACCTTATTATGGGGTTTTGTTGTTTAGCAATTCCAGGCACAATCTAATTAAAGGTACTTATTTGGAAAATGGTGATAGTACAAAGCCAATGAAGTTACATTTTAGTGATGGATTAGGTATGTATGTTGATCGTGTCATTGTTATAGTCTCATTAGGTGCTTGAAATAAAGAAATTCGCAATGACTATGAAGACTCTGCTATGTTTAGTCCTCAACTTTATAGTTTCATATCTGAATAAATTTGAAGACTTGGATTTGGTGTTGTTGGCAAGTTATTCTTTAACTGGGTAGTATAAGTTTTAGATCAGTTTGGTCTGAACATGAAAATATAATTGGTACTCAATTTCTTATGCCTATTTTGGTCTGAACTTAAAAATCTGAACAGTCAGGACTCAGGACTTAGGACTCAAGAGATGGATCAAGATATGATCAAATGATTAGTATTAAAGTTTGAGCTTATTCTTATATATGATTTGTCTTTATTTAATATTTGATAATGTTAGAGCTGTTTGGTGTCTCTAGTTTTAACTCATTGGTCTATTATATATTCCTTGAATGTAGTAGTTTCATTGTGATTCATAGAAGGATCTACCCCATACAAAATTTCCTACTTAATGCTTTTGAGTGGTTATCATCACAACTTGACATTGTGTATCTTCTTTTTGTAGGTGTCAAAAAATGAAGAATGGGAAGAAGAAAGCAGTGAAGGCAACCTTACCTAATTACTTAAGATGTTTTTTTTATTGTTGATAGATATGTTCTAAAATTTATTTTGCTAGTGAACATTATCAAACTCATCATAAAATTTTTGGAATCATGTAAATGTCAACTAATGGTCATTTGGTTTGAATATTTTGTATTAACGGATGCATATGATTAACGTGATGGGTATTTTGAATTGTCATTCTATGAAGGAAATTTGTTTTGTAATTTATATAATTTTTAGTGTTTTATAATTTCTGATATATATATATATATATTACCTTCCAGGGCTCATATTTCATAACCATTGTAAAATGTATTCCAAACCATTACAATAGTGTCATGTTGATAGTTCAGTTATTGAAAAAAACCATTGCAATACAGAGTTTGGCTATCGTAGTAAATGTCTATGGCAACGGTTACACAGCGTTGCAATAATCTTATATATTTGTTGCACTAGATGAAAGAATAAATGTTGGCATTGAATGTTCTATGGCAACGATATTACTGACCCATTGCAAAAACTGTTGCTATAGATCTATGGCCACGCGAGCTGATGTAAAGCATGCTAAAGCATTGCGGTAGTGCTGGTAGTGCTATAGCAATGGATACTCTATCTATGGCAACAATTTTATTAGTATTGCCGTAGGCCCAATTTCCAGTAGTGCCCCGTAGGTTATTTAGCCAATGGATCCACCTAAGCTAATAAATCATGGTTCTACCTTAGGCAAGTCGGAAAACCCTATTTGGTGTGGGTAACATCGAGGGATCATGTTATTGCTCACATTGTCTCATGTCTGTTAAGGCTAATTCCCACAACGACAAGACTAATAGTGAACTAAAGTTACTTTAAGGAAGTATTGTAATTATGTTTTGATATGAGGTTTACTTGTATGATGGATGCTTAACATGGATTATTTCTATAGTTGCTTTCCTTGATGTTTTTGACTAAAGGTGTATGTTCCCTTAACTATGAGAAATAAGCTAAGGATAAGATCAAAAGATGATGACTATGAATGAGGGCCTTAATTGGTTTGCTTAGCTTGGGTTATATTTATGGGGTCTTATCCATGTAATGCACAAGCTTGATTTTAGGGTACTTATGAAATGTTTCTCTTATATTATGTTGATCTAGGTGCATTGAATATATTTATGATTTATGTTATTGTCTCTTATGCCTATAGCCTATGTCTTATGTTGATGTGTCTTATGATTATGGTATACGTCTTATGTTGACTAATGGTTAGATTATGCTTATGTTGATTATTAGGTGAGTCCTCATAGAATCGAGGACTTGATCACCCTTTCCTTTATGTCTTTCTTTTTATGTTAGAACTATTGTATGGGCTATGTCCCAAGTTTATTCATGCTGTAGATGGTTTGAGACAAGTGTTAAAACACTTCCGCTTCATTTTGTGAACCTTAAATTATGTTGGAAAATGTTTGAAATTTCCGCACTTTTCTATTATCTTATGTTGTAGTATGCTAAGTGGTTTGTATGAGGCCTTTCGGGGTCTTATACACCTTGTAACATCTACGGGGCACCCCTGCATCATGACAAACTTGGCATCATAGCACAATGTTTAGAATAGTTCTAGGATGTCTCAAACCACGTCTAGTAGAGTCTTGTTCATAAGTATGAATCACACTATATTTATGAATCAGAGTCTATTATATGTTTTGGAAAATTCACTTCTTCATTCGATAAGTCCTTCCATATAATTTAACTCTATTATGTCTTTCTCCTAATTTATTCTTGGTTGTTTTTAGGATATGAATACTATAAGTGCTTATGTTAGAAGTAATGAGAAAGACAATATGGATTAAGAAGTTCCTCCCCAAGCTCCTCCTTAATCTTTGAATGACTCTTTGGAAGAGAAAGTAACAAATGAGAAGTTTAGGTTTGGTTTTCAAATGTTGACTTAAGCCGGGATACAAACTCTAAAATTTTGTGGGTCCAATATTGAGGAAGATCCTTAAGAGTTTATAGATGAGGTCTCTAAGGTCTTGGACTTTGTGGAGTGACTTTGGTAGAGAATGCGGAGTTTGCCACTTACCAACTCAAAGGGGTTGCTCAAGTTTGATTTAATCAATGAAAAGAGGCTAGACCGGCTAGAATGGATCCCATAGAGTGGGAAAGGTTCAAGAGTGATTTTCTAGATAGGTTCTTCCCTCTAGAGAAGAGAGAAGCTTTAGTTGTTGAGTTCATTAACCTTATGCAGGGTAATATAAGTGTTAAGGAATATGCATTGAGGCAGTTGTCTAAGTATGCTCAATCCTTAGTGGATGACTCTAGGTCAAGGATGAGTAGGTTTGTGTCTGTAGTGTCCCATTTAGTAGTGAAATAATTTCATACCGCTATGCTTATTGGTGACATGGATATTGCTTGTCTTATGAATGATGCTCAACAAATTGAGGAGGAGAAACTAAAAGGTAGAGCTAGTGAGAAAAAGAGGTCAAGAAATAATAATGGTGATTCCTCTCATGTAAGGTCCGATGTACATGGTCGCCTTAGAAGTAAACAAAAGTTTCCTGAACAAGGTTCCTCAAACTCTCCTAAGTTCAACCAAGAAAGGGTGTCTAACCCTAAGCCACATTGAGATAGTAGTGGGGTTATATTGCAAGGGTGTGGTAAGTGTAATAGAAAACATATGGGTGAGTGCTTGGCAAGTTCCACTATTTGTTTTGATTATGGTGAGTTGGGTCACAAGATAAGGCATTGTTGTACAGTTTCTAGAAATGAAAGGTATAGTCATCGTAGGTCTCAACCCTACCCATCATCCAGTACAATTGTTTCAGATGGGAATGCTCCAAAGAAAAGTATGTCCTATACTCTCCAAGCTAGAGGTGAACAAGAGTGTCCGCCGAATGTTGCTCCCGGTATGTGTTTTATGCTTATGTAGATTCTGGTGTTGCTTGTCTTATGTGACTTGATAGACTTGATATGATATACTTTGATGTTGTCTTTTGTATAAATGGGTTGCTTTATGGTTATGTTTATTTGATGGTAGGACCTGACTTAGTCATTATGAGTTTTGGTGTATGTTGATAGATTTGGTTGATAGGGAGTTTAAGTAATGCCTAGATGTCTTGAGTGAGAAGACTCCTCAAAAGGGTAGTAGTGCAACTCACCATGGTTTAGAACCATCTTGTGAGATTAATGTAAAATCTTAGTGATAACTTGATCCAACCTTAATTGAATTGAAATGAATGGTGCTTAGAAAGTCCGTTTAGGCTTGCTTAGAAAAGGGGAGATAATGTGCTTAGATAGCAAGGTCATTGAGAGTTCTTAATGTTTATGATTTGGGTTTGTTTGAAATTAGCACATTGAGAGTTGTAATGTGATTGGGTAAGTTTAGTGCCCATTTAGTAAAGCCTTTATGAAATCTTAGACCCGCAAGTTATGAAATAGAAGAACAAGGAAGTTGTTTCCATGAAAATGTTGAGGAGTGATCTTTTAGTGAGGGTTTTAGTTGAGTATGCTACTTGGGATGCCGAGGGCCAATAAGATGTCCCGATGTTCCCATACTTTTTCCTTCTATTCCTCCTTTAACTTGAGATGATGAGTTTCGCATGGTTTTTTCTTTATGTGAATTCATGTGTGTTTTAGATGTCTCCATGATATCCTTATGTGGTGCATGTCCATGAAAAGCTTTTGTTTTGAAAGAAAATGAGTTTGCATGATTGATTTTCCATATGTGGTAGTGCATTTAGTATGAGTTGTCTATAGTAAGAATAACAATATCTTGTGACAAGCATTTCGACATTTGGTGCTCAACCTTAACCGGTTGACCATTTAGACATTTGGCCACAAATTCCGTATGATTTTATTCATCTCAATCCACTAATAGACTTATCGTAGGTCACGGTACATCTTGGCGGCCCCTAGGTGAATAGAATACAGAGAAGTATGGGATTCTTCTTAAATTTTCTCTCTCAAGCCATCAACATTCGGAAAACATAACCCACCTTGATATCTCAATACCTCATCTCCACCTTGGGAGAAAGCCTCAATGGAATTTTGCAGTACTAACTCTTTCAACTCTACTAAGATGGGATCAAGGCTTTGCTTAGACTTCACATCCATCACAAAGGACGATTCGGACCCCTTATAAACCATGACACCACCCTTGGCAGAATGCCCTAGTTGAACACCTCGTCGGGCCAACCTATGCACCTCATGAACTAACTCTTTCTTTTCATTCTCTACATGAGACACACTACCCTTCGAAACACTACTAAGAGCATCCTCTACCACATTATCTTTGTTGGGCTAATAAAGGACACTCATATCATAATCCTTTAATATCTCTAAGCGCCTTCCTTGTCGAAGATTCAAGTCCTTTTGATTATACATATATTGAAGACTTTTTTGATCGGTGGAAACATCTACATGGACCCTATACAAGTAGTGTCTCCTTATTTTTAAGGCAAATATAACCGCCGCTAATTCAAGATCATGGGTGGCATAATTCTTCTCATGGACTTTAAGTGGTCTTGAAGCATAGGCAATCACTTTACCATTTTTCATAAGCACACATCCGAACCCAAATCTGGAGGCATCACATTACACCACAGAACCATATCTACCCTATGGTAAGGTCAACACCGGAGCGGAAGTAAGTCTATCTTTAAACTCTTGAAAGCTTTGCTCACAAGCATGCCACCACTCAAACATAGCATTCTTTTGAGTCAAAGTCACCAATGGAGAATCAATGGAGGAAAACCCCTCAACAAAACTCCTATATTAACCGGCCAAACCCTAAAAGCTTCTAATGTCAGAAGGAGTTAGAGATCTAGGTCAACTCTTGACTGCATCCATCTTCTAAGGATCTACATCAATACTCATGCTTGACACTATATGACCAAGGAAGCTATAGACCTTAGCCAAAATTAACACTTACTAAACTTTGCAAAAAGTTGTTGGTCCTTAAGAACTTGCAAAAAAATTCTCAAATGGTCCACATGTTTATTTTCACTCCTTAAATATATCAACATATCATCGATAAAAGCAATTACAAACATGTCTAGGTATTGCCTAAACAGTCTATTCATCAAGTCAATGAATGTTGTTGGGGCATTTGTCAACCCAAAGACATAACCAAAAATTCATAATGACTATACCGGGTTATAAAGGCCATCTTTGGAATATCAACCCCTCTCACCCTCAATTTGTTATAACCGAACAAAGATCAATCTTAGAAAAAGAGCTTACCCCTTGAAGTTGTTCAAAAATATTATCAATTCTCAGAAGGGGATATTTATTCTTGATGATCACTTTATTCAATTGTCGATAGTTGATGCACATTCTAAGAAACCCATCCTTCTTTCAAACAAACAACATGGGAGCACTCCATGGAGAGATACTCGATCAGATAAAACCCTTATCTAGAAAATCCTTTAATTATTGTTTTAACTCTTTTAACTCCACCGGAGCCATTCTATAAGGAGGAATGGAGATAAGTTGCATATCTGGTAAAAGGTCACTATAAGAATCTATTTCCCGCTTGGAAGGAATATCAGGCAAATCCTCGGGGAAAACTTTTAGGAACTCATTCAATACTACAACTGACTCTAGAGAAGTGGTTTCAGACTCAACATCCATCACTCTAAGAATATGGTAAATAAACCCTTTAGAGATCATTTCCTTAGATTTAAAGAAAGAGACAAATTGACCTCTACGTATAGAATTTACCCCCTTCCACTCTTAGATAGGCTCATTTCGAAATTAGAATCTAACCATCCGAGTCCTACAATCGATAGAGGCATAACATGCATGCAACCAATCCATACACAAAATCACATCAAAGTCTAACATGTCTAACTCTACTAAATCCACCAATGTAACACTATGGGAAAAAGAAATGGGACAACTTCTATAAACCCTCTTAGAAACCACCGAGTCACCAACCGGGGTAGATATCAAAAAAGGTTCTACTAACACTTCGGGTAGTATTTCAAACTTCATGGCCACAAAAGGTGTCACAAAGGAAAAAGTAGCATTAGGATCTAACAATGCATATACATCAATAGAAAAGACTTTTAACATACCGGTGACACATTCCGGGAGCTCTCTTGGTCACCTCAGGATTGAAGAGCATAAAATTGGATTTCATTTTGAGCATTGGAGTTTGAACCGCTTGGAGGAGCTTGTTGATCTTCCCTTCCCTTAATCTTGAGCATTGGACAATCTCTCATCTTGTGGCCAACATTCCCACAATTAAAACACCTACCAGTACCAACAAGGCACTTGCCATCATGCTTTCTACCATATTTTTCCAATTAGGTCTAGCCACATAAGAACCACCACCATTACTTCCTTAAGGTTTAGGGTTGGAAACCCTATCCTTGTTGACCCTTGGAGAACTAGAGAAGCCATGGTTGGTGAACCTTTGTCTAAACCTGGTCGACATTGTCCATCGGACCTAGCATTGGAGAACTTCCCATCACTGGTTCTAGCTCTTTTCTCCTCTCTATTCTTTTTCTTGAGTTTTGACTCTTCAGTTTGTTGAGCATACACAATAAAACTTGAGATATCCATATCATGATGTAATATTACCATACGACATTCTTTTTCAACCAAGTCAGACACACTCATCAAAAACCTACTCATCTCATCCCTTGAATCTACCACCATTGTCGGAGCATACTTGGACAATTGAGTGAATTTTAAGGAATACTATTTCCTGCTCATACATCCTTGATGAAGGCTAATGAATTCCTCCACCTTAGCTTCCCTCAACTCTCAGGAAAAGAATATATTAAGAGATACCAATTTGAATGTTTCACATTCAACCAGACTAGCTCCTACGAGTCTTCCCTTCTTCCATAATTCATACCATACTTCAGCAATATCCTTTAGTTGGTAAGAGACTTACCCCGCCTTTTTTTCCAATGACATCCCCATAATATCAAGGAATTTATAAACCTCATCGATAAACTTTTGGGGATCCTCTTTCACTTTAGAGCCATGAAATTTGGGAGGGTTCATTCCAGACAAATTTGTCAGCCTTAATGCGGCCGAATTTGCATTAGGATTCATCGGAGCTACAACTTCTCTATTGGCTTGGGTTGTCATGATTTGAGACAACATTTTGATAGTAGACCTAAACACCACATGTGTCACATTCTCAACCACGGGATTAACCAGAGCTTTGTTAGCTTGAGGAGCTTGATTAGCTTGAAAAACTTCCTCATTCACATTGCCACCCTCCGTTCTTGTAGTGTTAGCTCTTCATTTATTTTATCCTGATGACACAAAAGAAGGATTAGAAGAGGGACTTTATAGAGTTAAACTTTAAGGCACGACTTAATAATATTGAAAGAAGTGACATTTCCTAAACATCTTATAGCCTCTCATTCATAAATGTGGTGCACTTCACACTCGTGAACAAGACTCTACTAGACGTGGCTTATGCCACATCATCCTAAAATCATTATAAACCTTGTTCTTGATACTAAGTTTGTCATGACCTAAGGTACCCCTAGATGTAACAAAACACATAGAACCCCAGAAGGCTCCATGTAAGCCACTTAGCATATCATAACATAAAGTATTAGAACAATAATAATAAAACCACATTTCAAGTCCAAAATTTTCATAAAGGATAGAGGAAGTCTAGACTTGTCTCAATTAGACATCTAGTACAATTGTCGAATCAAATTAGGTCACAACCCATACAACCTAATCTGAAATGAGAATGCGAGAATGAAATACAAGAAAAGGAACTACAATGATAATATTCATCCTTGAATCATGAGGACTAACCATAAGAAAGGAGAAATTAACCAATTCAAGCTCTAGCCATAATGGAGCACCATGAGAATGGGACCGTGCACTTCGAGAAAATGTAGGAAAATATGTGTTAGTACAAAAACATGCCAAGTATGATAGCGATGGATAAAATCATGAAAACATGCTAAAAGGGACATTTTAGTTGAATGTTGCAATTTATTAAGTTAAAGCATCATTTTGAAGATAATGGAAAAGCATAAGTCATAAGCATAATCAACTCATAGATCTTCATATCATAAGAGGAACGTACCATAAATACCCTCAAAGCATACTTTTGCAATGCATTAATAAGATCCCATAATCACACCCATACTAAGTAAAGCTTCTTGACTAACTATAGTTCATAATTCATATTCTTGTTCATACTATCATAAAAGGGAATAATCCTTAACCGACATAGACCATGTGAACTTATCATGGAATACGGTGTCTACCCCACACCGAAAAGAGGTTGTTCTACTTGCCTAAGGTAGAACCACACTCTTAGCATAGGATCCACCAGCTAAATAACTTATAAGGGAACAGATTTATGGGATTAGGAGTTTGCTACTAGAAACTCGAACTCAACCTGGGTACATGGTTTCCATCTCATGAGATACATACTTTGGGAATCCAGACTCAACTAAGGTAGAAGAAACCCATTTGGAAAGTCGGACTCAGCTACTATAAAGGTTTTCATCTCATATCCATATACACTAGGTGATAAGCATTTATTCCCATAGATTACACATTAAGTCTTGACTTAAGTTCATATTCATGGAAGAATGTCTTGACACTCAATCCAACATAATTCATACTATAGCTCATAGATTCAATAGGTGAGAATAGCCTTTAAACCTTAGAATCATCATACTGTGAGAAAACAATTCACATCATATAATATTCATACATAAGTGTGCACATAAGGATAACCTCTAACAACACAACAACAAGATCATAATCATATTCACTTTACTCGGAAAAAGTTCTTGAAGTATATACATAACCCTCATAATCAACCATAATTCTCTTACTTTCCCTTCAAGGACAATCGATCATATTCAATCAACACATCTATAATTACAACATTAGACATGGATAATAACATTATTCAACTAATTCAATTACGACAAACATAATCTCATAATATTCATCTTTCTACAATTCACCCACATCACAAGGTCATAAATTGGGAATATGCGGATTTGATGTATTCTTGGGATATTTCATCACAAATTGTAATAAAACATCAATTCAAACATAATATAAAGTAATTAAATCAATAGAATCATTTTTGAAACAAATCCGTGCCTTGGAGTAAAACCCAAGTTTTTGGGGAATTTCTATATTTGAAATTGGGGTTTTGAAGGGACTCTAGGATGAATTATATCCATGGATGAAGAGATACCATACCATAGCTATGAATTCCAATGAATTTGAATAGAAAAACTTTCTCCTTCAACCCTAGCTTTACCTTCCTTCTTCTTCTTCATCGGAGTTCTAGAGAGAGAATTCTACAGGAAAAGTTTGTTTTGATTGGGGATTTTGGAATTATGAAGGAAATGACTTAATTTGGTAACTTAAAAACCTTATATAGTTAGTCTAATTTAGTGTATAACAAGGTCACTTAGTATTAATGAAAACTAGAAAACCCCATAATACTCCTAAGTGTAATTGCAAAATGGCAGTTTCAGGCTTCACCCACGACCCATCACAGACGGACCTTTGGTGGACGCACAACCCATGCTGGTGAACTGTGGTATGGAGTTCATAGGCCTGATTTTGCAGGCCGTAACCTAGGTCCCTAACTCACGAAGCCTGGCTTGACCCACGAGGCATAGGTGCCCTCCGTGGGTTACTACCCAAGCAACATCTAAAGGTCTTCCTCAAGGACCCATGCTTGGTCCTTGGGGTCGTACCATGAAGTTCTAACACAAAAACCTATATTATTAGGTAAAAGGAGGTACGTTTATGACTCTTACCCTCATGTTAAGCTCTAGTGTAGCCTACTAGTTTTCAGAGTGTTACATATATGATTATATATAATTAAAATAGCCTAAGAATGATGCATGTGATTAGAATGTCTTGAGAGCTAGGTATATGTGATAATTGTCATAAGTAATGCTTTGAGAGTAAGGCTTGTAATTATAAATGTTAATTTCTAGGGCTTTGAGAGTAAATATAATATGATGAACTATAAATGTCAAGGTTTTGAGAGTAAAGCTTATGTGTTTGATTAATGGTAGATAGGATTGTCGTCGAAGGATTTACCCACATGATCTATATTATGAAGGTGTGCATGTTATTATAAAATCCATGTCTAATTCTTACATTCTTGATGTGTTGATTGATAGTTGGGCTTGAACCTTGAAAGAGGAAGTTGATGAGATTATGCATGTTTTCATGAAATCTATGTAAACATTATGAGTACACTTTGACAGTGAAGTGTTAATGAATATGTTCTTGTTGTGGGTTGATTGAAAGGTTATTCTCATAAACTCTTACTAAAAATGATTTGAAAGGTTTTCTCAAATAATTAAGATTCTACGTTGAAAGTCTTTCTCACCTAATTGAATCGAATACTTACATGTGGACGTGATGTGAAAGGTTTCCTCACCCATGATCCAAGAGCTATCATAATAAACTAACTTTGATTTGTTGTCAAGGACATCCTTCCATGAAACATGAGTTAAGTAGAACTTAATAAGTATTCCGTGGGAATTATTCTTAGCACCGAGTGGATATTGAATATGAGATGGAATATATTACACCAATTGAGTCTGGCTTCCTAATGGGATCCTCTTACGACAGTTGAGTCCGGGTTCCCAAGTATATATCTCATGATGGAGACCTTCTATGTCAGTTGAGTCTGGGCTTCTAGTAGCAATCTCTATATCCCATATACTATGTGCCCCCATCGGTTATTTAACTAATGGATGTACCTAAGCTAAAAAGTCATGGTTGTACCTTAGGCATGTAGGACAACCCTTTTTAGTGTCGGTAACACCGAGGGATCATGTTATAGCTCACATGGTCTCATATCGGTTAAGGCTAATTCCCACAACGAAAAAACTAATAGTGAACTAAGGTTACTTCAAAGAAGTATTGTAAGTATGTTTTGATATGAGGCTTACTTGTATGATGTGTGTTTAACATGGATTGTTGCAATAGTTGATTTCCTTGATGTGTTTGACTAAAGGTGAATGTTCCCTTGTCTATGAGAATTAAGATAAGGATGAGATCAAAATATGATGACAATGAATGAGGGCCTAAATTGGTTTGCCTAGCATGGGTTAGTTTTATAGGGTCTTATTGATGCATTGCACAAGCTTTCTTTGAGGTTACTTATGAAGTGTTTCTCTTATATTATGCTGATCTAGGTGCATTGAAAAGCTTATTATTTATGTTATTATCTCTTATCCGTATAACCTATGTCTTATGTTGATGTGTCTTATGATTATGGTATATGTATTATGTTGACTAATGCTTACATTATTCCTATGTTGACGATTTATGCTAGCCATCATATTTAGTACATTATTGTAGTAACACATACTTTTTCCTACATTATTATTAAATGTAGTGTCTGGCTATATTGACTTCCATTCCTGTGGCTCGGTTCATAGTAGAGCAAGGAGTGAAGACTTGGTGATTCCTCATAGCATCGACGACATGATCACCCTTTCCTTTATGTGTTTCTTTTTGTGTTAGAACTATTGTATGGGTTGTGTCCCAACACTATTAATGTTGTAGATGGTTTGAAACAAGTGTTAAAAGACTTCCACTTTGTTTTATGAAACTTTAATTGTATCAGAAAAATGTTTTAAATTTTTGAATTTCTCTATTATCTTATGTTGTGATATGCTAAGTGGCTTGTATGAGGACTTTCATCGTCTTATACGCCTTGTTACATCTAGGGGGTACCCCTGGGCCGTGACACTTTCAAGGTGAATGGACAGCGTTTAAAGCTTTATTTCGGCGAGTGTCATAACATTTAAGTTATTGAAGTTGTGTTTTTGGAAGATAACTGAGAGCATTTCAACGTCATGCCAATAAGTCACTTCTTTGGAGGCAACGGAACCTTTAATTGTTTTTTGAATAATGGATATTGATTATGCAGGTTGAAAAGTGAAAGTGTTGGAAAGTGGAAATTAGGCGAGCAAAAAAAGTCCAGTTTGCGACTCACCAATGAGGTCGGCGAGCACGACTTAGACCACCGTTGGAACCACCTGCTTGATGGAGGAAATTCTTTAAAAATCTGCTAGCTAAATCTCAGTCGATGACTCACCGAATATGTCGGCGAGCCTGACATTGTAAGCCGTTTGAACCCTTAAATTGCTGGGAGTTTTGTAAAACTCGGTGAGCCAAAAATTCACTCTATGATGTGCCAAAGAGGTTAGGCGAGCAAAACTTTCACTGCTTCTTGGTCTCAATTGGAGAGCTAGAAATCTGGATATTTTTGTACGCTACATATTGTTACGCAATTGTTACGCAATTCGCTGAATCACTCAGCGCTTTCCATGTTACTTCGTCGATTGACCACGCGGTGAAGAATCTTCCTAACCCTTATCTTTTCATTCAATGATATTGCATGTCTATCTTTTTTCCTTGTCTGTTTATTTCTTTTATATTGAAGACATTGTTGGATGTTTTTGGGTGGGCTGGATCCTTGTTAGTAATACTACCTCTAAATGTGTTTGAATGAAGTTGTTCCTTGGAATCTTTGAGTATCAGTTGTGGTCAATACTGATGAGTCGAATAGTGCTTTAAATTGATCAAAATAAATGTGCGGCTACGATGAGGCAAACTAAGTTACATAGGCAATATGTGAACTTTTAGCTTCTCGTTGTGACTAGACGGTTGTCAGATGTGTCTTTTGTGATAAATATTACACGCTAGCTAGAAAGTGTGGAGTCATGTTTGATAATTGTAACAATGCCTTATGTGGTGATGTTGTTTTGAAAATTGTGCTTCATGTCACCTAGAATTTCGCTCGGTGGTCTGACTCATAGATTGAAGCAAGCAATTAAAATGATGTTTGGCAAAACTTTTGGAGGTGTCACACCTCGAAATCTAGTAGACTAAGCTAGGGGCTAAGTGCTAGGCATGAACTAGAGAATTGGGCCTTGGCACCCTCCACGAGTGCCCACACAAGTCGTGAAGGGCACCACGACTTGTGGTGGGGCCCATGATGCCTAGGTAGTAGCTAAAGAAGACTGCCTACCTCCAATGAGAGCCTAGATGGCTCGTGGTGGTCACCAAGGATTATGGGACCACTTGTGGAGGTGAGGCAGTAGGTTCACAAGGCTGCCCAAAATAGGAACCCTCCCCACGAGCCACTAGACGGCTTGTGAAGGCTACCACTAGCCGTGGAAAGGGTCATAGTTATGAGTTTTTTTGGGGTTAAGGGGTAGCAATCTAGGTTACTGGTCAAGGACCAAGGGAATCACAATAGTTCGTGAAGCCCCACACGGATAGTGAAGTCGTCTGAAAAGGGTTTTTATTAGACATAAAGTGTAGGGTTAACTTCAATTGTCATATCTCTTAGCTCAAAATGAATTACGTGGTCCATGACCTATAGAATTAAAGGTCTTTGAGTTCTCTTTACAATGCCACAGAGTTTTCCCAATTCCAATCTCGGGGTAAAAAGTTATGCCTGAAATAGTAAAATGTTGTTTGGCTGAAAATTCAACACGACCCATTTGACGGGCCGTGGTCATGATGAGGATCCATGAAGGCTTCAGTCATGCCATTTCAGCAGTTTCCACCAAGTAACTTCTTGGGTCATTTCCCAATTATTTTAAGTCAAAGTTATGTTGTTTTGCCCAAGCCTAGGACCCCTACTTAAGTCATTTTAACCACAAAACTCACCCAATTATGTGGATATATTTTATATTACTTTCATATAAATATATAAGGTATTTTTAGTCATTAAAACCCCAATCAAAATCAAAAGTTCATCTTCCTCATAATATTCCTCTCTCTAAAAACCTAAGAAGAAGAAGAGTAAAAATTGAAGTTTGGGCTTGAAGAAAGCAAGGGTTTTTCATTAAATTCTTCAAGGATTCATCATGAAGGTATGACACTTTTCATCTTTCGGTAGATTCCACCCAAACAGCCCCTTCAAAACTTGATTTCAAAACTTCCAATTTTTCCCAATTCGTGGGTTCCTTTTAAAAGTGATTCCAATGGTTGAATTGTGTTGGGTTATGATTGAATTGATGATTTATAGTTGAATTTTGGTGAAATTCCCCCAAGAACCAATCGATCCCCTCTATTGCTAAAATTGTGGTCTTACTTGAATTAATTGATTTTAGAAGCATGTAAATGGGTCTTGTATGAATTAATTGAATTGTGTTACTACCCATATCTAATGTATAAATTCTAGATGTTGGGTTGAATGTGATACATGAATCTTGATGGGTAAATTATGATAATTTGTACATGAACATGAGAATTATGCATGTGTTCCAAGAATTACTTTGATAATGAAGATTCTATGACTATGGCATAATTGTGGTATTAATTGAAAAGGTAAATCTCCCCTATACCCCTACACACTATTATGCATGAATTAATTAAGACTATGATGAAATCCCCCCATGAACCCATGAATCCCCCATACTAAATTTTGACTTCATGTTGTGGGTTGATTGATAAGGGAGTATGTGAATTAATTATGTCTATATTGATTCAGTTTATATAATGTCATATGATTATAATTGATTAAGAGTTAAGCATGTGGTTGGATTACCTTGAGAATTAGGTATACATGATGATCATGTGAGGCATTGCTTGAGAGTAAGGTTTGTAGCATGAAGATGACTTCTAGAGCTTTAAGGGGTAAAAGCTAGTTTGAATAAACTAAGGATGTTATGGCTTTAAGAAGGAAGATATTATGTATGCTGAATTGTATATGAAATTATTGTGGATGGACTTCACCCACATGACCTATAATATGAATACATGAATTTATGCATGAAATGAATGATTTACTTTAATCATGATATTCCCCTTATCTAATGTAGTGATTCTAGACGTTTGGGTTGAGTTTGATTTATATCCATTGAAGGGAAAATTATGAGGGTTTGTACATGTTGGTAAGAATTGTATATGAGCTTGTGACTCACATAGAAGTGAAGATACTATGATTATGATATTATGTGCATGTTTTATGAACACTTTGAGAGTGAAGTGTCTATGATGATAATGTTGTTGTTGTGTCATTGAAAGGAAAATCACACACACAAACCATGCATGAACATGACTATGATGTGACTAAGGTGTTGTTGAAAGGCTAGTTCTCATATGCACGCTCACACATGATTATGCATGAATTGTCTATGACTATGATAATGTTGTTGTGTTGATTGAAAGGCTATTCTCATGAACAAACTATGAATATGATATGAAAGGTTTACTCACATATGGGTGATTCTAAGGTTGAAAGGACATTCCCACCTAATGAATCTATGAGCTATTATGGTACTATGTTGGTTTGAGTGCCTAGTGCATTCTTTCATGAACATGAACTTAAGTAAAGACTTAACATGTGTTTTAAAGGGAATTATTCTTAGCACCGAGTGGATATAAATATGAGATGGAAGCTTTTACGCTCCGGCTTCCTAAAATAGCTATCTCATGAGATGGAAACCTTTTACATTAGTTAGTTTGGGTTTCTAGGAGCAATCTCCTTATCTCATAGGTCTTAGCTAGTGTATCTACCTGGAAGCTAATATATGAGTTCTACCTTAGGCAAGTAGGATACCTCTTTTCGATGTGGGGGTAAGACACCAGATTCCATGTAGCTCACATGGTCTATGTCGGTTAAGGCTATATTTCCCTATATGACAAGAATATGAACTATTGACAAGAACATGAGTTATGTACTATGGTTCCTCAAGAGGTTCTACTTAGTATGAATAGGGGTATGGGATTTCATTCATGCATTGCACAAGTAGGCATTGACAGTAAGCATGGTATGTTTCTCTTATGACATGATGATTTTGAGTTAATTCATGCTTTATATAAATTATGAACATGAACTATACTTATGATTTCTTAATAAGCTTTACTTAGTGTGAGTAAAGGTATGGGACTTCACTTATACATTGCACAAGTAGACTTATAAGAGGGTTATGGTGTGGTTTCCTTATGATATGAAGATATATTAATTTATGTGTGCATGACATGGATTGTTTCTAAGAGTGACTTTACTTATTATAGGCTATGAACATGAATGTTTCATTGTTTATGATTCATGACTATGGATAAGATCAAAGCATGATTAGTATGAGCATGGTGGCCAAAAACGGGTACTTAATGTAGATAGGATTTTTGGCTCCAATCTATGCATTTCACAAGTATAACCTAGGGTTACTTATGTGATGGTTCTATTATGATGAGATGATCTTGGAATTTAATTGCGTAGGTGAACTATGTGTTATGATGATTGGTGTATGCATTATGTTGGAGACTATGTTTGTGATTATGTTGATATCCTTTATGCTACGATGAATGGTACATGGGTTGTCTTATGGGTTACATTCCCTAACTATTTCAAAGATGATGTTCAAAATTGGCATATATCATGGTTTCAACTAAAATTTCCCTATTAGCATGTTTTAAGGATTTTTATGTGTGGCTATCACACATAGTACATTTTTGTTCTAACGTGTATTTCTTCTACATTTTTCACAAAGTGTAGGGTTTGGAGACTTCAACTCTATTCTTGGAAGATAGGTTTCAAAGGAGCAAGGAGTTGAAGATTTGGTGAGTCCTCATAGCTTCGAGGACAAACCCACTATCCGTTTTAGGTCTTTCCTTTATGTTTTAGACTTTTGTAAGGGTCGTGCCCCTAAGATTGTATTCAAGTGTTAAGATGGTTTGAGACATAGTATTGTAGATTCTCACTTGTTTTTATAAAGGACTTCGATTGTGAAGAAAAATTTTAAATTTCTGCACATTTTCCCAATGTTCTTATGTTATGATATGCTATGAGGCTTGTATGAGTCTTTCAGGGTCTTGTATGTTGTGTCACATCTAGGGGGTAGCCTTGGATTGTGTTAGGGGGGTGAGCCAATTCGACAATATACCTCTTTGTGGCCAACATTGTGAGATGTGTGAACATTGCTTTGCACCTTTTGAGCCTATCCTTGTCATAGAAAAAACTTGAACAACTTTGACCTCTTTATCCCATTAGCTATAACCTTCATGAAGTATTGGTTTGTTTGAATAGCTAACATAGGCCAAAATCTTAAGGTAGGGGTGTGGTGAAAAATAAGGAAAGTCAAGAAGTGTGAAAAGTTCCCCATTTGATGGATTGTTGTGAAAAAGATGGAACCCCTCCATGTAAAAAAAAAATTGAAAAAGAGAAAAAATTGTGAAATAAAGTGTGTGAAAATGGGGTATCCATTGATTGAGGTTTAGTTGAATAATTTGGTGGATTATGAATATGTTTTAATGTGATAGAGATGGAGAAATAGTGATTTTCACGCCATAGTTCATGAAGGAAAAAGAAACTAAACCTAAATGACTATACCTTTACACTCAACCACATTACAAGCCTTAAAAACACCTTTGTGATCTTTAGTGAGCTGAAATGAATGTTTATTGGAAAATAAGGGCAAGCCTATGGGTGAAGTCATGCATGTGTTCGTCTTTTTTGAGTGTGAGATTTGTATATGATTTTGGGACTTTAAATTTTCGTAGAATTTTGTGTGAATGTGGAATCATCTTTATGGTGAGGGAATTGAGTACGTTTGTTAAGCTTGAACTTGCATTTGAAGTAAGCACAGTGAGCCTGAGTAAACTTGATAATGGTGAGTCACATTTTTGAATCTTTGAGTGAACAATTGAACATTGTAGGTGTAGTTTGACCCCTTTTGTGTACATTTATGTTGCCACACTGTTTGTAAACAACCTTGTTGAGCCAATTGATTTTGAGTTTTACTTGAGGATAAGAAAAATTTTAAGTTGGGGGTATTGATGAGTCCAAAATTCGGACTTATTACGGCTTTGTTCTCAAAGTTTTAGTGTCCTCAAATACCTAATTTATTATATAAACTTATGTTAAAGAATTAATTTATAGGTATTTAGGCAAAGGAGCAAGGCAAGGACACTACCAAGCAAAAAGGAGTAAACACAAGCTGAAGAAATGAAGAAAAGCCATCCTGGTAATCGCCAAGACCATTCAGTGAACCGCTGAGTGACTCTTTAGCTCCCCAAAAGTTCCAGCATGCCAGCCCTCGGGAAGAACAAACTAGGCAACATGATTGGGCAGTCGGCAATTCACTAAAGGACTCACCAAGGGAAACTTTGATCGCCCAAAGTTACAGGACTTTTAAAGGAGGTGCAAGCAAATTGGTTATCCAAAAGAGAAAAGGGCGCATCCCCGAACCCATCGGCGACCCCGACATGGACCGCCTAAAGTTACAGTGCATATCAGATGAAAGCTCGAAATAAGAAGGCAATGGATAGGGGCGATTTGTGAGTCGCCGATCAGTTGGCGAAGCCCAACTTTCCTCGCCGATTCGCTCCAAAAGGTCAAATTTTAGGTCTATATAAATTGATTTTTTGAAGTAAGAGAGGGTATTCAAACATTGGGAAACTCTTACCTGAAACAAAAAACACTGTGCTTGTTGAGTTTTGAAGCATTCAAGTAGATCTTAAGTAAATTTAGAATTGGGTTTTGTAATTAAAGCTCTATTGAATTATTTTAAGAGTGTCTTGATTAATACCCAACCATGGAAAATGTAATAGGTATTGAATTCTTACTTTTTTATGATGAATAGCTAAAACCCAATACTTGGGGGTGTGACTATGTGACTAATTTTCTTATTTAGCTGAAGGGTGTTAGGGATTATTAATATTAGTGCTATTTCGATGTGGGTTTGATTTTTAGCTACTGTTGATTTGATATATTGAAGTGTGCATTTCAATGTTGTTAGTGTCTTATGTTTGCTTGAGAGAGAGGTGTAAAACCAAAGCTATAAAGTTGCATTTGTAGCCATTGGGTTGTTGTGGGTTCAGCTCGAGAGAGTGAATTCTAAGCCTAATGCTATTCATCTAGCTCGAGAGAGCAGGTAAAGTAAGGTTTTGGGCAGTTTATCATAAGAAACATGTTGAGTTCGAGAGAACTCACCTGAAACGTAATAGTTGGTCGAGAGAAAGCTGCTACATCTAAGGTCCAGCATACCCGCTATGTTTTAGAAACCATTAGTATTTATTGCGCACCCATTTGGCAAAATTGATAGTCAATGGGTCATACCCCTGAGTATCTTTGAATTACTTATTTCTCCTTTGTTTTTTTGTGATTACTTTAGTTGCTAAGTGACAAATCTTTTCCCCCATTTCACATTTATGTCACCTCCTCAATTTATTTATGTGCTTCGGACAATTTTCATTCCTACAACCAATTAAATTGAATTTACAACTTCAAAATTTAATACAAACTTGTGTCGCTCCTTGTGGGTTTGACCCCAACTCACTTGTAGTGTTTTATACTAGATTTCGATCGTCTACACCTAGTACCTGATGAGGTGTAGTTAAGCATTAATCAATGGGCATCCTATCATTGTGAAACTCATATCTTTTAATTGAAGCATTGTTTTCGCATAGTGTGTGAGGTTCTCGAAGAGTTTTCAAATAGATTTGCTCTTGGGTTTTCAATTATGAGCATTTTGGATCATTGTAAAGACTTGGATTGCAAACCCCAGATTATGGAGAACGTTATTGGCATTGAATTATTCCTTTTTATGATGTGTAGTTAACACCCCAATTCTTGAGGTGTGATCATATGATTATTTTTCTAATTAGCTTATGGGTATTGTCATTTACTAATTTATATGTTATTTTAATGTGGGTCTGATTTATAGCTGAGATTAAATCTTTGAATTGTAGTGAAAATTACAATTCTAATCTAGTGTTCTATGCTTGTTTGAGAGAGAGATGTGGAGCTATGGTTGTAAATTAGCGTTTGTAGGCTTTGAGTGGTTGTGGGTTCAACTCGACAGAGTGAATTTTAACTCAATCCTAACTATCTAGCTCTACAGAGTGGGTAAATTGAGGTATTGGACTGGTTATGTTAGCATGCTTGTCGAGGTTCAAGAGAACTCGCTTGAATCATAGTAGTTGTTCGAGAGAAAGCTATTACATCAATAGTATAACCAACCCACAAAGATTTAGCTATTGTTAGTAGTCTACAATTACCCATATAGCAAAATTAGTCTATAATTGATCACATCCCCAATAACTTCTATCTACTTGATTATCTCCCCTATTTTCGTGATTATCGTAGTTGTTGCAAATTTTAACCCCCCCCCCGCCCCCGGTCCATTTGATATTTGTTGTCAAACTTTTGACTTACTTTGTTTGATTTCGACCTTGTCTACTTCAATAACCAATTAAATCACATCTTTTACTTCTTAATTAAATTATGTATTGTACTGCTCCCTATGGCTTTGTCCTCAACTCCTCATTGAGTTTTATACTAGTGATGTTTGCGTAATCAATGACACAACTTCCGATGCAAGTGTCTATGATCGTGCAATAGTATATAGCCCAACCAAGGGTTGGGGTTGAGTCCCAAGGGAGTGGTTTTGAGAATTAGTAGAAAAATAAAATTAGTTCTAACTAGTTGTAGCTAAAGACATTACTATTAAAAATATTATAGATTAAAGGGGGACACAAGAGTGTCAATTAACAATGGGTGTTTTGTCACAAATGAGTAAAAACAGTGAAATTGACAAAGAGATCAAAGTAATGAGAAGGGATTCTTGGGATGTGACCAGAATACGGGTTAATTTTAATTATTGGGTACATGCTTTCGATAGAAAATTCATAGAGTAATAGTGGCTAAGCTAAGCTATACCTGGGAATAAATTCTCTCTCGAGCAACTTACCCCGTTTCAAATGGGTTCCTCTCGGACACCTACTTGACGCATGAAGACCAGCCTATGCCTTATCCCACTCACTCTCTCGAGTTGAGTGTTAGGATATGGGACTAGGGTTCACTCTCTTGAGTTGAACCTCATGTCGACCCACTCCTTAGGCCATCAATCTAGTAGTCTTGGTTTCGCGACTTTTCTCTCGAGCAAGCCGAAAACACATAAATAAACTTGTATTTGCAACTACAATTTTGTTAATTTCATCCACAACTACTAGATGAAATCACCATTAAACTACATCTAATCTATTAGCAAGCAGGACCCAACAACAACCTTAACCCATATTCGCTAAATCACACCCCAAGAATTAGGGATTTTAGCCATACATGAAGAGATAGAAATTTATACGTAAATGAGCTTGCATTCAAATGGGTATGAAAATTTGAGTCTTGTTACAAGCCAAGAATGTAGAATCCATGTGACCCAGGTCCAAATCCTTGGAGATGAAACCTTCTTCTTCTTCAAGTTTCAAAACCCTCTCAAACTCGGAGCAAAAATAAAAAGTACTAAAATTATATTAATTGTTTCACACTAATAGTCTGATACTAAGCTGAAACTCTCAATGAGTATTTATAATTTTAAAAGATCTGTGCTACAGCGGATCATTTGGTGACAATAGTTAAAATCGCCGATCAACTTGGTGATTCGCCCCTTGATGTAGTTCATCGTCGTCTTGCACCATCCTTCAACATTGTCATGCTCTGGGTCATTGGGCGACATAAAATTGCCTCGCAGAACCTCTCGACGATGCACCGACTGCTCCTTTTTTTCACCGACTTGATCTTTTCCTTCAGTGCTCAGCACACTGGAACAGAAGGTGAAGTGATACCCTTCGGCGACTCATCAAGTGGACTCGGTGATACTTAGGCCTTCATTTTCTTCATTCTTTTCAGCTTTTTTTTTTGCTTTTTGCGAAGTAGTGTCCATGCTTTCCTTCAAACTTCAAATACCTGAAATTTACATGTTTTAATCATATATTGAGATAAAATAAGCATTTGAGGACACAATTTCTATTAAAATAAAGCCCTAAATGAGTCTAATTTGTGGACTCATCAACTAGCATATGATCGCCTAAACCTAGTATTGGATGAGGTGTAGATGAGCGTTTATCAAGTATGAAAATATGGAAAACCACAAATTATTTGACGCTAAGAGAAAACCACAGTACAACACTTACAACCATGGGAGATTAAATTTATGTGAGGGTTGCTTATACTAGGAGCTGCATCAGAAAAAAAGATGTAGAAGTGTAGCACGAGTACCAAATCATGGGATATTCAGTAGGCATTATAGGCCAATCGAGCTCAAATATAAACAATCTATATTATGTATCTATTTCAAATCATAAGTGTAAAAAACCAAATAAATATTCTTAAGAAAAATAATATAAACTTCTATGTGCAGCCAATTATGACAACTCAAATTTAAAATAGGCTAGAAAGGGAAAACGGGAAAGGTCCACTAACCCAAAATAGACCATGGACTCTTCACAGAAACATAGATGGTCTGTCAAGGAGACCACGACCCGTTAAAGGGTTTGTAAACATTTTGCAGAACCTGCCCCAGGTAGGCATCACCTAGACGATACAGCAAACAACTCGTGGTGACATAGACGGACAGTCTAATGGGTCGTCAAGTAACCTAATCAGAAAGGGTCTCACACCGAGTCACTTTTAAGGACCATAGACGTTTAAATGGTCCGTAGCTTCACATAGACCCTGAAGTCATCCATGAAGGGGATTTTTACACCTAGAATTGAGAATCGATTTCAAACGATAATATCTTTCAGCACAAAATGCATTAGGTGGCCGATAACATATAAAATTAATGATCTCTGATCCTCTTTCAAACTCAACCAAGGTTTCCTAATTCCATGCTTGGAGTAGAATGTTATGCCCAAAATATTGAAGCCAGGTCAGGAAGAGCATCTTCATGACCTGCTAGACATGTCGTGGTGCTTTAAACGGCCCATGAAGCCCTTCCATAGTGTCATTTTGATACTTTGAAGTCTAGGTTGTTTCAGTCTTTTTCGAATTGTTTTAACTCAATACTACATCGTTTTACCTTCTACCTTAGGCCTTATAAAAATATTATCAGCCCCCCCCCCTCTCCTGCCAAACCACCCAACTTAATTACTTCTCTTAAATTTCAAAAAGTTGATCAAGTTGTCCTCTCAAATATTTCCCTCTAAGGAAAAAGAAGAGGTCTAGGTTTTCTAGATAAATTCTCAAAATCCTCCAGTAATTGTAAGCTTTTGGCATAAAGGTATGATAGTCTTTACTTATGGAGCTCTTTCCTCTGTAGGGTTCTTAAATTTTCCAATTTTGTAAAGCTAGATTCCCCAATCAAATTGGGTTTTATTCAATTGTCATGAGTTTCTTTCAATGTTGATCCAATTGATTTTTTATGTCTTCTTATGCATGAATTGAAGTAATTATATTTTTATAATTTGAATTACCATGAACCCATGCTTGATCCATGATATTTACTATAACATTAATTTATGAAGATATTCATGCCCTATTTATTTAATTGATGTAAATGATTTTGAGGATGCTTTAACTTTAAAAACATGATGAAGTTTATGATATTGTAAAATGCATGTTATATGAAAGAAATTCTTATGAATTGTGTAAGCTTATAGATAAAGGTATTTATATGTTTTATGTGGTTGGGCCAGATTACATGAATGACATCTATATTTCCCCTCGATACTTTTCGAGCTATTTTCCTAAATTATCTCTTGATTAGTATGGTATCCAGATAACCCATCAATGATCATAGATCACACTTTCAAAACTATTTCCATTAAAAGTACGTAAAATCTATCATGAAGTGAAAGACAATGGGCCTTAAAAGCTATTATGAAAAGATCATGGATGGTGAAAAGTTTTCTCAAGTATGGTCTATGGAGCTACTCTATAATATTTCTAGCTTGTATTGGCTACTTGATGTGCCTTCAGCGGTTAATAAGACAAGTGACGAATACCTATGTCTCTTAATGATAAAGCAAGTAAGGACTAATGACTATTCCATGGATTGATGCTTAGCACTGATAGGATATTAAGATGAAAGATCTCCCATAGCTAGAGGTCTGATTTGTAGTAGAAATCTACTTATCCCATAACTATGTGCCATTACACTATCATTATCTAAGATAGATGTTGATTGTCTTAGATAGACATTAGCTAGTGGATCCACGTAAGATAGAAGCATAGGTTATTACCTTAGAAGGTAAGGACAGCCCTTTTTGGGGTAGAAACCAGATTCAATGCTATAGCTCACATAGTCTATATGTCGGTTATGGATACTTCCTATTATAATAAACTAAGGATTACTTCAAGTAGTATCTCACAAGTGTTTTATAGATGTATAGCTTGTACTGACCACGATTGTGATTTTTTTTCTATTCTCTTATCTTATGTTTTAATTTGGCCTTTGCATATCACAAAAAGTTATTTTCGCCTAATTTTATAACACTTATTCATTGCTATCATACTTGGTAGATTATTTGTACTAACACGTACACTCGTGCACATTGTTTTACAAATGTAGGGTCTGAGGCTCCTATTTGCATCCTCATGGCTATATTTCACTTAGTAGAATTTAAAGAATGGTGAGAGAGGGCACTAGATGAGTGTCCTCTTATGTAACACTTAGAAAACTAGTAGGCTAAACTAGAGCTTAGCAGAAGGGTTAGAGTGGTAAACGTAACTTCCCAGACATAAAAATAAAGGGTTTAGTATAGGAACATCATAGTACGACCCCCAAGTACCAACCATGGGTCCTTGAGGAGGACCCGAGAAATATACGTGGATAGTGACCCATGAAGGGGACCTACACCCCGTAAGTCCTACCACACCATGTGGGTCATCTTGTAGATGGGCACCAGGGAGACTGCCAGAGGCAGTGACCCACAAGACCAAAACCCACGCCCCATAGGGTTGGTCTATTGTGTGTAGGTCACCAAGTCATAGAAGGCCAAATTCTTTGTCAAGACCATGATTTGACAGCATGCCACGTAAGTCCATCAACGGACTTTTGTCGTGGGATCGTGGGTGAGGCCTGAAACGACTTTTTGGCAGTTAAGTTTAGGGGCACTTTGGGGTTTTCCAGATTTAGTTAATATTAAGTGACGTCATTTTATACTAAATTAGTATAACTATATAATCATTTTAGACCCCCAAATTAAGTTATCTTCCTCATAATTCCAAAATCCCAAATCAAAACCAACTATTCCCTAAATGTTCTCTCTCTAGAACTCCAAGGAAGGAGAAGAAGAAGGAAGTTGGAGCTAGGGTTCAAGGTGAAAGTTTTTCTACTCAAATTCATTAGATTTCATTGCCAAGGTATGGTAGTTCTTGATCCATGGAGTCCCTTCCAAACTCAATTTCAAAGATAGAAATTCCCCCAAATCTAGGGTTTCACTCCAAGTCATGGATTCCTTTCAAAAATGATTCTAATGATTTTATTACTTAATATTAGTATATAATTGATGATTTATTATGGTTTTGATGTACAAATCCTCAATAATCCATGAAATCCCCATACTCCCAATTTATGACCTTATGATATGGGTGAATTGATGAAAGAAGGATATTATGAGACTATGATTGTAGTAATAGAGTTATTTGAATGGTGTTATTATCCATGTCTAGTGTAGAAATTCTTGATGTGTTAATTTTATATGAGCTTTGACCTTTGAAAGGGCAAAATATGATATTATGCATGTTTTATGAAGGTTATGCATATGCTTTAAGAACACTTTTAGAGTGAAGTGTCCATGATAATGATAATGTTGTTGTGTTGGGTAAAAGGTTATTCTAATAAACACATAATGAACATAATGTGAAAGGTTTTCTCACATAATGGAGATTCTAGGTTGAAAGCTTTCTCACCTAAATGAATCTAACATTATATATACACATGGACAGTGAAAGATTATTCTAACACATGATCAAATGAGCTATCATAATGAAACAAGTTATGACTTAATATGTACTCTGTGGGATAAATTCTTAGCACAATGTGGATATTGAATATAAGATAGAAGCTCTCCCATAAGAAAGGCAGGGTTTCTAGAAGCAATCTAATTAAATGGATGCTTCCCCGTTAAGAATGGTTGGGTTTCTAGTAACAATCTCTTTATCCCATAAACTATGTGCTCCCGTAGGGTATTTAGCTAATGGATCCACCTAGAGCTAAGAAATGATGTCTTACCTTAGGCAAGTAGGAAAACCCTTTTTGATGTGGCCAACACTGGATTCCATGTTATGCTCACATGGTCTATGTTGGTTAAGGCTTATTCCTACTATGAAAAGAATATGAATTATGAACTATGACTACTCAAGAATTTTTACTTAGTATGGGTGAGATTATATATTATTCATGCATTGCACAAGTTTGCTTTGAGGGTATTTATGGTATGTTTCTCTTATGATATGATGATCTATGAGTTGAATATGTTTATGGCTTATGCTTTTCCACTATTTTCTAAATGATGATTTAACTTAGTAAATTGCATGCATTCAACTAAATGTCTCTTTTTGCATATTTTCAAGGTTTTCATGCATCACTATCATACTTATTACATTTTTGTACTAACCCATATTTTCCTACATTTTTCCCCAATTATAGGGTCCGGTTCTCAAGGTGGTTCTCTTTCTAGCTAAAGCTTGGATTGGCTTATTTCTCCTAGCTTGTTGTCGAGTCCTCATGATCCAAGGATGGATATTTTCAATTAGAAATTGCTTTCCTTGTATTTCCTTTTCGGCCTATATTGTATGGGCTATAGCCCTTTTCATTACGACTATTGGAATAAATGGCTTACATGGGGCCTTTCGGGGTTCTATGTGCCTTCTGACATCTAGGGGGTATCCCTGTGTCCTGAAAAACATGATAATCATAGCACAAGGTTTTGAATGATTCTACGATGATGTCTCATAAGCCACGTTAAGTAGAGTCTTGTTCATGAGTATGAAACGCCCAATAGTTATGAACAAGAGGCAATAAGATGATTAGGAAACTACACTTCTCTCACTACTCTTAAGTCATGCCATAGAGCTTAGATCTATAAAGTTCCTCTCCTAATCCTTCTCTTGTGTCTTCAGGATATGAATACACGAAGGGCTAACGCAAGAAGAATGGAGGGTGACAATGAGAATGAAGAAGCTTCTCATACTTATCAAGCTCTGATTAATCCTTCGGCTATGTCGGATGTGGAGGTTAGGTCAGCTTTCCAAATGTTAGCTCAAGCTATGATGACTCAAGCTCAAGCTATGAGAACTAAAGATCAAGTTCTAACGGCTCAGGCCAATAGAGATGTGTTGACTCATGTAAATACTAATGTGAATTGAGCTGCTTCAAGGGTTATGGATTTTGCTCAATGAACCCTCCCAAATTTCATGGCTCCAAAGTGGAAGAGGATCCTCAAAGGTTTATCGACTAGATGAATAAAGTACTTGATATTATAGGGGTATTTTTGGAAGAGACGACGGATATAGCTGCCTACTAATTAAAATTTATGGCTCAAGTTTGGTATGATCAGTGGAAGGGTGAGAGACGCGTAGGAGCGTGACCAGTAGAATGGGAATCCTTTACATTGGAATTTCTTGATAGATTTGTTCCTCTAGAGTTGAGGTAAGAAAAGATACATGCGTTCATTAACCTTTGTCAAGGAGACATGAGTGCTAAAGAGTATGCTCTAAAGTTCACTCAATTATCCAAGTATGCTCCAACTATTATGGTGGATTCAAGGGCCAAGATGAATAATTTATCATGGGAGTGTCCGACATGGTAGTTAAAGAATGTCGTACGGCAATGCTTATCCCGAATATGGATATTTCATGTCTCATGGTACATGCCTAACTATTGGAAGAAGATAAGCTCAAGGAAAAGAATAGGGAGGGTAGCTAGAACCGGTGACTGAAATTTCTCCAATGCTAGGTCTAATGGATAAGGTCGACCAAAGTTCAAACAAAGGTTCTCCAACCAAGGTTCCTCAAATGCTTCCCCAAGGATCAACAATGGTAGGGTGTCTAATCCTAAACCTACAGGAGGTAATAGTGGTGGCTCTTATGTGAATATGCCTAGTTGTGAAAAATGTGGGAAAAATTATGATGGTAAGTTCCTAGCCAGCACCGATATTTGCTTTAGTTTTGGTAAGAATGGTCATCAATTGAAAAATTACAAAAAACTTACAGCGAAGGGGAAGAAAGGCAAGCAAACTCCTCTAAGTTGTTCAAACTGCAATGCCCCAAAGCAAAACTGCTTGTGTGCTCTTCAATCCCGAGGTTACCAAGAGAGCTTCCCTGATGTGGTGACCAGTATGTTAAAAGTATTTCTTATTGATGTGTATGCCTTAATATATCCTAGTGCTACTTTGTCATGTGTGACACCTTTTGTGGCCATGATGTTTGAAATACTCCTCGAAGTGTTAGTAAAAACTTTTTCGGTCTCTACCCATTTTGGTTATTCTGTGGTGGCTATGAGGGTTTATAGAAGTTATCCCATTTCCTTGTCCCATTGAGTTACATTGGTGGATTTGGTGGAGTTAGACATGTTAGACTTTGATGTGATTTTGGGTATGGATTGGTTGGATGCATGTTATGCCTCTATCGATTGCAGCACCGGGTGGTAGATTCCAATTACAAAATGAGCCTATCTTAGAGTGGAAGGGGGAAATTCTATCCCTAGAGGTCAATTTGTCGCTTGTCTAAAAGCTTGGAAGATGATCTCCAAAGGGTGTATTTACCATTTAATAGGACAAGGGATGTTGAATCATTCATCCCTTCTCTAGAGTCGATTTCGAAATATTTTCCTAATGATTTACCCAATATTCCTCTCGAGGGGGAAACAAATTTTGGTATTGACCTTTTACCGAATAAGGAATCTATCTCCATTCCCCCTTAGAGAATGGCTCCGGCCAAGTTGAAAGAGAAACTAAAGGATTTATTAAATAAGGGCTTCATCCGACCGAGCATCTTTCCATAGGGTGCTCTAGTGTTGGTTGTTAGAAAGAAGGATTGGTCTCTTAGAATATGCATCAAATATAGTCAATTTTAATAAAGTGACCACATAAAGAATAAATATCCTCTTCCAAGAATTGATGATTTGTTTGACCAACTAAAAGGGGCCGGGTATTTCTCTAAGATTGAACTTCGTTTGGGTTATCACAAATTTAGGATGAGAGGGGATTATATTCCAAAGCTGGCCTTTAGAACCCGGTATAGTCACTATGAATTTTTGGTTATGTCATTTGGGTTGACTAATGCTCCGGCAACATTTATGGATTTGATAAATAAAGTGTTTAGGCAATACCTCGACATGTTTGTGATTGTGTTTATCGACGATATCTTGATCTATTCAAGGAGTGACAATAAACATGTGAACCATTTGAGATTTGTGTTTCAAGTTCTTAAGGACATCAACTTTTTGCAAAGTTAAGCAAGTGTGAATTTTTGTTAAGGTCTATAGCTTTCCTTGATCATATTGTATCAAGTGAGGGTATTGAGGTAGATCCGAAGAAGAGGGATGTGGTCAAGAGTTGGCCTAGACCTCTTACTCCTTCCCACATTAAAAGCTTTTTGGGTTTGGCCGGTTATTATAGGAGGTTTTTTTGAGTGGTTTTCCTCCATTGCATCTCCATTGATGGCTTTAACTTAAAAAAAGGCTAACATTGAGTGATCGGAGGCTTGTGAGAAAAACTTCCAAAAGTTGAAAGATAGACTTACATCTGCTCCAGTGTTAACCATACCGGAGGGTATGGATGATTTTGTGGTGTATTTTAATGCCTCTAGAGTTATGTTGGGATGTGTGCTTATGCAAAATGGTAAGGTGATTGTCTATGCTTCAATGCAGATTAAAGTCCATGAGAAGAATTATCCTACCCCTAATCTTGAGTTAGCGGTGGTTGTGTTTGCCTTAAAGATATGGAGGCATTATTTATATGGATTCCATCTAGAAGTTTTCACCAATCAGAAGTCTTCAATATGTGTTTAGTCAAAAGGACTTGAATCTCCATCAATGAAGGTGGTTAGAATCATTGAAAGATTATGACATGACTGCCCTTTATCACCCCGACATAGATAATGTTGTAGCAGTTGCACTTAGTAGATTGTTTATGGGTAATGTGGCTCATGTAGAGGATGTAAACAAAGAATTAGTTCATGATGTGCATAGATTGGCCTAACTAATTGTTCTACTAGTGCATTCTGCCAAGGGTGGTGTCATGGTCCATAATTATTTCGAATCGTCCTTTATAATGGATGTGATGTCTAAGCAAGATCTTTATTCTATATTAGTTGAGTTGAAAGAGTCGGTACTTAAGAAGTCCGTAGAGGCTTTCTCCTAAGGGGGAGATGGGGTGCTTATGTACCAAAGTCGGTTATGTGTTCCAGATGTTGATGGTTTGAGGGAGCAAATTTTAGAGGAAACTCATAGTTCTCAATATTCTATTTATCCGGAAGCCACCATCATGTACCGTGATCTACGATAAGTCTATTGGTGGAACAGTATGAAGAAAGATATTGCGGGATTTGTAGCCAATTGTCCTAATTTACAACAAGTTAAGGTTGAACATCAAAGGTTGGGAGGCTTGTCTGAAGATATAAAGATTCCCACTTGAAAGTGGGAAGATGTAAATATGGACTTTATTGTGGGATTACCTCTCACTTGAAGGAAACATGATTCTATTTGGGTCATTATAGATAGCATTACAAAATCAGCCCACTTTATTACCATCAAAGTTTCTTATTTAGCGGAAGACTATGCTAAGTTGTACATCAGTGAAATGGTTAAATTGCATGGGGTTCATCTATCTATTCTTTCCGATCGGGGTACCACATTTACTTCACACATTTGGATGTCATTCCAAAAAGGGCTTGGTACTAAAGTTATGTTTAGCATTACTTTTCATCCCCAAACCGACGGGCAAGCAGAGCGTACCATCCAAACATTGGAAGATATGTTAAGGTTATGTGTTATAGACTTCAAGGGTAATATGGACAACCACCTACCACTAATAGAGTTTCCCAACAACAATAGCTATCACTAAAGTATCAATATGGCTCTTTTTAAAGCCTTGTATGGTAGAAGATATAGGTCTCTGGTTGGTTTGTTTGAGGTAGGTGAAATTTCTTTGAGAGGTCTGGAGCTAATTTATGAAGCCATTGAGAAAGTTTAGCTTATTAGAGAGAGGTTGAGAACAGCTCAAAGTAGACAAAAGTCTTGTGCCGATGTGAGAAGAATGGATCTAGAATTTAATGTTAATGATTGGGTCTATTTGAAAATCTCACCCATGAAGGGTGTGATGAGATTTGGCAAGAAAGGGAAACATAGGCCCATGTATGTAGGTCCATGATTAACATTTCAAGGACAATTCATCCAATTCTAAGTGTCAACGATTGCTAGTTAGTATATAACCCAACTAAATAAGTCGGGGTCGAATCCCATAGAGAGTGGTACGTGTTTGAGAATCAGTTGAAATGTATGAATATGTTCAAATCAGTCATATGAAAAAATATAATTCAAATTAAGAGGTGACACAAATGTCAAATGGGTGCTTTTGGTTTGAAATCATCAACAACAGCGGCAATAAACAATATGAAATGCAATAATGAGACAAGTTTTTTGGATGTTATTCGATTATAGGCTAATATACATAAATAAGTAATTGCAATGGTTAGAGAATAGCTGAATATTAGTGATTAAGCTAAGACATAAAGGGAGTAAATTTTCTCTCTAACAATTTACCCTAAATAAAGTTAGTTTCTCTCAAACACCAACAAGGAAGCAAAAATAAGACCAGCCTACACCTTAGTGTATTCACTCTCTCAAGCTGAATATGTGGGACTGAGTTTAGGATTCACTCTCTCGAGCTTAACCCATATCAACCTAATACCTACTGACCATCAATCAATAATCATGGTTTTAAAATCTCTCTCTCGAGCAAGCCAAAAATACGAAGGTAGAATTGCATTTGCAACAATAATTCCTAAATTAAACCACAATTATTGATCAAACTCACTGCTAAAGAACATCTAAACTAACAATTCGCAATACCCATAAACTAAATCAGCCCATAATCACATAATCATAGCCCAAGAATTGAGGTTTTTGCTACACATCATAAAAAGATAAAAATTGTTACCAAATTGTGTTTCCATCAACTGGATAAGATAAATTTCATCCTTACAATGCTCCAAGTCGAAGAATATCAAAGACCCACTTTCAATTTTTCAAAAGTGAAAAACTTCAATTCTTCAAAGCTTAAGAAAAACTAGTCTCAATACTCAGAATTCAATATGCAAATTACTCTAATGATTGTTCAGAATAAAATTTGATACAGTTTGATAATAAATTTAATGTTCAAAAATGCAATTATAGTCGCCAAAAATATGCTACAAAGGACCATTCGGGGTAGTAAATCAGGCTCACTGATCAACTTAATGATCTGCCCTTTGGTCAGTTCCATCGCCTTTCTACTTTGGCCTTCAACATCCTTAAGTTCTGTACCTTTGGGCGATCCAACACTGCACCGTGGAACCACTCAAAGACTCGGAGACTCGCCGACTGCTCCTTTCTCTCACCAACTTGGTTTTCTCCTTCAAGGGTTGGCACACTAAAAACAACAACAACCTTTTTTACAAACTGTAAACATATATAATAAGCACTCTCAGAGAATTCCAGATCCCTTTGGACAATTTTCATAGCCAATTTTTGTGTATGTTATTAATTTACCTGAAACAGCAAGATGAATTGAAATCTAAAGAATGATTTTTATTGAACTTCAAGCTATTAAATAAGTAGAGGGGCAGTACAACTAACATAGAACATGGACTGCTAAAAGACTGCTAACATACCTATAAAGTAGGAACAACTATAACTAGTTAATAGGATAATGACTAAAACAAAACTAATCTCCTAATAATCAGCTGAACTCTCTGACCTAATCAAAGCAGACCTTGAGACACGTAACAACACTCCTCCTAAATCAAGAGCTGCAAACTCCCAACTTTTCTCTAAGAAATTCGAATCAGCTAACATGAAATGACTTTGTAAAAATGTCCGCCACTTGATTCTCTAATTTACAATAGAATAAAACCACTTCACCATTTTTCTGCACTTCCCTCAAGAAATAAAACTTGATATTGAAGTGCTTGGTCCTTCCATGAAACACGGGATCTTTGGATACGGCTATAGCATCTTGATTATCCACAAGGATCTCAGTGCTCTCTGCTTGCTCCAGCTGTAAATCGGTCAAAATTTTCCTAAGCCACAGTGCTTGATTATTAGTGGTTGCTTCTGCGATGAATTCTGCTTCAGCTGTTGATTGTGCTACTATTTCCTATTTCTTTGAGCACCATGAGAAAGACCCTAATCCAAAAGTGAAAAAATAACCATATGTGCTTTTCATAGCACCAGTTGACCCACCCCAACCACTATCAGAATATCCACGGAGTTTGAAATTCTGACTTTTGCTAAATCTGATGCCATAGGTTAGAGTTCCCTTAAGATACTTAACTACTCTTTTGGCGGCCATCATGTGCAACTCACTTGCACAATTTAAAAACCTAGATAAAACACTCACAGGAAACTAGATGTCAGGCCTTGTTGTTGTGAGATACATCAAGCATCCAATTAAGCTTCGATATACTCCTTCATCAACTAGTTCAACTCCATCATCCGTTTTTAGCTTTTCTTTTTGATTCATTGGAGTACTCACACTCTTGCATTCTTCCATTCTAAATCTTTTTAGAATCTCCTTCATATATTTCTTTTGATAAACAAAAACTTCATTTTGAGTTTGCTTGATCTCCATTCCCAGAAAATAAGTCATCTCACCAAGATCAGTCATCTCAAAGACTTTCATCATTTCCTCCTTGAATTCTTCAATCAGCCCTGTATTATTTCCTGTCACAAGTAAATCGTCGACATATAGAGAAATAATAATAATGTTAGAGGCAACTTTCTTGACATAAAGAGTCGATTCACTTAAGCTTCTTTCAAAGCCTAATCCTAGCAAATGATTATCCATTCGGCTGTACCAAGCTCTAGGAGTTTGCTTTAGTCCGTATAGAGCTTTCTTTAAAAGATAAACATATCTTCATGTCCTGGTATGCTGAACCCTTCTGGCTACTCAACATATATTTCTTCCTGTAGTAAACCATTCAACAAAGCAGACTTCACGTTCATTTGAAAGATCTTCCAATTTTTCTGTGCCGCAATAGCCAAAAGCATCCAAATTGTATCCAATCTAGCTACTGGGGCAAAAGTATCAGAAAAATCTACTCCCCAAACTTGTGCATAGCCTTTCACCACCAATCTAGCTTTGTGCTTGTTTACCGAACCATCTGGATTTAACTTTGTTCGAAAAATTCATTTAACTCCAATCACTTTTCTATCTTGGGGTCTTTCCACGAGCTTCCAAGTTTGGTTCTTTTCTATCATGGTCAGCTCCTCCTTCATTGCATTTGTCCAATTTTGATCCATTTTTGCTTCCTCATATCCTGCAGGTCCAAAAACAGCAACATTGCATCTCTCATAAATATCAGAGAGTGACCTTGTTCCCCTAATAGGTTGATCATCCACCAAGTCATCATAATCAAGTTGTGAATTATGGTTTTTAACTCGAGACTCCTCATTCCATTCCCATTGCTCATCTTCAAGGAATTGAATGTCTCTACTTACCATAATCTTGTCAGTTTGAGGTTGAAAGATCCTATAAGCTTTAGAATATAAGCTATAGCCAATAAAGATTCCCAAATCTGCCTTCTTATCTAGCTTGTCTCTCTTAACCTGTGGAACAGAAGAAAAACATAGACATCCAAATATCTTGAGGTTTTCCAAAATAGGTTTGACACCAAACCATGCTTCAAATGGAGTCTTTCCTTCCACTGCCCACGAGGCGCCTATTCAAAGAAGAAAATAGCGGTGTTTGTCGTCACCAAAAACTTCTTTGGTAGATTCTTCTCATGCAACAAACATCTCGACATCTCCATGATTGTTCTATTTTTTCTCTCACTCACTCCATTTTGTTGTGGAGAATAAGGGATAGTAAGTTGGTGCTCAATTCCAGCTTCTTCACAAAAACAATTGAACATATCCGAGGTATATTCAATTCCATTATCTAACCTAAACACCTGAATCTTATAGCCACTCTGATTTTCTATCCAAGCTTTGAACTTCATGAAAATTATAGCATCTTCGGACTTAAACTTCATAAAATAAATCCAACACATTCTTGGTAGATCATCAATGAAAATAATATAATACCTACTGCCATTGAGTGATGGAGTTCTTTGTGGACCACAAAGATCGGTGTGAATGAGTTGCAACTTTTCTATAGCTCTCCAAGTGGAACTTTTAAATGGAAGTCTAGTATGCTTGCCAAGCACGCAAGCCTTACAACTTGAGGGGTTCTCCTCCAAGATTGGTAAACCATTTACCATTTTGCTCCTTTGCATAAACAATAAAACTTTGTGATGAAAGTGCCCCAACCTTTTGTTCCACGTTTCAACTACAGTAAGCTGGCTTGGAAAAGCTATGTGTTCCTCGTTCAATGGATTCACGGAAAAACTTTTTCCTTGCATTTTAATTCTGAATATTTCCTAACCACTAGGATCACTAATCAAGCACACTTTACCTTCAAATAATAATTTGAATCCATTTTCTAGGAGTTGTCCAACACTTATAAATTCTGATCAATTTCAGGAACAAATAAAACTTCATAAATAAGTTTTGTACCTTTATAACTTTCAATTGCTACAGTCCCCTTTCCTTTCACTGCGAGGTATTCTCCATTTTCGATCCTGACTCTTGATTTAACTGATCTATTAAGTTCTTTGAAAAGCTTTTCATCACTGGTCATGTGGTTCGTACAAACACTATCAACAAGCCAACTTTCACTTGAATTTTTGCTTGCGAAACAGGTGGCCACAAATAGTTGCTCAGCTTCTTGTTGGTCTGCAATCTGTGCATCATTTGGTTATTGTAATCCCTTCTCTTTGCAGATAATCTCTACATGACCGAGCCTGTGACACTTTCTGCATTTCATATCAGGTTTTCTCCAACACTTGAAGTGTGGATGATTTTTCCTCCCATAATGTTGGCAGGGAGGATATTTGCCTTCTCTGTTGTTGCTAGTTGTAGTAACACCATTTCTCGCTGTTGTTGCTTCGTAGTTTCCATGATTCCCTTTTTTTCCTTTTCCTTTGTTTCCCCTGGCACTTTAACCGAACTGCAACTTGGCTTGCAAGGCTCCTTCAATGGATCCCTCAAGCCTCATCATTCTTCATTGTTCTTGTTCCTACAGTGCACTCAATAACTTTGCCAAGCTAAGCTTAGACAGATCTTTAGTATTTTCCAATGAAGCAATAGTTGCCTCTTATCTCTCAAGTAAAGTTACAAGTATTTTTTGAACTATTCTATTATCAGTAAGTTCATTTCCAAGTATCCTTACCTTATTGGCAATCCCAAGCAACCTATCAGAATAGTCCTTAATGGTTTCTGATTCCTTCATATGCTGCATCTCAAATTCTCTAACCAAGTTCAGTACTTTCATTCCTCTAATTCTTTCATCTCCCTCATACTCTTTCTTGAGGAAATCCCAAATTTCTTTGGCTGAGTTACATGTCATTATTCTACTGAAAATGGTGGCAAAAACTACAGCAAAGAGACAAGATTTAGCTTTGGATTTTCCTGTCTTCTTTTTCTTGTGGGTTATAATCTGAGCCATAGTTGGATTCCCTGGCAGAGGATGCACTTCGTAGTCTTCCTCGACAAATCACTAGCCTCCAAATAAACTTGCATTTTCATTACCCAGGCTTGATAGTTTTCTCCATCAAAAACTGGTGGAGCCATAGCAGAAAAAGAGCCTGCATTCTCCATTGTTTTAATTGTGTTTTGCAGAGAATATTTTATGGATAAACACTCAGAAAAGAACCTCGCAAGTCTCACACAAATCCCTTAAGAAGTAGGGCTCTGATGCCAATGTTATTAATTTAATTGAAACAACAAGATGAATTGAAATCTGAAGAATGAGTTTTATTGAACTTCAAGTTGATTAAATAAGTAGAGAGGCAATACAACTAACACAAAACATGGACTGCTAAAAGACTGCTAACATACCTATAAAATAGGAACAACTATAACTAGTTAATAGGATAATGACTAAAAGAAAACTAATCTCCTAATAATCAGCTGAACTCTCTGACCCATTCAAAGCAGACCCTGAGACACGTAACAACAGTGTATGCTTCGAATGGAATGGTTAATAAATTATTTCCTATTTAAGTGTTCATTCAAAATGCTTTCCTATTCAACCTTAAAGAAACAGTTGGAAGATTGTGACTATCTGTAAAATAGTCTAAATCCATTTGAAGTTATCACAAACTATTTCATTGATTTTAACCTTTGTACAGGACACATCTCTATCATAATTGGCCTTTTTCCTAATTGTACATTGGTTGAAAAGCACATAATTCCTTAAATGGTTGTCTATCCTTGTCTTCTGCTGATGGAGATAGTTTTAAGTTTTGAAAGTCTTTAAGTCATTTCCACTTCCAATAGGGACTAAACTATATATATGTTATAGTTCTTTGTTTAAGACTATGTTATGTACATCTTTCATATTCCTCAAATGTGGACGAAATTTTTCTACCTGGAGTTTCTATAGTGTTGTTTCAGCACACATTCAATACAAATAAGCTCGACCATTTAGCACATTACACTTTAAAATAAAAATGCAGATGGCAGCACATTCACATTTTCATAGTACTTCAGCTTTAATACCATATTTTAGCATAAATTCTGCAGATTTTAGGACTCTAAAAACTTCACAGAAATAATCTGCCCAATTCAGCATAATTAAATATGCTAACACTCTAAATTCACTTAAAAAAATTCAAGTGTGTACTCATTTAAGGTAGTAGGAAATTAATGCATCCCAATCCTCAAGTCTATGAACTAAAACAGGGCATTACCAATTCCTCAAGTGTCTGAACTAAAACTGCTATAACTTTTTTTAAAAAAAATTAGTACTTCATGCTACATCTTTCAACACTATCACCAAGAGCAGTTCCATTCCATTTATTGCAATTTTCTTCCACAGCCAAAGAACATACTTCACCACACCCTCAACATCACCATCAATATAAAAATGAAGAAGAACAACAAGAAAAAAGAGTTGCAATAGAAAAATAATGAACATCAGAACAGAGAAAGGAAATAAAGTTGCAAGAGAAACTTAAAGAAGAAGAAGAAGAAGAAACAGTCAAAACATAGAATTAGCGACACGAACCTTGCTCAGCCCCTTGAACAAAAGTAGATTCTCTTGGTGAAGTGGACAATGATGCCAGTATGTTAGGATCAATTAATCCCACATGTTTAAGTTGTGCAATTACATCTGCAATAACTTCTTATCGCACAGTTTTCTTTTGTTCCTCCATTTGTTTCTCCATTTTTTGCATCCTTTCTTGCATTTGATGCATTCCATCAGTTGTTGAGTTTAAAGTTGATTCTGAATTGTCTAGTTTCTTTTTCAAAGTAGTCTTTGTAACTCCTACTCCATATAGTCTTAGATGTCTCAGATGTTTAGGACCCATGACGCTCGAAAATGTATCAACATACTCACTATTTATGCTCATTTGTTTTTCAATCTCCTCCATTTCGGCCTACCAAAGCTTATCCAATAAACATAATCTTATGAATTAAATAATTGATCTCAATAAAAAAAATGAAAATAGATAGTAGTCATACAATTTTACTAGTAGTATTTTCATTCGAAGCCTTGTACAAACGCTCGGGTTTTCTTGTTCTTGTAACCACAAAGAGATCCTTAGATGATACTGTCTCCTTATCTTACTCCTAGTCACATTGAAAGGCATATTAGAAATTGTTTAAATGACATGTTAAGACTAGATAATAAATAAGAGAACACACCAGCTTATTACGGATTAAAGCGAAACTCTTTTTGCCAGCAGTGTATGGATTCATTAGCTTTTTTTGATTCGTAGTATTTGTTTAAGACATTTTCTACAAAGAAATGAATAAATAATGTTAACCGAAGGCATATTAGTACTATATAGTGTACTAGACGAGGCCAATATCTCAATATTTCTTTTTTAACAAGTACAATTGAATAAAAAGAGTGAGTAATAGATTTGGGATGCTGCTACAATTATCAAACTCACAACATTAGTCAAGTTTTAATTCAAGCCAATATAGAGACAAAAACAGGCTGGCAGTCCTTTATAACAGTCATGTGTCTTGTAAACAAGTTGTTTTAATTGTGACTATCACACCACATGAAGAATGAAGCTGCAACATATTACAACAAAGAAGAGAAAGTAAAAGAAAAATACAGCAACAGCAACAACGATATCACAAAAGAGATCACAAAAATGATTAAGCTGAAAATTTGAGATTCTGAACTACATTTTTACCTTGAATTTTTTAGACTTCCAATATTTGAGGAGCTCTCTAAATTGACATTCTGGAATATGACCAGGTCTTTTTGCCATTCGAACTTCATCGTTGTCATTGGATCGTAAGAGGTCATCTTCAAATCACTTTTATGTCTTCTCCAAGCCTCTCGAATTGTTACTATAGTCCAATTGTACGCAACTTCAGGAATAATGTATTTCTCCTATAATTTTGTGTCATTTGCTTAGCCAATAGAAGTAAAATACTTTTACAAATAATTTAATATTGTAAACTACAAACATTGGTATAATCCCATAAATCCTGTTTAGTGTCCATGCTCCTCTAATCAAATATATCAAATGGGCAAAGAGTTGCATTTGTAGGCAATGTTCCTAGGAAGCTACTTAACACTTTGACAACATCATCAGTATGACCAACAGGTTGATTTTCCCTATTCAGAAGGATCAACTTACACTCTTTTCGGACATGTACATTATGCATTTGTGTTCTACCTCTTTTATTTTGAGTGGAAACGTCTTCAGCTATAAGAAAATACAAAAAATATAATTAGAAATCATGGATACATTTAATAGGTTTCTAAGCTTATATGTTACCTTGTTCTTCAAGTTGATCCTCTGTTTGAGGAGTGACATAATTCATTTGCACTTGATCCTCGCAAGGCAGCTCTTCGACAGGCTACTCAAGAGGCTGCTCTTCGAAAGGCAGCTCCATGATAGGTTGCTCCTCTACTGATTGTCTATTTGCTTTAGATTGTGGTGCTACTGGTTGTTGTACTCCAATGACTTTAAGCAAATGTCCTTTCTTGCACTCTATAGCTTGAACAATTTCATTTGTTGTCAATAACAACCATTTCTTATTTGTTAAGAATGATAACAATCCTGGTTTAGCAAATGTCTTATTTTTTCCCTTTTTTTTTTCATTTTGAAAGTTCTTGTTGACTCATGACTATTCAAACCTATGTAAAAAGAGGACTAAAGAAGTTAAAAAGTATGGCAAAGTACACTCGAACTTAAACATAATCACCAAGGTCTTACAAATCACATTTTTTATCAGTAAAATTTCAAACCATATTTAACTCTTTAATAATCATATCAGTTTTATGAGACAAACAACTGAAAATAAAATTAACCCTTAAGGGACATTTTGATAATATTTTCTACATTCAATCACATTTTATTTTTCTTTGCTCATTTTTGTGTTACAGGAAGTCCTTAGTGCAAAATTTTCAGTTGTAAATGACAACATAAAAAAAGTTAGTAGAACGAACAACAAGAGTATTGGGATAAAAACAAGGCACATCTCAGACCAATAATATGAAGAAAAAAATATAGCCTAATTAATACTTGAAGTTTCATAAAATTGAGGATGGAAAGACATCATCGCTTTGTTCTCCACTCCAAAAAAAGAGCTCATAATTCTGTAATATGTATTTCAATAGTATGGTTGACTTAACGTCATAAAACCAATCCAAAGATTAAGAGTATTGAGAGCTTTCCCCTGATAGATGTGTTGTATGGGCTATTGCTACTCATTCAGCTAAGTTATTAACTCGCCCACTGACTAGTAATATTGCTGCAACATTTAGTATCTAAATTTTCATTTACTCAAAGACGTAGATTAGAGAAAATAACATAAATCATATGGCAGAACTAGATTAGAGAAAATAACAAAGATTATACGAAGCAATAAGGGCACGCTCAAACAGATTTCTCACCTTTGAAATTCCAGCTGCAAAAGTGTACGGACTGAGTGGTCATGCTCTTGAACAAAACTTATGTAGTCACACCACAATGCAATAGACTGTGTCAAGCAAATAACTATCAGTACATTTATTTTGATTCTAGCAAACCATTTCATGTATTCATAAAATGAAATTATATTTTGTATCTCCCAAGTGAGCCAGCTTGCATATAGCACAGACAACCAGAAAGTATTAGTGTTTTTGCAGATTCAAAGCTAACAAAATTATCTCAACATTTAAGCTACGACAAGGAGGAGAATGCGACACATTCTACAGCAACTGAAGCAGTGCACAACACACATTAATCCCTCCATATTAGGAGCCAATTGATCTAAAGTAAAATTTCCAGGGAACAAAGCACAAGCCAAACTAATGGAAGATCAAGCCAAATAATTTCTAATATTTGAAGAAAGGACAAAATATTTATGGGGGAAGCCAAAGTCAAAACTTAACAAGAAAATCAATCCCATCCTACTTGAAAGCAATACTTCCTAGACCACATAAACTACTGATCCAAAGGCAATTAAATCAGGCATATAAAATGAGAAAATAGGTCAAGGAACTAGGTGGATAGTTGCAACCTCCCAGTTCTATGCTTTTTCAACTCATCGGAATTTGTTAAATATGAAAGACAAAGCTCCACATATCACAAACAAGCATGAGAAAGACAATTACTCAAATTAATACGGTAAGTAAAAGGAAGCAAGCACACAAGTTGAACTAGAGGAACAATAAAGCAAGCAGACAACTAGAAACCGTGCTAACCAAACTTAAATAAAATTGATAGATAAATCCTTACACATACTTGACTAAAACCATTCAAAGGAACCAGTGATTGAAGCCATATCACTCACGAACAAAACAACAACAAACACAAGAGCATAACTTATACCTCAAACAACTAAGACACACTCAATTTGAAACCAAACAGTCCATCACTAGGCATCAACAGTACATCAAAGAAGAAAAGAAACATTCGAGCAAAGGAGAACAATACGAAATATAATAATGAGACAGGATATGAGGATGTGATTGGATTATAGGCTAATATAGAAAAATGGGTTATTGCAACTGTTAGAGAATAGCTAGATGTTAGTTAGTAAGCTAAGACACAGAGGAATAAATTTTTTCTCAAACAATTTAACCCGAATCAAGTTGGTTTCTCTCGAACACTAACAAGCAAGTAAAAATAAGACCAGCGCACACCTTAGTCTAATCATTCTCTTGAGCTGAATATGTGGGACTAAGTTTACGATTCACTCTCTCGAATTGAACCAATATCAACCCAATACCTATTGACCATCAATCAAAAATCCTGGTTTTAAAACCGCTCTCTCTAGCAAGCCAAAAACACGAAGGTAGAACTTCATTTGCAACTACAATTCTTAAATTAAACCACAATTATTGATTAAACTCACCACTAAACAACATTTAAACTAACAATTATCAATACCAATAAACTAAATAAGCCCATAATCACACCCCAAGAATTAGTGTTTTAGCTAGACATCATAAAAAAAATAAAAATCGTTACAAAATTGTGTTTCCATCAATTGGGTAAGATTAATTTTGTCCTTAAAATGCTCCAAGTCGAAGAATCTCAAAGACCTACTTTCAATTTTTCAAAAGTGAAAAACTTCAATTCTTCAAAGCTTAGGAAAAACTAGTCTCAATACTTAGAATTCAATATGAAAATTACTCTAATGATTGTTCAGAATAAAATTTGATAAATCTGATACTGAACTTAATGTTCAAAAATGTATTTATAGTCGCCAAAAATATGCTGCAAAGAACCCTTCAGCACAGTAAGTCGAGCTCGGCAATCCGCCCTTTGGTCAGTTCCATCGCCTTTCTGCTTTGGCCTTCAGAATCCTCAAGTTGTGTAACTTTGGGCGATCCAACACTGCATCATGAAACCACTCGGTGACTCACCAACTGCTCCTTTCTCTCACAAACTTGGTTTTCTCCTTCAAGGCTTGGCATACTTGAACTTTAGGTGATCTAATGGCCATTTGACAACTTGCCCAAGGGACTTTGTGATCACTAGGCTTTCATTTCTTCGTTCTTTCCACTTGCTTTGTTCTTTTTTACAAATTAGTGTCCATGTTTTGTTCCTCAATCCATATACCTGTAAATCATTTTACATCAGTTATTTTCACAAAATAAGAATTTGAGGAGACTAAATCATTGTAAATAATCCCTAAATGAGTTCAAATCTCAAACTCATCAATCCATATGAAATTTTGAAATGTACTAGGAAGGTTGCGTATGAGTTGGATTTTTCAAATGAGTTTGCCCCGGTTCATCTGGTATTTCATGTTTCTATGCTTAAGAAATGTATTTGAGATCTAGTATCCATTATTCCCCTAGAAGGGTTGGGAGTTTATGAAAGTCTGTCATATGAAGAGATTCCAAAAGAGAGCATAGACCGACAAGTCAAAAGGTTAAGAAACAAGGAAGTAGCCTCGGTGAAGGTATTGTGGAGAAATTGCCTAGTTGAGGGTGCTACTTCCGAGGCCGAGGCTGATATGAAGTCCCGATATCCTCATCTATTTCCTTCTACTACAATTCAAGCTTGAGGTAAGTAGTTCCTCTAGAGTTTTCTTGTCTTGGAGGTCATGTGTAATTTATGTGTTTCCATGATTTCCTTATGTTATGCATGTTCTTGAGAAATTTATGTTTAGTAAGAAAATGAGTTTTCATGATTTATGTTCCTCATGTTGTTGTGCATTGAGTATGAGTTACCTATTTGACTGGATGATATGAATTGATGTACATGCTTTAGTATGCTTTTGGGAGTAAAATGCATATTGACTCAATGATGTTGTGTTGAGTATGCTTTTAGTTGGAGAAGGTAATTTCTCCTATGAATATGAGAAATGTTGAAATTTCATGAATAATGGGTTGTTAGATGTAGTTCCTACTTCCTTATGTTGCATTGATTATGTTTGAGATGGAATTAAAGTTACCTCCTTTGAATTTTGCATTATTTTGATATTACTTGCATGATGGACTGCTAGTCTTGAGTCTTTATCTCTTTAAGGTGTCTAAATCGTCATTCAAGAATGAATAATCCAAAGGGGGAGGGGATATTGTAACACTTCAGAATCTAGTAGGCCAAACTAGAGCTTAGCCTGAGGGTTAGAGTCTTAAACGTAATTTCTTGGACTTAAAAATAAAGGGTTTAGTGTGGGAACGTCAAGGTACTACCCCCAAGGACTAATATGGGTCCCTATGGAGGACCCTAGAAATTTACCTAGACAGTGACCCACGAAGGGGACTTATGCCTCGAAGGTCCTCCCACGCTACGTGGGTCATCTTGTAGATAGGCACCATGGAAGCTGCCTGAGGTAGTGACCCACGAGACCAGGACCCACGCCCCGTGAATGGGTCCATGGTCCATAGGTTAGAAAGTTGTTTTGACAGCACGCCACATGGGTCCATCTACAAACCATGGTCATTGGGCCATGGGTGACTCCTAAAACTGCTTTTTGGCAGTTAAGTTTAGGGGCACTTCGGGGTTTTCCAATTTTTGTTAATATTAATTGATGTCATTTTACACTAAATTATACTAACTATATAATGATTTTAGACCCCCAAATTAAGTCATCTTCCTCATAGTTCTAAAGTCCCAAATCAAAACCAACTTTTCCTTAAGTATTCTCTCTCTAGAACTCCAAGGAAGAAGAAGAAGGAAATTGGAGCTAGGGTTCAAGGAGCAAGGTTTTCTACCCAAATTCATTGGATTTCATTGCTAAAGTATAGTAGCTCTTCATCCATGGATTCCTTCCAAACATAATTTCACAGGTAGAAATTCCCCAAAAGCTAGGGTTTGACTCCAAGCCATGGATTCCTTTCAACAATTATTCTAATGATTTAATTACTTAATATTACGATTGAATTGATGATTTATTATGGGTTTTTTTTTTTTTTGAAATCCCCAAGAATACATGAAATCCATATGTTCCCAATTTATGACATTGTGATGTGGGTGAATTGATGAATGAAGGATAGTATGAGACTATGTTTGTAGTAATTGAGTTATTTGAATTGCTTTATTATCCATGGATAGTGTAGAAATTCTATATGTGGTTATTTGATATGAGCTTTGTCCTTTAAAAGGGCATGATACGATATTATGCATGTTTTATGAAGGTTATGTATATGCTTTAAGAACACCTTGAGAGTGAAGAGTCCATGATTATGATAGTGTTGTTGTGTTGAGTGAAAAGCTATTTTCATGAACACATAATGAACATAATGTGAAACGTTTTCTCACATAATGGAGATTCTAGGTTGAAAGGCTTTCTCACCTAAATTAATCTAATGTTATATGTAGAAATGGATGGTGAAATGTTATTCTCATTCATGATCTAATGATCTATCCTAATGAAACAAGTTATGACTTAATAAGTACTCTGTGGGATAAATTCATAGCACCGAGTGGATATTGAATAAGAGATTGAAGCTCTTATGTAAAGAAAATTCGGGTTCTAGAAGCAATCTCGTGAGATGGAAGGCCACTCATGAAGAAAGGTCAGGTTTCTAGTAACAATCTCCTTATCACATAAACTATTTGCAACCGTAGGACATTTACCTTGTGGATCCACCTAAAGTTAACAAATGATGCTCTTACCTTAGGCAAGTAGGACAACCCTTTCGGTGTGGGTAACACCAGATTCTGTTTTAAGCTCACATGGTCTATGTCGGTTAAGCCTTAATCCCACTATGACAAGAATATTAATTATGAACTATGACTACTCAAGAAGACTTACTTAGTATGGGTGAGATTATGGGATTTCATTCATGCATTGTACAAGTTCGCTTTGAGAGTATTTATGGTATGTTTCTCTTATGATATGAAGATCTATAAGTTGTATGACTTATGCTTTTCCACCATCTTCCAAAATGATGATTTAAATTAGTAAATTGCATGCATTCAACTAAATGTCCCTTTTTACATGTTTTCAAGGTTTTTATGCATGGCTATCATACTTAGTGCATTTTTGTACTAACCCATATTTGTCCTGATGCAAGGGTAACCCCTAGATGTAACAAGGCACACAATTCCCCTAAAGGCACCATGTAAGCCACTTAGCTTCATCATCACATAAGTAAATAAACATAAAGAGTAAAAATACATTTTTTCAAGTCTAAAAAAGTTTTCATAAAAGCATAGCGGAAGTCTAGACATTTTCTCATTTAGTCATCTATTACAATTGAAGTCTCAAAATAGGTTCATATCCCTTACAATAGAAATCCAAAAGTCAAATACAATGAAAGAAAAGGAACAACAAGATATCACTCATCCTCGGATCCGTGAGGACTCACCACAAGGTAAGACAATAGTCGATCTAAGCTTGTATCAAAAAAATGTCAACTTAAACCCTGGAACGTACATATTGTGGAAAATATAGAAAAAATATGGGTTAGTACAAAAATGCACTAAGTATGATTGTCATGCATAAAACCATGAAATTATGCTAAAAAGGGACAATTTAGTTGAAGAGCATGCATTTTATCAAGTTTGAGAATCATCATAAAAGTTAGAGTAAAAGTACAATTCATTAATATATTCCATATATAGGTCATCACATCATAATATAAATCTACTATGAATACCCTCAAAGTCTACTTGTGCCATGCATACATAATATCCCATAATCCTACCCATGTTAAGTAAATATCCTTGAGTAAATATAGTTAATACTTTGGGAATAAGCCTTAACCGACATAGAACATGTGAGCTTAACATGGAATCCGGTGTCATGTGCCATACCGAAAAGTGGTGTCCTACTTGCATAAGGTAGAACTAAATGTACTAGCTTTTAGGTGGATCCACTAGCTAAAGACCTATGAGGGCACATAGTTATGGGATACAGAGATTGTTACTAGAAATCCAACCTTACTTAATGGGGGACCTTCCATCCCATGAGATAAACCTTAGAAACCCAGTCTTTCTTAATGTGAGAGCCTCTATCTCATATTAACTATCAACTCGGTGCTAAGCATTACTTCCCACAATTACATGTTTATTTTTGAATGGAATTTACATGCATGAAGGAATGTCCTACCCTCCATCCTACACAATTCATAATAATAGCTCATAGGTTCAATATGTGAGAATGGATATTCAACCTCAGAACTATCATATATTGAGAAGAACTTTCATATCATTATCATTATGTTTTTATGAGAATGAAATTTCAATTAACACAATATTTAGATTATAATCATGTTCATAAAGCATATATAAATGAAGGCCACAATTTGGCATAATTCCTATGTTTTACCCTTCTTGGACCAAGGATCACATTCTCCTAACTAATCTAGGGTTACTACATTCAACATGGATAATAATATGATTAAAAGAACTAAATTACAACAAGTACAATTCCATACAATTGACCTTACTACAATTCACCCACATCACAAAGTCAGAAAATTAGGGTTTGTAAGACCTTGTAATTTAGTGAGTTGAACTATTGAGTTCTAGAGCCTTTGATAAGAGGTTTGGAGCATCACATGAAGATTAAAACTCATAAAAACAATTCTTGTACTTATAATAGGGGTTTTAGGGGTTAAACATCTGGGTACGAACCCCCAAGGACCACCCAAGGGATCCTTCAGGGGTACCCCAAAAACTGTCCCCAAAACTATCAAATATGTGATTACGGATTGCCATATATGGCAAGTATATCAATCCACGCCCTGTAGGTCATGGCGTAAGTCAAGGCCTATTATGGCCTGCCAAGGGAAGCCTCAGGTGCAATCAACAACTTGCCAGCATAGGTAGTAGACCCATCCACGGTTCGTGGATGGGTGGGTGTGGATGCTGCCAGCTTTTGACATTTTAGTTTTAAGTTGGGAGTTTGGGAATTAAGCTAGTTATTAATTAGGGGTTTAGGTAGGTCGGTTAGTTAGTTAATTTACCTCCTATATAAGCTTAATAGGCCCCTAAACTAACACATTAATTCATTCATCTTAGAACTCCCAAATTACTCTCTAAATATTTTCTCTCTATAATCAAAGAAGAAGAGGGGCAGCAGGTAGGTTGAATTCACCATTGATTCAAGCTTTGTTTAGGGCTTTGATTAAAGGTATGTGAAGCTTAATAATCTATGGGTTCTTCCACCCATAGAGGGCCCATAATTTCCCCACCTGTGAAATCAAAACCCTAATTCTAGCTAGGGTTGTGCTTGCATTGTGGGTAAGGTTTGGATGTGATTCCAATATAGTTGATAACATTCTATTATGATTGATTTGTCTTTTTTTAGGGATATTATGATGAATTCATGTGATTTCTATGGTAAACCATAATCTTAATTGATGAATGTGATATTTGTGGGTTGATACCATTAGGAATGAAATTGAAGGTCCATGAGTGATCTTCCTAAATCAATGTTATGAGTAGTAATTAATCAAGATTAGGAATGCCTAGACATGAATTGATCTAGAATCTATACTACATAATTTATCTTGACTTTTAAAGATGAAATTGAACCTTTAAGGCAATTTATGACTAAGATCACCTAGTATCAAAGAATGTGATGGAAACTCTTGTCATCTAGGTTCATAATATGCTTCCATGATGTAAAGTCATTGAGAATGAGGAGTCATAGTTATGAATGATGATCATTAGGGCTTAAGGAAGAATCTAATATGATTAACTTTAGACCGTAAGGCTTTGAGAGTAAAATATACATAAGAATCCAAGGCTAATGAGTAAGAATTGTGTTGAGAGACCTTTACCTACCTAGTTCACCTTATGGATCATAGATGGTAGGAAGTGATAGAATCACTTAGGTAATAAAGAGATCCTTGTCTAATGTAGAATTCTAGACATGATACTAAGTATGAATATGAACTTAACGTGAAAGACTTCTCACATAGTAATGGTTCTAGGGATGAAGGTCTTCTCAAAACCAATTGAACCTAAGGTTAGAGGGCCTTTATACCTAGGTCATAGATGGTGATAGTTGCTCACAAATGATCTAAAAGAGGTATTAGCATGGATTGGTTGTCAAGAACATCTTTCCATAAATTTGAGTCTAAGTAAAGACTTAATGATTATCTTGTGGGATTTATGCCTAGTACTGAGTAGATATTGAAATGAGATGGAGGTTCCCACCTAGTTTGGGCTTTCATGGATGTTCCCACCTAGTTTAGTTCGGGCTTCCAATATGGGATCTCTCACCTAGAAGAGTATGGATTTGCCCAAGTGTGTCTCATAAGATGGAAACCTCACCTAGTGGAGTTTGAGTTTCTATTAGCAATCTCCATATCCCATAACTACATGCCCCGTAGGAAAGTTAGCTATTATATCTGACTATGCTAACAAACTGGTCCTACCTTAGGTAAGTGGACCAACCCTTGATGGTGTGGGTAACACCGTTGGAGATTATGTTATAACTCATATGTTCTTATGTCGATTAAGGCTATATCCCAACTAAACAAGATTGGTAATGCACAAAGATTATGCTTAATGCAGCATCTCCTAGAGTTCAAACTTCATGGGCTAAGATTATGCATAAGGTAGCATCTCCTAGAGTCCAATGCAAGTAATGGTCTAAGATTATTGTTTAAGGAGCATCTCCTAGAGATCAAACTGAATGAACTAAGATGTACTTAATGTAGTTTATCTTAGGGTTATAAGTAATGAGAGACTAAGATAAGTTAGTGAAGGATCTCATAATGTTCAAGAGTATAAATGGACTTAGATATGGTTAAGTAGTGCCTCATAGAGTCCATATTAATTATGAACCTAGACATGCTAAAACAAGCAGCTCATAGGGTCCGACTTTATAATGAACTAAGATAATGCTTTGAGTAGCATCTCCAGGAGTTCAAGTTTAATGAACTTAGATTATGCTTTAAGTAGCATTTCCTAGAGCTCCAATATGATGAACTAAGATGTACCTAGTATTGTAGCTCTTAGGGTTCAAACAAGAAGGGACTAAGATATACCTAGTAAAGTATCTCCTAGTGTTTCCATGCTTTAAAAAGAAGGCTAGTCCCTAATTAAGGAACATGAGTATGATAAACTAAAGAAGTACTTAGTATGAGGGGTAGTACGGGATGCCTCTTATGCATTGCACAAGTATGACTTAAGATTACCTTATGAGTGTTGTCTTATATGATGTATGCTTAGATAGGATTGTGCTATAGCTACCTTACATGACATGATATAACTGACTAGGGTGATAGTTCCCTTGTCCTTATGAAGTAAGCTAGTAATGAGACCAAAGTAGCTAAACATAACTATGATGACTTCAAGGTTATGCTTGGTGTGAAAGGTATTATGGGATGCCTTTCATGCATTGCACAAGTGTTCTTTGAAGTTACTTTGGAGTATGGTTCCCTTGTGGTAAGAAGAGCTTAAGAGTTGGCTTGGGTGGTATTATTGGATGCTATTCATGTTTTGCACATGTATGCTTTTGAGGTTACTTGAGAATGGTTCTATTATGGTATTGATGACTATGAGTCAATTATGCTTATATGATATTGACTTATCTCCTATGCTCATTAACTGTGTCTTATGTTGACTTATGTTTATATGATGCTTCTATTGGAGATTATGTTATGACTATGATGATTATGTATGACAATGTTATTATCTCTTATGCTTATGTATTTTGTTGACTAACAATTTTGAGATCCTCTTATGATGTTGTGCTAGCTTTCATACTCATACATTGTGTACTAAGGCATATTGCCTACATTATAATCAACTGTAGGGTTGAGGAGATTGAGTTGCTTTAAAGGCTAGGTTTCCAAGGATCTAGATGTGTTGAAGAATTGGTGTGTCCTCATAGCTTCAAGGGCAAACCCTTATTTCCTTTATGTTATTTCTTTATGTTTTAGACTTTGTATGGGTTGCGTCCTAAAGACTTTTATTCATGAGTTTAAATAGGTGGTCTGAGACAATGGTTTAGTAAAGACTTCCATTTACTTATGAAAATGTTTTCGATTTTACAGTCTTAAAGAAGTTTAAAATTTTCCATACTTTTCTATTACCTATGTTATGATGCTAAGGGCTTGTATGAGACCCTTTTTAGGGTCAAGTACTTCGTGTTACATCTAGGGGGTACCCTGGGTCGCGACAAACTTGATATTAGAGCCCAATGTTTAGAATGGTTCTAGGATTGTCTCAAACCACGTCTAGTAGAGTCTTGTTCATAAATGTGAAGCGCACCACTTTTATGAATAGGAGGCTATTGGATGCTTAGGAAATCTCACTTCTTCATTCTCTAGGTTGTGCCATAGAGTTTGGTTGTAGTAGGCCCTTTTTATAATATGTGCCCTTTGGTTTTTCAGGGTTTGGTTAATACAAGGGCTAATGCTAGGAGAAATGAGGAAGGTGATGAGGAGCAAGAGGTTCCTCTCTAAGTTCCTCCACAAGCTCCTCTTCAAGTTCCTAATGATGAAGGGGCCATGACCAATGTGGAGATATGGTCGGCTCTCAAAACTTGGACCCATGTTTTAGCTACTTAAGTCACTAGGGATGCTAGAGCTCTTGTGAACTCCAATGCAAGTACAACCGCTTCAAGGATTAGGGATTTAACAAGAATGAATCGCCTTACATTCTATGGCTCTAAAGTGGATGAGGACCCACAAAGCTTTATAGAAGAAGTATTTAAGGTGGTTGACGCTATGAAGGTGTTATCTCAAGAGTAGGCAGAATTAGCCGCCTATCAATTAAAGGACGTGGCTCAAGTTTGGTATGAGCAATGGAAGGATGAAAGACCCGTGAGTGCAGGCCCGATTGATTGGGGAGTGGTCAAGTCGGCCTTCCTTGATAGGTTCTTCCCCATAGAGTTAAGGGAACGAATGATGCAAGAATTCATCAACCTTCACGAAGGAGGTATAGTGTGAAGGAGTATAGCCTTAAGTTCACCCAATTGTCTAAGTTTGCTCCAACATTAGTGGCGGACTCTAGGGCCAAGATGATAAAATTTGTTATGGGGAAATCCGACTTGGTAGTCAATGAATGTCGTTCGGCAATGCTCATCCCAAGCATGAATATTTCATGTCTTATGGTTCATGCCGAACAAATTGAGGAACAAAAGCACAAGCAAAGGAAAAAAGAGATAAAGAGGGCTAGGACCGATGATGGGGATTTCTCTAATGCTAGATCCAATGGATATGGTCAACCTAGGTCCCAACAAAAACATTCTGACTAAGAGAGGGTGTCTAAACCTAAGCCTCTAAAAAGGAGTAATAGTGAATCTGCGTTGCTTAAGCCTACTTGCTTCAAGTGTGGAAGAAAGCATTATGGTGAGTGTCTAGCAAGAAAGGAAGGGTGTTATGGTTGTGGTGAAGAGGGTCATAAGAAGAGAGATTTTCCAATCCTTAGGACTAAGGGGAGAGAGGCCAAGCAAGCTTCTCTTAGGGACCCGGATCCCAATGCCAAGCATAGGTCCTAAGTTCTCCAATCTAGAGAAGATGAAGAGTGATCTCTTCATGTCCCTTCCGGTATGTGTTTTATGCTTTAGTAAATTTCTAGATTTCTTGTCTTTTGTGACTTGTTATGTTGGAATTTGAAGTTGTTTTAGTATGCATGATGCTAGAAAAGTTTGTATAGGCTTACTCCAAAGTGGGGGATAGTGTGTCTACCTAATAGGGTTATTGTGTGCTTTATGTGTTGCCATGAATTCCTTATATGCATGTTCATGAAAATGCTTAGGTCTCGTTAGAAATGGCTTATATCCATTGTCCTTTCTCTCATGTTGTAGTGCATTTATAGATTTGCATATAGACGTCTGAGTTGAGTATGAGCATGCCCTAGCTTGGAGTTGAAAGATTTCCTCATTGAATGAATGCTTTTTGAGAAGTAATTTGCATTTAGACTCCATGAGTATGTGATGAGCATGTTTTAGCTACCAGATGGTAGTTCCTCCTTTAAAAATAGTAGATATAGAATTGATGTATTTTTTGGGTTGGTAGAAGCATTCCCTACTAACTTGAGCTGCATTGAATGAGTTTGGTTTTACATTGAAGTTTTTGCTTGGTTGTGTGCATACTAGATGTAGTGCATGCATAATGGACTGCTAAGTTAGATTTTTTACCTTAAGAAGTGTTTAAAGTGTCATTCGAGGACGAATGTTCCCAAGTGGCGGATAACATAACACCTCGTAATTTAGTGAGTTGAGCTAGTGAGTTCTAGAGCCTTTGGTAAGAGGTTCGGAGCATCGTATGAAGATTAACACTCATAAAATTGAGTCCCGTACTTAGAATAGGGGTTTTAGGGGTTAAACGTCCGAGTACGACTCCCCTAGGACCATCCAAGGGGTCCTTGAGGGGGACCCCAAAAACAGTCCCCAAAACTATCAAATGATATGGATTGCCATCTATGGCCAGTAGATCAATCCACACCCCGTAGGTCAAGGCCTGTTAAGGCCTACCAAGGGATGCCTCAGGTGCAATCCAAGACTTGCTAGCAAGGGCTGTAGACCCATCCACGGTCCGTGGATGGGTGGACTGGATGTTGCCAGCTTTTGACATTTTAGTTTTAAGTTGGGGGTCTGGGAATTAAGTTAGTTATTAATTAGGGATTTGGGAGGTTTGTTAGTTAGTTAATTTACCTCCTATTTAGGCTTAATAGGTCCTTAAACTAACTCATTAATTCATTCATTTTAGAACTACCAAATTACTCTCCAAATATTTTCTCTCTAGAAGCAAAGAAGAAGAAGAAGAAGAGGGGGTCGAATTCACCATTGATTCGAGATTTGTTTGGGGCTTTGATTAAAGGTATGTGAAGCTTAATCATCTAGGGTTCTTCCACCCATAGAGCCCCCATAGTTTCCCCACTTGTGAAATCCAAAACCCAATTCTAGTTAGGGTTGTGCTTGCATTGTGGGTAGGGTTTGGATGTGATTCCAATCTAGTGGATAACATCCAATTATTACTAATCTTTGTTTAGGGATATTATGATGAATTCATGTGATTTCTATGGTAAACTCAAATCTAAATTGATGAATGTGATATTTGTGGGTTGATGCCATTAGGAGTGAAATTGAAGGTCCATGAGTGATCTTCCTAAATCAATGTTATGAGTAGTAAGTAATCAATATTAGGAATGCCTAGACATGAATTGAACTAGACTCTATACTACATGATTTATCTTAAATTGCAAAGATTGAATTGAACCTTTAAGTCAATTTATGACTAAGATCACCTAGTATCAAAGAATGTGATTGAAACTCTTGTCATCTAGGTTCATAATATGCTTCCATGATGTAAAGTCATTGAGAATGAGGAGTCATAGTTATGAATGATGATCATTAGGGCTTAAGGAAGAATCTAATATGATTAACTTTAGACCGTAAGGCTTTGAGAGTAAAATATACATAAGAATCCAAGGCTAATGAGTAAGAATTGTGTTGAGAGACCTTTACCTACCTAGTTCACCTTATGGATCATATATGGTATGAAATGGTAGGAAGTGATAGAATCACTTAGGTCATAAAGAGATCCTTGTCTAATGTAGAATTCTAGACATGATACTAAGTATGAATATGAACTTAACATGAAAGACTTCTCACATAGTGATGGTTCTAGGGTTGAAGGACTTCTCCTAACTAATTTAACCTAAGGCTAGAGGGCCTTTTTACCTAGGTCATGGACAGTGATATTAGCTCACACATGATCTAAAAGAGGTATTGGCATGGATTGGTTGTCAAGAACATCTTTCGATAAACTTGAGTCAAAGTAGAGACTTAATGATTACCCTGTGGGATGTATGCCTAGCACCGAGTGGATATTGAAATGAGATGGAGATTCCCACCTAGTTGAGTTTGGGCTTTCATGGAGTTTCCCACCTAGTTTAGTTTGGGCTTCCCATATGGGATCTCTCACCTAGAAGAGAATGGATTTCCCCAAGTGTGTTTCATGAGATGGAAGCCTCACCTAGTGCAGTTTTGGGTTTCTAGTAGCAATCTCTGTATCGCATAAATACATGCCTAGTAGGAAAGTTAGCTAGTGGATCCGACTAAGCTAAAAACCGGTCCTACCATAGGCAAGTGGATCAACCGTTGATGGTGTAGGTAACACCATTGGAGATTATGTGATAAATCATATGTTTTCATGTTGGTTAAGGCTATATCCCAATTAAACAACATTGGTAATGTACTAAGATTGTGCTCAATGTAGCATCTCCTAGAGTTCAAACCTCATGGGCTAAGATTATGCATAAGGTAGCATCTCCTAGAGTCCAATGCAAGTACTGGTTTAAGATTATGCTTGAAGGAGCATCTCCTAGAGATCAAACAAAATGAACTAAGATGTACTTAATATAGTATATCCTACTATTCTAAGTAATGAGGGACTAAGTCAAGTTAGTAAAGGACATCATAATGTTTAAGAGTATAAATGGACTTTGATATGCTTAACTAGTGCCTCATAGAGTCCATAATATTAATGAACCTAGACATTCTAAAAGAAGTAGCTCGTAGGGTCCAACTTTATAATGAACTAAGATAATGCTTTGAGTAGCATCTCCAAGAGTGCAAATTTAATGAACTTAGATTATGCTTTAAGTAGCATTTCCTAGAGTTCCAATATGATGAACTAAGATGTACCTAGTATAGTATCTCTTAGGGTTCAAACAAGAAGGGAGTAAGATAGACCTAGTAAACTCTCTCCTATTGTTTTCATGCTTTAAAAAGAAGGATAGTCCCTAATTAAGGAACATGAGTATGATGACCTAAAGAAGTACTTAGTATGAGGGGTAGTATGGGATGCCTCTTATGCATTCCACAAGTATGACTTAAGGTTACCTTATGAGTGTTGTCTTATATGATGTATGCTTAAATAGGATTGTGCTGTATAGTTTCCTTCCTTGACATGATATAATTGACTAGGGTGATAGTTCCCTTGTCCTTATGAAGTAAGCTAGTAATGAGACCAATGTAAGGTAAATATGACTATGTTGACTTCAAGGTTATGCTTGGTGTGAAGGGTATTATGGGATTCCTTTCATACATTGCACAAATGTGATTTGAGGTTACTTAGGAGTACGGTTCCCTTGTTGTAAGAAGAGATTAAGAGTTGACAATGTATATAGGCTATGATTAAGATGACCAAAAAGAGGATACTTGGCTAGGGTGGTATTATGGGATGCAATCATTATTTGCACACGTATGCTTTTGAGGTTACTTGAGCATGGTTCTATTATGGTATTGATGACAATGAGTCAATTATGTTTATATGATTATGAATTATCTCCTATGCTCATTAACTATGTCTTATGTTGACTTATGTTTATATGATGCTTGTATTGGAGATTATGCTATTACTATGATGATTATGCTATGACTATGTTATTATCTCTTATGCTTATGTCTTATGTTGACTAACCATTTTGATATGATCTTATGATGTTGTGCTAGCTTTAATACTTGGTACATTTTGTACTAATTCATATTGCCTACATTCTAATCAAATGTAGAGTTGAGGAGATTGAGTTGCCTTGAAGGCTAGGTTTCCAAGGATCTAGAAGATTTGAAGAATTGGTGATTCCTCATAGCTTTGAGGACAAAACCTTATTTCCTTTATGCCATTTATTTATGTTTAAGACTTTCTATGGGCTGCATCCCGAAGACTTTTATTCCTGATTTTGAATAGATGGTCTGAGACAAAGGTTTAGTAAAGACTTCAGTTTGCTTATGAAAATGTTTTCGATTGTACGGTCTTAAAGAAGTTTATAATTTTACATACTTTTAGTTTACCTATGTTAAGATGCTAAGGGCTTGTGTGAGACCCCTTCGGGGTCAAGTACGTCGTGTTACGTCTAAGGGGTACCCCTGGTTGTGATAGGGTTATGGGGATTTCATGGATTTATGGGAGATTTTTTATCATAAAACCATCATGAAACATAAATTCAATTATAACATATGATAAATAAATCATTGAAAACTTTTTTAGAAAGAATCCATGACTTGGAGTGAAAATCTAGGTTTTGGAGAATTTTCTACTTTGAATTTGAAAGTTTGAGGACACCATGGAAGAAATCTTTACATGAATCAAGACTACCATACCATATTTGAATAAATCCAACAAAAATCATGTGAAAAAACCCCCTTCTTCAAGCCCTAACTTGATCTTCTTCTTCTTCTTTGGGTTTCTAGAATGAAGACTTTGGAGAGGTTTTGATTTTATTTGGATAGTTGGTAGTTATGATTTAGCAGAATTAGTTTCGGGGCTTAAAACTCATAGATACTTAGTCTAAAATAACACTGAATGATGTCACTTAATGGTTAATTAAAAATGGAATTTACCTAAACACCCTAGCCTTGGCCGAATTTGGGCAAGTTGCAGGCATAAGCTACGCCTGGGACCTACGGTCCATGGATGGGCCTACTGGCCATCCTGCATGTCTGTAGGTGATGACCTGCATCTTGTTTTGGAGGGCTCGACCCACTACACACACCTACAGGACGTGGGTGGACCTACTGCCCGTAGGTCCCACACGTAGGTGAGTTATTTTTAGGCAATTTTGAGGGGAGTTTTAGGGTACTCCTCAAGGATCCTTAGTTTATCCTATAGGAGTCGTACCTTGATGTTTGAACCTAAAAACACTTATTTTATATATCGTAAGGTATTTACAACTCAAATCCTTATTTTAGTCCACTAGTTTAGTCTATTAGTTTACATTAGACACTAGTTTAGTCTACAAATATCTAGAATGTTACAGTATTTTCCTACATTTTTCCCAAGTGTAGGGCCTGGTTCTCAAGGTGGTTCTCTTTGTGGCTAAAGCATGGATTGGCTCATTTCTCCTAGCTTGTTGGTGAGTCCTCATGATCCAAGGATGAATATTTTCACTTAGAAATATCTTTTCGTGTATTTCCTTTTCAGACTATGTTATATGGACTATGGCCATTTTCATTGCAACTATTTTAATAGACGGCTAAATTGAGACAAGTCTAGACTTCCATTTTCCTTTATAAATCTTTTTGACTTGAATTGCATTTTTACTCTTATTATTCTATTTATTATGTTATGATATGCTAAGTGGCTTATATGGGGCTTTTCGGGGTTCTATGTGCCTTGTTACATCTAGGGGGTACCCCTGGTTCGTGACATCTTGATTGGGAGAAATTTAAGGTTGCTTTTCTTGATAAGTTCTTTCTCCTTGAGATAAGGGAGGCAAAAGTACTTGAGTTCATTGACCTTTGTCAAGGGGATATGAGTGTGAAGGAGTATGCTTTAAAATTCACACAGTTCTCTAAGTATGCTCACATAATTTTGTTATTTACCCTCATCATTTTTATGATATATGATCTTACATGATATTATCTGTTAATCACTTGTAATAAGTTATCACTTTATTTTTTTATTAACAATCAAGTAGTTGATTGATTGGACAGTAACCTTAATGTTATTGGTCAACTTCACCAGATCATAAGTAAATTCTCTATACTTATTGAAAGTATATTTATAATTAATATTCAATCTTTCAAAGGAATGTTACTAAAGTAGGCAATTTATTTGTTATTCCGACAAGCTATGCATCTGCCCCTTGATTAATTTTTCAACAAAATATTCTTATAGATAGTAGTGCCATGAGCTTATGATGGGGTAAATTTTTTTTAATGAAATATTGTTTATCATTTTTTTTTTTGTTGGAGTTACGTTGACAATTACTCAAGTGGGTACTCAGAATATTAAAAAATAGGCAATCTTAAGGCTCAACCGGAGATAAATCAGTAAGGATATATGGATTAGTTTCCGTCATATTCCTAGAATTTCAATAGCGAAAGCATATGAATTTTTAGCTTATAAGTTATGGATAACAATTCTTTTTACATGACTATTGAGTTTTTAAGAAATTATTAATTGATGAATTTTAAAATATTAAAATAACTCTTTGGACAAAGTTACTAACTTCCAATATTAATTACATTGGTCCTATCATTTCCTTGACGATCAAAACTTTTTCTAACAGGTAGAGCTACGATTTGAAAATTATGTTAATATAAGGAAAATAGTGATATCATTTCATGAATTTTTCAATCATAATTCCATTGTATCACAATATGTAAAAACAAAGTGATTGTATCCTTATTTAATTTAATACACTAAAAGATTGATCATATTATTGTTAACATAATCACCATTTAGATAATACATAATCTTTCAAATATAAGTTTGTGTGTCACGACCCAAAATTGGGCCATAAATGCGCCTACCAGAAATCCCCCAAAAGACAAGTCTTAAATGCAGAGAAAAAAACAAAAAGTAAACTAAAAAAAAATTATATGGAAGAAAATGGTAAAACCAATATCTAGGGGCACAAAAAAACTGGTTAAATGGCATATAACAAACCTAAAGGGCCCTAAAGTGACCAAGAAAGAGAAAACTATATATAAGTTCAAACCCCGGACCTAGTGTCCTCAGTACAAGAGTGTCTAAGTATTCAATGTCTATATACATTAGATCTATCTAATAAAAAATAAAAAAATACGTAACTTGAACAAAAATAAGGAAAACAACAAATCATTGGATACCAAGAGCTAAGTAGAATCTAACACTGATGGCCATGAGAGATTCAAATTCGACAAGGGTGGCTTATACTAGGAGTTGTATTAGAAAAAAATATGTAGAAGTGTAGCATGAGTACCAAAACATGGGGTACTCATTAGACATCATAGGTTGACCAAGGTCAAATAGAAACTATCTATGTGAAGTATCTATTCCAAATCTTAAGTGTAAAAAAACTCAATCAATATTCTTAAGAAAACTAATCCTAACTTTAATGTGCAGCCGCTCCCTAAATTTCGTCTAGGGAAAATGAATCTTCTCTTATTCTCTCGTATCTTCTCAAATTTATTGTTCTTCAATTTTTTGTAACATTCTACGAGTTAATTATTTATTTTTTGTTTCTTATAGTTTAATATTGAATAGTACTGGATTAAGATAAAAAATGTTATGTTAGACATGTAGCTCGAAAACAAAATAATTATTTGAAAAACAACTAGCACCAACTATAATACAGTAAGATCTTTTACTATATGATTACCACCAAAAAGTTAATTATTATTTTTTATATTAATTTTAGCTCTTGTCCAGCAAATCCCTCCTAAGGAGAATAAAACACTTCGTAAATATAGTTACTCATTAGATAGTACTTATCAACTCATAATTTATGAGAATATACAAAAATAATATTAAAAAAATAATTTCATATATTAGTGTTAAACATTAGCAATAAAAGATCAACTATGTTTAATTATAAACTCAATGATTGTCTCTTAGATTTAGTTGTTACACCTCCAAAAGTTGCTAATCTAATATCCAAACAATCGACATGTTGATGATTTGCTAGTGGATTTCTATATTTAAAGCTTATATTTAATAAGCATAATCATGATGTTTAATTATAGACTCAATAAACATCTTACTATAGATAACCATCTAACTAGCTTCACCTCTTTCTTGGTCTAGCCATCACAATTATAAATAATTTTTTGATGGCTATAAACAATATTATTAAAGAATACACTAAGAAGTATTACACATAGTTAAATCTAATGTTTATGCATGTAACGACCCAGTAGGTCCTTCTTAGTACTAGCGCTTCTTATTTTATAAATGACTATTTTGATATATTCTAAATGAGTACTTTTGGATTAAATGTTAACTACAATTATTTAATCAATGGATACTTTTAAATAGTGAATGTTTTGTTGATACTTTAAAAGTCAAGTCTCAAATTGTTTTAATACCTTATATCACTTGACTCATATTTATTAAAATAAGTTAATAGGGTTTGCTACTTTTAATACATATTTTTTTGAAGAGAGTATATAACATATTTGTTAGGATATTAAAGGGATGTGATGATGTGTTATAAGTGTTGATGTACGTGTGGTAGGTTTAGGTTTTTGATAGAAAGGGAAGGTGATAGTAAAATTGGTAATGGAAAGCCAATCATTGGTTGTGGATATGATGAACTTGTGTTATGGTGGTGTCCACTGGTTTTGTAACCAGTGGCTTAAATCTTGAATATTATTACTTTATTATCATATTATAAACTAAGTTTTAATATATTGAGATTAGTAATTATATATTAGGTGTATTGTATTATCTTAATTACATTAGACTTATAGGATTTGGAGAAAAAAAGACATACACCTATTCTTGGAATTTAATAAATATAGGATTTGACCCTTTAATTTAGATAACTTTAAAACTTGATTATAAAATTTGAATTGTTTACATGCAAATATTGTATACTTGAAAGATTGGAATCATTTTGAGGCATGGAAGAAAGGAAAAGCCTTGGTGAATTAGCTTGCTTGACTTTGGTTCTTTGGTGGAGGTAAGTTATGGTTTATTCTATGTGATAGCGACTCTCTTAATAGTGATTGAGTAATTCTGTGAAATTTTATATGTACTTAATTGTTGTGTTATGGATGACTCTTATGTTGTTGCGATTGGTGCATAATTGTAATACCCTAGAAACTAATATACTAAACTAGAGCCTTATGTTAGGGTTCTAGAGTTTGATATGAGGGCTAGAGTCGTAGATAAGACTTGTCGTACTTAGAATAACGGGTTTAGGGGTTAAATGTCAAGGTACGTATTACACCCCGTAGTTTAGTAAATGATCTAAGCTTTAGTTGAGGGCTACAAGGGCAAGTTACAAGGCAAAGGGGCAAAGCCTAAGCCATGGCCAAGGCTGCCCCACCCTTGGCAAACACTGCCCCACCCTTGGCAAACACTGCCCCAAAGTTCACGACCATAAGTTTGAGTTAGTAGTAGTCATGGTAGCCTAGGATTGAGGACACATACTCTCCTAACGGTAGCTTAGGATTGAGAAATCATACTCTCCTAAGAGTAGCTTGCATTAGCATCATAGGATGTTTTGCATGGTAGCTAGGATGAAACACTTGTACCCTTCCAAGAATAGCTTGGATTTGCATGATAGTATGTCTTTCCATGGTAGCTTAGGGTTCTATTCCTTGGTAATCTTGAATAATAAATAGTAATTATTGAAGTATTATAGCCTAAAGTAGTACTTAGCATGGGTAGAATTATGTGGTCCTATCCATGCATTGCACAAGGATAACTTGAAGTTACTTATGAGGTATGTATCTTATGTGTTGCATTCTTAGCTTGGCTTGAGTAATGGTACTATTCTTTGGTAGCCTTGAATTTGTGAATTATGATCATTCATGAGTAATGACTTGTCTTGGACTAGGTAAAGAAGTACCCTTCCATGACTATTATGAATATGAGGGACAAGTCCCTAACCTAAGTAGCTTGTATATGATGGAACTAGATTACTTCAAGGAAGTATTGTGACCATGTCCTAATATGAGATTTTCCTATATGTTATATATATGCTTAGCTTGGATTGTTGCCATAGTTGCCTTCTATGATATGATTGACTAAAGGTTATAGTTCTCTTGTCTATATGAAGTAAGCTAAGAATTACACCAAATGAATGGTAAGTATGCATATGGTGACTTCAAGTTTATGCTTAGTTTGAATGGTATTATGGGATGCTATTCATGCATTGCATAAGTATGCTTTGAGGTTATGATTGGAAAGCCTAAGACTTTACTATGATTATGGGCTATGTTTAAGATGACCAAAAAGGGATACTTAGCTTGGATGGTATTATGGGATGTCATTCATGTATTGCACAATTATGCTTGCGTTTACTTGAGAGTGGTCTTATTATAATATGAATGACTAAGAGTTGAATAATGCTTATATGATGCTACGTTGGACACTTTGCTTATGATTATGATATTCTCTCTAATGCTTATAATTGATGTTTCACGAAGTATTTCTTATGACTATAGATTATGTCTTATGTTGACTAACCCTTATGATATTATGCTCTTATGATGCTATACTAGCTAACATATTTAGTATATTTTATACTAACACATACTTTGCATACATTCTCATCAAATGTAGGGTTCAGAGTTTTGATTTCCTATCTTGAGGCTAGGTTTCTAAGGAGAAAAGGAGTTGAAGATTTGGGAAAGTCCTCATAGTTTTGAGGACAAAGCTACTATTTCCTTTATGTATTTTATTTTTCATGTCATGAGACTATTGTATGGATTGTGTCCGAAAGGTTTTAATTCAAAGTGTAGTATAGATGGTTTGAGACAAAAGTGTAGTAAAGACACTACACCATTTTAGGCCTACGGCCACCCCAATAAAGTGTAGCCGAAACTAGCAAAAAGTGTGGCCTTTGATAAAAGGCTACACTTTTGGACTTTAAGCAACACTTTTTAGAGGGTGGCCTAAAGAAGCGTAACCTTTGACATTAGGCAACACTTTTTAAATGTCGCCATCTTTGGCTACACTTATAAAGTGCAGCCAAAGAAGTACAAGGGCACGCTTTGTTGTGTTGAATTAGTGACACCTATTTTTTATTATACTACACTTAAAAGTGTTGCCTTTGCTTTGTTATTGGTCACACTTGAAAAGTGATGCCTTGTATATCTCTTCTAGAGCAACACTTATAAACTGTGACTTTTCTTATGTACAATATAACATTGGATGTCCTACAACAACACTTTTGAAGTGTGGCAATGTTGTGTAGAATTTTGTAGCCACAATTTTTTATTTTTCAGAATAATAATTTTTATTTGCATATATTCAGTATATAATCACATAATTAAATATACAAGTGACCAAAAGCACAAAATTAGCTAATATTTAATCAAAGCTATATATTTCAAATAAACTTCGAGAAACATGTCTTGTACAACCAATACTTAGAAAGTGATTGCTTAAAGATCTCTACTATCAATAAATTCCAAAAACCAAATGCATTCAAACGTATATGACAATAGTACAAAAACATGTATTGTTTTTGTTAAATTAATAAATAAAATAAGTTAAAAATTAATTATACAAAAATAATACTATATTCAAATTAAGGTACCTAATATATTCTTGAACCACGTCACAATTTTCCAATAAATATGCATGTGTCTGACTTAGTGAGTTGTTATCTAAAATGAATGGATCAGTTTTCTTTGCTCCTAAAGGAAATCCTTTGTTAGGAAACAAACTCACAGTTTCTGCATCACTTGGGTCACATTCATCATTTTTTCGGGCTCTTCTGTTAAATCTAGTATGCACACCCGCATGCAGATATTTAGAGAATAAATTCATACAATCTATTCCCACTCGTGTCTCTGCTATGCAACCTTCTGGATAACGTCTATTGCAGATGTATGATTTGAATGTACCCATTTCTCTTTCAGTGGAATACATCCATCGATTTTGAACTGGACCTCCTAATCTCACTTCATTAGCCAAATGGATAGGCAAATGAATCATTATAATTCGGTCCAACTGATTTATTGTTTCTATGATCTCTAATTCTAAGCAATCGAGTTCTTCCAATGTGATTACTTTTTAATACAAATGACGGAAGAAGGAACTAAGACAAATCAAAGGAATAGCCACATGATCAGGAAGAATGCTTTTAATTGGTATTGGAAGCAAGTAATGTAACATGAAATGAGCATCATGGGTTTTATAATTAGACACTTTTCTTTCATCCAAGTGCACACACCTAGATATATTGGAGGCACTACCATCAGGTAGCTTGGTTGTCTTTAAAACTCCACAAAAAATTGATTTCTCTCCATTTGTCATTGAGAAGCACACCTTTGCAAACTTTGTTTTGTTACTATTTTCTGTATCTTTTGGATGAAGGTTCTTCGTGATTCCCATATCTTTCAAATCATACCGGGCTTTTGCATGAGCCTTTGTTTTGCCAGAAATATCCAAAAGAGTTCCAAGTATGCTATCAACTATGTTCTTCTCTATGTGCATTACATCAAGGTTGTGGTGTAACAAGTTGTGCTGCCAATAAGGTAATTAAAAAAAATTGAATTTTTTTTCCATGGGCCATCAATTGATCTCTTTCTCTTCTTTCCAAACACATTTTCAAAATCATGTAAGTTATTAAGCACATCAATTCCCTTTAAGAAAGGTGGAGGAGGCCTGAATTCAGTTTTTCCATTGAAAGATCTTTTGTTAGGTCTCCATGGATGATCCATGGGTAGAAAAACATGATGATCCATATAACACATTTTTCGACTATGTTTAATATAGCGAGAAGTAGTGCCATAGTTACAACAAGGGCAAGCAAACTTTCCTTTTGTACTCCAACCAGATAACATAGCATATGCAGGAAAGGCATTGATTGTCCACATAAGAGCTGCCCGCATTTGAAAAGTTTGATTTCTTGAAGCATCATATGTTTCAACCCCAGAATCCCACAATAATTTTAACTCATCTATCAATGGTTGTAAGTAAATATCAATGTCATTTCCAGGTGATCGCGGCAGAGGTATAAGTAAAGGAAGTATAGAATATTTAGATTTCATACACATCCAAGGCGGCAGATTATACACCATCAACATAACTGGCCATGTGCTATGTCATATACTCATGGTTCGAAATGGATTGAATCCATCACTTGACAAGCCAAGTCTCACATTGTGACAATCTAGTGCGAAATCTAGATGCAACCTATCAAAATCTTTCCAAGCTAGACCATCAGCGGGATGCCTTACCTTTCCATCTTTAGAACGCTCCTCGTCATGCCACGTCAAAGAATCTGCCCTCTTTGATCACATAAAGAGCCTTTTGAGTCTAAGAATTAATGGAAAGTGTCTCAAAGTCTTTGCTGAAACTCGATGTTGTTTTTTTGAAAGGTCAAGCTCACTATCAACTTCAGGAGATTTAATATATCGTGAAGCTCCACAAGTATGACAAAATTCATCATCCTTATGATCATTCCTAAACATCATGTAATCATTGGGACATGCATCAATTTTCTCATAATCAAGATCAAGATTCTTAACCATAGACTTGGTTTTATTGTAAGATAGAGGAATGTTCAACTCGGGCATCGCCTCTTTTAATCACTCTAAAATAGAAGTGAATGGTTCATTGCTCCATCCATGTAGACACTTCAACAAATATAAACGAAGTGTGAATGATAATTTAGAGAATCCTGTACAACCAGGATATAATTCTTGTCTTCCCTCTTCAACTAAGTTATAGAATTTCTTTGCATCTTCATTTGGACCATCATAAACTCCTTCAGCCTATGCAACATCTCTAAATTGATCATTCAACAACCCATCAATATCATCACACGAGTAATCCATATCATCGTCAATATTCAACTTGATATCCCATTCCCTGTGATTGATTCATCTAGTAGAGCCTTTAACAAATCCATAGCATATTAGATGATCATACACTACATTCCTTCTAGTCCAACAAATATTACAACATTTTGCACATGGACACTAAATTTCCTCTCCTTGAGGATCTCCATAAGAGTAAGCAAAATAAAGAAATGATTCAACACCATCAATATACTCTTTGCTATACCTTGCTAAATTCAGCCAATTCTTGGATGGAATATTTGAATTCCTAGAAGAAGATATCAATATTTAATCTTATAGTAACAATCATTAAATCATTAAATACTTCACAAATAAGTTTTAAAAGTCACCGTAAGTTATCAGAATCATGTGCTATGAGATGATAAAAGTTTGTTACCTAGTCATGGAACTTGTGCTATGCCAAATCAAACCTTGAATCCTCCACAAATGTTTTTGAATGTTGATGATACTACCAAGGAAAAATAAATAAAATTAATAGGATAGACACAATTAAGAAAGAAAGTAAATAAATAGAATTCAAATGATTAAAAGTTAAAGTTTCGTGAGTGAATTTAGAGCTTTAGAGCTTTCAGAGTTTTTTAAAACTAAGTCCAAAATTTTTAAATCACATTCTTGTACACACCCAATCAGAGAAGTATCAAACATCTAAAACCATGTTTAAACATTCAAGCAAACATTCCTATGATCCTATAATAGATAGTCGATCAACAGCACCACCAGTAAAGCCAACAGGCTTCAGGAGCAATGATTCTTTATCAGTCCTAGTTTATCAAGGACAAAGTCCACTAAATACCACATCAATGGGAACCAAGTATTGCCACATCCATAGAACAAGAAGTCAACAAAGGTGACTTGAAAAAATCAACAGAGAGACATGATATTCAGATATTGCATGGTTATCCATTTGAAAACAGCTTTTTACACAAACTTGACCAAATTTCTTGGGCTTCAAATGTAACTACTGGTGAATTTTACAAGTTTTGATAAGAACAAAACCTGGATTTTTTCTTGAGTCATGTAAAACAGTCTAGACCAACGCATTTAGACCTGCACTTTTTTTAGTCATGTAAAATTATATAGACCAAGGCATTACAGCCAGCTACATGATCCTTCTTCTCAGTGTTTATAGAATATCAATTCACAACAATGCATTGCTCAATTACTATTTAGATAACTGATGATATGGTGACCATCACTATGCTATTGACTTGATAAAGGAAATGGATATCATATCCAACATCTATCGTGAGAGAGCAGAAACTTTCACATAATTTAGATTCGAGAATCCATGTTCAACCTTCAAACCATAAAATAGATATCCAAATAAGTACTAGGTTATATCGAGTAATCCATGTACCTTTTTTGGTGTACACCTTAGCTATTGGAACAAAGCATCTAAGTATGAGCAAACTTCACTATTCTAAATCGATTACATGAAGTGAAGAATCAAACTTCTAAACTATCATGTAATGTATTGGTTAGCTACTTGTTTGAACTCAAGGCATATTCACTGTAAGAGTTCAAAATCGATTACATGAACTCAAACTTCTGGACGATTTCTGCCCTAAACAGCTTATATGCCTAATAAAAAAGAAATTCTCAAGTAAAGAATCAGCCCACTTATACTTATTTAGTAATTACAATATACACTCCCAAAAATCAATTGATGAAGCTAAAATACGAGCTACACTCCCAAAATTGTATAAAAAACACAAGAATATCAAAACCCTAAAGCTAAAATTTAGACTTTCAAAGATAGAATTTGTTACCTGATAAACCCTACTCCAATAAAATACTATTTTCAGTGAGAAATTCTTCAGCTGTTGAGCGCTTTAGCTAGAAATATGTCTGAAATCGTGTTCTTAGCTTCAGTTCATCTTGCCAACAACCCCAAAGTAATGAATTCCTTCTTATTCTCCTCTTCTAAACACAAAACAAAAAATCAATCAATAACAAGAAAACTATTTTTAGTACTTACGAAACAGTGAATCGAACTCACGCTTGACGAAATTGTTACCGGATAAGAGAATCGAACTTACGCTTGACGAAATCATTATCGTTATCAGTTCTTCAACATCAATTCTTCAACTATTTAGTTCTTCAACTCTTCAGCTTAGTCGTTCTTCTGAGAAAGAGAGAACTCACGCGTGTTTTTCATCTTTTATGTATTTTATTAAAATTAATTAATGCTTTACGAATTATTTCTTTTGGCCAATAAAAATGGGAGGGAGAGTTAAAAATGTTGGAGGGAATGTAATATTTTAGTGAAAATTTTAAGGCCACACTTCTAATGTGTTGTTTTTACAATTATAAAAATAGGACACTTTAAAAGTGTGGCCATATATGTTATTAGTTTTTGTCAATTATATCATATTGTAACAACACTTATAAAGTGTAGCTTATACCATTAAAGAGTACACTTTTTAAATGTTGCCAATATAAATTGTAGCTAAAAGTTAAAAATTTGGGCTACGCTTTGAAAGCGTCCCCAAAAATATTTTAGGCAACACTTTACAAGCGTTGTCTAGAATTAGTGTGGCCGTAGGCCTAAAATGGTGTAGTGAGACTTCCGCTTCCTTTAATAAAAGACTTCAATTGTATGGAAAAAGTTTTTAAAATTTCCCTACTTTTCTATTATCTTATGTGATAATGTACTAAGTGCTTGTATGAGACCCCTTCAGGGTCAAGTACGCCGTGTTACTTCTAGGCTGTACCCTTGGGTCATGACAATATTCCCAAAATTGGGAAATCCATAATCTTGAACTTTTTCTAGTAAAGTGATGTCTTAAATAAAGAAGGCTTGATGAAATATTGTTGAGGAACTGCAAAAAGATGTTAACTAATGATGAATTAGCTATGCTATAAGGTCGGGTGCCACAAACCACCTAATATATTTGGATCGGGTACCACAAACCTGAATGATATTTTTGGATTGGGTGACATGAACCCGATATGAATGTATTTGTTTCCACGAGATGACATGATATTATTGGATAAGGTGTCACGTTCCGATATGGTAACACTGAAGGAAAACATATTAACATAACTTATTTTTCTCAATATCAAAGAACCCATTTCCCAAAAGAGTGTGGTGTGGTGGCTTGAATTCTCATGTTTGTTCTTGATATTATTAATTGATTATGTATTTCGTTTGTTGTGGTTGCCACTTGTTAATGTTGTTTGTTGACTGCTACATGTAAGTACTATAGTTGATTTCATGTTATTATTTGTTATATTGATTTATATTTTGAGTTGGTCGATGATATCTACTTAGAACATATTTTCCTATACTGACCCCACTACTTGTATTTTTTTCTTTGTCTTCCTTTTGTGGAGTGCACCGAATCTACTAGTGATGAGTCCACAAATTGGACACATTTAGGGGTATATTTTGATAGAAATAGTGTCCTCAAATGCATATTTTGTCTCAATAACTGATGTAAACCCTTAAGTTTAAGGTGTTTGGAGTTTGAGGCAAAGCATGGACACTACTTGGCAAAAGGGAACAAGGTGGCTGAAAAGGAGCAGTCGACGCGTCGCTGAGTAGTTCTGCAAAGAAGTACTTCTATCACCCAATGCCTCAAAATACGAGAATGATGAAGGCTAAAGAAAGAAGGCGATGAAATCGACCAAAAGGCGGATCACCGAGTGTATCGGTGATCTCAACTAACTGCGCCGAATGGTCCTCCGCAGCACAAATTTTCAAACACTATAAATACTTGTTTTAAGTCTCTAGCTTAGGATCAGTTCTATTATTGGAACTTTTTACATTTTTGAGATAGTTAAGTTTTAGAGGGTTTTGGAGACGTTGTTCTAAGACCTTGAAGATTCAAAGCGTATCAACTCCAAGAAATTGGAAGTGGGTCTCAAAGATTCTTCACTCTTGACGTGTTTGAAGACTTCATTCTTCATACCCAGTTGATGAAAACTGATATTGGTATAAATTTTTATCTATTTTAGATGTCTAGCTAAAACCCTAATTCTTGGGGGTGTGATTTTGAGAATATGGGTTAAATTTCCCATTGGGTATTGCTTATTGTTAGTCTATTTACTGTTTAAATGTAATTTCGTTTAGTAGTTGTGTTTGAACTTAATGGAATTGTTGTTGCAAATACGATTTCATCTTAGTGTTTTTGGCTTGCTCAAGAGAGAGGTTTAAAACTAAGACTACTAAATCGACAACCAGTGGTTATTGGGTCGTCGTGGGTTCAGCTCAAGAGAGTGAATCCTAGGACTCTTCCCACACATTCATCTTGAGAGAGTGAATGGGCTAAGGTGGAGACTGTGCTTCAAAGCGGCAACTCAGTGTTCAAGAGAAACCAAGTTGATTCGGGGTAAGTTGCGCGAGAGAGAATTTATCCCCACTAAAATCTAGCCTAGTTACAAATGTTCAGCAATTGACTATCAATAGCATTTGCCCGATTGTGTAGTTGATCCCATATTTCTATCACATCCCAACAATCCCGTCTCCCTATATTCACTGTTTTTTGTTTTCACTATTTTTGTTCACTAGTTGAATACCTAACCCCCCATTGATAATTGACATTTGTGTCACCCGTTGATTTATCAAGTCTTTTTTTAATTGTTAATGTGTTTTAGCTATGACTAGCATGAACGTATTTGCACATGGCTGATAATTCTCGAAACCACTCCCTATGGGAACAATCCTAGCCCTTGGTTGGGTTATTATACTAACTAACGATCGTTGGCACTTGAATCGAAAGTAGTGTCCGGATATATCAAGCCAAAATGGCATCGCTGCCGGGGAGTGGTGTTACTTGAAAATTTTTAGTTAAGTTGAATTTCGCTCTTGTTAGTTATAGCGATACTTACTTAATTTTTAGTGTTGTTTTGCTTGGTTGTGTGTTGAAACAGGAAGAATGAGTCTGAATGATGACAACGGTCCCAAATGGACCAAGTGATATCTTCTCTCTACCCATAGCCAAAAGAGGGGTGGCCTCATCAAAATGAGGTAAACCTCACTAATGGAACTTGAGTGAGGGGCTGCGTCGTGCCACGACGTTAAATAAGGCACTTCTTGGGAGGCAACCCAATGTTTTATCGCTTTATGTTTATTTTAGAAATAATGGTGTGTTGATCATGCAGGTTAAAGTATGGAAAGTATTTGAAAAATGCAGATTGGCGAACTAGAGGTCTAGTCGGTGAATCGCCAAAGAGACCACCGTTGGAGCCAACAAAATTTCAAAGTGGAGTTTGTAAAACTCGGCAAGCCCAAGAAAATATTGGCGAATCACTAACCTAGTCTGCGATCGCGATCTAGTCCACCGTTCGGACCCCAATTTAACTGGAGGTCCTACAAAACTTGGCAAGGTAAGTGCCTACACGGCGTTTCACCGAGTGGGTCAGCGAGCATTAGTAATGTCAGTGAATGGGCGAGAACTGGACGGTTTTTAAAAGGCCAAATATTTAAACTTTCAAACTCTTCCCTTTCCCTCACTTTTGAACTTAACAAGCTCACACCTGCACTTTAGTTTCTATATTTTTCCATTTCTAGTAGTATTTTAGTCGTTGATTTGTGCTCAGATTGGGATTACTTTACAGCCTAGCATTTCAGTCTTTATTATTCGGCATCTAAGGTTGGTTTCCCAAACCCCGAATGTATTTTTGAAAATTTGAACTCTTATGCAAATGATTCTATCTTGTTGATGTGTGATGGGTCTCTCTGATAGCATTAAGTTCCTTGAATGCCTATTTTAATTCAAAAATCTTGCCCGTAGTGTTTCTATGTTAAAATTTCATATTTTTGTGCCTTAAAATCGATTAAATCTTGTGGGGTTGTGCTTGCATGTTGTTGAATCTAGTAGGGACAAGTCTGAGTATCCTGAAGATATGGTAAAGACCAATATTGTCATGCCACCCCAGAAAAGAGTACATGGTATGACTATAAATGAAAGGGGATCAAATCCTCCAAAGAAGGGTAGACAAAAATGTCAATCTGGAGATAAAGGCAAGGATATGAGGGCCTTACTGAGACATATGAGGCCATGGTAGATAATGCTGGCTCCTAGTGGATCTGGTACTGCTGGCCCTTCTGAGGTGAACCGGGTATAGAGGCCCAAGTCCAGACTTATGCACTGGGCATTGATGCCCAGACAGATGGAGCAACTGCGTAGATAGGATCCCTTCCTTACCTCTCTCTCTATCATACTTTATTTTACTTTTGGATATTTTCATTCGCATTTGAGGATAAAATGATTTTTATTTGTGGTTGGGTGAGGCCCACCTTTGTGCATATTAGTTTTGTTTATATATTGGGCTTTGAGCTAAATTCATGTTATACACTACTTTTTGTGAAAGATTTGAGCTTGGGGCTCATTGCTTTTTATTGTAAATGATTTTTGACCCTTCCAAAAATATTTTGCCACCTTTTGTATGTGTAGAATGTGGTTGTTCTCTTGCAAATTTGAGTATCAATTTTGATCAATATCAATGACTTGAATAGTGCTTATAATCGAACATAAATGAATGCACGACTACGACGAGGCCAATTGAAGTTGCATAGACAATATGTGAACTCTTTGCATCTTGTTGTGACTAGCCAATTATTGGATCGAGTCTGTCGTGATGAACATTGCACACTAGCGAAAGTGTGGAGTCTTGTTTTACATTGGTATTGATGTCTTGTGTGATGAGATTACTATGAACCATGCATGATAACACCTAGAATTTGCCCCGTTGGTCTAGTCGGCTAAGTATGGCTATCTCTTGATATGATCTTAGGCAACTTTGGAGAGTGAGAGGCAATTTGACATATACCTCTTTGGTGGCCTACCTTGTGAGTGTGTGAACCTCTTTTGAACACCCCTTGAGCCTTACCTTTCTTTGGAAGAAACTTGATGAAAACATAACTTCCCTTAATCCACTACCTATAATCCTCCTGATTTGTGGTAGATTGAATAGCCAACTTAGTACAAAAGCCTAAGTTGGGGGTGTGGTGAAAAGAGAAGGTAAGTCAATAAGTGCAAGAAAAGTCTCCTTTAACCCATGGTTTTAAGAAAAATAGAAACCCTCCAATCAATTAAAAAAAAAAAAGATAAGAGAAGAAAATAATGAAAAAGAAAAAGTCATGGAATAAATTACAAAAGAAATGGGGTTTCCGAACAATCCATGGAAAGCGAATAATGGGATGACTTATGAGCACTAAAGAAAATACTGAAAGAAGTGGAAAGGAAGTTTTGTGAGCACCACATTTCATGAGAATGAAAGTCACCGAGCCTAAATGACAATACCTTTGCACTCATCCCCATTACAAGCCTTGAAAATACCTTTTTGATCTTGAGTAAGCGGAAGCAAGTGTCGATTGGAAAATGCAGGCAAACCTCTGGGTGAAAGCATGCATTGTATTTTTCTTTGTGAGAGTGAGCGTTGCATTTGATTCTGAAACTTTAACTGATTAAACCATTGTGTGTGAATATGGAATCATTCTTTGTGTGAGAGCATTCGAGTACCTTTGTTGAGCTCGAACGTGCATTTGAAGAAAGTATAGTGAGCTTGAGAATCTTTGATAATGGTGTGTCACAACTTGAGTCTTTGAGTATACAATTGATCCTTGCATGAGTAAGTTGAGCCTTGTTGTGTACATTCATGATTGAGTCTTGTGTAGCACTATTTGGAACATCCTTTTTGAACAGCTGAAGTTGCGTTTTACTTGAGGACAAGCAAAAGTTTAAGTTGGGGGTGTTGATGAGTCCACAAATTGAACTCATTTAGGGTTATATTTAAATAGAATTAGTGTCCTCAAATGCATATTTTGTCTCAATAACTGATGTAAACCCTTAAGTTTCAGGTATTTGGAGTTTGAGGTAAAGCATGGATACTACATGGCGAAAAGGAACAAGGCAGCTGAAAAGAACAAAGAAAAGGAGTCCTGAAGATCGCCGAGCCCTGTTGGCAAGTCACCAATCGGCTTGGAGATTGCCTTTTGTTCCAGTGTACTGAGCCCTAAAGGAGAATGTCAAGTCTGTGATGAAAAGAAGCAGTCGGTGCGTCGCCGAACAATTTCACAAAGCAGTAATTCTATCGCCCAATGGCCCAAAATGCGATAATGCTAAAAGCTAAAGCAAGAAGGTGATGAAATCGACTAAAAGGCGGCTCGCCGAGTGCATCGGTGAACCCAACTAACTGCGTCGAATGGTCCTCCGCAACACAAATTTTCAAATACTATAAATACTTGTTTTAAATCTCTAGCTTAGGATCACTTCTATTATCGGAAATTTTTACAGTTTTTGAGAGAGTTAACGTTTAGAGGGTTTTGGAGACTTTGTTCTAAGACCTTGAAGATTCAAAGGGTTTCAACTCCAAAAAATTGGAAGTGGGTCTTGAAGATTATTCACTCTTGACATGTTTTAAGACTTAATTATTCATACCCAATTTATGGAAATTGATATTGGTATAAATTTTAATCTCTTTTGCATGTCTAGCTAAAACACCAATTCTTGGGGTGTGATTTTATGAATATGGGTTAAATTTCCTATTGGGTATTGCTTATTGTTAGTGTATTGGTTGTTTAAATGTGATTTCATTTAGCAGTTGTGTTTGAACTTAATGGGATTGTAGTTGAAAATATGATTTCATCTTAGTTTTATTGGCTTGCCCAAGAGATATGTTTTAAAACTAAGACTACTAAATCGATAGCGGGTGGTTATTGGGTCGTCGTGGGTTCAGCTCGAGAGAGTGAATCCTAGGACTTTTCCCACATATTCAGCTCGAGAGAGTGAATGGGCTAAGGTGGAGGCTATGCTTCAAAGCAGGAACTCGGTGTTCGAGAGAAATCAAGTTGATTCGGGGTAAGTTGCTCGAGAGAGAATTTACCCCCACTAAAGTCTAGCCTAGTTACAAATGTTCAACAATTGACTATTAATAGCATTTACCCAATTGCATAGTTATCCCATATTTCTATCACATCCCAAGAATCATGTCTCCCTATATTCGCATCTTTTTGTTCACTAGTTGAATACAAAACCCCTCATTGATATTTGACATTCGTGTCACCCCTTGATTTATCATGTTTTTTTAATCGTTAATGACATTTAGCTATGAATAGCATGAACTAATTTGCACATGGCTGATAATTCTCGAAACCACTTCCTGTAGGAACAATCCCAACACTTAGTTGTGTTATTATACTTACTAAAGATTGTTGGCACTCGAACGGTAAGTAGTGTCCTGATACGTCAAGTCAACTAGCGACTTCAACTCGCCCTCAACTCTGCTAGTTAGCAGCAAATCAGATTCCATACTGAGCTACTCCTTCTAGCTCATGTTGGATTCTCTTGGTCATGGTATGATGTCCTTTGTTATTAGAAAAGAATTGTTTTATTCAATTATTATGGTTTCATTAATACTTCCAGACTTAGTATTTGGAGATTTGATGTCTTTGATGTGATGACTTTCAGATTTTAAGAAATGATATTCAATAGACTTTAGTGGATTTGTTTTTTCTTACTTTAATAATATTTAGGCTTTAGCATTATGGTTGTTAATTCATAAGTTAAACAATAAATATAAGTTGGGGTTTAATGTGTTGGTTCGCCCACCTTGGAGGTTAAGTGTGAGTGCCACTCATAACTCATTTTTGGTCGTGATAAACATGGTGTATGAGCTTTCCGTTCAGTGATCTCATAAGACACATGAACATGTCAATTAGAGTATTGTGTAATGGTATGAGGATGCATTTACTTTTCATCGAGAGGCTATAGGACATTAGGAAAACTCCATTAATTGCTTCTTCCATGTGATTCCTTTAATCCAATTGGTATCTAGGTAATAAAAGTCGGTATCTGACCTCCTACACTCTATTTCACATATAGTAAGAACTAGAGAAATATAAATAGAAACACTAATAACAGCAAGAGAGGATGACTAAGGGCTTGTATGAGACCCCTTTGGGTCAAGTACGCCTTGTTACTTCTAAGGTGTACCCCTGGGTCGTGACAAACATAGTAATTAGAGCACAAGGTTTAGAATGGTTCTAGGATTGTCTCAAACCACGTCTAGTACAGTCTTGTTCATAAATGTGAAGCGCGCCAAATTTATGAATAGGAGGCTATTGGATGTTTACCAAATCTCACTTCTTCTTTCTCTAAGTCGTGCCATAGATTTTGGCTCAAGAAGGTCCTTCTTCTAATCCATGCCCTATGTCTCAAACCATCTATAACACTTGAATTAAAACTATTGGATACAATCTTAGTGACATAGCCCTTACAAAAGTCTAAAACATAAAGAAAGACATAAAGGACAAAATGATCAAGCCCTCGAATACTATGACGACTCACTAACCTTCTTCTTCTTGATCTACTATGGTCCTAGCCACGAGGGTAGAATCCGATATCTCCAAACCCTACACTTCTAGAAAATGTAGAAATATGGGGTTAGCACAAAATGTACTAAGTATGGAAGCCATGCACAAAAACCCTTAAAACATGCAAAAAGGGACACTTTTGTTGAAATCATGGTATATGCCACTTTTGAACATCATCTTTGTAATAGTTGGAGAATGGAGGTCATAAGACAACTCATGTACAATTCATCATAGCATAAAGGATATAATCGTAATAACAAGCATAGTCTCCAATATAAACATAATACATACTTCAATCATCACAAGGCATAGTTCACACACATAGTTAAATACCAAGATGCTATCATCATAATAGAACTATCACATAAGCTATACTTGTGCCATGCTTAGATAGGATCCCATAACCCTATCTACAACAACTATCACTTTTAGGCCACCATGCTCATACTTATCATTCTTTGGTCTCATCCATAGTCAATAATCATAGACAAGGAAACATTCATGTTCATAGCTTATAATAGTAAAGTCACTCTTAGCAACAATCGATATCGTGCATACATAAATTCATATATCGTCATAGCATAAGGAAGCCACACCATAACCTCTTTATAAGTCTACTTGTGCAATGTATAAGTGAAGTCCCATACCCCCACTCACACTAAGTAAAACTCATTAAGAAGTCATAAGTATAGTTCATGTTCATATTTAGGTCCATGTTCATAGTTCTTATAAAGCATTCATTAACTCATAATCATCATGTCATAAGAGAACATACAACAACAACTCTCAAATCCTACTTGTGCAATGCATGAATGAAATCCCAAACCCTCATTCATATTAAGTAGAACCTCTTGAGGAACCATAGCACATAACTCATGTTATTGTTTCATAGTTCATATTCTTTTTCTAGTTAATGTCATGGTTCATTTTCTTGAAATGTAGGGAAACAGCCATAACCGACATAGACCATGTGAGCTACATGGAATACAGTGTCATGGCCCCACACTGAAAAGAGGTGTCTTATTTGCCTAAGGTAGAACTAACATGTTTAGCATTTAGGTAGATCTACTAGCTAAGAACCTATATGGGTACATAGTTATTGGATAAGGAGATTGCTACTAGAAATACTGATTGACTGATGTAAAAGGTTTCAATCTCATGAGATAACTATTTTGGGAAGCCGGAATGACTGGCGTAAAAGGAACCCATTGGGAAGCCGGACTGACTGGCGTAAAAGCTTCAATCTCATATTCACATCCACTCAGTGTTAAGCATAATTCCTTTTCATATTCATGTTAAGTCTTTAATTATGTTCATGTTTATGGAAGGGTGACTTAACACTTAATCTAATACAATATCATTATATAGCTCATGGATTCATTAGGTGAGAATGTCCATTCAACCTTTGAATCATCAATATGTGAGTAAATCTTTCACATCATATTCAAAGTGTTTCATGAGAATAGCCTTTCAATCAACACAACAACATCATCATAGTTATAGACAATTCATGCATAATCATGTATAAGGGTAAGGGGAGAATGATATTTCAACAATACCACATTTACAAAATAGTCATAGGATCTTCACTTTCTAAGTGAATCATAAGCTCATAGACAATTCTTATCAACATGTACAAACCCTCATAATTTGCCCTTCAAGGGCTATGAATCAACTCAACCCAAGCATCTAGGATTACTACTACATTAGATAAGGGGAATATCATGATTCGATAATACAATCAACACCTTAGTCACATCATAGTAATATTCATGCATGGTGTGTGTGTGTGATTGTCCTTTTAATGACACAACAACATTATTATCATAGACATTTCACTTACACAGTATTCATAAAACAAGCACATAATATCATAATCATGAATACCCCTCATATCTTGCATTCAAGGATCATGTTAAGTCAACATAACTAGCATTCACCACATGAGACATAGATATAGTCATAACTCAAATACAACATTCACTCCATGAATTAACTCATATACTTATATTATAGGTTATGTCGGTGAAGTCCTTTCATAATGATGCCATATACAATTCAACATACATTATAGCTTCCTTCTTTAAGCCTTAACATTCTTAACTTATTCATATTAGCTTCTACCCTTTAAGCCTTACGAGTCATCTTTATACTACAAGTCTTACTCTCAAGCAATGCCTCACATGATCATCATATATACCTAATTCTCAAGGTAACCCAACCATATGCTTAATTCTTAATCAATTATGGTCACATGGCATCATATAAACTCAATCAATATAATCCTAATATATTCACATACTTCCTTAATCTATAAACCCACATCTTGAATTCATAAGTTAGCAATATGGGGGAAATCATGGGTCTTTGGGGAATTTTCATCAAAAAACAACAATACTTCATCAATCCAATCTTAAATAATCATAATCAACCATAATAAAGCATAAACCAATAATTCAAAACATTTTGGAAGAAGACCCATAACATAGATTGAAACCCTAGGTTTTGGAGGAATTTGGAATCCTAAAAACCAACCATTAAAAGGACTATATAGGTTATAGCTACCCATAGATGAAAATCAACCATACCTTGTGATGTTTTCGTAATCAATGACACAACTTCCAATGCAAGTGTCTACGATCGTGCAATAGTATAATAACCCAACCAAGGGTTGGGGTCGAGTCCCAAGGGAGTGGTTTTGAAAATTAATAAAAATATAAAATTAAGTTCTATGTAGTCGTAGCTAAATACATTAACAATTAAAGACATTGCAAATTAAAGGGGGGTGACACAAAAGTGTCAAATATCAAATGGGGGTTTTGTCACGAATATAGCAAAAATAGTAAACATAACAAAGAAATCTATAAATGTGAGGGGATTCTTAGGATGTGACCACAATATATACTGATTTAAATCGTTGGGTACATGCTTTTGATAGGAAATTTGCAAGATAATAGTGACTAGGCTAAGCTTTAGATGATAATAAGTTCCCTCTCGGGCAACTTACCCCGTTTCAAATAGGTTTCTCTCAGACACCCATTTGCCGCATGAAGGCCAGCCTACGCCTTACCCCACTCACCTTCTCGAGCTGAACCTCATGTCGGCCCACTCCTTAGGCCATCAGTCTAGCGGTCTTAGTTTCACAACCTCTCTCTCGAGGAAGCCGAAAACACATGGGTGGTTTTGCATTTGCAACTACAAACACATTAAATTAAAACACGACCACTAGGTGAAATCGCCATTAAAATACATCTAACCAATCAGCAAGCAAAACCCAACAATAATCTCAACACATATTTGCTAAGAATGAGGGTTTTAAGCCACACATATAGAGATAGAAATTTGTACCTAAATGAGATTGCATTCAAATGGGTGTGAAGATTTAAGTCTTGTTACAGGCCAAGAATGAAGAATCCAAGAGACCCTAGTCTAAATCCTTGGAGATGGAACCCTCTTCTTCTTCATGTTTTCAAAACCCTCTCCAAACTCAGAGCAAAAATAAAAGTACTAAAAATTATATTAAGAATCTGATATTTTCTAATGATATATTCTCTATAACTGTCAACGAGTATTTATAGTTTTCAAAAATCTATACTGCGATGTATCATTCAGTGAAATTAGTCGGAATGACCGATCAACTCGACGATTCACCCTTTAGTGTAGTTCATCACCTTCTTGCACCATCCTTCAGCATCATTGTGCTTTGGGTCATTGGGCGATGTGGTTCTGCTTCGTGGAACTTTTCGGCGATGCGCCGACTGCTTCCTTGTTTCGCCGAATTAATCCTTTCCTTCAAGCTCAGCACACTGAAACAAAAGTCGAAGTGAGACCCTTCGACGATTCACCAAGTGGACTCGGTGATCCTCAGGCCTTTCTTTTCTCGTTATTTTCAGCCTTTTCGTTCCTTTTTGCGAAGTAGTGTCCATGCTTTCCTTCAAACTTCAAATACCTGAAACTTAAGGGTTTTCAGCAGATATTGAGTTAAAATAAGCATTTGAGGACACAATTTCTATTAAAATATAGCCTTTAAGTGAGTCCAATTTGTGGACTCATTAACACCCCGAACTTAAACTTTTACTTATCCTCAAGCAAACTCGAGTTTAGCTGAGCACAAAGAGTGTCTCAAACAGTGCTACACAAGATTCAATTATGAATGTACACAACAAGACTCAAGTTACTCATGCAAAGATCAATTGTGTACTCAAAGATTCAAGTTGTGACACACCATTACCAAAGATTCTCATGCTCACAATACTTACTACTTGTGCAAGTTGAAGCTCAAAAAAAGTATCTAACTGCCCTCACATAAAGAATGGTTTCATATTCACACATAGAGGTTAATCAATTCAAGATCAGGAATCAGATGCAACACTCACACTCAAAAAGAGGAACACAATCCATGTTTTCACCCATGGGTTTGCCCTTATTTTCCAATCGACTTTTGGTTCGGCTTACTCAAGATCAAAAACATCTTTTCAAGGCTTGTAATGGGGTTGAGTGCAAAGGTATGGTCATTTAGGCTTAGTGAATTTTTCCTCATGAGATGTGGTATTCTCAAGGCGTTTCCTTTTTTTTCCGTTATCAATTCTTTATCCAGTGCTTCTAAGTCATCTTTTTATTCACCTCCAGGGGTTGCTAGGAAACCGAATTTCTTTTGTACTTTTTTTCCACAACTTTTTTTTTATTTGAAGGGTTTCCATTGTTCCGCAACACCATGGGTTAAAGGAGACATTTTTTGCACTTCTTGACTTCTCCTTTTCCTTTTCACTACACCACAAATAAAGATGATTAGATGTAGCGGGTCAAGTAAGGTCTAGGGTTCATCAAGGCTCTTCCAAAGAATTGTAAGGCTCAAAGGGTGTTCAAAAAAGTTTCACACGCTCACGGGTAGGCCATAGGAGAGGTATATGTCAAATTTGGCTCGCACACTTTAAAATTGCCTAAGATCATTTCAAGAGCACACCTTTCTAAATCAATCAGATTAACGAGGAAAATTTTGGGTTTATTCATGCATGGTTCAAAGTAAGCTAATAACACAAGGCAACGACACTTAAGTGAAATAAGACTACACACTTTTGCTACTGTGCAGTGGTCATTACAAGAGAATCAATTCAATAAATGGCTAATCACAATGAGATGCAAAGAGTTCACATATTGTCTATGCAACTTCTTTCGATTTCGTCATAGCCGCGCATTCATGTTCTTTCGATTGATAACACTATTCAAGTCATCAACATTGATCGAAACAGAGATTTAAATTTTGCAAAAGGACAACCAGTTACAACACACGAGTGGTGGAAAAAATTTTCGAAAGGGTGAAAATCATTTTTGTAATTTAAACCAAAAGGAAGCCATGAGTTCAAACATCCACAAAACACAATTTTAAACAGAACAACCCAAATATATATACAAAACACGACCAAAAATAGCACACAAAAGGTGAGCCTCACCCCACCACAAATAAAAACACATTTGTCCTCAAATGCAATTAACACAGAATCTGCAAAGGCAAAATAAAAAAAGACAAAGAGGGAGGTAAAGAGGGGATCCTGTCAAAGTAGTCTTCTTCATCTATCTGGGCAGCAATGCTAACAAATTAATTATAGTTGTTAAGGAACTAACCTTTTGTGCTTATTGAAATACTGCCTAGAGGCTAGGCGGCAGTGCAATCCAAATTCGTGCACAAACCAATGAATCAAAATACTCCAGAAGTGCAAGAAATAATAAACTATAGTGTAGGTGTGGGTTTTGAACAAAAAAAAATATTTTGGGGTAAAGTGAATGAAGTTGGAACTTTTAAACCTTTGGCTTGAAAAAAGGGTCCACTTGGCGACGTTAGTCAAGCTCGCCAACTCACTTGACAGCACGCCGACTGTTTAATTTCTCCACTGAAATTTACAGAACCTCTGGTTTACGGGGGTCCAAATGGTGATTTCCATCGTGATCGCCAACATGGTCGGTGATTCGCCAATGATTTCCCACACTCACCGAGTTTTACAGACTCTAATATTGATGATGTCTATATTTGAGCGGTGGATAAGGTCAGATTTGCCGACCCTTTGGGTGACTTGCCGACTGGATTCATCACTCGCTTATCTGCACTTCTTATTCACTTTCATACTTCCATCTGAACAATCAACACACCATTATTTTATCAAAGCAAAAGAAAGTAATACATGGTTTTGGGTTGCCTCCCAAACAACTCCTTAGTTAACGTCGTGGCTTGACACAGCAGTGCCTTTAGGCATCTTCTAAATACACCACTTCAACCAAAGAAATCTCTTCATAATCCCCAAAATATAATTTCAGACTTTGATTGTTAACTTTAAATGGAGGTCCTTCCTGATCTTTAATTTCTATGGCACCATTGGTGAACACTCGTGTTACTCTAAAAGGTCCAGACCATTTGGATTTGAGCATTCTGGGAAAGAGTCTAACTCGAGAGTTGTATAAAAAACCCAATCTCCTACCTTGAAGTCCCGCTTGAGTATTCGAGCATCATGCCATTTCTTAATCTTTTCTTTGTAGATGGCTAAACTTTCATACGATTTGAGTCTAAATTCATCAAGTTCGTTCAACTCTTCCACTCTTTACCTTGAAGATTTTAACCAGTCCAAATTTAACTCCTTCAATGCCCACAATGCCTGATGTTCTAGCTCGACAGGAAAATGACAAGCCTTGCCATAAACCAACTGATATGGAGACATACCGATAGGTGGCTTATAAGCAATCCGGTATGCCCATAGTGCATCATCGAGTCTCCTAGACCTGTCAGCTCTATTGGCATTAACTGTCTTTGCCAGGATGCTTTTGATTTCCCGATTTGAAACTTTGACTTGGCCACTTGTTTGAGGATGATATGGGGTTGCTACCTTGTGTTTCACCCCATATTTGCTCAGTGCCATTAAAAACCACCTATTGCAAAAGTGAGACCCCCAATCGCTAATGATTTCCCTAGGTGTGCCAAATCATGCAAAAATGTAGCGTTTCAGAAATTGGACAACACTTTTTCCTTCGTTGTTTGGAAGGGCGATTGGCTCTACCCATTTGGAGACAGAATCTACAGCTACCAGGATATATTTATTTCCAAATGAGCTCACAAATGGGCCCATGAAATCTATCCCCCCATACATCGAATAGCTCGACTTCCAAAATAGGAGTGAGAGGCAACTCGTGCCTTCTAGATACTCTTCCTTGTTGCTGACATTGTGAGCATTTGTTTGCAAATTCATGTGTCTTTGTATAGGGATGGCTAGTAATAACCACTTTGGAGGACTTTACCAGCAGTGTGAATACCACTATGGTGACCTCCTACTAGAGATGCATGGCAAGCATGGAGTATTTCTACCGCTTCCTCTTCTGGGACACACCTCCTAATAACATGGTCAGCATATTCTTGAAACAAGTAAGGTTAATCCCAAAAGTACCTTTTAACATTAAACATGAATCTTTTTTGTTGGTAAAAGGTCAGCTCATCAGGTATCAATCCATTCACAATGTAGTTTGCATAGTCTGCATACCATGGTATAGGTTTTAGAGATATAGCAAATACTTGTTCATCGGGGAAGGAATCATCTATGTCGACCTCACGCTCGGCATCTTCCCTTCATTCCAACCTCGATAAGTGGTCGGCCACTTGATTTTCGCAGCCTTTTTGATCTTTCACCTCAAAACCAAACTCTTGTAGTAATCACCCACCTTATCAATCTTGGTTTTACATCTTTCTTCACCATCAATTAGCGGAGTGCAGCATGATCAGTGTGTACTATTACTTTGGTTCTGAGCAAGTATGCCCAAAATTTTCAAATGCACAGACCACAGCGAGCAATTCCTGTTGAGTGACCGTATAATTTTGTTGGGCACTATTTAAAGTTTTACTCGCGTAATAAATTGGGTGAAATAGTTTGTTGCACTTTTGCCCCAGCACTACTCCCAATGCTATTCCACTAGCATCACATATTACTTCAAAAGATTCGGACCAACTAGGACTGACGATAATTGGGGTAGATACTAATTTTTCCTTCAAACACTGAAATGTGATCATACAAGCATCATCAAAATAGAACTTCACTTCCTTCTCTAGGAATTTGCATAGTGGATGTGCAATCTTTGAGAAGTCTTTAATGAACCTTCGGTAGAAACCTGCATGACCTAGAAAGCTGTGAACACCCTTCACTGAAATTGGTTGGGGTAATTTCTCAATGACCTCAATAATTGCCTTGTCAACCTCCAGTCCCTTTTTCCTAAGAACTATACCTTCCTTCACCATAAAGTGACATTTTTCCCAATTGAGAACCAGATTCGTATCCACGCATCTTTGGAGCACCTGTCCTAAGTGTGTCAAGCATTCCTCAAATGTGTCCCCTATGACTGAGAAGTCATCCATGAATACCTCTATAGAGTCTTCGACCATATCTACAAAAATAGACAACATGCAATGTTGAATTATTGCCGGGACATTACACAGCTCGAATGTCATCCTTTTGAATGTAAATGTTCCATAAGGGTAGGTAAAAGTGGTTTTCACTTGGTCTTTCGGCGCAATAGAGATTTAATTGTAATGGGAATACCCATGTAAAAAGCAATACCGCCCCCTTTCTGATAGCCCATCAAGAATCTGGTCCATAAAGGGCATTGGGAAATGATCCTTTTCAATCCATGAGTTAAGCTTCCAATAATCAATGCATACTCTCCACCCAATCATTGGTCTTGTCGGCACAAGTTCCCCTTTTGCATTTGGGACTACGGTTATACCTCCTTTTTTCGGTACACATTGCACCAGACTTACCCACTTAGTATCCGCAATAGGGTAGATCACTCCCGTATCTAACCACTTGATGATTTCTTTTTTCACCACCTCTTGCATTGGAGGGTTCAACCTCTATTGATGCTCCACACTGGGTTTACATTCACTGTCAAGCCAAATCTTATGAGTACAGATGCTAGGAGGAATCCCTACTATATCAGCTATTGGCTATCCAATAGCTTTTACATGCTTCTGCAATACTTCAATGAGCAATTTCACCTTCCTTTCAAGCAAATCGACTAGGATAATCACTGGTAGAGTATTATTGGTTCCTAAGAAAGCATATTTTACATGAGAGGATAGAGTTTTTAACTCTAGGTTTGGTGGTTTTTCTATTCATGGCTTTGCAGGAGGACTTTCTCTATTTTCTAGGTCGATATCCAACTTGATTGGATTCCTTGAATACACTCCTAATCCTAATAGGGCGACCACCACTTCCTCATATCGTTGAACTTCAGATTCATCATAATTGGCAAGTACAGATTCAAGGGGTTCATTCTTGCACATTAAATGGATCACACTTGTCACTGCCTCATCTATAACATCCTTAGTGGACACCACATGGATGTTACTTGGTTGCTTCATGGATTTATAGGTATTGAAGGTCACCTCATCATCGTTCACAGAAAACTTTAATTTCCCGCTTACGAAATCTACCAATACTCGTCCAGTAGCTAAGAATGGCATTCCCAAAATAATGGGGATTTCAGCATCGATCTAGAATTCTAGAATCACAAAATCAGCTGGAAAGATGAACCTATATACTTTTACCAATATGTCATGAAGTATCCCTATGGGTTGCTTGATTGATCGATCAGCCATAAGGAGTCTCAATGTGGTTGCCTTTGGTTCACCCAAACCAAGTTTTTTGTATATTGCATAGGGCATCAATTTAATGCTTGCTCCTAAATCGCATAAAGCTTTAGTGAATTGGAGCATACCAATCGTGAACGGGATTGTGAACGCCCTAGGATATTCTCTCTTGATGATTGACTCATTTGTCATAATTGCACTACAACTATAGGGTACCTCGATCATTTCTTACTCAAAGCTCCTTTTCTATGTAACCAGCTCTTTCATGAATTTGGCGTATCTTGGTATTTCCAACAATGCTTCCACCAGAGGAAGCTTAATTGATAGGTTCTTGTATACTGACAAATTTTTTTTGAACTTCTCATCTTCATTTTTCTTTTTCAAACATTGAGGAAATGGTGGTGGTTTTTTAGGTAAAGGTTGCGTGACTTTTGGAACCTGAACATGTTGATATGCATCCTCTTGTGGTTCTCTAGCAAAGTTTTGTGGAATAGGCAATTGTCATTCCTCTATACCCTAGCTCTCTTCCTGCATTCGAGGGTCCTCATCGTCCATCACATTCCCTTTCGCCATCTTTCCACTATAGGTGACCACATTAAGCCTTCTTTTATTATCTTCCATCAGTGTCCTAGATGTTAATTGAGCTGATAATAGACTCAGTTGACCTTCTAGTGTTTTGATAGCATCAGCATGCCAATTCACTTTACTGTTTAGTGATGAAAAGTCATCTCTCATTCCTTTTAGTAGATCGTGAGAGCCCTCAACTTTATCAAGTATACGTGACAATAGATCATTTACCCGACTACTTGCATTCCCTTTTGATTTTGGGTTTTCACTCAATTGGGTACGGTAATCCTCATGGTCATCTTGCTCAGCCCAATCGTGGTAATATCTCCTTGGTTCTACACTCCTATAATGGTTCCAGCCTTGATTTCTGCCCCGCTATTGATATCGTGGGTGGAAACCCTCCTCATATCTTGTGGAGTTCCAACCTTGATTCTCCCCCGGTCTCAAGTAACCGGACGAACAACCCTCTTCAATTCTTTTGGAGTTCCAACCTTGATTCTCCCCCAGTCTTATGTAACCAGAAGGAGAACCCTCTTCAACTCGAAATGCTCCATATGTCCCCTTCATGTTCTCGTGCATCACTTCCATTTGAGACAACATCTTTTTGATATATTCATCCCTCTCCCTTTCTTTATTGAGCTTCTCTTGCGTTAATCTGAAGCATAGTGGGGAAAATTGGTCATCTTTTGTGTACCATGCTTGATTTACTCTAGCCGTGCCATCTAGGAGAAATGAGTCTAGTTCAATTGATTGTAGCATTATTCCTCCTTGCACCAGCTGATCAGCTATCCCTTTATTAACCGAATCTAGACTACGGTAAAAATATTGGAGCAATAACTCACTCAGCAACCCACACATTGGACATTCTTGCAAAATTCTGTTAAATCCTGTCCATGATTCGTGAATTTGTTTGCCCTCATTTTGAATAAAATTTTGAATGTCATCTCTCAGTTTCATAATTTTTTATGGTGGGAAGAATCTTTCATGAAAAGTCATAATCAACTCTTCCCATAACTTGATGGAGTTCTTTGGAAGCTCGATCAACCACTTAGTGGCTTCCCCAGTCAACGATATTGGAAATAAGCATATCCCTATGCATTCTTGCGATAGATTCTTGAATGACAGAGGGCTGCAAACTTCTATGATGTTTCGTATATGTTCATACGAATCTTCATGCTCTAATCCTCCATATAAACCTATTGAATGTATGAGGTTGAGTGTTCTGCTAGTAACTTCAAATGTTTCATTTTTGTCTTCTTATGGTATGCAACTCGCCTTCATTTCACTCACTTGGGCAAGGTTGTACACACTATTAATATCATCAATATTGTCACGATGAAAAGCATGACCCGCTGGGTTGCCTGCTTGGCGACTGTTTTCGCCGTTCACACTCTTGTGGCTGTTTGAAACACAGAATTACTCAAAAAAAAAACTCAAAATTAGGTAAGACTACAACTAAGAGGAACAAAGATTTTACTAATCTAAGAATTCTCAAATAACACCACTCTCCGACAACGGCGCCATTTAGATATTTGCGTAATCAATGACACAACTTTCGATGCAAGTGTCTACGATCGTGCAATAGTATAATAGCCCAACCAAGGGTTGGGGTCGAGTCCCAAGGGAGTGATTTTGAGAATTAATAGAAAAATAAAATTGATTTCTAACTAGTCATAGCTAACGACATTAACGATTAAAATCATCGTAAATTAAACAGGGGTGACACAAAAGTGTCAAATATCAAATGGGGTTTTTGTCACCAATATAGCAAAAATAGTAAAAATAACAAAGAAATCTATAAATGAGTGGGGATTCTTACGGTGTGACCGCAATATATATTGATTTAAATCACTGGGTACATGTTTTCAATAGGAAATTTGCAAGATAATAGTGACTAGGCTAAGCTTTAGATAGAAATAAGTTCCCTCTCGGGGAACTTACCTAGTTTTCAAATAGGTTCCTCTCAGACACCGATTTACCGCATGATGGCCAGCCTATACCTTACCCCACTCACTCTCTCAACCCAAGTGTTAGGATATGGGACTAGGGTTCACCCTCTTGGGCTGAACCTCATGTCGACCCACTCCTTAGGCCATCAGTCTAGCGGTCTGGTTTCACGACCTCTCCCTCGAGAAAGCCGAAAACTAATAAGTGGTTTTGTATTTGCAACTACAAACCCATAAAATTGAATCACAATCACTAGGTGAAATCACCATTAAAATACATCTAACCTATCAGCAAGCAAAACCCAACAATAATCTCAACACATATTTGCTAAATCACAACCCAAGAATGGGGTTTTTTAGCCACACATCAAGAGAAAGAAATTTATAACTAAATGAGATTGCATTCAAATCGGTATGAAGATTTACGTCTTGTTACAAGCCAAGAATGAAGAATCCAAAAGACCTAAGTCCAAATCCTTGGAGATGAAACCCTCTTCCTCTTCAAGTTTTCAGAACCCTCTCCAAATTCAGAGCAAAAATGAAAGTACTAAAAATTATATTAAGAATCTGATATTGTCTAATGATATATTCTTTATAACTATCAATGAGTAATTATAGTTTTCAAAAATCTGTCCTGCGATGGATCATTCGGCGACATTAGTCAGAATCGTCGATCACTCGGCAATTCGCCCTTTAGTGTAGTTCATCGCTTTCTTACACCATCCTTCGGCATCATCGTGCTTTGGGTCATTGGGCAATATAGTACTGCTTCACGAAACTTATCTGTGATGCACCGACTGCTCCATTGTTCTGCCGACTTGATCCTTTCCTTCACTCTCAGCACACTGGAACAAAAGGCGAAGTAAGATCCTTCGGTGATTCGCCAAGTGGACTCGGCGATTCTCAGGCCTTCATTTTCTCTTTCTTTTATGCCTTTTCATTACTTTTTGCGAAGTATTGTCCATGCTTTCCCTCAATCTTCAAATACCTGAAACTTGAGGATTTTCATCAGATATTGAGATAAAATAAGCATTATAGGACACAATTTCTATTAAAAAATAGCCTTAAATGAGTTCAATTTGTGGACGACTCATCACCTTTCTTAAGAATCTCCAAGAAATTTGAGGAAGAACCCTTGAATTCTACTAGCCCTAGCCCCTACTTCTTCTTCTTCTTCTTTGGGGAACTTCTAGAGAGAGAAATTTTAAAGAAGATGAACTCTTTGGTTTGATTTGGGTTTTTGGGAATAATTGGGTAAATGAGGTGTTTAATGAGTTAAAATTTTTTATATAGGTGAAATAAAAGAATTAAAATCAACTCCATTAATTAACCTATTAAAATGGAATTTACCAAAGTGCCCCCGACTAGACAGCCCCTTCCTAGGGGCCATGCCCATATATATTAGCCGTCAAGGGCACCACGGCTCGTGGCGGTGCCTATGGTCATTTGACCAATAGCTCCCCTTAACTTCCCAAGCCCCCAAGAGGCTAAGTCAACCCCACAAGCCTGCCCACAGTCTGTGGTCATGACCAAGAGCCGTGAAGTGGCTCGTGAAGGGAGTCCTTGGCTTGGGCATGGCTAAACATTGGTGCCTTGGCCTCCACAATGCTAAGACATGACCATGAGCCTTCCCATGAGCCGTGGTCATGACCGTTTGACGTGAAGTGGCTCATGGTCCCCAGGCTGTGTCTTGGCTTCAAGGTCCTACCCTCCACCAATCTAAGAGACCTTCACGAGGCCCTTCACAAAGCGTGGTCAAGACTACTGGTCGTGAATGTGGTCGTGGTCTTGAGGCAGTACCTTGCCAAGGTTGGGGCAACCTTGGCCTTTGGCTTAGGCTTGCCCCTTTTTCCTTGGTACTTTCCCTTGCAACCCTCAATCATACCTTACATGGTCTTCTAACTACGGGGTCTAACACATACCTTGACATTAACTCATACGTTTAGGCTGTAGTTAAACCTACTAGTTTTTCGAGTAGTTACGTTATCTCCCCCGTAGGAACCTTCGCCCTCGAATGACATGTCTAAATTTCTTACGGAATAAAAGACTCAAGACTAGCAGCCCATCATGCATGACTAATCCAAATAATGCATAAATCATAGGAGGAAACATCAAGTCCATCTCAACATATTCAATGCAACACAAAGAAGTAGGAACTACATCTAACAACCCATTATGCATGAAATTCAGATAAGTAGTCATGTTCAAAGAGGAATTACCATCTCTTAGTCATAAGATGCTCAACGTATTCTCATGGAGCTCATATGCAATTTACTTTCAAAAAGCATTTTATTCAAGGAGGAATCCCTCAACTCCAAACTAAAGCATGCTCATATATTCTTCTCATGAAGTACAATTGACAACTCATACTCAAAGCACTACAACATGAGGAAAACAATTTACATAAACTCATTTCCTTTCAAAACACAAGTTTTAATGAACATGCACTATATATGGAAGTCATAGCAACACATAAGCACATAACAATAATGTAAGTTAGGCACACCATCTCTCTCTTGGGAGTGAGCCTACACAAACTCTTCAATACATCATCAATCACATAATAATAGGAGGAACTACCTTTTCTAGCTAAAAGCAAGATCAACACTACATTATGGAGCCAATATGCCATTTCATCAAAGCATAACAAAGCATGTTTGTCAAATCATCTCATGAAGTCAAATATGCCATTATCATACTAAAATGCACAATCATCATGAGGAACATATAAATCATGAAAAACTCATTTTAAACAAATCAAGAATCTCTCAGGAACGTGCATAACATAAGGAGGTCATGGAAATTCTCTAAAACACACATGACTCCAAAACATAAAACATGCCTAGAAAGGAACTTTTGGTCTCAAGCTAGAATAGGAATAAAAGAGAGGGATGAGGATATCAAGACTCTCAATCAATTTTGCTAACAAAGTACATTATCTCCCCCTTGGGAGCATGCCCCATACAAAGACCTCAAATACTACTCCCTTCAATCAATCTCAAAGCATCATCAAAACACATTATATCCTCACCGGGTTCTAAAACCAATAAGGGCCTAATAATCATGCATCCAAACCCTACCAAGTTTAGGAAGAGTAATTCTATGGGACAAGGAAAATATTGGACACATATAACATCCAAGACTCCACAATCATGAAACAAGTTCAGGAGGACTTATCATCTTAAGCTAGAGGAGGAATAGAAGGAAACATAAGGATATCGGGACATCTCATTGGCCCTTTGCCTCCCAAGTAGCACCCTAAAATAAACCCTTACTAAATTAACACTCCTCAATATTCCCATGGAAGCACTTACTTAATCTTCTATATCTTAACTTGCCGGTGTAAGATCCCAATCGGTACTCCTAAATTAGGGAGGTTCTCATTAGACAACTCTAGCTCACAAGCAACCTTATCAACACCACTCAAGGTCTCATATGAGCCTACCAAACTGGGACTAAATCTTTTCAAACTCAGTACACCTCTTAAGGTAAGATTTTCAAGCCAATCCATATCATGAACATCTAGAGGACTCAACGACCTTGGTATATAAGCATATTTCTTTCAATTCTAAGGTCGGAGCAAGTTATCACTCAATTATTTCTTCCTTCATCACACAAGGGGATTCTCTAAACTAGGGAGAATTACACTTCTATCCTCTTCCAAAGGAGTCTACTCATTCAACATCTCTAGGCATCACTTATACACCACTATTTATCAAATCCTCCAACACATCATAAAACTCATAATGGCTAAGTTGGGTACTACCAACAAACACATACAACCATAGTTAAACCTATGTATATTAAGGACAACATAAGAGCTCATCATGTCCAATTTATAGGTCAGAAAAGACAAGCAATACCAGAATAGAGGTAAGTATAAAACATATACTGGAGCAACATTAGGAGGACACTCTTATTCACCTCTAGCTTAAAGAGCATCAGACCTAATTTTCTTCCTTTCTCTTCCCTTAGCGGTAAATACCAGGCAATTTTTTATTTTGTGGTCACTTCCACCACAACCATAACAACCCTCCGTACTGGATAAACACCTACAATAATGCTTCCTTCCATATATTTTTCAAGTAGGCTTAATCACATAAGGTCTACTACCACTCCCTCCTTGAGAATTTGGGGTAGACACCCTCCTTCGGCCAAACCTTGGGGGAACCTTGGCCCATAAAATCTTTCTTGAGAGGAATTATCATCACCAAACCTATTCCTCTTTGTTCCTCTAGACCTCTATTCAAGTTTCTCCATTTAAAACCATTGAGCATGAATCACAAGACGATCAATATTCATATCATTCTCAAGCATATCCATACTACATTCTTTTACTATCAAGTCGGATACACCCGACACATCTTCATCCTAGGGTTGGCTACTATGGATGGAGCATATCTTGACAGCTTATTGAACACCCTAGCATACTCCTTAACACTCATCCTACCTTAGCGAAGGTTAATCGACTCAAGAATCTTAGCCTCTCTCATCTCTTAAGGGAAAAACCTATCAAAGAACCTATTCTTAATTCTTTCCCATTCCATGGCCCGCTTCTACCAGTCTCACTCCTTTCCATTGACAAAATCATGTTAGAGAAACATCCTTCAATTGCTAAGCGGCCAATTCTGCCTATTCTATCGGAGTTACTCCCAGAAAGTTCAATACCCTAGAGACCTCATCTATAAATTCTAGAGGATCTTCTTCCATCTTTGACCCATAGAATTCTGGAATTTCTATCCCAACTTGAGTCAACAATTGAAAACCATACCTAATCTTCTCATTAGACACATACTCCCCTATAGGGACAATTAGAGTTTGGGGAGGAGCTTGGAGGGGAACCTCTTGCTCCACATTCTCTTCCTCATTCATTTCAACATGAGCCCTTGAAGTAATCATATCCTGCAAACCATAGGGTACACATTAGGAGAAAGACCTAATAAAACTAAACTCTAGGGCACAACTTAGAGAATGAAGAAGTGAAGTTTTCCTAATATCCGATAGCCTCCTATTAATAAATGTGGAGTGCTTCACATTTATGAACAAGACTCTACTATACATGGTTTGAGAAATCCTAAAACCATCCCAAAATCTTGTGCTCTAATACCATATTTGTCACGACCCAAGGCAACTCCTTAGACGTGACATGGCGTACAAAGCTCTGAGAAGCCTCATACAAACCTCATAGCATACCTTGAACATAAGAACATAGAAAAATAGTGTGGAATTTAAAAATTTTCTTTTCAATCGAAGTCTTTCATAAAATGAGAGAGAGTCTATAACACAATGTCTCAAACCATCTATAACACTTGAATTAAAAATCTTGGATACAATATTAGGGACATAGCCCTTTCAAAAGTCTAAAACATAAAGAAAGACATAAATGATATAATGGTCAAGCCCTCTAATACAATGAGGACTCACCAACCTTCTTCTTCTTGATTTACTATGGTCCTAACCATGAGGGTAGAATCCGATATCTTCAAAGCCTACACTTATAAAAGATTAAGAAATATGGGGTTAGCACAAAATGTACCAAGTATGGAAACCATGCACAAAAACCCTTAAAACTTGCAAAAAGGGACATTTTAGTTGAAACCATGTTATATGCCACTTTTAAACATCATCTTTGAAATAGTTGGACAATGGAGCTCATATGAAAACTCATGTACAATTAATCATAGCATAAAGGATATCATCATAATAACAAGCATAGTCACCAACATAAACATATTAGATAGTTCAATAAATAACAAGGCATAGTTCACACACATAGCTAAATACCAAGATCATCTCATCATAATAGAACTATCAAATAAGCAATCCTAAGCTATACTTTTGCAATGCATAGATAGGATCTTGTCACCCTATCTACACTAACTACAACTTTTAGGCCACCATGCTCATACTTATCATGCTTTGGTCTTATCCATAGTCAATAATCATAGACAAGGAAACATTCATGTTCATAGCTTATAATAATTAAAGTCACTCTTAGAAACAATCCATATCATGCATAAATAAATTCATATATCTTTATAGAATAAAGAAAACCACACCATAACCCCTTTATAAGTCTACTTGTGCAATGTATAAGTGAAGTCACATACCATCAAACACACTAAGTAAAGATCACGAAGAATTCATAAGTATAGTTCATGTTCATATTTAGGTCCATGTTCATAATTCATATAAAGCATGCATTAACTCATATTCATCATGTAATAACAGAACATGCCACAATCACTCTCGAATCCAACTTGTGAAGTGCATGAATGAAGTCACATACCCCTATTCATACTAAGTAGAACCTCTTGAGGAACCATAGCACATAAATCATGCTCTTGTTTCATAGTTCATATTATTGTTCTTGTTCATATTCTTGTCATGTAGAGAAATAAGCTTAACCGACATAGACTATGTGGGCTACATGGAATCTGGTGTCATGCCCCCACATCGAAAAAAGGTGTCCTACTTGCCTAAGGTAAAACTAACATGTTTAGAATTTAGGTGGATCTACTAGCTAATAACCTCTGTGGGCACATAGTTATGGGATAAGGAGATTACTACTAGAAACCCGGACTGACTAACGTAAAAGGTTGCCATCTCATGAGATAACTATTTTGGGAACCTGGACTAGCTGGCGTAAAAGAAACCCATTGGGAAGCTGGACTGACTGGCATAAAAGCTTCCATCTCATATTCATATCCACTCGGTGCTAAGCATAATTCCCTTTAATATTGATGTTATGTCTTTACTCAACTTCATGTTTATGGAAGGGTAACCTAATACTCAATCCAATACAATATGATGATGTAGCTCATGGATTCATTAGGTGAGAATGGCCTTTCAACCTTAAAATCATCAATATGTGAGTAAATCTTTCACGTCATGTTCATTGTGTTTTATGAGAATAGCCTTTCAATCAACACAACAACATCATCATAGTTATAGACATTTCATGCATAATCATGTGTAAAGGTAAGGGGAGAATGATCTTTCAACAATACCACATTTACACATTAGTCATGATCTTCACTCTCTAAGTAAATCATAAGCTCATACACAATTCTTATCAACATGTACAAACCCTCATAATTTGCCCTTCAAGGGCTATGAATCAACTCAACCCAAGCATCTAGGATTACTACATTAGCTAAGGGGAATATCATGATTCAATAATACAATCAACACCTTAGTCACATCATAGACATATTCATGCATAGGGTGGGTGTGTGTTATTGTCCTTTCAATGACACAACAACGACATTATCATCATAGACACTTCACTCTCAAAGTGTTCTTAAAACATGCACATAATATCATAATCATTCACACCCCTCATATCTTGCATGCAAGGATCATGTTAAGTCAACATATCTAGCATTCACTACATGAGACATAGATATAGTCATAACTCAAATACAACATTCACTCTATGTATAAACTCATATACTTATATTACAGATCATATGGGTGAAGTCCTTTCATAATGATTACATATACAATTCAACATACATTATAGCTTCCTTCTTTAATCTTTAACATTATTAACTTATTCATATTAGCTTTTACCCTTAAAGACTTAGGAGTCATCTTCATACTACAATCCTTACTCTCAAGCAATGCCTCACATGATCATCATATATACATAATTCTCAAGGTAACAAAACCATATGCTTTATTCTTAATCAATTATGGTCACATGGCATCATATAAACTCAATCAATATAATCATAATCTATTCACATACTTCCTTAATCAATCAACCCACATCATCAATTAATAAGTTAGAAATATGTGGGAAATTTGAAATCATGGGTCTATGGGGAATTTTTATCATAAAAGAACAATACTACATCATCCAATCTTAATCCATCATAATCAACCATAATAAACCATAAACCAATAATTGAAAATGTTTTGGAAGAAGACCCATGAAATAGATTGAAACCCTAGGTTTTGGGGGAATTTGGAATCTTAAAAACCAAGCTTTGAAAGGAATCTATGGGTGATAGCTACCCATAGATGATAAGCCACCATACCTTGCTTAAGAATCTCCAAGAAATTTGAGAAAGAACCCTTAAATTCTACAAGCCCTAGCCCCCACTTCTTCTTTTTCTTCTTTGGGGAACTTCTAGAGAGAGAAATTTTGGAGAAGATGAACTCTTTGGTTTGATTTGGGTTTTTGGAAATAATGGGGTAAATGAGGTGTTTAATGACTTAAAATAGTTTAGATAGGTGAAATAAACCAATTAAAATTGACCTTATTAATTAACTAGTTAAAAAGGAATTTACCAAAGTGCCCACGTCTAGGCAGCCTGTTCCCAACGGCCATGCCCATCTATATGAGACGTCAAGGGCACCACGGCCCATGGTGGTGCCTGTGGTCCCTTGACCAGTAGCTCCCCTCAACTTGACAAGACCCTAAGAGTCTAAGGAAACCCCACGAGCCTTCCCACGGTCCATGATCATGACGACGAGCTATGAAGTGGCTCGTGAAGTAAGGCCTTGGCTTGGGCATGGCTAAACTTTGGTGCCTTGGTCTCCACAATGATAAGATATGACAACGAGCTTTCCCACGAGTTGTGGTCATGACCACTGGCCGTGAAGTGGCTCGTGGTCCCTAGGCAGTGGCTTGACTTCAAGGTCCTGCCCTCTACCAACCTAAGGGACCTTTATGAGACACTACACGAACCATGATCAAGAACACTGGTCATGAAGGTGGTCGTGGTCTTCAGGCAATACCTTGCCAAGGTTGTGGAAACCATTGCCTTTGGCTTAGGCTTTCCCCTTATGCCTTGTCACTTGCCCTTTCAACCCTCAATCATACCATAGATGATCTTCTAATTACGAGGTCTAACACATACCTTGACGTTAACTCACACATTTAGGCTCTAGTTGAACCTACTAGTTTTCCGAATCGTTACACCAGTGGTTTTGACCACTATTTTAAGTGGGGGTCATTTTCTATGGATTTTTCACACCTATATAAAGTAGTCATTAACCACCCCAACTATGTTATTAATTCCAAGACCCAAAAGATCCAAAAAGTTCTTTATCTTAAGAAATTCTCTCTCTATAAGTGAAGAAGAAAGGTAGGGCAAATTCCTCCATTGTTGCAAGCTTTTGTGAGGGCTTTGAATCAAGGTATGTTATCTTACTCATCTATTTATTCTTCCATCCATAGAGCCCCCTAGATTTCCCTCAATTGTGAAGAAAATACCCAATTTTAGCTAGAGTTTCTTCCTATAATGTGGGTAGTATTGGGTATGATTCCAATTCAGTGGATAATACTTAATTATGATTGATTTAGAATTGGCTTATGATATTATGATGAATTTATATGTTTCCATCGTTAACCCTAGTTTAATTAAAGAAATTGAAGAATGTGGGTTTATGCCTTGTGAAGTGATTGAGGATTCATAGGTGATTTTCTCAATTTGATGCCATGTATGGTAAATGTACAAAGAATAGGAGAATATAGACATGAAATGAATTAGATTGTAGTGTATATGATGAATTATAATTAAAATTGCTTAAAGATGAAGCTTATGACTAGAATGACATATAACTTAGATATGTATGTAGAATGTGAAAGGTCTTCTCACATAGATTGATTCGAGGTTGAAAAGCTAATCACCTAAAATGGATCAAAGCATGTTAGACTAAAATATCTTGAAATTGTGACATATGATCCTTTCATGTATAGCTTGGCTTGGTAAGATAAGACCAGGATTGGTAGCTTAAGTTAGGAGTTTCTCATGGTAGCTTAGGATTGAGAAATCATACTCTCCTAAGGGTAGCTTTAATTAGCATTTTAAGATACTTTCATGGTATCTTGAGTTAGTAGTAGTCATGGTAGCCTAGGATTGAGGACAAATACTCTCCTAAGCATAGCTTGGACTAGCATCGTAGAATGCCTTCATGATAGAATGACTTGGTTAGGACAAGACCATTTCATGGTAGCTTAGGATTGAGGACATATACACTCCTAAGGGTAGCTTAGTATTGAGAAATCATACTCTCCTAAGAGTAACTTGCATTAGCATCATGGGATGTTTGGCATGGTAGCTAGGATGGAACACTTGTACCCTTCCTAGAATAGCTTGGATTTGCATGATAGTATGTCTTTCCATGGTAGCTTGGTCTAGCCTAATAGGGTGATATTCCTTGGTAGTGTAGAATGATAATTAGTAATCATTGAAGTATGATAGCCTAAAGTAGTACTTAGCATAGGTAGGATTATGGGGTCTTATCCATGCATTGTACAAGGATAACTTGAAGCTACTTATGAGGTATGTCTCTTATGTGTTTCATGCTTAGCTTGTCTTGTGTAATAGTACTATTAGTTGGTAGCCATGAATAGGTTAATTATGACCATTCATGAGTAATGACTTGTCTTGGACTAGGTAAAGAAGTACCCTTCCATGAATATTATGAATATGAGGGACAAGTCGCTAAACTAAGTAGCATGTCTATGATGGAACTAGATTACTTCAAGGAAGTATTATGAGCATGTCCTATTATGTGTTTTGCCTATATGATATATGCTTAGCTTGGATTGTTGCCATAGTTGCCTTCCATGATATGATTAACTAAAGGTGATAGTTCTCTTGTCTATATGAAGTAAGATAAGAATGAGACCAAATGAATGGTATGTATGCATATGGAGACTTCAAGGTTATACTTAGTGTGAATGGGATTATGGGATGCTATTCATGCATTGCACAAGTATGCTTTGAGGTTACTTAAAAGTATAGTGCTCTTATAATAGAAAGCCTAAGACTTTACTATGATTATGGACTATGTTTGAGTTGACCAAAAAGGGATACTTAGCTTGGATGATATTATGGATATCATTCATGCATTGCACAAGTATGCTTGAGGTTACTTGAGAGTGGTCTTATTATAATATGAATGACTAAGAGTTGAATAATTCTTATATGATGCTATGTTAGAGACTTTGCTTATGATTATGATATTGTCTCTAATGCTTATAATTGATGTTTCATGAAGTACTTCTTGTGATTAAGGATTATGTCTTATTTTGACTAACCCTTGTGATATTATGCTCTTATGTTGTTATGCTACCAAACATATTTAGTACATTTTATACTAATGCATACTTTGCCTATTAAATGTAGGGTTCGAAGATTTGAGTTCCTATCTTGAGGCTAGGTTTCTAAGGAGAAAATGAGTTGAAGATGTGGGTGAGTCCGTATAGCTTCTAGGACAAAGCCACTATATCATTTGTGTCTTGTATTTTTCATGTCATGAGACTATTATATATGCTGTGTCCCAACGGTTTTAATTCAAAGTTGAGTATAGATGGTTTGTGAGAAAAGTATAGTAAAAACTTCCGCTTGCTTTTATAAAAGACTTCAATTGCATGGATAATTTTTTTAAAATTTCCATACTTTTCTATTATCTTATGTGATGATGTACTAAGGGCTTGTATGAGACCCCTTTGGGGTCAAGCACACCATGTTACTTCTGTACCCCTGGGTTGTGACAGTAATCCCAAAATTGGAAAATCCATAGTGTTGAACTTCTTCTAGTAAAGTGATGTCTTGAATAAAGAAGACTTAATGAAATATTGTTGAGAAAATGGAAAAATATGATAACTAATGACAAGTTAACTGTTCTATAAGGTCAGGTTCCACAAACCACATAACATATTTGGATCAGGTGCAACAAACCACAAAGATATTATTGGATTGGGTGCCATGAACCCAACACGATTGGATCGGTTACCACGATATGACATGATATTATTGGATCAGGTGTCACGTTCAGGTACGGTAACAATAAAGTAAAACATATTAAAATAACTTATAGTTCTCAATCTCAAAGAACCCATTTCCCAAAAGAGTGTGGTGTGGTGGCCTGAGTCCTCATGTTTGTCCTTGATATTGTCGATAGATTATGTACTTGGTTCTTTGTGGTTGCCACTTGTTCATGTTATTTGTGTCTTGCTACATGTAAGTACTATAGTTTATTTCATGTTATTATTTTATGTATATTGATTTCTATTTTGAGTGAGCTGATGATAGCTACTCAGAACATATTGCCCAATACTCACCCCCTACTTGTAATTTTATCCTTGTCTTCCTTTTGTGGAGTGAACAGAATGTTCTAGCGACTTCAACTCGCCCTCAACTCTAGCTAGTCATCAACTAATAAGATTCCAGAGTGAGGTATTCCTTCTAGCTCATGTTTGATTCTCTATGTCATGGCATGATGTCCTTTGGCCTTAGAAAAGAATTGTTTTATTCAATTATTATCGTTTCATTGATACTTTTAGACATAGTATTTGGAGATTTGATGTCTTTGATGTGATTACTTTCACATTTTAAGAAATTATATTCAATAGACTTTAGTGGATTTGTTTTTTCTTACTTTAATAATATTTAAGCATCAACATTATGGTTTGTAATTCATAAGTTGAACAATAAATATAAATTGGGGTTGAATCTGTTCGTGTGCCTACCTTGGAGGTTAAGCTTGGGTGCCACTCATGACTCATTTGGGGTCGTGATGAACTTGGTGTATGAGCTTTAGATTCGGTGATCTCATAACACACAAGGACATGTCTATTAGAGTATTGTGTAATAGTATGAGGATGCCTTTACTTTTATTCGAGAAGCTATAGGACCTTAGGAAAACTCCATTAATTCCTTCTTCATGTGATTCCTTGTATCCAATTGATATCTGGTAATAAAAGTCGGTATCTGGCCTCCTAGACTCTATTTAACATATTCTTAGAACTAGAGAAATATAAATGTCAACACCAATATAGCAAGCGAGGATATGTCCTTGGAAATATACATGTTTCCCCGATTCACTATGGGCATGTACAAACTAGCGACCAACATGATCTTTTTATTATGTTCATAAAGCTGAAACTCCCATTCTTTATAGGTATTGAATATGACACTGTATATTATTTCCTTATTGATTTTCATGAGTTGCTTCATAAGATGAATATTGTCGAGATGTTTGGGGTTAAGTTTCTGACATAAAAGTGTCGAGGAGACGCCAAAATGTGGTGGCAGTCTTATGTTGGGTACCAACTAGTAAAGGCACTACCTATGACTTGGGAAACATTTTCTAGCTTATTCATGGAGAAATATATACTCCGGACTTTAACAGATAGGGGGATAGATGACTTTCTAAATTTAGAGCAACGAATGATATATGATGCAGCCTATAAGGCCAAATTTTGTATGCTCTTTGATTTTGGCCAGAAGAGCAGGCTTGCTACTTGGTGAAGGGATTGAGATAAAATTTGCAGATTCAAGCTTTATAGGTTGGTGTTTCAGCAAAGTCATTTCAAGAGGTAGTTTATTTATTCATGGAGGTAGAGATGGTGAAGCCAGATTACTTTTCCAAGTTGAAAACTTTTAAGAAGTTCCATAAGGGACGACTACATAATGAACACCAATATGTTGGAGAATGCGTTTAGTAAAATTTTCATAAAATGTATGGGTTGCTTAGCGAATGCTAAATTCATGATAGACCTATTTACATCAGAATATGTACTATGATTTCATAGATTGAGCGTATATCAAAAAGGGTGATGATACGACTACTAAAATAGTAATGATGCTTACTTTGTTAGAGTTATGAAGTAGTTTGCTTTTGCTATCAACCTTATCTAAGAAAGAACACTATTCATTTGCAAAAGAGAGATAATAAATTTGATAATGCTTTGTAGGTATTCAATGTGTAGAAATGTGTGGGCTATTTAGGTACCATCTTCTTGATATGTATGATGTGTTCTAGTGATTGATCTAACGTATTTTCAAAGTGTGGTACTAGTGTTATGTGGAAATGAATATGTCGATTGTCAAGTGTGAATACTTACTATTTAAGGAATTAATAGTTGTATGACATATTCAAATAATGAGATTCAATGTTGCATTAATATTTGAGAAATCAACAAGTTTGTTATTATGGATGCTTGGGTTAAGCATTGTTTTCAAGGAAGTTTTCATTGGTGGATCTTTGGTATGATATTAATGCATTTAGGTTGTGAAGTGTATCTTGAATATTCTAAAAGAGGACTGGTAATTTTATCCTAAGCTCAAAAGAAGTGGATTCATACTGGAATTACAAACTTAAGGGTAAAGAAAGTCCAAGTGAGTATACTTGGGTGAATGCAATTGAAGATTTTAGTAAGACAGTGCGTATAAAATTGGGTTAGTCATTTGAATTTGATTGTATAATTGGGTTTGAGGTGTCATATTGATGAAAATGTTGACTTCGTGGTGATAAAAAGAGCTAACGAAGCATGATTGTAATAAGAGTTTCTGATGAAATTTTATTTGAATGAAAGTTTTTAATAAGGTTTGTTGGTTAAAGGAATTGTATTTGGTAATAACAACTTTCGAGTATCTAAGGTTGTGATTTTTTACTATTCAGTAAGTAACATGTGTGTATGGAAATGTTTAGGAGATTATGGGACACTACTCTAATAGGACTTAAAGAAGCTAGTGTCATGATGAAAAAAGTACTAGAGGGATGTAGTGTAGGCTTTGGAAAGAGGTAAGAGCAAGAATTCTTTTGGATTGCAAGGGCTAAAGTGTTATCTTCAGAGAGGTTTAGAATTGGGTTCAGAGACATGTGGTTTTATCTATTTTTCTTGGGTTATGGTAATATTGTTACGGGTTCATCAAATTGATTACTAACTATTGATAAGAATTGAGAATAGAGTGTACAGACGTTCAGCTCGATTGTGATGATAATTTCTTTTGTGGTGTTTTGAGTTTGGTGATGAGTATGGTTGGACTTTTAGCGAAGAATATGGTAAGGTCGATGGAGAGGCAATCAATGATAAGCAAAGATACATGAATTCATAAAATTTCAAGGTATGAGCTAATGTTGATAGATAAGGGGATTGAGTTACACAGTTGGATTCACAATTCAAATTTTCATTGTACGTCAACATCTGTGGTGGTATTTATTTTAATCATGCTTGATATATACCAGACTCAGGGTTAGCTTATGGTCATTCATGATCCCAGGTCACGTGTTACGTCTATGGGGTACCGTCGGGGTGTGACACTTTTGAAGATTAAGGCCTTGTTGAATTCAATGTTGATTATGACTCTTATTATTTAGGGCCATGGTGTACCATCTACTGCGATGCTTATGTTGTGGGCATAGTTTGTGTCTTGATGCAGCAAGGTAGAGTTACTGCACATGCTTCCAATAAGCTGAAGCTTCACGATAGGAACTACCTCACTCATGATTTGGAGTTTGTAGTGATAGTCTTTGCATTGAAGATTTCGTAGCATTAGTTGTATGGAGTTCACTACTAGGTATTTATGGACCTATCGTAGTTTTCAATATAATTTGCACTAGATGGACCTTAATTTGAGATAGTGCAGGTGGTTGGAGTTACTGAAGGACTATGACATTTCTATCCTTTATCATATGTGAATGGCTAATGTGGTAGTAGATGCCTTGAGTCGCAGGATAGTGAGTATGGAAAGTTTGGCTTTCTTGGCCTTTAAGGAGCAATATATGTCTTTGGACATTCAGTCATTAGCCAATAAGATGGTCAGATTTGATATTTCTAAGCTTGGTAAAGTATTTGCTTCTCTAGAGGCAACATATTCCTTGATCGAGCAGATTCGGGCACAATAGTTTGATGATCCGTAGTTGAGGATGCTTCAAGAAAAGGTTCATATCGGTGAGGCTAGGAAGGAGACCTTCGATCCATAAGCCATCTTTAGGATTGAGAGTTGTATCTGTGTTCTTAGAGTTTGTGAGTTAGTTGGGTTGATTCTTTAAGAGTCTTACTCTTCCAGGTATTCTATTGATCCCAGTACTATGAAGATATATCGTGATCGGTGACAACATTTGTGGTGGTACAGGATGAAGAAGGACATTGTATCTTTTGTCATTTGGTGCTTGAACTGTCAGCAGGTGAAATACAAGAACAAAAGGCCAAGTTCCTTCTACGGTTTTGATTCTATTTGGATCATCGTCGATTATTGAGCTCACTTTCTAACACTTCAGACTAATTACACATTGGAAGGGTGTTACGATTCAAATTACACCCTAGACATTACATGGAGGATATGACTTCGAAAGTCCCCACACAAGCCACTTATAATAAGTCATATAAGATAATATAGTTTGGTCTAAAAGATAGTTTATACAAATTAGAATTTGTCAAAAACATAGCGGAAGTCTAACATAGTCACAAAACAATCTATTACATCAAAAGTGATTGGGATGTAACCCATACATCACATACAATCTAGAAAAGTGTAGGAAATAAGCAATAAAGGGTTTGGTCCTTTGAACATGAGGACTCACCACTCTACAAAAGATACAAAGGTGATCACCAGCCATAGGGATTCAGAAACGGAGTGTCAGACCCTAGATTTTTGAAAGAATGTAGGAAAAAGTATTTGTTATTACAAAGAATGTACCAAGTATGATAGCAATGTCTAAGAGTTATAAAATCATGCTAAAAGGAATTTTCATGACATGTAAGGACCAAGTTAAATCATAAGAAAAGAGTTTAGAAGCATAATCATGATCATGGGCAATCCAAGTAAAAAGCATCTTTGAACACATGTGAGATAGTTCTAGAAGTAACTTTAGTTCATCATTATTGTGGAAGTAAACTAAACCGACATATAGACCATGTGAGCTATAATATGGGATGCGGTGTCTATCCCATTTTCTAGCTTTAGTGAATCGACTAGCTAATGTCTATCTAAGACAATCATCCTATGGTGGCATATAAGTATGGGATAAGGAGACAACTACTAGAAACCCGACCTCTAGCTACAAGAGAGGTTCCATATCAATATCCTCTCAGTGTTAAGCATAAATCCCACATAATTGTCACTCAAGTTATTTTTTGTATCATTAGAAGGAATGCGTAATCGCCCCTTTCCTTATCATCCATAGAAAGCACATCAAGTAGACATTCCAAGCTAGGTTGCATAAGAATAGCTCCTAAATCTTGACTCAAAGTTTAGTTGAGAAAAACTTTCAACTTTAACAATCCTTTATGTGAGAAAACTCTTTCAAATTCATGTATTGAATAGAATGTGAGAAATCGTTTCACAACGACAACCTTTATATTTTAAACTTAAAGAACCTTAAATCATTTTTCATCAATTTCATAAGGAAAATTCGTATCTTTAGAAGTTGATAATTCATAGTTTATAACCCAGATCATATCATCATAGTCTAGAAATCATAAGGTTGTCCGTGGGTTTATGGGGAATTCAACTTAACTCATGCATTTTCATTAATTCATGCATAAGAAAAAAAAACAATTCATTGGATCAAGATTGAAAGGAACCCAAGGATATTTAATAAAACCCTAATTTAATTGGGGAATTAATTTGAGAATTTAGGAACCCTATGAAGGAAATAAATCCATAGGTGAAGACTATCATACATTGGAGTTCAATGCTCTCAAGAAATCAGTGAATTCTGAGACATGATCTTGAAACCCTATAATATTTATTCCTTATAGAGAGAAATATTTAAGAGGATGAACTTCATGAAAATTTAGGAATTTAAGAGAATAATTTTAATTTGGTGATTTTGGGGGTTGAAATGTTTATATAGGGCCTAGGGTAGAAGGTAAAATAATGTAATATTGAGTTAAAATAATTGGAAAAAGACAAAAATGACCCTGACATAATGAAGTGCCCCTCACGAGGTACTTCACAAGCCGTCTAGATAATCACGATCCATCTAGTGGATCGTGATGATGCCATGTACGATAGGGCTTCACTAACATGAGCATATTATTTTACTCTGGCTCAGAATTAGGCAAACTTTATGGCATTGGAAAGTGGTCTCAAATATCTTTAGTTTTGTAGGTCATGGGTTACCTAATTTATTTTGTACTGAAAGACATGAGATTTTGAAGTTGACCCAAAATTCAAGGTCTAATAACTCTCCTTCAAGGATAACTTCACCGTCCGTATTTAGATACACTGACCTTTTAGGCATTTGTGGTCCTCTACAGTGACATGGGGTGAAACCGTTCTGAGTGGATGACTTGTATGGCCAACTAGACAAGTCGTCAAAGCAACCACAGGTCGTTTGGGGCACCATCTAATTGACTTCTACCTAGGGCAGTACTGGATGGTCTTCATGAAGCCTTTAACATGCCTTGTTCCCCTTTAGGATGTGTGTAGGGTACCGTGAAGGGCCCATGGTTTGTTTTGGGTTCATTGACTTTCCTGTTTAACGCTTTCTAGCCTTTTTTCCAAAATCTAAGGTGTTTCAAGAGGTTGGCTCAGACCTACCTTTTATAGTTTGTCAATTTGCATGGGGTACCAGTTTCTATACTTTCATATTATGGTACTCAATTTACTCCACATTTATGGAGGTCTATTCAGAGGGAGTTGGGTACCCGATTTGATCTCAACACAACTTTTCACCCTTAGACTAATGGTCAGTTTGAGAGGGATATTCAGGTTCTAGTAGATATGCTACGGGCTTATGTTATTGATTTTGGAGGCTAGTGGGATTAGTCTTTGGCTTCGGTGAAGTTTCCATATAATAATAGCTACCATTCGAGCATTGAGATGGCACTATTCAAGGCATTATATGGTAGGATATATTTTTCTCTAGTGGGAAAGTTTGATGCTTTTGAGGGTAGGCCATGGGGCACCAACTTATCGACAGATTCTATGGATAGTGTCCATCTAATCGAGAAGTGAATCAATAATGCCCAAAACTGGCAAAGATCTATGCAAATCAGAGACTACGACCTTTAGAGTTCATGGTTGGTGATTGTGTGTTTTGGCAGGTGCCGCCCATAAAGATGGTGTGACGATCCAGTGTACCCCTAGATGTAAAAAGGAACATAGAACCCCGAAAGACTCCATGTAAGCCACTTAGCATATCATAACATAAGAATATAACAATAAAGAGTAAAAACTCATTTCAAGTCTAAAATTTTCATAAAAGAAAAGTGAAAGTCTAGACTAAGTCTCAACATAGCCATCAATTACAATATTCAAATGAGAAAAGGGACACAACCCATAAAACATAATCTGAAAAGGAAATACAAGAAATGAGCTACAAAAAGATAACACTCGTCCTCGAATCATGAGGACTCACCAACAAGCTAAGAGAATAAGCAATTCCAAGCATTAGCCACAATGATTAGCACCTTGAGAACCGGACCCCACACTTAGGGAAACTGTAGGAAAAGTTGGTTTTAGTACAAAAATGCACTAAGTATGATAGCCATGCATAACAACATTGAAAGCATGTTGAAAGGGACATTTTATTTTAATTCATGCAATTTACTAAGTTTGAACATCGTCATGATGATAGTAGAAAAGCATAACTCATATGTGCAATAAATACGTGGATCATCATAACATAAGAGGAACATATGATAAATACCCTCAAAGCATACTTATGCAGTGCATGAATAAGACCCCATAAATCTCACCCATGCTAAGTATACTTCCTTAGGCCTATATTTATATTCATTACCTTTAAGATCTTTGAACCTCAAATAAAAGCTTCTTGAATAACCATAGTTCATAATTCATATTCTTATTCATATTGTTATTCTCATAGTTGGAATAAGCCTTAATCGACATAGACCATGTGATCTTAACACGGAATCCGGCATTACCCACACTGAAAAGGGTTGCTCTACTTGCCTAAGGTAGAACCATACACTTAGCTTAGGTGGATCCACTAGGTAAATAACCAATGGGGGCACACAGTTTATGGGTGAAAGAGATTGCTACTAGAAACCCGGACTCAACTAAGGTAGAAGGTTTCCATCTCATGAGACATACATTGGGAACCCGGGATCAATTAGCATAGAAGGAACCTATTTGTAAACCCGAGCTCAACTAGTGTAAAATCTTTCATTGGGAAATCCGACTCAACTAGGTTAAAAACTTCCCTCTCACTTTAAGTATCCACTCGGTGCTAAGCATTAATTCCGACGGAGTAAATATGAAGTCTTGACTTAATTCATAATCATGGAAGAATGTATTGACACTCAATCCAACATCATTCATAAGATAGCTCAGAGATCATACGTGAGAATAACCTTTCACTGTCCATGTCTCCATATAGATTCAATAGGTGAGAAAACCATTCAACCTTAGAATCATCATATTTTGAGAAAAATATTCACATCATATCATAATTATACATAAGTGTGTATGAGAATAACCTTTCAACAACACTATGATATTCACTTCACTCTGAAAGTGTTCTTACAGCATATACATAATCTTTATAAATCATGCATTATATCATAATTTTCCGTTTCAAGGGTTAAAGCTTATATTGAATCAACACATCTAGAATTTACTACATTAGACGTGGATATTAACATAATTCAAGTAACCCAATTACTACAAGCATAATTTCATAATATCCTTTTGTGAACCACAAACCCACATCACAAGATCATAATTGGGAAATATGGGGATTTCATGGGTTCTCGGGGATTTCCACATAAAAAACATATTAAATCATCAATTCAATAATAATATAAAGTAATTCAAGGATTATAATGCTTTTTGAAAGAAACCCATGACTTTGGAATCAAACCTTAGCTTTTGAGGATTTCGATATTTGAAATTGAGGTTTTGAAGGGGCCCTATTAATGAATTCTATCCATGCATGAAGAGCTACAATACCTTAGCAATGAAACTCAATGAATTTGTGAAGGAAACCTTGTTCCTTGAACCCTAGCTCAAACTTCATTCTTCTTCTTCCTTGAAGTTTTAGAGAGAGAATATTCATTGATGAGGATGAAGTTTTGGGAGTAATTTAGGTTTTAGAAAGACTGGGGTAAATGACTTAATTTAGTGGTATAAAATCCTTATATAAGTGATCTAATTTAGCCTAAAATGACATCACTTAATATTTATTAAAACCGAAAAACCCCAAAGTACCCCTAAATATAACCACTAAAAATGGTTTCCAGGCTTGAACAACGGATCCATGACCTACGAACCGTATATGGAACCACGACCCATCCTAGTTGGGCTTCATGGTCAGAGAGTTTGGGCCCATCCACAAGATCCTCATTCACGGACCGTGGTTGGACCCATGGCTCGTGCTGGTGAAGCTTGGGTTGGGGTTCAGAGACTTTGTTTAAGGCCCTGACCTGCTGCCCCTCACCCGCGGGTTTAGATTGACCCACGAAGCATGGGTCATGCCGTGGTCCACAGCATTAGGGCAGTTTCGAGGGCCCTCCTCATGGACCCATGGTTGGTCCTTGGGGGTCGTACCATGACGTTCTTAGATGAAACCCTCTATTTTTAAGCACAGGGATTTACATTCAAGACTCTAACCCTCATGTTAAGCTCTAGATTAGCCTAATATATTCCGGGGTGTTACAATATCTCCCCCTTGGCAACATTTGTCCTCGAATGATGATCTAGACACCTTACAGAAGTAAAGACTCAAGACTAGCAGCCCATCGTGCATGAAACATCAAAATAATGCACAATCCAAAGGAGGAAACATCAACTATATCTCAAACACAATCAATGCATCAGAAGGAAGTAGGAACTACATCTAACAACCCATTATGCATGAATTTTTTTGCATTTGTCATATTCATAGGAGGAACTACTTTCTCCAAGATTTAAAGCTTGCTCAACACAATATCATGAAACCATTAGGCGATTTACTCAAGAAAAGCATATTCATATAAAGCAACTCATACTAAACGTACAACAACATGAGGAACATGAATCATGAAAACTAATTTTCTTACTAAACATGAATTTCTCAAGAACAAGCATAACATAAGGAAATCATGGAAAAACACATATAACACACATGACTCCTAAGCAACAAAACTCAAGAGGAACTTTTTACCTCTAGCTTGACTAAGAGAGAAAGGAAAAAGATGAGGATATTAGGACTTCATATCACCCTCGGCCTCCCAAGTAGCACCCTCAACTAAGTGATTCCTCCACAATACCTTCACAGAGGCAACTTCCTTGTTTCTCAACCTCTTGACTTACCGGTCTAGAATTTCATCTGGAACCTCTTCGTAAGCAATATTCTCCTTAATCTCTAAACCATCTAAGGGAACTATGGTTGACCGATCCCCAACACATTTCTTAAATATTGAGACACGAAATACTGGATGCATCAATGCCAACTCACTTGGAAAATCCAACTAATAGTAAACCTTGCCAACGCACCTCAAAATCCCATAAGGACCCACAAATCGAGGACTAAGTTTCCGCTTCTTTCCAAACCTCATAACCTGCTTCATGGGAAAGATTTTCAAATAAACCCAATCATGGACATCAAATTCTAGATATCTCCTTCTATCATCATCATAGGACTTTTGCAGACTTTGGGTCATTCTCAACCTCTCTCTAATAACCTGAATCTTCTCAATGGCCTCATGCACCAATTCCTGGCCTAGGAGAACAACTTACCCCAGTTCAAACCATAGTGTAGGAGACCTATATTTCCTACCATAGAGAGCCTCAAAGGGAGCCAAGTCAATACTCAAATGATAACAGTTATTATAAGCAAACTCAACTAATGACATATCGTCATCCGAATTGCCCTTAAAACCTATCACGCATGCCCACAACATGTCCTCTAAAGTTTGAATTGTGCGTTATGCTTGACCATCCATTTGAGGGTGAAAAGTTGTGCTAAACTTCACCTTGGTGCCTAGACCCTTTTGAAAAACCTCCAAAGCTGTAAAGTAAATTGGGGACCTCGATCTGAAATTATAGACAAGGGAACTCCATGTAACCTTACTATCTCCTTCATATAAACCATAGCATACTCTTCCGTTGACTAGGACACCTTAACGGGAATGAAATAAGCAGACTTAGTCATCCAGTCCACTATTACCCATATCGAGTCATGTTGCAGCAGAGTACGTGGCAAGACTACAGTAAAGTCTATGTTCACATCTTCCCACTTCTAAGTAGGAATAGAAATATCTTGTGACAATCCTCCCGGACTTTGGTGCTCAACTTTTACTTGTTGAAAATTAGGAAATTTGGCAACAAATTACATGATGTCCCTTTTCATCCCATTTGACCAATAGACTTCCCATAGAATATGGTACATCTTGGTGGCTCCCAGGTGAATAGAATACCGATAACTATGGGATTTTTCTAGAATTTTCTCTCTCAAGCTTGCAACATTTGGAACACATAACCTACGTTGATACCTTAGTACCCCATCACCCCCTTTGGAGAAAGCCTCAACAGACTTTTTAAATACTGCCTCTTTCAACTCAACAAAGATAGGATCAAGACATTTATTAGACATCACATCCATTATAAAGGATGATTTGGAACCATTATGGACCATTACACAACCCTTGTCAGTATCCACTAGTTGAACGCCTAGTCAGGCCAACCTATGCACATCATGAACCAACTCTTTCTTTTCATCCTCTACATGAGCCACACTACCTATCGTCAACCTGTTAAGAGCATCTGCTACCAATTTACATTTGTCGAGGTGATAAAAGACACTAATATCATAATCCTTCAATAATTCTAACTATCTTTTTGATGAATATTCAAGTCATTTTGACTAAAAACATATTGTAGACTCTTTTGATCGTGAAAACATCCACATGGACCCCATACAAACAATGCCTCCATATTTTTAAGGCAAACACAACTGGCGCTAACTCCAGATCATGGGTAGGATAATTATTCACATGGACTTTAAGTTGCGTTGACGCATAGGCAATCACCTTACCATTTTGCATAAGCGCACACCCTAACCCAACTCTAGAGGCATCACTATACACCACAAAACCATCCGCACCTTTTAGTAAGGTCAACACCGGAGCGAAAGTGAGTCTATCTTTCAATTCTTGGAAACATTTCTCACAAGCTTCTGACCACACAAACTGAGCCTTCTTTTCCGTCAAAGTTTTTAAAGGAGAAGCAATGGAGGAAAATCCCTCAAAAGACCTTTTGTAGTAACTGGCCAAACCAAAAAAGCTTCCAATATCGGAAGGAGTTAGAGGTCTAGGACAACTCTTGACTGCATCCGTCTTCTTAGGATCTACCTCAACACCCTTGCTTGACATAATATGACAAAGAAAAGCTACGGCCTACAACAAAAATTCGCACTTGCTAAACATTGCAAAAAGTTGTTGATCCTTAACAACTTGCAACACAATTCTCAAATGGTCCACAGGTTCATTCTCACTCTTTGAATAGATCAAGATATCATCGATAAACACAATCAAAAACATGTCTATGTATTGGCTAAACATACTATTCATCAAGGCCATGAATGTTGCCGGAGCATTAGTCAACCCAAATGACATTAACACAAACTTATAGTGACCATACTTGGTTCTAAAGGCAGTCTTTTGAATATCATCCTCTCTCACCCTTAATTTGTGATAACACGAACGAAGATCAATCATAGAAAAATAACTAGCCCCTTGAAGTTGTCAAACAAATCATCAATTCTCGGAAGAGGGTATTTGTTCTTAATGGTCACCTTATTCAATTGACAATAATTGATGCACATCCTAAGAGACCCATCCTTCTTTCTAACAAACAACACCGGAACACCCCATGAAGAGATTCTCGGTCGGATGAAACCCTTATTTAGCAAATCCTTAAGTAGCTCTTTCAACTCATTTACCTCCACTGGAGCCATTCTATAATGAGGGATAAAGATTGGTTGCATATCCTATAAAAGGTCAATACCAAAATATATTTTTCGTTCTGAGGAATACAACATAAATCATCAGGAAAAACTTCAAAGAACTCATTCACTACAAAAATTGACTCTAGAGAAGGGGTTCTAGATTCAACATCCCTCACCTTAACAAGATGGTAAATATACCCTTAAGAGATCATCTTTATAGATTTAAGACAAGAGATAAATTAGACTATAAGCATAGAATTTCCTCCCTTCCATTCTAAGATGGGCTCATTTTGAAATTGGAATCTAACCACCGGAGTCCTACAATCTATAGAGGAATAACATGCATCAAACCAATCTATACCCAAAATCACATCAAAGTCTAACATGTCTAACTCTACCTAAAGTTACTCTATGGCATAAGGAAATGGGACATCTACTATAGACTCTCTTAGCAACCACGAGTCACCAATGGGGAAGAGACCGAAAAAGGTTCTATTAACACTTTGGGGAGCATATCAAACTACATGGCCACATAAGTTGTCACAAAGGACAAAGTAACAATGGATAAATATCAATAAGAAAGACTTTTAACATACCGGTCACCACATCCAGGGAGCTCTCTTGGTCACCGCAGAATTAAAGAGCATAAGAGCAGTTTTTCTTTGAGGTATTAGACTTTGAACCACTTGGAGGAGATTGTTTATCTTCTATTCCCTTAACCTTGAGCATCAGACCACTCTTCCCGCAACTAAAACACCTATTGGTGCCACTAGTCACTTACCATCATGTTCTCTTCCACACTTTTTACAATTAGGCCTAGCCACATAAGAACCACTACTATTACCTCCTTGAGGTTTAGAGTTAGACATCCTATCCTTGTTGACCCTTGGATCAATAAAGGAACCCTGGTTGGAAAACCTTTTTCTAAACCATAATCGACCTTGCCCATCAGACCTAGCATTGGCGATGCTCCCATCACTGGTTCTAGCTCTTTTCACCTCCCTATTTTTTTCCATGAGTTTTGACTCCTCAATTTGTTAAGTGTATACCATAGCCTTTGAGATATCTATGTCATGATGAATAATTTTCGTATAACATTCTTTCTCTACCAAGTCAGACACGCCTGTCAAAAACCTACTCATCTTATCCCTCGAATCTACCATCATAGTTGGAACATACTTGGACAATTAAGTGATCTAGAGGGCATACTCTTTCATGCTCATATTTCCTTGATGCAGGTTAATGAATTCTTCCACCTTAGCTTCTGTCAACTCTCGAGGAAAGAATCTATCAAGAAAAGCTGATTTGAACAATTCCCATTCAATCGGGCCCGTTCCTATGGGTCTCTCACCTTTCCACTGATCATACCAATCTTGAGAAACATCCTTTAGGTTGTAGGCAGCTAACACCGCCTTCTCTTCCAAAGATACCACCATAATAGCAACAACTTTACAAATCTCATCGATGAACCTTTGAGGATCCACTTCCACTTTGGAGCCATAAAATTTGAGAGGGTACATTCGAGCAATATCCCTAACCCTTGAAGCAGTCGAAATCACATTAGGATTACCAGAGCTACAACTTCTCGATTGGCTTGAGTCATCACCACTTGAGCCAACATTTGGATAGTAGACCTAAACTCCGCATGAGTCACATTCTTAACCAAAGGATCTATCGGGGCTTGAGGAGGAGCTCCTTGATTAACATTGTCCTCTTCCATCCTTCTATTATTAGCCCTTCGTGTATTCATATCCTGAATACACAAGAGAAGGATTAGGAAAGAGAAATATTTAGAGTTAAACTAAGGAATGATTTCAAAATGATGAAGAAGTGAAATTTATTAAACATCTTATCGCCCCTCATTCATAAGTGTGGTGTGCTTCACACTCATGAACAAGACTCTACTTGACGTAGCTTATGAGACATCATCCTAGAATCATTCTAAACCTTGTGCTCTGATTACCAACTTTTTCACAACCCAGGGTACCCCCTAGATGTAACAAGGCATATAGAACCCCCAAAGACTCCATGTAAGCCACTTAGCTATCATAACATAAGGATAGAACAATAAAGAGTAAAAACGCATTACAAGTCTAAAATTTTCATAAAAGAAAAGTAAAATTCTAGACTCTAAGTCTCAACATCACCATCTATTAAAATATTCAAATCAGAAAGGGACACAACCCATACAGCATAGTCCAAAATGGAAATACAAGAAATGAACTTCAAAGAGATACATCTGTGCTCGAATCATGAGGACTCGCTAACAGTCTAGGAGAATAAGCAATTCCAAGCTTTAGCCACAACACTTAGCACCTTGAGAATCGGACCCTACACTTTGGAAAAATGTAGGAAAAGTAGGCTTTAGTAAAAAAATACAATAAGTATGATAGTCATGCATAAAAACATTGAAACCATGCTAAAAGGGACATTTTATTTGAATGCTGCAATTGAATAAGTTTGAACATCATCATGAAGATAGTAGAAAAGCACAAGTCATATGTGTCGTCAGTAAATGAATCATCATAACATAAGAGGAACATATCATGAATACCCTTAAAGCATACTTGTATAATGCATGAATAAGACCCAATAAATCTCCCCCATGCTAAGTATACCATTTTAGGCCTATATTTATATTCATTACCTTTAAGATCTTGGAACCTCATATAAAAGCTTCTTGAGTAACCATAGTTCATAATTCTTATTCTTGTTTATATATTTATTGTCATAGTGGGAATAAGCCTTAACCAACATAGACCATGTGAGCTTAACATGGTATCTGGTGTTACCCACCCCAAAAATGGGTGCTTTTTTAGCCTCAGGTAGAACCATACACTTAGCTGGTATAAGGAGATTGCTGCTAAAAACTCAGACTAAATTAAGGTATAAGGTTTCGATCTCATGAAACATACTTTGGGAACCTAGACTTAACTAGCGTAGAAGGAACCCATTTAGAAAGCCAGACTCAAATAGTGTAAAAACTTTCATTACGAACACAACTAGCGTAAAAGCTTACCTCTCATATTCAATATCCACTCGGTGCTAAGCATTAATTCCCACGGAGTACATAATAAGTCTTGAGTTAGTTCATATTCATCGAAAATGTATTGACACTCAATCCAACATAATTCATAAGATAGCTCATACAACATCCATGAGAATAACCTTTCACCGTCCATGACTTCATATAGATTCAATAGGTGACATAGCCTTTCAACCTTAGAATCATCATGTTGTGAAAAAACCCATCACATAATACATAAGTGATCATAATCAAATTCACTTCATTCTCAAAGTTCATATTGAATCAACACATATAGAATGCACTACATTATACATGTAAATTAATATAATTCAAGTAATCCTCACAATACAAGCACAATTTCATGTCCTACTTTCATCCATAAATCAACATCACAAGATCATAATTGGGAAATATGGGGATTTCAACATAAGAACAATAATAAATCATCAATTCAATCATAATATAAGGTATTTCAAGCATTAGAATTGTTTTTGAAAGGAACCCATGTCTTTGGAATCAAACCATAGTTTTGGGGATTTCTATCTTTAAAATTAGGGTTTTGAAGGGGATCCATGGATGAATAATATCCATGGATGAAGAGCTACCATACTTTAGCAATGAAACCCAATGAATTTGAGAAGAAACCTTTCTCCTTGAACCCTAGATCAAACTTCCTTCTTCTTCTTCTTCCTTGAAGTTCTATAGAGAAAATTTTCCTTTTTGATGATGAAGTTTTGGGAGTAGTTTCTGGTTTTAGAAATAATGAAGTAAATGACTTAATTTAGTGGTATAAAATCCTTATATAGGTGATCTTATTTAGACTAAAATGACATAACTTAATATTAATTAAAATCAAAAAACCCCAAAGTATCCCTGAACTTACCCACCAAAACGGTTTTCAGGCCTGAAACATGGACCCATGACCTATAGACCATGTATGGAACCAAGACCTGTCCTGGTTGGGCGTGGTTCATTGTCAAAGAGTTTGGCCCCATCCACGAGATCATCACTAACAGACCATAATCGGACCATGGCCGGTGTTAGTGAAGCATGGGTTGGGGTTCAGAGATTTTGTTTCAGTACCCTGACCTACGACGCCTCAACCACGGGCGTGGAGTGACCCACGGCATGGGTCCTGTCATGGTCCACTGTTGTAGGGAAATTTCTAGTGCCTTTCTCAAGGACCCTTGGTTGGTCCTTGGGGGTCGTACCTTGACATTCTAACACGAAACCCTCTATTTTGAAGTACGTGGAGTTGCATTGAAGATTCTAACCCAAATATTAAGTTCTAGTTTAGCGCACTAGTTTTTGGGGTATTATAGATGTGATAAGCTTTTGGAGGAGGGGCAAGCTTTGCCTTAGGTTTATCAATCCATTTGAGATTATGATGTGGGTTAGAGAGGTAGCTGATGAGGTAACCTTACCTCTAGCAATTTACAATGTTCATCCTATGTATCATGTCTTTATTTTGAGGTGGTATGTTCAAGAAGAGACTCACGAGCTTCAGTTGGAGTCGGTTCAACATGATGAGACATTGAATTTTGAGGAAAAGGTTGTGGGCATTCTAGACTTGTAGGTTAGATAGTTCTCATCTAAGGAGATTTCATTAGTGAAGGTTCAGTGGAGAAAATGATATGTCGATGAGGCTGCCTTTGAGAACGAGCTTGATATATGGACCTGCTATCCTCATCTTTTGTAGCCTTCAGGTATTGCCTTTGTCTTACTGATATACCATGAGTTTACGGTATTTTTAATACATTTCACTTAAGATTTGTGTATATCTAGGGACATTTCATATTGGTATTAATGTGTTTTTATCATGTTTGTAGGAAAAAAGTTCAGATGTGGAAGTTGAGAAACACAGCTAAAGAATGTTGCAAAAAATAGTATTTATGGACGTGACCTACAGAACCGTAGGTCCAGTCACGATCCGTAGATAATAGGCGTAGATGGTTGGGCATGGTTTGAAGGAAAATTAGGGAGTTCTTGACTAAGTGTGGAACCACAGTTACAAACGATGGACCGTAGATCAACCTACGGGCCGTCCTGTAGTTCCGTCAAATTATTCAGAGAAGGGGGTTCTAGTACTTGATTTTTAAAGTCTAATTATAGAGCTACGGAGGAGGATCTACGGATCGTGGATCAAACCATGGCCCATCTTGCTGAGCTGTCGATTGTTACTGAGAGGTGGAGATTTGATCTTTGGAAATTTGCCTAAATCCCAAACCACGGAAAGGACCTACGCACCGTAGGTCACTGTACGGTCCATAGGTCGGTGTCATAGATCGAAACCAGATCAAGAAACTTTATTTCCTTATTTCATTTTGTTTTTATTTGGGACATGTTTTTCTATATATAGGGCATGTAAACCTCATTTTTAGGGGTTAGACCTTATTACATTAGTTCTAGTTTTTTGCTTTGGAGATTAACTTGCAATTTTAGCAATTCTTGATTTCCTAAGTTCATTTTGAAGATTTTTTACTTTGAACTTCAAGTTGAGATTCTGGGTTTCCTTTTCTCAGTATGTAAGTTCATGATTTCTTCATCAAAAAATATGAATTGTGTTCTTGCTACTATGAGTAATTAAATCCACAACTAGGGTTGTGGGAACCATGAGCGATTAGCAATGTATGAATAGTAAGTAATTCATTCTTGAATAGTTTTATTGCATGCATTGACATTAGAAGTCTTTTTAACGGTGGCCAACTTTAGAACTCGACTTGTTGCTACTTGCTGGAACAAGAATGTAATTAATTAGAAAATAATTGTCAGCATTGATTTAGTGTGATACTATCTAATAGTCTAATGTCAATTGGTGCGAGGGTGAAAACTAAGCCATACATTAATGTGATGTTTAATATGAGGTAAAGGTAAGGGTTAGTAAATTATACACACATAGCCGGACTAAGGTGTGGGGTGAAATTCTCTAGTTGCCGGACCAAGGAATTTGAGATACATAACTTATCACTTTGCATGTAATACATTAGGAAAGGATTACTATTAGTAGGATTACCCCGTTATGATCTTATGGGGAACACGTACACCCTAGTTACTTTCTCTCATTAATAACAACAAAGTTTGAATCTTGCTCACTGGTTACTTAACTAAAATAAAGCATTTGTTTCACAAATCCCTTCCCCCCTTTACTTACTTGTCTCAAAAATACGTTGACTAAACGAATATAATAATAAGTTAAGTTTAAGTCTAAACCATATTCCTCGTGGGATCGAGCCCAACCTCCAAGTTGGGTTCTCTACTTGATAACGATCGCTTATACTTCTTTAGGGTCGTGTAATTAGAGCATATCAAATTTTGGTGCCGCTTTCGGGGAATAAGGCTTTTACATTAAGTTTAGCTACATTACTGAACTTTAGTTAATTATTTCATAATTTTACTTTTCTTTTGTTTTTGTTTCTCTCAGGTTCCTACTCTAGTGTATGCCAAGTACACGGAGTCAAGGTGAACCACTCACTCCTTATGATCCAGAATTGAACAGAACTTTGCAAAGAGTGAATAATCAATGGGTCCCAGCTAATCCTCTCGGAGGAAATCTAGGTGATGGAGTTGAGTTGCAGCCTCTTAGGGTTGATAATGAGAATGCTGAAACCAAGTGGTAATCTATTGGGAGATGCATTGAGGGTACATAATCCACCAGAACTGAGCTTGGGTGATAATTATAGGGTCAACTTTAATGCAGCGAAATCTGAAGGACCTATTGTTCTACCTCCGGGGCGTACATTCGTGGTGATGAGTAGTCTGATGCAGATGCTTATAGCAAGGGGTTTATTTTTTTGTATTGCATCAGAGGATCCACATGGGCACATGGCCAAGTTGAGGAGTGTTTGCAAGAGCTAGGTGGGTCTACCGAATTTAGACATGGATGTCATTGGGTTGAGAGTCTTCCCTCTATCATTGACTGGAGATGCTTCTGTATGGTTTACTGAGCTTCCTTATAACTCAATTCACACATGGGATCAATTGTGTAAAGTATTTATGGCAAAGTACTTCCCAGTGTCAAAGAAGTTAAACCTTAAAGATAAACTCAACAACTTCATATCATTACCTGGAAAGTCTGTGAGTAGTTAGTGGGACAGGTTCACTGCTTTTATTAGAAGTGTTCCAAAAAACCATATTGATGATGAGTCACTAAAGGAGTATTTCTATAGAGGCCAAGATGATAATGGTAAGGTTGTGCTTGATTCTATTGCAGGATGATGATATGGTGAGTGCACTTTTGAGTAGATCAATGAGAAACTGGTGAAGATTTCCCAAAACAACAAAGTATGGAGAACTCAAAAGTCAAACATTTGAATAAGCACATTTACAGTTCAATCTACCGATGACATTAATGAGGATATGGCTCAGATGAGGATAAAACTTGGGTTGGTCTTGAAGCATGTGAGCGGAGGTACCAAAAAGATAAATGTTGTGAATTATATGACTAGAAATCCACCACCGGTTGAGGAGTGCTACTATGAAGAGGATAGTTATGCAGAGAATGATCAGACGGGGGGTTTTCAATCCAACGACTAAGGTTCCAATTTGGATAATTGGCGCCAAGGTCGGAACTATGGCAACTACAATTGAGAGGTTCAATATGTCTGGGATGGGAACTACAATCACAACAACAACTACAACTGGAACAATTATGGCAACAAAACTGATAGGGGTGGTCCTTATGTTCCTCCTCAAAATCAGAAATCTGGTAATAGGGAAGTTAGGGGTAGTATATCATGGATTAAGGATATGATATAGAAGATGATGAAGATGTTTGAGTCGATTGATTAGAATGTGAAGTAGATGTTAAATGACTTGTCTAGTACTGGTAAAAATTTGATGCCCATGGAGTGTCGATCAAGCAGGTGAAGTAGCAGATGAATCATTTGTCTACTACTGTGAACCCACGTCAGCCTGGCACACTTCCTAGCAATGCCATCCAAAATCCAAAGAATGATGGGCATTGTATGGCAGTCACTACTCAATGGGTAAGAAGACCATTGATCCACCTATGCCGTCGAAGGTTGAAGTTAACGTTAGTAAAGATGATGATGAGATTGAAGTTACTGGAGAGTCTAAGAATGCTATAGAGATAGATGTGGAGATAACCCAGAAAGTTGTTCCCATGCCTAGATCTCCACCTCCATTCCTACAAAGGTTAGTGAAAAAGATGAAAGAGGAGAAATACCGCAGGTTTATTAGTATGTTGAAGCAACTTTCCATTAATGTTCCATTGACAGAAGCTTTGGAGAAAATGCCTGAGTATGGGAAGTTTATGAAAGTTTTGGTGACGAAGAAAAGGGCCGTGAATTTTGAAGAAGATGATAGGTTGCAACATTGTAGTGCTATTGCTACAAGGTCCCTTGTGCAGAAAAAGGAGGATCCTAGTGCCTTTACTATTCCATGTACTATCGGGTTGTTGCATTTTACTAAGGCGGTGTGTGATCTGGGTGCTTGCATTAATCAGATGCCTTTGTCTAATTACAAGAAGTTGGGTTTAGGGGATCCAAAACCGATTGCGATACGATTGTTTATGGCCGATAGAACTGTGAAAAGGCCCATTGGTGTGCTCCAAGACGTATTAGTGAAGGTGGAGTATTTTATCTTTCCGATGGATTTTGTGATACTTGATTGTGAGGTTTATTTAGAGGTACTGATTATCATTGGGAGACCATTCCTTCCCACTAGGCGCGCCTTGGTCGATATGGAGAAAGGGCAAATGAAGTTTTGATTGAATGATGAAGAGGTTACTTTCAACATTTGCAGATCCATGAAGCAAAGTAGTGAGCTCAAGTCGGTATCAATGGTGAATCATATTGTGGAGAGTGGTTCTGCGGTGCCTATTGAAGAAAGGTTGGGTGTTGATGTACAAGCAGTGGTAATGATAAAGTTGAGTGTGATAGTATTAAAGACTATGATGAATTGGTCGCCGCACTTAATAGGTTTGAATTTCGTTCAAAACCAAAGAGATTGGAGTTAGACATGAAGAATCGTGACTCTCCACCTACAAGATCATCTATTGAGGAGGCTCCGAAATTAGAGCTTAAGGATCTACCATTGCATTTGAGGTATGTATTCTTGGGGAGAGATGGTACTTTATCGGTCATCATTGTGGTAGATTTGAATGTGACAGAAGTTCAGGCTTTGGTTTTCGTGTTGAAGAGGTTCAAGCAAGCTATTGGGTGGACTATTGCAGACATTATTGGGATCCCTCCTGGCATTTGTTCTCATAAAATCCAACTCATGCCAGATCACAAGCCTAGTATTGAGCACCAGAGAAGACTAAATCTGCCTATGCAAGAGGTAGTGAAAAAGAAAATCATCAAGTGGTTGGATGTTGGAGTTATTTATCCCATTGCATATAGTAGTTGGGTTTGTCCTATTCAATGTGTGCCCTGGAAAGGTGGGATGAATGCCGAATGCGACAAATGAGCTTGTTCCGATGCGGCCAATGACAGGATAGAGAGTCTACATGGACTGCTGGAAATTAAATGCTTGGACAGAAAATGATCACTTTTCTATGTCGTTCATGGATCAGATGTTGGACCGAGTTGCAGGTAAAGGTTGGTATTGTTTCCTTGATGGTTATTTGGGCTACACTCAGATTTCTATAGCTCCAGAAGACCAAGAGAAGACCACCTTAACTTGCCCTTATGGGACATTCACCTTCAAATGAATGCCATTTGGGTTATGTAATGCTCCAACGACCTTCCAGTGTTATATGTTGTCGATATTTTCAGATATGGTAGAGGACACTATTGAGGTATTTATGAATGATTTATCTGTGGTAGGTGACTCTTTAGATCATTGTTTAGACCATTTGACCGAAGTACTGGAATGGTGTGAAGAGTGCAATGTTGTGCTCAATTGTGAAAAGTGTCACTTCATGGTGAAAAAGGGAATAGTTTTGGGTCATCGGATTTCTAAGAAGGGTATTTAGGTTGATAGAATGAAAGTTGAGGTAATAGAAAAGCTTCCATCACCTATCTCTATTAAAGGTGTTAGAAGTTTTCTTGGGCATGCAGGTTTCTATAGAAGGTTCATCAAAGATTTCTCCAAAATTTCACATCCATTGTGTAAACTGCTCAAAAAGGAGTATAAGTTTAATTTTGAGAATGCTTGTCTGAGAGGATTTGGAGAGTTGAAGGAAAAGCTAGTTTCCACACCTATCATTATTTCACCGGATTGGGGGCAACTGTTTGTGGTAATGTGTGATGCGAGTGGAGTGGCATTTTCTGTGGTATTGGGACAGAGGCGAGAGAAGATTCTTCATCCTATATACTGTGCTAGCAAAGCTCTAAATGTGGCTCAAAAGAACTATACAGTGACTGAATAAGAGCTTCTTGCGGTGGTTTTCGCATTCGAGAAATTTCAATCCTACTTGCTTGGTACTAAGGTCATAGTGCATACTGACCATTCTGCATTGAGTTATTTGATAACTAAGAAAGGATGAAAAATCAAGGTTGATTAGATGGATGTTGTTGCTGCAAGAGTTTGACTTTGTGGTGAAAGATAGAAAGGGGATGAAAAATCAGGTTGTCGATCACTTATCCAGATTGGAGGAAGAGGCTATGCTAAAGCTTGGTGATAGGGCTGAAATTAATGATGCTTTTCCAGATAAACAGTTATTGGCTGCTTCTAATGATCTGATTCCTTGGTTCGTAGACTTTTCTAACTACTTGGCAAGTGATCTGGTGCCATAGGATTTGTCTTTTCACCAAAGGAAAAAATTTATGCATGATGTGACAAAGTTTGTTTGGGATGAGCCTTACTTGTATCGTAGTTGTACTGACGGGATTAGTTGTTGCTATGTGCCCGAAGTCGAGATGTTGAGTCTACTGGAGGCATGTCACTCATCAAAGAGGCAAGAGCTTCCTCTGAATCCGATATTGGTGATAGAGTTGTTTGATGTAAGGGGCATTGATTTTATGGGTCCATTTGTGAGTTCACATGGGATGAAAAATATTCTTGTTGCGGTTGATTATGTGTCGAAGTGGGTGGAAGCAATTGCGCTGTCCAACAATGAAGGTAAAAGTGTCACCGCATTCCTGAAAAATAATATCTTCTCCAGATTTGGTACACCTAGGGCGATTATCAGCGATGAAGGTTCCCACTTTTGTAATAAGTTGGTGAAGGCACTACTTGACAAATATGGTGTCCGCCACTATGTGGCCACTCCTCACCATCTGCAGTTTAGTGGGAAAGTTGAAGTGTCCAACAGAGAGATCAAGCAGATTTTAGCTGAGACTGTGAATGAAAATAGAATTGATTGGTCAAGGAAGCTTGATAATGCTCTATGGGCCTATCGCACCTCATTCAAGACTCCCATACATATGTCCACTGACCAATTTGCATATGAGAAGTCTTGCCTTTTGCTGGTAGAGCTAGAGCATACGACTATGTGGGCGCTAAAGAAGCTAAATTTTGATTGGGGTGCCACATCGAATTAGAGAATGAGTGACTTCAATGTGCTTGATGAGTTCCACCTAAGAGCTTATGAAAGTTCAGCCTTGTACAAGGAGAAGATGAAGAAATATCATGATCAAAGGATTGAAAAGTGATAATTTATCGTGGGTGATCTTGTGGTTCTATTCAACTCTAGGTCAAAGTAAAGTAGTTTGTTTTTATTTGGAGTCATCGGCAGGATACTATTGATGAATAGTTAAAAACTATTCATAAATAGTAAAATGTCAATTATGTGAATAGTAAGAGTCGGTTACTGTGTAAATAGTAGAGGTCAAGTTACTATGTAAATAGTAAGAGTCAGTCACTATTCATGATACTGTTCATGAATAGTAGCCATGTAAATTTTGTATATATATATATATGTTAGGAGAAGGGGAGGATCATCCTCATCCCTCAACTCCCACTTTTCATATTTTACTCTCAACTTCCGCTACCCCTTATATTGGTATCAGAGCTAGATAAGAAAAAATATAAATGGAGAAATCTAACAACAACCAGGAAACTATGAAGGAATCAGTTCCAGAAAATCTACAAACAGAGGTATTTTCATATTTCAATATGAATAACTAAACTCTCTTATTCCTGATAATCTCTTGATTATTATTTGATTATTATCATGTTATAGTATTGTTATACTGAATAAATTCGAAGTAGTTTGCTATGAACGAAGGTAGGCTGAGAATAGGTAAGCCCAGACTATGCCATCCAAATCGAAACCCAGTTAGGCAAAAGAAGCCGTTTGAGGAAGTACGAACTTGTTGAAAGGCGTTAGTGGTAATCGATTGAAGCTGAAAATCATAGTAGTGACGAAAAGAATTTATTTAGGATAACTTTAATATAATTTGATAATTGATAATAACAAACAAGAAGGTTAGAAGGAATAAACTTGTTTAGAAATCATGAAAATGATGAACACATACTTACTAGATGAAGATTATAATTATAAAATACTTATTTTATATGTCCTTAAAACACTTAATATTGACATAAAAAGAAACATTTATGACCTTCTAATTATTGAAGAAATGACAGAATAAGACCGAATAATAGAACTTATAGAACAAGATTGGCAAGAACTAACTATTCAAAATATAGATGAATTATATGATTTATATTCAGATTAATGATAAAATACGAATATTTAACATATTGGCTACAAACTATGGAAAATTTAGATCTACTAAATAAAATTTTAATAAATAATATTATAACATACCAAAGAACCCAAGATATGGAATACTTAGAATATATTTCAGAAAATATTAAAGAAATACAAATTCTTATAATAAAGAAACAAGAATATTATGAAAAAATGTTTTCAAACTTATAATGAATGAAACTTATAGAGAACAATTATTAGAAAAAATTAATGAAATAAAACAAGAATTAAGATTTAGACAAAATAGATTAGAAGAAAATATATGGGCAGGAGTATGCCAAAAATCTATAAAAGCACAAAGAAAAACGATATTCTTATTAGATCTACAATTACAACAATTAGAATATAAATATCAACATAATTTATAATGAATAAAGAAGAATATGCTGTAGAAGAAAATGCACTAGGTAGAACTATTCCATTCGTAAAATCCTTGTGGTATAGTGAATGCTGTTAAATGTTTAGATTCTTCTTCTAGTTTTAGGTGGTAAAATCCTGATTTACAATCAAATTTACTAAAATAATTATATCCTTGTATTTGTCTTACTTTTAATATTTTATTAGGTATAGGGTAATTATATGTTTTAGTTTTTGCGTTTAGATTCCTATAATCAATAACCATTCTACTTTTTCCTCTTTTCTGTTCACTATGTTTATTTACTATGAATGCTGGACTCTTATGTTTACTATTGCTTTCTTGTATATACTTATTTTTTAATAATTCATTTATATGCATTTTAAATTCTGATTGGTCTTCAAAATTATATCTTAATGGTTTTTGTGTTATTATACTATTTTCATCTATTAGTTCAATCTTTACTTTTGTTTTATGTTTATCCCATCCTTGTAATGGGTTTTCGTTATATAATGAGTTTAATTTATCATTTATTGCTTGTATTTTATCTACAGTGAATATTATAATTTCTATTTTATGATCATTAGTTGTTATATTTTCTAATTTTTGGGTAATTTTTTCACTTCCTTTTATCCATGGTGTATTTTTTCTAATTTTATTACTAACTCTTTTTGCTCCTATCTTGTGCTTACATATGGTAGTGAACCACCAATGTGTTTTTGTTATAGTGTGTGGATATAGTTTTTCTAAAAAAGGCATTCCTAATAATATATCTTTATTTGTAAATTCATAACTATAGATTTCTTCGATTACTAATATTTTATCCCATATTTGTATTTTTATATTTTTAGCTTTATGTGTTATCATGCTTCCTTCATTATTAAATCCTGTTACTATTAATGGTGTCTTTAATTTTTCCCATTTAATATCTGGTAGACAATTATGTTTACACATATTTGCTTCTGCTCCTGTGTCTATCATAGGTGTGTAATATCTATTATAGTATCCTTCTATAATTATTTTTGCTAAAATATATATTTTTGTCATTTAAATATGTTTAGTTTATCATATAATTGTTCGTTTAATAATTACTTTCTTGTTTTCATAAGTTATTGCTAGTTGTTTATCATCTATATTATATGGTTTGCACTTATAATAAATTTAAATTTTTGATATATTAAATTTCCTCTAACTGCACTTATAATACTTTTTTCTATAGGTTGAATTATTCTATCATCTGCTAAATATAGTTCTATAGGTGTATCTATTCCTTCTCTAAAACATGCTTTTATTAATATTTCTGTTGCTCCTAAATGTACATATTTTATTGGATTTTTTAATTTCAATTCTTGGATTTCTTTATTAATTATTTTTTTATTTATGATAGGTATTTTAGCTTTACCTTTAATATATTTACAATCTATTACATGTTCTTTTTGGCTTACTACATAATATTCATCGTGTTGTAATTTGAATAAGTTTTTTAATCTAGGTACTTCTAATATCTTATCTATGCTTAAATCTAATTCTTTTCCTTTTATTTGTTCAAACATATTATTGTCAAATATTATTTTTTGTTCTGTATATTCATTATCTTGATATTCTTCTTTACTTATTATTTTTATATCGCTTTGAGTCATAATCGTCTCTATTTCATCTTCTAATTCAATATCTGTGAATTCGTATATGCTATCTTCATTTTCTAATTCATAATCTAAATAATCTATCTGTTTATATTTATCGTTTTTTATTATTACCTCTGTTATTTGCTTTTTCTTTAAATCTTTTGGTAATTTACAGTCTCTAGCTAAATGTCCTAGTTTTCCACAATTATAACATTTACATTCTGTTATATTTTTCTTAATTCTATGTGGTCTTTTTTGTTTATAATTTTTTATATAATATCTTTTTCTTGGAATTTTGTTCTTATATTTTATTTTGAAGCGTTTATACTTCTTTATTCTTTTCTTTTTATATGGATTTTTACATCCAAATTGAGGTGCTAACTTGCTTGTACAATATGCTAAGTTTTTTACTAATATTTTTTCTAGTTTTAATTCTTCTTTATGTTTTTTCACATAGTTTCATAAACCATTGTTGCAAGAATTTTATTCTAGCTCCTAGTGTATCTACTGTATTTGATTCTTCCCAATCTTTTATTATTTTTGAACTAAATGGTTCTGGTAATTTTGTGTAGTATAATTTTCTTATTTCTCTACTTTCATCATTTGTATATATTCCTTTATAGTAATATTCTCTAAATGCACATGTATATTCATCTATGTAACTCATTTTACATATTGCTAATTTATTCATTAAATTTCTGTTTATTATTTTATCTTTCTGATGTTCTTCTATTTCTGTTGTCATACTTCCAAATTCATTTCTAATTGATATTTCATATTTTTTTTAATATATCTATTGCTGATGTTGCTATTTCATTATTAGATTTCATATTATTTCTTAGTGTTGCTAAGCTTGCTGGTGTTAAATTTTGTAACCATATTTTTACTGTTCCTATAAGTGTTCTTTCTATGTATCCTGGGGCATCTATTATTGATATCTTGTTATCTATTAATTGCTTTGATATATAACCTATCCATAATTGAATTGTTTTATTTGTATCTGCTACACAGTCTAAATCTAAGAAATTATTTTGATCCGTAATTTGTCTAGGTATCTAATTTTTATTTAATCCTTTATCCCATAAAGCCTTATCTCTATTTTCTTTTTCGTAAGTATAATATGTTGGAGTTGTATCCATTCGTGTTTTAAGATTTGAAGTACTAGGTTTCTCATCTAAATTTCCTACATTTATTTCTATATTTTTATCTTTTTGTATAAGGTCAGTATATGTTTCTGAATATGATTCATAATTATTCTCTGAAATATTATCATTTTCTATTTCATTTATTTCATCTATTTTTAATTCAGGTAATTCTTCTGTTTCTTCTAACATTGTTTTCATTCTTTCTATTTCTTGGTTTAACTTTAATTCTTCAGTTCTTTTCTTGTACTCTTCTTTTGCTTTTAATTTTTCTTCATATAATTGTTTAAGTCTTTCTAATTCTTTTTGTAATTCTTGAATTCTCGTATCTTTTACTTCTTCTATTTGTTTAATTTCTTTTTTAGCTTGTTCTCTAATTTTTTCGATTTCCTTTTTTCTATCAATTTCTTCATTTTCTTTATTTAATCTTACCATAGTTGTTAGACTATCTTCTAATTTTGCTGATTCTTTATCTGGCATTAGGTATAATTGGTTTCCTATTTTTTTATATCTTCTTTCTAAGTTTGAATGTATTATTTTTATTTCTAGTCCATCTTGACTTTTATATATTTTTTCTTCTACAGCATATTCTTCTTTATTCATTATAAATTATGTTGATATTTATATTCTAATTGTTGTAATTGTAGATCTAATAAGAATATCATTTTTCTTTGTGCTTTTATAGATTTTTGGCATACTCCTGCCCATATATTTTCTTCTAATCTATTTTGTCTAAATCTTAATTCTTGTTTTATTTCATTAATTTTTTCTAATAATTGTTCTCTATAAGTTTCATTCATTATAAGTTTGAAAATATTTTTTCATAATATTCTTGTTTCTTTATTATAAGAATTTGTATTTCTTTTATATTTTCTGAAATATATTCTAAGTATTCCATATCTTGGGTTCTTTGGTATGTTATAATATTATTTATTAAAATTTTATTTAGTAGATCTAAATTTTCCATAGTTTGTAGCCAATATGTTAAATATTCGTAGTTTATCATTAATCTGAATATAAATCATATAATTCATCTATATTTTGAATAGTTAGTTCTTGCCAATCTTGTTCTATAAGTTCTATTATTTGGTCTAATTCTGTCATTTCTTCAATAATTAGAAGGTCATAAATGTTTCTTTTTATGTCAATATTAAGTGTTTTAAGGACATATAAAATAAGTATTTTATAATTATAATCTTCATCTAGTAAGTATGTGTTCATCATTTTCATGATTTCTAAACAAGTTTATTCCTTCTAACCTTCTTGTTTGTTATTATCAATTATCAAATTATATTAAAGTTATCCTAAATAAATTCTTTTGGTCACTACTATGATTTTCAGCCTCAATCAGTTACCCTAACAGCGCCTTCAACAAGTTCGTACTTCCCCTCAAACGGCTTCTCTTTTGCCTAACTGGGTTTCCGATTTCGGATGGCATAGTCTGGGCTTACCTATTCTCAGCCTACCTTCGTTCATAGCAAACTACTTCGAATTTATTCAGTATAACAATACTATAACATGATAATAATCAAATAATAATCAAGAGATTATCAGGAATAAGAGAGTTTAGTTATTCATATTGAAATATGAAAATACCTCTGTTTGTAGATTTTCTGGAATTGATTCCTTCATAGTTTCCTGGTTGTTGTTAGATTTCTCCATTTATATTTTTTCTTATCTAGCTCTGATACTAATATAAGGGGTAGCGGAAGTTGAGAGTAAAATATGAAAAGTGGGAGTTGAGGGATGAGGATGATCCTCCCCTTCTCCTAACATATATATATATACAAAATTTACATGGCTACTATTCATGAACAGTATCATGAATAGTGACTGACTTGGTTTCGGATGGCATAGTCTGGGCTTACCTATTCTCAGCCTACCTTCGTTCATAGCAAACTACTTCGAATGAGGGAAGAAGGTTTAAGGTAAATGGGCAAAGGATTAAGGTCTATATGGAAAAAGCAGAGAATATGCAAGAAGTAGTCGAGGCCTACTATCTTGATGAAGTCTGAGTAATCAAGAGGCCTGCATCATGCCGCGACGTTAAATCAAGCACTGCTTGGGAGGCAACCCAAGATGTACAGTCAAGCCAACTACAGGGTTTGCTTTTTTGTTTAGTAGTTTTTCTTTGTTTATTTGCTTTTCTGTATTCCATTAGATAGGTGCTTTATTTTTGTTTTGTTGTTGGATAGATATAGCATAGGGTCCATGTCTAAGAAGTGTCCAAAAAATATATAAGGAAAGGCCTAACGATTGCTACATATGAAGGGACGAAAAGCAAAAATCTGTAGAAAATGTATTGGGCAGAGGTCTATGGACCCCATCGACGGTCCGTAGGTCAATCCACGGACCATGAATGGTGTCCGTAGACCCAAGGTAAGTCCCTTAAATTTATCTAAGTGTTGAGTGACCTACGGACCCGACCTATAGTCAGTAGGTCGACCCAAGGTCCATCGACGGGGTTTCTTAGGTCCAAACATAGGGTTTGCCTGACCCAACCCAGACAACTTTTAATATAACCCTTAATTTTTATATTCATCCCCTATATTGAAACTTCCCTCGCAACAATTTTTAACCCCTTCCTCTCCCAAAATCACTCCTTATTGCACCCACATCCCACGAATCACTCCCCTTCCATTTCCTCAAATTCCCAAATCAATTTCCTCTCTCCCAAATTCCCTCATTCCTCATTTTGCAGAGTGTCCAGTGTTTGGGCTCGGCATCGAAAGGCTAGCGAAAGGTCTAAGGAGTTCATTGTCGTAACACAATCACCCACTTCTAATACTTGTCAGGTAGCTGACTTCACTTTAACTTTGAATTTAGGTATTCATTGTTCCATACATGAAGTCACGAAGTGGTCTTGACCTTTGGTTGTTTTTGTATGCAATTGCTTGTTGAACTAATGATAAAAACACCCATAGGATGATAGAATGTGGTTGTGTAGTCTTAGTTTTCGATTAACTCAGTAAAAATGGTGTAAATGAAAGTTTTGACTTAGGGTTCCTAGTTTTGTATGGAATACATGTTGAAAAATGAGTAATTTGAGCCCTAGAGATGACAAACTATCATAAATTGTGTTGAAATGCACGATTAGACTTAGGATGAAGGATTGATATTGTCAAAAAATGGTTTAAAGATGAGGCATGTCGGATACCTCGCACATACTTAATCTAGGAGACCCTATCTACTGATTGTAGGTCAACCTACCGATCATAGATTAGGTATGTGTTCTGTGGCACATAACAATTCCTCTAAGTGTGGAACCATAGAGGTGGACTACGATCTGCAGGTCAATCTACAGACCATTCTGCACATCCATTGTTCCCATCAGAGCACAACTTTTTAGGACTGCTAACCTACAGAGGGGATCCACGGACCGTAGGTGGCCTTTGAAGCTACTGTTTGAATAAAATTTCAATTTTTGTTTTGGTTCATTCTTGGTTCTAAAGTTTTTTTTAGTGTGTTATTAGTTTATTTTGGTGCTAATTATGCCTCCACAGGTACCATGGCTCTGAAGAAAGCTCAAACAGTCGCCCCAAAGGGTAGGTCCAAATCAACGGCACCAACCTGTAAACAAATTAATGAAGATAAAGATGCTGAGAATGACCCCACATATGTCCCACCCAGTGGAAGGACATCCTTCACAGCTCCTTGGACTACCCGAAATCAATCCAAGCTGTGATTCCCAACGTCATCACTGCCTGCCAGTCTGATGAAGAGGATACACTGATAGGATCACTGGCTGGGTCTGCTTCCGGCTCAGAGTCTGCCTCTGCATCAGGGTCTACTTCTGGCTCCGTAGCAGGCTGGAGTTCACATGGTAGGGCTGGCTCGTCTGATGAGGCTTCTAGTGCGGGGGATATTCCAGTGCCACCAAACACCGACCCTACTCCAGTTACTGAGGAGCCTAATAGATGGTGCATTAAGGGCCAGTGGAAAATTTATAGCAATACTTAGATTATCACAGATAAAGAGACAATGGCCCGGATGATTACGGAGGAGCGCAATGTACTCACAAGCAGCCTGCATACCATGCCCAACATCCACCGTCTCTTCCAATAGCATAAGTCTGAGTGGATGGCCCAGGAATTAGGGACATATAACGGGGAAATCGTGATGGAGTTCTATGCTTCCCACGCAGCCACTCTCCGAAGCGCTATTCCCAAAAAAGCCAATCCTAGAGCCAAACCACCACTCACGGCTACACTAGTGCATGGGTTTTATGTGGACATATATGAGAACACCATCCGCCAGTTCCTCTATGGTCTAGCCCACACTTGGTTACTCAACATGGCCGAATTTGACTACAGATGGGACATTGTAAGGAGCATGGAGTTCCAGCAAAGTGTAAAGAGAAGGGAGAGCGTCTTAAACTTGCTGGCAAGTCACATTGCTAAAGACGGTGAGCAAGCCGTGTGGATCAGAACCCCAAACTTATCAATAAAGAAGGCCACCCTGAATTTTCTAGCCAAGTTCTTCTGGCTACTACTGCGGAATGGAATGTCTCCTACTCAGGTAGAGATGTGCTAAAATATGTAGGTTAGAATGAGTTGAATGTGTTGGCTCTTAATATGACATGATAATGAACCAACTTGACTACATGACTTAAGCTAAAACTTGAACTAGGTAACTGATAATCTAATAATGAAATGATGTGCCAAGAGTGTGTGAGAATAGTTGATTGTTCAGATAGTTTTGTGCCAATTTAGAACTTGCCCTGTTGGTCCTACTAGGATAATCTAGGCTAGAAGTTTGGAAGTGATCGTACGTCATTGTTCAAATTAGTCCACTTAAGCCTAAAATGATTTAACCAAATAGTAGCATTATTCCCTTTTGATCCAAATATTTGAGCCTAAAATTGACCAATTATTTTGATTCACCTAACTCACATTCCCTTAAAAACATTGTCTAGGCCCCGGTCCCTCCTTGGACGTTTGCACCTTGACTTAGGCCAAAAGCCTAAGTTGATGGTGGCTAAGCCAAAAAGTTACCTTGATCTTGGCCCTGGTCTGACATCGGACATTGTGCACCTCAACTAATGCAAAATGCATAAGTGGAGGGTGGCTATGAAAAAGGAAACCAAATGGAAAAAGGGTTTGAAAAGAGTTTAGTGCTGAAAAGAGAAAAGGCATGAAAAGGATGTGACTTTGTGCAAAATAAATAAAAGAAAAGTGTTGAAAGAAATAAAATGAAAAGAAAGTGAAAGAAAAAGAAGAAAGTGAGAAATAAGATTCAAAAAGTGAAAAGTTGCATCCTTGATCGAAAGAGTTAAGGAAAAGAAATTGAGATGAAAAGTTGCCAGAAATAGATCAAGGAAGAGGTAAATAGTCAATGTAATGCCAAAGAGGGCACAAAGTCACTAAAAAGTACCCAAATGTACCACACCTAACCTTGAACCTACGTTACAAGCTAAGAAAAGTACTATAGTGATCCTAGCCACTAGTTTGGAGAGTCTAAGAAGTGAAAATAAGGGCAAGCCTATGGTATTGAGCACCAACTATACTTGAAGTCACTTCTAAGCGCGAGTGTAGAATGAATCCTAAAATTCAAAAATTCATGTCTTATGTGTGAAAAGGATTTCGTTTGAAGTGAGGGCACTAGTTACATTGTCGGAAAGTTGGTACTTTGGTGATGGTGAAATAATGTATGTTATGTTTTGATTGGTCTATCTTTGTCATATTTTGATCCTCATGAGTTAGCTTGTTGAGTCTAAGAGAAAAGATTTGCACTCAAAAAGAGAGTCGGGATAGAAAGCCATGTGATTGCTTGTACTTGAATGTGTGCTTCTACACAAGTGTCGTTTAGAGTCTTAGTGTGTCGCTTGAGGACAAACAACAAATTTAAGTTGAGGGTATTGATATACCATGAGTTGACGGTATTTTTACTACATTTCTCTTAAGATTTGTGTGTGTCTAGGGCCATTTTATATTTGTATTAATGTGTTTTTATCATGTTCGCAGGAAATAAGTTCGGACGTGGAAGTTGAGAGACACAGATGAAGAATGTTATAGAAAATAGCATCTACGGGCATGACCTATGGACCGTAGGTCCAGTCACGGTCTGTAGATAATAGGCATAGATGGACAGGCATGGCTTGAAGGAAAATCAAGGAATTCTTGACTAAGTGTGGAACCACGGTTATAAACGACGAACCGTAGATCGACCTATGGGCCGTCCTACAGTTCCATCAAATGATTCAGAGAAGGGGTTCCAGCATATGATTTTGAAATACTATGTATGAAGCTATGGAGGAGAATCTACAGATCGTGGATTGAACCAAGGTCCGTCCTGCTAAGCCTTCGATTATTAATGAGATGTGGAGATTTCGAGCTTTAGAAATTTGCCTAAGTCGCAAACCATGGAAGGGACCTACGGACCGTAGCTCAGTGTTTTAGATCGAAACCGCATCCAGAAACATAATTTCCTTATTTTGTTTGCTTTTTATTTGGGGCATGTTTTTCTATATATAGGCATATAAACCTCGTTTTTGGGGGGTAGACCTTATTACTTTTGTTCTAGTTTTTGTCTTTGGAGATTAACTTGGAATTTTAGTGATTCTTGATTTTCTAAGTTCGTTTTGAAGATTTTTGACTTTGAAATTCAAGTTGAGATTCTGGGTTTCTTCTTCTCATTACGTAAGTTCATGATTTCTTCATCTAAAAATATGAATTATGTTCTTGCTACTATGAGTAACTAAATCCATAACTGGGTTGTGGGAACCATGAACGATTAACAATGTATGAATAGTAACTAAGTAATTCTCGACTTGTGTTATTGCATGCATTAATAATTCTTTTGTTTAGAAGTCTTTTTAACGGTGGCCAACGTTAGAACTCGCCTTGTTGGTACTTGTCGAACCACGGAGGTAGTTAATAAGAAAAGAATTATCAGCATATGTTTAGTGTGATATTATCTAATAGTCTAATGTCAATTAGTGCGAGGGTGAAAACTAAGTCATACATTGATATGATGTCTAATATGAGGTAAAGGTAAGGGTTAGTAAATTATACACACGTAGACAAACTAAGATGCGGGGTGAAATTCTCTAGTTGCCAGACCAAGGAATTAGAGGTACACAACTTTTCACTTTGCATGTCATACACTAGGAAAGGATTAATATTACTAGGATTACCGCGTTATGAGCTTATGTGGAACACATACACCCTAGTTACTTTCTCTCATTGATAACAACAAAGTTTGAATCCTGCTCACTTGTTACTTAACTACAATCAAGCATTTGTTTCATATTCCCCCCCCCTTACTTACTTGTCTCGAAAATACATTGACTAAACAAATATAATAGTAAGTTAAGTTTAAGTCTAAACCATATTCCTCGTGGGACCGATCGACCCCAACCTCTAAGTTGGGTTCTCTACTTGATAACGATCGCTTATACTTCATTAAGGAGGTGTAATTTGAGCGTATCACTTACTTACTCGGATGATTGTCTTTCTTTCAAGGATGAATGTCCTTTAAGTGGTATTTTCTGCGATCACCCTCAAGGTTATTTCCATTCTTTATGCATGCTTTATATTTTTTGCCACTTCCCTTAATTTCTTTGTAGCTTATGTGTGGTTCTGGGTTGAGTGGCACACTCCTTGAGGTGTTTGCTCGAGTTTAGTGCCAGGTTTGAGCTTTTTTGAGTATGTCCTATCATTACCAAATGTATTACCCTTTTGGTTTGTGCTTTTTAGACTCTTAATGGATTCCCAGAGCTTGTTCGAAGTCTTAAATACTTAGGCCTTTTTATGAAATTATGGTGTTTGGTACAATGGCTTAAGCGAACTCTTGATACAATAAACAAAGTCTGCTGAAGCGACGAAGACGAGTCTTAAGCAAAGGACATGAGAGGGGAAGGGGGATCTTAAGAAACCCACCATTGGGTTTTTTGAAGGATGTTTGAGAGACCTAGTTGTCGCTTAAGTAAAGGGTGCCTTTGAGAAGGCTCCGCCTTTGCAAGTCTTATGGCCGCTTAAGTGAACTTCGGGTCACTTTTGTGAATATGCTAGGATTAAAAACCCTTTCTCCTACTTTATTTCTTAAGAGCTCGGCCTTGGACTACTTGGTGAAAATCTTGATCATTTCCAACCATTTCAAGGCGATTTTCTTCATTTCCCTCTCCTATAATCTTTTATGTCTTTAATTTCATAATTCAAATTTGTTTCAGACCACAAATCCCCTAATTTCTCAACTAGAAAGGATTGTAATTTGAATTTGGGGTCCGAATTGAGTCTCGTTTGTGACATATTTTCGGGCATGTGAACCCTTTTCCAAAAAGGACAATATGACAGTTTCCTTTTTGTAATTTGGTTGTGTCGATTTGTAGGATGATTTTTTTCCCAATTTCTAGTTTGAAATTTGAGTTAGTGATATGTGTATCATTGGATCCGTATTAACTTGCTCTTTGTAATCTTGATAGTTTTGCAGCAATTCGAGGCTCTTCAGGAGGGAGAAGCACTGAACTTGTCATTTTTGAGATTTTTGCAGCCTTGAGGTAGGTTACGACTTGCTTTTATTAGCCTCAGTTTAGTTTGATTGACTTTATTTGGGTAGCATCACATAATTTAGGTGAAACCCTTTTGTTGTGTTGAGTTTATTAATCCTTGAATAGTTATGGCCAAAGGTTGGGTGGTTTAGCTAAAGATTTACTTGGAGGGATCTTAGTTTAGGTGATCCTTCTGTTATTAGTATCCACAGACATTTCTTCCAGGTTGCGCGAAACATAGGATCTTTTGGTGTTGTATTATTTTTGCTAGTATGATTGATTGTAAGGATACTTGATGTGTTCCAGATTTAAACTCATTTAGGGATTTGTTTTGATAGTATAAGTGTCCTCAAATGTTTAATTTATGCTATAAACTGATGTTAAACCCTTGACTTTCAGGTATGTGAGATAAGGAGCAAGGTAAGGACAATAACGGGCAAAAAGGAGCAAAACAAGCTGAAGAAGTAGAGAAAAGTGATCCTGGTGATCGCCAAGACCACTCGGCGTACTGCCGAGTGGCTCTTGAGCTCGCCTAAAGTTCAAGTGTGCCAACCCTTGGGAAGAAACCAAGTCAGCGACAGTAATAGGAAGTCGGCGAATCGTTAATCGATTACGTGACAACTTAATGGATTGCCCAAAGTTATAGGACTTGGGATACTGAGAACCAATGCAAAATGGTGATGAAAGAGAACAAGGATTGATCTCCGAACCACTCGGCGAGCTCAATTTAATCCACCAACTAATCTTTTAGGCTAAATTTTGGGAAACTATAAATTGGTTTTTATAAGGAGTTCTGAAAAGTTCTGACCCAGATATTATTGTTCCCATTCCAGAGTTATAGTTTTCTCTATGTTTTTGAATTCTTATCATAAATTTGTGGGGATTTAGACTTGGATCTTTGAATTTAACCTTTGGAAAACATTGTTAAGGCTTGGAGACTATTACCCAGTTAATGGCTAATCGAGTTGGTAATTGTTTTTACCTTTTTATGATGTTTAGCTATGACTTCAATTCTTGGGGTGTGATCATGTGATTATTGGTTGAATTATCTTATGGGTATTGTTAATTACTTATTTAAATACTTAACTGATGTGGGTTTTAATTGATAGTTGTATTTTAATCTAAGAAATGTAGTTGCAAATGCAATGCGAACATAGAATTTTGGGCTTTCTTGAAAAAGAGGTTTCAGAATCAATGCTTTTAATTGATGTTTGTAGTTATTAGGGTGATATGGGTTTAGCTCAAGAGAGTAAATCATAACCTCGATTCTACCTATATAGCTTGAGATAGTAGATGAATTAATGTGTGGGCAGTTCTTATATGATAAACTTGTTGATGTTCGAAAGAAATCACTTTATTCGAAATAGTTGTTCGAAAGAAAGGTATTTAACTTATAGCCTAGCCTACCCACTGATATTTAGAGATTTATTAGTAGTTCCAATTACCCATATAGTAAAATTTTCCTATAATCGATCACATCCGGAGAATTCCTCTCTATATTGTTATATCCTTAGCATTTGATTGTGTTGTAGCTGATAATTGCAAACCAAAACCCCACATCTGGCATTCGTGTCACCCTCATTAGACTTTTTTACATGTCTTTTATTGACTATTTCCATTCCTTTAGCTAAATAGACCACGTTTGTACTTCTTAATTGAATTTTAACACGTACCGCTCCATGTAGGTTCGACCCCAAGCTTTTGTAGGGTTTTATACTTACTAACTATTATTTGCACCTAGAATTTGATGAGGTGTGCTTTAAAGGTTAATCAAAATGGCATCGCTGCCGGGGAGTGGTCTTGTTTAAAATTCTTTTATTGAAGTCGAATTTTGATCTTTTTCGTTGTAGTTGAATCGACTTACTTTAGTTTTTGTTTTGTGTTTCTTGTGATGAACGGAGGAAGAGATGAGCGTAAACAGGAGTAATGGTAGCCATGTGGGCCACCAAGACAATATTGGGAATCTTAATGATGTGAATAACCCAATCCAATTGGGTGGAGTTGGTGCAATATGCATACCTCCATTTGAAGGGAATTAGGGATGTCAATAGGGTAGGTTAGGGCGGGGCGAGGCAGGGTAAGCCTTAACCTATTAAAATTTTAGCCTGCCCTACCCTACCCCATTTAGCATTTTTTTAAAAATTAACCTGCCCCACCCTGCCCCACTAACCCTTGCCCTGCCCCGCCACAATACAATAACAGTACAAGACCCCAAACCCATCATGATACGTGATTTTTTAGTTGTGTCAACCTTCATAAATCTGAGAAATTTGAATATTGGTAAGTGCTAGTAGGAAACGAAGGAGTTAGCTTGAATTTTTGGTAAATTTTTTGTCCATATAGCAGACTTATTGTTCTGTCACAATTGGAATGTAGAAAAATATCAAATCACACCTTAAATTACTACTATTAATTAATCACTAACTTACAAAATAACAAAATTCCAAAAATATTACTCCATTTATTTCAAGTGACTGTGACTACATAATGAAACCAAGAAATGGAAAAAATTCCAACTAGTACTTTAAGCTGCAGAATCACGGTTTTGGAGACGAAAAGTCCCCAAATCGTTGAGGGTTTTTCAGCTTTCTTCACCGATTCTTCTCCTCTAGTTATCTCATCCTCCATTTTTAGACCTTACTTTGCTGTGCCCCAACCTATTAAACTTTTTCTAAAATAATAATTTGCCCTGCCCTATCCCACCCCGTTTAAAGTTTCCCCTGCCCCACCCTATTAAAGGTGTGCCCTGCCCTACCCTATTAAAGGTGTGCCCTGCCCCGCCCTCTGCCAATTGACATCACTAAAGGGAATGTTGTCTTACATGTTACTAGCACAATGTTTCAGCTCCTCCAAATTAAAGGTCTATATGGAAGATTCCCTCACGAAGACCCCCATGAGCATATTAGGAACTTCGTGGACATTTGTGACCCGTTCTCATTCAAGAATGTATCACAAGAATCAGTCCCTCTCAAGTTTTTTTCATTCTCTTTGATGGGTGAAGCCACCAAATGCTTTACCGAATTACTTAGCGGTTCCATCAACTCTTGGGATGAATTGACACAATGTTTTATGTGAGATTCTTTCCCCCGCCAAAGATGGTGACACATAAGGATAACATCCAAAGTTTCAAACGCTTGGAAGGTAACCTATCCACGAAACATGGCTGCAGTGTAAGATGTTGGTGCTTCAATGTCCGACTCACGGACTGCCAAATCATATGTTGCAGCAGTACTTCTATAGGAGCCTTGACTTGGTAAACAAAGTAGTTGCTCATCAACTTGTTCCCGGAGGTATAATGCAACAACCCTATGAAGTAGCGTCTCAACTCCTTAATGGAATGACCAAGTCACTTCTCTAACCTTTAGAATGACAAAAGAGAAAATCATGTAGGATCAAGAGAGAGACCAAAACATGGTCAAAATGATGACCCTGCTAGACATCTTGGCAAAAAATATGATGGGTAATGGTATATAGACAGTAAATGTTGTGGGAGTTGGTGGAGAAAACCTTGAGGAAGCTCACTTTGAAGAGTTGTACAATGAGAAAGTGAACTTTCTAGATAATCAAGGAGGAGGATATCGTCGAAATTAACGAAGGCAGGGTGGAAACCCAGTTTAGAAAAGTGATGAGGGATGGAGAGACCGTGATAGAGAATGGTGTGATCGTAACGCCAATTGGAAGGAAAGAGAAGGGGACTAGGATAGATATATCCCACCTCAGGAGTGTCAAAAGCCCAAGGAACAAGAAAATATATGTACAGAAGACGTTCTCTCATGCATTCTTAACAAAGTTGAAGGGTCGAACAAGGTTTTGAAAAAAATAAAAGAAGAGGTCTCTAAACTTAATCATATGGTCACCTCCCATTCAGTTTCAATCAAGCAGTTGCAGACCCAAATGGGTAAAATTTCTTCTCATTTGAATCCAAGGCCAAAAAAGGGACTAAAAAGTGGTACCTTGGAAAACCCAAAGATTGATCCATGAATTGGTAGTGTCCTTGTGCCACGATGTTAACTAAGGCGCTTCTTGGGAGACAACCCAAGTTTTTGATTTTAAATAAAGGGTGTTGTTATGTAGGTTGAAAGGTGAAAAGTGTTGGCAAATGAGTAGTTTTAAGAGCTAAAGTCCGATCGGCGACACGCCGAATAGGTCGGCAAGCCCCGACTTTGACCACTATTAGAACCACCAAGTTTGAATGGGAACTTTGTAAAACTTGGGGGGCTACATGCTTAATCGGCGACTTGTCGAACAGGTTAGCATGCCCGACTTTGTCCGCTGTTTGAATCGCCATATAGTTGGAAGTCTTGTAAAACTCGGTGAGGTAAAATACCATTCGGCGCATCGCCTAGTGGTTCGGTGGGCATGACTTATTCCGTCGAACGGAGCACGAACTGAAATATTTTAAAACCCAAACGGTTTAAAATTTAAAAATTCTTCATCTTCTCCTATTTTTTACTCCCGCACTCTCACTCCCTACTTTAGATCTTTCATATTTTATTGTTTTTACTCTCGTATTTGTTGAAATCTTTGCTCGAGATTATGGAACTTTGCCACCTAGATTTACAACTTTTGCTTTCGACTTTAAAGGTTGGTTTTTCCGAACTTTGAGTGCACAATTGATCCTTGCATGAGTATGTTGAGTCCTATTGTGTGCATTATTGATTTAGTCTTATGTAGCACTGTTTGATACATTCTTTTTAAACGGTTGAACTTGAGTTTACTTGAGGACAAGCAAAAGATTAAGTTGGGAGTGTTGATGAGTCTAAGATTTGGACTCAGTTAGACCTGACCAAGATGAAAGCAATTATGATGGATGCTGCTGTGCAGGCCTCCCTAGCATCTGCTGCTGAATTTGACGGAGCTGGTCCTTCTGAAAGTCACTTCGGGAAGTGATGCCTAGACAGATGGAGCGACTACTTAGACAGGACCCCCTCTTTACCTCCTTCTCTGTCTTTCTTTACTTTTCCTTTCGGTTTCTGTGATAATTGCATTTGAGGACAAATGTTTTTATTTGTGGTAGGGTGAGGCTAACCTTTTGTGTGCTATTTGTGTTCGCGTTTTGTATATATTTGGGCTGCTCTTTTTAAAATATTTTTACACTGCTTTTCATGGATGTTTGAGATTACGGCTCCCTTTTGTTTTAAAATTACAAAAATGATTTTGACCCTACCAAAAAGTTTTTCCACCTTTCGTGTGTTGAATATGGCTTTTCTTTTGTAAAATTTAAGTCTCGATTCTAATCAATATCGATGAATTGAATAGTGCTCTCAATTGAACGAACATGAATGCGCGGCTACGATGAGACCAAATGAAGTTGAATAGACAATATGTAAACTCTTTGCGTCTCATTGTGATTAGCCATTTATCGAATTGATTCTCTTGTAATGACTGTTGCATACTAGCAAAAGTGTGTGGGCTTGTTTAACTTAAGTGTCGATGCCTTTTGTGATGAGCTTACTTTGAACCTTTTATGAATAAACTTAGAATTTGCCATGTTAGTCTGATTGATTTAGAAAGGTGTTCTCTTGAAATGATCTTAGGCAACTTTTGAAGAGTGTGAGCCAAATTTGACATATACCTCTTTTGTGGCCTACCCGTGAGCATGTGAAACTCTCTTGAACACCCTTTGAGCCTTACCTTTATTTGGAAGAACCTTGATGAACCATAAACCTTACTTAACCCACTACCTATAATCCTCTTGATTTGTGGTTTAGTGAATAGCCAACTTAGGCCAAAAGCCTAAGTTAGGGGTGTGGTGAAAAGGAAAATGAGAAGTCAAGAAGTGTAAGAAAAGTCTCCCTTAACCCATGGTGTTGCGGAACAATGGAAACTCTCCATGAAAAATGAAAAAAAGAAAAAAAGTTATGGAATAAAAGTACAGAAGAAATTGGGTTTCCAAGCAATCCTTGGAGGTGAATAAAAAAGATGACTTAGAAGCACTAGAAAAAGAATTGATAAAGGAAAAGAAAGGAGTGTCTTGAGAATACCACATCTCATCAGGAAAAAGTTACTGAGCCTAAATGACCATACCTTTGCACTCAACCCCATTACAAGCCTTAGAAAGGCCTTTTTGATCTTGAGTGAACCGAACCGAAGATCGATTGGAAAATAAAGGCAAGCCTATGGGTAAAAACATGCATTGTGTTCCTTTTTTTGAGTGTGAGCGTTGCATCTGATTCCTGATCTTGAATTGATTAACCTCTGTGTGTGAATATGGAATCATTCTTTATGTGAGGGCATTTAGATACTTTTTGTTGAGCTTGAACTTGCACAAGTAGCAAGTATTGCGAGCATGAGAATCTTTGCTAATGGTATGTCACAACTTGAATCTTTGAGTACACAATTGATATTTGCACAAGTAAACTAAATCTTGTTGTGTGCAATCATGATTGAGTCTTGTGTAGCACTGTTTGAGACACCCTTTTTGAACAGTTGAACTTGAGTTTTCTTGAGGACAAGCAAAAGTTTAAGTTGGGGGTGTTAATGAGTCCACAAATTGGACTCAATTAGGGCTATATTTTAATAGAAATTGTGTCCTCAAATGCTGATTTTATCTCAATATCTGATAAAATCCCTTAAGTTTCAGGTATTTGAAGTTTGAAGGAAAGCATGGACACTACTTCACAAAAAGGAACAAAAAGGCTGAAAAGAACGAGAAAATGACGGCCTGAGGATCGTCGAGTCCAATTGGCGAGTCGCCAAAGGGTCTCACTTCACCTTTTGTTCCATTGTGCTGAGCCTAAAGGAAAGGATCAAGTCGACAGAAAAAGGGAGCAGCCGGCGCATTGCCGAGTAGTTTTGCAAAGCAGTACGATGTCGCCCAATGACCCAGAGCACGATGATGCTGAAGAATGGTGTAAGACGGCAATGAACTACACCAAAGGGTGAATTGCCGAGTTGATTGGCGATTTCGACTAATGCCACCGAATGGTCCGCTGTAGCACAAATCTTTGAAAACTATAAATACTCTGAGTTATAGCTTAGGATGAGATTTCAGTATCACAAGATTTTTAGTGTAAAACAATTGATATAATTTTTTGTACTTTTTCTTTGAGTTTGACAGGGATTTGAAACTTGAAGAAGAAGAGGGTTTCATCTCAAATGATTTGGACTTGGGTCTCTTGGATTCTTCATTCTTGGCCTGTAATAAGACTTAAATCTTCATAGTCATTTTAATGCAAGCTCATTTAGGTATAAATTTCTATCTCTTGATGCGTGGCTTGAAACCCCAATTATTGGGGTGTGATTTAGCGTATATGGGTTAAGATTGTTGTTCGGTCCTACTTGCTGATAGATTAAATGTAATTCAATGCTTATTTCATCTTGTAGTTGTTGTTGAATTTAACAAATTTGTAGTTGCAAAGACTAGTTTATTTATGTGTTTTCGGCTTGCTCGAGAGAGAGGCCGCGAAACCAAGACTACTAGATTGATGGAGTAAGGAGTGGGTTTACATAAGGTTCAGCCCGAGAGAGTGAGCCCTAGTCCCATATCCTAACACTCAGCTCGAGAGAGTGAGTGGGGTAAGACATAGGCTGATCTTCATGCAGCAAGAGGATGTCCCAGAGGAACCCATTTGAAATAGGATAAGTTGCTCGAGAGAAAATTTATTCCCGCGTATAACTTATCCTAGTCATTATTACTCTACAAATTTCCTATCGAAAGCATGTACCCAATAATTTAGATTTACCCGTATTCCAATCACACCCCAAGAATCCTCTCTCATTCATAGATTTCTTTGTTCTTTTTACTATTTTTGCTATACTTGTGACAAAATCCCCAAATTGATATTTGACACTTTTTGTGTCCCCCTTTGATCTACAATGTTTTTAATCGTTAATGTCTTTAACTACGACTAGTTAGAACTAATTTTATTTTTCTATTAATTCTGAAAACCACTCCCTTTGGACTCGGCCCCAACCTTGGTTGGGCTGTTATACTATTGCACGATCGTAGATAGTTGCATTGGAAGTTGTGTCATTGATTACGCAAACATCAAATATTACAGTATGTTTTAAGGGTTAGGGGCGCAGAAAGGGCGATCACAGAAACCTTTCAGTGAATCGCCGAGTGAACTCAGCGAGCTCAGGCTTCCCACCGAAAGTTACAAACTCAAATTAGCCAAGTTAAGCAATTAAGGGCTATCAAAGGAGGACATTGGGGAACCTCCGAACCGTTTGGTGAGCTCAACCCAACTCACCGAACTTCCCAACATGTCAAAATTTCAACCCTATTTCCCAAAATCAAGCCCGCAACCCCCCAAATAAAAATCAAACTCACACGCTATGCAATACTTACAAGACCCATGCCTCTAGGGTACTCATACATCCCCCAAGTTGGCCAAAATTGTGCATTTGATGACTTTTGCCCTTAAGAATGACGTCAACTACTCCATCATTGGGAAAATTACGTCATTTGGCTCAATTAGGGGTTACTCAGACTTTACCCAATTATTACACATTAAACACATGGATTCATCATTTTAAGAAATCAGGCACACTGTCGAAACATAAATTAGGCAAAACAACACATCAAATATGATTTATACACAGACCCATCACACAACAATACACGTTAACCAAGAGCATTCGAGTTCAACTACTAATCGAGAGTTTTGGTTTCAGAAAACCAACCTTAATGTCGAATAGGGATTTTAAATCGTTTGGCCTTTTAAAACCTTTCAGTTTGCTGCCCTTTCGAGGGTTTTAGTCAACCATGCCGAACCACTCACCGATCCTCCGAGTGGTGATAACCTCACCGAGTTTTACAGGACCTCCAGCTAATTTGGGTGTCCAAACGACGGACAAAATCGGGCTCGCCGACCTGTTCGGCGAGTTACCGATTCAGTCATTGGCCCATCGAGTTTTACATACTTCCACTTAATGTTTTTGTGAGTCCAACAACGGTCCAAGTGGGGCTCACCGACCACTTCAGCGAGTCACAGACTGGACTCTTGGTTTGCTAAACCACCTACTTTCAAACACATCCCACTTTATAACCTATAAAATCTACACCTATTATTTAAAAATCAAACTTAAAGAATTAAAAACATGGGTTGCCTCCTACGAAGCACCTTAGTCAATGTCGTCGAATGACGCAAGTACCTAATCAAGCTTCATTTTTAGGGTTTACCATAGTATCGCCAGGAACCCCCCCCCCTATTGTCTTGGATTCAGATGAGATGAAATTTGATCCATTTAGGTTTCAATTTTCTTGATAGAGGTCACCATCTGGTTGAGAGTCAACACATCCTTCTTCATTTCCTTGAATATCTTATCGGACCCTTCAACCTTACTGAGAATGCATGAGAGCATATCTTCCGTATGGCCACCCTCAGAATCTTTGGGCTTTTGACGCTCATGGGGAGGAATATACCTATCATTCTCTCCCTTTCTATCCTTCCAAGTGGCGTTATGATCATGCAAATCTCTGCCACGCTCTCTCCAGCCCTCATCTCTGTTCAAGCCCTTATTTCCACCCTGTCTTAGGTAGTTTGCACAATACCCTTCTCCTTGGTTGGCTAGGAAGTTCACTTCCTCGTTGTACAGTGCCTCAAATTTTGCTTCATTAGGGTTCAATCCACCAACACCTTCAGCATTAACACTCTTTGTACCAACACCCCTGACATTTTTAGCCAAAATGTCCAGCTGGGTGCTCTTCTTTGCCATGGTTTGGTCTCTCTCTTTATCTTTCTTGATCTATTCCTTTGTCATTGTAAGGTTGAGAGGAGAGACCTCGTCCTCACTTACCATTCCCTGTTGATCTTGGTCATGCAATCACGAAGTTGGGAAGCTACTTTATAGGGTTGTTGTATTATATCACCGGGAATAAGTTGATCAGCAACTCCTTTGTTCGCCGAATCAAGGCTCTAATAGAAGTACTAAAGCTGCAAAATATTAGGCAATCCATGAGTTGGACACTGCATCACAAACATTTTAAAAATCAGCAAAGTCTTATGGATTAGCTCACCCTTTAAACATTTGAAACCTTGGATACTATCCCTAAGATTCATCATCTTTGATGGAGGGAAAACTCTTACTTGAAATACTGTGATCAGCCCTATCTAAGATGTGATTGAATCTCTTGGCAACTCCGTCAGCCACTTGCTTGACTTGCCCATCAGAGAAGATAGGAATAACCTCAACCGAACCTATTCTTACGATATGTTCTTGAATTAGAATAGTCCACAGACTTTAACAAAATTTCTGATATGCTCATGGGGATCCTCATGAGCCAGACCTCCAAATAAACCCTTCAGTTGAAGGAGCTGAAACATGGTGCTTGTGATATGAAAATAGGATTTCCTTCCGTAGTAGGCAAACGAATGTCCCTAACACTACCCATTTGGACTGGATGATTGATGTCCGGGTCATTAACATCATTTAGGTTTCCAACATCATCTTAGTGGCCCACTTATCTACCATTACTACCGCTTATGCTCATCTCCTCCTCTATTTTAACACAAGCAATTCAAAACAAAAAACAAAAATAAGTAGATGCAACTATAATTGAAAAGAACACAATTCAACTTCACCAAAAGAATTTCAAACAACACCACTCCCCAATAGTGGGGCCATTTTAATTAAATGTTTCAAACACAACTCATCTAATTCTAGCTGTCAACGATTGTAAATCAGTATAAAATCCAACTATATGAGTTGGGGTCAAATCCCACGGGGAGTAGTACGTGTTTTAAATTCAATTAGGAAGTGCAAACATGGTCAAATCAGCCATAGGAATGGAAATTATAGAAAAAAGATATTTATGAAATAAAGCAGTGACAAGAATGTAAGATAGGTATTTTGGGTTTCAATTATCAACTAAAAACAACCACAAAAACTTCGAAATAATTATAGGGAGAAGGATTTTTGGGATGTGATTGATTATAGGCAAATATAGGTATATGGGTGATTGAAACTACTAGTAAATAGCTAAGTATCAGTGAGTAGGTTAAACTATAAGGGACATGATTTTCTCTCGAACAACTACCCCGAATCAGGTGATTTTTTTCAAATATCAACAAGCAAGAAAATGAAGAGCAGCCAACACCCTAATTCATCCACTCTTTCGAGCTACATGGGTAGGATCAAGTTTAAGATTTACTCTTTGAGCTAAACCCAACTCAACCCAATACCTGCAAATCACTAATCAATAACCTTAGTTCTAAAACCTCTCTCTTAACCAAGCCAAGAACACAAAGATAGAATCAGATTTACAACTACATTTCAAAGATTAAACCACAATTTATGGTTAAACTCACTCCAAAATAGCATTTAAACTAGTAATTAGTAATACCCATAAACTTTTTCAACGCATAATCATATGATCACACCCCATGAATTGGGGTTTTAGCTAAACATCATAAAAAGGTAAAAACAGTTACCGAATTGATTATTAATCAACTGGGTAAGAGTGATTTATTCTTTACAATGCTTCCATTTGTCGAATCTTAGAAGCCACTTCCAAAATCTACAAATTGAACTTCTCAAATTCTTCAAAACTATAAAAAACTATAGAGAAAAGTGTTCGAAGCTAAAATTGTCTTTTCCAAATGTATCAAGATACTAAACTAAAATGTTCAAAATCTAATTTATACTTGCCATAAATAAACTATGAATGACAATTTGGTGAAGTGAGTTGGGCTCATCAAACCACTTGGCGAGCTACCTTTTGACCTCTTCCATCGCCTTTTTGCCTTGGCATTCTACATCCTTGAGTTCTGTAACTTTGGGCGATCTAACTTTGCTTCGTGGAACTGCTTGGTGATTCACCGACTGCTTGTTTTTGTCACTGACTTGCTTAATAATTAAGATACATGGTTAATCGCAGCTTGTCTTATTAACCATGAAAGCAAATCAAGTAGCCAATAAAAGCTAGAAATATTATAGAGTAGCTCCTCAGATCATTCTTGAGAAAACTTTCCACCATTCATGATATTTTCATAATAGCTTTTAGGGATCATAATCATTCACTTCATGCTCAAAATGACCTACTACTAATGGACATAGTTTTGAAAGACTGAACTATGATCATTTATGGCATATCCGAATACAATACTAATAAAGACCTAATTTAGGAAAATAGCCCGAAAAGTATTGAGGGCAAATCTAGATGTAATTCATGTCATGTGGCCCAACTTCATAGAACATATGGATACCTTCATCTATTAGCTTATATGAGTCATAAACATTACTTTCATAACACAAGCATTTTTCAATAACTCATAAACTTCATCATGTTTTGATAGTCAAAGAATCCTCAACATCATTTACATCAATTTCATAAAAAAAAAAAGGGCATGCATATCTTTATAAATTCATGTTTCATGGTTCATATTGATCAAATATGGGTTCATGGGAATTCAACTTATAAACATGTAATTACTTCAATTCATGCATAAGAAAACATAAAAAAATCAATTGGATCAACATTGAAGCAACCCATGTCAATTGAATAATTCCCTAATTTGATTGGGGAATCTAGCTTTACAAAATAGGAGAATTTAGGAACCCTATAGAGGAAATAACTGCACAGGTGAAGACTATCATAGCACTACAAGAAACAACTTTATTTAAGACCAATATTTAGGGATGAGTTAATAATCCCATCTCAGAAAGTACATATATTGGGATGAGATTTTATTTCGTTCTTTAATTTCATATGTTATTGTGAAGGTTCTAAATCTTGTCTCTAGAAAAAGTAGTAACTCGTCCCAAATTAAAACTTGGGTCTTGAGAAATATATTGGAAGCGGGAACTATTTTCACCAAAAAATTAGCCATCTAAAAATTCATCAATTCATTAAAATTCTAAAAGGAAAAGAAAACAAAGAAAAGATGCTTCAGTTTGTTTCTCGATGAAATAAAAAAGAACCCTAGTAGCGATCTTCCCTAGCTAACAACTAGTTTCCCTTACAACGATCTTAGTGTATGTAGTTCTCAACTAAAAATTTGTGTTTTCTCAAAATAGAGAAAGCACAGGTCTGCCTAGCAGCAAACGGAACCCAGATCTCATTGATCAGTGTTTCATCTTTGTTTTCTCAAAACAGAGAAAGCAGAGGTCTTCCTAGCAGTGATCTCCACTCAATATATATCTTCTATTCACTCGGATCTCAGGTATGCCTCCAGTTCTAAGAGTTGATTTGATTTTTCTGTACAGTTGATTTGCTGTTTATTTTGTTCGAGTTGTAACTCATCTTGTTTGAGTTCTTCTTCTCTAAGACTAGATGCTGATCATTTTCTTAAAAATGATTCAGTTTCATAGTGTGATATGATGCCAAAAGTGAAGGGGATCGATTAGTCCTTAAAGAAGTATGTGTTCATAAAGATAAATAATAATGAACTAAACTTGGAAAGCGGCACTAACAACTCAATAAGCTAAACAATATTAAGAGATAATATAGAGAGTGTTCTATTCAAGTTGAGAAATCTATTATGAATTACAAGTGAACTGCTAATAGGGCAAGTGAGACAAGTGATAGGAGAATGTTACAACTGAATAAGTGAAAAAAAGATAGTTTCTTTTGGGTCTGAAACTGATGAAATATGTAAAACACAATAGAACTAATGCAAACTGACCTCCTGTGGTGCTGCACATAGGAGATTGAATGAGTGATAGTTTCATTTGGGTTTGAAAATTGGAAAACTTGATAACTTTCAAGAAGATGCATTCTAATAGTTGTTTAAAACATTCTTTCAATCTTTTCTAATGGGTTGTCTTATTTCTATCTACCTGTATATCAGTTGTGCATCCTCTTCTATGAATTTTTTTCCTTCTCTAAATTTAATTTCTTGATTGTTTTCTTCTTATACCATAGTGTATAGTGTGTGACTAAAGAATCGATCATATTTTGATGATTAAATTAACACGAGCTAATGAATGATGAAGAAAGAAGTAGAAAACTGATGCAAATTACCTCTTGTACATGATGTACATAGTAGGTAGAAACAACGATAGTTTCATTTAGGTCTCAAAACTTGGAAAACTCAAGATTTTTCAATAGTTAAACCATATTTTTTTTCTATTATTGTAAAACAGAATCACTAGCTATTTTCAATTTTCTGGTAAGCTTCCTCTTTTGGGAGCTAATTTTTTCTTCTTCTCTATACTTGACTTGTTCGAGTTACACTATACTTGTTTGAATTACTCTTCATCTTTGAGATTAGCTGGTCAATTTTTTTGAAGTATATCATAGCTTTTTGTGTGTCTAAGGAATCGATCATATTCTTTTAGAATCAAATTAACTTGAACTCACAAAATATGTAAGAACAAGCAAAAACAGATACAAATTACCTCATGTGGTGTTGTACATAGAATTTAGAAATAGTTATAGTTCCATTTGCATTACAAACTTAGCAAACTCGAGATCTTTCAAGAGATACGTTCATATAGTTGCACCATATATTCGTCCATTCCTACCAAACTGTCAATCACCACAAATTTATCAAAAAAAAATATAAATAACAAATTGTAATTAACATTTAGAAGGTTAAAGATGCAACCGAGTTCTTACAATTATACTTCCTGTGATTCTATATATAGAAGGTAGAAACAATGATAGTTATTTTTGGGTTTGAAACTTGACAAACTCGAGATATTTCAAGAAGAAACATTCTTATAGTTGTATCACATATTCTTCCATTCTTGTAAAAGTCAAGCTCGACAAATTTACCCAATTGACTATAAATAACAGATTGTAAGTTGTGCGCATCTTATAATTTATCAAAACGTCTGTAAATAACATATTGTAAGTTGTAAATAATATATTCAATTTAATTTTGATAACATAATGAACTAGTTACAAAATCACCAGTTGTGTGCATTTAAAGTTTTTCCTTATCGTTTTTATATTTTCTTATTCTATTTTTATGTATTCTCCAAGGTTATGGCACCTAGTAAGTAATGGATGAAACTTTCTCTTGATAAACGGGTTGACCAAGCCTATTTAGACATGGTGAAAAGGTTTTTGGATTATACTTTTCGGGGATCAGGAGAAGAAGATGAAATACGATGTCCATGTTATAAATATTGTAATACAACATTAGGAACTCGTGAGATGATTGATACACATTTGAAATTATATGGAATAATTCAAAATTATACTTTTTGGTATCACCACGGAGAACATTTAGGTGAGCCAGTGTCAAACTCTATAGATGAAAATGATGATGAAGTAGAAGATTATGAGAGTGAAGCTGAAGTACAAGAGTTGTTGAAGGATTTATTTCCTAGTGTTGATGGAGGAGCTACCTACACTGGTTATGATGATGTAGTTGAGGAGGAACCAAATGTTGAAGCTAAAAGATTTTACAGCCTATTGAAGGATTTAGAGCAACCACTATACCAAAACTCAAAGGCTTCAAAGCTTTCATCTTTGATTAAATTGCTTCACATCAAAAGTACGGGTCGTTGGATTAATGCGTCATTTAGCATGCTATTAAAATGTTAAAAGAGGAGTTATTGCCTAAGGGGGCAATTTGACAAATTCATATTATGAGGCAAAGAAGATTATTCGAGATCTTGGGCTTTCTTATGATAAGATTTATTCTTGTAGTAATGATTGTATGTTATATTGGAAGGAGGATAGCTTACTCGATTCTTGCAAAATTTGTGGTGTGTCAAGATGAAAAATAAATAACACATACAGGAGAAACAAAGAATAAAAAGGGTAAAAAGATAGCCTCAAAGACTTTATGCTATTTTCCCTTAAAGTCTAGGCTTCAAAGGTTGTTTATGTCTACAAAGACATCTTCTCTAATGACATGGCATAAGGATGAAAGAACTAATAATGGAATAATGAGGCACCCAGCTAATTCAATGGCATATAAGTCATTCGATGAACTTCATCCTTTATTTGGAATCGAGCCTCGCAATGTTCAACTTGGACTTTCTAGTGATGGATTTCAGCCACTTCACAATTCAAAAATCTCACATAGCATTTGGCCTATAGTTCTTATTCCTTATAATTTACCACCTTGGTTGTGCATGAAACAAGAAAATTTTATCTTGTCAATGCTTATTCCTGGTCCAAATGGTCCTGGAGATGCAATTGATACATATATTCAGCCTCTAATTGAGCAATTGAAGGAGTTGTGGGAAGTTGGTATTGAGACCTTCTATGCATCAACTAAATAAAATTTTAAGTTGCTGCTTCTTTGTTATGGACTATCAATGACTTTCCAGCTTATGGAAATTTATCTAGATGGAGTACAAAAGGAAAATTGGCATGATCATCTTGTAATAAAACACCTCCTCGATTTGATTGGCTAATTGTAGGAAACAATGCTTTATGGGTCATCGACGTTACCTTCCCAAGGATCACAGATGGAGAAATGACAAGCAGTCATTTGCTAATACAATAGAGTAGAAGCTCCCACCAAAAACATGTTCTGGAATTGAGATACTTAATCAACTGCAAAATCTTGTAGGACAACCATTAACAAAGGATCCCAAGAAAAAGAGGAAGATATCACATGAAAAATGAAAGGATAATTGGAACAAGAAAAGTATATTTTTTGAACTTCCATATTGGAAATATCTCTTGTTGCGACATAATTTGGATGTCATGCATATTGAGAAAAATATATGTGATAGTATCATGGGGACAATAATGAATGTCAACGAAAAGACAAAAGACACAATTAACACTCGGTTAGACTTGAAAGAAATGAACATTCGGCTAGAATTGCACTCTATCCAAAGAGGGGAGAAAGTTGAAGTTCCAACTACATGCTACACATTGTCGCATGTAGATAACCACAAGTTATGTCTTTTCTTGAAGAATTTAAAGGTCCCTGATGGATTTTCATCTAATAATTCTCAATGTGTAAACTTGAAAGATCACAAGATATATGGATTAAAAAGTCATGATTGTCATGTTCTTTTGCAGCATATTCTTCCTCTTGCTCTTTGTGGTATGTTCTCTAAAGAAGTGTGTGAACCTCTTATTGAGTTATCTATTTTTTTGTGTGTGCTTCGATCAAAGGAGTTGATGATTGATGACTTGAAACATATTGAAGCACAAATTCCTATAATACTTTGCAGGTTAGAAAAGGTCTTCCCTCCTTCTTTTTTTGATGTCTTAGTGCCCTTGCCTGTTCATTTAGCTGGTGAAGCGTAGATTGGTGGACCTATTCATTATCGGTGGATGTATCCTATTGAGCGATGGTTATATATTTTGAAATCTCTTATTGGTAATAGGTCATGTCAAGAAGGTTGTATTGCAAAGGACTACATTGCAAATGAATGTATGACCATAGGTTGAAGGTATTGCATAAAATTGACACAAAATTCAATCGGCCAAAAAGAAATGATGATAAGGGTTTAAAAAAATCGAATGGGGGTTTATCCATATTTTATCAATCGGGCAAAATGTTTGGAGCTAAAAATCCATTTGAGCTTGAAGCTAAAGAATTGGAACAAGCATAGATATACATTTTGAAGAATTATGATGAAGTCACACCATATCTTGAGTATGGAGAGTTCTTTTATATAGTTTTTTGTTTCTTATTTACTTTAAGGTGATATAGTTTCTATATGAAATTTATGGTTAACCTCAAATTTATAGAGAGTTTGCACAAAATCATATAGATACTGCTCACCACTAGTCAGATGCAGAATGGGATCGAGAATTTATTGAATGGTGTAAAGATAGGGTGAGAAATACATAAATAATAGATTCAACATTTTGACTTTATACTAATCATTCTAAATTACTAAATGTTATCTTATTTTTAGGTTGCACAATTGCATAAAGCAGATTATAGTCGGCTTATGAAAGATCTTCTCTCACTTTCACGTGGTCCTACCAAATATTCAACACATTCTAATGGCTACATTGTTAATGGATATAGATTTCATGTAGAAGATCATGATCAAATGTTAAGGACTTAAAATTGTGGTTTTGTTATAGTTGGCGAGAGTGATAAAGATAGTAAGAATGTTGATTACTATGGAATTTTAACAGATGTGATTGAATTGCAATTTATCTCAGATAAAGAGAGATTTTGTTTCAGTGTAACTGGTTTGATGTGTATGACAAAGTAAAAGGAGTTAAAAGAGATGAGTATGACTTCGTGAATGTGAATCCGAGTAGATTTTTGAAAACAAATGAGCCTTTTGTTTTCGCTAACCAAGCATCTCAAGTGTTTTATGCCAATGATAATTCCAACAAAGGTTGGCATGTAGTAAGGAAGACTCAACCTCCTGATTCCTATGAGATGGGGAAACAATTGGATGATGGTGATATTGTAGTTGACTTAGAAAGTCCTTCGCAAAAGAAATGAAAAAGAACTAATAAGGTGATGTATCTTTTGTGAACTGATAGACACGATTTCTTTTATAGTACATTGTCGCGCATGATTCTTATTTGGCAGTGGGGATCGCAAAATTGATTTCTCTTTTTGATTATTGATAATTCATACTATTAAAAACTCATATTCTTGATTACTTTGATTCTATCCTTTAGTTCACTAGTAACTATCTAAAAGACTACTTTTCTTTTGTTCTTCAGTTCACTGATAGAAAGTTTCCTTATTTTTTTTCTACCTTTGGCTTTTTTACAGGTTCAATATGCAAACTGAAAATGTGGATGGATCAATTATGAAGAGTACTATCAGATACTCATTTGTTGAGCCCGGGGCAATTGGAAAAGGACGAGGATGAGGGCTTAAATCTTTGACATCAAAAGGAAAAGATCCAACTAAGAGTTTATTTTTTCAATCTAGTGATCTAGTTAAGCAATTCATCCAAGAAATTGAAACATGCAAGGTTTTTAATATATGTTAAGTTTTTAATTGTATAGATATACTTATCCTACTCACTTATCTCACTTTGTAGTATATACTTATCCATTCATCAATGTATTATCATCTATCTATTTATGGATGACTTTTGCTTTTCTACAGGTGGTATTGGGAAGGGGCGACAACAAGAACTTACCAACGTCACCATGTCTTCTAGTCATGATAAGAGAGCGATACACAAGAAGTCCATGGCTCTTAAGAAAGAGTACATACAAGTTAATGCTTCATTTCATCCATCTATCATGTAAGTTAAGCAAAACATCCAAGAACTTGAAACAAGTATGTTTTTTCATGACCGTTGATACATTAATTACATAATAAGTTAAATTGAATGTCAAAGCTTCTTCACCTATAACTTAGTTGTGCTGGTTTGTCTTTCTAATTTTATCCATATAGTCAACTCCTATTAGGTTAAGGCCTTATTTTTCGTCAAATAGTCATAGGGAAATTGTATTCAAACAGTAATAGTTTGTTTTCTCTAGGTTGTTATAGTAAGGAATGAGGAACTGAGCATAAAAACTCCTCCATGCCTTCTAGTGAAGTTCATACTCCCTTTATTCATTTACTAATCAAGTAATGCATTGTACCAAAGAAGTTGAAACAAATATGTTTCCTTTTTAAAATCTGTTATATTTTTAATTCCACTTACAACAGAAAGTAAATTTCAAAGTTTTTATAATATTACTTCTTGATTCTAGGTGCTATAGTAAAGGGACGTGAGCAAATGCCTAGATCTTTCGGCTCATCTTTAGGGGTTTCTGAAAAGAATTTGGAATCTAGTCAAGGATTGCCATCAATGGATAAAAATCCCCTTGTTCTTGAGAAAGAGAACACGGAAATCAAATCCCTTGGATCTACTGATCAACTAAGGAAACCCTCCCAAACAACTGAAATATGTATGAAAATTTACAAATCTGTGCTTTATCAATCTATAGAACCAAATTTTACTACTATAGTTCTTACTAAATTATACAACTACAGGATCATCTAATCCTAAAAAGGTAAAAAGGGTTCGAGGGACCAACAAGTGTAAAGAAGTTGCATCACTCGAAGCCGGAAAGAAGCTAAAAGTAACATTTTACAATAATCAAACCATTGGAATAAATAGCAATTTGTTTTCGAGGCACCTAGGAAAAATAATTCGTGATTGTAACATGTGTCCTTTGGGAGTATCATCGTGGAGTGATATCAAGCAACAAAAGTTGGATCACATGTGAGCAGCTATTGTGGTAAAAATTATGAATTACATCGTTTAACTTGTTGAATCACAACTTACTTTTTCTATTCAAACATTAACCACTGCTGCACATCTTTTTCATGCTCAAATTTTTACATGCTTTTTGTATAGGTGAAGCACAATGTTCACTTTCCTTTTTCGTTTAAGCTAATATTTTAATTATTATAGGATAAATTTTAGAGTGTTGACTTGAATGATCATTGTGATCATATATTTGGATGGATGAATGAGTTATGGAACAAATGGAGAGGATACTTGCGTGCTACTTATGTGAAGAATAAGCCAATCGTTCAAGCTCTTAAGAATATTCCAAAGGGAGTAGAAAAGAAGGAATGGGAGTGGTTAGTTAAGGAACACTTTTATTCTGAAAGTTTTCAGGTATACCTAGTGATCTAATAATCTACATTATTAAAGAAATCATTTCGCAGCTCATCGTGATATTTGGATGTGACACTTTTTTTGAAGTTAATAAGTTTTCTTAGACATGAAAGTTTTACCTAACAATACAGGTGAGAAGCAATAGAAATGCAGAAAATTGAGCTAAGTTAAAGATGTTTCTTCATATTCGTAGCAAGCCTATTAGAGATATTATTTATCAGTAGGTATTATAAAAAAAATTATTTTTGAAGAAAATATTTAAGAAGTGTTATTTGACATGTTTTTTATTTGATGTAAAGGGCGGAAAAGATGGTAATTCACGAAATTTGGCGACTATTTTCTTTGAGACTCGTAAGAAAGATAACATGCTTGTTGAACTAGAAGCAATTTAAAAACATGTGCGTTTGGTAAATTCAATAAGTAAATTACTTCAAATTATTATGAAATCTGTTGAAATATACTTTTTTATATTTTGTAGGCTCAAATCGAAGAAATACTAAAAGCTAAGCCATTTTTGCCTAGCATAGAGATTGTAGAAAAGTGTTGTGGACCTCAAAATCGCAGCCATATATCCGGCTTTGGCGGTGGAGTAAAGGCAAAGGACATGAAAGGTTCAACTCAAGAGAAAAATAAATCGTTGAATGAGGAAAATAAATCCTTGCATGATTGCTTGTCGACATTAGAAGATGCGATGGAAGAAATAAGAAATATGAAAGAATTCATTGCTGCTCAACAATCACATAACCTGCATATGACATCACCTGTATCAACTGAATGACCACTGACATTTTTTGCTGACCAAGTAAGTAACAATATATCAAACTCTATTTGTGTATAGTCATTTAAGCAGTTAGTGTAAGGCTGAACTCTTATGAGTGATTTGAGTTCTCATCTGTTCTTTATTGTGATTTGCTGAGCCTTGCAAACTATCCTGGTTGTGTTAAGGTGAACTATCATCCTTCTCATTCAATTCATTTTGAGATTCAGAACAACCATTTACTTGATTGCTGAGTATATCGGAGTTGTTGTTGGATTTTCTTATTAGTTCTATTTAATCCTGCCCCTCCTCTAGGGACTCCACCTGAGTTTGAATCTTGCTAAATCTCCTCCGTTGTTGGTCTAATATCGACTTATTTCTACTTGAATTAATCCACCTAAAGTTCATCGAGATAATTTTCCTTGCCCATTCTAACTCTCCATCTTAAATAGTTATCACAATTGCTTCAGTTTTTGAATTTTTGAAGAGTTGGGTGACGAATTCATGGATGAAGAGTCGGTGGCTGTTCGATCACCTTTATAGAGTTGGTGGCTGTTCAATCACCTTTATAGAGCCGCTGATTGGAATTGATCTCTGTAGTTTCTTTATGTTCCCCACATTATTGAGAGACAATTTAAAGATCACTGCACATATATTTTTCCTCTATTTTTTTTATTGATCTCTGTTTAAAATACAAATGTTCTCTGCTTTTTTATTTTTCTGCGCGTAAAGTGACAAAACTTTTTCCACTGTTATTTGTACAACTGTGCATGAACATCATTTTTTCTGCACAAATATACATACTGATACACCTTAACAAAAATGTTTTGTGATAGAAAAATAACTCATCAGATTGCAACTTCTAGTTTTGCATTTTCTTCTTCACTGTCCAACTTTGATTTGGTAATTTCCATGACACTATTTTTTTCTTGTTGTAGCTCTTGTTCTTCACATTGAGCAGTAATCATATCTTCTTTCAACTCATCAATCAGTTGCCTAGCCTCCTTATTGGTTTCTATCTTCGGCACAAACAATTTTTGAGACACAAAAATAAATGTTGATGTTTTCCTCTCTTTTTCCATGTTGTTTCTCATCATGAATATTGGTTCTTTGGTCTGTGTAGGCAGGGGCTGTTGTTACTATGATTTTGTCCAGTGGTTTCCTCGTCAGATTGTATGTTTTTCTTATCTTTATATGTAATAGGTAAAACTTCATTCAGTTCAACATATAACTGGATACCTTTTTGGTTTGTGATCACAGTGGGTAAGCTTTCTGAAATGTCCTGGTCAGATAAAACATTATCCTCTACATCACCATAGTGTTCTTGATCTGCATTTATCTTGGTGGCTTGTTGATCAACATCCTTAGAGTTCAATATAATGTTCTTGATCTGCATTCAATATATAGTTCTTTTAGATTTGATGCAATCACTATAATGTAATTTGTAGACATTTTATACTTGTGAAACAATCACAATGATCAGTTTGAGATTGTTTGGCTCCTTCAAGGATTAAGAATTGGAAGAAAACAATAATAACTTGCTTGTTTCCCCTGCTACACAAATAACTTGGTTGTTTCTCATGAAACCTTTATATCTTGCTTGTTCAGTTCCTCTGCAACAGCTTGTGTCCCCTAAAGCATAATATAAATCTTCTTGATGGACATTATTTCTATTTGTACTAAGTTTTTGTTATTGAATTTATGTTTTTTGATATATAGATTTTGATTCTTGGTTAATGAATCTTAATGGTTTCTTAATCATTTTTTCTTATTTTCATGCAGATTATTGATATACCTGGATAACCCTTGGTGAATTTTGGATTTCTTTTGTGAAGATTGAAGCTACAAGTGAAGATGAAAGTTTAGAAGAACCATAAGACCATTAATATTTTGCTAGGAAAGTTATGCAAAACTTGAAAATGTTTCTAAGTTTTTTTTTTTTTTTTTTGTTAAGAAAATGTTTAAACTAACAACATGGAATGTTAACTTATTTTTGTATTTATGTCAGCCTTTTTATGAAGATTTACCGAAGCAATCTTATATTTATTGACAAAGCTTATAAATTTTTTGTGAAATAAAGATCCAGAACCATTGGTGGTCAATTAGAGACCAAATGTTTTGCTCATCTCTAAAGGTTCATCTAGGATGAGACAGTTTATTGTCTCTAAAAGTTGCATCTAGGATGAGACAGTTTATTGTCTCTAAAAGTTGCATCTAGGATGGTACAACTTCTTGTCCCTAAAGGTTCATCTAGGACGTGTTGTTTCTTGTCACGAAAAACAATCTAGGATGACGTAGTTGATCATAAAAAAAGTAATTTATGATAAGTGTAGTTACTCATCCCAAAAGAGTATTCTCGGACGAGTTAGTTGATAGTCTCTAAAGGGATTTACTGACTAGAAAATAACTAATTTTCCAAGAAGGAAATCATCTATTTGGGATGATTTGTGTAGTCTCTAAAGGTATTTTGGTGACTAGCTATTTTGCCGTCTCTAAAGACATTTAACGACTAGCAAAAGCAAGCCGTCCCAATTGACCTTTAGCGAAGAACAATGCAAGTATGGGTGGCGACCAGCCTTTTCCCATCCCAATAGACTATTTGGGACACTTTCTGGGACCAGATTTCCCTTCCTTAGATACTGTTTTTCTTGTAGTGTAGCTTGATGCCAAAGGCTTGCAATTAGTGGAGAATTTTGAGACTTGATATTAAAAACCTAGACTTCTTCTTCTTCCTTAGAGAGAGAAATATTTGAGTGGATGACTTAATCATTTTATGAGGCCTAGAGTAGAAGGTTAAATGATATTGTATTGAGTTAAAATAATTGTAAAGAGACTGAAAAGACCCTGACTTAAAACTATAGAAATGACAATCTTGAAGGGCTTCACGGGCCATCTAGAATACCACGACCTATCTAGCAGGTCATGAAGATGCTCTTCCTAATAGGGATTCGGGCATAATTATATATTCCAAGCATGAAATTAGGAAAACTCAGTGGTGTTTGAAAGAGGATCATAGATTATTAATTTGATAGGTTATGTGCCACCTAATGCACTTTGTGAAGAAAGATATGATCATTTGAAGTTGATTCAAAAGTCTAAGTCAGCAAATCTCCTTCACGGATGACTTCACGGTTCGTGTGAAGCTACAAACCTTTTAGACGTCTATCATGCTTAAAAGTGACTCGGTGTGTGACCCTTTTTGACTAGGTGACTTGACCAACCACTAGACGGCCCGTCTAGGTCACTATGAGTATTTTGGCGCACCGTCTAGTTACCGTCTAGGGCTCCTTAAAGATTTTATTGTCTATTTTGTGTTCGTGGACCTTTCCCGTTTTACTTTTCTATCTGATAAGTCCACAATTTGGACTCATTTAGGGCTTTATTTTAATGGATTTTGTGTCCTCAAATGCATATTTTGTCTTAATAACTAATGTAAACCCTTGAATTATAGGTATTTAGATTGAGAGACAAAGCATGGACACTATTGAGCAAAAAGGAACAAGGCAGCTGAAAGAACAAAGAAAAGACGGCTTTAGGATCGCCTAACCCATTAGGTGAGCCACTGAATGGCTAGGGTCTCACCTAATTTTCCAGAGTGACAAGCCTTGAAGGAGAAAATATAGTCGGCGAAAGAAAGGAGCAGTCGGCGAGTCACCGAACAGTTCCGCGATGCAGTGCCTTTTTGCCCAAAGTTTCAGAACCAGAAGGATGCTGAAGATAGAAGCAAAATGGCAATACAAATGACCAAAGGGCGGATCACCAAGTGGATCGGTGATCCTGACTTATTGCGCCAACTGGTCCTTCGTAGCACAAATTTTTTACTACTATAAATGCTTGTTTAAATTTTTAGCTTAGGATCGAATTTTTAATCATTGTTTGATTGAAACATATTTTTCTTCAATTTTAGGAGTTAGAACTTATCTTTTGGAGACATTGTTCCTTATCTTTGAATATTTGAAGATTTCCATTTCTAAGAAATTGGAAGTGGGTATTGAAGATTTTTCATCTTAGACATTTGTAAGACAATATTAATCGTACACAGTTGATGGAAACACATTTTGGTATCGATTTCTGCCTTTTTACTATGTCTAGCTAAAATCCCAATTCTTGGGGTGTGATTATGTGATTATGGGTTAAATTATCTGCTGGGTATTGCTAATAGATAATTTTTTTGTTGTTTAAAAGTGATTTCGTTCAGTAGTTGTGGTTGAAATTATTGGGTTGTAGTTGAAAATACAATCCTAACTTCGTGTTTTTGGCTTGCTCGAGAAAGAGGTTTTAAAACCAAAATTGTTGAATCTATGTTCTAAGGATATTGGGTTGTCATGGGTTAGCTCAAGAGAGTGAACTCTAAACCTTTTTCCACACATTCAGCTCGAGAGTGTGAATGGACGGAAGCGAAGGTTGTGCTTCATTGCGGCTTATTGGTGTTCGAGAGAAACCAATTTGATTCAGGGTAAATTGTTCGAGAGAAAGTTTACCCCCACTAAATCTAGCTTATTCACTAATTTGCAGCGGTTTACTATTACTTGCAATACCCGGTTGTTTACCTTAGCCCATATTCCTATCACATCCCAAGAATCTGGTCTCCATACTCGTATTTCCATATTATTTGTTGGTTTTTGTTGCTAGTTGACTAAAACCCCCCTCTTTGATATTTGACACTTGTGTCAACACTTAAATTTATCATTTTTTTCTTTGTAAATGCTTTTAGCTATGATTAACTTGATATGATTGCTACTGTTTGACTGATTCTCGATTACGAACCGCTTCCTCAGGACTCAACCCCAACTCACTAGTTGGGTTAAATTACAACTCAAGATCATTGGCACTTAAACTGGAAGTAGTGTCCTGATGCGTGAAATCACTATCCCATTTTAAATCTGAGGTGTTACAAGTGGCCACACATAGTAGTTAAGATTAGCTTTCTTAAGAATATTTATTCTGGCTTTTTACACTTATGATTTGAAATAAATAGTTTCTATTTAAGTTAAGTCATCCTCCAATGCCTACGGAGTATCCCATGTTTTGGTACTCATGATTTACTTCTATATCTTTTTTCTGATTGCAACTCCTAGGATAAGCCACCCTCACAGAATTTGAATCTCCCATGTTTATAAGTATTGGACTGTGGTTTGCTCCTGGCGTCTAATGATTTGTGGGTTTCCATATTTTCTTACTCTCTGTGTATTTGTATTTTTATTGGATATATCATGTATATTGCCTTTCAATACTTATACAATTTTGTATTGGTGATACCAGGTCTTGAGTTTGACCTTATATATAGTTTTGTATTTCCTAGTCACCTATGGGCCCTTTAGTTCATCTTGTACAATATTCCCTTATTTGTTGGCCCCCTTGTAATGATCTCTAGGTCATTTTTATGTTTTTGACTCATGTTCATCGTTTAGAGTTTTTTATAGTGACCCCAAGTCATTTATGACTTGCTGGGAGTGACAGTTTGTTCACCTGGTTTTTTGTTTGGTTTTTATGTGAGTTTTAGTGTTTTAGAGCTTCTAAACATTAAACGGCCATTTTTACCAAAGGTTCAAGAAGATGACCTCAGAATCCCATTATGATGGTTCCATCATCTCTTAAAGGGTCATATTAGGCTTGTATCATGGTTGTCACAATTCTTGAGGCTTCCTGTGTGTATATGTTCGATTAGGCATTTTAACTTTCAAGTTAATGTGTATGTTTGACTCTAGTCAACAGTCATAATAAACAAGCTTGGATGAGAATTCCATTAGCACGATTATCTCTAGAATATTTAGTTTGGTCTAGAACAACCCTTCGTTTGGATCCCTTAGTTTCTAGGCTAATTTTGAGCCCCTATTGGATTTTAGCTTAGAATAGATTATGGGATTGGGACTAACTTTTTTTCGAGATGACCTCATATGGTAATTTAGACTGCTTTGTTGAGTTCAGAATATTGATTTCTAAAGGATTGCATACCTCATTTACATGCACTAAGTTCTGAATGAATTTCAGACCTTGCCAAAATGTGCTAATACATATAAGTTGGTGCAAAACAACTTGCCCTTTGGTTTGTGGGTCCCTTTTTAACCTTCATGAAGGAATGAGCCCGAGTCCTATGCATATGCATGATCGATTGGCACGATAACGATTAAGGGTGACTTTCCTTAGTCATCGGAATAGCAAGGTAGGGTCTTTATGGTTGTGATGGTCAATACTATAGTGGTCCCTAATTGCGACCTTTATTCCCATGATCATGATGAGTTAGTTCGTGAAGATTGTTATTTAAAGACCGTAAATGATTAGTTTGGGGAGCAGAAGCTCAATTGCCTATATATTCCTCATTATAGCTGAATGTTGAGTATTTTGAATTCCCACACGTGTGTATTTGTCAAGGCTACATGGTGGAGTGATCGGATTATGTTGTGGGACCTCTGTTTGATGTGAATTTTGTGATTAAGCTGCTACACCATCTTTCGTTGTGATTTAAATTTGTGAATTATGGCATAATTGTTGTTCCGCTATTTCGGGCCATAAATTGTGTTCTATTTATGTACACAAGTTTGATTCATAGTTTAGGCCTTTTTGATGGACTTAATTCAGGAATTTCTAGTTTGGCTTGAAGTTGGCTAGTTCATGGTTACTTGGATTGGGAGCCCAACTAACATCCTTTAATGCAGATCTGGATTAATCTTACTTCTTATTAACTTAGCTTATTTTGTGCACCTATTGGGATTATAAGGGTTTGTTTGGGTTTTATTTAAACTTGCGCATGAGTGTTCCTTCTAGGCTTATGTGATTCCAGTTAGGTTTAATTTATATTTACTTAGATTTACGTTTGGTATGTTCGTATGCCTTCTTTCATTCCCTCTTTAACTTCTATGTGTCTAGATTCAATCTTTTATGCTTGTTTGTACCTTTGTTACTTAGCCCATCTGTGATGGCTACTAAACCCTTTTTTTGGATTGACTCTACCCTCTTCATCTTTTTCGTGATGCGGCTCCTAGTATCAACTGCCAACAATGGTTGTTTTTGCCATCCTTTGCAGCTTGTAGATACCAAAGTTTAGAGTAAACACTTGGTGTCCTTGATCAACTTGTATCTATCTAGATATATGTTATCTTATCTTTTGACTTTGAGGCGGCTTGTTGTGGTCCACTTCTGAGACTTATATTTATCTTACTAGAAAAGTCTCTACTCGTGACTTCCAAGTTCAAAGAGGTTGTCTATTATGTATAGTCTTGGTTTGCTTTCCATTTCTGTGATTTCTTATTGTATGTATTATTCTTTTTATTTGTACATTGCTATACTTTACTTGCCATTTCGGGTACGTGTTGGCTTAACTACTGGTGGGTTAGAGTAGGTGCCATCATGACCCGACGAATTTGGTCGTGACAAGTTTGTATTAGAGCCCCATGTTTACTGATCTCACTTGTACAAAGATAATGCTTAATAGAGTCCTAAAGATCGAAGCGGAGATGTCTCTATCCTATCTTTGAGGAGACTACTGGGTGTCCTTAGGAATTCCTCTCTTCTGTAACTCTTTCGTGCAACATGTGTGCTATTCGTTTCTTGAAATGTTACTTTTTTTAGTGTTGTTGCAATATGGATCGTAGGCACTACGAGGAGGATCAAGGTAAGGTCCACCTCCCTTGCAAGATAGGGGTGTAACCCAACACACAGAGAGAAAGGGAGAGAAGGGTCTTTAGTCAGTAGTGGCTCTTATAGTAGCCTATGTTCCAAAGCAATCGGTGGGGTCGGGACTAGCTCAGCCACCATCCAAACTGGCTATGATGCAAGACCTTTAGGAAGTTATTGATTAGCTTTTGGCATTGCTTGGTGGTAAGTAAATGGCCCCAATTGTAGCACCAACAATATTATCTGCGCCAACACTAGTACCAGCTCTAGTACCATCCTACATTAGAGGCACCTCGAGCCTAGGTAATTCCTGGAGGGGCCTAGCCCATGATTGCGGCTAAAGATAGGCCACTTGAAGTATAGAAGATGCTTAGAGTTAACGGTGGTAGTTTCGCGCTTAGGATCTTAAGGAACAACTTGTATGGAGTTCATTTTGAGATCTACACTAATCACATGAGTCTTCAGTTCATCATAAGAATGAGGCACCTTAAGCCTCTGAAGGACTATAGCATATCTATTCTCCACAATCAGGGCAAGGTGAATGTAGTAGCAGACACCTTGAGTTTGAAGGTAGTGCGTATGGGTAGTCTAGCCATCATATTTATTATGGAGCGACTCTTATCTTTTGATATTCAGCCTTCAGCTAATAAAATGGTCTGGTTGGATATACTATGATACTAGGCATGTTTTAGCCTATGTGGGAGTTTAGTCATCTTTAATTGATCTGATCCTTAGCTCCCTATCTGAGGATGTTTTCTTGGTGGTACTTTGAGAGGGGTTGTTAGTGGGTGATTCTAGTAAGGTTTCCTTAGGTTAGATGGGGTTTTGAGGTTTGCAAGTTGTATTTGTATTCTAAGAGTTCTAGGTTTTATCCATCTAATACTTAGTGAGGCCCGTGATTCAAGATATTAATTCATCCAACCACCATAAAGATGTATCGTGACTTGATGCACCATTATTGGTGGGCTGACAAGAGGGGGAGATATTACAGACTATGTGTCATCTTCCCTTAGTTTTCACTAGTTTAAGGTCAAGCATATGAGACGTGGTGGTATGTTCTAGAGATTACCCATTCAGTTTGAAGTGGGATCATATCAAAATTGACTTTGTGACAGGTTTGTCTCAGACGTCCAGGGGTGTTTACAACATTTGGGTAATCGTTGCCTCCCTCTTCAATTTTTATTCAGCACCGAAAGGTTAACCCATATATATATTCGAGATTTTGAAGGACTTTTCAAGATGAGTTGGGCACTCAGGTTGACCTTAGCACACCTTTCCACCTATAGACTAATAGTTTCTTAGAGAGTACTATCCAAGTCCTTGAGGAAATGTTTTGGGCATGTATCTTGGAGTTTGGGGGCGGGGAGGAGGGGGGGAATGGGACTAGTTCTTGCCTTTGGCAGAGTTTGCAAGGTAGGAATTCTCACTCTCCAGATGATGGGGTTGAGTTTACAAAGCTATACCTCGTGGTACGAACCTTATTCAAAAGATTTTGGAGAAGGTGAGGTTGACTCTTGATAGACTTTAGACATCTTAGAGTAGGCATAAGAGTTATGCAGGTCATAGGAAACGACCTTTGAGGTTTTCTATTGGTGATAGATTTTCCTCCACGTGTCACCCATGAAGGGTGTGGTAAAATTTGGGAGTTAGGGCAAGCTTAGACCTAGGTATATTAGGCTTTCTGAGATCCTCCAGACATTTGGAGAGGTTTCATAAGAGTTAGCTTTGCCTCCGATGTTCTCAAGTATCCACCAATCTTTCATGTTTCAAAGTTGTGCCACTATGTTCCATATGAGTGCATTAAAGAATTATTCATGTGGTTAAGGCCCGTTGGAGGCATCGTTCAGTTGAGAAGGGTACCTAGAAGACTGTACATGATATGCGAGAGCAATTTCCTGACTCGGTAAAGCCTTTAGGTACTTCTTTACTCTTACTTTCGTGGATGAAAGTCCTTTTAGTTTTTATGTAAGTTTAAATGTTTTGGAGCTTCTAAACCTTGAAAAATATTTTTTATTCAAATTTCTAGAAGATAACCATAGAATCTAATTTTGACGATTCCATAAGCTCCAGAAGGGTAATTTTAGTCTGGTAGTATGGTCGGTGCAACACTCAAGGCTTTCAGTATGAATTTATACAATTAGGCATTCTAACATTCATGTTAATGCCAAAATTTGTTAGTGAGGTTAGCTCCGGGATATTGAGTTTGTTCTAGAACAACTCTTCATTTAGATCTCAAGATTTCGGGGCTAATTTTAACAACCTTGTGGATTTTGTCTTTGAATGGGGTTTGGGTGTGGGACCCACTCTTTGCCTAGATGACCTCGTATACAAATCTTGACTGCTCTATTGGATATGCAATATCAAATTTTCTATGGTTTCATATCTTGTTTGCGTGCACAGGTTCTTAACAAATTATGGACACCTCGTGTGGTAATTTTTAACCTTGGCAAAGCCAACTGTTATGCATTAGCTTGTGCAGACCAATTCAGCCTTCGCATTCATAAGCCCCTTGGTCGAGTTTACAAAGACCTGGGCCTTATTTATTTCTGACTACGTGATCCATTTCTATGACTGCAATGAAGGGTGACTTTCCTTAGTCATTAGGATCGTGAGGGAAGGTCTCTATGTTCGCGATGGTCAACACTCTAATGGGCATCACCACCTTTGTTCATGCGATCGCAATGAGTTGGTTGATATATTCTTTTATAAAAAGACCAGACACGATTAGCATGGTGATCAAAAGTTCAATTTGCAATATCTTCCTCGTTAAGCTTGGAATTCAATTTTTCTGTCATAACTCAAAATCTACACGTCATGATGGCACCTATGTTCCAAATCAATAGGTAAGCCAACCCATTGGTTTTACCTGTTTAACTAAATAATTAAAGTGAAAGTTTATTGAAATGTAGAAAATCTAAACACTAAGTCTTTGACAAGTATAAAATGTGGAAAAACTAAATAAGAACCAAGATTTTGGTGTCATAAGTACAACATCTTCTAAAATATGATGCAATTTTGAAACTAAAATGACAAGTCTAAGTATAAGAAATATCCTTTCTCAATACTACAATAACAGAATAAATAATCAGATAGAGGGAGGTGTGGGCCACGTAACAACAAATCAACTCACTAGAACTCTTGGGTACTCCAAGCTCAGACTCAAAAAGCTCCACAAGATGTGTTTGTATTCGGAAAAGAATATGCACCACAAAGAGTGCAACATGTATAGTATGACTATGAAACCATTTGTACCCAATATATCTCATAGACAATAAAAAGAGTAGTTACGGGAGTTCATATAAGAAAATCATCCTTTTACTCTTACAAGTCTATATTATGCTTAGCAATCAACTTATGTCAAATTGAGATATCCAAATGTCATGTAATGTCCAACCACCAATAAAACACATAATCAACAAGAATGAAGGATGTAATGCGACGCAATGAAATTTGTATATACATGATACTCCTTGAAAATACATCAAGAGTTCATGACCCATGGGGGACTCGCAAGATCCATATATCGACAAGAATGATCTCCACGTGTCTGTGCGGACGATCCTAATGTTCTATCATAAAATCAAACAATTTCCACACGTATGATCTCCATTTTGCCCAAATTATAATCACAACATCTAAAAATACTCTACACTAACGACCTCAACGTTCCAAACTTTTACTCAATAACATGTCAATGTATGTACACAGTATGATTTCAATAAAAGGGGATGATGCTACCTCTGAATCAATCAAATATCAGTATGATATATAATCACCTCAACTATCACAAATATACTGATTCAATAAAGAAACCCAATAACCCAAAAAAATATTCAAGTCAATAATACATAAGCTAATGACCATATGCTTTGGCATTATTAGATTACAATCTTTATTCTAGAGTGATAAAATTTCCTTGGGGGGCACTGGTACTCATACCAATGTCTGCCACACAATTTGTAAGATACCCTCATCTTTCTCTCGTACCTACTATCTATTGTATTTTTTTAATTTTAAATTAGAAAAATGTCCTTCAACAATGTCTGAAATTCTTAACATACTTTGAATGTTGAACATGTGTCAAAATTCCTCAATATTTTGCCTTTCCCTTTCCTGAAGGTTCACAATGTTCCAAATCTATCAATTACGCAATATTCGTAAGAAAATTAGTCCATAGACACCCACATTAATGTAGGTCTAGACTATATAAAAAAAAAATCACCCTAACTATAATTGAAATCATAAATCTCGGTGCCAACTAATATGCCAAGTTTTATATTCTTAAGTTCTAAGCCTGAGGTTAAATCTTAGTTTACCAAAATGTCTTAATTTTAATGGTGTTCTTATAATGCAATACACATAATATTGAGTTATCTATATCAATATATCAAAACTAAACTTATAATATGATATAAGATTAATATTAATTGAATTGAAGCCACTGGCCTCTTACATCTAAAACCCAAAATTATATGCCATCCAATATCATTTCAAATCTGACGCAAAGAATCCTCTACTATTATAAAGAAGTTAGCATGCACATCTCCAAATACAAAGTCCACTATGTACAAAGTCCTCTGAGTCACACTTCTAGGCTTTTGGGGCTCATACTTCTGACAATTCAAAAACCAATATACAAAGTCCACTATGTCTCTCTTAATACAACACCACCAATAACGCTGCTTCAAATCACAAAACATATTAGTGTTCCCTAGTTAAATAGAGTACCTCAAACTGTGGGCCTCTTTGATGATAATTCTAGTCAAATCACCTGTCCAAGGAACACAAATACGACCTCTTATCCACAAAACTCACTCACTATAAACAATTACAACCTTGGCCTCTTTTTTTGACACCTTTTCTCAAATCATAATCATCAAACTGTTAAGTCTAAAACTTCTCCAACAAGGACCACTTATCCTCCACAAAACCCAACACCTTACCATATTCTGAAAGATCAAGCCTCAAAAAGCTATTGTCCAAGGACTAGATGTCCCTACATAAATGACGTTCTCCAACACGTAACAAGGTTACCATTTTTCGACTCAAGGAATCAACCACCACATTTTCCTTGCCTAGATTATAAAGAATAGTCATGTCATAGTCCTTGAGTAACTTCGGCCATGAACTCTAAGCAGAGACTCAAAAAGCTCCATGAGATGTGTTTGAATTCACATATAAATATGCACCACAAAGAGTACAACAACTGTAGTATGTGTACGAAACCATGTGTACCTAGTATATTAATGTACCAACAACAAAAAAGTTGTGACAAGATTCATATAAGAAAATCAATATTTTACTTATAAAAGCCTATATTTTACTTCCCAGTCAAGTGTCATCAAATATAGATAATCAAATGTCACGTAATATTAAACCACCAAAAAAGAACATAATAAACAAGAATGAAAGATGTAATGAGATGCAATGCAATGTGACAACATGAAATGACATACCTCTGATGCTAAGAACTGTCTCAACAATATATACATGATACTCCTCGGAAATACATAGAGAGTTCATAACCCTTGGGAGACTCGCGAGGTCCATATACTGATATAGACGATCTCCACATATCAGTGTGGACTATCATAAAATCAAACAAATTCTGCATGGATGATCTTCACGTGCCTAAATTATAATCATAACATCTTACAATCCTAGGATCGACGATTTACATGTGCCCAAAATATACTAAATCTCATGTCAATGAATGTGCATGATATGATTTCAACAAAATTGAATGATGATACATCTCAATCAATCAAATATCAATACGATATATAATCACCTCAATTATCACAAATGTACAGGTTCAATAATGAAACACAATTACACAAATGAGTTAAAGTCAATAATATATGAGCTTGTCCACATATACTTTGGCATTCTCGGATTATAATCCACATTTTATAGTACTAAACTTTCCAATTATAACACTGATACTCGTACCAATGCCCATCACATCATTGGTACGAGACCCCATCATTAAGTCTTACTCATTGTCTGTTCCATTTTTAATCTTTAATTGGAAAAAATGTCTTTCTGCAAAGTCTAAAAGACTTAACAAACCTTGAGAGTCGAAAACTTTTCATGAATCATCAAGATTTCCCAATTCCCTTCCGTAAAGCTTCAGAATGTTCCCAATCTATCAATTATGCAATAATCATAACCAAGTGAGTCTATAGACTCTAACATTACTATAGGTCTAGCCTATATAAAAAACTCACCATATTCTATAATCAAATTAATAAATCGTGGGGCCAACTAATATGCCAAGTCTCATATTCTTATGTTTTTTGCATAATTAAAGATCAATTTACCAAAATATCATAATTTTAATGGTATTCATATAAAGCAATACACTTAATATTTAATTACCTATCTCAATATATCGAAACAAAACTATAATATGAAAAACAAATAATATTAATTTAATTGAAGCCATTAGCCTCTTACATCTAAAACCCAAAATTATATACCATCCAATATCAGTTAAAATCTGACACTAAGAATCCTCTACTATTTTGAAGAAGTTAGAATGCACATCTCTAAATCTACATGACAATAGGCTTTAGAAGGTTGTTGAATTGTCTAATAATGAACCTTTGGGTGTCATATGCTCAATTGATACAACAAAGTGACTACAAAATCACAAGAGGGTAAAATGTATATTAAAGTGCTCAATTATAAGTATGCAATAGATAAACTTCGCCTACATACTGGCCTTAAAATACATACTTACAAGAAATAATACATAACCGATATTACCCTTCTCACAAACAAATATACCCTTATATTCTCTAATACCACCACAAGCAATATTTATACAATTATTACCCTTATCCTTAGTTATCATTAGTCAATGATGGCCCAAATCTTGTCTCCCGAACCAATAAAAAAGAAAGCCACTGCCAAATCCAAATTTCAGTTTCAACTTTGCAAAAAAAAATTCACTTCTTTATTAGACTATATTAGTATATTATCTTATTTCTATTCAAAAATTTTTTGTGCCTATAAGTAATATGAAGATCGAGATACCTACACTTTATCATACTAAGTCGGCTCCAACATCTGCAGAGGTAAGTTTCTACTATCCTCTCCTTTTCTTTTCCTTTAAAATAATTAGAGACTAGAAGTATTAACTTAATTTAATTATATGGGCTAAGTGGTAAATGGCATTAAATAAATTACGGACTTGACGCATTAACCACCTACTAAAATTAATTATTAAAATATATCCGCTAATTAATATAAAACGGAGAGAGATGGGGCAACAGGTCAATCAAGAAATTCATATCAAACAGAGGCCCTTCAAAAGCTCCTGATCACTTCACCATGTATACACTCCCAATGATCACACAATACTTTGAGTGACTTAAATTGGAGCTCAGATGAGGGAGAAATCACATTTTTAAAATAAGAACAGAAGCTACAAATTAGGTATAAAAATAGACGAGATGTAGTCGCTAAAACTCTATATCAATCGCTAATAGTATGATTTCTAGTCGCTAAAGGCCTGCACGAGATATCAACTCTTCATCTGGTTTACTTAAACATTCAATTGTCAGACAGGGTGCCCAAGATTCATTCACAACTCCATATATACAAACGAGATATGAAACCCTACCAAATTTGATATTCTAGTCTTAATTGAGAGGTTAATATTCTCATACGAGTTCATCTCAGCAAAAAAATGGGCCCAACACCTAAACTCAATTTTAAGAAAAAATGCACAAGGGATCTCAGAATTAGCCCAGAAGCCTCAGGATCTCAAAGTCTGCCACCTATGATCAACAAAACTCATATGTCTACTCTGAGTTGTCTGAAGTTTATCCTCAATCAACCTCAGCTACTCGAAAGCCTCCTTAATCAAGTTGGTACCATGCGTTAGGGCTGGCAAGGGGATGGGGACGGGGATTGGGGGACGGGACGAAGGGGGATGGGACGGGGGATGGGACGGGGGATGGCGCTGGGGGAATTTTGGGGAGACCGGGATTGGGGCGATCGGGATTGGGGGGACGAAAATACGTCTCGTCTCATCCCACTATATATATGGGATGGGACGGGATTTGGTGGGACGGGACGGGACGGGACGGGACGGGGAATTTTTTATTTTTTATATACTTATTTTTTTGTATTGAAATTACATGTTAATAAATAACATTTTTAGTTTATTTGGTTTTCTATACATTTTTAGTTAATAAATAATGCTTAACTTTTCAAATTTCAAATTTCAAATTTGTATTTTAAATATTTTAAAGTAATTTAAATTTGAAATTTCAAATGTCAAATTTCTATTTTTAAATTAAGTATTTTAAAGTTAGTTTAGTATATATGTAAATATGTATCTATTTATTAAAATTAAAACGCAAGACAATAGTTGTATAAAAAAGACTTGAATAAAGATTTCAAATTTATTCAATAAAATGTAATTGCAACTTAGAAATTAGAAGTTAGAATTTACAATTTACAAATATTAGCGGAGTAACTAATTTACGCCGCCACCTTCTAGGAAGGGTTCTGTTTCAATATGTTCTCAAATGTAAAACTAATATTTGTTACAAATATTATATGAGTAACTAATTTACGCAGCCACCTTCTAGGAAGGGTTCTGTTTCAATTAGTTCTCTGATGTAATCTAATATCTGTGTTCTCCTTTAAAATTCAATTCTAATTATCGAATCATATCGATGGTGACATCCTTCGATGTTGGCAAACTTTCTAGAAACTCTTGTGACTCTAATTCATCGTCAGTAGATTCAATGACCGTTTTAATCCAAGATTCTTGTTTGGAACTTATCTTTGGCAAATTATAATTCCTTCTCTTGGCGTTGACCTAGTCTCTAAATAAAACTGATGTTTCCAAACTTTCTTTCATCAATGAATATAAACCTTGCCGCACGAAAAGCAGCCTCCAATGCAACTGATGAATCTTGAATAGCTAGAACATCATGAATAATTTTGCTCAAAATTGGAAATGCAACGCTCCGCCTCCTCCACCATGCTAATAAATCTTCATTGCCCTCTTCGTCTTCCATTGTTTCTAAAGATTGATTAAAGATATTCTTCAAAATCATCATGGTTAGTAGAATTAAGACCAAGAAAACCTTGCATATAATTTGAAATTTGAGTTTTACTCTGAGGATTAGAAGTTTGCCTAACTTCTCCTTGAGTATTTCCTGTAGTTCTATATTTTTTATACAAAATTTTTGCTTCTACTTTTATGCTAGATTTACACATTTCACAAGTTGGACTTTCTTCCGGTAAAATTTTTAAAGTATCATAAAAAGTATCAACAAGTGTGTGCACACCTCGTAATTTATATTCAAGATGAAGTAAAGAAGCAGTTAAATAAATTTGAGGAATAGGAAAAAAATATTTTTTAAATTTTACAATCATACCTTCAATTGCAACTCTAAATTTTTCAATTTTTTTGTATTTAGAAAATTGAATTGAAATAGCACAAATATTTATTAATATTGATGAAATAGTAGGATAATAAATTCCAGAAAACATGGTTGTAGCATCATAAAAAAGTCTTAAAAATTCTAATAGTTCATTAGTTTGTTCCCAATCATCTTCACAAATTCTATCTAATGGGTCAGCATTATGAGCATTAAACACCATTTGTACGGGTTTTTTATATACGTAAGCAACTGAAAGCATTTCGTAAAAAAAATTTCACCTTGTTTTAATATGTCTTGGAATTTTTCTTGGTGGCAAATCACAAAGTACACAACGCTCATTAAATTCCCTAATTCTAGCAACTTTATGAGCGTAAAAAATCCAAACAACAGCATATTCAATTTTCATACAACCACAATCAAATAATTGAACACCATCTTGTACAACTAAATTTAATACATGTGCAATACATCTAACATGAAAAGCATTAACATCAATTGGACATAATCTAGCTTTTAACATACTAGCAACGTTTGTATTATTAGATGCATTATCTAATGTGACAGACATTACTTTATCTATAAGCATATAATAATCTAAACTACTCAAAATATTTGAAGCTAAATATGGACCGGTTTTTTTCTCTACACATTCTTTATAACTTATGATTCTTTTTTGCAAATTCCAGTTATTATCAATCCAATGTGCTGTAATAGTTAAATAATCATGTCCATTAACAGTAAGACCCATGTCCGAAGTTATAGACACTCTACAATCTAATATGCTAAACATACAACGAAGATATTGATAATATTTACCTTGATATTCAAAAATATCAAATTTAACAGTATTTCTTGAAAAATCTCTATAAGAAGGATTATAAGTTTGTTGAATATATTCAATAAAATCGAGATGTGAAGGAAAACTATAAGGCAAACCACAAACAGAAACCATTTTACCTAAATTTTCGCGATCTCTTTCCTTATTATATTTACGTTGTGTTAGTGAACCACCGGGGTTAGAAAGATCTAATGTTCCTTGAACCATGTTAGAAGCCCCTACCGATTCATTAACATTAATATCAAAATCATTAACTAGAATTCCCTTTTTTTCCTATCGGCTAATGCTTTAGCTTTTTTATATTCAATCGGTACACAAGATAACAAATGTCTATTTAAGACCCCGTTCCACCTTAACCCCCACCTTGTCTATGTTTAAAAGGTTGTTTACACTTATTACAAATTGCAACAGAGTTTTCTTTATCTAAAGTCATAAATTGCCACATAACAGAATTTTTAGGGCATTGATACTTCACCTTCTCCCTTGTAGGAGGTATAAGGGGTGAGCGTCCACAATTTTGCTCCGTTGAATTTGTAGTTTCAGTTGGAACTTCTGTCATCGGACTAGTAGGTGTATCTTCTAAATCTTCTTCTCCCGGATCAACTTCTACTTCTTCACCTGAATATTCATCAAGATTAGAATTAATATTACCATAACGTCGTTCTAAACTTTCATGATCGAGTTGAACATTTGAATAAATATCATAAGAAGTATCATCAACATAAGTAAAATCATTTGTATTAAATCTAACTCTAGACATTGATTTAGAAGAAGTACCACCATAGTTACTCTTATTTTTTTCCTTACTACTTTTTTTATTAAAATTAAATAATTTACTAATGCCACTTGGTTCTTTCTCTTTTTCTTTACCGATATCTTTTTTGCTAGAATTCATATTTAATTATATGTAAAGTGTAATATAAAAATAATAATTGCACAAAAATTAATGACGAAAAATAAAATATAAATATTATGAAACGAATGTACCAAACGTCTGCATTACTAGCAGACGTTATAACCGATTCTTGAAACTTGTAGTTTGTTGTAACGTGTAATTTGGAACTTCAATACTTGATAGCAAATATTAGAATTATATAGATTATAATATAATATGAAAATTTAGAATTGAAATATATGTATTATGATATAATATGAGACTTAAATGGAATAAAAAATTAAGATTTGAGATTGAGAGGATATAGAAAATAGATGAGAGAATAGATGATTTTGTAAGAAATAATAAGGTATAGATGGGTATTTATAATATTAAAAATGGGTTAAAGTGTATTGATGATAACTTGAGGGTTTAAATTAAAATATTAAAAGTATGGGGGTGGTAGGGGGTGTTGGGAAGTCAAAAAGTGGAATAAAGCCGTTGGGGGGGCCCACTAGCCGTTGCCCCAACGGATATAATTCAAAAAATTAAAAAAAATAAAGAACAAGATCGCACGAACCGGCCGGTTCAATCGGGACAGAACCAGGCTGGGACCGAGCTGGGTCGACTGGGACCAAAGGGTGAATCGGCCCCTAACCGATCCCCTAACCCCCAAATCCCCCCAACCCGTGAAACTTAAGGGACCGGGTCCAGCGAGCCAGTTCTCGAACCGGTCTCATGCCGAGCCGGGCCGACCCGGTCCCCCTTGCCACCCCTACCATGCGTCTATCTAAGATCTGTAGTCTAAAACTAACTGCGGGGAGAGTGACAATGTTTACCATATAAGGCCTCGAACGGGGCCATCTAAATGCTAGAATTGTAGTTGTTGTTCTATGCAGATCTGCAAAAGGGAAGAATTAGTCCCACTAACCTTCAATCTCTAAGACATAAGCCCATAAAATGTCCTCAAAGGACTTTGATAGTGAGCTTTAATGGACCATCAGTCTTCAGGTGAAATTCTGTGCTAAGGTCGACGTGAATGTCAAACTCATCCTTAAAAGTCCTCCAGCAGCTAGAAGTAAACTAATAACCCTGATCTGGTATAATGGACATAGGCATACCATGAAGATGGACCACATCCCAAATTTAGATATGGATCAATCTCTTCGCGTTGAATAAAGACTAAATATGGAGGAAGTGTGTTGATTTGGTCAATTGATCAATGATGACCCAAATGTTATCAACACCTCTAGAAGTTCGAGGCAAACCTTTCACAAAGTCCATAGTGATGCGATCCCACTTCCACACTATAATGGGTAATCTTTGAAACTCACCACCAAGTCTCAAATGCTCGGCCTTCAGCTTCTGGCAACTAAGGCAACATGAAACATATTGTCTTTAATATCTCTCCTCATACCACCCCACCAGTAATACTGCCACAAGTCACAATACATCTTAGTGGTGCCCAACTGGATAAAATATCTTGAATTGTGGGCCTCAAAAAATATCAGCTAGATTAAAGCCCTAACTCTCGTAACACAAATAAGACTTGTAAACCTAAGAACCCCATCTAAACCCAAGGTAACCTGACTAGAATCACCCGCTAAAACCCAATCTTAAAGTGCCCCTAATGCCTCATCCTCATGCTTACAGTTATATATTTGATCAAACAGAAAGAACAAAACTCCCACATAGACTAAACATACCTAGAATCTGAAATGTCCAACCAAACCATTTGATTAGCTAATGATTGAATGTGCAATGAAAAAGATTGCTCCAAAGTAGATAGAAAGCACAAGTACCTATACTCATTGCCTTCGAATCAAGGCATGTGGTACTACATTTGCCTTGCCATGATTATAGAGAATAAAGAGGTCATAGTCTTTTAGAAGTTAAATCTAGCAAGCTGCCTCCAATTAGGGTACCTCAGGCTCATAATGTATTGAAGACTCCTTGGATCAGTGTATATTTCACAACAAACTCAATATAGGTAATGCCTACAAATCTTCAGTATGAAAAATAATGCCTGCAACTCTAAGTCTTAGGTTGGGCCTAAGCACCATACAGGAAATAACCTCATCCCACTTCATCAATACACAACTAAAGCCAACACTAGATGCATCACAATAGACTTTAATGCCCTCGCCCTTAATTGGAAGAGTCAATATAGTAGCAGTATTCAATAACTCTTTGAGCTTTCGAGAGCTCAATTAATACTTCTAAGACCTCTCAAAAGAAACATCAAGGGGATTCAACAAGGCTAGGGTGTTGCAATGGTGGAGAATCCCTCCACAATTTTTTGGTACTCCTGAGTCATAATGACACCTACTATAACCCACAATTAGGTACGACAACCATATCCCAGAATAACAAGTAATGGGTACCAGGGCAGAACTAAACAAAAATGATACTTAAAACAAGAAAAGACTGAAACATGAATCCAAAACTATATACAATAGAAACCTTTCCAAAACATGGAAGTCACGAGTATAGAGATGTCTAATAAAAACAAATACAAGTCCCAAAAGTTGATCAAAACAAGTCGTCTTAAATGCAGAAGACTAGCTAGATACGTACAGAAGGAGACAGGCTAGTCCAGGATGCCAAGTGCTTACCCTCATCTTTGTTTTTCACAAGCTACAAAAGATGTTACAACAAATCCCCACTTGTATATGGTAATAGGTATCGCATCAAGACAAAGATACAGAGTGTAGAATATGTACCAAAACAAAGTACTTATTAGGCATCAAAGGCCGACTGAGCAGGAAAGGTAGAGACAATCAGCTAAGATAGAATCTTCACAAAAACAAAGGTCAAAGTGGGAATTAAAAAAGGCTCACATGTATACAGAAAGTAAATCTAAGTACAACTAAACAAAACATAAGCCTAGATGGGATAGTTGTGCACATGTTTATATTAAAAGTCAAATGGACCCCTATAAGCCTAACATGTAAAAAAAAATCACTAAGACTATAAAGACTAAGCACCAAATCCATTGTCAAATAAGAGTCAATCGAGCCTCGAACCAAGAGTGATAGAATCCCAAAGACGTAATGACCTCAAACGGTAGAGCAATAATCTCAGGTAGGAAACAATGACCTTGAACTGTAAAATGTCAACCTTAGAAAGAAAATAACGGCCTAGGAACATAGTAATTCGGTCTCAAACAAGAAAGAGTCACCATAGCCTATCGACTTATAACACTGTAAGAAGGAGCACCAGGGCATATCAACTCCTCTAAGACACCCAATGTCAAGCTAAGCAATCGTGGAACGTCGTCCACCCAAAGGTATCAACAAAAGGCTCTCATCTTAGTAGAAATTAGTATCTAACCTTCGGGATAGAACAAAACCTCTAACACCGCATTAGATACACAGAGGAGAGAGAATATAAGAGGTCTAAAAATCTATGCAAATGGCTAAATTAAGGCACTTACTACTAGACACAGTACGCTATTCTAGTCTACAAGGACATAGTCCATCTGAAATGACATCATAAACATGATGAAAATGCAAGGGGGAAATGTCTAAGGCATCAGTACCCTATCCAAAACTAAGGATGAATATGCTTCATAATACACATAATAATTCAGTTAAATCACATAGCATGGTGCAACACATAATCAACCCCCTGCAAGCATGATACTACCTTCGTAATGCAGCCGATCATTCTGTAAATATGGTTTCTAAAAGAAAAGACAAAAGATCCCAATACAACCTAGTCATCGTTAAAGTACATATTCATGCTCAATTAAAAAAGAAAGGAAGTCATAGCCTACCTGTAGACTGACCGCACGTGCTCCAAATCACAAGGCCATAACTTTTCCATTCTAAACGACTTCTGAATGCTTCCATGCTATCCAAAAGGTAAGATCATTGTCTAAGTACTGTCGTTAGGATGCTTAAAAATATAAAATGGAGATGGACCACTTTTAAGAGTCAAATTAGAATTGTGGGACCTGCGCTGAAATTTCTGGAATTTAATCTTCCAGGAGGTTTTAATCTGCCACTCAAACTTTTGTTCCAAAGATGAACACAATCTGACACCTAAAATAGTAAACAACAAAACTTGCAAATAATCATCAAGTTAAGCAATTGAGAGAGACATGGCAACAACTCAATCACAAAATTCACCTCAAGCGTACGTCCTTTAATAGTTCCCGATAACTTCACCAAGTATCAATGCGCCCAATGATCACACAGAACTTTTACTCACTCAAATAAAAGCTCGGATGAGTGAAAAAATCCTTTTTGTAAGTAAGAAGTGAAGTTGAAAATTTAATATATAAATAATTGAGTGCTCGGGATTCATTGGAAACCCCATGCATGTCAATGAGATATGTTACCATACAAAATTCAATATTTTGTACTCAATAGAGAAATTAGAAATCCCATAAGAGATCATCTCGAAAGAAAGTGGGATTCACACCCAAACTCCATTTTAAGCCAAAATCCATAAGGGGCTTAATATTAGCCAGGAAGCCTCAAGATTTAAACAAAGGCTCGTTCTGGACCAAACTCAATATTCTGGAGCTAACCACACTAACAAATTCTCATCTTAACTTATTTACTCAGAATGTTGATGAAAGTCAAATTTAGGCCTTAACTTGGAAGTTAAAATGCCTAATCACACAAACTTTCATTGAAAACCTTGTCAGTCGTTCTGACCATGCTACTAGCCTAAAATTACCCTTTCGGAGTTGATGGAATCTTTAGAATTTGATTCAAAGCTCATATTCTTGAACTTTTATCCAAAAGTGACCGTTAAAGGTCAAAAGCGTCGAAACTCCAAAACATGCACAAAAACTAAATGAACGACCAAGTGATCAAGCTATCAGCTCCATGAAGTCATAAATAACTTGAGGTCACTACAAGAAAGCTTTAAAAGATTAATAGGAAGCATAAGCACATATATGACCTGGAGTGAATTACATATTACGTATTATCTAAATGTTTATTTTAACACATAATACGATCATTCTTGCAATGTATCAAATAAGGATACAATAACTTTGTTTTTAAATAAGGTGATAAAATGGACTTATGATTGAAAAAATCATCAAATGAGATCATTCTTTTCATTAAATTAACATAAATTTCAAATCTTAGCATTGCATCTTAGAAAAGATTTTGATCAACAAAGAAAGGATAGGACCAATATCATTAGTCTTATAGGTTCATGGGAACATAGTAACTTTTGTCCAAATAGTTATATTAATATTTTAAAAATTTATCAATAAATAATTTATCAAGAATCCAACAGTTACGAAAAAAGAATTATGATCCATAATCTATAAACTAAAAATTCTTGTGTAGTTGCTATTGAAATTCTAGAAATATGATAGAAAATAATCCCTCTATCCTTAATCAGATATCTGCAATTGAGCATTCCGATTAAATATTTTTTAGTATTGTAAATTCAAATTAATCGAGTTTGGAAAATTAGTTGTATGGATCACAACAAAAAAGTAAATACAACAAATAGATGACATTGCATTTTAACTACTCTTTTAAAATAAAGAAAAACATTTAAATTACTTCAAAGTTTAATAATTATGTGGTGTAATCATAATCAAGGCAATAATTATATACACATGTACAAACAAATTATCATGTACCACCAGTTGAGCTTAGTCCAGTTACATGGTGTTCTTAAAAACATTTCTTTTGACAATCCGCATGAACACATCTATTGTGAGCTTCTACTTGAGTAATTGTCAATGCACATGCATCAAAATATATGAGTAACAATATTTCATTTAAAAGTTTTACCCCATCATAAGGTCATGTCTCTACTATCTACATGTATATTTCGGTGCAAAATTAAATGTAGGGCACATGCATAGCGTGTCAGAATAACAAATCAATTGCATCCTTCAGTAGCCTTCCTTTAAAAAGTTACTTGTTAATTATAACTATACAATTAATCAATATAGAGAATTTGTTTATGATTTAGTTAAGTTGACCAATAACATCAAGGTTATTGTCCGATCAACTACAAGATTGTTAATAAAAAAAGTGAGAACTTATTCCAAATGATTAACAAATATATATCATGTAAGATCATATATCATAAAAATGATGAGGGTGAATAACAAAATTTTTAAAATTGTTCTAAAAATATAAAGACATACATAAAATAATGATAAGGGAACAATAAGCGGAGTTCAAATATTTATCCATTCTAAGAAAAATGAATTTCAAATTTCAATGATGTATTTTGAAGTTAGATCGAAAAGCGAAGCCACAACATAAGGTAAGGATTCTAAAACCTACAATAAGTACAAGGCTCCTACGGAATCATGAAAGGATGGAATAACAAAAGAAATGCTAAATACCCGGCAATTCACATCCAAATATACATGAAATTTTTACTAGGCATTATCTAAGAATCTCACTCAAGAAAGTAGATCGAGGCCTACCTCAAAGTCAAACACGAGCGCTGTGAAAAGCCTCCAAAAATCTTGAAATTATCAAATTATCAATCACAACATCATTATATATGTTTTGACACTGAAATATCAACAATTGGTAATGGACCTAAAATGGAGTCAGAACAGGAATGTGGAATCCTCAGTGGGAAATCTAAAATTGCCTTCGTCGGAAGGTTTTAAATAACCAAAGGAACTTATTCCTAAAAAATGTGCACAATCTGAGTTCCAAAATGGGCTAAACTAATCCATGCAACAATACAAAATAAAAATAGCATTAAAGGACTTGGGCAGCCCTTTCCGGGGCAGAAATTACCTAAATACGCCGACTTCCATTCTATGTCATTTAGGTCAAATGTGGGTCCCACACCCAAGTTTCTTTTTGAGCTAAAACCACAAGAAGGTTCAGAATGAGATCGAAAGCCAATGGAAAAACACAAAAGATCATTCTAGACCAAAGTCAACATTCCGGAGCTAACATCACTGATGAAATTTTAATCTAAACACAATTAGCAAGAATATTGACCAAAGTCAACCATTACCTGAAGCTTCAAAGTTAAAACCCCTAACGATACAAACTCATACTAGAAGTCTCGAGGCCTAAACCAGTAATGCCCCGAGCCTAAAATGGCCCTTCTGGAGCTAATGAAGCCATCATAATTTCTTTCTCAGGCCTTCTTCCTAACCGTTTGACCAAAGTAAACCATTCATGCTTCAAAGGATCCGAAATATGAAAACTTTCACAAAATCCAAACAAACGATATTGTGACTGAATTGTTAGTCGCACCAATTCATAAATGCCTTGTTGCCACTAGAGGAAAGTTCTAAATGTTTAATAGATTGGAAAATGAAAAAATGACCTGGAGGGTCATTACGTACAAGATATTTCGAGTAGTTCCTTAAGATTAAATATTATTCAATATTGTAAATTCATAATCAAGTTTTCAAAAATGAATGTTATGGATCAAAACTAAAAACAAATACAATAATTGGATGAAATATACTATTAATTACTAGTAAAAGTAAAGAAAAACATATTAAATTACTTTAAAATTTATTAATTATATGACGTAATAACCACCAAGGCTACAATTATGTACACAAGTCAAATAAATTTTCATGTACAACCAACTGAACATAGCCGATTTCCATTGTGTTTCTAAAAACATTTCTTTTGACAATCGACAAGAACACATCCATTTGGAAGTAGAACTTCAATAACATCAACTCGAGTAATTCTCAATGCAATTGCAACAAAATATATTCGTGACCATATTTCATCCAAAAGTTTCACCCCATCATAAGCTCATGGCACTAATATATGTGGAAAATTAAATGAGGGGAAGATGCAGAACCTGTCGGAATGACCAATCAATTACATTCTTCAGTAGCCTTCCTTTGAAAAATTATGTGTTAATGATAACTATACGTTCAATCAATATAGAGAACTTTTTGATGATCCAATGAAGTTTACTAACATTATGGTTACTATCCTATAAACTACAAGATGGTTAATAAAAATATAAAGTGTTAACTTATTTCGATTTATTAACACATATATATATCTTGTAAGATCATATATCATAAAAAATGAGTGTAAATAACAAAAAAATTAAAATTGTTTTAAGAATACAAATACATACATGAAAGTCATATATATATAGTCTCTGAACTCTAGGAGATCACCACAATCAATGTCTCTAACAGCCATAGGACATCCAAACGCTCACAGAGGGTGGCTTGAACTTGGACTGATATCATAAAAAATATAGAAGTGCAGTATGAGTACCAAATACATGTTACCTAGAAGGCATCATAGGCCAATTGATCTCAGAAAGATAAACTATACATAAGATGCATGATAATGCTAGCAAGATAAGGGAAAGCTAACGAATAGCAAGAGAACAACAGAGAGAGCAGACATATAATATCAATAACAAGCTAAAACTACACGCAAACGAGACAATCAACACAGTCAAAGACAAAGTCATGAAAAGATACAATGTAACACTCAAACTAAAGAAGATCTTAAGCGTGGACGAAATATCGAACCACCTGCAATTGTACCTCAAATTTAACCGTAACCAAACAACATGGATAAATGTATCCACAAACTACCTGGAATGGCATGTCGACCTTACTATTATCTCGTATATATGTATGACGAGCCACTCGGTATGGTACTTTGAGCTTATCAATAGAGTGGCATTTAAGAAGTAGACTGTAGCTTGAGCCTAAGACAATGGGCGGCCTAGAATGATGCCTTGAACTCATCAGTGTAAAAGTAGCTGAAATGTATGATAAAGTCATGTCGAAAGGGAAATTTTACTAGTTTTTATACAAAATAAATCGCAAGGACTTCCAACTCATTAAGGCGAATGCCCATTTTACAAACTAAGTCATTTTAGCTTAAAACATATTAAAGTAGAAGCTTCTCAAGAGAATTATCACAATCAAGTCAAGTAATACACACAGAATCAAGAGGAATTGTGGCCACAACACAAGATTACTAACCTAAACTCCTCCAAATCAGAGCTTATGGCCTCAGGACTAAAAATTTAATAAAAACTAGGAAATCCTATATCAAGTTGTTTAACGTTTCAAGCACAACTCATCCAATTCTAGGTGCAAACAGTGGTTAGTCAGTATAATTCCCGACAATATGTTAGGGTCAAACCCACAAGAAGTGGTATATGTTCAAATTCAATTAAGAAGTACAAACGTGGTCTATTTAGCAATATGAATCGAAATTATCAAAAAAAGACATGTAAACAAGTCTAAAGGGAGTGACACGAATGTCTGATGGGGGGTTTTGGTTTGGAATTATCAGCTACAACATGATCAAATGCTAAGGATAAAACATTATAGAGAGGAATTCTCGAGATGTGATCGATTTTAGGAAAATTTCACTATATGCGTAATTGAAACTACTAATAAATATTAAAATATCAGTTGGTAGTCTAGGCTACAAGTGAAATAGCTTTCTCTCGAACACTTATTTCGAATCAAGTGATTTCTTTCGAACATGAACAAGCTTATCAAATAAGAACAACCCATACCTTAATTTATCTACTTTATCGAGCTACATAGGTAGAATCGAGGTAAGGATTTACGCTCTAGAGATAAACCCATATCACCCCAATAACTGCAATCATCAATTGAAACCTTTGATTGTAAAACCTCTTTTTTCAAGCAAACCCAGAATTCTATGTTTGAATTGCATTTGCAACTATAGTTCGTAGATTAAAACACAACTATCAATTAAAACCCACATAAATTAAGAATTTAAATTAGTAATTAATAGTACCATAAGCTAATCTCTCTTCATAATCACATGATCACACCCCAAGAATTGGGGTTTTAGCTAAACATCATAAAAAGGTAAAAACAATTACTAACTCGATTAGCCATCATCTGGGTAACAATCTCCAAGACTTTACAATGTTTTCCAAAGGTTAAATTTGAAGACCCAAGTCAAAATCCTAACAAATTTACAATAAGAATTCGAGAACATAAAGAAAACTCTAACTTTAGAATCGGAATTGTTATATCTGGGTGAGAATATTTCAGATCTCCTTTTAAAATTCAATTTATAGTTTCCAAAAATTTAGCCTCACAGACTAGTCGGCGGATTGAATCGGGCTCGCCGAGTTGTTCGGCGATCCGCCCTTGCTCACATCCATCGCCATTTTTGATTAGTTCTCAGCATCCTTAGTCCTGTAAATTTGGGTGATCCATTATGTTGTCTTGGAACCGATCGCTGATTCATCTATTGCCCATTTCTATCGCCGACATGGTTTCTTCCATAAGGTAGGTACACTGGAACTTTAGGCAAGCTGAAGTGTCGATTGGCGGTTCACCGAGTTGTCTTAGCAATCACCAGGATCTCTTTTCTCCACTTCTTCAACTTGTTTTGCTCCTTTTTGCGTGTAAGTGTCCTTACCTTGGTCATTAGCTCACATACCTGAAAATTAAGGCTTTAACATTAGTTTTAGCATATATTAGGCATTTGAGGACACTTATACTATCAAAACGAAATTAAACTTTTTCTTACAACACCCACAAATTAAACTTTTTCTTGTCCTCAAGTAAAACTCAAGACATGTGTTCAACATGGATTCCTACAAACAGTGTTGCATAAGCCTCAACATAAATGCGCACAACAGGCATCAAACTACGCATACAATAATCAATTGTGCACACAAAGATTCAAATTATGACTCACCATTATCAAGGATACTCAAGCTCACAATACTTTCCTCAAATGAAAGTTCAAGCTCAGCAAAGGTCTTCAAATGCCTCACAACAAAGTTGTCTTCGTATTAACACAAAGTTCTTCAACAATTTAAAATCCTGGAATCACATACAACACTGAGACTCAAAAAGACGAACACATGCATGACTCCACCCATAGGCTTGGCCTTATTTTCCAATCAAAATTCGTTACAGCTCATTGAAAATCACAAAAGTCTTTTTAAGGATTATAATGGGGTTGAGTGTAACAATATGGTCATTTAGGCTTAGTGGCTTCTACCTTCATGAAGTATGGCCTGAAAATCACTCTTTCTCCTTCTTTTTCACAATTAAACATGTTCAAACACCACCCCATTATTCAACTAGACATGAATTACCGGATATCCCATTTTTTACTATGTTCACGCACTTTATTTCACAATTCTTGCTCTTTTTCAATCTTTTTCTTTTCTTTCTTCTTTCCTTTTTCTTTCTCTTCTTCCTCTTTTTTTACATAGAGGATTCCATCTTTTTCAAAACAATCCTTCAAAGGGGGAATTCTTCACACCTCTTAAATTTCCTTCCTTTTCACCACACCCCCAACTTAGGCTTTTGGTGTAAGTTGGCTATTCAAACATACTAATAGTGCATGAAGGTTATCGGTGGTTGGATAAAGAGGTCAAAGTTGCTCAAGTTTCTTCCAAGAAAAGGGTAGGATCAAAAGGTGACAAGCTAGGTTCAAACATCTCACAAGGTTGGCCATAAAGAGGTATATTCTTAAATTGTCTCACTCTTCAAAATTCTTGCCGAAGTTCATTTCAATTGCTCACTTCACTCAATACATTAGACTAATGGGGAAAGTTGTAGGTGTCATCAAGAAGAATGTTCAAAACAACCTCACCACACAAGGCATTAGTACCAATATCAAACAAGACTCTACACTTTCTAGCTAGAGTGCAATGTTCATCACAAGAGACTCATTTGACAACTGGCTAGTCACAACGAGATGCTAAAAGTTTAGATATTGCCTATGTAACTTCGTTTACCTCGTCATAGCCGCATATTCATTTTGTTCAATTAAGAGCACTATTCAAGTCATCTGTATTGACCACAACCAACACTCAAATTTGTACAAAAACAACCACAATCACACATAACAGGTGGTAAATTTTTTGAAATTTGATTCAAAACCATTTTCAATTCAAAACAATGGGACACAAGCTAAGAACATCTGTAATATTACAACCAAGGTATATCTACCAAACGATAGGCTAATATTTAAAAATACACAAAATATAATATTCACAAACAGCCTAAAGGAGATAGGTATTTAAAAACCACACCCTACCAAACAAAATATACAGTTTTCCTCAAATGCACCTAGAATATAAACAGAGTATAAAAAGGGTAACATAGAGGGAGGGGATAAATCATCTTGCCAAGATATGCCTGGGTGAAGTTTGCATATCAGACACTCCATCGTTGGGGCATCAGTGCTTGGTGTCTCAACAACCTTGACTCCACTTAAGCCCTCCATTAAGGTATCCCTCAGGGAGGCCTATCTAGCTGTCTCAAAAATGGCACCTTCTAAGTCAGCCGGGTCCTCAAAAACAACCTCATCATGCATATCAAGCTACTCTTCAACTGCCTCGGCCTCTGACTCAGCAGCACCAACATAAGCCCTAATACCATATTTGATTATAGCCGAAGGCACCTCAGAACAAGCTGGAATACATGCACTTAGGTCTTTTGGGATGTCCACCATTTCAAATAATAAGGTAAAATTTGTGGAATTCAGATGGTCCACAACCTTCCTCAACTCAGCAACATCGGACTTCAAGGTTGTCACCTTCTCAGTAATACCATGTCTTCTCTCACAAATCTCTACTCTCGCTGTGAGGGCATCAATAGAAGCCCTGAAAGGTGTCAATGAAGCAATAATTTCTCTCTTAATCATCTCGATAACTTTGGCCTCTAACCAGGAGGCACGCACATTAGCAGAATTTTCTAGGTGCCCCATCTTGAGAAGCACGGCCTTGGTAATCAGAGGCCTAGAGGCAGTAGTACCAACAATAGATCTAGGGGGCAGGGGAGCAATAGAAGTGTTAGGAGTGTCGAAAGAAGTAGAGCTAGAAGAACCTGAAGGCTTAGTGGATGGAGTAGCAATAAGTTCCTATACAAGTAGTTAATCAATATCAACCTCTAGGGATGTGTCCATTGGAGCTTCTCTCCTCCTATCATCCTCATCCATCATGTATTCAACCTCTATACGCCAGATGTCGGTAGAAGATATGGGTGTGATCTCAACATCCCTCTGCTTATCACGTGGAACTCCAGCCCGTCGACATAACTATATGATAAATACTAGAAATGAGAGAGATGTCTAGCTCTACATGGCCCTCATTACAATCTCTTGCTTATTAATCAAACCCAAATTAAGTCACTATTTGGCTATGATAGACCCAAGATAGGCCACCATTGGGTAGCGGAGAATGTACTCATTTTTTGAGCTTATGATCAAGCTGCTGATGAATCCAAACCAGTACAGAGCTGATATATTGATCATCCTAAAGCTAAGAGAATGAAGCATGTGAATCATAACACTCTCCCTCACAGCCAGATTTGGACTCCAGTGTCTCAGCTATGGGTTCCATTCCCTTTCCCTTTCCCTTTCCTCTCTTTGGAGGTAGTTTCTTTGCCTTGGCATGGGAAACAACTGCTTCCTCATTTATCACAACTCCGCGTACCCTTTTTAAGGTGGCATGCCACTATTAGTCAAATTTTTTCTAGCCATTTGTAATGACACGTAAAACGAATAAGTGAAACTATAGCCTAACTAGTGAGTGTGTGAGTTTGTCATGATGTTTAAGGGTGTAAAACATTGTCTCCAGCTATGGTTGAGGGGTTTAGGGGTTAAATATCTAGGTACGACTCCCCAAGGACCACCCTAGGGGTCATTGGGTAGGACCCTAAGCCTAACCCCAAGGCTGCCCCAACTAAAGGAAAGTTGCCAAAATGAGGGTGACCTACGAAAGGGGTCCACGGCCCATAGGACCATCCTTGCCCCGTGGATGGCCTCCATACAAAGCCACAGCCCTAAACCATGATTAACAAATATGGGGCATGATCCATTCCATGGTTCGTGGTTTGGTGTCGTGAGTCCCACCTGGTTTGCTTTCTTCGTTCGACCATGTTGGGGGTGAATTGGTAAATGCACCTTAAATCTAGTTTGATTGTCGGAAGGTTTTAATTAGTTATTTATGGTATTTTAAGTGTTTTTAAAGTATTAAACCATATTTTAGACTTCATTATTTTAAAACCCAAAATACAAACCTCCCCTCCCTTCCAAAAGTTATCTCTCTAGAAACCTCCATTGGAGGTGAAGACTTCAAGCTTCCAACGTCAAATCTTTGATTTTTTCAAGGTATTTTCGTGGATTTCATCCATTAAAGTTATGGTGGTCTTTATCCTTGACTTATTATCTTTCAAGGAGCCAATTTCAAAAGTAATTCAAATCTCCAATGTTACCCCAAAACACTACTTTTAAATCTATGCATGGGTTCGATTCAAAAATATTCCTAAAGGAATTATTGCATTGAATTTTGAATGAATTATGGATTTAAATATGAATTAAGATGATATCTTCCAAGAACCCATGTTTTCCCCAAATTCCTAATTTGTGATTTGTGATTGGGATTTGATTGATTATGAAGTATGTGAATTGTTTATGTGTATATGGATATAGAATGTTGAAATTATGTTATTATTCTTGTCTAATTGTATTGATCTAAGGTGTGTAGATGAATGTGATCCATGGCCTTGGAAGGCAAGATGTGAAGGTTAAGGTTTGATTATGATGTGAAGGATATGTATGTGGATTCAATGATAGTATGTAGATCATGTTTAGATTTATAGAGTTATGATTGAAAGTATATTATCTATTGACACTCATGAATGATAATGATGGAATGTGAAGTGTTCTATGATGTAATGTTATATATCTTGAACTGGTAGGTTTAGTCAACCATTTCTTGTAAAATTGAAGGTAACGAATGAAGTAACTTGAATTGGTAGGCTTAGGCATCCTTTTTCTTGTATAATGAATGTATCTTGAGTAAATTTCTTAATGTCTTGAATTGGTACAGCTAATGTTGGTAGCCTGTCATAAATGAATGAATGAATGATAAAGTATTCTAGGTTAAACCTTGGATCGGTTGACCTAATGGTGGTGGCCTTTCATGAGGAGTCTAGGAACTAGTGTGATGTTACATCTTGAAGTGATAGACCTAATGGTGGTGTCCCTTTCTTGTCTGAAATGATGAACCTAGAAATGGTAGACCTAATGGTGGTGGATCTTTCTAGGAAAGTCAATGAGCTATCTTTGTAATATACCATAAAGTAGTAGACCTAACGTTTGTGGCTCTTTCATGTGTAATTTATCTTGGGGCGGTAGGCCTAATGTTGGTGGCCCTCTCAAGTACAATAATGTAATGTAAATGAAACTACTCTATGGGAATGTAGGCTAAGAACAGAGAGGATATGGTAAGATGGAGGTTCTCCCCACGTTAGGCTGGATTCCAATGAACATCTTCCTATCCCAAAACTATGTGCCCAAATAGGATTTTAGATAGTGGATTCCATCCAAGCTAAATGTACATAGTTCTACCTTAGGCAAGTAGGACATCTTTTTACGGTGTAGGGTTATATGACATCGAATTCCATGTCAAGCTAACATGGTCTATGTAGGTTAAAACACTTAATCCTATAATGTGAGACATGCATTATGGGTTCTTGAGGAGTTCTATGAAGCGTGGGTGGTTGTATGCGATGCCATTCATGCATTACATGAGTAGACTTTTAGAGGGTCATAGTGAGTTCTTTAACTCTTAATGGCTAATGTATGAATGTGTCCTTAATGAAGCTAATGAAGAATGCTAACTCTTATATGCTTAAATGGAAAGGTGCATGCTATACATGGATTATATTATGAGTTACTTCCTTGTCATGAATTATTGTATATGAATGTGCCTTGCCTATGGTGGCTTCAAAGGAGTACTTAGTGTGAGTAGTAGTATGGGATGCTACTTGTACATTGTACAAGTATGACTTAGAGTGTCTTAGTTGATGGTCCTTATGAGTTAATATGACTTATGTAATGTTTATGTCTCTTATGTATGAATATTGTATGAAGATGGAAAAGTTAAATAATAAGTTCACTTTTGGTGATCATAATGTGGTACTTTAGTGTAGATGGTGGTATGGGACACTATCCATACATTGCACAAGGTATAGCATGAGGGTTACTTAAGGTCAATGCTTAATTTGAGGGTAATGGGTTATATGTTGATTATATCTCTATTGTGATAAATGACTTGTATGTTGGTTATGTTTGAATATTATGCCTCTTATGCTTATATTCATGAGGTTTTTATCAAAATGGCAACAAGCATGACTTTCAACCAAAATATCTGTTTTAAGCATATTTTTGCATGGCTATCATACTTAGTACTTAATTGTGCTAACCCATTCTTCTGCATGTTTTACTACAAGTATAACTTTCGGCAAGTGAGTTACTTTCTCTCTAGATCAAGGACTTGGATTTGAGATTCTCCAAGACTAAGCGGTATGTCCTCATAGATCGAGGACAAGTGTTTAGAAGTTTCATTTCCTTTCATGTAAAAGACTATTGTTAGACTTTTCGATTGTGAAGGGTCGTGTCCCTACTTATATTTCGGATGTAGTTTTTAGATGGCCATGTGAGACAATAGACTTCCGTTGTGTTTTCAAGAGGTTTTAATGATTATTTTGATTGTATGGTTTTAAATAAAGTTTTAATTATGTACTATTTCTATTATCGAATGTAATGAAATGCTATGAAGCTTGTATGAGACCCGTTTGGGTTCATTTACACCGTGTCGCATCTAGGGGCTAGCCTTGTGTCATGCAAAACATGGTATAAGAGCATAAGATTTTGGAAATGGTTTTTAGGATGGATGTCTCACAAGCTACGTCTAGTAGAGCTTTGTTCATCGGTGTGAGTCATGACACATCTATGAGTTAGAGACTATAGGACGTTAGGAAGTTACACTTGTTTCATTAATGTTGAAGGCGTGCCTTAGAGTGTAGTTCTATAAGTACCCTTTTCCTAATCCTTCCCTTGTGCTATAGAATATGAATACAAGAAGGACTACAGCAAGAAGAGTGGAAGAGGAAATGGTGAACGAGGGAGTTCCTCCCAAAGATCCCCAAGGTCATCAAGGTGACCAAGTTTCAGTTGAAGCTTCGGTTATGACCACAGAGAAAGTTAGGTCGGCTCAAGCCACTAGAGGTGTTGAGGCTAATCTGAACCCTATAGTGAGTACTATGGCTTCTAGGTTCAGAGACTTTATGAGGATAAATCCTCCAGTTTTCCTAGGTTCCAAGGTGGGAGAGGATCCCCAAGAGTTTTTGGATGAAGTGTGTAAGATAGTGAATGCTATGGGGTTAATTTTTAGGAAAAAAGCAGAACTTGCCTCCTACCAATTGAAAGATGTTACCCAAAATTGGTTCACTCAATGGGAAAGAAATAGGCCTATAGGAGCGGGTCCTATAGAATGGGATGAGTTTAAGAAAGTGTTCCTTGGTAAGTACTTTCCCCGTGAGAAGAAGGAGATTAAGGTGGAGGGGTTTATAAACCTTAGGCAAGGTAATATGAGTGTGGAGGAATATTTCTTGAAATTTACCCTATTGTCTAAGTATGCTCCATCTTTGGTGTCCAACCCTAGAGATGAGATGAGTAGGTTTGTTGCTGGTGTATCCGACCTAGTTAAGGAAGAGTGCCATACAACAGTGCTCCATGATAACATGAACATTTCTAGATTTGTGGTGTATGCTCAGTCTATTGAGTAGTCTAAACTTAAGAGGATGAATAGGGATTTGAAGAGGTCTAAGACCAATGAGCAAGGTCAACCTAGGTTCAAGAAGAGAGCTCCAAACCATGATTCTTCAAGAAATCCTAAGGTTAACTAAGAGAGAGGTGCTGGACCTCCATTTGCTAAATTTACTAGTCACAATTGTGGAAAGAAGCATCATGGGAAGTGTCTAGCCGGTATTAGTGTGTGATATGGTTGTGGAATGAATGATCACAAAGTGAAAGATTGTCCTACTCTTACGGCTAGAGGAAGGGAGGCCAAACAAACTTCTCTTAATGGCCCGAATCTTGATGCTCCCAAGAGGAACCGTTTCTATGCTCTTCAAGCTAACAAGGACAAATGAGCTAATTCGGATGAAGGTACCGGTATGTGATAGTTCCTTTAGATTGTCAATGTCTTGTTGAGGTTCCTATGTTGTTTTCACAATTAGCCTTAGTTGTGTTTTCTCCTAAGTGGGCTATAGTATGTAGAATAGTAAGGTTGTTGAGAGTTTTGGTATCCTTATCTCTTTCCTTCTAATCTTATTCAAGCTTGAAACCAAGAGTTCCTTGTAGCTTGTTTCATGTTTTGGAGTCATGTGTGAATATGTGTTTACATGGTGTCCTTATGTTATGTATGTTTTAGTTGAAATCATTTTAAAATGAGAAAATGAGTTTCTATGAATATTGTTCCTCATGATAATATGCATTTAGTATGAGTTGTCTATATGCTCTATAAGGTGAATTGTTGAACATGCCTAAATGTGCTTCTGTGAAGAAATTGCATGGTGTGAATAATGCTATTGTGATGAGCATGATATGAGTTGGAGAAGGTAATCCCTCAAATATAATGAGAAATGTGAAGTTTTGATGCATAATGAGTTTGTAGATGTAGCTCCTACATTCTTGCATTGCATTGAGCTTATTGATGTGGAGTTGATGTTTCCTCCTAGTTTTGTGGATTGTTTATGATGTTGTATGCATGATGGGATGCTAGTCTTGATTCATTATACCCTTAATGTGTTTAAAGTGTCAATCAACGATGAATGTTCCTAAGTGGGGGATAATGTAACGACCCGTAAAACGAATAAGTGAAACTAGAGCCTAACTAGTGAGTGTGTGAGTTTCTTATGAGGTTTGAGGGTGTAAAATGTTGTCCAAAGCTATATTTGAGGGGATTAGGGGTTATACATCAAGGTACGACTCCCCAAGGACCACCCTAGGGGTCCTTGAGGAGGACCCTTAGCCTAACCCCAAGGCTCCCCCAAATAGAGGAAAGTTGCCAAAATGAGGGTAACCTATGGAAGGGGTCCATGCCCCTTATGTCCATCCACACCCCTGGATGGCCTTCGTAGGTCAAGACCCCCAAAACCAAGCCACAACACCAAACCACAGTTGACCAAGATGGGGCGTGACCCATTCCACTGTCCGTGGTTTGGTGTCGTGAGTCCCCACCTAGTTTGGTCTCTCGTTTCGGCAAAGTTGGGGTTGAATTTGTAAATTCACCTTAAGACTAGTTTGGTTGGGGGACGGTTTTAATTAGTTCCTTAAGGTATTTTAAGGTTTTTTAAAGTATTGAAACATATTTTAGACTTCATTATTTCATAACCCAAAATACAAACCTCCCCTCCCCTCCAAAAGTTCTCTCTCTAGAAGCCTCCATTGGAGGTGAAGACTTCAAGCTTCCAACGTCAAAATTTCAAGTTTTTCAAGGTATTTTCATGGATTTCTTCCATTAAAGTTATGGTGGTCTTCATCCTGAACTTATTATCTTTCAAGGAGCCAATTTAAAAAGTGATTCCAAATCTCCAATTTTACCACAAAACCCTACTTTTCAGTCTATGCATGGGTTCGATTCAAAATGATTTCTAAAGGCATTAATGCATTGAATTGTGAATGAATTATGGATTTAAAGATGAATTAAGATGATTTCTTCCTAGAACCTATGTTTTCCCCCAAATTCCTAAGTTGTGATTTGTGATTGGGATTTGATTGATTATGGAGTATGTGAATTATTTATGTGTATATGGATATAGAATGTTGAAATTATGTTATTATTCTTGCTAATTTTATTGATCAAAGGTGTGTGGGTGAATGTGATCCATGGCCTTGAAAGGCAAGATGTGATGGTTGAGGTTTGATTATGATGTGAAGGATATGCATGTTGATTCAATGATAGTATATTGATCATGTTTAGATTGTGATAGTGTTATGATTGAAAGTATATTATCTATTAACACTCATGAATGATGATGATGGAATGTGAAGGGTTCTATAATATAATGTTGTATATCTTGAATTGGTATGTTCAGGGATCTTTTTCTTGTAAAATTGAAGGTAACAAATGATGTAACTTGAATTGGTAGGCTTAGGCATCTTTTTTATTGTATAATGAATTTATCTTGACTTAATGTCTTATTGTATTGAATTGGTAGACCTAATGTTGGTAGCCTTTCATAAATGAATGAATTATGAAGTATTCTAGTCTAAACCTTGGATCGGTAGACCTAATGGTGGTGGCCTTTCATGTGGAGTCTAGGAAGTAATGTGATGTTAAACCTTGAAGCGGTAGACCTAATAGTGGTGGCCCTTTCTTGTGTGAAATGATGAACCTAGAAATGGTAGACCTAATGGTGGTGGATTTTTCTAGGAAAGCCAATGAGCTATCCTTGAAATGTACCATGAAGCGGTAGACCTAACGTTGGTGGCTCTTTCATGTGTAATGTATCTTGGGGCGGTAGGCCTGATATTGGTGGCCCTCTCAAGTACAATAATGTAATGTAAATTAAACTACTCTATGGGAATGTAGGCTAAGCACCGAGAGGATATGGTAAGATGGAGGTTCTCCCCACCTTAGGCCGGATTCCAATGAACATCTTCCTATCCCATAACTATGTGCCCATATAGGATTTTTTCTAGTGGATTCCATCCAAGCTAAATGTATGTAGTTCTACCTTAGGCAAGTAGGACACCATTTTATGGTTTGGGGTTATATGACACCGGATTCCATGTCAAGCTCATATGGTCTATGCTTATTCCATTCATGTGAGATGTGCATTATGGGTTCCTGAGGAGTTCTATGATGTGTGGGTGGTAGTATGGGATGCCATCCATGCATTGCACGAGTAGGCCTTGAGAGGGTCATAGTGAGTTCTCTAAGTCTTAATGGCTAATGTATGAACGTGTCCATAATCAAGATAATGAAGAATGTTGACTCTTATATGCTTAAATGTAAAGACGCATCCTATACATGGATTGTATTATGAGTTACTTCCTTGTCATGAATTATTGTGTATGAATGTGCCTTGCCTATGGTGACTTCAAAAGAGTACTTAGTGTGAGTAGTAGTATGGGATGCTACTTGCACATTGCATAAGTATGACTTAGAGTTTTCTTAGGTGATGGTCCTTATGTGATAATATGACTTATGTAATGTTTATGTCTCTTATGTATGAGTATCGTATGAACTTGGAAAGGTTAAATGGTTAGTTCACTTTTGGTGATCTTAATGTGGTACTTTAGTGCAGATGGTGGTATGGACGCTATCCATACATTGTACAACGTATAACATGAGGGTTACTTAAGGTGAAGGCCTAATGTGAAGGTAATGGGTTATATGCTGATTATGTCTCAATTGTGATAAATGACTTGTATGTTGGTTATGTTTGAATATTATGCCTCTTATGCTTATATTCATGAGGTTTTTCTCAAAATGGCAAGAAGCATGACTTTCAAACAAAATGTCCATTTTAAGAATGTTTTTGCATAGCTATCATACTTAGTACTTAATTGTGCTAACCCATTCTTCTTCATGTTTTACTACAAGTGTAGGTTCTAAAAAGTGAGTTACTTTCTCTCTAGATCAAGGACTTGGATTTGAGATTCTCCAAGACTAAGTGGTATGTCCTCATAGATCGAGGACAAGTGTTTAGAAGTTTCATTTCTTTTCTTGTAAAATACTATTGTTAGACTTTTCAATTTTCAAGGGTCGTGTCCCTACTTATGTTTCGGATGTTGTTTTAGATGGCGATGTGAGACAATAGACTTCCGCTGTGTTTTCAAGAGTTTTAAATGAGTATTTTGATTTTATGGTTTTAAATAACATTTTAATTTTGTACTATTTCTATTATCGAATGCAATGAAATGCTACGAAGCTTGTATGAGACCCCTTCGGGGTGAAGTACTCCGTGTTGCATCTAGGGGCTAGCCCTGGGTCGTGACACTATTCCTGCAAACCACTTAGACGAATGTTAGAAAACTCCAAGAAAAATGCAGAAAATGAATGGTAGAAAGACTCATCGAACTGTTCGGTGAGTCGTCGAGTTTCTTTAGTGAGCCAAATAAGGCTCACCGAAAGTACCAGCACCAAAATTTTAAAACTTTAATACAGGTCGATGATTGTCAAGGTCATTTGGTGAATCACCAACACTTATCGGCGAGCTATAAGTAGCTCACCAAATATAACTGTGTATTTTAGGGATTAGGGGCGCAGAAGGGCCTTCCAGCGAGTCTCTGAGTGAACCTGGCGAGCTCAGGAATATTACCAAAAGTTACAGAACATAACTCAACAATTGGCTGAAACTAAAGGTGATATGTGGGGGACTTGGTGAACCGTCGAACCACTCGATGAGCCCGACTTGGCTCGCTAAATGGCACTTCATGCTAGTTTTCAACCCCATTTTTTCAAAATGAACTACGAGCTCCTGAAAACAAAATTGAACACATACATTTTAAAATTCAATCAAGACCCATACTACCCATGCCCTCAAGGTACTAAGAAATCCCCTGATTTTGCCAAAATTGGCCATTTGACGTGTTTTGCTCTTAAGAATGATGTCAAACATTCTATCATTGGGAAAAAATATGTCCTTTAGCACAATTAGGGTTTACTTAGACTTGACCCCAGAAGACCCAATACATTTTCACCACAACCCAACTATTTAGACTCGATTTAATTAAGAAAAACATGGGATTCGATCAAAAACACACAATTAGTCAATAATTTAACTCATTACAGGCAATCCAACAGTTAAACAATGATTAAATAATGCTACCCAACAACAATCAACAACAATTTACAAATTTTCATTCAAGTTAAATTGCATATAGAGTTTGAGGATTCAAGTTGTGACTCACTATTATCAAAGATGCTCAAGTTCACTATGTTTGCTTCAAGTACAAGTTTAATCTCAACAAAGGTACTCCAATGCCCTAACAAGAAAGATGATTCCATATTCCCACACTATTCTTCAACAATGTAAAGTTTCGAAATCACATACGACTCTCACACATACGAAGATGAACATATGCATGACTTCATCCATAGGTTTGCCCTTATATTCCAATCAACACACGTTTCAGGTCACTCAAGATCAAAAAGGTATTTTCAAGGCTTGTATTGGGGTTGACTGTAAAGGTGTGATCATTTAGGCTCAGTGGCTGCTACCCTCACAAAATGTGGTCCGAACATCACTTTTCTTCCTTTTCTTCAGCATTTTAATCATGCTCAAAATTTACCCCATTATTCAACTTCTAATGAGTTTTCGAACACCCTATTTCTTTTGCAACTTTCAAAAATTTATTTCTCAACTTTTTCATTCATTTTATTTTTCTCTCTTCTTTTCTTTATCTTTTTTTATATGAAGGGGTTCCATCTATTTCAAGATCATAGCTCAAAGGGGAATTCTTCACATTTCTTGATTAACCTTCTCTTTTCACCACACCCCCAACTTAGAGTTTTGGCCTAAGTTGGTTGTTAAAACAAATCACACTTCATGAGTGTTATGGGTGAATGGATAAAGAGCGATCACATTTTATTCAAGTTTCTTCAAAGAAAAGGGTAAGGCTCAAAGGGGTTCAAGCAAGGTTCACACATCTCACAAGGTTGGCCACAAAAAGAGGTATATCATTAAGTTGTTTCACTCATCTAAATTGTTGCCTAAGATTATTTCAAGAGCTTGCATCACTTACTTAATTGGACCAACGGGGAAAATTCTAGGTGTCATCACACATGGTTCAAAGTAAGCTCATCATAGAAGGCATTGGCACCAAAATCAAATGAGACTCCACACTTTCGCTAGTGTGCAATGTTAATCACAAGAGACTCATTCGATAATCGGCTAGTCATAACGAGATGCAAAAAGTTCACACATTGTCTATGAAACTTCAGTTGTCCTTATCATAGCTGTGCATTCATTTTTGTTCGATTAAGAGCAGCACTATTCAAGTCAATGGTATTGATCATTACGGATACTTAAATTTACACAAAAACAACCATATTCACACACAAAAGGTGGCAAAAAATTTTCAGATGGGTTTCAAAAATCATTTTCATTCATAACAAGGAGCCACAGGCTCAAGCATCCACAAAACAAAATTAAAACACAGTTTAAAATGCAAAACCCAATATATACAAATATAGTCACAAGAGGTAGGTATGGAATTACCTCACCCCACCACAAATAAAAAGAAAGGAGTTGTCCTCAAATGCAACAAACATAATCAAAAGTACATAAAAATGTCAGAAAGGGAGGTAAAGAAAATTATGTCTACACAGCCGCTCCACCTATCGGGGCATCAATGCCTGGAGTTACACTCTGATCTTGGGCATCAGTGCCTGGGTTAACAACAACACTCGCTCCACTAGAGCCTGCCATGGATGTCTCTGTCAGCAATGTCTAAATGAATCATTGTGCAATCATCTCCTCTAAATCTTGCAGGTCTCCATAGATGGTAGCCTCCTGAGCATCAAGCTACTCCTCATGCATCTTCACCTATGACTTATCAGCTACCACATCATCCCTTGGAATATCTTCAGTGTTGGCCGGTAGCATCTCAGAATTGGCCAGGGCATCTTTATCCTCGGCTTTCTCCAAGAGAGAAGTGAAGTATATGGACTTCAGATAATCCACACCTTTCTCAAATCTGAAACCACGTCTTTCAAAGCTGTCACCTCTGAAGTAACTCCCTGTCGACTCTCAAAAGTCTCTACTCTCCCTATGAGAGCGTCAATAGATGTTCGGAGGGGTGTCAACGCAGCTAAGATGGCTCGCTCAATCAACCAAGGCATATTGGCCTCTAGCCATGTAGCCCACACATCGGTAGAATAGGCTATGTGCCCCATCAAAATGATCATGGCCTGACTAATCCTGTTAGGCTGGGAAGCTGTAGAAGAACCAAGAGCTTAGGAAGAAGTGGAAGTGGGTGTACCTGAAGGCCCGAAGGCCAGAATAGGCAAAGATGTCTCTCCAGGTATAGACTTAACATCAAGCTACAGGGATGCATCCACCGGAGCCACTCTTTTCTTATCTGCTTCATGCGGAGTGTACTCGGCCTCTATGCGCCATATATCGGTGGAAGATGTGGAAGTGACCTCTATGTCCCTCTTATCATCGTGAGGAACTCCAGTATGCCAACATAACTCTATAATCTATACCTGGAAAAGAAGGGATGTCTGGTGTTGTTTGGCCCTCATAAACATCTCCTGCTCAATAATTAGTCCCAAATTAAGCCAGTTATTCACGATGATAGATCCTAGATAGGCTACCTTTTGGTGGCGGATATTAGACTCATTCTTTCAAGGCATAATTGAGCTGCTAATGAATTCAAACCAGTACCGCGCAGCTACATTCAAGTCCTTCTTCTTAATCGAAGCTCCTACCTCAATCCACCTCGGGGTGGTGTAAGAAATAAGTGGTATAAGCTATCCCTTTAGATAATCCAGAGTCTGTGTTTTAGCTAAGACCTCATGCTCATGCTCAATCTTAGAAGCTCTGTTAAGTGCAACATTGATATGATCGTTATTGCACCCCACTTCTTTCCGCAAAACCATTACGGACTTCACAGGTCTAAAGGCACTAGACCTCTTCTTCCCCTGGGTACTAGGTCATAGTACATAGTGTAGAACTCACGAACCCAAGTGGGGATATATGGAGCTTGAAAGTTTTTAGTGGTGGATTTTTGGTATGATCTTAATGCATGCATGTTGTGAACTGTATCTTGAGAATACTAAAAGAGGACTGGTGATTTTATCCTAAGCTTTAAAATAGTTGATTGATACCGGAATTACAAACTAATGGGCAAAGAAAGTCCCAGTGAGTTACTTGGGTGAATGCAACTGAAGATTTTATTAAGATAGTGGATATTAAAATTGGGTTAGTCCTTTGAATTTTATCGGTATAATTTGATTTGAGGTGTTATATTGATGAAAAGGTTGACTTCTTTATGATGACAAGAGCTAACGAAGCATGATGGTAGTAAGAGTTCCTGATGGATTGTGATTTGAATGCAACTATATAAAATGGTTTGTTGGTTAAACATATTGTGTATGGTGATAATAACTTGCGAGTGTTTAAGGTTGTGATTTTCTACTATTCAGTAAGTATCAGGTGTGTATGGAAATGATTAGGAGATGATTGGACACCACTCCAATAGGACTTTAAGGACTTAGAGTGATAATGAAAAAAAATATTACAGGGATGTAGAGTAGCCTTCAAAAATATGTGAGAGCATGAATTTCTTTTGGATTGCAAAGGCTAAAGGGTTATCTTCAGAACGGTTGAGAATTGGGTTCAGAGATGCATGGTTTTATTTGTTTTTCTCGAGTTATGCTAATAGTGTTACGGGCTCATAAAATTAATTAAAAACTATTGGATAAGACATGAGAAAAGTGTGTACAGACGTTCAGCTCGATTGTGATGATAAGTTCTTTTGTGGTTTTGAGTTTTCTGATGAGTATGGTTGGATTTTTAGCGAAGAATATGGTAAGGAAAATGGAGAGACAATCAATGATAATCTAAGATACATGAATTCATAGAAATCTTTACGGTATTAGCTAAGATTGAATAATAAGGGGATTGAGTTATATAGTTTGATTGAGTTGTACGTCTACATTTGTGGTGGTATGTATTTTCAATATGCTTGATATATGCCAGACTTAGGGTCTGCTTAGGGTCACTCATCATCCTAAGTCACGTGTTACGACTAGGGGTAGTCTTGGGGAGTGAGATTTCTAAAGCTAAAGGCCTTGTTGAATTTAGTTTTAATTATGACTCTTTCTATTTATGGTTATGGTGTACCATCTATTGTGATGCTTATGGTGTTTGCCTCGGTTATGTCTTGATGAAGCAAGGTATAGTTATTGCATATAATTCAAGGTAGCTGAAGTTTCACAATAGGAACTACCACACTCATAATTTGGAGTTTGCAGCGATAGTCTTCGCATAGAAGATTTGGTAGCACTATTTGTATGGAGTTTACTATGAGGTATTCACGAACCATCATAGTCTTCAATATATTTTCAGCCAGATGGACCTCAATTTGAGATAGTGCAGGTGATTGGAGTTACTGAAGGACTATGAAATTTTAATCCTTTATCATATGGGAATGACTTATGTGGTAGCAGATGCCTTGAGTCAACAGTTTAGTGATTATGGGAAGTTAGCCTTTATTAATGTTTTAAGAGCGACATATATCTTTAGGCATTCAGTCCTTGGCCAATCAGATGATCAGACTTGATATTTCTGAACTGGCTAGAGTATTTTCTTTTGAAGAGATAGATGTTCCTTCATGGAGCATATTTGGGCACAATAGTTTGAGGATTTGTATTTGAGGATGATTCAAGAAATGGTTCATAGCGGAGAGGCTAGGAAGGCAACCTTAAATCCAGGTGCCATATTGATGATTCAGGGTTGTATCTATGTTCCTAGAGTAGGTGGGGTTAGTTCAGTTGATTCTTTAGGAGTCTCATTCTTCCAGGTATTCTATTAATCTCGGTTAAGTGAGCATATATCGTGATATGAGGCAGCATTTGTGGTGGTGAGGGATCAAGTGGGAAATGGCAGCTTTTATCATTTGGTGCTTGAACTGTCAGCAGGTGAAGTACGAGAACCAGAGGCCAATTGGTGTACATTCAAGGGTTTTGATACTATTTGTGTCATAGTGGATTATTGAGTAAGTGAGCTCACTTTCTACTGCTTCAGACTCCCTACACATTAAAGTGGTGTCATGATCCAAAGTACACCCTAGACATGACATAGAGCATAGGACTCCAAAAGTCCCTACACAAGCCACTTATAATAAATCATACAACATACCAAAGTTTCGTTTAAAAGATAGTTTATATCAATAAGAATTTTTCAAAAACATAGAAGAAGTCTAACATAGTCACAAAGCCATCTATTACATCAAGAGTGATTGGGAGGTAACTCATAAATCACATACAATTTGGTAATGTAAATAAAATAAGAAATAAAAGGTTCAGTCCTCAGAACATGAGAACTCACTACTCTCTAAAAGATAATAAGGTGATTACTAGCCACGGGGATGCATAATCGGACTGTCAGACCTTACATTTTTTAAAGAATGTAGGCAAGAGTATATGTTGGTACAAAGAATGTACCATCTATGAAATAAATGCCTAACATTTATAAAATCATGCTAAAAGGACTTTTCATGATATGCAAGGACATACTTAAAATATAAGATAAGAGGTTAGAAGCATAATCATGATCATGGTCAATCCAAATAAAAGACATCTTTGAACACATGTGAGATAGTTCTAGAAGTAACCTTAGTTCATCAATATTGTGGACGTAGGCTTAACTAACATATAGACCATATGAGCTATAATATGGAATCTGGTGTCTATCCCACACCAAAAAGTGATGTCCTTACTTGCTAAGGTATGAACCTCAACTTCTAGCTTAAGTGGATTCACTAGCTAATGTCTATCTAAGACAATCATCCTATGGTGGCACATAGGTATGTGATAAGGAGACTGCTACTAGAAACCCACCCTCTAGCTACGGGAGGGCTTTCATCTCAATATCCCCTCAGTGTTAAGCATAAATCCCACAGAATAGTCATTAGTGTTTACTTGTCTTATCATTAGGAGGCATAGGTAATTGTCGCTTTCCTTATCATTCATGAAAGGAGCATCAAGTACTTAATCCAATCTAGGTTTCATTTGAATATCTTCTAAATCTTTATTCAAAGTTTAGTTGAGAAAGCTTTTAAACTCTAAAAATCCTTTATCTGAGAAAATCATTGCAAATTCATGTATTGAGTAGTATCTGAGAAATCATTTCATAACAACAACAACATTGATGTTTTACTCTTAAAGAACCTTAAATCTTTTTTCATCAATTCAATAAAGAACATGCATATTTTAATAAATACGTCTTTCATATTTCATAACCACATCATAGTCTAGAAATCATGGGTCATGCATGGTTTTATGGGGAATTCAACTTAATTCATGCAATTTATTCAATTCATGCATAAGAAAACATAAATAATCCACTTAATAAACATTGAAAGAAAGCCATGTCAATTGAATAAAACCCTAATTTCATTGGGGAATCTAGCTTTACAAAATTTAAGTATTTAGGAAACCTATGGAGGAAAGAGCTTCATAGCTTCATACCTTGGAGCTCAAAGCCTCAAGAAATTGGTTAATTATTAGACTTGATCTTGAAACCCTACACTTCTTCTTGTTACTTAGAGAGAGAAATTTTTTTGAGAGGATGAACTTAGTTAACTTTTGGGTTTATGAGAACGAATTGAATTTTTTTATTTTGGGGGTAAAAGTTTTTATATAAGGCCTATGATGGAAGGTAAAATAATGTAGTATTGAGTAAAAACGATTGGGAAAAGACCAAAATTACCCTAACTTAAAGATAATTTAATTCCTCTCAAGAGGAACTTCACGAGCTGTCTAGATCATCACTACCAATCTAGTAGGTCATAACTATTCAATATCTTATAGGGCTTTACTAACATGGGCATAACATATTACTCTAGCTCGAAATTGGGCAAACTTGATGGTGTTTGAAGGATGATTCAAAGATCTTTAATTTAGTAGATCATGAATTACCTAATTAATTTTGTACTCAAAGATATGATTGTTTGAAGTTGACCCAAAATTGAAAGTCTAATAAATATCCTTCACGAACACTTTCACGGTCTGTCTAAAGCTTCATGGACCATCTAGGCATTCGTGGTCCTTAACAATGACTTGGGGTGAAGTTTCACGGACCTTCTAGGCATTCGTGGTCCTTAACAATGACTTGGGGTGAAACCCTTCTGACTGAGTGACTTGTTGGCATACTAGACAGGCCGTCTAATTCACCACAGGTCATCTAGGGAACCATATATGTGACTTCTACATAGGGCAGTACTGGATAGTCTTTACGAATCCTTTAACAAGTTGTATTCCCCTTCACGACCTGTCTAGGGTACCGTGAAGGGTCCATGGTTCTTTTTGGGTTCATGGACTTGCCTATTTTGCTCTTTCTAGCCTCTTTCTAAAATCTGATGTATTACAAGAGGTTGGCTCTGACCTACCTTTTAAACTTAGTCCATTTGCATGGGTTGCCACTTTCTATTATTTCATACTATGGGACTCTATTCAATTCACATTCTTGGAGGTCTATTCAGATGGAGTTGGGTACCCGAGTTGATATCAACACAACTATTTACCATAAGAATGATGGTCAGTCTCAAAGGAAAATTCAGGTTCTAAAAGATATGCTACGGGATTGTGATATTGATTTCGATGGCCAATTGGATCAATCTTTGGCTTTGGTGAAGTTTACATATAATAATAGCTATCATTTAGGATTTCATATGGCACTATTCAAGGCATTATACGGTATTATATGTTGTTCTATAATGGGATGGGTTTGATGCTTTTGAGGTTAGACCATGGAGCACCAACTTATTGAAAGATTTTGAGGATAATGTCTATGTGATCGAGAAGTGAATCTATAATACCCAGAAGAGGCAGAAGACCTACCCAGATAAGAGACTATGACATTTAGAGTTCATGGTTGGTGATCGTGTGTTCTGGTTTCTATTGCCCACAAAGATGTGTTGAGGATTTGAAGGAGAGGCAAGCTTCCCCTTAGGTTTATCGGTGTATTCGAGATTCTGAGGTGGGTAAGAGAGGTAGCTTATGAGGTAACCTAATCTTTAGATCTTTCTAGTGTTCAATCTATGTTTCATGTCTCTATGTTGAGGCGTGATGTTCTTGATGAGACTCAAGTGTTTAAGTGGGAGTCCGTTCAGCATGATAACACTTTCACTTTTGAGGAGAAGCCCGTGGGAATTTTAGACATGTAGGTTAGACAATTGTGGTAGTAGGATAACCCATTAGTAAAGGTTCAGTGGAGGCACCAATCGATCGAGTAGGTTCTCTTTGAGACCGAGCTTGATATATGATTCCGGTATTCTCATCTTCTTTTGCCTTCATGTATTTCCTTTGTCTTACATTCACAGATGATTGTCTTACTTTAACAGATGAAAGTCCTTTACGTGGTATTTTTTGTAATGACCCTAAAGGTTATTTCCATTCTTTATGCATACTTTTTCTTTTTTGCCAATGCCCCTAAATTCTTTGTAGCTTATGTGGGGTGCTGGGTTGGGTGGAATGCTCCCCAAGGTATTTGCTCAAGTTTAGGTGTTGTAGGTTTTGAGTTTAGCTAAAAGTTAAACTTCGGGCAACTTTCTTAGTAAACATTCTTATAATCGAATTCTACTAGCGCGACCTTTAGTTTCTCGATTGCTAATATTGGTCAAGAATGACCTTTAGTTTGATTCCCGAGGGATTCGAGTGAGTTTTCATCTTTGTGGAGTTTTTTGGTGCTTCTTAGATAATGTGTTGAATCTATTCAACATTTTGATGAGACAACCCACGATGACTATTTCATCAATTTTGTTGAGTCTGGAGTGTCCTTCCCCATTGGATTTTTCTTTTTGTTTGTGTTATTTAGATTCTGAATGGATTCCGAGGGATTGTTCAAAGACTTGAACACTAAGGCCTTTTTTCTAAAATTATGATGTATGGTGCAATTGTTTAAGCGAACTCTTAATCCCTTAAGCAAAGTCCACTTAAGCGACCAAGACGACTCTTAAGAGAAGGACACCAGAGGTGAGGGGGGCACTTAAGCGACCAACCCTTGGCTTTTGTGAAGGCTACTTAAGAGACCTATTGGTTGCTAAAGTGAAGTGCGTCTTTAAGCAGGGTCTGCCTTTGCAAGGCTTATGGCCGTTTAGGCAAAGTCCACATAAGTGAACTTCAGGTCGAGTTTCCAAGGATCGTTGCGATTAAAAACCCCTTCTCTTTCTTTATTTCTTCAAAAGAAACCATCTTCTTGAGAGCTGCACCATTGACTAACTGAGGAAAATCTTGATCATTTTCCAGCCATATAAAGGTAATTTTCTTCCTTTCCCTCTTCTATATCCTTTCATGTCTTTAATATCATAATTGAAATTTGTTTCCGACCTCAAATCCCCTAATTTTTCAACTAGAAAGGATTCTAATTAGGCCATTTGGGATACGAATTGAGTCCTTTTTGTGCCATTTTTTCAGGAATGTGATCCCTTTTCCTAAAGGACAATCTGACAGTTTCCTTTTTGTAATTATGTTACATCTATCTGTTGGCTGATTTTTTCACAATTTCTAGTCTGAAATTTGAGTTAGTGATATGGGTATCATTGGATCTGTATTAACTTGCTCTTTGTAATTTTTATAATTTCACAGCATATTGAGGCTCTCTGTGAGGGAAAAGCACTGAAGTTGTAGTTTGTGATCTATTTTTGACTTTGAGGTAGGTTACAACTTTCTTTTGTTACACTTAATTAAGTTAGATTAACTTTATTTGGGTAGTATCACATGATTTAAGTTGTACCCTTTGGTTGTGTTGAGTTTATAAATCCTTGAATATTTATGGCCATAGGTTGGGTGGTTTAGCTTAAGATTTAGTCGGAAGGGCCTTAGTTTAGGTTATCCTTGTGCTATTAGTATCCTTAGACTCCATGTTGTGTAAAACATACGATTGTGTGGCGTTTGATTATTTTGACTAGTATGATTGATGGTTTGGATCCTTGAATTATGATTTCCTATTTGTTTATCAAATTGTTGGGCCTAAGGAAATGAGCTTGGATTGGCTGGAGTCCAGGTTAGTCATCTTGTGGTGTGGATGGAATTCCTCCTGAATTTGTGTGTATTACATGAATTGATTGTGACAATGCTCTTGAGAATCTTCAACTTTAATATGTTTTAAGGTAAAATATTTTGGTTTGTAAAATGGAAATTAGCCTTAATGAGTTGGAAGTCCTTGAGAATTATTTTGTATAAAAAGCGGTAAAATGTCTCTTTGACATGACTTTATTGTACCTTTCGGTTGCTTTTACTCTGATGAGCTTGAGGCATCATTCCAAGCCTTCCCTTGGTTTTGGCTAATGCTACAGTCTACTACTTAGATGCCACTCTGTTGATAAGCTTGAAGTACCATCCCGAGTGGCTCATCGATACATATATCTTGGTTATTAGTGTGCTCGACTTACTATTACGGGCAGCCCGTAGATATTTTTATCCATGTTGTTAGTTTACGATTAAGTTTGAAGTATAACTCCACATGGCTTGATATTTCTTCCGCACGTAAGATCTTTCTTATTTTGAGTTTTACATTGTATCTTTACATCACTTTGCCTTTGACTATGTTGTTTATTAGGTTTGTATATAGTTGTAGATGGTTATTGCTATTATATGCCTTTTCTCTATTGTTCTCTTGTTATTCCTTAGCTTTCCCTTATCTTGCTAGTATTATCGTGCCTCTTATATATAGTTTATATTTCTGAGCTCGGTTGGCCTATGATGCCCACTAGGTACCTAGTGTTTGGTACTCTTATTTCACTTCTACTTTCTTTTTTTTGATGTTGCTCCAACTTCAAGCCACCATCTATGAGGGTTTGGATCTTCCGTTGTTGTTACAGACATGGATTGTGGTGATCTCCTTTCGTTCATACACAATATGTATGAATTTAAAGTATGTCTTTATATTCTTATAACAATCTATCAATTTTTTTATTTACCCTCATTATTTTTATGATATATTATCTTACATGATATATATGTGTTAATCACTTGAAATAAGTTAACACTTTATTTTTTTATTAACCATCTTGTAGTTGATAGGATACTAATCATGATGTTAGTCAACTTCAGCAGATCATAAAAAAGTTAACCATATCTATTTAACGTATAGTTATAATTAACATATAATTTTTCAAAGGAACGCTGTTGAAGAATATAATTGATTGGTTATTCCAATAGGTTATGCATCTGGCCCTCATTTAATTTTTACACATATAGTAGTGCCATGAGCTTATGCTGGGGTGAAACTTTTTAAAGAAATATTGTTGCTCATTTATTTTGTCGTTTTTGCATTGAGAATTACTCAAGTGGATGCTACTGAAGTTCTTAATTCCAAATGGATGCAATCTTGTGGATTGTCGAAAGAAATGTTTTCAGAAACAAAGTGGAAATGGACAATGTGCAGGTGGTGGTACATGAAAAATTTGTTTGACTTGTGAATATAGTTGTAGCCTTGGTGGTTATTACGCCACATAATTAATTAATTTTGAAGTAATTCAATAAGTTTTTCTTTATTTTACTAGTAATAAATAGTATATATCATCCAATTATGGTATTTTTTTTTCATTTTCCAATCTTTTCATCATTTAGAGCTTTCCTGCAGTGACAATAAGTCATTTAAGACGTTGTAGGACTAACAATTTGATCACCATGTCGTTCGTTTGGATTTTGTGCATGCTTTTATATTTTAGAGCCTTTGAAACTTCAATGGCTGACTTCACTCAAAACGTCAAGAAGAAGACCTGAGAAAGAAATTATGATAGTTTTATCAACTCCAGAAGTGCCACTTTAAGCTAGGGGAATTGTTGGTTCGGTCCCCGAGACTTTGTAAATGAGTTTGGATTAAAATTCTATCAACACGGTTAGCTAATAAAAGTCAACTTTGGTCCAAATCGATTGTGCGGTTCCATAGACTTTCTGTCTCATTTTGAACCTTCTTGTGGTTTTAGCTAAAAAAGAAACTTGGGCATGGGACCCACATTTCATCCAAAAGACCTCGGATTGATGATTTTATGGTTTTATTGAGTTTCGAATGTTGAATTTTGTGGGGTAGCTTATCTAGTTCATTTTTATCGGCTAACTAAGAACTTCTGAGGGTCCATTTGGAGACTTCAAAAATAGAAAAAGTCTAGTGTTTCTGGTGTACACTTTAGTGTACAGAATGCGGTCTTTTCGCCACAAGATATAGCTTTTAGCAACAAGAATCTATCTTATTTAGATAACAAAATATCGGCTTCAACCATCATTTTAAAACATCAATATCTTAAACTAGGAAGCTTTGTTTTGGGTAATTCAAGTTGCAGTTCATCTGAAATTGGCCTGACTAGGTGTGGAACTGATCAAGGAAACGTGGAAGTTGCCTTATTGAGGTAATTTCTGTCCGGAAGGGGCTGCCCAAGTCCTTTAATGGTATTTTTCTTTTGTGTTGTTGCATGGATTGTTGTTTCCCATTTTTGAGCATAGATTGAGTGAATTTTCAAGGGAAAAATTCCTTGGGCTATTTACAACATTTTGATGGATTCAATTTTGGAATTCCCAGTGCGGGTTTCACATTCCTGTTTTGACTCCATTTTGGGTCCATTACAAATTGTTGCTATTTCAGTGTCAAACATCTATAATGCCGTTGTGATTGATAATTTGATAGTTTGAAGGTGTTTAGAGGCATTTCGAAAGCGGATAACTCGTGTGTGGTGGATTCAAAGAGCGCGTGTTCTACTTTGAGGTAGGCTTCAGTCTGCTTTCTTGATTTAGATTCATAGATAATGCCTAGTATAAATTTCATGTATATTTTGATGGTACTTGCTGGGTATTTTGCTTTTATTTTGTTATTCCATCCTTTCATAATTCTATAAGAGCCTTGTGCTTATTGTAGGTGTTAGAATCCTTACCTTATGTTGTTGTTTTGCTTTTGCATCTAACTTCAAAATACATCATTGAAATTTAAAATTCATTTTTCTAAGAATGGACAAATATTCGAACTCTGCTCTTTGTTCCCTTATAATTATTTTAGGTATGTCTTTATATTTTTAAAACAATTTTAAAATATTTGTTATTCGCCGTCATCATTTTATGATACATGATCTTACGTGATATATATTTGTTAATCATTTGAAATAAGTTCTCATTTTTTTTATTAACAATCTTGTAGTTGATTAGATAGTATCCTTGATGTTATAGGTCAACTTCACTGGATCATAAAGAAATTCTCTATACTGATTAATTATATAGTTATAATTGAAACATAATTAACACATTCTATAATGGATGTGTTCATGGGGATTATCGAAAGAAATATTTTTGAACACACAACGAAAATGGAATATTCTCAACAGGTGGTACATGATAATTTGTTTGTACCGGTGCATATAATTGTAGCCTTCATGGTGATTATGCCACATAATTATTAAATTTTTCAGTAATATTAAATGATGTTTTTTATTTTTAAAGAGTAATTAAAATGTTTTTTCATCTATTTATTGTATTTATTTTTAGTTGTGATCCATACCATTCATTTTCAAAACTCGATTTATATGAACTTACAATACTAAAAAATATTTACTCTGAATGCTCAACTAGAGATATTTGATTAAGGATAGAGGGATTACTTTCTATCATATTCCTAGAATTTCAATAACGACGACACATGAATTTTTAGTTAATATGTTATGGATCATAATTCTTTGTGCGTAACTATTGGGTTCTTAATAAATCATTTATAGATGAATTTTACATATTAATATAACTATTTGGACAAAAGTTACAAAGTTCCCATGAAGTCATGACATTGGTCATATCCTTTCCTTGTTGATCAAAATATTTTCTAAGACGCAAAGCTAAGATTTGAAATTTATGTTAATTTAATGGAAATAATGATCTCAATTGATGATTTTTTTCAATAATAATTCAATTTTATCTACATATTTAAAAACAAAGATATCGTATCCTTATTTGATACATTGAAAGATTGATCGTATAATGTTTTAAAATAATTAACATTAAGCTAATACATAATATGTAATGAAATCCAGGTCATTTATGTGTTTATGCCTCATTTTCACCGTCTAGAGTATTGTTGTAGCAACCTCAAGTTATTATGACTTCCTAGGACAAACACCTCGACCACTTGGACGTTCACTTAGTTTTTGTGTAAGTTTTTAAGTTACGAAGCTTTTGAACCTTGCACGGTCATTTTTGGCCAAAGGTTCAAGAATATGACCTCAAAATCCAATTGTAAAGATTCCATCAGCTCTGGAAGGGTAATTTTAGTCTAGTAGCATGGTCAAAATGAGTCACAAGGTTTTCAGTGCAAGTTAGTGTGAGTAGGCATTTTAACTTCCAAGATAAGGCCTAAATTTGAATTTAGTCAACATTCTGATTAAATGAGCTCAAATGAGAATTTTGTTAGTTAGGTTAGCTCCTAAATACTGAGTTTGACCTAGAACGACCCTTTGCTTGGATCTTGAGGATTCCATGCTAATTTCAAGACCCTTATGGATTTTGGCTTAAAATGGAGTTTGGGTGTGGAACCCACTTTTCTTCGAGATTACCTCGTATGGGATTTTCGACTTCTCTATTGAGTACAAAAAATTGAATTTTGTAACAACCCATATTTCTAATGACCTAAGCTAGAGCCTAACGTATAGTCTACTAGCCTAATGAAGTATAAGCGTAAGGTTAGAGTCTTAAAAATATGTTCCCTAACTTAGTACTAAAGTCCTAACGCCTTAATGTCAAGGAATGGCTCCCACAATGAGCCCCCTAGGGCCCTTGATGAGAACCAAGAGGTTGCCTATAAAGCGGTCAAAAACACCTTGGTTCACGAGGGAGCATCCATGTCATGGGGACTAACTCACGCCCCGTAGATGGGAGTCGTGTGTCAAGAATTAACTCCCTCAAAGGTCCCCCAAAACACCTAGTCTCAGCCCCATTCAACGAGCGTGCAATACGGTCCGTGGACCAACTCACACCCCGTGGAAGGTTCTCAAGAGTTGAGACTTAGTCTCCTCACAAAACCCTCGAGCCACCACTCTCTGATCCAAACCACGAGTGACCAATACGGTCCATGGTTAAGACCGCGCCCCGTGGATGGGGACTTGTGGATGTAGCTTGGGTGGGATGCCTTAAGTCGACCATGTGGCGGGTAGTCTAGTAAATTACTAACTAATCTAATAACGGTAAAAACTGTTATTATTAATTATATTAAGTATTTTTAAGTATTAAAACAAGTATTTGAACCCCTCACAACTCACACTCAAAATCAAACCTACTTCCCTCTCAAAACATTCTCTCTCTAAACTACATTGAAGAACAAAGAAGACACTCAAGATTAGGGTTCAAGCTCCAAGCTTTTCACTCCAATTTCTTGGGAAAACATCAATTAAGGTATGGGGACTTTGATTCATGGAACACTTTTCTCCATGAAGATCTTCAACTCTTGTTTTCAAAATTAATAGTTTGTTCAAAAACTAGGGTTTCTATTCCAACCATGGATTCTTCCTAAAAATGATTTTATTATGTTAATTGCATTATATTATGGATGATTTGATGTTTAATACAAATTTTCATTGTAATAATCCCCTTGAACCCATGAACAACCCCATGACCCCAATTTCAAGTGTTGTGATGGGTGCATTGATGCAAGATGATTACTATGAATTGTTTCTATGTGAATTTAGTTATTGAATCTTGTTTTGCTCATGCCTATTGTAGTATCTTTAGGTGTAATTGTGAGACATGATTCATGACCTTGAAAGGTGGTAAATTGCTAGGGTTTGTACATGTCGATGGAAGTTGTGCACAACCTAATGATTCACTTAGAAAGTAAATCTCCTATGACTAATGTGTAAAGTATGGTATTGTTGAAAGCTTGTTCTTCCCTTACCCTAATAGTTGATGATGCATGAATAGTCTACGATGATGATGATGTATTCTGTTGATTGAAAGTCTATTTTTCATGAAAACATTATGAATGTAATTTGAAAGTCCTACTCACACACTAATGTTGATTCTAAGGTTGAAAGTACATTCTCCCCTTTAAAAAATCTATGAGCTACTTTGATGGACTGTACTAAATGAGAGATAGAGCTTTCCTTCACACATGTAAATGCAATTCAAGACTTAATCATGTATAAATTGGGAAATAATGCTTACCACCGAGTGGATATGGACAATGAGGTAAAGGCCCTCCAGCCAATGCAATAGTGAGGGTCATCCAAAGTGAACTCATGAGATGGAAGCTGCTTCGTCTATGCAATAGGGCAGGTTTCCAGAAGCAATCTCCCTATCCCATAACTATGTGCCAACGCAAGACTTAGCTAGTGGATCCACCTAAACGCTAATACAATTAGTCCTACCTTAGGCAAGTAGGGCACCTTCTTCGGTGTGGGGTTACACGACACCGGATTCAACGTAGCTCACATGGTCTATGTTGCTTATGGCTATTCTTCCCTAAATGAAAGATAATGAATGAGACATGAACTACATTATAACTTCTTGGTGAGTTTAGTTAGTAGGAGTGGGGGTATGGGACTTCACTTCCACATTGCACAAGTAGACTTAGTGGGATGTTGTAGGATGGTTCCTTTATATTGTGATGAGATTCAAAGGGATGCATGGGTATTGAATGGATAGTTTTTGTGAATGACTTTCCTTGTATTCAAGTAATGTACATGACTATTTCTCTAAATTGTGATTAATGATTATGATGAGGTCAAAAGATGATGTGCATGACCAATGTAGCTTCAAGGGGGTGTTTAGTAGGGTTGGTATTATGGGATGCTAACCATACATTGCACAAGTGTTCCTTAGAGGTTGCTAAGTTGTTGATATTATCATATAATGAGTGTAAGTATGATTATGGTTTGTATTGTAAGTTGTAAATACATATTGGTTTCTAAAGTTGACAAAGGCATACTTTTCAAAGGAAAATGCCCTTTTAATCATATTTAAGGATTTTATGCATGTTTCCATACTTAGTACTTATTCTGTGCTAACCCCTTCTTTGTTCTACATCTTAATGAGTGTAGGTTCCGACTAGGTCAGTTTCACTCTCTCCTTTGAAGAAAACTTGGATTGCTTTCTCCAAGTAGTGGTGAGTCCTCATGTTCCAGGATGGGATTTCATATTTCTTAGTTCACTTTGTATCTCTTATATTGAGAGTTCTGTTGATGTAAAAGGCTAAGTCCCAAACTTTGTATTCTTATGTTTTAGATGGTGTATGAGACAAAGTCTAGATTTCCTATTACTTTCTTCTATGAACAGTGAAGTTGAACTTCGATTGTAAAGTTTTAAATTTTCACATTATTTTCTATGCCTTATGTAATGATGATGCTAGAGGCCTGTATGAGATGCCTTTGAGGTCAAGTACACCATGTTACGTCTAGGGGGTACTCCCAGATCGTGACAAATTTTTATGGTAGTATATCTCATTTGCGTGCATGGGGTTTTTAATGAATCTCAGACATCTCATCATTAGAATTTGAAGCTTAACAAAAAAAATTGAAGTGTTGATATATGGTGCATAGCATTAGCGACCAGAAAGAGTTTTAGAGACCAAATCTCGACTATTCATATAATGAATTTTCAGCTTCATTTCTTGTTTACAAAAAGTGATTTCTCCCAAACTTTGTATTCTTATGTTTTAGATGGTGTATGAGACAAAGTCTAGATTTCCTATTACTTTCTTCTATGAACAGTGAAGTTGAACTTCGATTGTAAAGTTTAAAATTTCTGCATTATTTTCTATGTCTTATGTAATGATGATGCTAGAGGCTTGTATGAGACCCCTTTGGGGTCAAGTCCACCATGTTACGTCTAGGGGGTACTCCCGGGTCGTGACAAACTTGGTATAAGAGCATAAGATTTTGGGAATAATATTTAGGTTGATGTCTCATGCACTGCGTCTAGTAGAGTTTTATTCATAAGTGTGAAGTGCACCTCACTTATGAATAAGAGGCTATAAGATGTTTAGGAACATTCCCTTCTTTCATTACTCCTTAGTCGTGCTTTGGAGTTCTAACTCTATGAAGTCCATTTCTCTAACTCTTATCATCTAATTATAGGAGATGAATACAAGAAGAGCAAACTTAATAAGAAAGGTAAAAGAGATAGTGAATGAGGGAGTTCCTCCCCAGGGTCCGCAAGATCCTCAAGACCCTCAAGCTCCTCAAAACCCTAAAGGTTCAAATGATGAAGGGGTCGTGTCTAATGTTGAGATAAGGGCGTCCTTTCAAACTTTGACCCAAGTTCTGACAGTTCAAACTCAAGCCGTCACCACTCAAGCACAAGCCCTAACGGCTCAAGCCAACCGAGAAGTTAGGCCCTGGGTAGAACCCAATGTGAGTACCATGGCCTCACGATTGAGATATTTTACTTGGATGAACCGTCCTATCTTCTTGGATTCCAAAATGAGTGAAGACTCGCAAAAGTTCTTAGAGGAGGTCTATAAGATAGTGGAGCCTATAGGGGTCACCTCTATTTAGAAATTCGAGTTGGCTGGGTATCAATTGAAAGATGTGGCCCAAGTGTGGTACACACAATGGAAGGACAATAGGGCTATAAGAGCGGATCCCATAAGTTTGGATGTATTCAAGAAGGCCTTTCCTGATAGGTTTTTCCCTCATGAGAAGAGGGAAGCTAAAGTTGAGGAATTCATGAATCATCTCCAAGGAGGTATGAGTGTCCAAGAGTACTCCTTGAAATTCACTAAGTTGTCCAAATATGCCCCCTCTTTGGTTTCTAATCCAAGGGATGAGATGAGTCGCTTTGTCACCGGTGTGTCCGATGCTATTGAAGAAGAGTGCCAAGCGGCAATGCTCCATGACAACATGGATATCTCAAGGTTGATGGTTTATTCTCAACAAGTTGAGGAATCAAGGCTTAGGAAGAAGATTAGTGAGGTAAAGAGGACAAGGTCCGATGATGGTAATTCTTCTAAGGGTAAGTTTAAAGGTCAAAGTGGACCAAGGTTCAAAAAGAGGTTTTCCAACCAAGGATCCTCCAATGCTCCAAGACCCAACAAAGAGAGGGTGTCTCACCTTAAGCCTCAAGGACGCAATAGGGGTGGATCTTCCATGGAGAGACTTACATGTGCCAAGTGTGGTAAGAAACATGAGGGGAAATGTCTTGCCGGAATGGGTGTGTGCTATGGATGTGACAAAAGTGGACATCAATTCAAAGATTGTCCAACTCGTACTGCTAAGGGAAAAGAGAGTAACGAAGCTACACCAAGTGGTTCTAATGCATTTGCGCTCCCAAGTAAAATCGCTTATGTGCTCTCCACTCTAGAAGTGATCAAAAGGGGTCCTTGGACATTGTTACCGGTATGTTACAAGTATTTTTAATTGATGTTTATGCATTATTAAACCCTGGTGCCACTTTATCTTTTGTTACTCCTTTAGTGGCTATGAAATTTGACGTGTCTCCCGAAGAGTTAAAAGAACCTTTTTCTATGTCTGCCCCTGTATGTGACTCAGTTATAGCTAAAAGAGTGTCTAAGAGATGTCCAATCTCCTTGTCCCATAGAGTCACTTTGGTTGATTTGATAGAATTAGATATTTTAGACTTTGATATCATCTTGGGAATGGATTGGTGGTGTGCTTGTTTTACTTCCATTGATTGTAGAACTTGGGTAGTGAAGTTTCAATTTCCAAATGAGCCCATTTTGGAATGGAATGGGGGAAACTCAATCCCTAGAGGTCAATTCATTTCATGTTTAAAAGCTTGTAAATTGTTTTCTAAGTGTTGTATCTATCATATTGTAAGAGTTAAGGACATTGAGTCCGGGACTCCTCCTTTAGAGTCGGTCCCCGTAGTAAGGGAGTTTCCAAAAGTCTTTCCGGATGACTTGCCTGGAATCCCTCCCGAACGGGATATAGACTTCGGCATTGATCTTTTGCTGGATACTCAACCCATATAATTCCCCCTTACTGGATGGCTCCGGCCTAGTTAAAAAAATTAAAGGCCCATCTCAAAGATTTGCTAGACAAGGGTTTCATTCAACCAAGCATATCTCCAGGGGGTACTCCGGTATTATTTGTGAAAAAGAAGGATAGGTCCCTTAGGATGTGTATCGATTACCGCCAATTGAACAAGGTCACTATAAAGAATAAGTACCCTCTCCCTAAAATTGATGATTTGTTTGACCAACTCGAATGGGCGAGTTACTTTTGAAAATTGACTTAAGGTCGGGTTACCACCAACTTAGGGTGAGAGAGGTTGACATCCCTAAGACGGCCTTCCGAACAAGATATGGTCACTATGAATTCCTAGTCATGTCTTTTGGTCTAACAAAGGCCCCGACGGCATTCATGGATCTAATGAATAGGATATTTAGGCAATATCTTGATTCATTTGTGATTGTCTTTATTTACAATATTTTGATCTATTCGAGGAGTGAGGATGATCATATGAAGTAATTGAGGATAGTATTTCAAGTCTTTAAAAATCACCAATTATATGCTAAGTTTAGCAAGTGTGAGTTTTGTCTAAGGTCGGTTGCTTTCCTTGGTCATATTGTGTTAGGCATGGGTATAGAGGTTGATCTAAAGAAGATGGATGCGATCAAGAGTTAGCCTAGAGCTTTAGCTCCTACCGATATTAGAAGCTTTTTGGGTTTCGCCGATTACTATAGGAGGATTGTTGAGGGTTTTTCCTCTATTGCCTCTTCGTTAATGGCCTTAACTCAAAAGAAAGCAAGGTTTGTGTGGTCGGAGCTTGTGAGAAAAGCTTCCAAGAATTGAAGAATAGACTCACATCCACTCTGGTGTTGACCTTACCGGAGGGTACCGATGGGTTTGTGATTTATTGTGACGCTTCTCGAGTGGGTTTGGGATGTGTCCTCATGCAACGTGGTAAAGTGATTGCATATGCTTCAAGGCAACTCAAAGTACATGAAAAAAATTATCTGACTCATGATCTCGAACTAGCGGAGGTGGTATTTTATTTGTAAATATGGAGACACTATCTCTATGGGGTATATGTAGATTTGTTACCGACCACAAGAGTCTTCAATATGTGTTTAGCCAAAAAGATTTGAATCTCCGACAAAGAAGGTGGTTGGAACTTTTGAAGGATTATGACATGAGTGTCCTTTACCACCCCGGTAAAGCCAATGTGATTGCGGATGCCTTAAGTAGATTTTCTATGGATAGTGTTGCTTATGTAGAAGATCAGAAGAAGGAATTGGTTCGTGATGTGCATAGGTTGGCCTGGTTAGGTGTCCAACTAGTGGATTCCACCAAGGGTGGATTGTGGTTCATTATAGTTCCGAATAATCCTTTGTAGTCGATGTGAAGTCTAAGCAACATCTTGACCCTATCTTGATGGAATTGAAAGAGTCGGTTCTCAATAAGTCTGTTGAGGTTTTCTACCAAGGGGGAGATGGGGTACTTAGGTACCAAGGTAGGTTGTATGTGCCGAATGTTGATGGTTTAAGGGACAAAATTCTAGAAGAGGCTCATGGCTCGCGATATTCTATTCATCCGGGAGCCACCAAGATGTACCGTGACCTACAGGAAGTCTATTGGTGGAATGGAATGAAGAAGGATATAGCGGGTTTTGAGTCCAAATGCCTGAATTGTCAACAAGTCAAAGCTGAACACATGAAACCGAGAGGTTTGCTCCAAGATATAAAGATTCCCACATGGAAGTGGGATGAGGTGAATATGGATTTTGTTGTGGGGTTGCCTCGTACCTGAAGGCAACACGATTCTATTTGGGTCATTATTGATAGGATGACGAAATCAGCCCACTTCTTTCCCATCAAGGTTACTTTTCGGCAAAAGACTACGCTAAGTTGTACATCAAGGAGGTAGTGACATAGCATGGGGTTCCTTTGTCTATTATATCGGAGAGAGGTGCTCAATTTACTTCACATTTTATGAAAGCATTCCAACAAGGGCTTGGTACAAATGTTAAACTTAGTACAGCTTTCCACCCTTAAACGAATGGTCAAGCGGAATGGACCATTCAAACCTTAGAGGACATATTGAGGGCTAGTGTGATTGATTTCAAGGGTAATTGGGACGATCATCTTCCTTTGATAGAATTTTCCTACAAAAATAGTTACCACTCTAGGATTGCCATGGCTCTGTTTGAAGCACTATATGGAAGAAGGTGTAGATCTCTGGTTGGGTGGTTTGAGGTAGATGAGTTTGATCTAGTTGGTCTCAAATTAGTCTATGATGTTATTGAAAAAGTTTGACTCATTAGAGAAAGGTTGAAGATGGCCCAAAGTCGACAAAAGTCCTATGCCGACAATAGAAGAAAGGATCTTGAATTTGAGGTTGGTGATTGGTTCTACTTGAAAATCTCGCCTATGAAAGGTGTTATGAGTTTTGGCAAGAAGTGGGAACTTAGTCCTCGGTATGTGGGCCCATACCAAATCTTGAAGCCTATTGGGAAAGTTACTTATGAGGTGGACTTGCCAAATGAGTTGGCTCCGGTTCACCTGGTGTTTCATGTTACTATGCTCAAAAAGTGTATTGGTGATCCGATTTCCATCCTTCCCTTAGAGGGTTTAGGAGTTGATGAGAACCTTTCTTATGAAGAGGTCCCGCTTGAGATTTTAGACTGGCAACTGAAGAAGTTGCGAAATAAGGAAGTAGCTTCTGTTATGGTTCTATTGAAGAACCTCTTAGTTGAGGGTGCTACATGGGAAGATGAGGCCGATATGATGTCCTACTACCATCATCATTTTCCTTCTACTCCTATTCAAGCTTGAGGTAACTAGCTCCTCTTAAGTTTAGTGTTTTGGGAGTCATGTGTGTTGCATGACTTTTCCATGATTTCCCTATATTGTGTATGTTTTTGTGAGAATTCATGTTTTAGTATATATTGGGTTTCATGACGTTTATGTTCCTCAAGTTCATTTGTATATTTGTATCATGATTACATTTTTGACTCCATGAGATGAAATGATAAATGTGCTTAATGATGTGTTGATGAGATCACACATTGACTCTATATTGTTGTGTTGAGATTACTTGGTTTGGAGAAGTTAATAACTCCCATGCTTATGTGAATTAATGAGTTGTTTGCATATTGAGTTAGTAGAAGTAGTTCTTACTCTCTTGTATTGCTTTGGCCATGTTGTAAAAAGGAGTTGAAAGTTCCTCCTTTGAAAATGTTCATGATGTGATTATTACATTTTAGCTTTTTCATGTTTTGAAGTTTCATGTATGATGGGCAGCTAGCCTAGTGTTCCTAACTTAGTTGGGTGTCTTGGTTGACATTTGGGGACGAATGTTCCCAAGGGGGAGATAGTGTAACACCCTATATTTATAATGACCTAAGCTAGAGCCTAACATGTAGTCTAGTAGCCTAATGAAGCATAAGCGTAAGGTTAGAGTCTTAAAAATATGTTCCCTAACTTAGTACTAAGGTCCTAATGCCTTAACGTCAAGGCATGGCTCCCACAACGACCCCCCCTAGGGCCCTTGATGAGAGCCAAGAGACTGCCTATAGAGCTGTCAAAAATAGCTTGGTTCATGAGAGGAGCATCCATAACACATGGACTGACTCACTCCCCGTAGATGGGAGTCGCGAGTCAGGACTTAACTCCCTCAAAGGTCCCCAAAACACCTAGTCTCATCCCATTCCAAGAGCGTGCAGTATGGTCTACGGACCAACACACACCTCGTAGAAGGGTCTCATGAGTTGAGACTTAGTCTCCTCACAAAACCCTCAAGCCACCCCTCTCTGATCCAAACCACGAGTGACCAATACGGTTCGTGGTTCAGACCACACCCCGGGGACAAGGACTCGTAGATGAAGTTTGGGTGGGCTGTCTTAAGTCGGCCATGTGAGGGGTAGTCTAGTAAATTACTAACTAATCTAATAATGGTAAAAACAGTTATTATTAGTTATATTAAGCATTGTTAATTATTAAAGCATGTCTTTTAACCCCTCACAACACACACTCAAAATCAAACCCACTTCCCTCTCAAAACATTCTCTGTCTAAACTTCACTGAAGAATACAGAAGAAGCTCAATATTAGGGTTCAAGCTCCAAAACTTTCACTCAAATTTCGTGGGAAAACATCACTTAAGGTATGAGGACCATGATTCATGGAACACTTTTCTCCATGAAGCCCTTCAACTCTTGTTTCGAATTGGATACATTGTTCACAAACTAGGGTTTCTATTCCAACCATGGATTCTTCCTAAAAATGATTTTACTATGTTAAATGCATTATATTATGGATGATTTGATGTTTAATGGTAATTTTCATTGTGAAATTCCCCTTGAACCCATGAACACAAGCATGACCCCAATTTCAAGTATTGTGATGGGTGTATTGATGCAAGATGATTACTATGAATTGTTTCTATGAGAATTTAGTTATTGAATCTTGTTTTTTTCATGCCTATTTTAGTATCTTTAGGGGTAATTGTGAGACATGATTCATGACCTTGAAAGGGGGTAAATTGCTACGATTTGTACATGTCGATGGAAGTTGTGTATAACCTATTGTTCTTCCCTTACCCTTATACCTGATGAGCATGAATAGTCTAAGATGATGATGATGTATTGTGTTGATTGAAAGTCTATTTCTCATGAAAACACTATGAATGTATTGTGAAAGTCCTACTCACACACTAATGTTGATTCTAAGGTTGAAAGTACATTCTCACCTTTAACGAATCTATGAGCTACTTTGTTGGATTGTATTGAATGAGGGATAGAGCCTTCCTTCACACATGTAAATTCAATTCAAGACTTAATCATGTATAAATTTGGAAATAATGCTTAGAATTGAGTTGAAATGGACAATGAGGTAAAGGACTTCCCGCCAATGCAATAGTGAGGGTCATCCAAAGTGAACTCATGAGATGGAAGCCCCTCCGTCAATGTAATAGGGTGGGTTTCTAAAACCAATCTCCCTATCCTGTAACTATGTGCCAATGTAGGACATGGATCCACCTAGATGCTAATATATTTAGTCCTACCTTAGGCAAGTAGGACACCTTCTTCGGTGTGGGGTTACACGACACTGGATTCCATGTATCTCACATGGTTTATGTCGGTTATGGCTATTCTTCCCTAAATGAAAGATAATGAATGAGACATGAACTACGCTATAACTTCTTGGTGAGTTTAGTTAGTAGGAGTGGGGGTATGGGACTTTACTTCCACATTGCACAAGTAGACTTACTGGGATTTTGTAGATTGGTTCCTTTATATTGTGATGAGATTCAAATGTATGCATGGGTATTGAATGGATAGTTGTTGTGAACAACTTTCCTTGTGTTCAAGTAGTGTACATGACTATTTCTCTAAATTGTGATTATTGATTATGATGAGGTCAAAAGATGATGTGCATGACCAATGTAGCTTCAAGGGGGTGTTTAGTAGGGTTGGTATTATGGGATGCTAACCATACATTGCACAAGTGTTCCTTAGAGGTTGCTAAGTTGTTGATATTATCATATAATGAGTGTAAGTATGATTATGGTTTGTATTGTAAGTTGTAAATACATATTGGTTTCTAAAGTTGACAAAGGCATACTTTTCAAAGGAAAATGCCCTTTTAATCATATTTAAGGATTTTATGCATGTTTCCATACTTAGTACTTATTCTGTGCTAACCCCTTCTTTGTTCTACATCTTAATGAGTGTAGGTTCCGACTAGGTCAGTTTCACTCTCTCCTTTGAAGAAAACTTGGATTGCTTTCTCCAAGTAGTGGTGAGTCCTCATGTTCCAGGATGGGATTTCATATTTCTTAGTTCACTTTGTATCTCTTATATTGAGAGTTCTGTTGATGTAAAAGGCTAAGTCCCAAACTTTGTATTCTTATGTTTTAGATGGTGTATGAGACAAAGTCTAGATTTCCTATTACTTTCTTCTATGAACAGTGAAGTTGAACTTCGATTGTAAAGTTTTAAATTTTCACATTATTTTCTATGCCTTATGTAATGATGATGCTAGAGGCCTGTATGAGATGCCTTTGAGGTCAAGTACACCATGTTACGTCTAGGGGGTACTCCCAGATCGTGACAAATTTTTATGGTAGTATATCTCATTTGCGTGCATGGGGTTTTTAATGAATCTCAGACATCTCATCATTAGAATTTGAAGCTTAACAAAAAAAATTGAAGTGTTGATATATGGTGCATAGCATTAGCGACCAGAAAGAGTTTTAGAGACCAAATCTCGACTATTCATATAATGAATTTTCAGCTTCATTTCTTGTTTACAAAAAGTGATTTCTCCCTCATCTGAGCTTTTATTTGAGTGATTGGATGTTCTGTGTTATCACTGGGACCATGGATACTTGGTGGAGTTATCGAGATATATTGAAGGACCTTCGTTTAAGGTGAATTTCGTGATTGAGCTAATGTACATTCTGTCTCTATTGCTTAACTCGATGATTATTTGCATGTGTTTTTGTTTTCTATTTTAGGCCCCAGATTGTGTCCATCTTTGGAACAAAAGTTTGAGGCGTAGTTTAGGACCTATTGGATGAGTAAATTCCAGAAATTTCAGCGCATGTCCCACAATTCCCATTTGACTCTAAAAAGTGGTCCATTTCCATTTTATGTTTTTTAAGAATCCTAACGACTGTACTTATGTAATGATCATATTCTAAGGATAGCGTTGAAGTATTCAGAAAGGAAAGGCTCTGGCCTTTTGATTTGGAGGACGCGCGATCAGCCTACAGGTAGGCAGCAAATTCCTTCCTATTTTTAATTGAGCTTGAATGTGTACATTCACAATGACTAGTATGAATTGGGAGCTTTCTGCTTTCCTTTTCGAAACCACATTTTAGGATTGATCGACTTCATTTCGAGGGTAGTATCCTGTTAGCTAGGGGTTGAGTATGTGTTACAACATGTTATGTGATTTACTTGTATTATTATGTTTGTTATGAATCATGTTCAACCTTAGTCTTTGATAGGCTAGTGATGCCTAAGACTCTTCCCCCTTGAATTTTCATCATGTTTGAGACGTCATTACAGATGGACAATGTCCATATAGACTAGAATTGTCACACCCCGATGTTATCCCCTTGACATAACACGGGACCAAGGATCACGAGTGACCCCAAGATAACCCTAAAGATGGCATATCATAAGCATATTGAAAATATATAAGAATACATGAACTAATGCGGAAATTAAGTCTATTGATAATAGAAAGTCGAGAATACCCAACTAGTCTGATTGTATAAAACATATTAAGAGTTTAATAACAACTGAAGGATTAAACTTAACAATTCAAGTTGATTCTTTTACTATGTATGAAAAGCCTCTACTGATTAGAGTTGCTAGGACATGCCCCATGCTAACCTTAGCAAAACTTAAAACTAAATAGAAGACTAAAAATGAAACGCATGTCTGTTGTCCTCGAAGTATGAGGACTCACTACTAAAGTTGTTGAATATGGAAAGTGAATCGATCTATGTATGTTCTAGATGCTGAGTACTTGAACCTACATCATGAAAGGATGTAGCATAGAGTATGGGTCAATACTTGGAGTGTACTGAGCATGGAGTATATATATAATAGTTGAACAAAATATGTAGGTTGAATAAAGCATAACTAAGCAATGATATAATATGAAGAGAATATAAATGCTGAAATATAAATGAAAAATGAGGTAAATGCAATAACCAGGTACTATTCATGAACATAGCATGCTGAGACTGAATACTAAAGTGTAACCTGAAAACCTGGTTAAATGCATTAGAGTATAACTGTGGGAGCTACTATTAACTGACATAAAACCACATGAGCTAAACGTGGAATCTAATGCATATGCCCCATCGGGAGGACCCTATATACCTTGCTAGGGTTATAAAGGCATGGGTGGCATGATCACTAAATCTGATGCCCAACAGTGAGAACTTAAAAACCTACGGGGGCACATAGTTCTTGGACTATGAGGATACGATGAACCCTAGTACAACTCGGTGCTAAGCCTTCTCCTAAATTAGAATATATGTGACACAACATAACTAACATACTGGATAGCTCAATGTTCTGACATGCAAATGTGAAATGTAACATTTAAGTACTGACAATGTAACATTCGAAAGCTGGAGCATGGTTATCTGTTTAACTATCCTAGCAAGTATAATTCATGAACTAGTAGAATTTATACAACTAGGGTTTTAAGATTCATGCAAGGAACTAATCAAACGTTTCCAAGAAACAAGTTAATTTGATTTAGGATACTACAGTAGCTAAACAACAACAATTGTCCAAAGTTTTAGAAACCGTAGGTCTAAACAAGATATGGAGAATCAAGAATCTGACTAAATACTAGGGACCTAGTAGATGAAAGGAACCCATTAGTGATATGCCACATACCTGGTGATGAAATTTATGGAGAAATCCTTCGATTTCGAGGCTAAACATAAAGTAAACCTTTTGATTGCTCTTGGAAACTATCACCTTTTTCTTCTCCTTTCTGCTCTATGTTTGGATGATTTTTGGTGATTAAAACTATGTAGTTTAGGCATCAAACAACGTAGTTTAGGTGTCCAACACATAGGTGAAACGACCAAAACGACCCTACTTAAATCTGACGAGTGCCACCTGTTGACACCCAATTTTGGCCTAACATTTTCGAAATTCGTAACTTTTAAGTTCTATTTATTAAATAGTTCAAATACATATTTTATATAATTTTAAATAAGTTTATTGATATTTATCCTTATTTGTCAAAATTTCAAGATTTTCTTTATTAGTTAATTTTAATTACATTATTTTGTGTCACAACCGGTTGAATACGTTCAAATATTAGTTCATTGTGATTAAATCACTATTTCTCTTATATTACATATGTTACATGTCATTGGTTACGTTCATTACAATTTTTAATGTTCATTTTATTTATTACATTTGTTAATATTCATTTTTATATTTTGAATAATATAGAAATTCATTCAAATATGAATATGATTTCATACACAAATATTGTATTAACTAGTGATTTTGGCCCACAGTATTAAGATAATGGTATAGTACTATGGGTGATTTTCAACTTCCTATTTAAACCATAGCTTAGTCAATAAGTCAAGGGTGGTGAAATATTTTTAGATTAGGGTTGAAAATTTTCAGATTTTTATTCACTAAGGATTTCACTGTTCAACAATTTTCCGGTCACCACCACCTCGAATTTCGGCCAATCTCCAGCAAACCCAACCACCTTTTTTGTCTTCCTTTTCCTATGACAAGGTCACTCCACCAGACCCACCACCTTTTTTTCTACTCTCACTTCGCCATTTCCGGCGAAACTCCGGTGAACAGCAATCCAAAACCCCTCCATTCTCCTTCTCACTGACCAGTACCCGTTGTCCAGCAACAACTCTAGAAAACATCACCAAACGTCAATCTCAAACCACCAAAAGACCCACTGAAACGGACCACCAAATGAACCCTTTTTATTTTCCCATATTCCAACCTCCTCCACTACCTCTATTCAGCAAAATACCTCGAGCTTCGACTAGAGCTCGAAATGAGCCAACCCAGCCGGTCAGCAGCTCACACAAACCAAACCCATTTGTGATCTTCATCTCCAGCCCCTCCCTCCCCCTTTTCCCCTTTTATTTTTATTTATTTTACAGGTTATGGTGATGTCCAGCAACAACACTCGAAACCACCCGATCTCCAACGGTGTTTCTCTATCTCAAATTTTCAGATCTGGTCAGAAAATACAAACTTCGGTGACAATCCTTTTCATTCTTACATCATGTATATTCATAGGTATATTCTTGTTCATTCATAATTCTGGGAAAATGTTTCTTACTTTTTTTATTTTAGCTATTGTTAGTTTGTTACTTAGTTTTTATACAATAATTTTTTTTTTGTTAGCTATTGTTACTTTGCTTGATTTTTTTTTTTTCACTTTTTCTTGGTTTCTACACGTTAATTATTTGTGTTCCTATGATTATTATAATGCTATCTATCATTTTGTGTATTAATTTTGTGTGGTCTTTGACTTTTTTGGCCATCTTTTTGATGAATTTTCTATGTTATATTTATTATTTCATTTTATTAACCCCTCTGTTGATTCCCTCTGTGATATTTGTCGTTTTAATATGATGTTGTTTTGCAATTTTGGGGATGAAATTGAACTTTTCCATGGCTACTCTATATTTTATTATTCCATCACTATTCTTTGTTCCAATTATGGTTATACAATGATAGCATGATACTTGTTATTTACCATTGTTTATATTTTTAATTTTTATTGATTTACTCAATTATGATTATATTATTCATTATTTGTTTGTGTGGGTACCGTTCTTCTTTAGTTCCAATTGATGTTATTCTAGTAATTTAATCGTAATTCACTTGATATTTTATATATTTTAGAAGTTGAACTGGATGATAATAAAATTACTGTCGATTTACAAGGCCTCCCATGTTTATAAGATGGATTTTTATTTTCAAGTTATTATTTAATTAATTTATTTATATTCATATTTATTTATTACTAATATTTCTATTAAGTATCTTTACAGGTACCCCGGAGTCACTTCTCATTGAAGCTATTCGAAAGGAGTTCGAATTATATTTTTTATTTATTTATTGTATATATTATCATTATTAGTCAAAACTTAGGCCGTTTTTTATATTACTGTTTTATTTTATACTTGTGTATATTGTATGTGTTATTATACTTGTATATTTGATCCTATCACCTCCTCAATTTGAAAAAAATGAACTCAATCGGGACCCTCAATTGTAGATATCGAAGGATGTTTAATACCATCCCTTCGGAATAAGCTGAACACTTTACCTAGAATCTATTGGTTTTGTAGATCACTTAATTGGTTTCCTAGTTTTTCCTAAAATTAGTTGACGACTCCTTTGAGATTCGTTTATTCTTAAAATTCTTTTAAAATTAAGTTAATTGATTATTTTTTGAGTAACCGCAACATTTCACCCTATTTGAATAAAGTAGGGATGTAAATAGAATCGCGACTCCACTGATGATATAGAGGTTCTAACCATTATGAATTTATTTTTTAAAATTAAGGAAACTTCTCTTTTAATTTGTTATATCTTGTATCTTGTATGTTTTGTTGATTATTTATACATAGTACTTGTTATTTATTCATTATTTGTTTAATTGTATGTATGTTGGCATTGCATCATGACATATTCCGCCATTTGGTCTTTCTTATTTCTTACTTAAAGGACGATTATGCGAGCCAAAGTTGTTCATTATCCAAATTGTTTAACGGGGTAACCTGACAAATGTAGTTGGCCACTGGATGGTCAACGGTTGCTAACTTCTCCAATCCAAGTTGTCCGCTTGGGTCACCGGTTCACTTTAGACAAATCCCACTTTTTGTCAACAACGGAAGAGCGAAACCAAATCCTTTGATTTAGTGCATTGACGTAAATTGACCCAAACACCCAAGGTGTTTTGGGTCAACGAGAAATACCACCTTGAGTCCAAAATGGCCTCCAGCCTAAATGGACGATCATAATTGTGTGTTTAAATTTTAAGGATGTATTCGTCATTTAACAAATCATTAGCACTCGGGGTTGGGGTTTATTTTAATATCTTACTGTAGTCAAAGAAAGATCTTTACAAGCTACCATTCCATCCAAAAGGTGTTGCATTCGGAGATGACAAGAAGTTTAAAAGGAAGTACCTTCCACGAAAGCTTAGTTTTTAGCTTACCAATTTCAAAAAAAAAAAAAGGGTACCCCTGTGTGGGACTGATTATTTGTATCACTTTTCCTTGTTTTGTAATTATATTTGATTTATTCATAAAACTTGTATTAAGTGTTTTGGGGGACAATGAAATGTTGTCAAATGGTGTAATGCATCCTTCAAATCGATAGGTCTACTATTGGCACAAAAGGGTCACATATTTGTATAGGACGAGCAATAACTATGTGTATGCTATATGATATAATTGAGTTCATCTTCATTCAAAGTAGTGCTTATGTGTTTAATTAATTCTTTCTGTGATATTTTGCATTATACATTATGAACACGGCCTAAGACTTTTACCTTTAGAGCTTTTATTTTCTTTTTTAAGCGAGAGATTGATTATGTAAGACTTTGGAAGTCATGGTTCGCCTGAAGTTTCAAGGAATAAGAGGAATTCTGAAATTTGGGTCTTTGTATTTCACAAGACATTAATATTAAGTAAAAAAGATAAATCAGGGGAGTATTTTACGATGGGGTCGCACTCATTTATTTTTTTTTATTTTGCATGCCAGCCCTGTTTTAACACATTTCTAATATTTTCAGGAAAACCGTCCTTGACAACAATCAGGGATGGTCATAACAATTTGTTTTTCTTGTAGATAATAGGGAGAAGTGATGTTTGTGTAATAAAGACACAACTTCCAATGCAAGTGTCTACGATCGTACAATAGTAAAGTAACCCAACCAAGGATTGGGTCGAGTCCCAAGGGAATGGGCTTGAGAATTAATAGAAACATAAAATTTAGTTCTAATTAGTTAGAGCTAAAAACATTTTCGTATACAAACATGTTAAATCTAAGGGGTGACACAAGCATCAATTATCACTATGGGTTTGTAACAAGTACACAGAAATAGCAAAAATGCAAAGAGTACTAATGAAGGAGATGGTGTTCTTTGTTTGTGATAGGAATATAGGATAAACTAAACTATTGGGTGCATGCTTTTGATAATAAATCTGTTGAATATTTGTCACTAGGCTAGACTATAGTGGGGGTAAATTCTCTCTCAAGCAACTCACTCCGAATCAACTCGGTTTCTCTCGAACATCGAGTTCCCACATGAAGAACAACCTCTGACTTAGCCCACTCACTCTCTCAAGCTGAGTGTGTGGGAGAAGGAATAGGATTCACTCTCTCGAGCTAAACCTCATGTCGACCCAATCCCACCGGCTATCAATTTAGTAGTCTTAGTTTTACGACCTCTCTCTCTCGCAAGACGATAACATAAAGGTGAAATCGTATTTGCAAATACAATTTCATCAAGTTCCACCACAACTACTAAACTAAATCACATCTAAACACCAAATAAATCATCAACAAGCAAGACCCAACAGATAATCTAACCCATATTCACAAAATCACACAGCAGGAATTGGGGTTTTAGCTAGACATGTAACAGAGATAGAAATTTATACCAATATGAGTTTACATTCAAATGGGTATGAATTTTTAGGTCTCAAAACAAGCCAAGAGTGAAGAATCCACAAGAACCAAGTCCAAATTCATGGATTTGTAACCCTTTGATTCTTCTAGTTCTTCAAAACCCTCTCCAAACTTAGAACTCAAAATTCTATGTTAAAAATTCTATATTAAAAATTTAATATTAAGCTACAACTCTCAACGAGCATTTATAGTGATAAAAAAATTGTGTTGCAGCGGATCATTCGACGCCGTTAGTCGAGATCGCCGATCAACTCAGTGATCTGCCCTTTTGTAGGTTTCATCGCCGTTTTGCTCTATTCTTTAGCATTGTCATGCTTTGGATCATTGGGCGACATAGTACTGCTTTGCGAAACTGCTCGGCGACATGCCGACTGCTCCTTTTAACCGTTGATTTGATCCTTTCTTTCAGGGCTCAGCACACTAGAACAAAAGGCCATGTAAGACCTTTTGGTGACTCGCCGAATAGGTTCGGCGATTCTCATATCTTCATTTCTTTATTCTTTTAGCTGCCTTTGTTCTTTTTTGCTAAGTAGTGTCCATGCTTTCCCTTAAACTTTTAATAACTTAAACTTAAGGGTTTTCATCAAATATTAAGACTAAATATGCATTTGAGGACACTATTTCTATCAAAATATAGCCCTAAATGAGTCCAATTTGTGGACTCATCAACACGCCCAACTTAAACTTTTGCTTGTCCTCAAGCAAACTCAAGTTTAGCCGTTCAAAAGGGAGGTCTCGAACAGTGCTACACAAGACTCAATCATGAACGCGCACAACAAGACTCAATTTACTTATTCAAAGATCAAATGTGTACCCAAAGATTCAAGTTGTGACACACCATTCTCAAAGATTCTCAAGATCGCAATACTTGTTTCAAATGCAAGTTTGAGCTCAACAAAAGTATTCGAATGCCCTCACAGAAAGGCAGAATCCATACTCATCCACAAAGATTTAATCATTTAAAGTTTTGAAATCAAATGCAACGCTCACTCTCACAAGGAAGAACACAATGCGTGCTTCACCCATAGGTTTGGCCGTATTTTGCGATCAACATTTGTTTTAGCTTACTCAAGATAAAAAAGGTTTTTTCAAGGCTTGTAATGGGGCTAAGTGCAAAGGTATGGTCATTTAGGCTCAGTGACTTTCATCCTCATGAAATATGGTGCTCACAACACTTCCTTTCCTTTTTCTTCATCATTCTCTTTAGTGCTCATATGTCATCCTATTATTCACTTTTCATGGATTGTTTTGGAACCCCATTTCTTTTGTACTTTATTCCACAATTTTCTTTTTCAATCATTTTTTTTAAATATGGAGGGGTTCCATTTTTCTCAAAACCATGGTAAGAGGGACTTTCTTGCACTTCTTGATTTGCCTTCTCTTTTCACCACACCCCCTACTTAGGCTTTTGGCCTAAGTTGGCTATTCAACTAACCACAACTTCATGAGGATTATGGGTAATGGATAAAGAAAGGTCTAGTTTTCGTCAAGTTTCTTCCAAAGGAAGGTAAGGTTCAAGGGGTGTTCAACAGAGGTTCACACATTCACAAGGTTGATCGCAAAAGAGGTATCTGTCAAATGGGCTCACACTCTTCGAAGTTTCCTAAGATCATATCAAGAGATAGCCTTACATAATCGATCGGACCAACAGGGCAAATTCTAGGTGTATTAATGCATGGTCCACAGTAAGCTCATCACACAAGGCATCGACACTAAAGTCAAACAAGACTCCATACTTTCACTAGTGTGCAATGTCATCACAAGAGAATCAATTTGATACATGGCTAATCACAACGAGATGCAAAGAGTTCACATATTGTCTATGCAACTTCATTTTGCCTCATCATAGCCGCACATTCATGTTCGTTTGATCATTAGCACTATTCAAGTCATCGATATTGATCAAAATGAGACAAAATTTTACAAAAGAATAGCCACATTCAACACACGAGAGGTGGCACAGATTTTCGAGTGAGTCAAAATCATTTAACAATTTAAAACAAAAGGAGCCATAAGCTCAAACATCCACAAAAACAGTATTAACACAACATTATAGCTCACAACCCAAATACTCAAACAAAACACAATTCACAAATAGCACACTCACCCCACCAGAAACAAAAACTTTTGTCCTCAAATGCAAATAAGAAAGAATATGAAAGGTAAAATAAAGAAAGACAGAGAGGGATGCAAAGAGGGGATCCTGTCTAAGCAATTGCTCCATCTGTCTGGACATCAGTGCCCGGTGTGTTGTCATTCTGACTCTGGTTTTCATTGTCTGCATTTTCCTCAGTTGCTGCAGTGATATTAGCCTTAGCCATATTTTCCAAATCGTGAGCTACTCCAAAGGAATGTATCGTGTTAATGAACCCTTGTACCCACTAAGGGACATTAGGGTCAATGGCAATCCTCCTACTAGAACTGGCTTTCTTGTTCTCACTCCTTACTTTGGGCTGATCTGTCGTCCCTGCATCTCTTCTGGAGTTTTGTGCCTTTATATGTTAGGGTAGCATATTTCTTCCTGCAACTTTTGGTCTGGCCATGTCTGCAATGCCTTGAGATAAAGTTATAAAATATTCGACAAACAAACTAAAAACCATCAACTGCAGGCAGACTTAGCAGTCCATTCGATGAACAAAGGGGTGTCCACCAAAAGTTACAGTGCATAAGGGGTTAGGGGTGCAGACAAAGGACAAACAAAAAGACTTTCAATGAGTTGCCGAGTGCTTCAGGTGACCTCATGCTTCTCGCCGAAAGGTACGGAAGCCACAACAAATAAAGCATGATATCACAGGCGAGGTAGGGCAACTAGGCGAACTACTAAGTGGTTCAACGAGCTTATCTTAGCTAGTTCAAATGATTCTTCGTGCCTATTATCCACCCAATTTTTGAAATCAGCTCCGCAACCCCTGAAAATGTAATTTAAGCTCCTACAACATAAAACTGACTAAGACCCGTAACATAAAAGTACTCCCTATTTCAAATTAATTTAACTTAATGCACTAGAAAGTAGGATTTCACCATTCAAGGAAGAGTTATCGATTAGGCATAGGCAATTAAGCAATCCAATCCAATAAGAGAGGTGCAACAGAATTCAACAAGATTAACAGATTGCAAATGAGTACAATTTTGACAAAATGAATGCAGGGTTTGAAGTACCAACCTTTTATGCCGATAAAATGGATATTTAGATGCTAGGAAGCAATGTAATCCAACTCGTAGCACACTTGATACTTAAAATACTCCAAAAATGCAATAAATGTAAAACTAGATTGCATGTGTGAGTTCCAGAATATGAAAAAGTGAGGCAAAGGAAATGAGTTTGAAATTTTTAAACCTTCGGCTTGATTAACCCCCCAGTTTTTGCCCATTCAGGGATATTAGTCCCGATCGTCAAACTATTCGATGTAACGCCAAGTAGTCATTTGCCTCGCCAAATTTTACAGAAACTCCATGTATTATGGGAGTCCAAACTGCGGTTTCTGTCGAGATCGCCAACATGATTGGGGATTCTCCAATAATTATCTGAGGTCGTCGAGTTTTACATACTCCAATGTAAATTGGTCTTGAGTCTAACGGTGGTCTGGTTCGGGGTCGCCGAACCCATCATCAATTCACGGAATGGATCTGTAACTCGCCAATCTACACTTTTCGTTTACTCTGCACACTTGCATCCGCACAATCAATACACCAATATTTTATCAAAGAAAAATAAAGCAATAAATGGTTTTGGGTTGCCTCCCAAATAGTGCCTTAGTTAGCATCATGGCACGATGCAAGTCCACCTTCAAACCTAACTTTTAGAGTTGACCATAGTATCATTAGGCAAGCCCCCTTTCTGTCTCTAATTTAGGTAAGACGACATCTGACCCATTTGGGTCTCTAATTGCTTGATTGATACTGAATGGGAGGTAACGGTTTGGCTAAGGGTCGATACATCCTCTTTCATCTCTTTCAATATCTTTTCTAACCCTTCAACTTTATTGAGGATACGAGAAAACATATCTTCAGACCTACCACCCTCCAAATCCTTTGGCTTTTGGCAGTCGTGGGGAGGCACATACCTGTCCTTCTCCCCATCCTTCCAATTAGGATTTCGATCTCTCCATTCACGAACCTTCTTTCCTTCATCTCTAGCCCAATCTTGGTTACCACCCTACCTTGGGTAGTTTGAACGATAACCACCGACTTGGTTGGCTAGGAAGTTCACTTCCTCATTATACAAGGCTTCAAATTTCACTTCCTCAGGATATGCTCACCCGACCCCCAGCGTTGACACCACGAGCACCAGCCCCCATGACATTTTTAGATAAAATGTCAAGCAGTGTCATGATCTTGGCCATGCTTTGGTCTCTCTCATTATCTTTTTCCATCTACTCCTTGGATAACTTGAATGTGAGAGGGAAGACTTGGTCTTCACGAGTGTACCATGCCCTGTTGATGGATGTCATGCCATCTAAGAGTTGGGCTGCTACTGCATATGGTTGCTGCATCAGGCCTCCAGTTGAAAGTTGATCAGCGACACCTTTGATTACCGAATCCAGGCTTCGATAAAAGTATTGTAGCAAGACATTGTCGGGCAGACCATGAGTCGGGCATTGTAGCACCAACTTTTTAAATCGCAGCCAAGTCTCACGGATTGACTCGCCCTCCAAACTCTTAAATATTTGGATACTATCTCAAAGAGTCATCATCTTCGAAGGAGGGAAAAATCGCACATTAAATTTGGTTACCAATTCCTCCCAAGAAGTAATGGATTCGCGAGGTAACTCCACCAGCCACTTGCACGCCTCTCCCATCAATGAGAAAGGGAATAACCTTAACCGAAGTAACTCCTGAGAGATTTTTTTGAAAGAAAATGGGTCGCACACATCCATGAAGTTTCGAAGATGTTCATGAGAATCTTTATGACCCAATCCACAGAAAAATCCCTTTAATTACAAAAGTTGCAACATAGTGCTCGTTATGTGGAACACTGCATTTTCCTCCGCTGGAGGTAAACGGATGGCCCCAATACCTCCCATGAGATAGGGGTCATTAATGTTGGGCTCTTGAACGTACTTGAGATTTCCAATGTCCTCTTGGTAGCCCATCTGGATACCGTTGCTGCCATTAACACTCATGTTTTCTATTTTCAACACAAACAATAGAAACAAAACTGAAAATTAAGTAAGTGTACTACAACTAAGACGAACAAAAAAAATTTACTAAACAAAGAATTCTCAAGTAACACTACTCCCCTGCAACAACTCTATTTTTATGTTTGCATAATCAAGACACAACTTCCAATGCAAGTGTCTACGATCGTACAATAGTAAAGTAACCCCACCAAAGGTTAGGGTCCAGTCACAAGGGAGTGGGTTAAATAATTAATAGAAAAATATAATGTAGTTCTAATTAGTCATAGCTAAAAACATTTTCAAATACAAACATGTTAAATCTAAGGGGTGATGCGACTGGAAGAAATGATTTTGTATTACTCATCTCATTACCTTAAAAAAAAAAAAAAGGGTGACGCAAGTGTCAATTATCAATGGGGGTTTGTCACAAGTAAACAAAAATAGCCAAAATGCAAAGAGTACTAACCAAGGAGATGGGGTTCTACGGATATAATAGGAATACAGGATAAACTAAACTATTGGGTAAATCCTTTTGTTAATAAATTCGTTGAATATTTGTGACTAGGCTCGACTATAGTGGGGGTAAATTCTCTCTCGAGCAACTTACCCTAAATCAACTCGGTTTCTCTTGAACACCGAGTTGCCGCATGAAGAACAGCCTCCGCCTTAGCCCACTCACTCTCTCAAGCTATGTGTGTGGGAGAAGGACTAGGGTTCACTCTCTCGAGATGAACCTCATGTCGACCTAATCCCACCAGCCATCAATTTAGTAGTCTTAGTTTTACGACCTCTCTCTCGAGCAAGCCAAAAATATAAAGGTGAAATCGTATGTGCAACTACAATTTCATTAAGTTCCACCACAACTACCAAAAGAAATCACATCTAAACACCAAATAAATCATCAACAAGTAAGACCCAACATATAATCTAACCCATATTTATAAAATCACACCCCAAGAATTGGGGTTTATCTAGACATGTAAAAGGGATAGAAATTTCTACCAGTGTGAGTTTGCATTCAAATGGGCATGAAGATTTAAGTCTCAAAACAAGCTAAGAGTGAATAATCCACAAGATCCAAGTCCAAATTCTTGGATTTGAAACCCTTTGAATCTTCAAGTTCTTCAAAACCCTCTCTAAACTTAGAACTCAAAATTCTATGTTAAAAATTCTTTATAAAAAATCTGAGATTAAGCTACACCTCTCAACGAGTATTTATATTGATAAAAAATCTATGCTACAGCGGATTATTCGGTGCCAGTAGTCGAGATCACTAATCAACTCGATGATCCTCCCATTGGTAGGTTTCATCGCCGTGTTGCTCTATCCTTCAGCATCGTCGTGTTTTGGATCATTGGGCGACATGTTACTTATTTGTAGAACTACTCGACAACATGCCGACTGCTCCTTTTCACCGCCTATTTGATCCTTTCTTTCAGGGCTCAGCACACTGTAACAAAAGGCAATGTAAGACCTTTTGGATACTCGCCAAAAGGGTTCGGTGATTCTCAGATCTTCATTTCTTCATTCTTTCAGCTGCCTTTGTTCCTTTTTGCTAAATAATGTCCATACTTTCCCTCAAACTCCAAATACTTGAAATATAAGTGTTTTAATCAAATATTGAGACAAAATATGCATTTGAGGACACTAATCCTATCAAAATATAGCCTTAAATGAGTGCAATTTGTGGACTCATCAAGAAGGCACAGTGCCATAAGACATTCAAAAAAGAAATACAACAGCAAGTGGTTATTATAAAAAAAATGGGAGGCCACATTCAACAGGCAGTACAAAGGTCTAAAATTAAGATGATACAAGAAATCGCTCTGAGTGTGTCTAAATTTTAAAATTGTTTTATGCCATGTATGAACGAACTACGTGTACCTGATTCTCATATCAATGAGATACATAGGAAACTCTTCTTGAGTTTGGTATTATTTTTTGCTAAAGTAAAAACAAAAATTGTGCATATTTCATACTATATCTACATGAACTACGCGCACCTGATTCTCATCTCGGTGAGATATGTAGGCAACCCATCTTGGGTTCAGTATTCATTCTTTTGATTTAAAAAAAGGGTCAAATAGTTTGCGCATATTTTCAAAGACATTTATGCACGAACTACGCAAACCTGATTCTCATTTTAATGAGATACATAGGCAGCCCTTCTTGGTTTCGGTATTCATTCTTTTAAATTCAAAAGAAAAAAGTCAAATAGTTTGTGCATATGTTCAAAGACATATCTAAATGAACTACGCACACCTCATTCTCATCTTAATGAGATACGTAGGAAACCCTTCTCGTGTTCGGTATTCATTCTAAAAAAATATTTTGTATATATCGTAAGATTCATGTCTTCAAATCAGTTATGACCAATGCAGTTACGAGCATGTAAAAATATTCGATATGATGGAGAGGACTGACATTATGGTAAACTATAGACTCTTTTGGTACCTCTCATTTGTACTTTTTTGATGCTTGGAAATTCTCTTGCATGCATTAAAAATAAGAATAAAATCAAACTCATGGTTTCATATGCATTGTGTGGAGAGATTTTAGATCAAAATTCAATTGTATCGCATTGTTGATCTAGAACATGGCTTGAATGTTTATCGAGGTGAAATGCTTAGTTATGTTTGGTTTGGGAAAGGATTGTAGGCCTTCTTTGACCCAATTGTGCCTTTCAAAACCTACCAAATGACATTAGTCCCTAGTTTTCCCCACTTTGAGCCTGGAGACTTTTTTTTTAGACAACCACATCTTAGTCATTGCCCTTCCGAGTGCTTACATGGACTATCCCTCTTTTGGCCCAACGTTATTGAGTGCACCAAGGATGTTCAAATTATAAGAGAAGATCCATGTTTGAAGTTTCCAAAGGCAAAAGATATAAAGTCTCTCATAGTCAAGGAAGCAAAAATGACTTCTTGCAAAAGAAAGAAAGAAAGAAAAAAGGTTGAAAGAAATACAGAAAGACAAAAATACCCCTACAAGGTCAATGAAAGATGACAAGGAAAATTCTCAAACAAAGAGGAAGAAAATTTCAAAAGAAAGGGGTGAGATAAAAGAAAAGCTCGGAAAAATAAAGACTCAAAAGAATTCAAAACAAAGGGGTGAAAAAAGGAAAGGCTCTAACAAATGAGATTTCAAAAGAAGTCGAAAAAGGGGGGACAATGAAGAGATCAGACACCAAAGGTGTATCAATCGTCAAAGCACTTCACTATGACGCTCAAGAAGGAACTAAGTCACTTTTATTGAATATATACATATCCTACATGTCCTTAAGCCTACATTATAAGCCAATGACAAGCCTTCCATAATCTCATTCCAAAAGTTCTCAGATTAGTGGAGATTTACATAAGGGCCAAGCATATGGTACACAGTTACATACATTGAATATTCTTGTGAGTGTGAGTGCACTTTCAAAATTTCATCAATAAAATGCTTCAAATATGTGTGAAATAGGACCTGTCTTTGTTGTGAGGGCACTTGAAATATGAGGATTGGTATAATTCAAAACTGTTTTTTGAAGCAAGATGAACAATTCTTGTTCATCCTTAAGTATGTTTGAGGTACCACTTTAAGATGTAGGAATTACCTTGAATTCAATCTTACTTAGAAGAAAAAGTGATTTACCTACAATCCTAACTGTTGGTATCAATTGTAGTCAAGATTTGACTGTCTCATCATATTCTTAATTTTTTTTAAAATAGACAAAAAAAAAAATAAAGGGTTAGCAAGCACCCACTCATTAATATTTTCCAAAACATTTTTTAGATTCTTTCCATTAGAAAAAAGAATTTGCATTTTCTTTTTGGTTTGTCCATTGTAAAATGTGACATTAGGCTAACCTCGTAAGTGTCAGACACCTATTTTACTTTACTGGGTTATTCGTCCCTAAAATGTGACATGTCTTTTGCCTGTAGGCTTTAAATATGGAAAAGAATATCATTTTCCTATTCATCATGTTCATATTGTATATTTTGTACTAATGATTTTGTCTCAGATTCTTTGCAGTATTAATCATCTACAGGATTGAAACTACATTTGACCTAATTCGTGGTTGAATGGGATATGTAGGTACCACAACGACTCGGTCATACACCCAGTGTGATTTTCTTTTCTCCTTGCAATTAAAACTGGAAATTTTTTTTGAGAATATCTCAAAAATTCACAATAAAGGCGTTATCTCTAGCAAGTCAAGATTGGAGATCATTTTGAGATTTGCCAAAGGTTCTAACTGGGACAAAATTTGTGAGGAAGACCTTAAAAATTCCAATGAGTATTGTCAGAAGCATGATAGTCAACTTCAAATGATCCATCATCGCTTGAAGTTCAAAGTCAACTTGCAAATATTCAGCATTGTTATGAGAGCTAACTGTTCCTCGTACAAATCCCCAAAATGAAATGAGTTGCAATGCACACAAAGTGTTAAAGAGAAAATGATGATTGCTCACTTGTGTTGATGTGATCAGGCACTTTGTACACATTGTTTGGTGAATCTTTCCTTAAAGTTCCTTGATCGTGTTTCTAGGTAAGGCGACATTGTGTCTACTAATTGTTCCTTTTCAAATACAGGAACAAGTGAAAGCATTGAGGCAATGACACTTTCAAGATAATCACCGAGTCATCCTACTTGTTACAGTTCGATAATCACCGAGCCATCTACCACGTTACGATTGGACAATCACCGAGCCATCTACCTCGTTACAGTTGGACAATCATCGAGCCATCCACCTCGTTACAGTTGGACAGTCATCGAGCCATCCACCTCGTTACAGTTGGACAATCATCGAGTCATCCACCTCGTTACATTGGACAATCATCGAGCCATTCATCTTGTTATAATGGATAATCATCGTGCCATCTGATACACTCTAATTACACCTCCCTAAAGAAGTATAAGCGGTTGTTTTCAAATAAAGAACACAACTTGTAGATTGGGGTCGATCCAACGAGACATATGGTTTAGACTTATACTTAATTCACTATTATATTTATTTTGTCAACTTATTTGCGAGACAAGTAAGTAAAGGGGGGAGGGTGATTTGTGTAACGAATAACTAGTTGTTTTTTTACTAACAAGTGAGCAAGATTTGAAATTTGTTGTTATCAATGAGAGAGAGAGACTAGGGTATATGTGTTCATCATATGCTCATAATGCAGTAATCCTAATAATAGTAATGTTTTCCTAGGGTATCACATGCAAAGTCGGTAAGATAGGTATCCCTAAGGGATTGGTCCTCCAAGTATGGAATTTCACTCTGCATCTTGGTATGGCTACGTGTGTATAATTTACTAACCCTTAACCTTAATCTCAGATTAAACATCACATCAATGTATGGCTTAGTTTTCACCCTCGCACCAATTGATATTAGACTATTAGATAGTATCACACTAAATCTGTGTTGATAATTCATTCCTTATTAACTACCTCCTTGGTCAGGGAAGTAGCAACAACGCGAGTTCTAATTTTGGGCACCGTTAAAAAGACTTCTAGGTGAAAGAATCACCGATGCATGCATCAACATTATTCAAGAATTACTTACTTATTATTCATATGTTGTTAATCGCTCATGGTTCCCACAACCCCAGTTGTGGATTTAGTTACTCATTCTTGAAAGAACACAATTCATATTTTGATAAAAAGAATTCATGAACTTACGTTTAGAGTAGAAGAAACCCGAAATCTCCAATTGAAATTCAAAGAAAAAAATCTTATAAACAGAAATCCAGTAATCAAATTGCCAAAGATTGCAAGTTAATTCCCAAGAAAATATCAAGAACTAAAAGTAAACAATAGTGTCTAACCCCCATAAACGAGGTTTAGATGCCTTATTTATAGAAAAACATGTCCTAAACAAAAAGGATACCAAATAAGAAAATAAGCATTATGCGCGCAGATTTGATCAATGACTCGACCTACGGACCGTGGGTAAGTCATCCATAGGTCCCCTCAGTTGGTCAACACTTAGACTTTTTCTTTAGAAGCCTAGAACCCTCATTGTCTTATCAGCTTCTACGAATGTGCAGGATGGACTGTAGGTGGACCTACGATCCATGGGTCCTCTTCCGTGGATCCACACTTAGGAATTTCTTTAGTTACTTGAACTTCAGCTCTCTCAAAACCTTCTACAGATGTGCAAGACGGCCCATGGGTTGACCTACGATCCGTGGATCACTTCGCTTTTCCGTACTTGGTCAGACTACCTTGAAGCTCCTATATACGCTACCATTGGCATACTATCATAGGACCTACAGTCCGTAGGTCCCTTCGTGGGTTGCTACTTCTGTAGATTTTTTAGCTGTCATCTGACTAAATCGCGTGAAAGACTATTTCCTGCAAACAAGACACAAAAACCTCTTACCTAGAATCTAATGGATTCGTAGATCACTTAATTGGTTTCCTAGTTTTTCCTAATATTAGGTGATGTCTCCTTTGAGATTCGTTTATTCCTAAAATTCTTTTAAAATTGAGTGAATTGATTATTTTTCGAGTCAGTGTGACGTTTCGCCTTATTAGAATAAAGTAGGGATGTAAACATTACCTACTACAGAACTGACGGGCCATTGTTTGACCTACAAATCGTTGTTAGGAGTCGTCGGTCATGCTCTGCCCGACAGGGCTTCACAAAAACAAGCATAACTTTATACTCAGAGCTTAGATTTTAGAAAACATTGTGGCGTTCGAAAGAGGATTCAATTACCTTTCATTTGAAAGGTCATGGGCCACCTAATTCATTATGTTCAGAAAGATATGATCGTTTGAAGTTGACCCAACATCAATTTTCCCCTAATTGGTTGCTAACCCTCACCTACGGTCAGACCTATGGTATGTAGGTAAAATCACAGATCGTACTGGTTGACCGTGGGAAGGATCAGAGATCATAAAAATTTGGACCCCAACGACAGACCCCACCTATGGTCTGTGGGTCCATCGATGGACAGTTGACCTCAAAGGTAGGTCTCATCATTTGATTCTTAAATTCCCGTAAGTATGGGAATTAGCAATGGGGCCCCACCTACGGTCCATGGGTGTTTTCTATTGGTACTGAAATCATATTCTTGAATGTTGTATTTTCTATTTTCTCGAGATTAAGATTTTTATATTATCTCCTCCCTGGGAAAATTCATTCTCAAATAAAGTCTAAACAAGTTGAGTATGGATAGAAGGAGATGCAATCCCTTCCACTAAGTTCTAGAAACTGATATATAACTACACTGAGTTCCAAGAACATGAAAATTTGTTTAAATGCAATAACAACTAAGGGAACAAGATCTTGAGACTCAATTACAAAAGAGTGAATTGAGAGTCTGGAGAGGAACTATTACCTTAAGCTGTAATGAAATCGGAAGGAAAAAGATGAGGTTACTTGGCCTTGATGGCTGCTTCTGCTTCCCAAGTAGCTTCCTCTACGGACTAACTCCCACTACACCATTTTAGGTCTACAACAACACTAATTCTAGACTACGTTTGTAAAGTGTTGCCTAAAGTAGTTTTGGGAACACTTTTAAAGCGTAAGCAAAGTTTTTAACTTTTAGCTACGATAATATTGGCAACACTTCAAAAGTGTACTCTTTAATGGTATAAGCTACACTTTGTAAGTGTTGTTACAATATGATATAATTGGCAACACCTATTTACATATATGGCCACACTTTTAAAGTGTCTTATTTTTATAATTGAAAAAACAACACATTATAAGTGTGGCCTTAAAATTTTCACTAAAATATTATATTCCCTCTAATATTTTTAAATCTCCCTCCCATTTTTACTGGCCAAAAAAAAAAAAAACATTAATAAATCATTAAACATTAACGTGTGCTATTTTTAAAGTGTGCCACACCTATTTATATATATGAATACACTTTTAAAGTGTGATATTTTTATAATTATAAAAACATCACTTACCAAGTGTGGCCTTATAATTTTCACTAAAACATTATATTTCCTCCAACAAAATTCACTCTCCCTCCCATTTTTATTTGGTCAAAAAGAAAATTTAAACAATAAAAAATCTTTCCAAGTCTCTAAAAGAGATTCTATTTGCCCTAGATCTGAAACTTTTCAAGGCTTTTGTAAAAATGGATTTTCTCCAAAATTAACAGGTATTTGTTGAATCAAAACACAAAGTAAGGATTTTTCACTAAACAAAGAATGATTTCAAAATACTTCTCTGATTTTTCAATATCTTTTGAGAAACGAAAATTCCAAATCGAAACTCTTTTAGCTCCATTCATGATTTTCTCTTTGTTTATCGCGACATACAGAAATCTCTTGGGATTTTGTCGTTGTTCACCTATCGAAGCAACGAAAAGAAAAGAGAAATGGAGGAGATGAGGCATCTGGCGGAGGCAATCGACTCAATCTTCTTGGAAACTGGTGGAAGCATAAGAATTCCTAGAGACTACAATGGTGGACAGAACGAGAAAGTTTAGAAATTACTTGAAAAATTGGGGATAAATGAGTTCAAAGAGTACGACTAAATTTTCCTTTAAATTATTAAACAGAACAAGGAAGATGATATCTTAAAGCTTCATCACATCGAAAGGTGTCGGAATAGAGTTTATCAGGTAGAAATTTCTACCTTTAAAAGTCTTAATTTGTTGCATCTGAGTTTATTATGTGGGGGTGGATTTTGATTTTCTTGTGTGGTTGATTTTTGGGATTCTAGTTTGTTGTAGCATTACACCCATCAGTTGATTCTTTGTCATGGGTAATAGCCATTAATTAAGCATGAGAATTTCTATTTTTCCTTAAATTGATAAGATGATTCGGATTGGAATCGTCCATGATAATGTAGGTTAATTTCTGTGATTCTTATTAGTATGTCTTTGCATGTTTTTGCTAGCTGCAAAATTCCTTAAAGGTGTCTTTCTATTTTAAGTTACATTGATCCTCCTGCATTATTTTCTGGGATTCCCTGACTAAAGAAATTGCTACCAGGTTCTTTAAACTTATTTAACTTAGTCTTTTTGCAAAGAAAGCAATAACGAAAATATGAGATTAGTGTTCACATAGTTTTGGACAGTCTTAGTTGTTGATGTTGATTGATGACGATATATCAAAATATCTATAACTACATGCTCAAGAAAAGCTTAAATTAACGAGAACCAGATGTGCACCTTATACTGTTGATTAAGAGAATTATAGTATTTGTATATTTCCCCACTCTGAAATTTGTAAGTGCCTCTATTTTCTTAGGTCAATGGTAGTGTTGGTTTATTGAAGTTTAAATGTAGCTATTATTTATATTTTAATAAATAGGGAATGAATCACGAAAATTTATTAAAGGCGATCTTTACAGTCTTCACCTATGTTGTGGTATCTTTTTTCCGTTGCAGTGGTTTAGCAGATTCAAACTACAAGGAGCTGAATATTTTGTATGAGAAGTACAAAGATCAAGGTTGCCAATTCGTCTATTTCTTAAATTTCAATCTATGATGAATTTCTATTAAACCATATTTTGTGGTCATACACATAACCAGTAAAGTTCTATTTCAGGTTTTGAAATTTTAGCATTTCCTTATAACCAGTTCTTGTGGCAAAAGCCCGGAACAAATGAGGAGATTCAGCAAACTGTATGTACCAGGTTCAAAGATGAATTCCCTGTATTTGAAAAGGTAACAACTATTGTATGCAGCCCAGAAGCGTATAATTTGAATCATTTTCCAAATCACCGGTAGCTCTCATCTTTGAATGCTTTATTTTAACTTGATTACAATATATTATGCGGTACTGCACATAAGAGCTTCTTTCTCCCTAATAATGTTAGCCTCTGAAGAATCAACAATTTATTTTTACCTTATGATCAATTTCTGGTGATATATTATTGAACCATACTATTGAAACTAAATAAAGCTTCGGGTATTCTAGTGTGGATACATGTGCTTAGTAGAGTCTCTATTGTTCTTTTTAAAGGTTGTCTTACAACCTCTGAACATCTATAATAAGATTTATCAAATTATTATCAGAGAACGTCATATAAGATGCACACTACTTTTAAGTTGCTCTGTGAACAGTCCAAACTTTGAAAGCTTTGTGCAAAAGTTGGTTGTATCATTCTATTCAGCCCTTTTAGTAGATTAAATATGCATATTCTGAGCATGTATCTCTAATTGGAGGTACATGTCCTTTCTTTTTTGAACAGGCAAATAGGTATTTATTTCATAATTGGAGAACTGTACCAAGATTGTATTGTAAGAGTGCCATGGAAGATAAAGGCTCTTAATTTTGTTGCTACTTCCCAGTGTCTGACATATTTTTACTTTCCATTTATGTTAATGTTATTGCTACTTGTCCTTCCTATTTGAATTTCTCAGGTCTTGGTGCTCGATGACAAGGGAGTCCTATTATAAGGGACTACTACGAGTCCACTTCATCGCAAGGTATAGATTGATAATGGTTTACGCCGCCTAAAGTGTTGTATATCCGACCATAAGAAAGTGTGCAATGTTTTCCTTCGAATCACGCAGCGGGCAACACTCACGATGATATGTTACTTGCCAAACTTGAGACTATACTGGTTCTGTAACCCTGGTTCTTCAGTGGTTAGTTTCATAATATTCTGCCAGATTCCTTGTCTAGTAAATGTAGGGATGGAAAACATTCTTGATGCACCCTTTCACTATTTCTCCCTGCTATTTTTCAGTTTGTTTTCAACATGGATCAGGGACTTTTTGTGTGGTCAGAGTGGCTAGTTTTTAACAGAGTCAATGCTCGTGGTAGAAAAGGATTGGTATTAGGTCATATGCGTTCTCCATCTTTTATGATGATTAGCTTGAAAGATGCTGAATTTGTTTTTTCTTTCTTCAACTGTATCTCTTAAAAGTTCCTGTAACTTAAATTGCTGGCTATTGTGAGTCTTTTTGCAGCTTCTCTAGTGGTCATGTGGTTGGAAATTTTCCACGTTATGAAGCATTTGTGCTTGGTGGAACAAATAGTTTTCTTGGTATGAACATCTAGTTTGATGGTGAAAATGATCAAACTTCCTCTTCTAAATCCTGATTAGCATCTAGTTGTAGTTTTTCAAAATTTTTTTTTTGCCTAATTCATAGTTGCTTTAACATTTTGCTTATTAGAATAGCTGCTATGCAAAATGCTGATTAGAATAGCTGCTATGCAAAATGTTAATTCATAGCTGCTTTAACATTGGATTTCAAAATATTTGTTTTGCCTGATTAACATTTTTGCCTGATTTCAAAAGATTTTTTTTTGCCTGATTAACATTGGAAAGGAAGTTACTGATTAACACAGGTCAATTTTCAATGTCAACTCTTGTTTCGTTAGTTTTGGAGAGCTTTGCTGTGACTTTATTGTTATGACTCAATTTTAGATTTGTTGGTTTTGGAGAGCTTCAGTTTATGGTGGCTTTGCTGTGACTTTATTGTTATGGATAGGTTTGGCTTACTGTGAATTTGAGCATATTAAATACATATGATTTATTTCACTAACTTATAATTTTATTTTGAATGTGCAGGAAAATGCCGGTAATTGAATTTGAATAGTGGCATGAAGTAAACTCGATCTATTGTAGTGAATGATGTAGAGTTTTTGTACTATTGTCATATATATATATATATGTTTGAATTCATTTGGTTTTGTGGAATTTATTGATAGTAGAGACATGCTTGTCGAAGTTTGGTTGTAGAAGACATGTTTGCTAAGTATTGGTTGTACAAGACATGTTTCTCCAAGTTTATTTGAAATATATAGCTTCGATTTATTTATTAGCTAATTTTTTGCTTTAGATTGCTTATATATTTAATTGTTATATGTGATTATTGAATATATGCAAATAAAAATTATTATTCTTAAAAATGAAAAATTGTTGCTACAAAAATTCTACACAACATTGTCACACTTCAAAAGTGTTGCTGTAGGGACATCCAATGTGTGGTTTTATTGCTTACAAATTTTATCTTGTACATAAGAAAAGTTACACTTTATAAGTGTTGCTCTAGATGAGATATAAAAGGCAACACTTTTTAAGTGTGACCAATAACAAAACAAAGGCAACGCTTTTAAGTGTAGTATAATAAAAAAAAGGTGTCGCTAATGCATCACTATAAAGCGTGCCCTTATACCTATTTGCCAACGCTTTATAAGTGTAGCTGTGATAGCGACATTTAAAAAGTGTTGCCTAATGTCAAAGGTTACGCTTCTTTAGGCCACCCCCTAAAAAGCGTTGCTTAAAGTCCAAAAGTGTAGTCTTTTATCAAAGGCCACACTTTTTGCTAGTTTAGGCTACACTTTACTGGGGTGGTCGTAGGCCTAAAATGGTGTAGTGTCCTCCACAAAACCTTCACTGAATTGACTTCCTTATTCATCAACCCACAAACCTAACAGTCAAGAATCTCAAAGGGTACATCTTCATAAGTGAGACTATCCTTCATAGACACACTATCTTATGGTACTATTGATGTTGGATCACCCACACACTTCTTCAGCAAGGAAATGTGAAAGACTGGATGAACCGTTGCTAGTTCTGCTTAAAATTCAAACTCCTAAGCCACATTACCAACCCTATTCAAGATTCTGTAAGGACCTACATATCAAGGACCGAGCTTCCCTTTCTTGTCAAATCTCATCATCCCCTTCTCCTAACATTTGCATATGACTTTTGACAACTTTTTGTTGTCTTTAGTCTACCTCTGATGACTTGAACATTCTCTAAAGCATTATGAACAAAATCTTGCCCAATCAAGGTTGCTTCGCCTACTTCGAACCAACTGATTAGGGACCTACATCTATGCCCATATAGTGCTTCATAGGGGGCCATCTGAATACATGATTGGTAGTTGTTATTATGGGTGAACTCTATGAGGTAGGTGATCATCCCAACTACCCTTGAAATCGATCACGCAATCTCTGAACACGTTCTCTAAGGTTTGAATTGAACGCTCTACCTGGCCATTCGTCTATGGATAAAATGTTGTAATGACATTTACCTGAGTCACAAGACCTTTCTGAAATGATTTCTAGAAATGAGAAGCAAACTAAGGACCTCTATTTGAGATGATACACAAGGAAACCCGATGCAACCTGGCTACCTCATTAATGTAGAGTTTAGCATAGTCCTCTGATGAATACGTAGTCTTGACAACTAAGAAATGAGCGCACTTACTAACTCTCTCTACTATCACCCAAATGGAGTAAGGATGTCATCGAGTATGAGGTAAACCTGTAATGAAGTCTATGTTTATCACTTCCCACATCAATGTAGGAATGTTAATCTCTTGGGTCATACCTCCTAGTTTCTGATGTTCTACTTGAACCTGTTGACAATTAGGACACTTAGCCACAAAGTCTGCTATATCCCTCTTCATGTCGTTCTGCCAAAAGACTTCTCGCAGATCACGATGTACCTCGATGTATTGAATACCTTGAGTTATGGCTTTTGTAAGTATCTGTTGCCTCATCTCACCCACCTTAGGAACACACAAGTGACCCTGGTAATAAAGCACATAATCTCCCTTTTGAGAGAAAACCGCTACTTTCAGTTGATGAACTGCACCTTTCAACTAAAGCAATATTGGATCACTATCTTGTATTTCTCTAACTTATGCTACCAATGAAGATTTTGATCTATTCTAGACTATCACATTGCCATCTGATATGTTCGTAAGACCAACTCATAAGCAAGCAAGCCGGTGAACATCTTTTGTTAAATCTTTCCTTTCTTCCGCAACATGTGCTACACTACCCATAGACAGTCTACTAAGAGCATAAGCCACTACATTGTCCTTTCTTGGATGGTAAAGCACATTCATTGCATATTCCCTAAGGAATTAAAGCCACCACCTCTGACAAAGATTCAACTCTTTCTTGGTGAACACATATTGGAGGCTCTTATGGTCTGTGAACACATCTATGTGAATACCATACAAATAATGTCTCCAAATCTTTACGGCAAATACTACGGCTTCAAGGTCAAGGTCATGAGTCAGGTAGTTCTTCTCATGTACCTTAAGTATTGTAGAAGCATAAGCTATGACCTTATCTCGCTGCATCAAGACACAACATAGGCCAACCCTTGATACATCACTATAAATCACATAACTGTCTGAACCATCTGGTAGGGTCATGACTAAAACTGTAGTAAACCTAGTCTATAGTTCTGAGAAGCTTTTCTTGCACTCATCTAACCACTTAAATATGACTTTTTTCTCAGTCAACTTGGTCAATGGGGAAGCTATGGATAAAAATCCTTCAACAAATCTCCTATAATAACTGGCCAAACCTAAGAAACTTCATATATCTGTTGGAAAAGTGGGTTTGGGCCAGTTCTTTACTGCCTCGATTTTCTGTGAATCCACTAGGATTCCTTCACTGGATACCACATGATCAAGGAAAGCGACTGATTGTAACTAGTATTCATATTTGCTAAACTTACTGAATAACTGTCAATTTTTGAGAAATTACAGAACAACCCTGAGATGTTTCACATGTTTCTCCTCATTTCGAGAATAAACGAGGATATTATCAATAAAGACAATAACGAACGAGTCTAAGTACTATTTGAACACTTTGTTCATTAAGTCCATGAAAGCTACAAGAGCATTTGTTAGTCCAAATGACATTACAAATTCATAATTACCATACCAAGTTGTCAAGGTTGTCTTTGGAATGTCACTATGTCTGACTCTAAGTTGATGATAGCGGGATCTAAGATCTACCTTTTAGAAACAACTAACACCCTAAAGTTGGTCGAACAAGTTATTACTCTTGGGGATGGGATACTTGATCTTTATTGTGACTTTTTCAATTGATGATAGTCACTTCCAATTCCTCAAGTTCGTCTAGAGTTATTATGTGAGGAGTAATTGAAATGGGTTGGGTATCTGGAAGGAGATATATTCCGAAGTCGATTTCCCAGTCAGGAGGAACTTTGGGAAGATCTTGTCAAAACATCTCTAGAACCTCATTTACTACTAGAACTATTTCAAGAGTTGGGGTTTCAGAGTTTGAATCCTCAACCCAAACAAGATGAATGACACACCATTTGGAAATCATCTTTCTGGACTTAAGGTAAGCATGAAGCGACCTACAAGCATTGAACTACTACCCTTCTAATGCAGGACTGGCTTGTTTGGAAACTGAAACTGAATGATCCTAGTTCTACAATATACTAAGGCATAACAAGAATGTAAACAATCCATCCCTAGAATAATATCAAAGTCTACAATTTCTAACTCTACAAGGTCTATTAAAGTGAATTTATGAGAGAGTGTGACAGGGAAATTTTTTATACCCGTCTATCTATAACTAGGTCACCAACTTAAGTAGAGACTGAGAAGGGTTCTGGAACGACACCAAAGTTTCTTCTATAAAGAGAGTTACAAGAGACAGAGTAGCCCTTGCATCTAACAATGCATAAACATCAAAATGAAAGACTCATAATGTACCAGTGACCAAAACAAGATAATATTCCGTGTCATAGCGATCCTAGAGAGCATACAACCTGTTTTGGCACTGACCGCCACCTTTACCAAATGTAGGAACCTGTCGAGTTGGGCGACCTACTGGTGCTGCTGGAGTTATTGATTGTGCCGTATTGTTTTTATCTCCTTGCCCCTGCCTGGAAGAAGGATAGTCATTCAACCTATGGCCAGACTGACCACACCCAAAGCACCATATTCACCGGATCGTTCTTACCACAGTTTTGACATGTTGGAAAAGTCATGTTACCTGAAGCACTCCCCTAGCACATAGAGCCTGATGTCGTAACTTTACAATTCTATCAAAACTTGGGCGATGGAGCACTAGCTGATGAAGGTTCTGGGGATGAAGATTTCTGCTGAAACTGTGAGCGACTTCCACTACCCGACTAATGCTGAGAGTACTCATATTTATCTTTCCTAGACTTTTATTATCATTAGTCATTCCACTAAGCTTATCTACCTCAACCTGCTGAGTGTGAGTCATTTGCCTGGAGATTTCAATATCCCCTAAAATCATAACATTCCTACACTAATTCTTCACCAAATCGGATACCACAAATAAGAACTTACTCCTTTGTGCCGTCGGCAGCAACCTTATGTGGATCATACTTAGAGAGTTGAGTGAAGTTCAACCCATATTCTTAGACTTACATTGTACCCTACTTCAAGTTCATAAAATCTTAAGCTTTAGCCTCTCTCAACTCCCTTGGGAAGATCTTGTCCAGAAAAGGTCCACTAAAATACTCCCAAGTCATAAGAGCTGCATTTACACCATTGTTGTCTTTCCACTGTGTAAACCATATGTGAGCCACATCCTTAAGCTTGTAGGATGCCAACTCCACCCTATCATTTCCAGTAATGTGCATCATTTCAAAAATCTTTTTGACCTCATCAGTGAATTTATGTGGGTCATCGTCAACCTCTGACCCTAGAAATTCTCGTTGATTTATACGAACAAAGTATCGAACCCTAGCTGCAGCTGATCCACCAATAGTGTTTATTGGAAGTAGGGCTTGCTGATTGTTGTGATTGGCTACACTTTGAGCCAAGACCTGGATCATATTTCAAAATTCTACATTCGAAACTTCATGGTTTGGGACTGAGGAAATGCATTAGCCCTACGTGTATTAGCATTATGTGCGTAAGATCAACGAGGAGGCATGATCTGGAATGCATAACGATAGATGATAAGGAAGATGTTGGATTATACCTCAAGCACAATAAGAATAGCAAAGAAAGTTAAGTTTTTCTTAAAACACTTCGTAACCTCCGTCTCATAGATGTGGTGCATTTCACACCCATGAAAGAGTCTTTACTTAGTGTGGCTTTCAGACATCATAGGACTCTTAAACCTAAGGCTCTGATGCCATGTTTGTCATGCTCCGAGGTTACCACCATGATGTAACACCGGACCTAGGATCACGAGTGAATCCAAGCTAACCCTGAAGCTGACATATAATAAGAATACTAAAAATATCTAAGAAAACATGAACTAATGCGGAAGCTAAATCAATTGATAATTGAATGTGGGGAATACCCAACTAGTCTAAATGTATAAAGCATACTAAGATTTTAATCACAACTGTAGGATTAAACATAACAATTCAAGTGGATTGTACTACTATGTTCGAAAGCCTCTACTGATTAGAGTTGTTGGGACATGCCCTAGTTAACCTAGCAAAACTTAAAACTGAGTAGAAGACTAAAAATGAAACACATGTTTATTCTCCTAAAAGTTTGAGGACTCACTACTAATACTGCTGAATACGGACCGATAATTGATTTATGCATAATTTTGCTGTTGAGTACTTGAACCCATATCATTACAGGATGTAGCCTAGAGTATGCATCAGTACTTGTAATGTATTGAGCAAGCACGATATAGATAATAGTTGAATAAAGTATATAGGTTGAACAAAGCACAACTGAGCAATGATATAATATGAACATAATATAAATGATGAAATATAACTGAAAACTCAGCTAAATGCAATGACCAAGTACAAATCATAAACATAACATGATGAGACTAAATAATGTAGCATAACCTGAAAAACTGATCAAATGCACTAGAGTCTGACAGGGGGTGCTACTATTAACCGACATAAAACCACATGAGCTAAACTTTGCATCTGATGTATACGACCCATCAAGAGGACCCAAAATACCTTTCCAAGGGTATAAAGGAATGATTGTGTGATCACTAAATTTGATGCCCAATAGAGGGGACTTATAAATGTACGGGGGCACATAGTTCTAGGACTATGAGGGTATGCTGAACCTTAGTCCAACTCACTGCTAAGCCTACTCCAAAGTGGGAATGTATATGACACAACATAACTGACATACTGAATAGCTCAATGTTCTGACATGCAAATGTGAGAATGACAACCTTTAAGTACTGACAATGTAACTTTCAAAAACTAGAGCAAGGTTATCTTTCTAACTAACCTAGAATGTATAATTCATTAACTAGTTTAATTAATATAGCCAGTGTTTTGAGTTTCATGCAAGTAACTAAGCAAACTTTTCCAAGAAACAAGCTAATTCGATTTAGGATTCCACAATAGCTAATCACAATGTTCTGACATGCAAATATGAGAATGACAACCTCTAAGTACTGACAATGTAACTTTCAAAAACTAGAGCATGGTTATCTTTTTAACTAACCTAGAATGTATAATTAATTAACTAGTTTAATTAATATAGTCAGGGTTCTGAGTTTTATGCAAGTAACTAAGCAAACTTTTCCAAGAAACAAGCTAATTCGATTTAGGATTCCACAATAGCTAATCATAATAACTGTCCAAGGTTTTAGAAACCCTAGGTCTAATCAAGATATGGAGAATCAAGAATAAGACTGAATTCTATGGACCTAGTATATGAAAGGAACCTACTAGTGAAATCACACATACCTGATGATGAAATCCTTCGATTTGGGGGCTAAAACTTGAAACAAACCTTTTGATTGTTCTTGGGAAATTGTCGCCTCTTTTTTCTTTGTTTTGCTCTATGTTTGGATCAATTTTGGTGAATAAAGGTTTTGGGTATGTCTGACTTTGTTGTTAGGCATAAACTTAGTAAAAAGACGTTGTCTAGACAAAAAATTACATAGTTTCAGTGCCCAACGCATAGGGCTGTAACACCCTGTATTCGAAAAAAAGAAACACAGAAGAATTAGGACTTACAGGGGCTATCCACATTGGCCAACCACGGCCCATGGGTTGACCTACGGACCGTAGGTTGTCCGTAGGTAGGCAAGTCAGAAAATTATCCAAGCATGGACCTATGGACCATAGGTCCATCGATGCCCCATGGTCCAGACCATCTGTCGATTGGCCAAACTCTCTTACCACAAATGACGAATGACCAGGATGGACCATAGGTCCATACACTGTCCGTCGATCGTGGTTCGTAGGTCATCAACTGACTGTTAAGTTTACAGGCATAAGGGTCTTTTATCATTTTAATTAAATAAATATGGTGTAATTTTTCCTAAGTCTAAGACACCTATATAAGTATTTTTAACACTCAAAATCCTCCAATTAAGTCATTCTCTCAAAACCGCAAAAGAATTTCCAAAACTCCTCTCAAGTATTCTCTCTCTAGAAGTTGGAAGAAGAAGAAGGAAATTGTGACTAAGGTATAATGTCTTTTCATCCATGTGATCCTTCCACCAATGTTGTCCTATAGAATTCCACAATTTGAAGAAGAATTCCCCAATTTGAGTAAGGGTTTCATCCATTATTGTGGGTTATGATGAATGTTGATCCAATTGAGTGGATTATGATTGTTTATGACTGAGTTGATAGAGTTACATGTATTTTGGATGAAATTACATGTACCCATGTCTATCCTATGATTTTAGGGTTGAATTTATATAGTAGGTTTGATGCCATGTGTGGGAAACTCTACGGTAGCTATCTCCTTACAGGATTGATGAATTATGAATAGAATTGCTCTAGTTCGAATCATATATTATTAACATGATGTTAATTGCTTGAGAGTAAAGCATAGATGATGATCATGACATGTTGTACTTTGAGAGTAAAGCCTAGACTAGGCATTGTTAATTGTAAATGCTATGATATGGAAGAGACACTTCCTATAATGAATTGATAAGCGTGACTGAATAACTGTGAAAGGTTTACTCACATGAATGATTCTAGGTTGAAAGAATTTCTCACCTAAAATAAATCTAGACTAAAATGCTTAATGAATGGTGAGGCTATAGGTGATTACAATTGATCTCCATATGTAAGGATATCAGGCGATTCCCTTACTCCTTAGACTTGAACAAGAGGTGAATTCCCATGTTCTTACTATGATGAATAGTCATGCAGGCGAGTACCCATTCTCTTTATGAAATGATGTGGAGGCGAGTACCCGCATCATATGATGAGGTTGTGAAGGCGAGTACCCTCAATCTAACAGTAAGTAAGGCACAAGATGAATACCTATTAGCCTTTATCAACTAGACATTTAGGTGAATCCCCATATCTTTAAAAGTAAGTATGACTAATGTGATTATGTGTGATGATGATTTCTTGGAGTGTTGCTAGATATGCCTTCGATGATGTAAGCTTGACTAGAGGTGGATGACCTTAGTGTTTGGATAAGGATAAGTGAGGTTACTTAAGAAAGTATCCCTCTTCAATTATGATGTTTTATATGTATTGATTATGCTTATGCCGTATGTATTATGTTGACTAATGCTTATGTTTGTGTTGTTTATGCTAGACATCATATTTAGTACTTGATTTTACTAACACATACTCTTGCCTACATTTTTATCAAATGTAGGGTTCGTCTCTCCTAATTCTCACAGTTGTGGCTACATTCCTAGAGGATTGTGAAGTGAAGCTTTGGTTAGTTCTCATTCTATTCGAGGATTAAATTACCCTATCTGATTATGTCTTTCTTATATGTTTGAGACTATTGTATGAGCTGTGTCCCAAGATTTCTACTTTTCATGTTTAGATGATTTGAGACAATGTCATGTAAGACTTCTGGTTGGTTTTATAAAATCTTTTTATTGTATTGAAAAGTTCTAAATTCCCACACGTTTTCTATTATGTTATGTTATGATATGCTAAATGACTTCTGTGAGGCCTCTCTAGTTCTTATATGCCTCGTTACATCTAGGGATACCCCTAGGTTGTGAAAAACTTGGTAATTAGAGCACAAGGTTTTGAATGGTTCTAGGATGTCTTAAACTACGTCTAGTAGAGTCTTGTTCACAAATGTGAAGCGCGCCATTAGATGTTTAAGAAATTTCACTACTTCACTTCAGTAAGTCGTGCCATGAAGTTTAACTCTATAAGTCTTTCTCCTAATCCGTGCCCAATTGTTTTAAGAAACTAACTACTAGAAGGGCTAATGCTAGAAGGTTTGAGGGAGGCATTGTTTAGCATGAGATTCCTCCTCAAGTTCCTCCTTAAGCTTCGATTGACCTATTGAATGGGAATGTCACGAAAGCGGAGTTTAGGTAAGCATTCCAAGTGTTTGCTCAAGCCGTGATGACTCAAGCTAAAAGAGTGGTGGTAGCCCCCATGAACGCAAGTGTGGGTACGACAGCGACAGGAGTTAGAGATTTCACATGAATGAACCCACCCGAATTTTATGGCTCCAAACCTGAGAAAGAACCTCAAGAGTTTATCGAAGAGATCTATAAGGTTCTTTCTTTCATGGGTGTGACTTCAGTAGAGAAGGTTGAACTAGTCGTTTACCAACTCAAACAGGTTGCTCATAATTGATTAAGAAAGAGGCAAAGCAGGTGGAATTAGGTCCCATATAATGGGAAAGCTTAAAAAATGCTTTTCTTGACAGATTCTTCCCTCTAAAGATGAGAGAGGCCAAGGTACTTGATTTCATCAATCATAGGCAAGGGAATATGAGTGTAAGGGATTAAACTTTGAGGTTCACTCAACTATCCAAGTATGCCCATTCCATTGTGACAGATAGTAGGGCCAAGATAAGTAAGTTTATGTCAAGAGTGTATGACATGGTAGTCAAAGAGTGCTGCACCGCTATGCTTGTCCATGACATGGATATTTCTTGACTTATGGTGCAAGACAAACAAATCGAAGAGGAAAATCTCAAGGAATGATCTAGGGACGCAAAAAGGGGCTAGAGTGGATGATGGCAACTTTTCACATCCTAGGTCCAGTAGACAGGATTGTTCTAGAATCTGGCAAAGGTACTCCGGGCAAGGTTCTACAAATGCTCCTCTGAGGCCAAGAAACTAAAGTGTGTCTAACCCTAAACCCTAAGGAGTTGGTGGAAAATCTTTGATGCCTACTTTAGCTAAATGTGGGAGAAACCATAAAGGAAAGTGTCTAGCAGGCTCTATACTTGTTTTGGGTGGGTAAAACACATCATAAAATAAGGTATTGTACTTTGGTTACTAAGACTGATAGAGATGGTCATCGTAGGGCTCAAAACTACCCTTCATCTGGTCTGAGTGGTTCAGGTGGAAATGCTCCTAAGCAAAATCGTTTTATGCTCTCAAACCTAGAGGTGATCAAGAGAATTCCCTGGATGTTGTGACTGGTATGCTAAAATTCTTTCATATAGATGTTAGTGATTTACTTGATCCTTGTGAGACTTTTTTATTTGTGACTCCTTTTTTAGCTATGATATTTGATATGGCTCCTGATGTATTGTTAGAAACTTTTTCTGTCTCTACACCTGTTGGTGATTGTGTGATGGCTAAGCGGGTTTATAGAAGATGTCCCATTTCCTTGTCCCAAAGAGTTACTTTGGTTGATTTGATAGAACTTGACATGATAGATTTTGATATCATCTTGGGTATGGATTGGTTGCATTCTTTATGCCTCAATTGATTGTAGGACTAGACTAGTCAAATTTAAGTTTCCAAAAGAACCTATCCTTGATTGGAAGGGCGGAAATTCTATGACTATAGGTCAATTTATTTCATACCTAAACACTAGGAAAATGATCTCGAAGGGTTGTGTGATACGCTCAAATTACACCTCCCTAAAGAAGTATAAACGATCGTCGTCAAATAAAGAACCCAACTTTTAGGATGGGGTCGATCCCGTGAGGAATATGCTTCAGACTTAAACCTAACTCACTATTTTATCAATTTAGTCAAACTATTTACGAGACAAGTAAATAAGGGGGGGGGGTGTTTGCAAGAAATTAATAGATTGTTGATTAAGTAATAAGTGAGCAGGATTCAAAGTTTAAGTTATCTATATGTGAGAGAAACTAGGGGATATGTGTTCCCCACAAGCTCTTAACGTAGTAATCCTATTAATAGTAATCATTTCCTAGTGTTTTACATGCAAAGTTTGTCAGTTAGGTATCCCTAAGTGATTGGTCCTCCAAGTAGGGAATTTCACTACGCACCTTGGTTTGGCTACGAGTGTATACTTTACTAACCCTTACCATAACCTCAAATTAGACATCACATCAATAGATAGCTTAGTTTTCACCCTCACACCACTTGACATTAGACTATTAGATAGCATGCACTAAATGTTTGTTCTTAATTCTTTTCTCATTCATTACCTCCTTGGTTCGGCAAGTAGGAATGAGACGAGTTCTAACGTTTGCAACTTTTAAAAAGACTTCTAAGTGTAAGAATTATCAATGCATGCATAAACACTATTCATGAATTACTTAATTATAATTCATACATTGTTAATTTCTCATAATTCCCACAATCCTAGTTGTGGATTTAGCCACACATTCTTTAAATAACATAATTCATGTTTTGATAAAAGAATTCATGAACTTACGATTAGAGTAGTTGAAACCCAAAATCCTCAATTGAATTTCAAAGTAAAAATCCTATAAAACAAAATTCTGAAATCAAATTGCTAAAGTTTGCTAGTTAATTCCCAAAGAAACACAAAAACCAAAAGTATACAATGTTGTCTAACCTCTAAAAACATGGTTCACATCCCCTATTTATAGAAAACAAGTCTCAAATAGACAAGAAACAAAATAAGGAAATAAGCTATCTGAAATGTGGCATCAGTTGACAATTCGACTTACAGAATGTGGGTCAGCCTGCAGTCCGTAGGTCCACTTACGTGGCTCCGTACTTAGGATTTTTCATCAGGTACTGGAACTTCAACTCTCTGAATCCATCGACAGATGTGCAGGACGGCCGGTGGGTCGACCTACAGGTTGTTAGTTGCTTCGTAGTTCCAAACTTAGTTAGAATTCCCTGATGCTCAATCTATGCCTGCCCAACAACAGTCAGTCATAGGACCTACAGTCTCTAGATTACTCTGTGGGTGGCCCTTTCTACATTATTTAAGCTCTCATCTCCATCAACTGCATTCCAAGCTTATTTCCTGCAAACATAATACAAAACACATTATTTCTAATACGATATAACACTAAACACACACAACTTCTAGGTGAAATGCATCAATAATATTGTAAACTCACGGCATATCAACACCCTCAACTTAAACTTGTTTTTTGTACTCAAGCGACATACTAAAGCTCTAAATGAAAATTAGGTAGAAGCGAACATCCAAACTCAAGAAATTACATGGCCATTTCAACCCATTCCATTTCCTTAGTGCAAATCTTTTCATTTAGACTCAACAAACAAACTCATACACATCAAAACATGACATAGATTGACCAACAGACATCACAACATACACCTTTCACAATCACCAAGGTATCAATTCTCCAACAATGTAACTAATGCCCTTACTTTAAAAGAAATCCTTTTTCCTCTCACAACATAAATGACTTTCAAGTTGGGTTACTCCTACTTCACTATATCACTCACATTCCATTTACCCCACCCCCAAAAAAATAAGGTGCAAATGTCCCCAATGCACAAAAAACAAAAGCAAAACATAGGGTGAAGCAAACATTTGGTGTATATGCGCCGAAGACATCTCATGAAGCGGGTATGTCCAATTTCCGTGAACCCACTGGATCAACACTAAGAACGCAAGTAGTAGTGCTCCCATCAAGTATCTCAGCACCCTCTGTAGAGCTCACACTGTCAGATGGACCAATAACTATATCTCTAGCCCGCTGCTATCTCATCTACTCAACTAGTAACAACGCCCTCGTGGCCTCCTCCAACTGTTGGTGCTCGTTCTTCCTCAATCTCTTGGCCTCAACATCATGGATGATTGGAGCAGTGGCGCTTCTCTGTGGCACAGGAAAAATCTGGTGAAGGCATAGCATCACCGTTTAAGGCATTCACCACCACCTTATCATTTAGTGTCGTAGGGGCAGACTCTGGCTCAGTCTTTTGTGGGCTACGAGTGTAGCAGCATTAGCATGGAGGCCAGCCAACTCCTGCTAGAAACTGTCGGGGCTGGCAGCCTCTACTAGACTCTTAGCTCAAAGGCATCCAGACGCTTATTAACGACCTAAACCTTCTGATCCATTATCTGCGCCATCCTTACCTCAGAATCCGCAATTGAGCACTACATCCATGGTTTCACAGGCTGAAAACATTGATGCCATCTGTGCCTCCAGATTCTTCACTCGAGCTAGAGGGATGGTGATGAGTCCACAATTTGGACTCATTCAGGCCTATATTTTGATAGAATTAGTGCCCTCAAATGCATATTTAGTCTGAATAACTGATGTAAATCTTTAACTTTTAGGTATTTGGATTGAGAGACAAAACATGGATGCTATCAAGCAAAAAGGAGCAAAGCGGCTGAAAGAATGGAGAAAGGATGCCCTGAGGATCGTCTTATCCATAAGGCTAGTCACCAAAAGGTCCTAAATCCCACCAAATATTCTAGTGTGCTTAGCCCTGAAGGAGAAGGTCAAGTCTACGATTAAAAAGAGCAGTCGGTACATTGCCGAGTAGTTCCGCAAAGTAGTACTCTATCATCCAATGCCTCAAAATGCCAAAATACTGAATGCAAAAGTAGTAAGATGATGAACTAGACCAAAGAGTGGATCGCTGAGTGTGTCAGCGATCCCAACTAACTGCGCTGAGTGATCCTCCGCAGCCCAAATTTTCGAACAGTATAAATACTTGTTTAAATTGTTAGCTTAGTATCAGACTTTGGACATAAATTTTATTTTGGAGACTGAGAATATTTCAATTTTAGTTCCTAGAGTTTTTGGAGACATTATGCTTGAACTTGAAGATTTGAAGATTTCGATTCCAAGAAATTGGACATGGGTCTCGAAGAATCTTCATCTTAGAAATATTTAAAGACTTTATTCATCGTACCCACTTGATGGAAACACTTGTTGGTATCGATTTCAATATCTTTTTCATGTCTAGCTAAAACCTCAATTCTTGGGGTGTGATATTGTGAATATGGGTTAAATTTATTATTTGGTGTTGCTTATTGTTGGTATATTCACTGTTTAAATGTGAGTTCATTTAGTAGTTGTGTTTGAAATTTATGAGATTGTAGTTGCAAATATGATTTCATCTTACTGTCTTTGCCTTGCTCGAGAGAGAGGTTTTAGAACTAAGACTACTAAATCGGTAGTTGGTGGTTATTGGGTCGTCTTGGGTTCAGCTTGAGAGAGTTAATCCTAGGCCCTCTTCCACACTTTCAGCTCGAGAGAGTGATTGGTCTAAGGCAGAGGCTGTGCTTAAATAGGGCAACTCGGTGTTCTAGAGAAACCGAGTTGATTCGGGGTAAGTTTCTCTAAAGAGAATTTACCCCTACTAAAGCCTTGCTTAGTTACAAATATTCAGCGATGTCCTACCAATAGCATCTACCTGATAGCATCTTTTATCCCATATTCCTATCACATCTGAAGAATCTTATCTCCCTATACTCGCATATTTGTATTTTCGCTGTTTTAGTTGTTAATCACTATAAACTCCCATTGATAATTGATGTTTGCGTCAACCCTTAGATTTAGTATGTTTGTATTCGATAATGCTTATAGCTATGACTGATTATAATAGGATTTTATTTTTCCATTAATTCTCGAAACCACTCCCCAACCCTTGGTTAGGTTATATCACTAAAGGCGATCGTTGGTACTTGAACCGAAGTTGTGCCTTGATACGTGAATTCAAAATGACATCGCTGCCAGGGAGTGGTGTTACTTGTGAATTTGTATTTAAGTAGGATTTTTGTTATTATTAGTCGTAGTTTATTTACTTAATTTTTAGTTTCATTTTACTTGTTTATGTGAATATTTAAGGAAGTATGAGTGTGAACGACAGCAAAGGCAGCCAAGTAGGCCATCAAGACGACATCAAAAACCTTAATGATGTAAATGAGCCTTGTGTTAATGACCCTCGTCTCATGGGCGGTATTGGTTCCATTCGCTTGCCTCTAGCCGAAGGGAGTGATGTATTTGACATCACGAGTACCATGTTGCAACTCTTGTAACTAAAGGGGCTTTTCAGTGGATTAGCTCATGAAGACCCTTATGAGCGCATTCGAAATTTCGTAGATGTGTGCGGACCATTCTCTTTCAAAAATATATCTCAAGATTCGGTTCGGCTATGATTGTTCCCATTCTCTTTGATGGGAGAAGCATTCAAGTAGCTAGCTGTATTGCCCGCGACTCAATCACTGCGTGGGAGGAGTTGGTCACCGCATTTAATGTGTAATTTTTCCCTCCCTCGAAGATGATGACTCTTCGAGACAATATCCAAAGCTTTAAGCATTTGGAGGCGAGCCAATTCATGAGACTTGGCTACGATTTAAGAAGTTGGTGCCCCAATGCCCTACTCATGACTAGCTTGACAATGTATTACTGCAATATTTCTACTGGAGCCTAGACTGGGTGAACAAGGGCGTTGCTAACCAACTTTCTCCAGGAGGTTTGATGCAACAGCCTTATATGATAGCAGCTAGCTATTGGATGGAATGACCACGATAAATCAGGCTTGGTACACCCGTGAAGATCAAGTCTACCCTCTCACATTCAAATTGACCAAGGAGCAGATGGAGAAAGATCAAGAGAGGGACCAAAACATGGCCAAGATCATGACACAACATGAAATTCTATCCAAAAATGTCATGGGAGCTAGGCTCGGGGTTTTAATGTTGTAGGTATTGGGTCTGCAAATATGGAAGAGGCTAATTTTGATGCTTTGTACAATGAAAAGGTGAACTTCCTAGCCAACCAAGGAGGTGCTTATCGTTCAAACTGCCCAAGGCAAGTGGTAACCAAGGTTGGGCTAGAGATGAAGGTTGGAAAGAGCATGAATGGAGAGACCGCAATCCTAATTGGAAGGATGGGGAGAAGAATAGGTATGTGCCTCCCCACGAGCGCCCAAAGCCAAAGGATTCGGAGGGTGGTAGGTCTGAGGATATACTTTCTCATATCCTCAACAAAGTTAAGGGGTCAGACAAGTTCTTGAAAGAGATGATAGAAGACGTGTTGACCCTTAGCGAGGCCGTTACCACCTATTCAGTAACAATCAAGCAGCTGGAGGCCTAAATGGGTCAGATGTCATCTCACTTAAATCCAAGACAAAAGGGGAGTTGCCTAGCGACATCATGGTCAACCCCTAGAATGAGGTTTGAAGGTGGACTTGCGTCGTGTTGCGACGTTAACTAAGGTATTGTTTGGGAGGCAATCCAAAGCCCCTTATTGCTTTTTATTTGTGTTTTGGTAAAATAATGGTGTATTTTTTATACAGGTTGAAGTGTGGAAAGTGTTCGAAAAAGTGTAGGGTGGCGAGCAACATTTTTAGTCGATGAACCTGACCTAATCCGCTTTTTGACTCAAGACATCTTCAAATTGAACTCTGTAAATCTCAGCGAGCCTAGGAAATTATTGGCGAATCCCCTACCATGTCGGCGATCTGGACGGAGACCACCATTGGGACCCCAACATTCACTGGAGGTTCTCTAAAACTCAGTGAAGTAAGTGATTGCTTGGAAAATTGCCGAGAGGATATGTGAGATCGACTAATGTCGCCGAATGGGTGAAAAACTTGAAGGTTTTGCAGGCCAAAGGTTTAAAAGTTTCAAACTCATTCACTTTCCCTCACTTTTTATCTTTCCAATCTCACACCCGCATGCTAGTTCCTATATGTTCGCATTTTTAGTGCTAATTTGTGCTCGAAATTGGATGACATTGCCACCTAGCATTTCAATCTTCTCTTTATCGACAGTGAAGGTTGGTTTTCTATGCCTCGAGTTTATTTTATAAAAAATTATACTCATTTGCAATAGCCTAATCTTGTTGAAGTGTTCTGATCCTTCCTGATAGGGTTAGATTGCTTAAATGAATGATTTAATTTGACAATCTTGCTCGAGTAGTTGTGACTGTTGAATTCCCATAATGGTATGCCTTAAACTGGATTAAAATTCTAAGGGTTGTGTTTGGGTGTTGTGGGTCCTACCTTAATTGTACTATTGCATGCTTTGATTTTATTTTTTAGGGGTTGCAGGGTTGAATTCGAGAAGTTGGGTTGAAAATAGGCACGTTGAGCCGTTTGGCAAGCTGGGTCGAGCTCGCGGAACCACTCGGCAGTTCGCCTATTCTCCTTATCTCACCATTAATTTCATGCTTTATTTGATGATTGATTTTGTAACCTTTGGTAAGAAGCTTGATGTCGCCTAAAGCACTCGATGACTCGCCGAAAGGCTTTTCTTTCACCTTTTGTTTGCATCTCAGAACCTTTATGCACTTGATCTTTTGGCGGTCCTGTCCCTATTCACCAAAAGCTATCGGCGACACGCCGAGTGGTTGCCCAATCACCTACTTGATGCAGTTTTAGAGCTAATTCCTCTGGCGACCTCGATCTAGCTCCCCTAAGAAATTCAACAATTCACCCTTTGGTTTGGCGAGTCTGTTTGAAATTGTTATGCTGCACTTTTTCTTATGTTTTTATAACTTCTCTTTGAGATTTTGCAGACACGACTAAATCAAAAGTTGCTGATAGAATAACACTAGCCCAAGAGAAGTCCAAAGGGATTGTGATAAATAAGGATGCAGCTACGTCAAAAGGCAAAGCTATGAAACTACCCACAGCAACTGGGAAAGGCAAGGGCAAGAGGCCCACTTCTGCTAGGATGACCATTACCCTAGACCCTAATATTCCTTTGTGGACCCGAGGATTCTGCAGAGCGGTGCATGTCTTTATGGCATACTCACACTCAGCAAAACATGGTGAATCTATCACTACTATTCCTCCTAAGGTGACCTCGGGTACTGATGCACAGGTTCAGGGTGAGACATCAAGCATTGCTACCCAGATAAACGGAGCGACTGTGTAGACATGACCCCTCTCTTAACCTCCCTCTCTATTTTTCTTTACTTCATTATTGGATAATTCCTATTTGCATTAGAGGAAAAATGGTTTTTATTTGTGGTGGGGTGAGGCCCACCTTTTGTGTGAATATTGATGTTCCTGTTTTGTTGATATATTTGGTTCATTATGTATTATACTGCTTTTTGTGGAAGGTTTAAGCTTGTGGCTCCTTGATTTTAAATTGAAAATGATTTTTGACTTTGACCTGACTATTTCAAAAAAATTTTGCCACCCCTTCTGTGTTGTGGTTATTCTATTGCAAATCTAAGTATCAGTTTTGATCAATACCGATAACTTAAATAGTGCTCATTATCGAACGAACATGAATGTGTGGCTAAAATGAGACCAAATAAAGTTGCATAGACAATATGTGAACTCTTTGAATCTCGTTGTCACTAGCCAAGTATCAAATGGATTCTCTTGCAATGAACATTGCACACTAGCGAGAGTGTGGAGTCTTGTCTGACTTGGGCATCAATGCCTTGTGTGATGAGCTTACTGTGAACCATGCATGATAACACCTAGAATTTGCCTCGTTGGTTCGGTCGACTAAGTAAGGCTATCTCTTGATATGATCTTAGGCAACTTCGAAGAGTGTGAGCCAATTCAACATATACCTCTTTTGTGGCCTACCTTGTGAGTGTGTGAACCTCTTTTGAACACCCCTTGAGCCTTACCTTTATTTGGAAGAAACTTGATGAAAACATGACCTTTCTTAATCTGCTACCCATAATCATCTAGAATTGTGGTTGATCGAATAGCAAACATAGGCCAAAAGCCTAAGTTGGTGGTGTGGTGAAAATAGAAGGCAAGTCAAGAAGTGCAAGAAAAGTCCCCTTTAACCTTGATGCTGAGAAAAATGGAACCCCTCCACACAAAATATAGGGAGAAAAGAAAAGAAAAAGAAAAAGAAAAAGTTGTGAAATAAAGTTATGAGAAATGTAAAAAGAAAAGGGGTTCCGAACAATCCATGGAAGTGAATAATGGGATGACTTATAAGCACTAAAGAAAATGATGAAAGAAGAGGAAAAGAAGTGTTGAAAGCACCACACTTCAAGAGGATGAAAGAAACTGAGCCTAGATGACCATACCTTTGCCTTCAGCCCCATTACAAGCCTTGAAAATACTTATTTGATCTTGAGTGAGCTCAAACAATTATTGATTGAAAAATATGGGCAAACCTATGTGTGAAAGCATGCATTATGTTCTTCTTTGTGAGAGTGAGTGTTGCATTTGATTCCAGAACTTTAAATGATTAAACAATTGTGTGTGGATATGAAATCGTTCTTTGTGTGAGGCCATTTGAATACCTTTGTTGAACTCAAACATGCATTTGAAGCAAGTATAGTGAGCCTGAGAATCATTGATAATGGTGTGTCTCAACTTGAGACTTTGATTATACAATTGATCCTTGCATGAGTAAGTTGAGCCTTGTTGTGTACATACATGATTGAGTCTTGCGTAGCACTATTTGAGACATCCTTTTTGAACTGCTGAACTTGAGTTTTACTTGAGGACAAGCAAAAGTTTAAGTTGGGAGTGTTGATGAGTCCATAATTTAGACTCATTTAGGGCTATATTTTGACAGAATTAGTGTCCTCAAATGCATATTTTGTCTCAATAACTGATACAACTCCTTACATTTCAGGTATTTGGATTGAGAGACAAAGCATGGACGATATCAAGCAAAAAGGAACAAAGTGGCTGAAAAAATGATGAAAGGACGCCCTGAGGATTGCCTAATCCATTAGGCGAGTCGCCTAAAGGTCCTAAATCTCACCAAATATTCCAGTGTGCTGAGCCCTGAAGAAGAAGGTCAAGTCTGCGATTAAAAGGAGTAGTTGGTGCATCGCCGAGCAATTCCGCGAAGCAACACTCTATTGCCCTATGCCTCAAAATGCGAGAATGCTGAAGATAAAAGCAGGAAGGCGATGAACCAAACGAAAGGGCGGAGCGCCGAGTTTGTCGGCGATCCCGACTAACTGCGCCAAGTGATCCTCCACAGCCCAAACATTCAAACAATATAAATACTTGTTTAAATTATTAGCATAGTATCAGACTTTATACATAAATTTTATTTTGGAGACTGAGAATATTTCAGTTTTAGTTCTTAGATTTTTTAAGACATTGTGCTTGAACATGAAGATTTGAAGATTTTCAATTCCAAAAAATTGGAAGTGGGTCTCGAAGAATCTTCATCCTTGACGTGTTCAAAGACTTTATTCATCGTACACACTTGATGGAAACACTTGTTGGTATCGATTTCTATCTCTTTTTCATGTCTAGCTAAAACCCCATTTCTTATGGTGTGATTTTGTGAATATGGTTAAATTTATTGTTGGGTGTTGCTTGTTGTTGGTATATTCATTGTTTATACGTGATTTCATTTAGTAGTTGTGTTTGACTTTAACGAGATTGTAGTTGGAAATATTATTTCATCTTAGTGTTTTTGGCTTGCTCGAGAAAGAGGTTTTAAAACTAAGACTATTAAATGGATAGCCGGTGGCTATTGGGTCATCATGGATATGGCTCGAGAGAGTGAATCCTAGGCTCTCTCCCACACTTTCAACTCTAGAGATTGAATGGGCTAAGGTGGAGGCTGTGCTTAAATACGAAAAATGTAGTGTTCGAGAGAAACCGAGTTGATTCAGGGTAAGTTGCTCTAGAGAGAATTTACCCTCACATAGTGATGTACTATCAATGGAATCTACTCGATAATGTCTTTTATTCCATATTCCTATCACATCCCAAGAATCTCGTCTCCCTATACTTGCATCTTTTTATTTCTGCTGTTTTAGTTGTTAATCACTGCAAACCCCCATTGATAGTTGATGCTTGCGTCACTCGTTAGATTTAGTATGTTTGTATTCGGTAATGTTTATAGCTATGACTGATTATAACTTGATTTTATGTTTCTATTAATTCTTGAAACCACTCCCTGTGGGAACGATACCAACACTTGGTTGGGTTATATCACTACACGCGATCATTGGCACTGGAACCAAAGTAGTGTCCTAATATGGGAAGTCAGATAGCTGTGGACCTAAAGAGGGAGTGGCTCTAGATTAGCTAGGGGCCTGACTGGTGGCTGGAGACGGTGGAGCATGAGAGTCTATTGTAGTGGCCAGAATAGTGGAGTCATCGGCCTCCATCTACTCTACATCAATAACAAGATCATCACCCAAAGGTGGCACCTCAACTTGTGTCTTTCTCGGCAGTTCAACAGGGTTGACATCATCCCGAATGAGGCTAATGTCTAGAGTCTTTGTTGCATTGAGTTACCGTTCAAAATGATACACTGGAACAGAAGTCTCCCTGCAGAGCTGGAAATAAGGCAAGTAAAGGGCATGGTGGTGGTGGCCTTGAAGGCCCTCTCGTGGATCTCCGCTTTCAATATATGGGCGAAGTCGATCTCCAACCTTGCTATCATGGCTGTAATCAGTACGACCCTATCCCATGTAACCACATTTTTTGCCTGAGTTGGGGACAGTACATTGAATAAAAGAGGCATAACATAAGCCAAAACTAACATACAAGTCACCAGTTCACATTAGAACGTACATCACATGTAAGCTGTTTCCTTTATCTGTAACCATTCACCTCAAGTAACCCTTAGCAACACTTTGTGCATTGTATAGATAGCGTCCCATACAACCATCCACACCAAAGCATCATCCTAAAGTCACCCAAGGTGAACTCATCACATAACCTTTCCACCTTCAACAATAATCATTCATAAAGGCATCTAAACATTACAAAAAGACATGGTGATCACATATGGACCATCACTTAAGATAACCCCAAAGTCTTACTTGTCCAATGTGCAAGTAGAATCCCTTACTACTACTCACACTAAGTATTCCTTTGGAATTACCCTAGACAAAGCACACTCACATTTATCAAGTCATAACATCACATTTAGACAATATCAACATGAAAACCTTGACCTTCCTCTTGGACCTTGACCTCAAGTAACCCTCATGCTACACCTTGTGCAATGCATGGATAGCGTCCCATACCACCATCCACGCCAAGGTACCACATTAAGGTCACCAAAAGTGTACTCATCATTCCTTTCTTTTCACCTTTGCACAATATCCATTTATAAGAGACATATCATTTCATAAGGCATGACAAGGGAAAATAACTCATAATATAACCCAAGTATAGCATGCATATCACATTAAGCTTTTTAGAGCCAACATCCTTTAATAACTTCATTTAGAACACATTCATGTCATAGTCATTAGGATTTAGAGAAACTCACTATGGCCCTCTCAAAGCCTACTCATGCAATGTATAGGTAGCATCTCATACTACTACCTACACTTTGTAGAACCTATCAAGAACCCACAATGAAATCTCACATGATGGGAAGTAAGCATTTAACCGACATAGACTATGAGAGCTTGTCATGGAATCTGGTGTCATAAGTCCCCACACCGTAAAGAGGTAGTCTACTTTCCTAATGAAGACCGGTTCATATGGATCCATTAGCTAGACCTAAGCAGGAACATAGTTTGTGGGATAAGGTAGACGATCATTGAAACTCATGCCTAAATTTGGGGGAGTTTCCATCTAACCAAATCCACTCGGTGCTTTGCCTTCATTCCCATAAAATAGTTCATTACCTTGACATTATCACTATTGAGGGGTGCCATTGGCCTACCAACTCCAATTCATTCATTAACACATGAAAGGGTGCCTTAAACCTATCGATTCAAGGTACATTTAGGAAAGCTCATTAACTCTTCTTAAAACGGTGCCATAGGCCTACCGGTTCAAGACTCATCACTAACCTTCTTGAAAAGGTGCCATAGGCCTACCAGTTCATGGATCATCATTTACCTTCATGGAAGGGTGCCATAAGCCTACCGATCCCAAGGTTCATTATCATCATTAGTGGAAGGGTGTCGTAAGCCTATCGAGTCCAAGGTTCATTATTAACATTAGTGGAAGGGTGCTACTAGCCTACCGATCCAAGGATTCAATAATCAACAATATAATCATTTATACAAGAAAAGGATGCATAAGCCCTACCAATTCAAGGTATACTTTATATTGAAGAATCCTTCAGATTCTATCATTAACATTCATGAGTGTCAAATTGAGAAATAGTCTTTCCATGATAGCACATTTACATTCATAACACGATCACATTAGCTTCATTGAATTGTTATTCATACAATGTCATGATAACACTTCAATTTCCCATATTATGCCTTCTAGGCCATGGTCACAAAGTACATAATAAGTAAATACCTCCACCTTTCAAGTGGATCAACATCAAGTTAAAAATTCTAAATCAACCAACAGTTTCTCATATCTTGCCTTTAAGGCCATAAACCTCACATACCAATACACCAACAATACACCATAAAATAAGCATGGGTAATGACATACTTCAACGATCTAAAGCCATTTAAACAAGTTCTATTCAAATACATTCATTATCAAGCAACCCACTTCATAAAGGCATAAACTAGGAATAGAGAGAAATCATGGGTTCATGGAGTATTTTTTTTTTAAATCTTAAATCATCAATACAACAATAATATAAAAATAATATTCCATTAGAAACCTTTTAAAACCATTTGGTGAAAGAACTCATGAGATTGAGTAAAACCCTAGGTTTTCATGAACTTGGAATCTTTAAAAGTTTACTTTGAAGTTGAATCTAGGGTGAAAGCTAACCCTAGAAGAAGGATCACCATACCTTTGCTAAGATTTCACAAGAAATTTGATGAACAAAACGTCTTGAACCCAAACACTAGCTCCAACTTCCTCTTTTTCTTCTTCTTTGAGTTTGAGAGAGAAATATTGAGAGAGGAAGGACTTTGGGGTTTTGATTTGGGTGTAAAATCACTTGTTAAAAGACTTAAAACTATTTATATTTATCATATAAACCATTTAAAATCAACACCACATAATAAAATATTAAAATGAAATTACCAAAAACCCCCAACTTGAGGCAGCCCGTCAGGGACCACGCCCAACTAGATAGGTCGTGAGGGGCACCATGGGTCATGGTGGTGCCTGTGGTCCTTGACACAGTGTGCCTCCCATCCTTGCCAAGCCCTCCAAGGCTAAGGAAAGTCCACGGAAGCTCCCACGATCCATGGTTCACACCACGAGTCGTGGTGAAGCTTGTGGTCATGGGGGCGCACCTAGGCAAAGTTTCCTTGCATTCCATGCCACCAAGTGACCTTCATGGCCACTTCTACAGACTGTGGTCATGACCACTGGCCATGAAGTGGTCCATGGTCATGGGGCAGTGCTTGGCTAAGGTTAGGCAACCTTGGCCTTGCTCTCCTTGGCTTTGCTCATGCCTTTACACCTTTAACCAACATCAAAAAGGGTCTTTTAACATGGAGTCTAATACATGCCTTTACGTTGACTCACTAAACTCCATAGCTCGGGACAATATTACACCACAAGAAACCTTATTACGAACTAAACACCAAGTCATTAGGCTCAAGTTTAACCTCCCATTTTTCAAGTTGTTACAAATTATGCATGATTTGAGATGATTCTACACTTTTATGATGAAATTCTATGTACCTATGCTTAACCCATGTTTCTAAGAAGAAATTGATTTAAAATGGGTTTTAATCTATGAAAGGAGAATTTATAGATTTATCTGTATTCGTATAGGATAAATAATATGCGATATGAATTTATTTGATATTGAAGCAAATGTGATGATTTATGATATGAATTGCTTTGAGATGGAAGCATATGTTATTAAATGTTGATTATTGATGTGATTGTTGTGGAAGGCATTTTCCCACATGATTTATTGTAAAGGAATATGAAAGGCTTTCTCACATTGAATCATTCTAGGATGAAAGGATTTCTCACCTAAAATGAATATAAGCTACGGAACTATGAAAATGAAAGGACAAGAGGGGATTACCTATGATCCTTTATACGAAGGCAAGAGACGATTCCATATGTCCTTAAAAGATAAGCTATGATATGTTAGGATAGATGATGAACTTGGATTGTTGCTTGAGTTTACCTTCCATGATGAGTAAGACTAGAGGCGCTTACCCATGTCTTGACTAAGATGAATTAAGGTTACTTCAAGAAGTACCCCTTACATGTTGAGATAATTTATTATGTCGTTGATTACGCTTTATGACTTATGTTGTCTAACTCTTATGTTATGTTTATGCATTCTATCATATTTAGTACACTTTTGTACTAACACATATTCTTTCCTACATTTCTTATCCAATTGTAGGTTATCCAATGTAGGGTCCTACATTCCTGATTCTCACCTCTGTGGCTAGGATCCATAGTACAAGAAGAGTTCAAGATTGGTGAGTCCTCATTCAATAGTGGATTTGTCCACTACTTTCCTTATGTTCTTTTTATTTTGAGTTTTTGAACATTAATGTATGAGCTACGTCCCGAGATTCTATTGTATTAGATGGTTTTTGAGACAAGAGTGTAGACTTCTGCTTTGCATTGAAAAATTTGCTTATCTTGAAATAATGTTTTAAATCTTATCTATTTCCATTATCTTGAATATGAAATCTAAGTGGTTTGTATGAAGCCTCTTGGGGGCTTGTACACCATGTTACATCTAGGTGTACCCCTAGGTCATGATAAACTTGGTAATCAGAGCACAATGTTTAGAAAGGTTCTAGAATGTCTCAAAACTACATAAAGTAGAATTTTTGTTTAAGAGTGTGTAGTACGCCACATTTATGAGTTAGAGGCTACGATATTCTAGGAAACTTCACTTCTTTCTTCACTCTAAGTCATGTAGTAGAGTTTGACTCTATAAAGTTTCTGTCCTAATCCTTACCCTATCGTCTACAAGATATGACTTATGCTAGGAGGAATGAGGGAGAGGATATTGGTCAGGAGGTTCCTTCTCAAGCTCCACAGGTCCCGACCGACTCTTTTTGGCCGAGCAAGTAACCAATGTAGAGTTTAGAATCACTTTTCAGGTTTTGGCCCGAGTCAATGGGGAAGTAGCTCCAATGAACTGAAATGGGGGTACGACAACATATAGAGTGAGGGATTTCACTAGGATTAATCCTCCAAAATTCTTTGGTTCTACGGTTGAGGAAGATCCTCAAGAGTTCATTGATAAGGTTTACAAGGTGTTGGCTATTATGGGAGTGAGACCAGTGGAAAAGGTGGAATTGACCACTTATCAACTTATGGGTGTTCCTCAAATTTGGTTCAACCAATGAAAGGAAGGAGGGACGGACGATGCGGATCCTCTAGATTGGGAAAAGTTCAAGTCTGCTTTCTTTGATAGGTTATTTCCTCTTGAGATGAGGGAGGAAAAGATGCTTGAGTTTATCAACCTCTGTTAAGGGAATAGGAGTGTGAAAGAATATGCTTTGAGATTCACACAGTTGTCTAGGTATGCTCCATCTATAATTGAAAACTCTAGGGAAAGAATGAGAAAGTTTGTTTCGAGAGTGTCTGAATTGGTAGTGAAAGAATTTTGTACTGCTATCTATCACCTCATGGTCCATGCTCAACAAATTAAGGACGAGAAACTTAAAGGAGAAGTCTAGGGAAGTAAAGAGGGAAAGAATCAAAAATGGTAACTCTTCATAATCTAGATCTAGTGGATGTGGTCGTTCAAGGTTTTGTCAAAAGATTTTGGGCAAGGTTCATCTAATTCTCCTCTAAGATTCGACAAAGGTAGGGTGTCTAACCCTAAACCTCAAGGATGTGGTAGTGGGCCTTCATTACCAAATTGTGCTAGTGTGGAAGGAGGCATGAGGGTAAATGTCTAGCCAATTCTAATGCTTGTTTTGGTAGTGGTAAGTTGGATCACAAGATAAGGGAATGTCCCACCGTTACTAGGAATGAGGGAGGTAATCGTCGAAGAGCTCAACCTAATCATTTATTCAGCCCTAGTGGAAATTAGAAGCAAAACAGGTTTTATGCACTTTAGACTCATCATGAGTAAGAGGGTTCTCCTTATGTGGTTACTGGTTTGTTCAAAGTCTTTCAATTTGATGTTGATGCTTTACTTGACCTCGGTCCTAATTTATCCTTTGTGATGCCATATATGGCTATGAGGTTTGATGTGCTTCCAGATGTGTTGTTAGATCCCTTTTCTATCTCTACTCTTGTTGATGATTCTGTCGTGGCTAAGAGGTTCTATAGGAAGTGTCCCATGTCCTTGTCCTATAGAGTCACTTATGTGGATCTTATAAAGCTAGACATACTAGATTTTGATGTCATTCTTGAAATGGATTGGTTGCATTCATGTTATGCCTCTATTGATTATAGGACCAGAGTGGTCAAATTCCAATTTCCAAATGAGCCTATCCTAGAGTGGAAGGAGGGAAATTCAATGCCTAAGGGTCAGTTTTGTTTCCTATCTTAAGGATAGAAAGATGTTCTCTAATGGTTGCATGCCCCATCTAGTTAGGGTGAGGGATATGGATTCTGAGACCCTACTCGTGAGTCAGTCCTCATTGTTAATGAGTTTTTGAAAGTGTTCCCAGATGATCTACCCAGTATTCATCCATAAAGGAAAATAGACTTCGGTATTGACCTTCTCCTAGATAATCAACCTATCTCTATCCCTCCTTACCAAATGGCTCTGTCAGAAGTTAAAGAGTTTAAGAAGCAATTGAAATACTTGTTGGATAAAGGTTTCATCCGACTGAGTATCTCTCCATGGGGTGCTCCAGTTTTGTTTCTTGAAAAAAATGATGGTTCACTTTGTATGTGTATTGACTACCGACAATTGAACAAGGTGACCATTAAGAATAAGTATCTTGTCCTAAGGATAGATGATTTATTTGACCAACTCCAAGGAGAGAGTTATTTTTCTAAGATTGATCTTAGGTCGGGTTATCACTAATAGAGGGTGAAGAAAGAAGATATTCCAAAAATGGCCTTTAGAACTCGGTACAGTCATTTTGAGTTTTTTGTGTTGTCCTTTGGTTTGACTAATTCTCCGACGACATTTATGGATTTGAAGAATAGGGCATTTAGACAGTACCTTGACATGTTTGTGATTGTGTTTATTAATGATATATTGATTTATTCAAGAAGTGAGGATGACCACATCAATCATTTGAGGATTGTGTTGCAAAGTTTAGAAAATGTGAGTTTGGCTAAGGTATGTGGCTTCTCTTGATCATATTATTTCAAGTAATAAAGGTGTTGAGGTAGATCCTAAGAAGACTAATATGGTCAAAAGTTTGCCCTGACCTGTATCCCCTTCGGATATTAGAAGTTTCTTGGGTTTGGCTGGTTACTACAAAAGGTTTGTTGAGGGGTTTTCATCGATTGCCTCTCCATTAACAACATTGACTCAAAAGAAGGCTAAGTTTATTTGGTCCGAAGCATGTGAAAAAAGTTTTTAGGAATTGAAAGATAGACTTACTACCGCTCTGGTGTTGACCTTACTAGCTTGAACCGTTGGGTTTGTTGTTTATTGTGATTCCTCCAGAATTGGGTTAGGATGCTTACTTATGCAAAATGGGAAAGTCATTGCCTATGCTTCAAGGCAACATAAGATCTATGGGAACAATTATCCTACATATGATCTTGAACTAGCGGCGGTTGTTTCTGCCTTAAAAATTTGAAGGTATTACTTGTATGGTGTTCATGTGGATGTTTTCACCGACCACAAGAGTTTGCAATATTTTTTTAAATAGAAAGATCTTAATCTTCGCCAAAGAAGGTGTCTTGAGTTAATTAAGGATTATGATATGAGTGTTCTCTATCACCCTTGTAAGGCAAATGTAGTGGTGGATGCTCTTAACCGATTATCGATGGGTAGTGTTGCCCATATTGAGGATGGTAAAAGAGAATTGGTGTGAGATGTACATAGATTGGCCCGATTTGGTGTTCGATTAATGGAATCCACCAAGGGCAGTGTTGTGGTTCAAAATGGTTCAGAATCATCTTTTGTGGCAGATGTGAAAGCCAACCAATGTCTTGAACCAACCTTAGTTGAGTTGAAAGAAGCACTGCTTAGAAAGTTTGTTGAGGCTTTCTCCGAAGGGGGAAATAGTGTGCTTCTAATGTTGATGACTTGAGGGAATATATTTTATCAGAAGCCTATAGTTCATGATATTCCATTCATCCGGGAGCCACCAAGATGTACTGCGACTTGCGGGAGATCTATTAGTGGAATGGGCTGAACAAAAATATTGCAGAATATGTGGCTAAGTGTCCTAATTGTCAACAAGTGAAAGTTGAACATTAGAAACTGGGAGGTTTGTCCCAAGACATTAGAGTTCCTACTTGGAAGTGGTAAGATTTGAACATGGACTTCATAGTAGGGTTGCCTCGTACTCGAGGACAAAATGATTCGATTTGGGTTATAATAGACCTAATGACGAAATCAGCTCATTTCATTCCCATCAAGGTTTCATATTCGGCAGAAGATTATGCTAAGTGGTATTTTAGGAAAATGGTAAGGTTGAATGAGTGCCCTTGTCCATTATCCTTGATCGAGGTACCCAATTCACTTCTCAATTTTGGAAATCTTTCCCAAAGGGCCTTGGTACTCGTGTTAAGATTAGCACATCTTATCATCCACAAACCGATGGGCAAGCGGAGCGTATTATCCAAACTTTGGAAGAGATGATGAGAGCATGTGCCATTGATTTTTAGGGTATTTGGGATGATCACTTCCCTTTGATTGAGTTTGCCTAAAATAATAGCTATCACTCCAGTATTGGTATGGCTCCATTTGAGGCTCTCTATGGTAGGAGGTATAGATCTCCTATAGGTTGGTTTGAGGTGGGCGAGGTTCCTTGATAGGACCCGAGTTAGTTCATGAGTCTATGGAGAAAGTCTGACTTATTAGAGAAAAGTTGAGAACAACCCAAAGTAAACAAAAGTCCTATGCCAACGTTAGAAGAAGAGACTTAGAGTTTGAGGTAAATGATTGGGTCTGAAAATCTCACCTATGAAGGGTGTAATAAGATTTGGGAAGAAAGGAAAACTGATTCCCCATTACGTGGGTCCATATAAGATTTTGAGGCGTACTGGTAAGGGTTTTTATGAGCTTGAGTTGCCTAATGATTTTGCATCGGTGCATCTTGTTTTCCATGTCTCTTTGTTGAAAAAGTGTGTTGGAGATCCGACATCCATAGTTTCCTTAGAAGGTTTGGGAGTTGATGATAATATTTCTTATGAGGAAGTTTCGGTAGAGATTTTAGACCGACAAGTAAGGAAGTTGAGAAATAAAGAAGTTGCTTCCATAAAGGTTCTTTGTAGGAATCAATTAGTTAAGGGTGCTACTTGGGAGGCCGAGGCTGATATGATGTACCAATATCCTCATCTTTTTCCTTTTACTCCTACTCTAGCTTGTGGTAATGAGTTCCTCATAGTTTACTCCTTGTTTTGGTGTCATGTGTCTTAGATATTCCCATGATTCCTCCTTTTATACATGTTCATGAAAATCTTGAATTTTTAAAGAAAATGAATTTACATGGTTGATTTTCCTCATGTTGATGTGGATTAAGTATGAGTTGAATATAGACTTAATGAGATGATATGTTGAACATGCTTTAGCTTGGAGTTGATGTTTCCTCCCTGGATATGTGTATTTATGTGATCTCATGCATGATAGGTTCATAGGATAGAATTCTTATCTCTATTTGATGTCTAGAATCCCATTCGAGGACGAAGGTTCCCAAATGGGAGATAATGTAAAACCCTAGAACATAGTAGGCTAAGCAAAGGACCAAGTGGTCACAAGCCAAAGACTGAGCCAAGGCACCCTCACGAAGGCCTAAAAGAGCCCTGAAGGGCATCACAAAGCATAGTGTAGCCCATGAAGGCTCACAGTGTAATGCCAAAGAGGGATCTCCTCCCACGAATACCTAGACGGCTTATCGTGAGCACCACTATGCATAGTGATGCCCGTTAAAGGGATGCAGTAGCCATTTTAAGGCTGACTGTCCACACGAGCCACTAGGTGACTCATGAGGGCCAAGACGACTCGTAGTACAGGTCGTGAGGGAGTAAAGAGTTTAGGGGGTATCCCCAGGCCACTGGTCAAGGACCATGGCTTCCACCACGGCCCGTGTGATCCTTGATGGCTCGTGAAAGGCATCGTGTGGTGGGGGGTTCTTCAGTTGTAAGTTCACAGGCTTTTGGGTCATTTATAGATTTCTTTAAAACAATACTATGTTGTTTTGCCTATGCCTAGGACCGCTATATATGTGATTTCAACCTCAAGTTAATTCATTCAGTTCATTCTCTTCAAATTCACCAGAAGAAGTTGAATGTATTTCCCAAGGATATTTTTACCTCTAGAAGTTTGAAAAAGAAGATTAAAGCTAGGGTTCAAGGTCAAGCCTCCATTCTTCAATTGCTTTTGGGCTTTGATATCAAGGTATGATTGTTTTTCATCCATGGAGCCCCCAAGTTCTCCAAATTGAAAAGTAGAAATTCCCCAATTTGAGTTAGGGTTTTTCTTCCAAGTTATGGGTTATTATGAATGTCGATTCAATTGATTGAATTATGATTGATTATGCATAAATTGAGAGGATTCTATGTTTTTTTATGATGAACTTCCATGTACTCATGTGTAACCCATGTTTCTAAGAATAAATTAATTTAAAATGGGTTTTACTCTATGAAAGGAAAATTTATGGATCGATGTGTATTTTTATACGATAAATAAGTTGCGATATGAATTGCTCTGAGATTGAAACATATGTGATGATTTATGATATGAATTGATTTGAGAGGGAAACCTATGTTATTAATTATTGATTATTTATGTGATTGTTATGGAAGGGTTTTCACACATGATTACTTGTGAAGGAATGTGAAAGACTTTCTCACATTGAGTGATTCTAGGTTGAAAGGATTTCTCACCTAAAATGAATCTAAGCTAAGGAACTATGAAAATGAGAAGGCTAGAGGCGATTACCCATGCCCCCTAAATGAGAAGGATAAGAGGCGATTACCTATATTCCTTGGAGTAGGACTAAAGGCGATTACCTATGTTCCTATAATGCAAGTTGGACTAGAGGAGATTACCCATGATCCTAAGCAAGAGGACGAGAGGCGATTACCCATGATCGCAAAGTGAAAGGACAAAAGGCGATTACCCATGATCCTTTATAAGTAGGCAAGAGACGATTCCCCATATCCTTAAAAGATAAACTATGATTTGTTAGGATAGATGATGAGCTTGGATTAATGCTTGAGTTTGCCTTCCATGATGAGTATGACTAGTTACCCATGTCTTGACTAAGGATGAATTAAAGTTACTTCAAGAAGTACTCCTTATATGTTGAGATGATCTATTATGTGTGTTGATTATGCTTCATGGCTTATGTTGTCTAACTCCTACGTTATGTTTATGCATGCTATCATATTTAGTACACTTTTGTACTAACGCATACTCTTGCCTACATTTCTTATCCAAATGTAGGGTCCGACATTCCCGATTCTCACCTTCATGGATAGGACCCATAGTAGAAGAAGATTAGAAGATTGATGAGTCCTTATTCATCCGATGATTTTCCCACTAATTTCCTTATATTCTTTCCATTTTGAGTTTTTGAACATTTATGTACAGGCTACATCCCGAGATTCTATTGTATTAGATGGTTTTTGAGACAAGAGTGTAGACTTCTGTTTGCTTTGAAAAATTTGCTTATCTTGAAATAGTGTTTTAAATCTTATTGGTATCTATTATCTTGAATATGAAAGCTAAGTGGCTTGTATGAGTCCTTCCGGGTCTTGTATGCCATGTTACATCTAGGAGATACCCCTGGGTCGTGAGAACACCCCAAGCTCACCCTCCCCTATCAGTTAATTTCTAATTAACTCTACTGAAGGGAATATGTGTTTTTGTATTGTTATTTTACACAGCCTAGACTTTTGTTTTAAATGAACTTTTTGGCTAAATTAAATGGGTTTCCTAACGTGCTTCAATGAAGCAATAAAAACATTAAATAAAGAATGCACTATTTTTACATGTAAAAACTCAAACTAAAAAGGTGTACAAATCACGACATCTACCTCTATAAGATTTACTCTCAACTTCAGCAAATCACAATGAGCCTTGCAATAAAAGATTAAAAACGTATGTTACCTAAGTAATTATAAACTATAATTTCTAATTAACACATAAACCTCCCAAGATATATGTTCCCGTGTCTTTAAGTTGCCCCAACTTGAAGACTATAATCCTAATTCAACTTATAACTTGCTAAACATAAGAATACCTCGAAACTCAACACAAATAAAACAACATAAAATATAAACTTTGTAACACGATCAGGTTCTTCAAAGTGTTTCTTCAATATTCAACAACACTATAAAGTCCATATGTTAATTGTCATTTTTCTCTGTAAGTGCGTGAGTTCTTCTTCACTTCTAACTCATCTTTGATTCAATCTCTCTTGACTTTGAGTTCCACTTTAAGCTGGATTCCTTCTTTAGTTAGACTTCTCACTTCATTAGTGTTGTAGTCATAGCCCAACTCTTCCATTCAACAATTATTTGCTTATCTTAAGTTTATCAAAATAGTTCTTTATCCATTACTTGATTTGTGCGTTTTTGTCTTTAGTTCTGTCTTTATTAATTTTGTAAATTGGCACCAAATTCATCTACTTGGGATTGTGTGGCTTTTCAACAGCTTGACTGAAATGTTTGATATTTCTTTTTCAATCATTTAAATTGCATACACTCCAAGACCTATGATTTTGGACAAACGTACACTCGACAAATCTAGCACTGAAGGTAACTTTGCATCAAGCTCATACACTTCAGCTGTTGGGGGTTACTCTTGTCAAGGTGATATCAATAGAGTGAAAGTTCCTTCCAAATCATATGACATAGTTGATGGTAAACCCTTCATTAATATATTCATATTTTTTCATTTGGAACAAGTTTTTGTCATATACGAAAAGACTGATTCTAGGCTTCTTAAGATTGTGAGTTCCCTCATACATGCCTTATAATTTGTCTCACATCTCCTTGGCCGATTTAGAACTAGATATTTTTTCCTGTTCTTCATCATTGAGATGTGATAAATGCTCAACTACACCTCATCCAATACTAGGTGTAGGTGATTATAATCTAGTATAAAACTGAACAAATGAGTTAGGGTCGAACCCACAGGGAGCGGTACAAGTTCGAATTCAGTTATGAAGTTATAGACGCGATCTAATCAGTTGTAGGAACATAAATTATCAAAAACATTTAGATAAATTGAAATGTTGACACAAATGTTAGATGGGCGGATTGGTTTGTTAATTAGCAACTTAAACAATTTCGAAAATAGGGGAAACAATAAATAAAGAGGAGTTCTTAGGGATGTGATCTATTATAGGCTAATTTCGCTGTATGGGTAATTGGAATTTACTAACAATTGCTAAATCTCAGTAGGTAGGCTAGCCAATAGATGCAATAGCTTTCTCTCGAACGACTGTTACGATTCAAGCAAGTTCTCTTGAACATCAACAAGCTTAACAATGTATAAACAACCTAAAACCTTAATTTATCTACTGTCTCGAGTTATATAGGTAGAATTGAATTTAGGATTCACACTCTCGAGCTAAAACCACATCAACACAATAGCTACAATCATCAATCGATAACCTTAGTTCTAAAACCTCTTTATCAAGCAAGCCAAGAACACTAAGTTAGAATTGCATTTGCAACTACAATTTATAGATTAATACACAACTATCAATTAAACCCACTTCAATTAACCATTTAAATTAGTAAAAAAAAAAATACCCATAGGCTAATTAAGTTGACAATCACATGATCACACCCCAAGAATTTGGGTTTTAGCCACATATCATAAAAAGAGAGAAACAATTACCAATTATGTTCTGGGTAATAGTTTCCAAGTCTCTACAATGCTTCAAATCAACTTAATTCAAAAACCCAAATGAAAATTATTCAAAACCACATCTCAAAAGGTCTAAATTATACAATGGAAAACTCAGGAAAATGTTAAAAAACTAAGAGAAAAACTCCCAACTCTTGGAACTCCCTTTCCTTCTTTTCAAATTTCAATTTATAGTTTCACAAAATTTTGCCTTCAGGACCATTAGGTGAAGTTAGTTGAGCTTCACTGATCAAGTCGGCGATGCTCCCTTTGCTCCTATCCATCGCCTGTTTTCCTTGACTTTTTATCCTCAAGGTTCTGTGACTTTAGGCGATCGAGATAGAGGTTGCCGATCCGTTCGGTGGTACACTGACTGTCCATTTCCTTCACCAAGTGGGTTCTTACCCAGAGATGGTATGTTGGATTTAGGCGAGCTAAAGAGCCACTCAACGGCTCGCCAAATGGTCTTGGCGATCACCAGGATTGCCTTCCTTCAACTGCTTCAGCTTTTTCGCTCCTTTTTGCCTAGTAATGTCCTTGCCTTGCTCCTTAGCCTTCATTGTTGCAAATCAACACTTTAACATGAGTTTAGAGCATAAATTAGTCATTAAGCACGTTTAATCTATGAAAACAAAGTCCTAAATAAGTCAAAATATCATACTCATAAAGATCATTATACAAAAAAGTTGTGTCTTCGAATTTATTGGTATTATCTTCATCTATTTATCAATGTATGTGGACGGATATGACAATTCACATGACGCTCAATCTTCTTCCTTCGTTTCTCAAGATTTAGTATTTGCATATAACGTAGTGTGATAACTCTCCATATCTCTATATCATAAAATTTAATAAATGTATCCATTCTAATTTCAATGAGAAAAATGATTCCATCAAAGTGGAGATCTTGTTTGAGAAGTTCCCTCTTGAAACAAGTTTCAAACAGTTATAAAAACTGGAATTAGGTACGAATTCATTGCTAATTTGCTCCTAAGTAACAAAAATTTATCGTTAAAGAGGATTAGTGAAAAATTTTGTCATTTAGCAACAAAATTTTAGCCCTCTCAAAATTCCTATAACACCCAGAAAATTAGTAGGTGAAACTAGAGCCTTACATTTGAGTCTTAAAATTTTATGCATGATTTAGAGTTGTAAAATAACGCTAAAAATTTGATCAAGTATAAGTTCAAGTGAGGGTTCAAGGAAAGTTAAAGGCATCACTGCCCTTACAAGCACTCTTGAACTTTGCCTTAGTCGTGTGGGCAAAAGGCATTGTTCAAGTGAGGCTTCAAGGCACGTGAAAGACTTGACTACCCTTAAAAGCCCTCGTGAACCATGCCTTAGCCGTATAGGCAAGGAGGCAAGTTCACTTGAGGGTTGAAGGTGTGTGAAGTACTTCACTGCCTTTGAAAGGCCTCGTGAACTTTGCCTTAGCCATTTTTGAGCAGGTGAGGAAGTTCACGTGAGGATCGACGAGGCGTGAAGCACTTCACTTCCCGTGGAGAGCCTCATGAAGCCTTCCTTAGTCACATAGGCAATAGGCGCCTTCAAGCGAGGGTCCATGACACATGGACAAGCTCACTGCCTGTGTGGAGCCCTCATGCACAATGACTTAGCTTCAAAAGCCAAAGGAATCAAGTCAACGTTAGGGACCATGGAGGGTGGAGCAGTCCACTGCCCATGAAGCCCCTCTTGGACTTTTCCTTAGTTTTATTTAGGCAATCCACGTGGGGGGCAAGGGGTATTTTTGTAATTTTATTTTTAAGTTCAATTTTAAATGGGTATATTTTATGTTATTTTAAAATAAATATATAAGGTATTTTAAGTAATTAAACACCTAAAACAAAATCACTTTCACAAAGACCCAAATCAAAAATCAAAAGTTCATCTTCCTCACAATATTTCTCTCTCTAAAAACCCAAGAAGAAGAAGAGTAAAATTGAAGCTTGGGCTGCAAGAAATCAAGGGTTTTTCATCAAATTATTTCAAGATTCATCATCAAGGTATGGTAGTTTTCATCTATGGGTAGATTCCACCCATAGAGCCCCTTCAAAACTTGTTTTCAAATCTTACAATTTTCCCAAAAAGTAAGGGTTTTTTTTCGAAATTCATGGGTACTTATTTAAAGTGTTTTCAATGGTTGAATTATGTTGGGTTATGATTGAATTGATTACTTATGGTTTGAATTATGGTGAAATTCCCCAAATAACCCATGGATCCCCTCTATTGCTAAATTGTGATCATAATGTGGGTTGATTGATTTTAGAAGCATGCAAATGAATCTTGTATGAATTAATTAAATTTATTGAATTATATTATTACACATATCTAATGTAGGAATTCAAGATGTTGGGTTGAATGTGAATTATGGTCCTTGAAGGGTGAATTATGAGAATTGTACATGAATGTGAGAACTATGCATGTGCTTCAAGGGTTTAATTTGAGAATGAAAATTCTATGACTATGGTGTAATTGTGATATTGATTGAAAGGTCATTCTTCCCTTACACTTTATTATGCATGAATTAATATGACTATTATGATCTTGTTGTGTTGACTGAAAGGCTATTCTCATGAACACACTATGAACATGATGTGAAAGGTTTATTCACATATTTATGATTCTTTGGTTTAAAGGGGAACATGCAAATTGGTTTTTGTTTAGATTAATTGAATTATGTTATTACCCATGCCTAAATTGTAGTAATTATAAGTGTGTTAGTGCATTCCTTTATGGAAAAATTGTGAGATTTGGTATAATCATGATGCCTATATACATGCTTCGTGATTTCAATGAAAGTAGTATGATTATGACTATAATGAAATCATGATATTGTTGAAAGGTTACTCTCAATTATACACTTGTGAATGATGATGACATGTTGCAAAGGGTTTTCTCAATGTGTAATGTACAATGTGTTGGTAGGCTTAGGGCATCCTCTTCATGTGTAATTTAAAGTGATCTTGATTAATGTACCTTGAATTGGTAGGCTTAGGGCATTCTCTTCTTGTGTAACTAAAAGTATCTTGACTTAATAAACCTTGCATCAGTAGGCCAATGGCATCCCTTTCATAAATGATTGATGAAGTACTCTAAGGGTTTGTCTTGTATCGATAATGACATTCCTTTCATAATGAGTCAATGAGCTATTGTAATGATGAATCTTGAATCGATAGACCAACGACATTCCTTTCATAAGGATTCAATGAGCTATCCTAATAATGTACCTTGAATCGATAGGCCAATGTCATTCCTTTCATGTGTATAATAATGTACCTTGAGTCAATAGGCCGATGGCATTCCTCTCATGTGTAATAATGTTAAAACATAATGAACTACTCTATGGGAATGTAAAGCTTAGCACCGAGTGGATATTGTAAGGTGGAAGCTCTCCCCATGTTAGGTCAGGTTTCTATGAACACCTTCCTTATCCCATAACTATATGCCCGCATATGTTATTAGCTAGTGGATCCACCTAAGCGAAAATGTTACCGGTTGTACCTTAGGCAAGTAGACCAACTCTTTTCGGTGTGGGACATGACACTAGATTCCATTGTTTGCTCACATGGTCTATGTTGGTTAGGGCTTATTCCCATCATGTGAGTTATGTACTATGGTTACTCAATAGGTTCTATGAAGTGTGGGCGGTTGTCATCCATGCCCTACACGAGTAGGCTTTGAGAGTGGCTATGGTGTATTTATCGAATGTCATGATGTCTAAAGAAATGAATGTGCTTATAATGATGTTAATGAAAATGCTGACTTAAAGGCTAAAGGTAATGATGAATGCTTAATTTGGATTGTTATTATGAGTTGCTTTCCTTGTCACGACTTATCGAATATGAATGTTCCTTGTCTATGGTGGCCTCAAAGGGGTGCTTAGTGTGACTGGTATTATGGGATTCCAATCATACATTGCACAAATATAACTTAGGGTTGCCTTAAATGATGGTTCTAATGTGTTATAATGGCTTACATGATAATTATGCTTGTATCCTATGCTTATGAGATGGTTTGACTTATGTTTCTTTACAAATGTGCATGACAACTTTTAAATTGATAAAATGCATGGTTTCAACTAGCTATCCCTTTTGAACATGTTTTAAGAATTTTTATGCATGGCTACCATACTTAGTGAAATTTTTTGCTAACCCATATTTTCTACATTTTTCTATAAGTGTAAGATCCGGCCATTGAGGTGTACTTCTCCCTTTGTGTAAATCTTGGATTGATTCTCTTTGGTAAGTCCTCAAGATTCAAGGATGAAAGTTGTTCAATCCTAGTTTCTTCTACTTTTCCTTTTGAGACTATGTTCTAAAGGGCTTAGACCCTTATTGATACTCAATTGTAATAGATGGCTTTTTGAGATAATGTGTAGACTTCCATTTGATTTTATGAAAAGACTTCAATTGTAAAAAGTTTTAATTCTGCACCATTTTCTTATGTCTTATGTTATGAGTCTTGTATGAGGCTCTTTAGAGTCTTGTATGCTGTGTCACGTCTGGGATATAGGCTCAGGTCATGACAATTCTATTTTTATTACTGTATAGTGCTACAATCCAAAATCTAAAGGTAATGATTCCAACATTATTCTGGTGTTTGGACAAAAATGTATGTGATATATATAATAGTATATTTAATCACCTTCGAGTATTGAGTTTATCATGTTGGGATTAATATTGTGCTTATGATGTGTAGTATTATAATGGAGAAGTTTTGAGTTAAGAAAATAATTTAGAATTTAAAGTCTTGAGTAAATGCTCAAGGAAATTGATCAATAACAAGTATGAGGTTCGGGTATGACAAGCATGCACGAACATGGAGAGAAAATGATGTCATCACAGAAAAGAGAGTACATGGACTAACCTGTCGAGGACCTCGAAAGAAAGCACTGCATGCCACACACATCACTAGGTCAGTTGGGGGTTGATTTGGACACTTTTATCTTTTGAGTGTGATTTCATCTGGGTTCCACTTTGTAGTTACATACACTTCCTTTGACACTTTTTTTTTTTAAAAAAAAGGGGGTTCATACTTTGGACGTAGAGCAACGACAATAAGGGTTCTTTGAAGGTTTATTTTAGTCATGACCTAAACCATCATGAGAGACACCCACACCAAACCCTCGGTGGGAAAACCAATTACCCAAGCCACACTTAACCAACTAAATAGCTAATAGAACCAATTGCATTAATTATATCCAAGATTCCTAACTATAATCGTTAACATTAAAACCTAGGGAATAATCCCACTAGAATCTAAATATCGTGTACCAAAACATCTAACGTAGTCTAGAATATTGGGATGCAACCCCAAACAAAAAAAAATTAGTCCAAATAATGGACTAGAGAGAGTAGATGAATCCATGGTAGCATGGAAAAAGTAGCTCACCCTAAGATTCAAGAAACGTCTGTATCATAACTGAGATCGCGTAGCCACCGCCAGAATATGCCCAATAGTTTACAAAAGAAGAGAAAATATAGTATCAATACACAAAAACCACAGTGTACTAGTAGGATCATTGGACAACTTCAAATATTTGAGATAAGCATATAACTATAACTTAGTAAAATAGGACAAAACATGTATAACCCAAGTCACTGAAAATAAACAAGACTCTTAGCCATCAAACTGACTTAACAACCACATGAGACATGTCCAAAAATACAAGAACAAATACATAAGCTATTGCACACCCCGTTCAGGTTATCTGGACCACCCAAGGATCCCTAAGATATAATCTACAGTGTTTAACATTCAATCCTGATCTCTACATGAACCACTCCAACATTTAAACACAATAATCTGCCACTCATAGACCAACATGTAATAATTGCATTAAAGGAAATAATAGTCGAGTTAATCATGGAAACAACACATACAAGCACAACAAAATATGTACCAGACTGGTACCTGAGCCAACCATAATAGAACATGTACTAGGCAAGATACCTGGGATAACTAATAGATATCCTGTACTAGGCATGGTACCCAAGCTAACTGAAAGTCATAAAAATCACAACAATCACATCCACAATTCAAAAAACTCACATTTATAAAATTAACAAGTATTTAAGATAGCTCATTGCATGAAATTGACAACCAGGTAAACTTAACATTCATTACCTTATCCCTTAAAACATGAAATGTACAAGCAATGCTAAAGAAATAGTTTACATGAACAAATAACATAAATTGGAAAACAATTCAACTGCTACCTACCTTGAATTAAGCCTGAATACTCTATTGAACCTAAGTCTTCCCCTTTTTTGAAGCTTTAACATTATCTTGGTCTAAAAAAAAAAAAACACAACACAATATCAACCTCCAGATGGACTTATTAACCCCAAATTATATCTTAATCCCAAACCCCAAGCCAACCTCAAGATTATTCCTCCCAACCCAGGGCTTTCCCACTAATGATTCACCTAGAACTATCAATTTATGATTATACTAGCAAATTATGGTAGTATAATAATGAATAAAAGTTTATAAACAAAACCCAAAATCTTTGTTACACAAGATTCCTTAATCTAAGATTAAGCAAAACCCCTACAAGACCTGTAACTACCAATTCTGAGGTATAGAAATCGAAGTCCTAGGTTCAGGAAAAAATTGCTTACCTTTACGAAGAAACTTGGTGGAAAAATGATGGAATTTCTGCCAAATCACCTCTGCCCTGAGTCCACTATTTGGACTCATTTAGGATTTTATTTTAATAGATTTAGTGTCCTCAAATGCTTATTTTGTGCCAATAATATATGTAAATCCTTGATTTTTAGGTATTTGGATTGAGGAACAAAGCATGGAAACTAATGAGCAAAAAGGAATAAGGGAACTGAAAGAATGATGAAAAGATGATGATTTCCTAACCAATTGGGCGAGTTGCCGAATGGCCATAATCTCGCCGAAAGTTCCTGTGTGCCAAACCCTGAAGGAAAAAATCAAGTCAGCGATGGAAAGGAGCAGTCGGCGTATCGCCGAACCGTTCTACGATGTACTGCTAGATCACACAAAGTTATATAACTTGAAGATGCTGAAGGCCAAAGCAAAAAGGCAATGGAATTGACCAAAGTGAGGATCGCCAAGTGAATTGGCGATCCCGACTTATTGCGCCGAATGGTCCTTCACAGCATATTTTTGGTGACTATAAATATATTTTAAAATTCTTAGTTTTGTATTAGTTTTCATAGTATCTAATTTTATCGATCAGTTTTGGAAGTTTTAGAACTTAGAGTATTGAGACAACATTTTCCTTAGCTTTGATGATTTGAAGATTTTCATTTTTCGAGAAATTGGAAGTGGATCATTGAGATTCTTCAACCTTGACCTTTGTAAAGACAAAATTAATCTTACTCAATTGATGGAAACACAATTTGGTAATGATTTTTATCTTTTATGATGTCTAGCTAAAACCCCAATTCTTGGGGTGTGATTATATGGTTATGGGTTGATTTAGCTACTCGGTATTACTAATTGATAGTTTTAATGCTATTTAAAAGTGATTTCAATCAGTAATTGAGGTTTAATTTAAAGGGTTGTAGTTGCAAATGCAACTCTACATTCGTATTTTTGTCTTGCTTGAGAGAGAGGTTTTAAAACCAAGGTTACTTATTTGATGGTCTGTAGGTATTGGGTTGTCATGGATTCAGCTCAAGAGTGTGAATCCTAAACCCTTTTCCACACATTCAGCTCGAGAGAGAGAATGGACTAAACCATAGGTTGTTCTTAATTGCTTCTTATTGGTGTTCGAGCGAAACCAATTTGATTCGGGGTAAATTGTTCGAGAGAAAGTTTATCACCACTAAAGTCTAGCTTATTCACTGATTTACATCTATTAACTATCAATTGCAATAACTCATTTATCTACCTTAGCCTATAATCTAATCACATCCCAAGAACCCATCTCTTTACTTGTTTACTTGTGTTATTTGCTACTATTTTAGTTGATAAATGCAATGAAAACCCCCTGTTATTTGACACTTGTGTCACCCCTTAACTTGAACCATGCTTTTATTCGTAAATATCTTTACCTATGATTGGCATGAACATATTTTTACTTGGATCTTGAATCTTAAGCACATACCACTCCCTGTGGGATTCGACCCCTACTCACTTAGTTAGGTTATATTACTAACTAACTATCGTTGGCACTTAGAATTGGAAGAACTGTCCTCATACGTGAAATCAAAATGGTGTCACTACCGGGGAGTGGTGTTGTTTAAGATTCTTTAGTTAAGTTGAATTTTGTTCTTGTTAGTTATAGTTGAACTTACTTAATTTTAGTTTTGGTTTGTGTGTTGCTATTTTGGGTAGAAAATTGGAGCATATCTAGCAGCAACAGTGACCCAATGGACCACCCTCCTTTTAGATTGATGATTCTTAGGGATAACATCCTAAATTTTAAACAATTGGAGGGTGAGTCCAGTTATGAGTTGTGGAAAAGGTTTAAGACCCTATTGCAGCAATGCCCAACTCATGGGATTCCAGATAAGAGGCTTTTGGAATGCTTCTATCGGGGTCTTGGCCTCGAAAGTAGAATAGTGGTTGATCAAATCTCTCCAGGTAGCCTCATCCAGCTAACTCATGCTAAAGCAGCCCAACTCTTTGATAACATGGCCAAGACCAACAATGAGAAAGAAAAAGACCAAGAATTGGCGTCATTGTTAACCCAGTTGGATTTCTTGGCCAAGAAAGTCATGGAATTAGAGGTAGTGTCCAAGAGGAAGGACAGGTACATCCCCCTTCACGAGTGTCGAAAGATGAAGAAACAAGAGGGTGGACAAATTGAAGAGGTCCTCTTACTAATTCTGCACAAAGTTGAAAAGCACGACAGAGTGTTGGAGGAGTTAAGAGAGAATGTCTTGATGCTCAACCATATGACAACCTATCATTCCATGCTCATTCAGCTACTAGGGTCCCAAATGGACCAAGTGTTGTCTTACCTCTTCCCAAAGCCAGAAGAGGGGTTGCCTTATGAAAATGAGGCAAACCCCACTAATGGAACTTAAGTACGGACTTGCATTGTGCCACGACGTTAACTAAGCACTTTTTGGGAGAGAACCTAAGCGTTTATCGCTTTATTTTTGTTTTAGAAATAATGGTGTGTTGATTTTGTAGGTTGATGTGTAAAAAATGTTAGAAAGGTAGATATTGGGGAGCTAAAAGCCTAGTTGGTGCATCGCCGAAAAGGTCGGTGAGCCCAACTTGGACCGCCATTGAACTCAAGACAATTTTAAATTAAAGTCTGCAAAACTTGGCGAGCCCAGGAGAAACTTGGCGAATCGCCAACCAGTTTGGCGATCACAATCTAGTCCATCGTTTGGACCCCCACATTAACTGGAGGTCCTATAAAAACTCAGCGAGGTAAGTGCCCACTCGGCATTTCGCCGAGTGGGTTGGTGAGAAAAACTAACATCGTCGAATGGGCGAGAACTTGATGGTTTTTAAAGGAAAAAGGTTTAAACTTCCAGCTCTCACTTTCCCTCACTTTTGAACTTCCCAAACTCACACTCGCACATTAGTTTTCTATATTTCTTGTATTTTTGTCGTATTTTCACTGTTGGAGGTTAGGTCGGCTTTTCTAATGTTAGCTTAAGCCATGACGGCCCAAGCTAATAGAGATGTTGGGACTCAAGTGAACCCTATTATGAATTCCACGGCTTCTAGATTAAGGGATTTTGCAACAATGAACCCTCCCGAGTTTCATAATTCTAAAGTGGGAGAAGATCCTCAAGAATTTTTGGAAGAGGTTTATAAGATAATTGATGACATGGGGGTGACATCAGTAGAGAAAGAGGAGCTAGCCGTTTATCAATTGAAGAATGTGGCTCAAATTTGTTATACTCAATTTAAGAAAAAAAGGCCGGTAGGAGCAGGTCCCATAGAATGAGAGGTGTTTAAGAAGGCATTCCTTGATAGATTTTTTCCCTAAGAATTGAGGGAAGCTAAGGTCGATGAATTCATTACCATTAGGCAAGGTAGCATGAGCGTTAAGGAGTATGCCTTGAAATTCACCCAACTATCCAAATATGCTCCATCTATGGTGGCAGATCCGAGGGATGAGATGAGTAGGTTTTTGACCGATGTGTCCGACTTGGTTTAAGAAGAATGTCGTATGGTAATGCTCCATGATAACATGGATATCTCAAGGCTTATGGTGTATGCTCAACAATTGAGGACTCAAAACTAAAGAAAAAAAATAGAGAGGTGAAAAGAGCTAGAACCGGTGATGGGAACACATCCAATGCTAGGACTGATGGGCAAGGTCAGCCAAGGTTTACACAAAATTTCTCTAACCAAGCCTCCTATAGTGCTCCAAAGTCAACAAGGATAGGTTTTCCAACCCTAAACCTCAAAGGGGTAAATAGTGGGGGTTCTTATGTTGCTAGGCCTAATTGTGCAAAATATGGTAGAAAACATGATGACAAATTTCTAGTTGGCTCAGATGGGTGCTATGGTTGTGGAAAGAGTGGCCACAAGATGAGAGATTGTCCAACATTTGCAGCAATGGAAAAAGAGAGCAAGAAAGCTCCTTCAAGTGGTTCAAACTCCAATGACCCAAAGCAAAACCGCTTTGATGCTCTTTGCTTCCGAGATGACCAAGAGAGCTCCCCGGATGTTGTGACCGGTATGTTAAAAGTGTTTTCTCTTAATGTTTATGACTTGTTAGATCTTGGTGCCACTTTGTCCTTTGTGACACCTTTTGTGGCCATGAAATTTGAAATACTCCCCGAAGTGTTAGTAGAACCTTTTTCGATACCACGATTGGTGACTCGGTGGTGGCTAAGAAATTCTATAGAAGTTGTCACATTTCCTTTTCCCATAAGTGTACTTTGGTGGACTTGGTAGAGTTAGACATGTTAAACTTTAATGTGATTTTGGGTATGGATTGGTTGTATGCATGTTATTCCTCTATAGATTGTAGGACGCGGGTGGTTAGATTCCAATCTCCAAATGAGCCTATCTTAGAGTAGTAGGGGGGAAATTCTATGCCTGTAGATCAACTTGTTTGTTGCCTTAAAGCTAGGAAAATTATCTCCAAAGGGTGCATTTACCATCTTGTTAGGGTGATGGATGTTGAGTCCGAAACCCCTTCTCTAGAGTTGGTTTCAGTAGTTAATGAATTTCTGGAAGTATTCCCTGACTATTTGCTTAATATTCCTCCCGAGCGGGAAATAGATTTTGGTATTGACCTTCTGGATGCACAACCTAATCCATTCCTTATTATAGAATGGATCTGGTGGAGTTAAAGGAGTTGAAAGAGTAACTAAAGGATTTGCTAGACAAGGGTTTTATTCAACCGAGTCTCTCGATGAGGTTCTCAGATATTGTTTTTTAGAAAGAAGGATGGGTGTCTTAGAATGTGCATTGATTATTATCAATTGAATAAAGTGACCATTAAAAACAAGTGTCCTCTTCCAAGGATTGGTAACTTGTTTGACCAACTTCAAGGGGCTAGTTATTTCTCCAAACTTTATCTTCCTTTTGGTTATCACCAATTAAGGGTGAGAGGGGTTGATATTCCCAAGAGAGCTTTCCAAAGAAGATATGGTAACTATGAGTTCCTAGTAATGTCCTTTGGTTTCACTAACACTCCGACGACGTTCATGGACTTAATGAATAGAGTGTTCCGAAAATATCTTGACATGTTTGTGATAGTGTTTATCGATGGCATTTTGATCTATTCAAGGAGTGAGAATGAGCATGTTGACCATTTTAGAGTTGTATTACATGTTCTTAAGGACCATCAATTGTTTGCAAAGTCTAGAAAGTGCATGTTTTGGTTAAGGTCCATAGAATTCCTTTGTCATAATGTGTCAAGCAAGGGTATTGAGGTATATCCTAAGAAGACGGATGCGGTCAAGAGTTATCGTAGAACTCTAACTTCTTTTGAAATTATAAGCTTTTTGGGTTTGGACGATTACTACAAGAGGTTTGTTGATGGATTTTTCACTATTGCTTCTCCGTTGACGACTTTCACTCAAAAGAAGGCTAAGTTTGTGTGGCCGGAAGCTTGTGAGAAGAGTTTCCAAGAATTGTAAGATAGACTTACTTCCTCTCTGGTATAGACCTTACTGGAGGGTACAAATTGTTTCGTAGTATATTGTGATGCCTCTACTGTTGGGTTGGGATGCGTACTTATGCAACATGGTAAGGTGATTGCCTATGCTTCAAGGAAACATAAGGTCCATGAGAAGAATTATCTCACCCATGATCTTGAATTAGCGGCGGTTGATTTTTCCTTGAATATGTGGAGGCATTATCTTTATGGGGTGCATGTTGATCTGTTTACCGATCACAAGAGTCTTCAATATGTGTTTAGGCAAAATGACTTGAATCTCTGGCAAAGAAGATGGTTAGAACTTTTGAAGGACTATGACATGAGTGTCCTTTACCACCCTAGAAAAGCTAATTTTATAGCAGATGCGTAGGTTGTCCAGGGGGAGTATGGTTCATGTAGAGACTGAAAAGAAAGAGTTGGTCCGTGATGTGCATAGGTTGGCCCAGTGAGGTGTTCAACTAGTGGATTACACCAAGGGTGGTGTCATGGTCCATAATGAGTCTGAATTGTCCTTTCTGATGGATGTGAAGTCTAAACAAGACCTTGATCCTATATTAGTTGAATTGAAAGTGTCGGTACTCAAGAAGTTTGTTGAGACTTTCTCCCAATGGGGAGATGGGATGCTTATGTACCAAGGTAGATTATGTGTTCCGGATGTTGATGGTTTGAGGGAGAAAACATTAGAAGAAGCTCATGTTTCTCAATATTCTATTCATCCGGGAGCAACCATAATGTACCGTGACCTATGGGAAGTCTATTGGTGGAATGGAATGAAAAGGGATATTGCGGGATTTGTAGCTAAATGTCCCAATTGTCAACAAGTTAAGGCTGAACATGAAAGGTCGGGAGGCTCATTGCAAGATATACCAATCCCTACTTGGCAGTGGAAAGAGATTAATATGGATTTTGTTGTGGATTTGCCTCCCACCAGAAGGCAACATGATTCTATTTGGGTCATTTTAGATAGGATGACAAAATCAGCCCACTTCATTCCCATCAAGGTTTCCTTTTCAGCGGAAGACCATGCCAAGTTGTATATAAGAGAGATAGTGAAGCTGCATGGGGTTCCCTTCTCTATTATTTTGGATCAGGGTACTCAATTTACTTCTCACTTTTGGAAGTCATTCCAGAAAGGGCTTGGTATTAAAGTTAAGCTTAGCATGACTTTTCATCCCCAAACCGATAGGCAAGTGGAATGTACCATCCAAACATTAGATGATATGTTGAGGGCATGTGTTATAGACTTCACGGGTAATTAGGATGACCACGTGCCATCAATAAAGTTTGCCTACAATAGTAACTACCACTCAAGTATCGGTATGGCTCCTTTTGAAGCCTTGTATGGTAGGAGATGTAGGTCCCATTTGGTTGGTTTGAGGTAGGTTAAATTGCTCTTATTGGTCCTGAATTAGTTTATGAAGCTATTTGAAAGGTCCGACTCATTAGAGAGAGCTTGAGAACAGCTCAAAGTAGACAAAAGTCTTATGTCGATGTTAGAAGAAGGGATCTAGAATTTGAAGTTAATGATTGGGTCTATTTGAACATTTCACCTATGAAAGGTGTGATGAGGTTTGGCAAGAAGGGGAAACTTAGTTCCTGGTATGTGGGCCCATATCAAATTTTGAAATGTATTGCTAAACTTGCCTATGAGTTAGAGTTGCAAAATTAGTTGGCTTCGGTTCATCAAGTATTTCATGTTTCCATGCTTAAGAAGTGTAATGGGGTTCTGAATTCCATTGTCCCTTTAGAAGGTTTGGGGTTTGATGAGAGTCTCTAATATGAGGAAGTTCCGATAGAAATCCTATATCGGCAAGTTACGAGGCTGATAAATAAGGAAATAGCTTCCATAAATTTTTTATGGGGAAATCATCTAGTTGAGGGTACTACTTGGGAGGTCGAGGCTGATATGAAGTCTCGATACCCTTATCTCTTTCCTTCTACTCCCATTCAAGGTTGAGGTAAGTAAGTAGTTCCTCTTGAGTTTTAGTATTTTGTAGTCAAGTGTGTTTTATGTGCTTTTCCATGATTTCATTATATTATGCATGTTCTTGATGAAATTCATGTTTAGTAGAAAAATTTATGTTTTTCATGAATTATGTTCCTCATGTTGTTGTGCATTTAGTATGAGTTGCCTATTTGACTTTATGAGATGTGTCGATGAACATGCTTTAGTATGCTTTGGAGAGTAATTGCATATTGGCTCCATGATGTTGTGTTGAGTATTATTTTAGTTGGAGAAGGTATTTCCTCCTATGAATATGAGAAATATTGAGTTTCATGCATATTGGGTTGTTACATGTAATTCATACTTCATTGTATTGCGTTGATTATATGTTGAGATGTAGTTGATATTTCCTAGTTTGAGTTGTGCATTATTTTAATGTTTCATGCATGATGGCCTGCTAGTCTTGAGTCTCTAATTCCCAAAGGTGTCTAGATTGTCATTCGAGCATGAATGTTCCCAATGGGGAGATGATGTAACATTCCGAAAATGTAGTAGGCTAAACTAGAGACTAACGTAACGATCAGAGCCTTGAATGTACCTCCCCGTACGTTAAAATTCATGTTTTCATGTTAGAAATTTAAGCTTTAAACCCCAAGGACAAACCATGGGTCCTTGAGGAAAAGCCTCAAAATGACCTGGGCAATGACCCACAAGGGCAACCCATACCCCGTAGGTCTACCCACGACCCATGGGTACGGGTAGTGGGTCAAGCCCCCAAACAGAATCCCCAAAAACCCTTGCCACGGTTCACCAGCGTAGGCCATGGGTCCTCCCACGGTCCGATAGTGGTGGGTGTGGATGGGGTCTGGAAACTGCCTTTTGGTGTTAGACATAGGGGAGTTTTGGAGTTTTCCTTTTAAATTAACTATTAAGTGGTGTCGTTTTGCACTAAAATAAACTAACTATATAAGTATTTTAAACCCCTAAACTAAATCATCAAAATCACAATTTGTAAATCCATAAATCCAAACCAAAACCCTCTCCAAAATTTTCTCTCTAGAACTCCAAGGAAGAACAACAAGAAGAAAAGTGAAGCTAGGGTTGAAGGATCCATATTTTCTTATCAAATTCATGGTAAATTTTCATCAAGGTATGGTAGTCTGTCATCCATGGAGTCCCTCCAAACTCAATTTCAAAGCTTGTAATTTCCCCAAAAAGATAGGGTTATACTCCAAGCCATGGATTCACTTCAAAAACAATTCTAATGATTTAATTGCTTTATATTATGATTTAATTGATGATTATTTACTATTTTTAAGATGAATTCCCCAAGAATCCATGAATTCCCCTATTTTCCAAATTTGGATCTTAAAGTGTGAGTATTCATTTATGCAAGTAGAATATGATTGAATTATGCATGTAGTAATAAACTACTTGAATTATGTTATCATCCATATCTAATATAGTACTTCTAGATGTGTTGATCGAATATGAGTTATGGTCCTTGAAGCGCAAAGTATATGAATTATGCATGATTATGAGATGTAAGTATATGCTTTATGAACACCTTGAGAGTAAAGTGAATATGATTATCATCTAGTTGTTGTGTTGTTGGAAGTTATCCTCATGTACACACTTATTTATGAATATGATATCATGTGAATGGTTTGTCACATATAGTTATTCTAAGGTTGGAAATCTAGTCTCACCTATTGAATCTAGAAGGTTTAGTATGAGTTATTTTGGATTGAGTGTCAAGACATTCTTCCATAATTATCAATTTAAGTCAAGACTTAATATGAACTCAATGGGAATTATGCTTAGTACCGAGTGGATACTGATAATGAGATGAAAGCTCCTTCGTAGGTAGAGGGTGGGTTTCTTAGAAGAGGTCTCATGAGATGGAAGCTCCTCCACTAGTAGCTGGAGGGTTTATAGAAGAAATCTCCCTATCCCATAAACTATGTGCCCACATAGGTCTTTAGCTAGTGGATCAACCTAAACTAAAAGTTTGTTTCTACCTTATGCAAATAGGACAGCCCTTTTCAGTGTAGGGTAGACATCGACTTCCATGATTAAGCTCACATGGTCTATGTCGGTTAAGGCTAATCCTACTATGATAGTATGAACAAGAAAATGAATAATAAACTTTAGTTACTCAATAAGCTTTCCTTAGTGTGGGTAGGATTATGTGGTCTTATACATGCATTGTACAAGGATGATCTGAGGGTATTTATGGTATGTTTACATTATAATATGATTCCCTATATGTTGAATATGCTTATGACCTATGCTTTTACACAAATCTTCATGATGATTCTTAAACTTGGTAAAGTGCATGCCTTTCAACTAAAAATCCCTTTTTGCATGACTTCAAGGTTTTGTGCATGGTTATCATACTTAGTTCATATTTGTACTAACCCATATTTTCTACATTTTTCCATATGTGTAGGGTCCGGTTCTTGAGGTGATCTCCTTCTTGGTCAAAGCTTGGATCGACTATTCTCCTTTCTTTTGGTGAGTCCTCATGGTTCGAGGATAGATGTTAACTTTCTAGTTTCTTTTCTTGTACTTCCATTTGAGAACTATGTTGTAAGGGCTATGACCCTATTTGACACTTCGATTGTAATAGATGGCTAATTGAGATAAGTTTAGACTTCCGCTATGCTTTTATGAAAACTTTTAAGACTAAAAATGTGTTTTACTTTTTATTGTTCTTTACTTGTGTTGTGATATGATAAGTGGCTTACATGGTTCCATTTGGGGTTTTATATGCCATGTTACTATCACGATCCAGGGGTACCCCCTGACGTAACATGGCGTACTTTACCCCGAAGGGGTCTCATACAAGCCCTTAGCATATCATAACAAAAGATAATAGAAAATACGGGAAAAATTTAAAACATTTACAATCGAAGTAATTTTCATAAATCAAGAAGAAGCCTTTCTATACTTTGTCTCAAACCATCTAATACAACTTTTAGAATAAACTTTTGGGACATAGCCCATACAATAGACTCAAAAACATGAAATAAAGACATAAAGGAAATAATAGGTTTGTCCTCTAAGATATGAGGACTCACAAAATCTTCAACTCTTCTTGCTCCTTAGAAACCTAGCCTCCAAAGGAACTCAATCTCTGAAACCCTACATTTGATTAGAATGTAGGCAATGTATGTGTTAGTACAAAATGTACAAAGTATGATAGCTAGCACAACACCATAAGAGAATCTGAAAATGGTTAGTCAACATAAGACATAAGCATACAAGATAATAATATAGTCATAGCATAATCTCCAACATAAGCATCATATAATCATAAGTCAACGTAAGACATAGTTAATGAGCATAGGAGATAAGGCAGAATCATAATAAGCCAAGTCTTCAACATAAACTTCATATAAGCACAATTGACTTAGTCATCTCTACAATAATAGAACCATTCTCAAGTGACCTCAAAAGCATACAATTACAAAGCATGAATAGCATCCCATAATACAACCCAAGCCAAGTATCTGTTTTTGATCATCTTAATCATAGCCTATATACATGGTTAATTCTTAAACCTTTCTACCATAATGGAACCGTACTCCTAAGCAACCTCAAAGCACACTTGCGCAATGTATGAAAGGCATCCCATACTACCCGTCACACTAAGTATAACCTTGAAGTCATCCTAGTCATATTCACCCTCCTTTGGTCTCACTATTAGCTTACTTCATATAAACAAGGGAACTATCACCTTAGTCAATCATATCATGTCAATGAAGGCAAATGTAGCACAATCCTATCTAAGCATACATCACATAAGAGAAACACCTCATGAGTCCCTTTAAGGCAAGCTTGTGCCATGCATGAACGAAACCTCATAATCCTGCCCATGCTAAGCTCGACACTTTAGGTTCATCATGAATGTTCATTATCTCTTAACATCATAAAGACAAGGGTAATCACCTCTTAGTCATGCATGAAGTAGAGAGGTATCTAGACCTACAATCCAAACTAGTCATGCTCATGTTCACAAATGCAAGGGGAGTCATCTCAAGGCATAAATTTTTAGTTCATCATCAAAGACAAAGGGAATCACCTCAAGCCATATATATCATGGAATCATACAAACAAGGGTAATCACCTCTTGTCACACATACTAATAAATCATAAAGTCAGGGGGAATCTCCACAAGTCGTACAAGTTAATGAATCATAGGTATTCGCCTCCATGTCTATTTTAAGGTGATATAGGTATTCCCCTCCATATAATTATTATGGTGATATAGGTATTCGCCTCCATATCAATATTAATGTGTAATGTAAGTATTCCCCTCCACATGAACACATATGGATCATAGGTAATCGCCTCCATGATCAACATAAAGGATAATGGGTAATCAACTCTTGCCTTGGGAGTCACACATATATAAAGGGTAATCACCTCACACTCCCCATAACTAGCTAATTAGGAATAACGGAACTCACCACACACTCATATCGTGTAAAGGTCATTTAGGGGAATCACTGCAAGCCTCATCACATTTCATAGTCCTAGGACTTATATTCATTTTAGGTAAGCAAACCTTTCAACCTAGAATTATTCTATGTGAGAGAACCTTTCATGTCATATCATATTCATGCATAAAACCATATCTAGAATTCTACATTAGATATTGTTATCATTAGGACTTAAGTGAATTTATCACTTCACATTGATGTTTGCGTAATCAAGGACACAACTTCCGATACAAGTGTCTACGATCGTGCAATAGTATAATAACCCAACCAAGGGTTGGGATCGTTCCCAAGAGAGTGATTTTGAGAATTAATAGAAAAATAAAATTTAGTTCTAACTAGTCATAGCTAAAAACATTGTAAATTAAAGGGGGACACAAGAGTGACAATTAACAAAGGGGGTTTTGGCACTAGTAAGCAAAAACAACAAAAATAAACAAGACTTTCTAAGTAATGAGAGGGGATTCTTGGGATGTGATAGGAATACGGGATAGATTTAATCATTGGGAACATGCTCTTGATAGTAAATTCATTGAGTATTTGTGACTAGGCTAGACTTTAAAGGGGAGAAACTCTCTCTCGAGCAACTTACCTCGTTTCAAGCGGGTTCCTCTCAGACACCCACTTGCCGCATAAAGAACAGCCTCTGCCTTAACCCACTCACTCTCTCGAGCTAAGTGTGTGGCCATGGGACTAGAGTTCACTCTCTCGAGCTGAACCTCATGTCGACACACTCGCATCGGCCATCAATTTAGTGGTCTTAGTTTTACAACCTCTCTCTCGAGCAAGCTGAAAATGAATATATGAGATTATATTTGCAACTACAACCTCATTAAGTTCATCAACAACCACTAAGCGAAATCACATTTAAACTATGGATAGACTATCAGCAAGCAAGACCCAACAACTAATCTAACCTATATTCACAAAATGACACCCCAAGAATTAGGGTTTTTAGCCACACATTAAGAGATAGAAATTTATACCTAAATGAGCTTCCATTCAAATGGGTATGAAGATTTAAGTCTTGTTACCAGCCAAGAATGAAGAATCCAAGAGACCCAAGTCCAAATCCTTGGAGATGAAACCCTTTTCTTGTTCAAGTTTTCAAAACCCTCTCAAACTCACTAAAAAAAATTATCAAAAAGTACTATTCTATATGAAAATTATAATAATGGTTCAACTCCTAAAACTACAATTCTAACTAGTATTTATAGTTTTCACTGATTTCTGCTGCAATGGATTATTCAGCATCGTTAGTCGGAATCGCCGATCAAGTCGGCAATTCACCTTTTGGAGTAGTTCATCACCATCTTGCACCTTTCTTCAGCATCGTCGTGATCTGGGTCATTGGACAACATGGTAATACTTTGCGGAACTTCTCGGCGATGCGCCGACTGCTCCCTTTTTTCGCTAACTTGATCCTTTCCTTCAGAGCTCAGCACACTGGAACAAAAGGTGAAGTAAGACCTTTCGGCGACTCGGCAAGTGGACTCGGCGATCCTCAAGACTTCATTTCTTCATTCTTTTTAGCCTTTTCGATCCTTTTTGCGACGTAGTGTCCATGCTTTCCTTCAAACTTCAAATACCTGAAACTTAAGTGTTTTCATCAGATATTGAGATAAAATAAGCATTTGAGGACACATTTTCTATTATAATATAGCCTTAAATGAGTCCAATTTCTGGATTCATCAACACCGCCAACTTAAACTTTTGCTTGTCTTCAAGCAAACTCAAGTTTAGCCATTCAAAAAAGGTGTCTCTAATAGTGCTACACAAGACTCAATCATGAATGCACACAATAAGAAGCATTTTACTTTTGCAAAGATCAAATGTGCACTCAAAGATTCAAGTTGTGACTCACCAATATCAAAGAACCTCATGCTCACAATACTTGCTTCAAATGCAAGTTTAAGCTCAACCAAAGTGTTCGAATGCCCTCACAGAAAGAATGATTCCATAATAACACAATTGTTCATAGTTTAAAGCTTCGGAATCAGATGCAACGCTCACTCTCACAAGGAAGAACACAATGAATGCTTTCACCCATAGGCTTACCCATATTCTCCAATCAATATTTGTTTCAGCTCACTCAAGATCAAAAAGGTCTTTTCAAGGCTTGTAATGGGGTTGAGTGCAAAGGTATGGTCATTTAGGCTCAGTGACTTTCATCCTCATGAAATGTGGTGCTCTCAACACTTCCTTTCCTTTTCCTTAATCATTCTCTTTCGTGCTCATAAGTCATCCTATTATTCACTTTCCATGGATTTTTTTTTGGAACCCATCTCTTTGTACTTTATTCCACAACTTTATTTTTCATTCTTTTTCTTTTTATTTTTATTTTATTTTTTTATATGGAGGGGTTCCATTTTTCATATAACCATGGGTAAGAGGAGACTTTCTTGCACTTCTTGATTTGCCCTTGTCTTTTCACCACACTGCCAACTTAGTCTTTTGGCCTAAGTTGACTATTCAACTAACCACAATTTCATGAGGATTATGGGAAATGGATAAAGAAAGGTTATGCTTTCATCAAGTTTCTTCCAAAGAAAGGGAAGGCTCAAGGGGTGTTCAAAAGCGGTTCACACACTCACAAGGTAGGTCACAAAAGAGGTATGTGTCAAATTGGGTCACACTCTTAGAAGTTGACTAAGATCATATCAAGAGGTAGGATCACTTAGTTCACCGGACCAATGGGGAAAATTCTAGGATCTATCATGCATGGTTCAAAGTAAGCTCATCACACTAGGTATTGACACTACAGTCAAACAAGACTTCACACTTTCGCTAGTGTGCAATGATCATCACAAGAGACTCAATTTGATAACAGGCTAGTCACAATGAGATGCAAATAGTTCACATATTGTCTATGCAACTTCATTTGGCCTCATCGTAGCAATACATTCATGTTTTTTAAATTGAGAGCAGTATTTAAGTCATCATTATTGATCGAAATCGAGACTTAAATTTTGCAGAAGAACAACCTCATTCAACACACAAGAGGTGGAAAAAGTTTTCAGACCAAAATCATTTTTGCAATTTAAAATAAAAGGAGCCATAAGCTCAAACATCCACAGAAAAGTAGTATTAACACAATATTAAATAGAACATCCCAAATATATACACGAAACACCAACAAAAGTAGCACACAAAAGGTGTGGGCCTCACCCTACCACAAACAAAAACATTTGTCCTCAAATGCATATAACAAAATATCCAAAATGTAAATTAAAGGAAGACAGAGAGGGAGGTAGAGAAGAGATCCTGTCTAAGCAGCCACTCCATCTATCTGGGCATCAGTGCTCGGAGTGTTATCATTCCACTTTTGGTTATCTTTTTCTTTTCGCTCTACTTTAGCTTTTGCAGTGATATTAGCCTCGATCATATTGTCTAACTCGTGAGCTGCCACAAAGGCGTGTATCACATTGTTGAACCCTCGAGGCCATGAAGGGATATTAGGATGGATAGGCATCCAACTCCTTGAACTGGCTGTCTTGTTGTTGCTCCTTTCAGTTCTTCTGAATTGTTGTGCTCTTATATGTCTAGGTAGCATGTTTCTTCCTGCAACTTTTGGCCTGGCCATCTCTGCAAAGTATTGAGATAATGTTATAACATATTTGACAATCAAAACAAATACATTCAGCTGCAGAAAGACTAGATAGTCCATTCGGTGTGCCACAGACGATTCACCAAAGGTCACAGTGCAGAATGAGTTAGGGATGCAGACAAGGGGCGAATAATAAAACTTTCGGTGAGTCGCCGAGTGCTTTTGGCGACCTCATGTTTATCACTGAATGTTATAGACACCATAATAAATAAAGCATGATAATAAGGGTGAGATAGGGTAGTTAGGCGAACTGCTGAATAGTTCGGCGAACTCGTCACAACTCGCCGAATGACCCAACATGCCTACTTTTGACCCACTTTTCAAAATCAGTCCCACAACCCATTAAAACAAAATCAAAGCATGCACCAGCACAATTAAGGTAGGACCCAAAACACCCAAACAAAACCCCTCGAAGTTTAATCTAGTTTAAGTTATTCGATTATGGGAATTCAACAGTCACAACTACCCGAGCAAGAATATCAAATTAAATCATGCATGTAAACAATCTAATCCTCATAGGGAGGAGCAAAACACTTCAACAAGATTATGCTATTGCAAATGAGTATAGTTTATGATAAATTAAACTTGGGGCATAAAGAACTAACATTTTGTGTTGCTAAGGAGAGGATTGAAATGCTAATTGGAAATGTAATCCAAGTCAGAGAATAATTCAACAACTAAAAAACTCTAAAAGTGCAAGAAATATAGAAACTAGAGTGCAGGTGTAAGTTTGGATTGATAAAAAGTGAGGGAAAGTGAATGAAGTTGAAACTTTTAAACCTTTGGCTTGCAAAAAGGGTCCAGTTTTCGCCCACTCGATGACATTAGTCAAGCTCGCCTACTCAGTTGGTGGAATACCGATTGTTTAGTTTCTTCGCTGAAATTTACAGAACCTCTAGTTTACAGAGGGGTCCAAACGGCGGTTTCCATTGAGATGTCAGTGATTCACCAATAATTTCCAAAGGTCGCCGAGTTTTACAGACTCCAATGTTGACGATGTCTTGAGACAAATGGCGGATAAGGTCAGATTCACCGACCCTTTCAGTGACTCACCGACTGGATCTATTGCTCGCCAATCTGCACTTTTCGTTCACTCTCCACACTTCCATCTGCACAATCAACACACTAGTATTTTATCAAAGCAAAAGAAAGCAATGAATGGTTTTGGGTTGCCTCCCAAACAGCGCCTTAGTTAATGTCGTCGCATGACGCAGTAGCGCCTTCATGCATCTTCCAAATACACCACTTTAACCAAAGAAATCTCTTCACAATCCCCAAGATATAATTTTGGACGTTGACCGTTCACTTTAAATGGAGGTCCTTCCTAATCTTCAACTTCTATGGAATCATTAGTGAACACTCGAGTTACTTTAAAAGGTCCAGACCATTTGGATTTAAGTCGAGAGTTGTATGACAAAACCCAATCTCCTACCTAGAAGTCCCGCTTGAGTATCCAAGCATCATGCCATTTTTTCATCTTTTCTTTGTAGATGGCTGAACATTCATATGATCTGAGTCTAAATTTATCCAGTTCATTCAACTGCTCTACCATCTCCTTTGAAGTTTTTTACCACTCCAAATTTAAAGCTTTCAATGCCCATAATGCTTTGTGTTCTAGCTTGACGGGCAAAGGACAAGCCTTACCATAAACCAACTGATATGGAGGCATACCAATAAGTGTTTTGTAAGCAGTCCGATATGCCCATAGTGCATCATCGAGTTTCCTAGACCAGTCAGTTCTGTTGGCATTTATTATTTTTGCCAAGATGCTTTTGATTTCTCGATTTTACACTTCGACTTGGTCACTTGTTTGGGGATGATATAGGGTTGCTACCTTGTGTATCACCCCATATTTGCTCAGTGCCATTGAAAACCACCTATTGCAAAAGTGAGACCCCCCATTGCTAATGATTGCGCTAGGAGTGCCAAATCTTGCGAAGATGTTGCATTTCAGAAATTGGACAACACTTTTTCCTTCGTTGTTTGGAAGTGCTATGGCCTCCACCCATATGGAGACATAATCTACAGCCACCAAGATATATTTATTTCCAAATGAGCTCACAAATGGGCCCATGAATCAATCCCCCATACATTGAATAGCTTGACTTCCAAGTTAGGAGTGAGAGGCAACTCGTGCCTTCTAGACACTTCGCCTTGTTGTTGATATCTTTGCAAATTCATGTGCATCCTTGTATAGGGATGGCCAGTAAAAACCACTTTGGAGGACTTTAGTGGCAGTGCAAATACCACTATGGTGACCTATTACTGGAGATGCATGGCAAGCATGGAGAATTTCTATCGCTTCCTCTTCCAAAACACACCTCCTAATAACATGGTCAGCACATTTTCGAAACAAGTATGGTTCATCCCAAAAGTAGTTTTTAATGTCGAACATGAATCTCTTTTGTTGGTAAAAGGTCAGCTCATCCAGTATCAATCCACTCATAATGTAATTTGCAAAGTCTACATACCATGGTGTAGGTTTGAGAGATATAGCAAACACTTGTTCATCAAGAAAGGAGTCGTCTATATCGACCTCACACTCGGCATCTATCCTTCCTTCCAACCTAGATAAGTGGTCGGCCATTTGATTTTTGCAGCCTTTTCGATCTTTTACCTCAAAATCAAACTCTTGTAATAATATCACCCACCTTATCAATATTGGTTTTGCATCTTTCTTCGCCATCGAGTAGTGGAGTGAAGCATGATCAGTGTGTACTATTACTTTGGTTAATAACAAGTACGCCCGAAACTTTTCAAATACATAGACCACTGCGAGCAACTCTTGTTCAGTGACCATATAATTTCACTGGGCACTATTCAGAGTTTTGCTTGATTAATAAATTGGGTGAAATAGTTTGTTGCGCTTTTGCCCCAACACTACTCCCCATGCCATACAACTAGCATCACACATTACTTCAAAAAATTCAGTCCAATAGGGACTGACGATAATCGGGATGGATACTAATTTTTCTTTCAAACACTTAAATATGGCCATACAAGCATCATCAAAACAGGACTCACTTCATTCTCTAGGAGTTTGCATAGTGGATGTGCAATCTTTGAGAAGTCTTTAATGAACCTTCGGTATAAACATGCATTCCCCAATAAGCTATGAACACCCTTCACTAAAATTGGGGGGTAATTTCTCAATGACCTCAATTTTTGCCTTGTCAACCTCCAGCCCCTTTTGCTATACCTTGTGCCCAAGAACGATACTTTCATTCACCATAAAGTGACATTTTTCCCAATTGAGAACCAGATTCGTATCCACGTATCTTTGGAGCACCTGTCCTATGTTTGTCAAACATTCCTCAAATGTGTCCCCTACAATTGAGAAGTCATCCATGAATACGTCCATAGAGTCTTCAACCATATCCGCAAAAATAGACAACATGCAACGCTCAAATGTTGCTGGGGCATTACACAACCCAAATGGCATCCTTTTGAATGCAAATGTTCCATAAGGGCAAGTAAAAGTGGTTTTATCTTGGTTTTCCAGCACAATAGAGATTTGATTATAATCGAAATATCTATCTAAAATGCAATACCACCCCCTTTCTGATAACCGGTCAAGCATCTGGTCCATTAAGACTTTGGGAAGTGGTCCTTTTAAATCCATGAGTTAAGCTTTCGATAATCCATGCATACTCTCCACCTAGTCACTGGTCTTGTCGGCACAAGTTCTCCTTTTGCATTTGGGACTATGGTTATACCTCTTTTTTTGGTACATATTGCACCGGAGTTACCTACTTAATAACTGTAATAGGGTAGATCACTCCCACATCTAGCCACTGGATGATCTCCTATTTCACCACCTCTTACATTGGAGGGTTCAATCTCCATTGATTCTCCACACTAGGTTTATATTCACTGTCAAGCCGAATCTTCATTGATTGGATTTCTTGAATATACTCCTAACCCTGATAAGGCAGCTACCACTTCCTTATAGCCTTGAACTTAGAATTCATCATAATTGGCAAGTACAAATTCAAGAGGTTCATTCTTGCGCATTAAATGGCTCACACTTGCCACTGCCTCATCTATAACACCCTTAGTGGGCACCACATAGATATTACTTGGTTGCTTCATGGATATACAGATATTGAAGGTCACCTCATCGTTCACATAGAACTTTAATTTCCCACTTTCGACATCCACCAATGCTCTCCCGGTAGCTAAGAATGGCCTTCCCAAAATAATGGGGATTTCAGCATTGATCTCACAATCTAGAATCACAAAATCAGTCGGAAAGATTAGCCAATCTACTTTTACCAATATGTCATACAGTATCCCCAATGGGTGCTTGATTGATCGATCGTCCATAAGGATTTTCACTGTTGTTGCCTTTGGTTCACCCAAACCAACTTGCTTGTATATTGCATAAGGCATCAAGTTAATCCTTACTCCTAAATCACACAAAGTTTAGCAAATTGGAACATGCCAATCGCGCACAAGATTGTGAATGCCCTAGGATCTTCTCTCTTAGTGATTGACTCATTTGTTTCATACTCCAAGCTTCGTTTCTTTGTAACCAGCTCTTTCATGAATTTGGCGTATCCCTACATTTCCAACAATGCTTCCACCAGAGGATGGTTAATTAATATGTTCTTGAATACTGACAAAACTTTTTTGAACTTCTTATCTTCATTCTTCTTTTTCAAACATTGAGGAAATGGTGGAGGTATTTTGGGTAAAGGGTGCGTGACTTTTGGAAGTTGAACATGTTGCTCTGCATCCACTTGTGGTTCATTGGCAATATTTTGTGGAATAGGCAATTTCATTCCTCTATACCCTGGCTCTCTTCCGCCATTCGAGGGTCCTCATCCTCCATCACATTCCCTTTTACCATCTTTCCACTACGGGTAACTACAGCCAGCCCTCTTTCATTATCTTCCATCATCATCCTGGATGTTAATTGAGCTGAAAAAATACTTAATTGACCTTTTAGTGATTTGATGGCATCAGCATGAGAATTCACTTTACTTTTTAATGATGAAAAGTCATCTCTCATCCCTTTTAGCAAATCATCAGTGCCCTTAACTTTATCAAGTATGCATGATAACATATCATTTACCCGAGGACTACTTGGGCTCTCTTTTGATTTTGGGCTTTCACTCAATTAAGTATGGTCTTCCTCATGGTCATCTTGCTAAGCCTAATCGTGGCAATATCTCATTGGTTCTTCACCCTATAATGGTTACAATCTTGATTTCCGCCCCGCTGTTGATAGCGTGGGTGGAAACCCTCCTCATATATTATGGAGTTCCAACCTTGATTCTCCCCTGGTTTTAAGTAATCGAATGAAGAACCCCCCTAAACTCTTTTGGAGTTCCAACCTTGATTCTCCCCTGATTTTAAGTAACTAGAAGGAGAACCCTCCTCCACTCGAAATACTCTATACATCCCCTTCATGTGATCGTGTATCACTTCCATTTGAGACAACATCCTTTTGATGTTTTCGTCCCTCTCCATTTCTTTATCAAGTTGTTCTTGCGTTAATCTGAAGCACAGTGGGGAAACTTGGTCCTCTTTTGTGTACCATGATTGATTTATTCTAGTCATGCCAACTAGGAGGAATGAGGCTACTTCGAATGATTGTAACATTGTTCCTCTTTACACCAACTGATCAGCTATCCCTTTATTAACCTAATCTAGGCTACGGTAAAAATACTAGAGCAATAACTCACTCGACAGTCCATACGTTGGACATTTTCACAAAATCTCTTAAATTATGTCCATGATTGGTGAATTGGTTCGCCCTCCTTTTGATTAAAATTTTGAATGTCGTCTTTCAATTTCATCATCTTTGATGGAGGGAAGAATCTTTCATGAAAAGCCATAACCAGATTCTCCCTTGACTTGATGGAGTTCTTTGGAAGCTCGACCAACCACTTAGTGGCTACCCGGTTAATGATAATGGGAATAAGTGAAGCCATATGCACTCTTGCGATAGGTTTTTGAATGATAGAAGGGTGCACACTTCTATGAAGCTTCGTATATGTTCATACGAATCTTCATGCTCTAACCCTCCATATAAAACTCTTGAATGTATGATATGGATTGTTGTGCTAGTACCTTCAAATGTTGCACTTTCGTTTGCTTGTGGCATTCAAATTGCATCCATCTCACCCACTTGGGCAGGGTTGTACACACTATTAATATCATCAATATTGTCTAGATGAATAGCATAACCCGCTGGATGGCCTACTTGGCAACTATTTTCGCCATTCATGCTCATATATCTGTTGAAACATATACAAACACTTAAAACAAAACTGAAAATTAGGTAAGTAAACTTCAACTAAGAAAAACAAAAATTCTACTAATATAAAAATTCTCACGTAACACCACTCCTTGGCAGCGACGCCATTTTGATGTTTGCGTAATCAAGGACACAACTTCTGATTCAAGTGTCTACGATCGTGCAATAGTTTAATAACCCAACCAAGGGTTGGGATCATTCCCAAGAGAGTGGTTTTCAGAATTAATAGAAAAATAAAATTTAGTTTTAACTAGTCATAGCTAAAAAATTAACAACTAAAAACATTGTAAATTAAAGGGGGACACAAGAGTGTAAATTAACAAAGGGGGTTTTGTCACTAGTAAGCAAAAACAGCAAAATAAACAAGGATTTCTAAGTAATGAGAGGGGATTCATGGGATGTGATAGGAATAATGGATAGACTAAATCATTGGGTACATGCTCTTGATAGTAATTTTATTGAGTATTTGTGACTAGGCTAGAAATTAAAGGGGATAAGCTCTCTCTCTAACAACTTACTCCATTTCAAGCGGGTTCCTCTCGGACACCCACTTGCCGCATGAAGAACAGCCTTCGCCTTAACGCACTCACTCTCTCGAGCTGAGTGTGTGGACATGGGAGTAGGGTTCACTCTCTTGAGCTAAACCTTATGTCGACCCACTCGCACTAGCCATCAATTTAGTGGTCTTAGTTTTACGACCTCTCTCTCAAGCAAGCCAAAAATGCATATATGAGATTATACTTGCAACTACAACCTCATTAAGTTCATCCACAACCACTAAACGAAATCACATTTAAACTACAAATAGGCTATCAGCAAGAAAGACCTAACAACTAATCTAACCCATATTCACAAAATCACACCCCAAGAATTGGGGATTTTAGCCACACATCAAGAGATAGAAATTTATACCTAAATAAGGTTGCATTCAAATGGGTATGAAGATTTAAGTCTTGTTATGGGCCAACAATGAAGAATCCAAGAGACCCAAGTACAAATCGTTGGAGATGAAACCCTCTTCTTCTTCAAGTTTTCAAAACCCTCTCAAACTTAGAGCAAAGATATCAAAAAGTATTATTCTATATGGAAATTATAATAATTGTTCAACTCATAAAACTACAACTCTAACTAGTATGTATAGTTTTCACTGATATATGCTGTAGCGGATAGTTCGATGTCACTAGTCAGAATCGCCGATCAACTCGGCGATTAGCCTTTTGGTGTAGTTCATCTCCGTCTTGCACCATCCTTCAATATCATCATGATCTGGGTCATTGGACTACATGGTACTGCTTCACAGTGCTTCTCAGCGATGCGCCGACTGTTCTTTTTTTCTACCGACTTGATCCCTTCCTTCAGGGCTCAGCACACTGGAACAAAAGGCGAAGTAAGACCCTTTGGAGACTCGCCAAGTGGACTCAGCGATCCTCAGACCTTTATTTCTTCTTTCTTTTAGCCTTTTCGTTCCTTTTTGTGACGTAGTATCCATGCTTTCCTTCAATCTTCAAATACCTGAAACTTAAGGGTTTTCATCAGATATTGAGATAAAATAAGCATTTGAGGACATGATTTCTATTAAAATATAGCCCTAAATGAGTCTAATTTGTGGACTCATCAAACATGTTCAAGCCTTTATTAGGTAGATTTGGTAGGTAAAGATCCTCCACCATAACTTTATCTATTAGGCTTATATTCTCATTTAGACTTTACTGTCAAAGCCTTAGCACATCTAGATCATCATATTCGCTTTACTCTCAAAACCCTAGTGATCAACATTCATGACTACAAGCCTTATACTCAAACTTTCTTTCTTGATCCTATCATTATACCTAGATTTAAAGGTATTTTAATCACATCCTTCATTACAAGGTGATTCTAGTCATAATTGGTCATAAAGGTTAAATTTCATCTTTACAAGTCATGATTATTCATATTCAATGAAGTATAGTTCAATTCATGATTACATGTTCCTAACCTTGAATAGTTACTACTCATGACATTGATTTAGGAAGATCACCTTTGAACCTTCAATTTCACCTCGAATGGCATAAACCCACAATTATCACATTCATCAATTTAGACTAGGGTTTACCATAGAAATCACATAAATTCATCATAATATCATAATTCAATGATAATACAATCATAATGAGGTATTATCCACTAGATTGGAATCATACCTAAACCCTACCCACAATATAAGAAGAACCCTAGCTAGAATTTGGTTTTTGACCTCTTAATTGGGGGATAACTAAGGGGGATCTATGGGTGGAGGAACCCATATGTGAAAAGCTAAACATACCTTAATTCAAATCCATAATCAAGCTCTCATCAAAGGAGGAATTTTGACCTACACTTCTAGAGAGAGGATTTCTGGAGAAAGTTTTGGGGTTCATAGTTGAATGACTTAAATGATTTAGTTTAGTGATCTATTAGGTATTTATAGGTGGTTAATTAAATAAATAACCAACCTAACTTAACCTCTAATTAATTACTAACCTAACTCCCAACCCCTCACTTAAAACTAAAACATGAAAATCTGCCAAGACCTATGCCTCCTCCGCCCACGGACCATGGGTGAAGCTACTAGACGTACTGCACCTCCGTAGGTGAGGTCTGCAACATGAAAATTACAGGCCTTAAAAGGCCTTGACCCACGACCCCAACCTACGGGGTGTGGGTCCATCTACGGCCAATAGATGGCGTCCGTAGGTGGCCTATTTTTGATAGCTTTTAGGGCTATTTAGAGGTCCTCCTTAAGGACCCCTTGGGTGGTCCTTGGGGGGTCATACCTTGACTTCTTATCCCTTAAACCCCTATTCTAAGTATGGGAATAATTTTTACAACTTTTAATCCTCCTACCACACTCTAAAACTCTTACGAAAGGCTCTAGAACTCACTAGTTCAACTTTCTAGTTTTCGGGCATTACAGTTACATATAGGAAGTACCCTTGGGTCATGATATGGATACGTCAATAATATGTTTCACGAGGGTAAAGGCTCATCTACAAAAGATGTGAAAACTCCATTTCGTGTGGAATTGGGTTGCGAAGTCCTTTTCATAACCCAAGGTAGACCCCAGGCGTAACATGATCTATAAGACCCCGAGAGGCCCCATACAAGCCACTTAGCATTCTTCATACAAGATAATATAAATTTAAGATATTAAAAAGAGTAAGTTGAATAATAGAGTCTTATAAAACAAAGCGGAAAACTAGCAAAGTCTAAAAGCCATCTAGTACATAACAAGTGCTTAGGATTTAGCCCGTAAATAATTTCCAAATCTGGAAGGTTAAGACAAAATGAATAAAATCTTGGTCCTCGGAACATGAGGACTCACCAATCTCTAAATCTTTACCAAAGTTCCCTAGCCATGTGAGTGTGAACTTGGACCATCGGACCCTACATTTGGATAAGAAATGTAGACAAGAGTATGTGTTACTACAAGAATGTACCAAGTATGAAAAACATGCACAAAACATTGGCAATAATGCTAAAAAGGGTCATTTTCATGAAATGCAATGACCAAGCTAAAACATGAATTAAAAGAGTAAGAAAACATAAGTGAGAAGGTAAACATTGTCAATGCAAGTAACTTCTTCAAACCTTCATGAGATACTTCTAAAAGTAACCTTAGTTCATTATTGTGGGAGATCTACTGTTAACTGACATGGAAGACCATGTGAGCTATTGACATGGAACCTGGTGTCTACTCCACACCGAAAAGGGGCGTCCTACTTTTCAAGGTAAGACCATAAAATTCTAGCTATTGTGGATCTACTAGATAATGTATATCTAGAAAAGTTGTGATGGAACATAGTTTATGGGACATGGATAATCGCCACTCGTTGCTAAGCATGAATCCCACGAAACATTGATTAGTCTTAAATTTTATTATCATTCATAAGACATGGGTAGTCGCCATTTGTCTTAGCATTGGAGGTCATGGGTAATCGTCGCTTGCCTAATTCTTATATTAGCTCCTTAACTTTGATTCATTTTAGGTGAGAAGACCTTTCTACCGTAGAATCCATTATCTGAGAAAACCTTGCACATTCATGCATTGAGTAATTAGTGAGAAATCATTTTGCAACAATTAAAAATGACAACATCATATATGTTTAACTTTCAAATAAACTTACATCATAATTCATCAATTTCCTAAGAACATGCAAAATTTCCACATTTTTCGTTTCATACTTCAAAACCCACTTTAAATCATTATAATCTAGAAAACATAGGTTAGACATGGGTTCATGGGGTTCCTCTTAAAACATGGTATTATCTTAATTCATGCATAATAGTTCATAAATCAATCAAATAAATCAACATTTAAAAAAACCCATGATACAGAAGAAAATGCTAACTCAATTGGGGATTTCTAACTTTATAAATTGGTGAATGTAGAAACTCCACGGAGGAAAGGGATAAATGGATGAAAAATATCATAACTTAATGCCACAAGATTGTCTTCAATGATTGAAATGGAGACCTGACTTGAAACCCTAGTTTGACTCAATTTTCTTCATGCTTTCTAAAGAGAAATATTTTGTAGAGGAAGATTTCAATTGGGGAAATTTAGGGGTAAAATATATAATATAGAGCTTTAGGTGAAAGGTAAAATGACATAGTGTTAGGCCAGAATAATTAGGAAAAGACCCAAAAGCCCTTATGAAAATAATTGCCAACTCTCGTCAATGGCCAGACTGACGGTCTGTTCGTCTGTCCACAGACCGTTCTGATTGATCATCATTTATGTTCCCCAAAAGATGGACCCATGTAAGGTCCATGGGTCCATCTATGAGCCGTACATGCGAAGTCATGTGTAATAGCTCCGATTCATAAAAGGTAAATTTATTCATTTTGCGGTCATTTGACAAAGTAGCTCGATGACGCCGAATGACTTAGCGATCTACTGAGTAGACCTACCTCACCTCTTTTGCTTGATCTATGAGTCCATTGTTATGTAACTTTAGGCGAGTTGGAAAGTGTTTGTCATTCTATTCGGAAAATTACCAAGTTGAGCCCCCATCGCCTAATTAATTTGGTCCAAGGGTTGTCTCATTGTAATTTTTGGTGAGCTTAAGGCTCACTCGGAGAGTCACCGAGTGGCCTTTGGCGAATTCTAGTGGGTTTCAATTTCAGTTTGCAAGTCAAGGACTTCTGGTTCTTTTCATATTATTTTAATTCAATACCATGTCATTTTACCCTTTACCTAAAGATCTATATATAAGTTTTACCCTAAATTTTACAAAGGATTCTCTACAAATTCACCAAAAATAAGAACTCTCAAATATTTCTCTCTCTAGAAAGCTTGAAGAAGAAGTATTCAACCTAGGATTTCAAGTCAAGTCTCAATTCCTCCATAAAAGATTAGCAATTCACTTCAAGGTATGATAAGCTCAAATCGGGTTCAAGTGATAAGCTTTTTATTTGGTTGTTTTATATTTGAGTGGTCTCTTTCTAAATCCCCCCGACTATCTCACGATTCCATTTTTGAAGAAATCCTCCGACCTGTTCACCGTCCACATAGATCCGAAAAAATCAATCCACTGTTGTCTCACTACTAGGTCAAATTCACGAACGTGAACAAATTGAACCATTGTATCATCTGGAGTCACTTCATCGTCACCCTCTGCTACACCTGCCTCTGTCTGAGCTTCAGTGTTAGCCTCTAGTACTACTATAGGTGGAGGTATGGTAGCATCTTCCTGAGAACCACTTTCAGACTCTACACTGCCTCCAAAACCATCAGTAGAATTGCTATCGGAACCAACATAAGATTCACTACCAAATTCTTCACCGCTATCGGAATGACTACCTCCCTCTTCAGACTTGGGAGGAGTGTCTTGAAGAATGGCCCTCGCTGTTCTAGATCTAGTAGCTCGAGATGGGTGATCTTCAGGTGTGACATTTAATTGCACCTTAGAACTACTAGACTCGGAGTCGTTATGACCTTCTGATTGCAAAGCAGAGGGGGAGGCAGGTTTGGTTGCATTCATTCTTCGGGTAGCCATAGTACTTGAGAATTTCAAAACTCATTAGTTACACAAATCTGTAAAATTATACATTGTCGGGTACTTAGACATTCCCTCTGTAATTACATTGTGACACCTTGCCTTAAGAATGCCGTCACCCAATCTATCATTGGGAAGGGCCACGGAATAAAAAGGCAAAAGAAATAAATGTACAATTTTTTTTTTTTTTTTACAAAACAAGTAAACTCTACGGGAGCTCTCATGGGCCGCGGTAGGTACCCCGGTCCGTTAAACCCCTCGTGGATTTATCAAAGACTTAGTGTACAGCAGAAGGTGGACCAAGTAATGTTCACGGAGGGTTACACGGCCCGTGGAGTGAAACACGATCCGTGATACTGGTCGTGAACTTATATGATAGGTGGAATGAATTTTAGTGTGGTCCACGATTGGTTTCATGGCTTGTGGAAGCTTCCATGGTCCGTAAACCTATCGTAGTCTTACATTTGGCCATTTCTTTAGTCATCTTCTTCCCCACATACACTATCTTACATATTTACATCACCAAACCCCCATTTTTACATAGGATCTCAACCAACACATATCAACACATCATCACTTTACTTAATAAAATCAACTAACCCTCATCAAATTACAACTAATTTAGACACACTATGATCATTCCCATGTCTCAAAACAATCAAACATGTGCAATTCAAACTAACCCACAACAATTCAATGCAAATCAAAGTAGCTCATCATATAATCAAGTTAAACTCAACTAAAGATAAGCAATTCTAACTTGTTTATAGATAAAATTAAGCATACAACAAGCGAATTAGGAGACTTACTTTGAATGGGAGCACAATTTTTATTCGAGTACACAGAGAAATAATGACCCAAACTCTGATGCTTTGACACTAGAACTAGGGTTTCAATTTTTCTATGAATTTGGAACTTATGGATTATGGAAACCTAGTTATGATAGTTATAACAATTATAATATGAAGCATGGAGAGAAAATAAGGGGAAGAACCCAACCTTTGGCGCTTAGGAAGCTAATATACGTTTCTTTTAAGTTTAGGTTCAGCGCGGGTCGGGTTAGGTGTGGTGCTGCTAGATAATAGACGATAGACCGTAAAGTTCCCCGTGAAGGGTATCACGGTCTGTGAGATTGTTCGTGAACATGACTTGGGGACTAAAGTGCTTACCTGAGGTTCACGAGCGGCTAGACGGTCCGTACAAATGATGACGGACCGTGAACCCTTCTGTGAACCCTTTTATTGCAATTTCCAGTAGCCTCTTTTGGGTTGTCCTAAGATTCACGGACAGTGATGTTGCCTATAAAGGGCACCACGGTCCGTGAGGCAGCCCGTGAAGAACTGTTTGCACCCAGTTCCTATAATTTTTAACCCATTCTCTCCTATATACAATAACACACAGTGACTCTATAAAAACAAAGAAAATATGGAAAAAGGAAAATATCTAATACAATTATATCTTGGGTTTCCTCCCAAGAATCGCACAATTCAATGTCACAGCGCGACACAGGTTACTTGATTACTCAGACTTTATCAAGTTTACATTCCTCCAAAATCTTCACATCTTCTGGAACACCCAAGTATGCCTTGATTCGCTGGCCATTGGCTTTGAACCTCTCGCCCTTATCATTTTCCAGCTCAATAGCACTCGACTGAAAAACTTGTGTTACCTTAAAAGGTCTAGACCATTTGGATCTCAATTCCCCCAAAAGCAGATGAAGCCTGGAGCTAAAAAGTAATACCAAATAACCAGGAGTGAAGCTTCTTTTCTCAATATGCTTGTCATGATATAGCTTCATCCTCTCCTTATACAGTCGAGACCTCTCATAGGCTCTCATAAGAAACTCATCCATCTCATTGATCTGATCTAATCTCAGGTTTGCAGTTTCACTCCAACTAAGGTTCAACTTCTTCAAAGCCCAGATTTCTTTATGTTCAAGTTCAATCGGCAAATGACATGCCTTCCCAAATACCAATTGATATGGAGACATACCAGTAGGCATCTTGAAAGTTGTTCGATATGCCCATAGAGCATCATCTATCTTCCGAGCCCAATCTGTCATGTTGGCATTCACCGTTTAAGCCAGAATTGCTTTAATTTCTTTGTTGGACACCTCTACATGTCCACTAGTCTGCGGGTGATAAGGTGTTGCAACCTTGTGTTATTTTAACTCAATATTTAGCCAGAAGAGAATTGAATACCTTATTGTAGAAATGGGACTCGCCATCACTGATAATAGCTTTAGGCATGCCTAACCTTGAGAACATATTCTTCTTCAGAAAACTAGCAATACTCTTCCCATCATTCTCAGGCAAAACGACTGCCTCAACCCATTTGGACACATAGTCCATTGCCACCAATATGTACTTCTACCCATAGGAGCTCACAAATTGGCCTATGAAATCATTTCGACATATAACAAACAACTCCACCTCCTAAATAGGTGTCATAGGTAACTCATGGCGCCTAGAGAAGGATCATTGCCGCTAGCACACATCACAGTTCCTCACTATGTCTATCGAATTTGGATGAATTTTGGGCCAGTAGTACCCATAATGAAGTATCTTATGGGCTGTCCGAGCACCTCCACAATGGCCACCTACCGGAGAGGAGTGACATGCCTCTAGAATGTGCAACATCTCACCTTCATGAATGCATCCCCTAATGATGTTATCAGCATACACCCCGTACATATAAGGTTCATCCCAAAAATACATACCTACATCATGAAGGAACCTCTTCTTTTGTTGAAATGTTAGCCCTTCAGGCATCAAATCACTAACAATAAAATTAGCAAAATCAGCAAACCAAGGAATAAGGTCAAGAGTAGCAGCTAATACCTGCTCATACAGGAATGAATCATTTATATCGAGCTCGAGTTCATCTTTCCTTTCAAACTACAACCTTGACAGGTGATCAGCCACTTGGTTTTCACAACCTTCCCTATCCTTAACCTCAAAATCAAACTCATGAAGGAGTAATACCCATCTGATCAACCTTGGCTTGGCATCCTTCTTTTCCATGAGGTATCTCAGAGCTGCATGATCCGTATGGATTATTACTTTAGTGCCCAGCAAGTAAGCTCTGAATTTTTTGAAAGCATACACTACCGCAGTAGTTACTGCTCAGTAACTGTGTAGTTTTCCTATGCTCCATTTATTCACTTACTAGCATAGTAAATTGGATGAAACATCTTTTTATGCTTCTGCCCCAACAAAACTCCTAAAAATGTACCACTAGCATCGTACATTACCTCAAATGACTCTGTCAATCTAGGCCAATGATCACTGTTATAGAAATTAGCTTTTCCTTTAGGCATTCAAAAGCTCTAAGACGTGCCTAATCAAATATGAATTTCACCTCCTTCTCCAAAATCTAGCAGATGGGGTGCGCCATTTTGGAGAAGTCCTTGATGAAATGCTTATAAAATCCAGCATATCCTAAGAAACTCCAAACACCCTTCACACATATAAGTGGAGGCAACTTTTAAATCACCTCAATTTTTTCCTTGTCAACCTCAATCCCTTTCTGTGACACCTTGTGGCCAAGGACTATGCCTTCCTTAACCATGAAATGGCATTTCTCCCAGTTCAGCACTAAATTTGTCTCCTTGCATCTCTGTAGGGCCCTGCTACAATTCAGCAAACAATCATCAAAGGTATCACCTACCACTGAAAAGTCATCCATGAATACCTCTAGAGTGCCCTATACCATGTCTGAAAAGATAGACATCATACACCTTTGGAACGTTGCTGGTGCTTTACATAGTCCAATTGGCGTGTGTTTAAGCGAAAAGGTGCCATAGGAACATGTGAAGGTAGTATTTTCTTGATCTTCAGGAGCAATTGATATTTGTTTGTAGCCAGAGTATCAGTCTAAAAAGAAGTACCACCCTTTGCCAGCCAACCTGTCAAGCATCTGGTCAATGAAAGACATCGAGAAGTGATCCTTTAAGGTCAACTTGTTCAGCTTCATGTAGTCCATGAACACTCGCCATCCAGTAACTGGTCTTTGTGGGACCAACTCATTCTTTGCATTCATGACCATACTCATACCACCCTTTTTGGGCACAAACTACACTGGGTGGACTTAGTGACTGTCAGAAATAGGGTATACTACCCCAACATCTAACCAGTTGATGATCTCCTTTTTGGCCACCTCTTGTATTGGTGGATTTAGCCTCCGTTGGTGTTCAATGGTTAGGCTGCATTCCTCATTAAGTTGAATCTTATGGGTGCATATACATGGAGATATCCAGATGATATCAGCACTGGTCCACCTAATGTCCCATATGTACCATATCAACACTTTGATCACAGCTTGAACATGTTCTTCATTCAAATTTGTAGCCAAAAACACATGTAAAGTGTTGTTAGAGTCCAAAAATGCATACCTCAAGTGACTGGGTAATTGTTTTAGTTCCAGAACAGGTGGCTCCTCAATGGATGGTTTTCCTGGAGAACATGGCCTATTTTTTGAATCCAGGTCTAATTTCTTTGGAACATAAGAGTTTGCTTCCATACCTTGCAATACATTCACGGTCTATACATAATCAGACCTGAAGTTAGCTTCAAACTTCATCAGAACTACCACTAAGGTTTCAACAGCCAGCCTGTCTTCAATGGTCGCTCCCATTTCTTCTTTATCAAACACCTTTACGGAGACACCACATTCATTTCCTGTGGCTGCTTCATTGGCCTGCAAATATTAAACATTACCTTTTCTTTATTGATTTTGAATTTCAGTTCTCCTCGCTCAACATATACCAAGGCTTGTCTTGGGGCCAGAAATGGTCTTCCCAAAATAATGGGAACCTCAAAATCTACTTCGCAATCAAGATCATGAAGTGTGCTGGAAAGATGTTACGTGTCCACCTTTATGAGCACATCACATAGAATGCCTATAGGTCGCTACACTGACCTATTTTCCATCATCAACCTCGTAGCTGTGGGTTTTCGAACTCCTAACCCCAGTTGCTTATAGATGGCCAGCAACATCAAGTTGATATTGGCCCCTAGATCACACAAGGCCTTTGCAAATTCAATTTATCTGATACTGCACGGTATGGTGAATGCACCTGGATCCTCCTTCTTTTGTACTAGAGGTCTAGTAGCAATCACACTGTAGTGATGAACATTGTCAGTTAAATAAATACTTACAACTCTTTTCTTCATGACCAAGTCCATAATGAACTTGACATATCCTGGCATTTGTTCTAGTGCTTCCACCAGTGGTATATTTACAGATAGCTGTCGCAGCATGGCGATGAACTTAGCAAATTTCCCATCTTCGGCTTTTTTTTATGCTTTTGAGGGAAAGGAGGAGGTGGTCTTGGGATTTGCTGTAAAGGCAAGGTTCCCTCAACCTCCTTTCTTTTCGCTCATGTTGGTTTGACTATTGGTTGAGCATCCTCCAAGTCATCTCCTTGATCAACTTTATCCTCCTCTCTTCCAGCTTGCTCCAACACCTATTCATGTTTAGTGCCTGCAGAAATTAGGTCAGTAAGAATCTTACCACTCCTGGTGGCGATAGCCATGCGATGCCCATACTTCTTAGGGTTCTAGATCATATCACTAGGTAGTGACCCATTCTTCCTTTAATTTAGTGAGGTAAAAACTGGCCCCCAACTGCTGCTCAATTTGCTAGATGGATGTGGTGTGTGAGTCTACTAATTGACTCATACTGGAGAAATAACTTTTCATCTCCTTCACCCCTGCATTAGTTGATTCAAATTTTTGGAGCACCTTGGCTAACATGTCTTCTAATTTAGATCTGCTGGAACAACTACTTACCTAGCCTCAATTTCCTGGGGGCACATAGACACCATTGCGATCATTTCTATACCCATCTCTGTTTGCAAATTTCCTTGTTGTCTAGTTGCTGGCCTATCATATTGTCTTTTCCTTGAATAGTTTCGATCTACATTTCCATAATTGTAAACTTGGATTCTTGAGTTATGATTTCGAAAACCTCCTTGGTTTCCGAAGTAATTTGCCTCCTCATCTAGATCAATATCTTGATCTTCAAACCTATTTGGTTGACTCACAACATTCACCTTTCCATATTTTAAGACAATATGCTTTGTAAGTAGGTCTATTTGGGTCCTCATTTGTTCCATGTCCTGATCCCTCTCTTCTTCTCTCTTTCTTTGTTCAGCCAAAATTTCAAATGTGTACCCAAGATCTCCTACTTCTACATCCCTGGTGTACCAAGCCCTGTTATTCTTTGACACTTTGTCCATCTGTTGCATGATCTCTGAGAATGGTTTCCTCATAAATGATCCTCCACACACTACATCAACAAGAAGTTTAGTGACATAATTTAAAGATCTATAGAAAGCCTGTTTTAGATGCCTCTCAGTGAGACCATGGTTTGGGCACTTTTTTAGCTTTTTGGTGAATCTCCACCAAGTGTCATACATTGCTTCTCTTGGTAGCTGCTTATGGGAACTGATCTCATCTTTTATCTGCAACTCTTTTGATTCCAAAAAGAATCGTTCCAAGAAAGCCACCTTCAATTCAGTCCAAGTCCTGATTGAGTCAACTGACATCTCATTCAACAAGTTAGTTGCCTCTCAAGTAAGAGACAAAGGTAACATCCTCACTCTCATCGTTGTTTGGCTTACTCCAGGAATCTATTGGGCTTTTCCAATCGCCATAAAGTTCATCACATGTTGATTAACATCATCACCAGTTACACCCTTGAACATACCTTTTAGATTCAATAGTTGAATTATACAGCTGGTGATTGTGAATTTAACACCTGGAGGTAGTGCAGGTGACACTATTGCTCATGTGGCTCTAGCTCTATCAAAGTCTAAGTCATCCTCCCCATACATCATGTGAGTTGGATGTTGCGCTCAACCCTTTGGAGCTATTGGTTGGTTGTGGGGAGGAATGATTCCATCCACTGCTATGTTTTTGTCCACTGCCCTAGGTTGATTGTTCAGAACATTCGGCTAAATACTTCTTCCAACACGTTCAGCTTCCAATCTAAATCTCTGTCTTTGTGCCTCAAGTTCTTGTGCATTCACCATCTTGTAGATTATTTTCCTCTATTATGGATCGTATGGGACTAATGGGGCTCCCTTACTTATGGTATTTGGCATACATAGTCGAACTCACCTGAAAGAAACACAGACAAAGAACAAGATGTAAAATTAGGAAATCCAACTACACTTAGAATAAATCCTAGTAAAACACTTCTGAATTGAAATTCCCCGGCAGTGGCGCCAAAGTTTGATACGTCCAAACTTACACCTCAATTAAGAGATATAAATGGTCGAACTCAATTTATAGAACTCAACGTGAGTTGAGGTCGAACCCACAGAGAATTTCTTTACATAAATTATTTCATTATCGTGTTTTACTGAAATGTCGCTATTATTTCCTAAATAAACAATTGCGTAAAGTAAAATGGGTTTAGCATTAATGCTTTGGTAACCAAAGTTGTAAACTAAAGCTTAGTTCAACAATTAACAAAATATCAGTTTTGAAGTTGTTTCAATAATTAACTGAAACTAGCATTGTGTTCCCCATAACGTTGCATCTAATGTTCTTCCGTAGTTAAGTTTCAGGCAATTTACCTCTACAAAATACATGCGAGTTAGCTATATTTGATACTTCTCAATCTATTCAGATAATTTTCACTCAATTCCTCTTGGTCCTAAAGTGTTAAACAATTTACCCTCGCCAACAATGGTGCGAAGGTTCTTTTCTCTTGAAGTTAAACATTAACTCCATTTCGTCAAATTAATTTAACTTTTTCCTAACTATCATTTTTCTCTCAAACAAATGAAAGATACATGATCACCCTAATGCATGCACTCATCAGAATACATGAATAAGGAAAGGTAAATTACATTTTGTAAACAATGAATCGACATCCACTCCTTTTACAAAATTACAATTAGAATTATTTCAAGGATACCACAACCCCAGCTGTGGTATTTAGCCACTCATGAATACACGTAAAAATTCATAAATATCAAACAAAAACATATTTAGAATGTATTAACGAGAATAAGCAAATTAACAGGTGTAACGACCCAGAAAATGATAGGTTGATTTTAATTGTTTTATATCACTAGTATATATAGTTTTAAGTCCTAAAATAAGTCATTTACTCCTTATTTCTCCAAATCAACCAAAGAGTTCCTCCTTTCAATAATTCTCTCTCTAGAAGTTCCCAAAGAAGAAGAAGAAGAAGTGGGAGCTATGGTTTGGAAGGGTTTCGAATTAAGGCATTTTCTTCATCAAATTTCTTGGGAATCTCAAGCAAGGTATGGTGATCCTTCATCTAGGGGAAACTTTAACCCCTAGAGTCAATTCAAAAGTAATTTTCAAAGTTTTGAAGTTCATAAAAATCCTAGGGTTTTACTCAATCTCATGGGTCCCTTCATCCAACATTTTCAAATGGTTATTAATGACATATTATGGTTGTATTAGTGTTTAATTGATGATTTATGATGAAAATACTCTATGAACCCATGAATTCTCTCAATTCCTAAATTGTGCCATTATGAAGTGCGTTTGTTGATTATGAAAGCTTATGAATGGAATACGTCTAAATTGCTTTGGGCTATTGAATTATATCATTATCTATGCCTTAATTATTTTGAATTGTTGGTGAGTTGATGATTTGTGATCATCGCCTTGAAAGGGCAAGTTATGACCTAATTACATGTTGAAGTAGAATTGTGCTTGAACTATTGATCCACTTGAAAGGTGCAGGTGTTTAATTACTAAGTAAGATTATGAAGTGAGTAAATGTGTTATTATTGAAAGGCTATTTTTCAATTTGACACTCATGTGTGATTATGATAGAATGTGAAGGGTTTCTATGATGTGATGTTCTAACCTGAATTGGTAGGCTTAGGCATCCTATTCTTGTATAATGAAAGTAATGTGTATTGACGTATCTTGAATTTGTAGGCTAAGACATCCTTTTCTTATATTGATGAATGTGTATGGACTTGATGAATATGAATCGATAGGCCAATGGCAGTCCTTTCATATATGAATGATGAAGTATTCTAGGCCATGTCTTGAACTGGTAGACCTATTGTTGGTAACCCTTCATGATGAGTCTAGAAACTAATGTGATGATAAACTTTGAATCAGTAGTCCTAGTCTTGGAAGAACTTTCATGTGTGAAATGATGAACCTTGGATCGGTAGGCTCAATGTTTATGGCACCCTTCTTGGAAGGTTAATGAGCCATCCTTAATGTACCATGAATCGATAGGCTTATGACATTCCTTTTATGTGTAATGATGTGTCTTGGGTCGATAGGCCAATGGCATTCCTCTCAGGAATAATAATGAAATGTAAATAAAATACTTTATGGGAATGGAGGCTAAGCACCGAGTGGATATTGTAAGATGGAAACTCTCCCAATGTTAGGCTAGGATTCCTATAAACATCTTCCTATCCCATAACTATGTGCCCACATAGGATTTTAGCTAGTGGATTCAATCCAAACTAAATATATCTAGTTCTACCTTAGGCAAGTCGGACACCTCTTTATGGTGTGGGGCCATATGACACTGGATTCCATGGTTAGCTCTTACGGTCTATGTCGGTAAATGCCTATTCCCATCATGTGAGATGTACGTTATGGTATCTTGAGAAGTTCTATGAAGTGTGGATGGTAGTATAGGATGCCATCCATGCATTGCACCAGTAGGCTTTGAGAGGGTCATAGTGAGTTCTCGAAGTCTTAATGACTAATGTATGAAAGTGTCCTAAATTAAATTAATGAAGAATGTTGACTTATATGTTTAAATGTGACTATGCATGCTATACTTGGGTTGTAATATGAGTTATTTTCCCTTATCATAAATTATGAAATGTTTATGTCTCTTATGTATGGATACTGTGTAAAGGTTAAAGGAAGAATGGGAAGTTCACTTCTGGTGACCTTAATGTGGTACCTTCGTGTGGGTAGTGGAATGGGACGCTATCCATACATTGCACAAGGTATAACATGAGGGTTATTTGAGGTGAAGGTATAAGGTGAAGGTAAACGGTTTACATGTTGATTATGTTCAAATGTGATATTATGACTTGTATGATGATTTTACTTGTATATGATGTCTCATAAACTATTGTACATGATATTTTCAAAAAGTGGCATAATGTATAGTTTTCAATCAAAATGTCCCTTTTACAGCATGTTTTTGCATGGTCATCATACTTCGTGCATTTTTGTGTGCTAACCCATATTTTCTTTACTTTTATGAAGTATAGGGATTAGTACTCAATTTGATACTCTCTAGTAGGAGCTTAGATTTGAAATTCATCCATGACTTGGTATGTCCTCATGGATTCGAGGAACAAAACTCTTATGTTTTATTTCTTTCATGTTTTAGACTATTGTTAAGACTTCAATTGTAAAGGGCCATGACCCTACTATAGTTTTCAAGACATTGTTTAGATGGCCATGTGAAACAATAGACTTCCGCTATTTTCAAGTGCTTTTAAATGAAGTTTTGATTTCATGGATTTAAATAAGTTTTAAATTCGGCACTATTTCTATATATCAAATGTTATGAATGCTAAGAGGCTTTTATGAGACTCCTTCGGGGTCGAGTACGCTGTGTCGCATATGGGGTCTAGACTCGGGTCATGACAACAAGCCACTTGGATAATTCAAGAAACAGAAATCCAAGATTCAAACTTAATTCAATGTTGAAAGTCGAAAATCTAAAACTGAGAATAATGGGAGCTCCTTCGTCGTTCAATGTTCGACAAGATGAAACATAAAAAATGACCTAATTAATTCAAATAGAATGTTTAAAATGAGTCCTACTCGAAGTAGGACTGAACTATCAAGCAACTCCACAGGCACATTGATGATCCGTCAAGGGCTTCATAGACCGTGAAGCCTTTCGTGGTCTTTACTTGGCACGTCTAAGATTTGGATCTTCAAAGCCAACAAACTGGAAAGATATAACAGACAACACCACAAATCGTCATAGGGACCACAGTCCATATGGGTGTCTGTGGTCTTCACTTGGCCACTTCTCATTTTCACTCCTTTGCTCCTGGCCACTGGTTCAACTTCCCAATCACCATCACAGACCATTATAGGGACAACGGACCGTGAGGCCTTCCATGGTCTTCACTTGAGTCTCCTTTGCACTTTATCTCCCCAAGACCCAAACACTGTTCCACTGTATGGACACTACCAAAGACCGTTGTGAGAACCATGGCCCGTGAGAACGTCCGTGGTCATTACTTGGTCCACCAATATGTTATCTTCCATGCCTTCTCACTCGTTCCAATTCATGAGCCCTTTCACGATCAATCATAATCTTCATGACCCGTCAAGGCATCCGTGATCTTCACGTTGTTCCATCCATTTTCACTCTCCATTTTCTTCTCTTCTTTCTTCTTTCACGTCCACATGTTTTACCTATATAAACACTACCAAACACGTCATATCCATATAAATACACTCGATTCTATTATTAATACTTAGTTTTCAAGCATCAAATGTGCCATGATTTTGCGGCACATCACAATCCTCTGCTTACTAAATCAAGACCCCTATAAAAACATTCCAGTAACATCTTCCAAGTGCTTGAACCTCAGTCACGTCTCATGAGTAGGGCACTGCATCAATAGTTTCTTGAACCTCAGCCACGTCTCATGGATTGACTCATCCTCCAATTTCTTGAAATCTAGGATGTTATCCCTAAGAATCATTATATTTGAAGTAGGGTGGACAACTTGGCTACCATTACTCCCCGTTTAGGTTCATTTCCATTGTTTTATGCAAAAAACATAGAACTAAAACTAAAAATAAATAGATTCAACTATAATAAACAAAAACACTTGAATTCAACTTCACCAAAAGAATTTCAAACAACACAACTCCCTGGCAGCGGCACCATTTTTATTTTAACATTTCAAGAACACCTCATCCAATTGTAGTTGTTCAACGATCATAAATCAGTATAAAACCCAATTAAATGAGTTGGGGTCGAATCCCACAAGGAGCGGTATAGTTTCAGATTCAATTGGGAAGGATAAATGTGGTCAAATCAATTATAGGAATAAAAATTATCGAATAAAAACATCATTCAAATCAAGGAGTGACACGAATGTCAAATGGGGGTTTTTGTTTTGATTATCAACTACAAACAGTCACAAACAATATGAATTAACAAGAATGCGACGAATTCTTGGGATATGATCGATTATGGGCAAATATAGAAATATGGGTAATTGCACTTATTAGTAAATAACTAGATAATAATGAGTAGGCTAGGATATAACGGAGGTAACTTTCTCTCGAACAATTATCCTAAATTAGGTGATTTCTCTCGAATATCTACAAGCATGCAAAGTAAGAGCAGCCCACACCTTAATCCATTTACTCTCTCGAGCTAAATATGTGGGATTGGGTTTAGGATATACTCTCTCGTGCTAAACCCATATCAACCCATTTCCCACAAACCATTAATCAAAAACTTTAGTTGTAAAACCTCTCTCTTGAACAAGCCAAGAATTGCATTTGCAACTACAATTCTCAAATTAAACCACAATTAATGATTAAACTCACTTTTAAATAGCATTTAAACTAACAATTAGCAATACATAAGCTAGATCAACCCATAATCACACCCCAAGAATTGGGTTTTAGCTAGACATTATAAAAAGGTAAAACACAATTACCAAATTGATTATCCATCAACTGGGTAAGAGTGACTTTGTCTTTATAATACTCCAATTTGATGAATATCAAAGACCCACTTCCAATTTCTCGGAAGTGAATTTCTTCAATCCTTCAAAGCTAAGGTAAAACTATGGAGAAAACTGTCTCAGAAGTCTCAAAATTATTTTCTAAGATCAAAAGAGTAATAAAAAAAATATCAAATAAATGTTCAAAAAAGTATTTGTAGTCGTCGAAAATAGGCTACGAAAGCTCATTCGGCGTAGTAAGTCTGCAACTTTGGGCAATCTATCTTAGCCTCACAGAATCACTCGGCGATTCACCGACTGCTCCTTTTCTTCACCAACTTGGTTCTTTCCTTCATAGCTTCGCACACTGGAACTTTAGGCAGTTTGATGAGGCACTCTGCGGCACGCCGAGTGCTCTTGGCGATCCTCAAGCTCGCCCATCTTCACTTTATTAGCGTGTTTTGTTCCCTTTTACCTGTTAGTGTCCTTGCTTTTTTCCTCAATCCATATTCCTGAAAATAAAGGATTTAACATTAGTTATTGGCACAAAATAAGCATTTGAGGACACTAAATCTGTACAAACAAAGCCCTAAATAAGTCCAAATCTAGGACTCATCAACACCCCCAACGTAATTTTTTGCTTTTCCTTAAGTAAAACTCAAGTTTAGTAGTTCAAAAAGGGTGTCTCAAATACTGCTACATAAGACACAATCATGAATGCACACAACAATACTCAACTTACTTATGCAAGGATCAATTGTGCACTCAAAGATTTAAGTTGTGACTCACCATTATCAAAGATGCTCAAGTTCACAATACTTGCTTCAAATGAAAATTCAAGCTCAACAAAGGTACTCAAATGCCCTCAGAACAAAGATGATTCCATATTCACATACAATTTCTCAACAATTTATTGTTCCAGAATCACATACAACTCTCAGTTCACAAAGATGAACGCATGCATGACTTCACCATAGGTTTGTCCTTATTTTCCAATCAACACTCGTTTCAGCTCACTTAAGATCTCAAAGGTCTTTTCAAGGCTTGTAATAGGGATGAGTGTAAAGGTATGTTCATTCAGGCTCAATGGCTGCTACCCTCATGAAATGTTGTCTAAACATCACTTTCTTTCTTTTCTTCAACATTTGAATCATGCTCAAAATTCACCCCATTATTCAATTTCCAATGGAATACCGGACACCCCATTTCTTTTAAAGCTTTCACAACTTTATTTCACAACTTTTTCATTCTTTTTTCATTTGCTTTATTCTTTTCTTTCTCTTTTTTTATATGGAGGGGTTCCATGTTTTTCAAGACCATTGCTAGAAAGGGGATTTTTTTACACTTCTTTATTTACCTTCATGAGAGTTTTGGGTGAATGGATGAAGAGGGATCACAGTTGTTCAAGTTTCTTCCAAGAAAAGGATAAGACTCAAAAGGGGTTCAAGCACGGTTTACACATCTCACAAGGTTGGCCACAAAAAGAGGTATATTGTCAAATTGTTTCACTTCTCAAAATTGTTGCCTAAGATCATTTCAAGAGCTTGCATCAATATCAAACGGGACTCATTCGAGCAAGTGTGTAATGTCCATCACAACAGACTCCATTCTATAATCGGCTAGTCACAACGAGATGCAAAAATTCTATTTGTTGTCTATGCAACTTCATTCGGCCTCACTGTAGCCACACATTCATTTTTGTTCGATAAAGAGCACTATTCAAGTCATCAGTATGGACCATAACTGATACTCAAATTTACACAAGAACAACCACAATCCAACACATGAGAGGTGGCAAAAATATTTTTTGGATGGGTCAAAAACCGTTTTCCTTCATAACAAGTAGCCATAAGCTCGAACATCCACAAGATAAGATCAAAACATAGTTTCCAACAAAAACCCAATATACATAAGAGATAGGTATAGAAATACCTCACCCCATCACAAATAAAAGCAGTTGTCCTTAAATGCAACAAAAATAATCAAATGTGAATAAAAATGACAAAGAGGGAGGTAAAGAAGAATCATGTCTACACAGTCGCTCCATTTGTTGGGGAATCAATGTCCAAGGTCACACTCTAATCTTGGGCATCCGTGCCCGGTGTAACATTAACACTAGCTCCACTAGAATGAGACAAGGACGTATCTGTTAATGAAATTTGCACAGTTGACTGCATCATAGCCTCATCAACCTCTATCAGGACCTTATATGTAGGCTCTTCATGGGCACCAAGCTGCTTCTCATTAGACTCAGCCTCAGACTCTGCATCCATCTCATCGGCTTTAATCTCATCTCCGGTGGTAGCCAAAGGCATGTCAGAAAAATTCGGAACATATGTGCCATGTCATCAGAGCTCTCCACGGTACCAAAAATCATCAAGATATCCGTTGACTTCAGCTGATCCACGTCCTTACTCAAAGCAAATGTGGCCTTTAAGGTTGTCACCTCATCAGTGGCTCCCTGGCCATGCTCACACACCTCTATCCTTGATGCAAGTGCATCAATAGACACACTAAGAGGTGTCACAAAAGCAGTGAGGGCTTTGTCAATCATCGCAGGGACTGTAGCCTCTAGCCTGGAGGAACGCCTACCAGTATAATAGGCTAGATGCCCCATCCGTAGTATCGCAGCTTGGGTGAGTCGAGGTCGGGAGTTAGCAGCACTGGCAATAGACTTGGGAGGCAAGGGATTGGTTGAAAAACTTAGAGTCATAGAGGGGGCAGTACTAGATATACTTGAAGGCCCAAGGGCATGAGTAGTCAATACTGCCTCTGCAGGTAAAGTCTCAATTCCACAGTCGGGGAAGAATCCACTAGGGCTGCCTTCTTCTTCTCAGCCCCATCCTTTAAATACTTAGCCTCAATCCACCGAATGTTGGTGCAGGATGTGGGAATCACTTTCACTTCCTTCTTTTCATCACAAGGCACCCAGGCTCGTATGCACAATTCTATTATAAACACCGAGAATAGGAGCGAAGTCTGACACTCCCTAGCCCTCATGGCCATCTCATGGCCAATAATCATACCCATTTTGAGGGATTTCCCAGAAATGATATAGCCAAAGAAGGTTGCCTTAGTGTGGTGGAGTATGGACTCATTTTGGGACGGCATGATTATGCTGCTGATAAATCCAAACCAATACCTTGCTACGACGTTTAAATCCTTCTTCTCTATGGGAACTCAAGCCTCAATCCACTTTGGAGTATCATCTGAAAGGAGAGGAGCCAATGAGCGTTTTATTTCCTCCGGTGATATTGTCTTGATTATACTCCAGTAGTCATCTGAAATGTCGCTGGTGTACTCTAATACTGCATTGATATCATCACTGTCACACTTAACTTTCTTTCCCTGACAACCACATATTCTACCAGTTTGAATGCAATGGCCTTTCTCTTCCCTTGTGGAACTAGAGCTTCGTAGGCAATGTAAAACTCCCAAACCAAATTAGGAATGTAACGACCATCACATTTGGTTAAAATGTGGAACTTGTGAGACTTTAAGGTGCGCCATATCTCTGGATACCACTCTATCACTCCATTTGTAGACAACCTCTTCTCCTCAATGATTGTCCTCAGTCCCTCAGCCTTTAATCTCTTTATAGAAATGGGAGAAGGACCCTGTGCAGGTGGTGTTGGGACCACAGCCTAATCAGGGATAGGAGGAAGAGTGGGGGTCTCAGTCATCCTGATCCTAGATAGATCATGCATCCTATTTGAGCGTAGCTCAGCTCTATGGGCCAATAGCAATTGCTCATCCTCAGGCTCAGAGATGTCAGCCTAAGGGTCCTGGTGATCTCCCTCACTCTTAGAGGTGGTGAGGTGAGTAGCTTACACTACCTCACTTTTGGAGCTGACCTCCTGTGACTCGGGAGTATGCACCTTTTCCTTTCCTTTCCGCTTCCCACCTATGGTAGGAAGTTTTGTTGCCTTTGCTTTGGATGCAGTTGTATCCTCATTGATAGTGATTCCCTTTGCCTGCTTGCGGGGCGGCATGTCTCATCCTGCTACTTTTGGTCTAACCATATTTGCAAACACATAGGAAAAGAAGTTAGAAATAATCCAAGAAACATGCAGGAAACAAGTTGTAGAAAGACTCGCCGAACCGATTGGTGAGTCGCCGAGTCACTTTGGAAAACCAAATCAAACTCACCAAAATGACTGGCTCAAAAATTTCCCTAAAAAAAGACAGGTCGGAGATAGGCACAACCTTATAGTGAGTTCAGACTAGCCCACTGAAAGTTACAATGTGTTTTAGGGGTTAAGGGCACAGAAAAGGTGATCATGGGAGACTTTTTGCGAGTTGCCAATTGAACTCAGTGAGCTTAGGTTTCTCGCTGAAAGGTACAGACTCTATTCTTGCCAAAACAAAAAATTAAGGGTTATTAAGGGGGACGTTGGTGAATAGCCGAGTGGTTCGGCGAGCTCGACCCAACTCACCGAGTTGCCCAACGTGCCACATCTCAACCGCATTTCCAAAAATCAAGCCCATAGCCACCGAAAATAGAATCAAACCACACACTCATTCAATTAAGCATAGACCCACTAGACCTATTCCAACGGGGTACATAGTCTTCCCCCGGTTTGGCCAAAATTGGCCATTTGACGACATTTGCCCAAACAAATGATGTCAACCACTCCATCATTGGGTAAAGTATGTCATTTTGCACAATTGGGGTTACTCAGACTTCACCCGACTAGATCCAACAATAGAATACTGCAAGCCTACAATTTATGATCAAGTTTAGAAAATAAAATTTGGGAAATCAACAATATAAGAATTTTTGGCACGATGTCTAAACTAAAATAGGCAAACTAGCTCACAAATACGATTTCAAAACAGGCCCAGCACACACCAACAAGAGTTAAACAAGTGCATTTGAGTTCAACCTCTATTCAAGAGTTCTGTGTTCGAAAAACCAACCTTTAAATTGAAATACAAGTGTGTAATGTTAGGCGTCAATGAAATCCAACTCTGAGCACGTGATCAAGAACAAAAAGCAATAAAACTAGGAAAATATTGAAAATCTAGAGTGTAGGGGTGATTGTACGAGGCTAAAATAAGGGTGTATGAAAGAGTTTGAAATTTTAATCCTTTATCCTTTTAAAACCTTTCCGTTTGCGACCCTTTCGGTGAAATTAGTTGTCCTCGCCTAACCATTTAGCGACACATCGAGAGGTGACTTACCTCACCGAGTTTTACAGGACCTCCAGTTAATTAGGCAAATGACGAACAAAGTCGGGATCACCACTGAGTTTTACAGTCTCTCACCTTTGATTTTGGTGAGTATAATGGCAGTTCAAGTCTGGCTCGGTGACCTCTTCGGTGAGTCGCCAATTGGACTCTTGACTTACCAACTTGCATTATTCAACCACATTCCACAATTCAACCTGCACAATCAACACTCGTTATTCAAAATGAGAAAACAAAGTATTAAAAACTTGGGTTTCCTCCCAAGAAGAACCTTAGTTAACGCCGTGGCATGACGCAAGTACACATTAAAACTTCATTCTTGGGGTTTTCCATAGTATCACTAGGCAATCTCCCTTGTTTTCTTGGCTTAATATGTGAAGAAATTTGACCCATTTGGGTCTCCAACTGCTTGCTACAGAAGGAATGAGAGGTCACCATCTGGTTGATAGTCGATACATCTTCCATCATTTCCTCAACCTTGTTGACAATACATGAGACCATATCCTCAGTTCGGCCACACTCAGAATATTTGGGCTTTTGATGCTTGTGGGGAGGAACATACCTATCCTTCTCCCCTTCCCTTTCCTTCCAAGTGGCGTTATGATCACACCACTCTCTATCAAAGTCTCTCCAGCTCTTGTCTCTATTCCAACCATTGTTTCCACCAGGGTCTTGGGTAGTTTGCACGATAACCTCCTCCTTGGTTTGCTAGGAAGTTCACTTTCTCATTGTACAACGCTTCAAATTGGGCCTCTTCGGGGTTTACACCACAAACATCGACAACATTAACACTCCTTGTACCAGCACCCATAACGTTCTTGGCCAAGATGTCCAGCAGGGTCATCATATGTGCCATGTTTTGGTTTGTCTCTTGATCTTTTGCAATCTGTTCCTTCGTCAATTTGTACGTAAGAGGAGAGACTTGATCTTCTCGGGTGTACCATGCCCGGTTAATCTTTGTCATGCCATCTAGAAGTTGGGCTGCTATCACATAAGGTTGTTGCATTAAACCTCCAAGAGAAAGTTGATCATCCACCACCTTGTTCACTGAATCGGGGCTTCTATAGAAGTATTACAGCAGTACATTATTGGGTAATCTATGAGTTGGGCATTGCAGCACCATCTTCTTAAACCATAGCCAAGTCGCATAGATTAGCTCACTCTCTAAACGCTTGACTCTTTGGATGTAGTCTCTAAGAGTCATCATCTTTGAAGGGGGAAAGAATCGCACTTGGAATGCAGTAATAAGCTCGTCCCAGAAGTGATAGAATCTCTTCTCAACTCAGCCAACCACTTGCATGCCTATCCCATTAGAGAAAATAGGAACAACATCAGCTAGACCAATTCTTGAGATATGTTCTTAAAGGAGAACGGTCTGCAAACATCAACAAAGTTCCTTATATGCTCATAAGGATCCTCATGAGCCAGCCTAACAAATAAGCCCTTCAGTTGTAGGAGCTGCAACATGGTGCTTGTGATGCGAAACACATCGTTCCCTTCAGCTAGAGGTAAGCGAATGGCACAAACACCACCCATTTGGTTAGGGTCATTGACATTTGAGTTGTTAACATCATTAAGATTCTGGATGTAATCTTGGTGGCCCACTTGGCTACCATTACTACCCTTTACGCTCATTTCCTCTATTCAACAAGAAACAAAAAACCAAAACTAAAATTAAGTATATTCAACTATAACCAACAAGAACACAATTCAACTTCACCAAAAGAATTTAAAACATCACCACTCCCCAGCAGTGGCACCATTTTGAATTTATGTTTCAAGCACAGCTCATCCAATTCTAGGTGTTCAACAATATTAAATTAGTATAAAACCCAACTAAATGAGTTGGAGTCAAATCCACAGAGAGCAGTGTGTGTCTCACATTCAATTAAGAAGTATAAATGCGGTCAAATCAGTCATAGGAATAAAAATTATCGAATAAAGACATCATTCAAATCAAGGGGTGACACAAATGTCAAATAGGAGTTTTGGTTTTGATTATCAACTATAAACAGTGATCACAAACAATAAGAATTGTCAATAATGAGACGGATTCTTGGGATGTGATCGATTATAGGAAAATATAGACATATGGGTAATTGCAACTATTAGAAAATAGCTAGATAATAGTGAGTAGGCTAGGCTATAACAGAGGTAACTTTCTCCAGAACAATTGCCCCGAATCAGGTGATTTCTCTCAAACATGAACAAGTATGCAAATTAAGAGCAGCCTAAACCTTAATCCATTTACTCTCTCAAGTTAAATGTGTGGGATTGGGTGTAGGATTTACTCTCTCGAGCTAAACCCATATCAACCCAATGCCCACAAAGCATTAATCAAAAACCTTAGTTCTAAAATATCTCTCTCGAGCAAGCCAAGAACAAAAACATAAAACTGCATTTGCAACTACAATTCTTAAATTAAACCACAATTAATGATTAAACTCACTTTTCAACAACATTTAAACTAACAATTAGCAATACCCATATGATAGATCAACCTATAATCACACCCCAAGAATTGTGGTTTGAGTTAGACATTATAAAAAGGTAAAAACATTTACCAAATTGATTATCCATCAACTGTATAAGAGTGATTTCATCTTTAAAATGCTCCAATTTGATGAATATCAAAGAGCCACTTTCATTTTCTCCAAAGTGAATTTCTTCAATCCTTCAAAGCTAAGTAAAAACTATCGAGAAAACTATCTCAGAAATCTCAAAATTATTTTCTTAGTTGAAAGAGTAAACAAAAGATATTAACTAAAATGTTAAAAATATGTATTTATAGTCGCTGAAAATAAGCTACAAAAGCTCATTTGGTGAAGTAAGCTAGGCTCACCGAACCACTCATCGAGCCACCTTTTGGTCTCTTCCATCGCCTTTTTGCCTTGGCATTTAGCATCCTCAAGGTCTGTAACTTAGGGCGATTTATCTTAGCTTTGTAGAATTACTCGATGATTCATCGACTGCTCCATTTTTTTGCCAACTTGGTTCTTTCATTCAGATCTTGTCATAGTGGAACTTTAGGGGGTTTGATGAGCCATTCGGCGGCAAACCGAGTGCTCTTGGCGATCCTCAGGCTCGGCCATCTTCACTTCTTTAGCCTGTTTTGTTCATTTTTGCCTATTCGTGTCTTTGTTTTGTTCCTCAATCCATATTCCTGAAAATCAAGGATTTAACATCAGTTATTGGCACAAATTAAGCATTTAAGGACACTAAATCTATATAAACAATTCCCTAAATGAGTCCAAATCTCGGAATCATCAACATCCTAGATTTCAAGCACTTGGAGGGTGAATCAATCCATGACACGTGGCTGAGGTTCAAGAAACTATTGTTGTAGTGCCCTACACATGGAATACCAGATAAGATATTGCTGGAATGTTTTTATAGAGGTCTTGATTCTGTAAGCAGAGGATTGGCTGATCAATTTTCTCTGGGTGGTATAGTGCAGCGATCCTATGCAACAGCATCCCTACTCCTCAATCATATGGCCAGGATCAACAAAGATCCATATGAGGGCCAGAACATGGCCAAAATAATGTCCCAGCTAGATACCTTGGCAATAAATATCGAGGAATTTGAAGTGCTGCACAAAAACAAAGTAGTATTCTTAGCAACTCAAAGAAGAAGTCAATGTGCAAACCACTCAAGGCCAGGTGTTAACCAAAGATGGAATAGAGGAGAGAAATGGAATAGGTACGTTCCCCCCATGAGTGTCATAAGCATAATCATAATGAGGGTGGATAGATAGAAGATATACTCTTACACATTCTCGATAGAGTTAAAGGGTATGACAGAGTATTGAAAGAGATAAAAGAGAACGTCTCAGCCCTCAACCATATGGTGACATCTCATTCCATCTCGATTGCTAATTTGGAAACCTAAATGGGTCAGATTTTGTCCCATCTCAACCCAATTCACAAAAAGAGGTTGCCTAGTGATACTATGGCAAACCCCAGGAATAATTATTAAATAGGTATTTCTGTCGTGCCATGATGTTAACTAAGGCATTTCTTGGGAGGCAACCCACATTTTTACTGCTTTGTGTTTGTTTTTGAAATAACGGGTGTTGATTGTGTAGCTTAGAAAATGGAATCTGTTTGGAAAATTCAGGTTGGCGAGCTAAGTATCCAGTACGCGACTCACCGAAAAAGTTGGCGAGCCTGACTTAGACCATCATTGGGCTCACCAAAATCATAGGTGAGAGTCTATAAAGCTCGGCAGGCCTAGGGACAAGTCAGTAACTCACTGAATAGGTTGGCAATCCCGACTTTGTCGACCGTTTAGACCCCTAATTAACTAGAGGTCCTCTAAAACTCTGTGAGGTAAGTCATCACTCGGTGTGTCACCGAGAGGTTTGGTGAGGACGACTAATATCACCGAAAAGGGTGTGAACTGAAAGGTTTTAAAAGGCCAAAGGTTTAAATTTTGAAACTCTTCCATATTCCCTTATTTTAGCCTCATACAATCACCCCCGCACTCTAGATTTTCAATATTTTCCTAGTTTTATCACTTTTTGTTCTTGATCTTATGCTCGAAGTTGGATTTCATTGCCGCCTAGCTTTACACACTCGTATTTTGGCTTAAAGGTTGGTTTTTCGATCCCCGAACTCTTGAATAGTGGTTGAACTCAAATGCACTTATGATGTGTTCTGAACCTATTCTGAAATCTTATTTGTGTGCTAGTTTACCAATTTTAGTTTCGACATCCTGCCTAAAATGCTTATATTGTTGATTTCCTGAATTTACACTCTAAAATCGATCAAAAATTGTTGGGTTGCGGTATTTTGTCGTTTATCTAATCGGGTGAAGTCTGAGTAACCCCAATTGTGCTAAATGATATACTTTGCCCATTTATGGAGCGGTTGATATCATTCTTAAGGGAAAAAGTCATCAAATGGCCAATTTAGGCAAAATCGGGGGATATCTGAGTACCCCAGTGACATGGGTATAGTGGGTCTATGCTTAATTGAATTAGTGTGTGGTTTGATTTTGTTTTCATGGGCTACGGGCTTGATTTTGGGTAACGGGTTGAGATTTGGCACGTTGGGCAATTAGGTGATATGGGTCGAGCTTGCCGAACCACTCGGCGAATCGCCAACGTCCCACTGGATTGCCTTTATTTTCGTGTTTTAGCTAGAATAGAGTCTCCAACTTTTGTCGAGATGCCTTAGCTCGCTGAGTTCACTCGGAGACTCACCGAAAGTCTCTCATGATCGTATTTTCTGCGCCCCTAACCCCTAAAACACACTGTAACTTTTGGTAGGCTAGTCTGAGCTCGTCGATTGATGTCGGCAATTCGCTGAAAGGCCTTGCCTATTGCTGACCTATCTTTTTTCTGGGAAATATTCAAGCCAGTCCTTTCGGCGAGCCAGATCACTCAGCGACTTAGCGATCGGTTCAGTGAGTCTTTGTGCAAACTATTTCCTGCATGTTTCTTGGATTATTTCTAACTCTTTTTAGTGTGTTTCGCAGATATGGCTAGGACCAAGTTGGATGATAATGGTATGCCACCCTGCACATGAGCACGGGGAATCGTGATTAATGAGAGAGTAACTACTCCCGCTAAAAAGGGAAAGAAGGCACCTCCAAATGGAGGCAAAGGCAAGGGCAAAGCGTCCGAAGCTGAGAGACCAGAGCATAACTCCGGCAGTGATGGGGATTCATTAAGTTATCAGGTCTCACTCTACGAGTCTAATGATGACAAGCCTCTACAGTCTCAGCGAGCAAAGATTCATGTAAGGTCTTACCAAGAGTCATCTAGTGTCCTGCAGTCTACCCTTCATGTTACTGACTCAGTGCTAGCTCAAGCACAGATGGTGGTTCCAGCACCACCAGTTTAGGGTCCTCCTCCCCGGCTACTAACAGGCTCAAGGCAGAGGGACATAGGACCATACTTAAAGAGAAGAGAATGTCCACAGACGGAGTAGTGGACAGGTACCCTAATGTGTGGGACACTCTCCGGTTCCACAGATTTGAGTAGTTCACGAGGCCCCGTGGCCCTTATATTCCTATTTGGGTTTGGAATTTTTACACTGCATACTGTGATCTAGTCCCGAAGGGAAAGAAGAAGTCTAGTGCCTTCAGACTTGTAGACTCTGTAGTGTTTCAGGGAAAGGTAGTGAGATGTGCCATCGAATATATCAATTTTGTCTTGGATAGAGGACTAGAAGCTAACTACCCGAGTTAGGATACCACTATATCGCCTCTGGATGACCTAAATAGATGGATAGCCCCCCTTATGTCTTACACCAGCCCAAGGTGGATTGAGGCTGGAGCTCCGATTGAGAAGAAGGATTTCAATATAGCAGCCTGATATTGGTTTGGGTTCATTAGCAGCTCCATCATGCCTTCACATAATGAGTCCATCATACTACACCCAAAGGAGGCCTGTCTTGAATTACTCATAGCCTAGAAGAGCATAAATTTGGGACTAATCATTGAGCAGGAGATGTCCTTAAGGGCCAAATAGCGCCAGACGTCCCTTCCCTTCCATGTCTTGATTACAAAATTATGTCAGTGTACTAGAGTTCCTCGTGACGAGAATAGGGACATAGAGGTCACTCCTACATATTCCATCGATATCCGATGCATAGAGACCGAGTACACTTGAGATGAGGCAGATTGTCACGACCTAGGGGTACCCCCTAGACGTAACATGGCGTAGTTGTCCCCGAAGGGGTCGCATACAAGCCCTTAGCACATTCTTAACATAAAATAAATAGGAAATACGGGAAAATTCAAAACTTTTACAATCGAAGTCATATCTCATAAAATCAACAAGCAGAAGTCTTTACTAAATCTTTGTCCCAAACCATCTATTTAACTCTTGAATAAAAGTCTTTGGGACGCTGCCCGTAAGAAGTGTAAAAACATGAAAATAAAGACATAAAGGTACTGTGGTTATTGTCCCCGAAGCTGTGAGGACTCACTAAGATTTTCAACTCCTTGCAACTTCTAGAAACCTATCTTCCAAGCAACTCAAGTCTCCAAACCCTACATTTGATTAGAATGTAGGCAATATGTGTTAGTACAAAATGTACCAAGTATGAAAGCTAGCACAACATCATAAGAGCATCTCAAATGGTTAGTCAACATAAGACATAAGCATAAAAGAAAATAACATAGTCATGGTATAATCATTATAGTCATAAAATGGTCTCCAACATAAGCATCATATAAACTTAAGTCAACATAAGACATATTTAATAAGCATAGGCGATACATCAAGTTCATGGCATAGTCTTTACTTAGACTTTCATGGTTACATACTTCAACCTTAAGTCCTTCATATTACAAGAGAACTACTTCGCAAGCCACCTCCAAGTATACTCATGCAATGCAAGGATAGCATCCCATACTACCATCAAAACTAAGTACCTCTCTTTGGTCATTCTTGGGCATAGTCCACTTTCACATTCAAAACTTAGGTCTTCATATCCTTTTAACCTTGATATATATACATGGTCAACTCTTTAAGCTTCTCTATACCATAATGGTACCATACTTCTAAGTAACCTCAACATATAGTTGTGCAATGCATGAAAGGGATCCCGTACTATCCTTCACACTAAGCATATCCTTGAAGTCATCCTAGTCATATTCACCATACTTTGGCCTCATTATTTGCTTAACTCTCATACTAAGGGAATCTCACACCTTTATTCAACTATAAGTAGGAAAGGCAACTCTACCCTAATCCTATATCAAGTCTTCTCTTTAGTGACCCTAAGTCATACTTGTACAATGCATGCATAGCACCCCATAATACTATACATGCTAAGTACTACCTTTAGGTCCTCATGCTAACACTTCTTGGTTTGGAACCTAGTTCCTCTCTTTACTTTAGAACACTATGAGGTACTCTCTTAGCACATCTTAGTTCATTAATAACTTGAACTCTATGAGATACTATCTTTTAGCATATCTAAGTTTACTACTAGCATGGGTACTACGAGATACTCACATAAGCATGTCTAAACCCCTTTCTACTATGAACCCTATGAGATACTCTCTTAAGTATGTCTAAGTTCAATCATGCTTTAGAACACTATGAGATGCTTCTCAAGCATGTCTTAGTTCATAGGATAAGGAGATTGCTACTAACAACCTTAACTCAACTATGTGAAGGTTCCTATCTCATGTGAACTAACTTTGGGAAAACCCACACTCCACTATGTAAGAGTTCCCCATTTATCTTGGATAGTCCTCACATCAACTAAGTGTGGCTCTCCTTTCTTCTTGGAGTCCGGATCCTCTCTTGTGTGACACTCTATCTCACTGTCAATATCCACTTGGAGCCAAGCATACACCCCAAGGTTTACTTGTTAAGACTTTCTTAACACTCATCTCTCATGGAAAGATGTCCTTGTTAATCCATCCTTCATCAAGTGATTCTATCACTTACATCTATGAAGCATTCATAAGGTAGGTTAGGTGAGTATAGGCCTTTCACCACAATTTAACCTATTAGACTTCTATTCTCTTTTAGACATTACTCTCAAAGCCTTAGTAACACTAGGTAATCACATTAGATTAACCCTAAAGCCCTAGCTATTAGGATCAAAACCATACTCTAAAGGTTTCCTTCTCAATATCTTCTTTATACCAACATTTCAAGGTAATTTGATCACATTCTTCATTACTAGGTGATTCTAGTCTTAATTGATCATAAAGGTTCAATTCTAACTTTACAAGTCAAGATCAACCACATACAATAGTGTCTAGTTCAATTCATGATTATATGATCCTAACATTGATCAATTACAATGCACCACATTTATTTAGGAATATCACGTATGAACCTTCAACTTTGCCTTTAATGGCATAAACCCACAAAGATCACATTCATCAATTCAGATTAGGGTTCATCATAGAAATCACATGAAATCATCACATTCTCATTAATCAAAGCTAAATCAATCATAATTCGGTGATATCCACTAGATTGGAATCACACCCAAGCCTTACCCACAATGCAATCATAACCCTAACTAGAATTGGGTTTTTTAGTTCACAATTGGGGAATTTCTAAGGGGGCTCCATGGATGGAAGAACCCATGGATTATTAAGATTCACATACCTGAAATCAAAGCCCCAAACAAATCTTGAATCAATGGTGAAAATTGCCCTAAGCTGCTGCCCCAACTTCCGTTCTTCTTCTTCTCCTAGAGAAAGGATTTCTTGGGAAGTAATTTGGGGTCTTAAGATGAATGAGCTAATGACTTGGTTTTAGAGGTCTATTAACTATTTATAGGAGGGTAATTAATTAACTAAATGTCCACCCTAACCCCTAAACTAATTACTAAACTAACCCTCAAAACCTAACTTAAAATAAACTTGCCAAAACTGGCAGCATTCATGAGACTCCCATCCACAGACCATGGCTGGGTCTATTGAACATGGTTTGGCTCCATGGATGAGGACTGGGCTCATAAGTTGTAGGCCTGTGCAGACATTGACCCACGACCATGAACCACAGGCGGTGGACTAGTCTACTGGCCGTGAATGGCCAATCGTGGTTCTTAAAAAGTGGACTGTTTTGGGGGCTGTTTTGGGGTCCTCCTCAAGGTCCCCTTGGGTGGTCCTTGGGGAGTAGTACCCAGAAGTTTAACCCCTAAACATGACATTCTAAGCACGGGAGCCATTTATTTTGATTTTAACCCTTATACCACACAACAAAACTCTTCCAAAGACTTCAGAACTCATTAGTTCAACTCACTAAAATATGGGTGTTACACGGATAGGAGAACGGCTCCAGTTAATACATTCTTGGAGGTTGATATTGAGTCTATACATACAGAGGCATTTTTGCCTATGGCCTCTAGGCCTTCAGGTACACCCGCTTCCACTTCTTCCAGACTCCTGGTTCTTATACTGCTTCCCAGCCCACCATGATTACTCAGGCCATGATCCTCAAGGTGGATCACCTAGCCTAGTTTAACGATGAACGAACTACCTATCTAGATGCTGAGGTTTCTTGAATGATTGAATGAGTCATCTTAACTGGGTTGAGACCCCTTCGGACATCCATTGATGCTCTAACGACGAGAGTAGAGATGTGTGAGAGTAGACAGGGGGTTATTTCTGAGGTGACGTCTTTAAAAGCCTAGGTTTCTCATACGAGGAAGGATGTGAACTATCTGAAGTCCATAGACTTCACTTCTCTCTTTGAGTAAGTTGAGGCTCACAATGTCCCTACCAATTCTGAGATGTCTCTGGCTACCACCACAGATGTGCCTATAGATGATGTGGCAGCTTATGAGTCAGAGGCAGAGATGAATGAGGAGTAGCTTGATGCTTAGGAGGCGACCATCTATGGAGATCAGCCTGATTTAGAGGAGATGATACTTAAGTCCGTCATTCAGATATTGTCGACAGAGACTTTAATGGCAGGCTCTAGTGGAGCCATTGTTGATGTTGCATCGAGCAATGATGCCCAAGTTCAGAGTTTGACACCAGGCACTGATTCCCCGACAGATGGAGCGACTGTGTAGACAAGATTCTTCAATACCTCCCTTTATGTCGTTTTTATTGACTATTGATTATTTTTATTGCATTTGTGGACAACGACTTTTTATTTGTGGTGGGGTGAGGTATTTCAATACCTTCCTCTTGTTTATATTAGGTTTTGCATTTGAAATAATGTTTTGATCTTATCATGTGGATGTTTGAGCTTCTGGATCCTTGTTATGAATGAAAATGGTTTTTGACCCATTTTTTTTAAAAAAAATTGCCACCTATAGTGTGTTGGATTGTGGCTGTTCTTGTGCAAATTGAGTATCGGTTATGATCAATACCAATGACTTGAATAGTGCTCTTAGTCGAACAAAAATGAATGCGCGCCTACGATAAGGCAAACTGAAGTTGCATAGACAATATGTGGACTTTTTGCATCTCATTGTGGCTAGCCGGTTATCGAATGATTGCACACTTGCTCAAATGAGTCCCATTTGATATTGGTGTAAATATTAGTGTGATGAGCTTAGTTTTAACCTTATGTGATGACACCTACAATTTGCCCTGTTGGTCCAGTTGACTAAGTGATGCGAGCTCTTGAAATGAACTCAGGCAACGATTTTGATGAGTTAAACAATTTGACATTATATCTCTTTTTGTCGCCAACCTTGTGAGATGTGTAAACATTGCTTGAACCCCATTTGAGCCTTATCCTTTTCTTGGAAGAAACTTGAACAACTATGATCCCTCTTGATCCTTTCACCGATAACTCTCACGAAGTGGTGTTTGTTTGAAATGCCAATTTAGGCCAAAAGCCTAAGTTGGGGATGTGGTGAAAACAGAAGGTAAATCAAGAAGTATAAAAAAAACCCCTTCTAGCAATGGTCTTGAAAAAAATGGAAGCCTTTCATATAAAAGAAAAGAGAAAGATAAGAAGAAAATAAAAGAAAAAAGAATGAAAAAGTTGTGAAAGATGCAAAAGAAATGAGGTGTCCGTTATTCCATTGGAAGTTGAATAATGGGGTGAATTTTGAGCATGATTCAATGTTGAACAAAGGAAGAAAGTGATGTTCAGACAACATTTCATGAGGGTAGCAACCAGTGATCCTAAATTACCAAACATTTACACTCATTCTTGTTACAAGCCTTGAAAAGAGAGATCTTGGTGAGCTGAAATGAGTGTTGATTGGAAAATAAGCGCAAACCTATGGGTGAAGTCATGCATGTGTTCATCTTTGTGAGCGTGAGAGTTGTATGTGATTTCGGATCTATAAATTATTGAGTAATTGAGTGTGAATATGGAATGATCTTTGTTCTAAGGGCATTTGAGTACCTTTGTTCATCTTGAATTTGAATTTGAAGCGACTATTGTGAACTTGAGCAACTTTGATAATGGTGAGTCACAACTTGAATGTTTAAGTGCACAATTGTTCTTTCCATGATTAAGTTGAGTCTTGTTGTGTGCATTCATGATTAAGTTTTATGTAGCACTGTTTGAGACATCCTTTTTGAATTACTGAACTTGAGTTTTACTTGAGGACAAGCAAAAGTTTAAGTTGGGGGTGTTGATAAGTCTTGGATTTGGACTCATTTAGGGCGTTGTTTGTATAGATTTAGTGTCCTCAAATGCTTATTTTGTGACATAACTGATGTTAAATCCTTAATTTTTAGGAATATAGATTGAGGAAAAAGGCAAGGACATTTATAGGAAAAAAGGAACAAAACAGGCTGAAGAAGTGAAGATGGGCGAGCCGAAGTATCGCCAAGATAACTTGACGAAGAAAGAGAGCAGTCAGGGAATCACCGAGTGATTCTGCTACGCTAAGATAGATCGCCCTAATTTACAGACCCTAAGGATGCTGAATGCCAAGGTGAAATGGCAATAGAAGAGACGAAATGGTGGCTCGCCGATTGGTTTGGCGAGCCCGACTTCCTTCGCCGAATGAGCTTTTGTAGCTTATTTTCAGCGACTATAACAGTTTTGAACATTTAGTTGATATCTTTTTGTTATTCTTTGAACCGAGAAAATAATTTTTAGACTTCTGAGATAGTTTTCTCCATAGTTTTTCCTTCGCTTTGAAGGATTGAAGTATTTCACTTTTGAGAAATTAGAAGTGGGTTTTTAATATTCATCAAATTGGAGCATTGTAAAGACGAAATCACTCTTACCCATTTGATGGATAATCAATTTGGTAACTGTTTTTACTATTTTATAATGTCTAGCTAAAACCACAATTCTTAGGATCTGATTATGTGATTATGGGTTTATCTAGCTGATGGGTATTGCTAATTGTTAGTTTAAATGCTATTTAAAAAGTGAGTTTAATCATTAATTGTGGTTTAATTTAAGAATTGTAGTTGGAATTGCAGTTTTGTGTTTGTGTTCTTGGCTTGCTCGAGAGAGAGGTTTGAGAACTAAGGTTTTTTATCAATGGTTTGTGGGTATTGGGTTATTGTGGGTTTAGCTCGAGAGAGTAAATGTATTAAGGTGTGGGTTGCTCTTAATTTGCATGCTTGTTGATGTTCGAGAGATTTCACCTAATTCGGGGTAATTGTTTGAGAGAAAGTTACCTCTCTTATAGCCTAGCCTACTCACTATTATCTTGCTATTTACTAATAGTTGCAATTACCCATGTGTCTATATTTTCGTTTAATAGATCACATCCCAAGAATTCGGCTCATTACTGTTAATTCTTATTGTTTGTGACTGTGGTTTGTAGTTGATAATCAAAACCGAAACCCCATTTGACATTCGTGTCACCACTTGATTTGAATGATGTCTTTATTCAATAATTTTTATTCCAATGATTGAGCCATATCAACAAAAATATTTCTTGTTTGATGTCAAGAGATACTTCTAGAATGAGCCATATTTATTCAGAGAATGTGCAGACCATATTATTGGGTGATGTGTGCCATAATAGGAAATCAAGTAAATTCTCAATGCTTGTCATGCTTTGCTGGTTGTGGTCATCATAGCGGTGTGCAAAGAGCCACTAAAATACTTCAAAATGGTTACTATTGGAAAATCATCTACAAAGATGCCTATGAACTTGTCAAGAGATGTATACAATGCCAAAAACAAGGCGGGATATACAGACGACATGAATTACCTCTTAATCCAATTCTAGAGGTTGTGGTCATCATAGCAGTGTGCAAAGAGCCACTAAAATACTTCAAAGTGGTTACTATTGGAAAATCATCTACAAAGATGCCTATGAACTTGTCAAGAGATGTATACAATGCCAAAAACAAGGCGGGATATACAGACGACATGAATTATCTCTTAATCCAATTCTAGAAGTTGAATTGTTCGATGTCTGGGGAATAGATTTCATGGGCCTGTTCATGAGTTTGTTTGGAAATAAGTATATTTTGATGGCTATGGGCTATGTTTCTAAATGGGTGGAAGTTGTACCGTTACTTAACAATGAAGGGAAGAGTGTGGTTCAATTCTTAAAGCGATACATCTTTGCATGATTTGGCACCCTACGTGTTATTATTAGTGATGGAGGCTCACATTTTTCCAACCGGATGTTTGCATCCTTATTAAGTAAATACAAAGTAAAACATAAAGTGGGAACGCAATATCATCCACAAATGAGTGGCGAAGTTGAGGTTTCAAATTAAGAAATTAAGAGTATCTTGGCTAAAACCGTGAATGCAAATAGGGCAAATTAGTACCAAAAACCCTATGATGCCCCTTGGGCATATCGCACTACTTACGAAACGCTAAATAATATGTCTTCATATCAGTTGGAATTTGCGAAATCTTTTCACGTGCCAGTTGAACTTGAACACAAAGCACTATGGGCATTAACAGCATTAGATCTAAATTGGGTGAATGCTTAGAAAGGGAGAGTAGATCAGTTGAATGAGATAGAAGAATTCCGATTGTAGGCATATGAAACTTTAGCTCTCTACAAGGAGAAAATTAAGAAATGGCATGACTCTAAGATCCTTAGGGGAGAATTTCAAGCCGGAGACTTTGTATTGCTTTACAATTCTCGACTGGGAATCTTCCTGGGCAAGCTCAAGTCGAAGAGGTCCGGTCCATTTAAAGTGACATGAGTGTTCATGAATGCGGCTATTGAAGTTGAAGGTAAGGAGGGTCCAACATTCAAGGTTAATGGGCAGTGTTGAAGCTTTATTTCAGCGAGTGTCATGATATTTCAGTTATTGAAGTGTGTATTATAAAGATGCTTGAGAGCATTCCACGTCATACCACAATATTAAATAAGGCGTTTCTTGGGAGGAAACCTAAGCTTTAGTTGTTTTTTTAAATAATTGGTGTTGATTGTGCAGGTTGAAAAGTTAAAGTGTTGGAAAGTGGAAATTATGTGAGCCAAAAGTCCAGTCGGCGACTCGCGAAAGAGGTAGGAGAGGGTGACTTGGACCGCTATTTGAACCATCCAGCTTGATGGGGAATTCTGTAAAACTCGGCAATCAAAAAGCTTAGTCAGCGACTCATCAAACAGGTTACGAGTCCAACTTTATGGGCTATTTGAACCCCCAAATTGCTCAGAGTTGTGTAAAACTCGGTGAGCCAAATATATCACTCAGTGATGCACCAAAGAGGTAAGGTGACCTCGACTTTCACCACCTTTTGACCTACCTTGAAAGGCTGGTGTTCTAGAAAATTGGGCGTTGATTTCAGGACATCGGACGATGTGCCAAAGTTATTTTGTGAACCCAACTTTCACTACCTTTTGGTCTAAATTCTAGTGCCAGAATTCTAGATATTTAGGCGACCTACTTACAGTTATGTGATTCGCTGAATCTTTCAGCGTTTTCCATGTTACTTCACCGAATGGCCACCTAGTGAAGAATCTTCCTAACCTTGATGTTTTCATTCAATGCTATTGCATGTCTATCTTTATTCCTTGTGCATTTATTTCTTTTACATTGAGGACAATGTTGGATTTTTTTGGTGGGGTGAAACCTTGTTAGGAATACCACCTCTAATGCATTTGTTGTTCCATGGCATTTTTTAGTATCGATCAGGATCAATAACGTTGAATTCCCTAGTGCTCTTAATTAAATGACATGAATGTACAACTACGACGAAGCAAGTTAAGTTACATAGGCAATATGTGAACTTTTAGCATATCGTTGTGACTTAGCTAGTTGTCGAATGAGTCTCTTGTGATGAACAATGCAGGCTAACTAGAAAGTATGGTGTCTTGTTTGATAAGTGTGCAAATACCTTATGTGGAGAGGTTGTCTTGAACATTGTGCTTGATGACACCTAGAATTTGCCCCGTTGGTCTGATTGATTGAGTGAAGCAAACAATTGAAATAATCTTAGGCAAAATTTTTTGAGAGTGAGGAAATTTGACAATATACCTCTTTGTGTCTAACCTTGTGAGATGCGTGAACCTTGCTTGGCACCTTTTGATCCTATCCTTTTTTTTGGTAGAAACTTAAACTACTTTGACATGTTTATCCCATCACGTATAACTTTCATGAAGTATTGGTTTGTTTTAATTGCCAACTTAAGCCAAAAGCCTAAGTTGGGGTTGTGTTGAAAAAGAAGGAATGTGTGAAAAAGCCCCCCCTCCCCACTTAATGGATTATTTTGGAAAAGATGGAATACTCCACATAAAAAAAATAAAAAGAAAAGAAAAGACTCAAAAAGAGCAAATAGTGTTTGAAAATAGTGAAAAATGGGGTATCCGGTGATTCATGTTTAGTTGAATAATCTAGTGGATTATGAACATGTATGAATGTGAAAAAGAATGAGAAAAGTGATTTTGAGGGCATACTTCATTAAGGTAGAAACCACTAAACTTAAATGATCATACCTTCACACTCAGCCCCATTACAAGCCTTAAAAAGACCATTGTGATCTTTTGTGAGCTGAAACTAATGTTGATTGGAAAATAAGGGCAAACCTATGGGTTGAGTCATGCATGTGTTCGTTCTTTTAGCGTGAGAGTTGTATGTGATTCTGGGACTTTAAACTTTAGAAGAATTTTGTGTGAATGTGGAATCATCTTTGTTGTGATGGCATTTGAGTGCCTTTGTTGAGTTTGAACTTGCTTTTGAAGCGAGTATTTTGAGCTTGAGTACACTTGACAATGGTGAGTCACAATCTGAATATTTGAGTGGACAATTGAGCATTGCATGTGTAGTTAGACCCTTTTGTGTGCATTCATTTTGAGTTTTAAGTAGCACTGTTTGTAGACATCCTTGTTGAATCGATTGACCTTGAGTTATACTTGAGGACAAGCAAAAGTTTAAGTTGGGGATGTTGATGAGTCTGAGATTTGGACTCATTTAGGGCTTTGTTTTGATAGTTTTAGTGTCCTCAAATGCCTAATTTATGCTATAAACTGATGTTAAAGCATTGATTTGTAGGTATGTATGTTGAGGAACAAGGCAAGGACACTACCAGGCAAAAAGGAGCAAAACAAGCTGAAGAAATGAAGAAAGTGATCCTGGAGATCGCCAAGACCACTCAACGAACTGCCGAGTGCTTCTTTAGCTCACCCAAAGTTCCACCATGCCAACCCTAAGGAAGAACCAATTTGGTGACAGGAATGGGAAGTCGACAAATCGCTGAATGACCTCGCGAGGGCAACTTGGATTGCCCAAACTTACAGGACTTTCAATGGAGGTGCAAGCAAATTGGCGATCCATAGAAGCAAAGGGTGTATAGCATAATCCATCGACGACCCAGACATAAACCGCCTAATGTTATAGTGCATATTAGATGAATACTCGAAATAAGAAGGGGGTGGACAGAGGTGATTGGTGAGTCGCCGACCAGTCGGCGAAGCCCCATTTTCATTGCTGATTCCCCAAAAGGTAAAATTTTGAATCAGTATAAATAGTGTTTTTGAAGAGGAAGAAGGAATCAAAAACATTGGGAAACTCTTACCCATAATGAATAACATTGTTCTTGTTGAGTTTTGAAGCTTTCAAGAAGATTTCAAGTAAATTTCAAATTGGGTTTTGTAATTAAAGCTCTATTTAATAATTTTAAGAGTGTGGAGATCAATGCCCAACCATGGAAAATGTAATAGGTATTGAATTCTTACTTTTTCTTAATAATAGCTAAAACCCCCATACTTAGGGGTGTGACTATTTGACTAATTGTCTTATTTAGCTGATGGGTGTTAGGGATTATTATTATTAATGCTATTTTGAAGTGGGTTTTATTTATAGTGATTGTTAATTTTATATATTGGAGTGTTCATATCAATGTTGTTAGTGTTTTATGCTTTCTTAAGAGAGAGGTGTACAACCAAACCTATAAATTAACATTTGTAGTCATTGGGTTGTTGTGGGTTCAGCTCAAGAGAGTGAATTGTAAGCTCAATGATACTCATCTAGCTTGGAATAGTAGGTGAAGTGACATTTTGGGTTGTTTATCGTGAGAAGCTTGCTGAGGTTCGAGAGAACACAACTGAATTGTAATGGTTGTTTGAGAGAAAGCTATTACATCTAAGGTCCAGCCTACCCACTAAGATTTAGAAACCGTTAGTAATTACCTTAGCGAAATTGATAGTTAGTTAGTCATACCCCTTAGTATCTCTTAATATCTTGTTGCCTTTGTGGTTTGTGATTGCTTTAGTTGCTAATTGACAATCTTTTCCCCCATTCAACATTCATGTAACCCCCTCAATTTATTTAAGTTTTTAAGCCAATTTTCATTCTTACAAACGATTAAATTGCATTTAGAACTTCATAATTGAATTCAAACTTGTGCTGCTCCTTGTGGGTTCGACCCTAACTCATTTGTTGGTTTTTATACTAAATTTTGATCGTCTACACCTAGTAACAGATGAGGTATAGTTTAGCATTAATCATAAGTGTGGTCATAAGATGAGGGATTTCCTGATGCTTACGGCTAAGGGAAGAGAGGAAAAGTAAGCTTCTCCTATAAGTTTCGGTTCTAATGCTCCCCAACAAAATCGATTCTATGTACTTATGACCCGTGGTGAACAAGAGGGTTCTCCCGATTGTGTTACCGGTATGTTGAATGTTCTCAAACTTGATGTTTATGCTTCACTTGATCCCGGTGCTACCTTGTCTTTCATGATGCCATATGTGGCTATGAGGTTTGATGCTCTTCTGGATGTGTTGTTGGATCCTTTTTCTGTCTCTATAGCTGTTGGTGATTCTATTGTGGCTAAGAGGGTCTATAGAAAGTGTATTGTTTCCTTGTCCCACAGAGTTACTCTTGTTGAGTTGGTAGAGCTTCATATGCTAGACTTTGATGTTATCCTTGGTATGGATTTTATTCACTGATGTTATGCTTCTATTGATTGTAGAACTCTTGTGGTAAAGTTTTAGTTCTCGAATAAGTATGTCCTAGAGTGGAAAGTGGGAAATTCTAAGCCTAAGGGTCAGTTTGTCTCTTGTCTTAAAGCTAGAGAGATGATTTCTAAGGGTTGCATTTACCATCTAGTTAGGTTGAGGGATGTGGATTCCAAAACTCCTACTCTCTATTTGGTCCCTACTTTTAATGAGTTTCCGAAAGTGTTCCCTAAAGATTTACCCGGTATTCCTCTTGAGAGGGAAATATGCTTTAGTATTGACCTTTTCCTAGATACGCAACCTATTTCTATACATGTAATAACCAGGAAATTAGTAAGCTAAACTAGAGCTTAATGTGAGGGTTATACTGATGGATATAACTCCCCGTAATTAAAAATAGAGGGTTTCGTGTTAGAACGTCAAGGTATGACCCCCAAGCACAAACCATGGGCGCTTGAGAAGGGCCCTGGAAACTGCCCTATAGCAGTGAACCATGGCAGGACCCATGCCTCATGGGTGAGAGGTTGTAGGTCAAGGCCCTGAAACCAAGTCTCTAAACCCCAACCCATACTTCACCAGCACAGGTTGTGGGTCCAACCACGGTCCTTCAGTGAGGCTATTGGATGGGGCCGAGAAATGGTTTTTGGTGGTTAAGTTTAGGGGCACTTTGGGGTTTTCTAGCTTTAATTAATAGTAGGTGATGTCATTTTAGCCTAAATTAGATGACCTATACAAGGATTTCATACCATTAAATTAAGTAATTCACATCTTTATTTCTAAAATCCAAATCAATTCCCAAACTTCATCCTCACCAAATATATTCTCTCTAGAACTTCAGGGAAGAAAAAGAAGGAAGTTGGAGCTAGGGTTCAAGGAGAAAGTTTTTCTTCTCAAATTCATTGGGTTTCATTGCTAATGTATGGTAGCTCTTCATCCATGGAGACCCTTCAAAATCCCAATTTCAAAGATAGAAATCCCCAAAAGCTAGGGTTTGATTCCAAAGTCATTGGCTCCTTTAAAAGATGATTCTAATGCTTGAACTACTTTATATTATGATTGATTTCATGATTTATTATTGTTTTTATGCTGAAATCCCCAAGAACCCATGAAATGCTTATATTTCCCAATTATGATCATGTGATGTGGGTTTGTGGGTTTATATCCATGTCTAATGTAGTGAATTCTAGATGTGTTGATTCGATATAAGCTTTGATCCTTGAAAGGGAAAATTATGATATTATGCATGTTTAGGAAGTCTTTGTATATGTTTTAAGAACACTTTGAGAGAGTAATGTCTATGATCGTGATCTAGTTATTGTGTTGTTGAAAGGTTATCCTCAAATACACACTTAAGCGTGAATATGATATGATGTGAAATGTTTTCTCACAATATGAAGATTCTAAGGTTGAAAGGCTTTCTCACCTACTGAATCTATATATAGACATGGACGGTGAAAAGCTATTCTCACGCATGATCTAATGAGCTATCTTAATGAATCAAGTTATGAATTAATATGTATTCTGTGGGAAGTAATGCTTAGCACCCAGTGGATATTGAATATGAGATGGAAGCTTTTACACTAGTTAAGCCCAGCTTCCCAATGGGAACTTTTACACTAGTTGAGTGCGGGTTCCCAAAGTATGTCTCATGAGAGGGAAACCTTATACCTTAGTTGAGTTTAGGTTTCTAGTAGAAATCTCCTTATCCCATAAACTATGTGCCCCCATAGGTTATTTACCTAGTGGATCAACCTAAGCTAAGAGTACGGTTCTACCTTAGGCAAGTAGGACAACCCTTTTCGGTGTAAGTAACACTGGGGCTCCTTTTATAGCTCACATGGTCTCATGTTGGTTAAGGCTTATTCCCACAATAATAAGATCAAGAATATGAATTATGAACTATGGTTACTTAAGAAGCTTTTATATGAGGTGGCAAGATCTTAAAGGTAATGAATACGAATATAGGCCTAAAGAGGTTTACTTAGCATGGATGAGATTTATGGGGTCTTATTCTGCATTGCACAAGTATGATTTGAGGGTATTTATTAAGTGTTTCTCTTATGTAATGATGATCCATGCATTGACTATGCTTATGACTTATGCTTTTCCACTATCTTCGTAATGATGTTCACACTTAGTAAATTGCATGCATTCAAATAAAATGTCCCTTGTGGTATGTTTTCAATGTTTTATGCATGGCTATCATTCTTAGTATATTTTTGTAATAATGCCTACTTTTCCTACATTTTCCCAAGTGTAGGGTCCAGTCTCAAGGTGATCATCGTTGTGGCTAAAGTTTGGATTTGTTTATTCTCCTAGCTTCTTGGTGAGTCCTCATGATTCGAGGATGGATATTATCTCAATGTACTTCATTTCATGTATTTTCGGACTATGTTGTATGGGATGTTCCTTTTTCACTTCGAATATTATAATAGATGGCTATGTTGAGACTTAGAGTCTAGACTTCCGCTTTTATTTTATAATTTTTTTAGGCTAAAATGCATTTTTACTCTTATTATTCTGTTGCTTATGTTATGATATGATAAGTGACTTGTATGGAGTCCTTCGAGGTTCTATATGCCATGTTACATCTAGGGGGTAACCCTGGGTCTTGACAATTACTTCTTACTGTATGGGTCCAACATAACTTGTGTGATTGATTTTAAGGGTAATTGGGATGACCATTTGCCATTGATTGAGTTTGCTTATAATAATAGTTACCACTTGAGTATTGATATGGATCCATTTGAGTCATTATCTGGTAGGAAGTGTAGATCTCTTATAGGTTTGTTTGAGGTGGGTTAATTTTCCCTAATAGGTTTGGAGTTGGTACATGAGGCCATAGAGAAGGTTCGACTTATTGGAGAAAGTTTAAAAATGACTGAAAGTCAACAAAAGTCATATACTGATGTGAGAAGAAGAGATCTTGAGTTTGATGTTCTTGATTGGGTTTACTTGAAAATTTCACACATGAAGGGTGTAATGAGGTTTTGTAAGAAAGGGAAGCTTAATCCTTGTTATGTAGGCTATATCAGATTTTCAAGCTTAGTCCTTGTTATGCATAGCTATCATACTTGGTACATTGTGTTGTACTAACGCATACTCGTGCCTACATTTCCCCAAATGTAGGGTCCAATAGTCATGTTTCTGAGTTTTGTGACTAATGGTTGATTTCATGGTTCCTGAGCTTTGGTGAGTCCTCATGCTTTGTGGATGGACTTTCATTGTTCTTAGTTTCTTTCTTATATTTCCAGTTTTGGACATGATGTATGGGCTAGTCCCAATTTCATTTGATTATATTAGATAGTTATTGGGACAAGTGTTTTAGACTTCCGCTTTCCTTTTATAAAACTATTGGGCTTGGACTATTGTACTACTTCTTTTGTTCTATTTTTTATGTTATAAATTCTAAATGGCTCGTCTGGGTTCTCTCAGAATCCTATACGCCATGTTACATCTAGGGGGTAAACCTGGGTTGTGACATTGGGGGTCTCAATTTCATACTCCAAAAATCATGTAAGTCTGACACTCACCTATGAAACCTACCTACGACTCATACATTGAATGATGGACTCTCCTAGTGAACCGTCGAAAAAGTACTAAAACTAGTCATTTTAGAAAGTTTAGTTTAACACCCCGAAACTAGTAGGCTTAACTAGAGCTTTTCGTAAGTGTTAGAGTCATAAAATTTTCTTCTCGTACTTCGAATGTAAGGGTTTAGGGGTTTAACGTCAAGGTATGACTCCCCAAGGTACAACCAAGGGTCCTTGAGGAGGACCCTAGAACAAACCTCCAAACTGCCCAAAATAGTGGACCAACTGATATGACCTACACCCCGTAGGGTGGTCCACGCTCCGTGGGTGGAGCTTCATGGGTCAAGACAAAGATTAGGGGCTTGAGACCCCAACCCACATCTCACCAATATGGTTCTTGGGTCAATCCATGCCCCGTAGGTGGCGGTCGTGATGGGGCTTGTAACACTGTCCCAAAGGCGGTTAAGTAAGTGGTAGTTTAGGCAACTCCTATTTTAATTAGTATAAAGTGAAGTCATTTTCTATAGCTTTAGTTCACCTATATAAACCTTTTTAAGTCATTAACCAAACCATTCACTTCAAAAAATCCCAAACCCCAAATCCATAACAAAATTTTCCCCAAAATCTTCTCGTTCAAATTCCAAGGAAGAAGAAGAAGAAAGATGAACCTAGCATTGAAGAATCAAATTGTTATCCTCAAATTCATGGTAATTATTAATCAATGCATGGTATATTTTCATATATGGGTAGCCTTCACCCATAGAGCCCCTTCAAAACTTCCAATTTCAAAGCTAGAAAATCCAAAGGTTAGGGTTTGACTTCAATCTCAGGGATTCCTTTCAAATTCATTTTTAAAGGTTGAATAATGTTTGTTTATGGATATATTGATGATTTTACATGATTTTAAGTTGAATTCATCAAGAATCTATGAATTACCCTATTTTCTAAAATTGGATCTTAAAGTGTAGGTATTGATTGATGCTAGTAGAATGTTATAGAATTATGAATGTAATGATGTGATTACTTGAATTATGTCATCATCCATGTCTAATGTAGTAATTCTAGATGTGTTGATGAACCATGATTTATGGTCCTTGAAGGGAAATTTATAAGAATTATGCATGACTATGAGATTTATGTATATTCTTTAAGAACACTTTGAAAGTTAAGTATCCATTACTATGATAATATTGTTGTGTTGATGGAAAGGCCATTCTCATAAACACATAATGAACATGATATGACAGGGTTACTCATATAATGATGATTCTAAGATTGAAAAGATTTTCTCATCTAAGTATATCTAAAAATAAGAATGATCATGGATGGTGATAGTTGCTCACGTAAGGTCTAAAGATTGTCTTGATTGATATTCCTTGAATCGGTAGGCGAAGAATACCCTTTTCAAGAGTCATTAATTAAGTATTCTAAGGATTTGTCTTGAATTAGTAAGCCAAGGGCATCCCTTTCATGAGGAGTCAATGAGTTATTCTAATAATGCACATTGAACCAGTAGGCCAAGGGCACCCTTTTGTGGATGATGATGTTAATAGAGAATTAACTACTTCATGGGAATGTAATGCTTAGCACCGATTGGGTAGTTTGATATTGAAGCTCTCTCTAGTATGGCCGGGTTTCTAGTAGCAATCTCCTTACCCCATAAACTATATGCCCTTATAGGTTATTAGCTAGTGGATCCACCTAAGCTAAATGTTACGAGTTCTACCTTAGGCTAGTAGATCAACTCTTTTCAGTGTAAGAGACACCAGATTCCATGTTTAGCTCACATGGTCTATGTCGGTTAAGGCTTATCCCCACAATAGATGGTTATGAACTATGGCTCCTCAAGAAGCACTTCTTAGTGTGGGTGGGGGTATGGGACCTCATCCATGCATTGCACAAGTAGACTTTGAGAGTAGTTATGGTGTGTTCCTTTTATGTTATCATGGTTTATGAAATTAAGTATGCTTAATGTGGATTGTTTCTATGAGTTGCTTTCCTCTATATGACTTATTAAACATGAATGTTTCCTTTTCTATGAGTATTAACAAAGGATAAGATCCAAGAATGATAAGTATGATTATGGTGGCCTAAAAGTTGTACTTAGTATAGATGGGACTATGGGATCTTATCTACGAATTGCACAAGTATAACTTAGGGTTACTTGTGTGATTGTTCTATGATGCTATGAGGATCAATATATAGAATATGGTTATGACTTATGCTTTCGCACTAAAGTTCATGATGATTTTCAAACTTGGTAAAGTGCATGATTTTTGACTAAAATGTCCTTTTAGTATGTTTCAAGATTTTTATGCATGGCTATCATACTTTGTGCATTTTTGTACTAACCCATATTTTTCAACATTTTTCCCACAAGTATAGGGTCCGGTGTTTGAGGTTATCTTCATTTGGTCAAAGCTTGGATCGACTATTCTCCTTGCATGTGGTGAGTCATCATGATTCGAGGATGGATGAGTCATTTGTAGTTCCTTTCTTGTATTTCATTTTAGAACTATGTCATAAAGGTTGTGTCGCTATTTGATTCAAAGATTGTATTAGATGGCTAATTGAGACAACTTTAGACTTCCGCTTGTTTTATAAAAGACTTCGATTGTATGGATAAAGTTTTTTTAAATTCTGCATCATTTCTTTTATCTTATGTTATGATATGTTAAGGGGCTTGTATGAGACCTTTCATGGTTGAGTACGCCTTGTCACATTTAGGGGGTACCCCTAGATCATGACAAACTGTGTAGTCATAGCACAAGGTTTAGAATGATTCTAGGATGATTTCTCATAAGGCATATCTAGTAGAGTCTTGTTCATAGTGTGAAGCATGCCACATTTATGAATGAGAGGCTACAAGATGACTAGGAAATCTAACTTCTTCATTCTCTAAGTCGTGCCATAAAGTTTAACTCTATAAGGTCTTTATCCTTATCCGATGGTCTTCAAGCTATGATTAATCGAAGAGCTCATGCTACAAGGAGTGAGGGAGAAAATGTTGGTTGTGATACCAATTATGACTATGTGACTAGGTAAGGCTTGATATTCTAGATTTAGATGATATCCTTAGGATGTATTGGTAGTGTTATTGTTATGATTCTATGTGATTATAGAACCTGTATAGTCAAATGGTTAGTTCCTGAATGAGCATATCCGTGAGTGGAAGAGGGGAAAGTCTATGTCCTAGGTTTGGATTATGTTTTGTCTTAAAAATTCACTTGAGGGTGCACCACCTAGCTAAGGTGAGGGGGATATATTTAGGTGTTGACGAATTTCAAAGAGTTACTTACCTTGTAAAGATTGATCTTAAGTATGGTTATTATGAGTAGAGTGCTTAGATAATACCTAGAGGTGGTAATTAGTAGACTCCTATAAAAGGAAAGGTAGTAGTATAGTTCACCATGGTTTAGAATTGACTTGCGTTGACCTTAAAATTGAAAGAGATGATGCTTAGAAGAGTTCGTATAGGCTTACTCCCAAGGGGGAGATGATATGCTTAGATATCAAGGTCGTTGAGTGTTCTTGATGTTCATGATATGAGTTAGCTTGAAATTATCACAATGATAGAAGTATTGAGTTTGGGAAGCTTAGTCTCGGGTTTGTAGGCTCATATGAGATCTTGAGTGGAGTTTGTAAGGTTGGGATGCATTGTTGCTAGACCTTTATTGATTTTTGAACTCGGTAAGGCAATATGAGTTTTTGGTGATGTTTTGGGATTGTTTGAAGGGAGTAGGAATTGAGATTTTAGTAGGGGGCTTCCTTCCAAGATGAAGATGGTGTGCTTAGATAGCAAGGTTGTTGAGAGTCCCGATATCCTCATCTCTTTCTTCTATTCCTATTTTTGCTTGAGACAAAGAGTTCCCATTGACTTGGTTTATGTTTTGGAGTCATGTGTATTTTAGAAATTTCAATGATCTTCTTATGTTATGCATGTTCTTGAGAAGTTCATGATTATTAATTTAGAAATGAATTTTCATGATTTAAGTGTTCCTCATGTTGTTGTGCATTTAGTATGAATTGCATATTAGACTTCATTAGATGAATTGTTAAACCTGCTTTAGTATGCTTTTGAAAGTAATTGTATAATTTGCTTCATGCTATTGACTTGAGCATGCTTTGAGTTGGAATGGGTAGTTCCTCCTATGAATTTGAGAAAATGTTGAAGTTTCCATGCATAAAGGGTTGTTAGATGTAGTTCCAACTTCCTTGTGTTGCATTGATCATGTTGAGATATAGTTGATATTTCGTCCTTTGAATTGTTCATTATTTTGATGTTTCATGCATAATGGGCTGCTAGTCTTGAGTCTTTAATTCTATAAGGTGTTTAGATCGACATTCGAAGACAAATGTTCCAAGGGGGAGATAATGCAACACCTCGGAAACAAGTAGGACTAAATAGAGTTTGTCGTAAGTGTTAGAGTCATTAAATTTTCTTCTCGTACTTAGAATGAAGGGTGTAGGGGTTTAACATCAAGTTACAACTCCCCAAGGACCAACCAAGGGTCTTTGAGGAGGACCCTAGAACAAGCCTCCAAACTGCCAAAAAATAGTGGACCCACGGATGGGACTTACGCCCTGTAAGGTGTCCCACGCTCCGTGGGTGGAGCTGTGGATGGAGCTTAGTGGGTCAAGACCAAGATTAGGGGCTGCAGACCCCAACCCATGCCCCACCAGTACGGTATGTGGGTCAGTCCACGCCTTGTAGGTAGGGGTCATTCATGGGGCCTATAACACTCCCGTCGTTTAAGTCAGGGGTAGTTTAGGTAATTCCTATTTTAATTAGTATTAAGTGAAGTCATTTTGTATAGCTTTAATTCATCTATATAAACCTTTTTAAGTCATTAACCAACCAATTCACTTCATAAAATCCCAAACCCCAAATCCATAACCAACTTTTCCCCAAAATCCTCTCTCTCGAATTCCAAGGAAAAAGAAGAAGAAAGGTGAACCTAGGGTTGAAGAATCAAGATTTTATCCTCAAATTCATGGTAATTATTAATAAAGGAATGGTAGCTTGTCATATATGGGTAGCCTTCACCCATAAAGCCCCTTCAACACCCCCCAATTTGAAAGCTAGAAAATCCAAAAGATAGGGTTTGACTTCAATCTCATGGATTCCATTCAAATTCATTTTTGAAGGTTGAATAATGTTTGTTTGTGGATATATTGATGATTTTACATGATTTTAAGCTGAATTCATCAAGAATCCATGAATTACCCTATTTTCTAAAATTGGATCTTAAAGTGTGAGTATTGATTAATGCTAGTAGAATGTTATGGAATTATGAATGTAATGATGTGATTACTTGAGTTATGTCATCATCCATGTCTAATGTAGTAATTCTAGATGTGTTGATGAATCATGATATATGGTCCTTGAAGGGAAATTTATAAGAATTATGCATGACTATAAGATTTATGTATACGCTTTAAGAACACTTTGAGAGTTAAGTGTCCATGACTATGACAATGTTGTTGTGTTAATTGAAAGGCTATTCTCATAAACACATAATGAACATGATGTGAAAGGTTTTGTCATATAATGATGATTCTACGATTGGAAGGCTTTCTCATCTAAATGAATCTAAAAATAAGAATGATCATGGATAGTGATAGTTGCTCACGCATGGTCTAAAGAATTGTATTGATTTATATACCTTGAATCGGTAGGCTAAGAGTACCCTTTCATGAGTGATTAATTAAGTATTCTAAGGATTTGTATTGAATCAGTAGGCCAAGGACATCCCTTTCATGAGGAGTCAATGAGCTATTCTAATAATGTGCATTGAACCGGTTGGCCAAGGGCACCCTTTCATGGATGATGATGTTAATAGAGAAATAACTACTTTGTGGGAAGGTAATGCTTAGCACCGAGTGGGTAGTGTGAGATGGATGCTCTCCCTAGTATATCCGGGTTTCTAGTAGCAATCTCCTTACCCTATAAACTATGTGCCCTTATAGGTTATTAGCTAGTGGATCCACCTAAGCTAAATGTTACTAGTTCTACCTTAGGCAAGTAAACCAACTCTTTTCAGTGTGGGAGACACTGGATTCCATGTTTAGCTCACATGGTCTATGTCGGTTTTGGCTTACCCCTACAATAGATGGTTATGAACTATGGCTCCTCAAAAAGTACTACTTAGTGTGGGTGGGGGTATGGGACTTCATCCATGCATTGCACAAGTAGGCTTTGAATGTAGTTATGGTGTGTTCTTTTTATGTTATGATGGTTTATGAAATGAAGTATGCTTAATGTGTATTGTTTCTATGAGTTTCTTTCCTTGATATGACTTCTTAAAGATGAATATTTCCTTGTCTATGAGTATTAACAAATGATGAGATCCAAGAATGGTAAGTATGATTATGGTGGCCTAAAATTGGTACTTAGAATAGCTGGGATTATCGGATGTTATCTATTCATTGCACAAGTACAACTTAAGGTTACTTATGTGATGGTTCTATTATGCTATGAGGATCTATATGTTGAATATGCTTACGACTTATGCTTTCCCAGTAAATTTCATGATGATTTTCGAACTTGATAAAGTGCATGCTTTTTAACTAAAATGTCCTTTTTAGCATGTTTTAAAGGTTTTTATGCATGGCTATAAGTGGACTGTCACCCCACCTCTGTGAAGAAACTCAAATTTCCCCCTTCTATAATCCGAGGTGTTACATTATATCCCATTTGGGAACATTCGTCCTTGAATGAGGCTTAAGACATCATAAGGAGGGTATGAACTTAATATACATCCCAGAATGAATGCAATTGCATAAATTCACATATCCGAGGAGGAAACCTCAATTCCAAGCTAAAATATTATATTATGAAGTATATATGCAACTCATACTCAAATGCGCATAAACATGTATAAATAAATCAAATCAACTAATTTTTTTAAGCTTTTCAAAGATCATGCATAATGAGGAAATCACGGGAATATCTAAGAGATAAGACACCAAGAGAGTAACCATGAGGGCTAAATACCTCAAGCTAGAAGAGGATTAGAAGGAAAGAGATAAGGATAATGGGACATCATATGGGCCTTGGTCTCCCATGTAGCACCCTCAACTAACTGACTACTTCAAAGAATTTTAATGGAAGCAACTTCTTTGTTTCTCATCTTCTTGACTTGCCGGTCTAAAATCTTAATCGAGACCTCCTCATAAGAGAGTTTCTCCTTAATTCCAAAAATTCCTAGGCAGCTATAGTTGTTGGATCCCCAACAAATTTCTTCGACAAGGAGACATGGAAAACTAGATGCACCATTGCCAAATCATTAGAAAAATAAAGCACATACGCAATATTGCCAATACGCCTCAAAATCTGATATGGCCCAACATATCGGGGACTAAGCTTTCCTTTCTTACCAAACCTCATTTCACCCTTACTTGGGTTAACTTTTCATGTAAACCCAATCATTCACCTAAAACACAAGGTCTCTTTTTCTAACAATGAAATCGGACTTTTGCCAACCTTGAGCCGTTTTCAACCTTTCTCTAATAAGCCTAACTCTCTCCATAGCTTCATGTACCACTTCAAAACCTATCAAGGCAATTTAACCTACCTCAAACAAACCTATAGGAGATATATACATCCAACCATATAAAGCTTCAAATGGAGCAATACTAACACTTGAATGATAGTTATTATTGTACGCAAACTCAATCAAAGGAAAATGATCATCCCAATTACCCTTGAAGTCAATTACGCATTCCCTCAACATGTCTTCCAAAGTATGAATTGTACTCTCTGCTTGTCTGTCTTTTTGTGGATGAAAATCCTAATTAATCTTAACATGAGTACCAAGAACCTTTTGGAAAGATTTCCAAAACTGAGAAGTGAATTTGGTACCACGATCAGAGATAATGGATAAGGGGACTCCATGCAACCTCACCGTCACCCTACAATAAAACATAGCATAGTCCTCCATCGAATAAGAAACCTTGATAGGGATGAAATGGGCTGATTTCTTCATTTGATCTACTATAACCCAAATTGAGTAATGTTGTCGGCGGGTGCGTGGCAAACAAATAATCAAGTCAATATTCAAATGTTCCCACTTCCAAGTAGGAATGCTAGTATCTTGAGATAAACCTCCTGGCTTTTGATACTCAACTTTCACCTATTGAAAATTTGGACACTTAGCCACAAATTCCATAATATCCTTCTTTATCCCATTCCACTAATAGACCTCCCACAAGTCATGGTACATCTTGTTGGCTCCCAGGTGAATAGAATATCGGGAACTATGGGATTTTAATAAGATATGATCTCTTAAGTTATCACTATTAGGGACACACAAACAACCTTTATATCGATGTACATTATTTCCCTATAGGAGAAAGCCTCTAGAAACTTTTTAAGCACCACTTGCTTCAACTTAACCAAAGACGGATCAAGAACTTTCTTAGCTCTCACATCTGCCACAAAGGATGATTCTGAACCGTTGTGAACCATAACCACAACTTTGGTATAGTCAACTAGCCGAACACCTAGTCAGGCCAATCTATGAACGTCTTGAACTAACTCCTTCTTGTTATCCTCATGTGAGCAACAATACCCATGATAACTGACTAAGAACATCGACCATAACATTTGCCTTTCCTTGGTTATAAAGAAACCGCATGTCATAATATTTCAATAATTCAAGTCATGTCCTCTAGCAAAGATTCAAATCCTTTTGATTGAACACATATTGCAAGTTCTTGTGGTCGGTAAAAACATCTACATGAACACCATACAAGTAATGCCTCCAAATCTTTAAGGCTAACACAACCGCCACTAAATCAAGGTCGTGGGTAGGATAATTCTTCTAAAGAATCTTAAGTTTCCTTCAGGCATAGGGAATGACTTTACCACTCTACATAAGGACACATCATTGAGACATCACAATAAACAACAAATACATTAGTTCCTTCTGGTAAACTCAACACCAGAGCAGAAGTAAGTTTATCCTTCAATTCTCTAAAACTTTTTTCACATGCTTCTTACCATGTGAACTTAAACTTCTTTTGTGTTAATGCCATCAAGGGAGAGGCAATCGAAGAGAACCCTTCAACAAAACTTCTATAGTAATTGGATAAACCTAAGAAACTAGTAATATCCAAAGGGGTTAGAGGTCTAGGAATATTATTTACCACATCCATCTTCTTATGATCTACCTCAATTCCATTATCAGAACAAATGTGGCAAAGAAAAGCTACGGACCTTATCTAAAACTCACATTTGCTAAACTTTGTGAAAAGTTGTTGGTCCTTGAGAACATTCAACACAATCCTCAAATGATCACTATGCCCATCCTCATTACTTGAGTAGATCAATATATCATCAATGAACACAATCAAAAATATGTCAAGGTATTGTATAAACACACTATTCATAAAATCCATAAACGTGATCAATGTATTAGTCAAACCAAACGACATTTGCTAAAGATCATAATGACTATACCAAATTTGAAAGGTTGTCCATGGAATGTCATCTCCCTTCACCCACAATTGGTTATAACCCAACAAAAGGTCAATCATAGACTAATAACTTACCCCTTGAAGGTGGTCAAATAAGTCATCAATCATTGGAAGTGGATATTTTTTCTTAACAGTAGCCTTTTTCAATTGCCGGTAGTCAATATACATTGGCAGAGTGAACAATCTTTCTTTCTCACAAACAAAACTATAGCACCCCATGAATAGATACATGGTCGGATGATACTGTTATCCAATAAATCTTTCAATTGCTCCTTTAGTTCCTTGTGTTCTGCCTGAACCATTCGGTAAGGAGGAATAGAGATAGCATGCGTATTTGGGAGAAGGTTAATACTGAAGTCTATTTTCCTTTAGGGAGGTAAACCGAGTAGATCATCTAGAAACACTTCAAGAAATGCATCAACAATAGGGATGGAATCAAGAGGAAGGGTCTCAGAATCTATATCTCATATGCGAATGAGTTTGTATATGCAACCCTTAGAAATTATCTCTCTAGATTTTAGACAAGAGACAAATCAAAAATGAGGGATGGATTTTCCCTTTTCCACTCTAGGATAGCTTCATTTAGAAATTGAAACTTGACTACATGGGTTCTACAATCAATAGAAGCATAACATGAATGCAGGAAATCCATACAATGGATAAGTTCAAAATCTAACATATCAAGCTCTAAAAGATTAACACGAGTGTCTCTATGGGACAAGGAGACGAGACACTTTTTGGGACCCTTTTAGCGATAATGGAATCACCAACAAGAGTACTGACAAAAAAAAGGATCTAACAACACATCCGGAAGAATATCAAACCTCATAGAAACATATGGCCTCACAGAAGACTACGTAGCACCGGGGTCTAGTTTAGCATAAACTTGAAGTTGGAAGACTTTCAAGATACCGATAAGCACATCAGGAGAACTCTCTTATTTTCCATGAGTCTGAAGTGCATAGAATTTGTTTTGCTTCTGGCGTCCACTAGGTCCGGATAAAGGATTCAATTAAACCCGTCAGCAATTTTCTCCCTCATTCTTAGAAATTGAGGGACGGTCCCTTATTTTATGATAACTTTTACCACAACCAAAGCAACCATCTGTGCTAGCAAAGCACTTGCCTTCATGCTTTTTCCCACACCTAGCACAGGTAGACAATAAAGATCAACCATCATTTCCTCATTGAGTCTTAGGCGTATTTACCTTATCTTTGTTGAACACAGATGGATCATTTGAAGAACCTTGACTGAAAAACCTATGTTGGAGCTTAGAACAACCATGTCCATCGAACCTCGAATGTAAAAAAATTCCATCACTGATTTTTTCCCTCTTTGCCTTCCTAGTCGTTTTCTATTTTTTCACCTATTCTATTTTTTTAGCGTGCACCATGAGGCGAGAAATGTCCATGTTGTTAATGAGCATAGTTGTACGGAATTCTCTAACAACCATTTTAGGAACACTTGAAATGAACTTACTCACCCTTGACCTAGGATTGGCAATCAATGTGGTAGGAAATCGAGATAATGGTGTGAACTTCAAAGCATATTCCTTCACACTCATGTTTCCTTGACGAAGGTTGATGAACTAAAGTACCTTTTCCTTTATCATCTCAAGGGAAAAGAACATATCAAGGAAACCCACTATAAACCTTATCCAATTAATAGGACCTGTATGTTCCAGCTTTTCTTCTTTCCGTTTGTTGAACCATATTTGAGAAACACCCTTAAGTTAATAAGCGGCCAACTCTTCCTTTTCAACCAGCGTTACTACAATGATCATCAACACCTTATACACCTCATCAATGAACTTTTGAAAGTCATCCTAAACCTTAGAACCATGAAACTTTGTATGGTTTATCCTAGTGAAATCCCTCACTCTAGAGGCCCTCCGTACCCACATTTCACATGCCAACAATTTAGTTTGTTTTATTTGTTTTGTTTTAGTCGAATCCTTCACATTTTAGGTGGGGCCCAATTTGAATAAAGTCTGTTGTCTTTTATTATATTAGATAAAGATAATAAGTCTGGATAATGGTTTTACTATTTTCAGATAGGATATGGCTTATCTATTATTAGAATAATGTGCTATGTAACATCTATTTTTTAATTGTAGTTTTTTTTTATGAGGCCACATTCTCCTATAAAAGGTAAGCCAAGTCTTAGAATAGAGTTGACTAGAAAAGAAACTAGAATAGATTAGAGATAACGAAAAGGTCATAGCTTGGAATAAAAGAGTTTATCTTATAAAATCTGTTTAGTTTTAATACAATTTTGTATATCTTCAGTTATGAATAAAATTATTATTGGCTAAACCTTTCTCCTATTCTTCTCACTTTAGGGGGGATTGAAAGTTTGGTCCGGTAGGTAGTCGAAATAGCGGGGTAAGAGAAAACACTCGGCAAGTATGCTTATTTGTGATCTCAATGGTATCAATATCTGTCTAGTTTGACCGTAAGTAATTTCAATGGCTTTCTAAGTCTATCAAAATAATCTTGATAAAAGTACACAGTAAGTTTACTGTTTCATCACTTGATGTAATTACAATAGCCTTCTACAAATATTTAAGTACGTAAGATGGTAACGGTAGAATAGGACTTATTACTGGGCTATTGAAGGGCGCTACATGCAAGAAGAGCCAGAAAAAGCCTATGTTTTGTTTGGAAAAGTTGTATTATCTACTGTACAGTTTACTACTTAAAAGGTAGCTATTGTGGTTAGAATCTCGTGGAGCTTTGGATGGCTATGGCCTAAAACTTTTGATAGTTGTTTCTTGAGGTGCCACCTATATGGATGTGAACGCCTAAAGTTTACATAGAAAGTTTTTGAGTTGCAAGATAGTCATGAATATTGTCTGGTGCCATTTGATGTCTTTAGCTTAACCTGAATATTGCTGCGTGTGTTACTTCTCATGACTCGGCCTATCTACTCCCTTAAAAAATATTGTACAAATACGATTACCTTTATGAAGTAGATGTTTTACACCATAAAATAAAATATCGTCCACATATCTACCACTGTTAAGCCCATATTCTTCCTTTGTAAAAAAGCCTTGTAATCCTTGGATTCAAATCCGCTCCTTGGTCAAACAAAAGCCAAAATGAGTCAAGGAATATGATGTTGCATCAAAACTTGACCAGCACCCTATTTTGGGAAATCAAAAGGAATAGTTTATCACTTAGCAGATGCCAGAGGATTTTCCAAGATAGTGGAAAAGCCTAGGTTTTACCCATATCCATTTTGGTTCATCAGAGTTGCATTGAAATATCACTGAAGAAAAGGCTAGCCCGTTGGGGTGTGTCTTTCCTTCCTAGATACTAGATACTATGAATAACAACATGCTAACTTGGGTACGTCGGAAATTACTCTCAACATAGGGACTGTCTTTCTTACGATATTCCCAAATATCAACATGTCCCTACATTTTCTGTATCTGACAGAGGTGTTGAAGATACAAGTCCAAATACTTGGAGATGCCATACAGGCTACTCTTTATTATAAGCTAGCTTGGAGAGTCCAAAACCATGTGATGGACCTATCTCTTCTATGTGGCCAAGATGCTTTGTTTTTAAATGTAGATGCCGCCAATATAACCACTCAGTGTACCCTGATCCTAATGTAATTATATAGAAATAAGCTTGTCAAAGTTCTTCCTGACTCATGGATCACCAACTACGAGATGTTGAGAGACCATCCTCTACCTCTCTAGTCCACTGAGCCTACTTTCTCCAAAAATCTAATAATAGTGTCACTCTATGTTTTGACAACTCTCACTTCCATAAAATTGCCTTCTCTGTGCATATGTAGTAGCCTTTGGATAGCCTTGATAAGAAAAATAATCTTGACCCTGAATCCATATCTGAGTTTTTTGGAAATCATCTTGATTGGATAAGAAAATTCAATCATAATGGTTTTGGCGTATATTAGTAGAAGTGTCCTGTCAGAAGACATATTCCATGAGACATCGATTGTGACTGCCCGGAATGTGAAGAAGATTACTACGGGTCTGAAGATATTCAATTAATCATAATTACTTTTAAGACTTGAGCACTTGAGTATGAGGATGAGGAGAGTTGAGTTTCAGTTTTTAAAATGATTATATGGGAATTAAATATTCCCAAGAGTAAATATTTTTATATTTAAAACGAGGGGCCCTTGATTTCCAAATAAGTTCATAAGGAGTTTTGAGCACTATCTCTTTTAAGAGAATCTTTTGAGTAATTATCTCAAATGGAGGAAGAGTTATAGTTATAAACATATGAGCATGAGTATATATTATTGGGAGTAGTGTTGAGCACCAATGTGGGGGAGATTTCAGACAACATATAGCCCCCATATACCAAATATGCCAACTTGGGTAAATAGTCATACTTTTTAGATGATTCCTTATTGCCTTTTAAGCATAGCTTAGTGGATCCACTTAGTTGAGGATGTTTAATACTCCAGCAAAGTATAGGTTAGTTCTAGCAGCATGGGCGATACGTTGTATCATCACATTGCTTATAGTGATGGTTGTTAGTTAGAGAATCTCAAAAATAGGAGTAATGAGTTTATTATTGTATTTTCATATACATTTGAGTTATCATCTACTACTTTAAAAGTTTCATCTATTTAGCATCTTTTATTGTTGCTTTCATTTTGAGTCGAGTATTTTGAGTTTGGGTTGAGTATCTTGAGTTTGAGTTGAATTTGAGTATCCTGAGTTGAGTTGAAAATCATGAGTTGAGTTGAAAATCCTGAGTTGAGTTGAGTATTCATGAGTCGAGTTGAGTATTTTTGAGTCGAGTTAAGTATTCTTGAGACATATTGAGTTGAGATAAGGTGAGAATTTCTTCCTTATAAATAGTTTGAGCTTATACTTATGGTACAGAGTTCCCCTTACATACTCATACATTTCATATACTGACGCTATTTAGTCTGCATCATATTATGATGCAGATACAGGTGTTCAGGGTCATCAACAGGCGCTACGTTGAGGTCATATGATATTTTAATCAGCTTTGGTGAGCCTTTTTATACTCAAGAGGACTTCACCTTTACCTTACAGTTAGTAGTTTTGAGATGTCGCGGGTCTTGTCCAGATATCCTTCAGTAATAGTAGATGTTTCATAGATAGACAGAGAGGAGGAGTTTTCTATAATTTATTTATTTGAGTTGTTTTATAAACTCTAAGTATATCTTTTGAGTATTGTTCAAACTTTTTTAAGTTAAGTATTTGGGTTTTATGAATTTACATTCAGTTTATGCTTTGTATGCTTGAGTTAGTCTTCCCCTTATAGTTAGCCTGGATGAGGGTTCGCTTAAGGACCAACACTAGTTCTCAAGTGCCGGCCATGTCTAGGGTGTAGACTCGGGTCGTTACAAAAATAACTTGAGAAAATCATTTTGCAAAGAGCATATTGGTGAAAACATTCAATAAGTCATGTAAGTAAATTTTTGTTTAAGTTGTAGATGCATAGTTAAGAGTCTCAATCAGAGATTTTTCGGGCATATATATTAATCATATATTTAAATATTGTAATTCTACCGATTGTCATGATTAATAGTCTAAGTGGGAGACTGTATGGATTTATACTAGTAGTAATATGATTAGATATTATAACTATTTTACTTAACTTTAGTAAAACTTTAAATACATCATGTATTCATTGATGTATAGAATAGTTGTGGCAGCGTGGGCGAGACATGGTATCACAACATATCTCATAGTGATGGTTGTTGTTTAGAGAATCTCCCAAATAAGTGTAAAGAGTATTGTCACGCCCCAAGGCTATCTCCTTGACATAACATGGTGATGAGTCCACAAATTAGACTCATTTAGGGCTATATTTTAATAGAAATTGTGTCCTCAAATGGTTATTTTATCTCAATATTTGATGACAACCCTTAAGTTTCAGGTAATTGAAGATTGAAGGAAAGTATGGACACTACTTCGCAAAAAGGAATGAAAAGGATGAAAAGAATGAGAAAATGAAGGTCTGAAGATTGCCAAGTCCACTTGGCGAATCGCCGAAGGGTCTCACTTCGCCTTTTGTTCCAATGTGCTGAGCCTGATGGAAAGGATCAAGTTGGAGGAGCAAGGGACCATTCGGCGCATCGTCGAGAAGTTCTGCTAAGTAGTACTATATCGCCTAATGACCCAGAGCACGATGATGTTGAAGGGAGGTGCAATACGGCGATGAACTACACCAAAGGGTGAATCGCCGAGTTGATCGGCAATTCCGACTAATGTCGCCGAATGATCCGTCACAGCACAGATTTCTGAAAACTATAAATACTCATTGAGGGTTATATAATTGGGAATGATTAGACAGTATCAGATTCTTAATATAATTTTAGTACTTTTATTTTTACTCTGAGTTTGGAGAGGGTTTTGGAAACTTGAAGAAGAAGAGGGTTTCATCTCCAAGGATTTGGACTTGGGTCTCTTGGATTCTTCATTCTTGGCCTGTAACAAAACTTAAATTTCAATACCCATTTGAATGCAACCTCATTTACGTATAAATTTCTATCTCTTGATGTGTGGCTAAAAACCCCAAATTCTTGGGGTGTGATTTGGCAAATATGTGTTGAGATTATTATTGGGTTTTTCTTGTTGATAGGTTAGATGTATTTTTACGGTGATTTCACCTAGCAGTTGTGGTTTAATTTAATGGGTTTGTAGTTGTAAATACAAAACAACCCATGTGTTTTCAACTTTCTCAAGAAAGAGGTCGCGAAACCAAGACCGCTAGACTGATGGGCTAAGGAGTGGCTTGACATGAGGTTCAGCCCGAGAGGGTGAACGCTAGTCACATATACTAACACTCAGCTCGAGAGAGTGAGTGGGGTAAGGCATAGGCTGGACTTTATGCGGCAAATGGGTGTTCGAGAGGAACCCATTTGAAATGGGGTAAGTTGCCCGAGAGGGAACTTATTACCATCTAATGCTTAGCCTAGTCACTATTATTTTGCAAATTTCCTATTGAAAACATGTACCCTACAATTTATACCAACATATACTGCGGTCACATCCCAAGAACTCCCTCTCATTCATAGATTTCTTTGTTATTTTTACTGTTTTTGCTATACTTGTGAAAAAACCCCCAAATCGATATTTGACACTTTTGTATCCCCCCTTTAATTTACAATGTTTTTAATCATTAATGTCTTTAGCTACTACTAGTTAGAACTAAATTTTATTTTTCTATTAATTCTCAAAACCACTCCCTTGGAACTCGACCCCAACCCTTGGTTGGGTTATTATACTATTGCACGATCGTGACACTTGCATAGAAAGTTGTGTCATTGAATACGCAAACATTAAAATAGCGCCGCTGTCGGGGAGCAGTGTTATTTGAGAATTCTTAGATTAGTAAAATCTTTGTTCTTATTAGTTGTAGTCTACTTACCGAATTTTTATGTTTGTTTGTGTGCTATGTGAATATTTCAGAAAGCATGAGTGTTAATGGTAGAAACGTTAGCCAGGTGGGCCACCAAGACGACGTCAAAAATCTCAACGATGTTCAAGAGTCCAACATCAATGGCCCCCATCTCATGGGAGGTGTTGGAGCCATTTGCTTACCTCCAACCGAGGGAAATGCAGTGTTCCACATAATGAGCACCATGTTGCAACTCTTGAAACTGAAGGGACTTTTCAGTGGACTGGCTCATGAGGATCCTCACGAGCATCTGCGAAACTTTGTAGATGTGTGTGGACCATTCTCGTTCAAAAACATCTCTCAGGAGTCGGTTCGGCAAAGGATATTCCCTTTCTCATTGATGGGAGAGCTTGCAAGTGGCTAGCCAATCTAACACTTGAATCCATCACTTTTTGGGAGGAGGTGGTGACCGCATTTCAAGTGCGATTTTTCCCTCCCTCAAAGATGATGTCGTTACAGGATAACATCCAAAGCTTTAAACATCTAGATGGAGAGCCTCTGCACAAAACGTGGCTAAGGTTCAAAAAGTTGGTGCTACAATGCCCAACCCACGGTTTGCCGAACAACGTGCTACTTCAATACTTTACCCGGAGTTTGGATTCAGTAAACAAAGGTGTCACTGACCAACTTTCGCCTGGAGGCTTAATGCAGCAGCCATATGCAATAGCAGTCCAACTTTTAGATGGTATGAAAACCATCAACAGAGCATGGTACACTCTTGAGGACTAAGTTTCCCCTCTCACTTTCAAGCTATCCAAAGAGCAAATTGATAAAGACAATGAGAGAGACCAGAACATGGCCACACAACTTGATATTCTATCCGAAAATGTCATGGGGGCCGGTGCCCGTAGTGTCAACACTATGGCGGTCGGGGGAACTAATTATGAGGAGATGAAGTTTGAAGCCTTGTATAACGAGGAAGTAAATTATCTGGCCAACCAAGGCAGTGGCTACCGCTCAAATTACCCAAGGCAGGGTGGTAACCAAAGTTGGGCTAGAGACGAAGGTTGGAAGGATTAGGATCGTGAATGGAGGGATCGTAATCCAAATTGGAAGGATGGGGAGAAGGATATATACGTGCCTCCCCATGAACGCTAGAAGCCAAAGGATTCGGACAGTGGTAAGTCTGAGGATATGCTCTCACGTATCCTCAACAAAGTTGAAGGGTCAGACAAAATGCTGAAAAGTATGAAAGAAGATGTGCCTACCCTTAGCCAGACCGTTGCCTCTCATTCAGTTTCAATTAAGCAGTTAGAGACCCAGATGGGTGATATCTCATCGCACCTGAATCAGAGATAGCTAGAGGGTTTGCCAAGTGATACCATGGCTAACCCCAAGAATGATGTTTATAAGAGAACTTGTGTCAGGCCATAACATTAACTAAGGCACTGTTTGGGAGGCAACCCAAAACCATTTATTGCTTTCTTTGGGTTTGATTAAATAATGGTGTGTTTATTGTGCAAATGGAAGTATGGAGAGTTAACGAAAAGTCCAGATAGGGGAAGTGATGAATCCAGTCAGTGAGTCACCAAAAGGGTAGGTGAATGCGATCTTCTTCGCCATTTGACTCTAGACATCGTCAATATTAGAGTCTATAAAACTCGGTGAGCTCTGGAAATTATTGGCAAATCACTGACAATAACAGTGACTTCGATGTAGACCGTTGTTAGGATTCTCACATGAGATGCAGATCCTATTTCATTAGGCAAAGTCAGTAATCACTTGGCACTTCGCTGAGTGGCTGGGCGAGCCTGACTCACGTCGCCGAATGGGTGCTAACTGAATGATTTTTGCAAACAATACGTTTAAAAGCTCTACTTTATTCCTTTCCTCTAATTTCTTTTTTCCATCCTATCAAACTCACATTTGCACTTTAGCTTTATATTTCTAGCACTTTTAGAGTATTTTAAGTGTTGGATTGTGCTCGGATTTGGATCACATTGCCGCCTAGCATATCAGTACTATCTAAATCGGCACCAAAGGTTGGTAATCACACCCCTCAATTATTTTATCAAAAATTTGTACTCATTTGCATAATGATTGATAGTATAAAATCTCTGCTGAATCTCTAAGTCGATGGGATCACATGCATTATCAATTATTATTCAATAATATTTGTGAAATTGATGGAATCCCACTTGACTGTGCTTTTGAGTTAAATTATTTTGCCATGGGAGTGCTAAAATTGTGTTGGGTCTTCATTGAATTTGTATTGTATGAACTTACGTTGCGTTATAAAGGGTTGCGAGGTTGAATTTGAAAGAAATGGGTTGAAAATAGACACGTGTGGTAGTTTGGCGAGCTAAATCGAGCTCGCCAAACTACTCGGTAGTTTGCCTAACGTCCCCATTTCGCCTTTAACTGCATGTATTAATTGATCTGTTACTTTTGGTGGTAAGTCTAATGTCGCCAAGCACACTCGGTGACTCGCCGAAAGCCTCCTTATCTGCCCCTTTGTCTGAACCCTTGTACCATCTATGCATCATTTTCAGCGAACTGCCTGATTGGATGCGCACTTCACCAACTGCTTTGGTGAAGAAATTTTACACCCAGGACTTCCCTACCCCTATTTAAATATTGTCTAACGTTGTCTCAAAATCTTTAACAAAAATGGCCAGACCTAAGGTCGCAGGGAGAGATATGCCACCCTGACATGTAAGAGCGCGAGATTTCAAAAGAGACAAGAAGATAACAAAACTGGCAAAAGAAAGAAGAAAAAGTAAGAAAGAGAGCTCTAGCAGAAGGGTCCCCATTGATCTTACTACTCCTTCGTGGAAATGTGGAGTCTACATAGCTATAGACTTTTTTTTGGCAAGCCATGACGAGGATAGAATGGTTGCTGCTAACAGCACTGCAGAAGCTAGGGCAAATGAACACAATGAGATTCAGAATGACAATTCGGGGACCACAGTCAAATTTTTGGCTAATGCATCAGGCAACAATGCCCCGACAGATGGAGAAAGTATGTAGACAGAATTCCCTCTTTACCTCTTTATCTATTCTTTTTGTACGTTAACTGCTGGATACTTAATTGCATTTGAGGAAAAATATTTTTATTTGTGGTGGGGTGAGGATTACCTTTTGAGGAAATTAAGCACTTGAATAAACTTGGTGTCCTGGTAATCTTAGACGAAGACGATAAATTAAAAATTCAAAAGAAAAGGAAAAGGAGAAATCAAAACCCAAAAACCTTGTGAAATGCAAAGACTATAATAAGGATTATTTTTTAGTATTTAAGAACATTCCTACTCCCTTCATGTCTGATTTGATATATACCTCTCACATTCCTTAACGAGTAATAAATAAAAGAGTAATTTTATTATATCATTCTTTGAATATATTTAATAAAATATTTTGACAAATATATTGGGGAAACGAATGAAACTTACTCTAGTATTTAATAAAGGAACATATCTAAATATTATTGTGATTGTGATTTAAAAATTAAAAAAATAAATTATGTGTCCCGTTAAATCAGCCCACCAAGCCAATAAAATAGGTTTTCATATTTGTAATTAAAATATTAGTATTGTGAATAAAAAGACTAGATTTCAACCATGTAATTAATTTCTTAAATTCAATATTCTAGTAATTTTTCCTACTATATAACTAAGCAAACTCATACCAAATTATTGTTGTGAACGACTCAATTCAAGGTTTTAAATAACCATATATAGAACTCAATACTCGGAAATCAACAACTCCATAACTCAAGGACTCAATGATACTACTCATCTCAAGAATGCTCAACTCATGTGGTTTATGCGAAATTATGGGCATGATCAACTCACTCAAAGACCTTCATGTATAACTTATGGTAGTCCCATAATTAGGAATATCATCTCGAAAGGGTTAGGAACACAATACTCAAGAACTCGAAGATACTACTCCTCTAAAAGATACTCAATTTATGGTGTTCGTGTAGAATTATGGACATGAACGACTTGGCTCAAGGATCTCAATACTAATGTAGACTCATGAATACACTCTACTCATTATCATGCTCACTTACTCGAGTCTTGAAAAAAATTAAGTAATTGTATAAGACTCCTTGAAAAGACTCAAAGGGACTTTCTCAAACTTTGCTCGTACTTTACTCTTAACTCTACCTTGAATTTGAATTATGAATACAAGGATCATGATTAGGATATATAGGATTTCTCAATGAGTAGACGTAGTTTGGATAGTCGATAATTAGGAATGAGTGAGGACACAACTTGGAGAAAACTAGTGCGACACAGAGAGGGATTTAATTTTTTGTCATAAAACTAAATTTTGGGACAGTAAAGTCTGTATCCCCTCCATGAGGCGGAGATGGGGTGCTTTTCTTCGGATTGAATTTTAAAACACCTCTGCGATGCGGACCAGAGCGTGTATATTTGCCTGATCATTTTTTCCTCTACCAAACTTGATTCAACTCATGCCCACTTCAGTTTTATGGTCTAATTTCACAATATTTCACAAATCCAGAACGTTTTTAGGGAAACCCACACAAAACTCAATCAAGAGACTCAACTATTTCTCAAGAACCTCACTACAAGGATTTCAAAGACCTCAATTATCAATTAAAGTCAAGAACTTCTCAAAAACTCAATAATAATCTTCAAGAATGGATTCATGGGTAAACGTTTAGATGATTGGCATGAGGGCGAAAAAGCCCAACACTATGAAAGCTTACTTACTTATGAGTCAGGGATTTTAACTCATTTAGGGCTTAATATTCAAACTTTTAGTGTCCTCAATACCTATTTAATGCTCTAAACTGATGTAAAAGTGTTAATTTGCAGCAATGAAGGCAAAATAGCAGTGCAAGGGCATTACCAGGCAAAAAATAGTGAAAAATACTAAGAAGTTGAAGGAAAGCAAGGCTGGTACTCGCCAAATCGATTCAATGAGTCGCCGAATAGATATTTAGAATGCTTAATGTTCTAAAAAGTCATCCCATTAACAAGACAAACTTAGCGATCTTATGGGTATTTCAGCGAGTCACTGAAGAGTTTGGTGACGCCATCTTAGCCCACAAAAAGTAATAGAGTGAGTGGTGAAAAGGCAAACCAAAACGGCGAGACAAGGACCACCTGGTGCGTCATTGACTAGGTCAGTGAGCCTGACTTATTTCGCCGAGTGACTACGAAGCTGAAATCAGGGAATGTATAAATGCAATTTTAAAAGCAATTTTGGCAATTCCCACATTTTCTAGTTCTGGGTGTTTGTGCCTCAACATTCCAAACACTATTTTTACACTTTGAGTATAGCTTTAGGGTTTGTTTTTATTTTGAGCTTTAATTTGACATTTGAAGACTCGTAGATTGTTACCTAATCCGATGGAGAACATAGTTGGTAACAATTTCTTGGTTTTTATGATGTTTTGATAAAATCAACATTTTTGGGGGTGTGATTATGTGATTGAATGTTTCAATTAACTTATTGGTGTTATTGTTGATTTGAAGTGAGTTCAATTAATAGTTGAGTTTTAATTTATGAATTGTAGTTGCAAATGTAATTCTAGTTTAGCATTCTAAGCTTGCTTGAGAAAGAAGTATTAGAGTTAAAACTAATAGTTTATGATTATAGTGATTGGATTATTATAGACTAAACTTGAGAAAGTGGGTCTAAATTCACTCCTACTAGTCTAGCTTGAAAAAGTAGATTGCTTGAGGTATTGGGCTGTTCATAAGTGTTATGCTTGTCAAGGTTCGAAAGAACTCTCTTTATTTATGATAGTTGATTGAGACATGGCTATTGAACCTAAAGCCTAGCCTACCCACTAATATTCAATGAATTCTAGTAAATAATAATCACCCATTTTATGAAATTGACATTCAATTGATCACACTCCCAAGAAATCCTCTTTACTTGTTTATTCCCTGTTGTTCGTTGTATTTAATTGTTCACTATATTTCCTCCATTTGACATTAATTATCAACACTTTGTTATTTATTTTATTATTTCAAAAATGTCTACATCTACAAACTATTAGACCATCATTTTACTTCTTAATCAAATTCTTTACCCCCTATTGGATCATCTCCAACTCTTAGTTGGGTTGATACTATTTAGCGACCGCATACACTTAGAATCAAATGAAGTGTAGTTGGACGTTATCAAAAATGGCACCGTTGTCGATGGGTGGTGTTTAGAGTTTCTTTAGTGAAGTTTTGTCGTAAACTAATCTTGTTGTTGTTGAATTGACTTTATTTTATTCATTGTTGGCAGCTCTTAATCAGGTGAAGATATGAGTGTTAACGGGACCAATGCTAGCCAACTTTGTCACAATGATGGCATCGATAATTTGCACGATGTCAATGAAGATCAGTTAGGAAGTGCGTGTGCTATTCGATTGCTTGTGACTGTGGGCAACACAGTATTTCATGTGACCAGCACTATGTTGTAGCTATTGAAAATGAAGGGTCTCTTTGGAGGTCATGCTACTAAGGATCCTCATGACCACATTTGGAACTTTGTGAATGTGTGTGGTCCATTTTCCTTCAAGAATATCACACAAGAATCAGTCCAACTTCGGTTGTTTCCCTTTTCTCTAATGAGGAGGCAAAAAAGTTGTTGGCCGAGTTGCCAAGAGAATCAATTACTTCTTGGGAAGATCTCACCGAGGCATTTTATGTAAGGTTTTTCCCTCTCTTAAAGATGGTGAAGTTTATGGACCATATTTAGAACTTTAAGCGAGTGGATAGGGAACCACTTCATGAGACATGGTTGAGGTTTAAGCAGTTGTTGCTCTAATGTCTAACTCATTAACTCCCGAACAGTGTGTTGTTACAATACTACTACCGAAGCCTTGACTCAGTAAACAAAGTTGTAGATGACCAGCTTGTTCAAGGATGAATCATGCAATGACTATTTGATATAGCATCTACTCTTCTTGATGAGATAAGAAAAAGCAACCGTGCTTGGTACACTAGAGAAGATCAAGTGTCTCCTTTGAATTTTTGGATGAAAAAAGAGCAAGTGGAGAAAGACCAAGAGTGAGATTAAAACATAGATAAGATGATGTCCCAAATGGAAATTATAAAAAAAAAAGGTCATAGGGAGTATTTCCGATAACAAAGAGGTGCAAAAAGTGTCAAGACTAGAGGATGGTTCTTGCTCGGTCTCTTTAAAGTCGAGTGGGAATCAAGGTTGGAAAACGGTTAGGGAGGATGGACGGATAAGTCACAATCAAGATTTGGCTGATAAAAATAACTTTTGTAGGAGAGAAAATGACTATGATGCGTGCTACATGCATATGGGTGATAGCCCAAGTTCTAGGGACAGTTTTCGAAGCTTTCGGGTGGATGATTTGTTATACCGCATTCTGAAAAAGGTTGAAGGATCCAACGAAATGCTTAAAGAGATGAAGGCTGACTTCTCATCCTTGAATAATAAAGTAAACTCTCACTCAGAATCTATCAAGCAACTTGAATGTCAAATGAGTCACCTTTTAGCCCAGTTAGAGTCCAAGACGCTAAAGAGGTTTGCAAATGATATGATGGTGAATTAAAAGGTTAATCATGACTACTGAACTCCTACAAATTATGTTACCAGCCTTACAGGTAATAACTCTGATAGGAGAATTAAATAGGAGAAATTTGCTTTGTCCGATCTCCTGTGATTATATCCTCCCTTCAATTGAGCTATATTTTATTTTCGTATATGGTGGCTGGAATATCCTTTTCAGAAAAAACACATATTTCTTAATATGAAAGATCATGATTCCTACCAAACACACTCCCAACTTACTTCATAGGTCAATATTATTTCTACATGTTTTGAAGAAGTGGTTACTAATGTTTGATTTTTTGAATGCCGAGATATGTTTGTGCCTCCATATGTAAATTAATAGTCCATTTTTATTGAGATTGATGCTGGTCAATAAATATTTCTTATCTACATAATCAAATCATTTCTAACTAGGAGATTGATCATTTCAATTTTATTAAAGCTCGTCTTTTCTTCTCAACGAAAATCACATATGTTCTGTATGCTGAGTCACTTGTTTTGTTAGTTTCTTGTCATAACGTGAATGATAATATGACAATCATTTCACATAATTTTCGTTATGTATATCAAATAATTAATCTTCTAGCATTTGTATAACCTGCAATCTGTAAGTGCACCAATTGCACTAATACATGACATTTTAAATCATTTTCATGAGATCAAAAAGATTCTTCTTCTGTGTTAAGCAGTCTCAAAACCATTGGGTACTCAATGGAATTGCTTTAAGACCTTTTAAATCGTTCAAGGATTTTTATATAACCTTCATCGTCTAGTTAGACGTAATAATCATTCATTATACATATTCAAGTATTTAAGCTATTTCCAGACTGAAACAAGTCTCATTGCATCCACCACCAGAGAATATATCTCTATTTAATAATGTCAGGATTTTTGCAAAAATATTTTATGCCCTGAGGCACAAAACGCACTATATATCATACGGTTAAAATTTCGCAGAATGATTTATTTGTACCACATTGACATTATGTTTTGATTTATGAATTATAAGATCAAAAACATCATTTTTCTAAGTGAAACAAAAATACTTGAATAGTGCATTTTATTTGGCCAATCATTAACTCTAAATACTATATGACAGATTCAAATTTAAGATCCTCGTAACCATCTATAGAATTCAGTGCTACTTTATACCAAAGATACCATCGACGTTCATTTTGATATCGATTCCAATACGACATAATTTTTCGAGATCTCTTTTTTTCAACATTTTTAGGATCTTGAACCTTTGCCAAGGTTTTATGAAATGTTATGCCATGGTGCTCTTGTAAATCACTTTCCTCATTATCATAATCATTTTGAGAATTTGCTCCTCTCCTTACTCAAGGAGTTTTACATTTGGAATCAATTGGTCTATGACGCTTTAAACGTACCATAGACTTTGTGCTTCAAAGACCATTATTAGAGCATTTAAGGCTTAATTAAAATATAGGGTCAGCAAATACATCTCGCAAATTATTTGCAACATTTGCAAATGAATTATCTCTTGAACTTCAAGTTCATATTTTTTTAACGAGGATCTAGATAATTTATCCCACACAGAATTTTCAGCTGCTAATCATATCGCCCCTTAATGTTAGAAAATCTAACATTTACCCCCAACCTCACTTGCGGATCCATATTTGTGCGTGATGGAGCAATAAAATCATATGTGCACACATCAAACTTTTAGATGGAAATTATTTGGTTCCTGCCCTGAACCATTTGTGATGGGAGAACTTGTCGGCTTGATGAGTACATGTTAAATAAACTCATCTCATACAAAATTTCATGGAGATTTGTTCTCATAACCAATGGCCTAGCTATAATTGGAGGCATACAATTTCTGCTAAACCAACCAACATTATCCACATAATTTTATAGTTTGGAACTATCCTCTTAATGTAACAATTCGAGTAAACAACCTTAGAAAAACCAATTTGTAAGTTGATACAGATGCACATGTGACCATATCATTGATTCATCTATTAAATCATATTCACCTTTTCATATTTTCCAAATACTTTTAGGGAATACAATCCAACAAAAGCTAACACAATGATTATGTTGAGGATGTTTGGATTGGCTTAAAAGTTGGTCAAACCTAATTTTAAGTCAGTTTTTGATTTTTTGTAGTGTTTGGCAAATATAAAAAATAACTTAAAATAAGTCAAAAATGACTTATAATAAGTTAAAAAGTTTTTGGCAAGGTAAAAAAATGACTTAAAGTAAGTCAAAAATGACTTAAAATAAGTCAGAAACTAAAAGTAGGTCTCCCCCTACTTTTTGTTTTTTTGACTTAAAAGTCCTTTCAGTTTGACTTTTTTATTTTTGACTTAAAAACTACATTTTTTAAGCCAACACAAGAGAATTCTTGAAGATTATTGTTATTTCTTCAACATATAGTCACGTGAATTTTTAAATTGTTTTGCATCACATTTGAACCAAAAGGACCAACCGGTTATGTCAAATTACCCTCTTGGTGCGATAGGACTTGAATCCTTCGTCTTACCCTCAATAAATGGCATAATAAGCCAAATATAATAGGTCTCACCATTGAGCCTTAGAAAAATATTGCCACCTTGTGATTAACATGCATAAATATAAATATAACAAAAGAAACACTATAAAAATCTTCTCAACAAAGTATGTACTAATAGCTTAAACTCTTCAAAACAAAGAGTTACATATAACATTATATTATAGTACATTTGGTACACAATAATTAAGCGAGCAAATTACTATTATAAATCAAATAATCTTGCACACTAAGAAAATAATAATGTCAATTACACTAAAATAAAACTGCTCACTACCACCACTCCTTTTTCAATTTCCAAGTGAACCAAAAATATTTCACACACAAAATAAAATAAATTAAAAGCTTATGTAATAACCAAAACATTGAGCATAATCATAAAGAAAATATAAAATATGTTTCACATACAAAAGAAAGTATATATAGTCATATGTGAAAAAAATGTACAGTAACAATAATTTTAATCATTCACCTTGTTCACAAGTAAAATATAAATATATTGCACAATAATTTACATTGTTCTCGAGAGAAAAATAAGCACAATTAATTTACCTTCTTTTATTTACTTTTCTTCAATCCTGCAATGGTAGAACATTCATACTGATAACGTGTTGTAAAACTTAAGAACTAAAAAACAATATAAAGATGAAGACAAGAAGAATAAAAGACAAGCGGAACAATATAAGATAACTTTATTTCTTTCAAGTGTTTACCAAATCTTCAAGTCTATATAATATGAACCCTTATGCCTCTTGAAGGAGAGAAAGAGAAGGCATATATGATAATAGTGAGATAATCTGGAGAAAGGGAGCAGATCATTTCATTAAGCAAAAGCTTACACATATATAGATACACAAGGTGGTGTCAAATCCCTTAAATCCTGGAAACTGACTCCCTATTTTGTTCTTAAATCAAGCTACACCACATATTACAATATCTTCTACATTCTAGAACTTTGTATTAAAATTAATTCGAAAGTTATACCAAAAATATCAAGACAAAAGTACTAACATGACAGCACTTAACATCACATACAAAAACAACACCTTCATCACTCCTCCTTGATGCAAGTGATGTTGGATACTCCAAGCTTAGCTCTAAGGAGCTCAAATCTTTGTTTCTGCAGCGCCTTGGTAAAAATATCAACGAGTTGATCTTCACCTCAACAACAAAAAATATGAACTTTATTTTCCCTTTCAGCTTCTCGAATAGAATAGTATTTGATTTTAATGTGTTTAGTATTTCCATGAAAGACTGGATTCTTTACCATGGCAACAACAGATTTATTATCACAAAGGACTTCAGTTGCTTTGCTTGGATGAAACCCCAAGTCAATCAAGACTTTTCTCAACCATAAAGCTTGATTAACAGCAACGGAGGCAGCAACGAACTCTGCTTTAGGTGTTGATTGAGCCACGGACCCTTGCTTCTTTCTGCACCAGCAAATGACACCTGATCTGAGAGTGAAACAGTTTCCTGAAGTGCTTATCATGTCGTCTTGTGACCCAGCCTAGTCACTATCAGTAAACCCCAACAATTTCATAGTGATTCTTTTATAAAACACACCATAATCAATGGTGCCTCGAATGTACCTCAAAATTCTTTTGGCTGCTCTGAGGTGAGTTCAGTTGGTAAATGCAAAAACCTTGATAGCACACTTGTTGCCTACATAATATCAGGCCTCGTGACTGATAAATACAATAGGGAACCAATCAAACTTCTATAAATTGAAGCATCAGCCAAACCAGACTCATCCTCCTTCATCAGTTTCTCTCCTTGAACTACAGGCGTACTTATTTGTTTTCATTTGTCAAGACAAAACTTCTTCAATATTTTGGTAGCATATTTCTTCTGAGAAATAAAGATTCCTTGTGAAGATTGATTAACGTCCATTCCCAAGAAATAAGTCATTTTTCCCAGATCAATCATTTCGAAGACCTTCTTCATTTGCTCCCTGAAGTCTGTGATAGACTGTGTGCTGCTGCCAGTCACTAATAGATCATCAACATAGAGAGAAACTAGGAGAAAATCATCATTTTGAAGTCTAATATACAGGGTTTCTTCATTGCAACTTCTCTTAAACCCCAAATTCAGTAAGTACTTATCGATCTGTGCATACCAGGCCCTAGGTGCATGTTTCAAGCCATAAAGAGCTTTTCTTAACAAATATACCTGGTCTCTCGCTCTAAAACCTTCAGGCTGCTCTACATAAAATTTCTCTTCAAGGTACTTATTAAGGAAGGCGGACTTAACATTCAATTGAAATACTTGCAAACCTTGGTGTGCTGCAACTGCAAGTAGTAATCTAATGGTATCAAACCTTGCAACTGGAGCAAAGGTTTCATGAAAATCAATTTCATGTTGTTGCGCATACCCCTTTACAACTAGTCTTGCTTTGTACTTGTTGAGTGTACCATCTGAATTCAGCTTAATCTTGAACACCCATTTAGTTCCAAGAGACTGCTTGTCAGGAGGTCTAGGTATAAGTAGCCATGTATTATTCTTGTTAATCATATTGAGCTCCTCATCCATGGCAACCCTCAATTCGAGAATTTGCAATGCATTGTCTACACTTGTTGGCTCCAACATAGCGATATTGCATCTACTATATATATCTTCAATGGATCTGGTACCTCTTACTGCAAAATCATCAGACTCCTCCTCTTCCTCTGGAATCAACTCTTCTTCTTGGGCACTTTGTTCTTGATTAGTGATCTAGAAAGAAGAAACAATCATCTTCTTCCAATCCCATGCAATATCCTCATCAAATTTAACACTTCTACTTAAATGGATTTGTTGTGAAATAGGATTTAAAATCCTATATCCTTTAGAAGTGTTGTTATATCCCACAAATATTCCAACTTCAGCTCTTTGATAAAGTTTATCCCTTTTAACGCCAGGAATATAAGAGTAACAGATACAACCAAATACTTTAAGATGAGCAACTGATGGCTTGGTTCCAATCCATGCTTCGTATGGAGTCTTTCCTGCAACTGCTCTTCTCGGCAATCTATTTTGTTGATAAACAACAGTATTTACAGCTTCAACCCATAGCACCTTAGGCAAACCTTTCTCAAACAGAAGACACTGAGCCATATTCATAATGGACCTATTTTTTCTTTCACTTACACCATGTTGTTGTGGTGTGTAAGTGATTGTAAGTTGATGATGAATTCCTGCTTTCTGAAGAAAATCTTTGAATTGATTAGGAGTGAACTCTGTCCCATTATCAGACCTTAATATTTTTATCAAAGTGCCACATTTGTTTTCAACAGTTACTTTAAACCTTTGAAACAGAACAAATACTTCAGATTTATATATCAGAAAGTAAACCCAACAAAACCTCATAAGGTCATCAATGAATAAAAGAAAATATTTGCTGTCATTATAAAAAGGAGTGCTCATAGGTCCACACATATCAGTGTGTATTAGTTGGAACTTTTCAGTAGCTCTCCAAGCTTGATTAATAGGAAATGGCGATTGACTTAGCTTCCCTATTTGACAAACCCCACATACATTAGAGGTTTCATTTATGGAAGTCATATGTGCCACAATATCCTTATTTTGCATCAATTTTAAAGATTTTAAATTGATGTGACCAAGCCTCTTATGCCAGACATAAGTTCCATCTTGTATGCTGACATAAGCTCCAATGTCGGTATGTTTCCAATCAAGAGGGAAGCTTCTGTTGTTCATTTTGACAGAGAGTAATTTTATACCAGTTGGATCCATGATTTTGCATGTTTTATCTTTAAATAATAGGGCCTAATTTTTATCAAGCAATTGGCCAACACTGAGAAGACTTTGGCTAATTTCAGGAACAAATAATATATCAGATATAATCTTCATACCTGAGGGAGTTTGAACAACAACTGCTCATTTGCCCTTTGCATCTATAAGTATACCATCTCCAAGTCTGACTTTGGAGAAACAATTTTTGTCCAGCCATTCAAAATGTTCAAGTTAGCTGTCATGTGATGCATGCATCCACTATCAAAAAGCCACACATCATGATCTTGAGCTGCTACATTGCATTCTCCAGCAATAGAAGCAGCAAACAACTTCTCTTCAGGATCTTCAACATTTTGAGTAACTTGAGCTGGCTGGTTTTGATTTATTTTTCACACCTTATCCATATGACCAAACTGTTTGCACAACTTGCATTGAACTTCGGATCTATATCAACAAAACTTGTCTGTATGATTGGTCTTTTTACAATAGGGACAAGGTGGATACTTGGATCTTCTATATCTCCCTCGGTTGTTATATTGCTCCTTCTTCTCCTTACCATATCTTTCATTTTGTTTCCTTTTTGATTCACCATCCAACTGAGCTTTAGATCTTTGAACAGCCACAAGAGCGATTTCAATTGTAATCACTTCCTCTCTAAAAGCTTTCCATTTTAGCATTGCTAGAAGAGTGTTGGATAGTTCATTCAATGTGACACGAGACATATCCCAAGTATCTTCAATTGAGGAAATTTTCTTCAAACTTTTTTGGAAGTGTCACCATCACCTTCTCAACAATCCTCTGCATTTCTACTTTTTCCCCTAACAATTTTATCTGATTGATGATTTTCATGATTCTATCAATATAATCTTTCACCTTTTCGGTCTCTTTCATTCTTAACATCTCAAATTCTTTTCTTAGATTCAATATTTGCATTTGCCTCATCCTATCACTCCCTTGGAATTCTTGCTTCAGCATATCCCAAGCTTCTTTGGCAGATTCACATATCATGATCCTGGTAAAAATTGAATCTGAGACAGCTGCATGAATGAAAGACAGGGCTTTTGGACCTTTTGCGATCTCTTCTTCGTGACTTATTATCTGCTGAAGAGTTGGGTTTGCTCTCAAAGGTTCTGGAGTGTTGTCTTCCTCAACATACTTACATAATCCAAGACCCTTCAAGTATGTTTTCATCTTCAACTTGGTAGTTCTCTCTATTAAAGATAGGGGTGAAAGGGGAGAGCTTCTAGAGGCCATGTGAAAGGAACTTGAAAAAAAAAAATCTTGGACAAGTTAAACTTGGTAGGTGATCTTGTTGTGTTTGTCTCTCTCAAATCAATCCCTCAAAGATCAATTTAGCTCTGATGCCAATTAAAGGAGAGAAAGAGAAGACAAATATGATAAAAGAGAGATAATCTAGAGAAAGGGAGCAGATCATTTAATTTAGCAAAAGCTTACACATATATAGATACATAAGGTGATGTCAAATCCCTTAAATACTGGAAATTGACTCCTTATTTTATGCTTAAATCAAGCTCCACCACATATTACAATAGCTTCTACATTCTAGACCTTTGTATTAAAAGTAATTCAAAAGTTATTCCAAAAATATCAAGACAAAAGTACTAACATGACAGCATTTAACATTACATACAAAAACAACAACCTTCATCACCTCTGTTTATAGTCTAACATAGAGGTATACAAAAGGTTTGTCATAAACATGACATTAAATATGAACATAATGGAGGAGGTTATGGATGTTAAAGGTTACAAGAATAATGATCATAAGCGTAGAGGTTATCTTCATAATGGAAGGAAGTAATGTAGCAACTTCTTAGTGAAGTGGGCATCCACAATATATTATTTTATAACAAAGATATAATAAAAAATAATTATAACCCCAAGCTACTCAAAAGATCTTTTCTAAAGAGTTTATCATTAATTTTGTCAAGCAACAAATAGATTTTTAGCAACTATTTTGTTAAATAATTTCATGATTTCCATCTTTACAAATAATATGTCAAAACACATAGATTTATTAACGTTAAACATGAGTCACCCAAATGACAATTTCATATTTTTTATATCTCTTTAGTTATGTATCATAATTAAGTTCAAGGCTGATCAATGTATATATTAATCAGTCTTTGATAACCTGGTTATTGATTTATCAGCATTGCTTATAGTGCACTTGTTTACTTCCCCGCACACTTTTATTTGTCATGTTGCACTTTTTGAAAGTCAATTTAACTAATTTTTAAAGTTAATTTGGATTACATATATTTGATATTTTAAACAAAAAATTTAGATATTCAAAAATTATATGAAAAGTATTATAAACTGCTATTTTTTCATACCAATATGATGAAAAAATACATTGTACAATGTTAGTCAAAGTTTTTATAGTCTGACTCTAAAAAAGGATACTATGACTATTAGGAGTGGATGGAGGTAGTAGTACTAAATTCACAATATTTCAATATCTTCTTTCCAAAGGATAAGTTTAGCATCTGCACATAGAATTAGTTATTAAAGACAATTATGTTTTTCCTCTTACCTCTTCGTGTTGAGTTATTTATAAAGATAATAATTTTAAAATTACAGATATCATAAATTTGTTAGTAATTTTAGCACTTTAAAATAATCTTTATCAAACGAAAAAGCAAGCTACGCAACAAAGAATAAAAACACCTTAATAAGTTTATCATATTTTATTTTGAGATAATGTATATATACTTATATACTTATACTTATACATACTACCATAAAAGCATGAACTCCTTAAATGTTAAATTACTATAATACCCCAAACTTAAAACACCCAATGTGTGTATGTGTGTGTGTGTGTGTGTATATATATATATATATGTATGTATGTATATTAATTTATTTATTTATTCTATATTATATTAAATGGTGACACCCTTTTATGATTGATGAATAGTAACTTTTTTGAAGGGTTGTGACTTTTTCGATGCTTTATGACATTTCCAAGAAGTTGTGATTTTTCTTAAGGGTTGTGACTTATATGATAAGGCACGACTAACACCTTTTCATTCTATCCTTTGTTGTCTATAAATAGAGACGTTTACTCAAATTTTTAAACTACAAATTTAGTAAGTTTTATATCATTCTTCTTAAAAAAAGGAAGATTGTGAGGGTTGTTCAATTATGCAATTACAAAATTTATTTTGGGTAAACTAGATATATCAACAAAAATGATTCAACAAGGAGAATAGAAATATACAACATCAAACGAGAAGACTATCTAGATATTAATATGCACATATTTTCATAGCCATAAATATCTTTTGCATTAACTTCTACTTGACAAGAAGTCTAATGATTATTTGTTGCACAAACTATAACTTGGTGTTCAAGTTGTGCAAAGTCTCAAAGTAATGAAGAAAAAGGATTTGCTCAAAAACTTGTTTGAAGAGTCCAAAATAGGTATTCCTCCGTTTCCAATTTATTTGTTGTACTTTTATTTTTATTCAGTTTAATTATGTTCTTTTCCTTGGGGCTCGGGGGCACATCTTTAAGACCAGATATTTAATAGACATTTTAATATGTTCTACATATCCTTAAATTAAAAGACTTATTTATATTCTAAAATTTCATATAAAATTTAAATTAGACGAATCTATATCTATCTTTTTTATATTTACTGCCTTAAAAGAATGAACTACTTAGTGTAAATTGAAAATTATTATATAACCTCCAACTTATAACAGTATATAACCTCCAACTTATAACAACAAATTTAGTATAGTTCTATATTTTAGATTATATTATATTTACTTATATTATATTCTATCAAAAAACAGTCTTCTTTTCACATTAATGTCTTGTGACTCCAAAGACATAACTATTATGATTAGTTGTGACCTTTTCGAATTGTTGTGACTTTTTAACTTAGCAACTTCCTAGCTTTTCTCACTTCACCAATTTCTCTTCTTTTGTTCTTTGGTGGCCTACCAGATATTTGTCTTGCCTCAGGTGGTTCAACCATTGGGTTTTTGCTTTCAGGCCACATTTCCATGTTTGGGACTGGTTGAATGAAATGAGAATATTTCTTTAGATATGTCTCTTTTCTATACCAGCTTGAAATTGCTTGTGATGCATCCATGTTCAAGTGGTTCATTGCTGTTATACTATGTGCAGATGGGATACCTTTTAATTCCCAAGATCTGCAACTACATTTCTGTTGTCCCAAGTTCACAGTATGCTTGTATACCCCTTCTAACACTTCAAATCCATCATCACCATTCCATTCAATGTTGCACTGCATTGATCTTGTTACATTGGTATTGAATACCATCATTGCCATTGGAGATATTCCATCTGTCCATGTTTCAGCATATGCTACTAACTTGCTCACCCTACTCATCACCTTAACTCTAATTTCTTCCAACATAGTTACAATAGTCTTGTTCCTAGGTCCCAAGATCCAATCATTGAAACTCTCTGCCATGTTTTTATCTGTACTATCACATTTTGAAAAAGTTTGGAAAAAAGCTTTGCACCATTTCTCTTGTTGTATTTGATAAGGGCTTCGATTATACCTTTTCCCAGCTTGGATAGGGCATTTATATTGTACTTAAATTGTGCCTCAAATGTTGATCTAGCATAAGCCCAAAATTTCTTCCTTCTCTCTATGCCTCTAAAGTTTAGTGACCAATTTGCTAATATGTGTCTAGCACACATTCTGGAAATAGTTCATCTACAACAGCTATTAGTCTCTGTAGTTGCAAAGAAAAATAATAAAGACAGTTAAATTTTGATCAAATTAAATTAAAGATAAACAAAAAAATAAATTCAGTTACCTTTTGCGTATCACTAATGATAGTGAGTTGGGAACCATCTCCTAGATTAAGATCATCTTGCAGAATGGTCATGAACCATTTCCATTTCAACTTGCTTTCAGTACCAATTACTGCCCATGATGTTGGATACATTTGGTTGTTTGCATCCTTAGCAATAGCTACCAAAAGTTGACCCTTACAAATTCTTTTTAGAAAACATCCATCCAGCCCTATACATCATCTATATCCTTGTTGGAAACCCTTTTTCATAGCATCAAAACATATATAATAAGAATGAAACTGTTTCATCCCATTTTCCGATTCTGAATCTTTAAGCTTCACAAATTAAATAATTGTATAAGACTCTTCGAAAAGACTCAAAGGGACTTTCTCAAACTCTACCCGTATTGTACTCTTAACTCTACCTTGTATTTGAATTATGAATTCAAGGATCACGATTAGAATATATAGGATTTCTCAAAGAGTAGACGTAGTTTGGATTGTTGATCATTAGGAACTAGTGAGGACACAACTTGGAGAAAACTGGTGCGACACAGAGAAGGATTTAAATTTTTTTCATGAAACTAAATTTTGGGATAGTAAAGTCCGTATCCCCTCCGCGAGGTGGAGATGGGGTACTTTTATAGGGACTGAATTTTAAAATGCCTCTGTGATGCGGACTTGAGCGCATATATTTGCCCGATCATTTCTTCCTCTCCCAAACTCGATTCAACTCATGCCCACTTCAATTTTATGGTCTAATTTTACAATATTTCACAAATCTAGAACATTTTCAGTAAAACCCACACAAAACTCAATCAAGAGACTCAACTATTTCTCAAGAACCTCATTATAAGGATTTCAAAGACCTCAATTATCAATTAAACTCAAGAACTTCTCAGGAACTCAAAAATAGCCTTCAAGGATGGATTCGTGGATAAAGGTTTACATGATTGACATAAGGGCAAAAAGCCCAACACTATGAAAGCTTAGATACTTATGAGTCGGGGATTTTGACTCATTTAGGGCTTAATATTCAGAGTTTTAGTGTCGTCAATACCTATTTAATGCTCTAAACTGATGTTAAAGTGCTAATTTATAGTAATGAAGGCAAAAGAGCAATGCAAGGGCATTACCAGGAAAAAAGGAGTGAAAAATCTTAAGAAGTTGAAGGAAAGCAAGGTTGGTACTCGCCAAATCCATTCGACGAGTCACCGAATAGATTTTTAGCTCGCTTAACGTTCTCGAAAGCCAGCCCATGAACAAGACAAACTTAGTGATCTGATGGGTATTTGGGCGAGTATTCGAAGAGTTTGGTAACGCTAACTTAGCGCACAAAAAGTAAGAGAGTAAGTGGTGAAAAGGGAAACCAAAACGGCGAGACGAGGACCACTTGGAGCATCACTAACAAGGTCGACGAACCCGATCTTGATCTCCTAAAGTTACAACAAATAAAGTCAAGCCAAGAAGTCGATTAAAGGGGCACTCGGCGTATCACCAAACAGGTCGGCGAAGCCAAACTTTGTTCACTGAGTCACTACGGTGCTAAAATTTTGGGAATTATAAATGCAATTTAAAAAGCAGTTTTGGCAGTTCCCACATTGTCCAGTTCTAGATTTTTGCTCCTTAGCATTCCAAATACTGTTATTACACTTTAAGTATGGATTTAGGGTTTGATTTGATTTTGAATTTTAATTTGGCATTTGAAGACTCATAGATTGTTACCTAATCCGATGGAGAACATAATTGGTAATGATTTCTTGCTTTTTGTGATGTTTGGATAAAATCCCTATTCTTGGGGGTGTGATTATGTGATTGAATGTTTCAATTAGCTTATTTTTGTTATTGTTGAATTGAAGTGAGTTTAATTAATAGTTGAGTTTCAATTGATAAATGGTAGTTGCAAATGCAATTCTAGTTTAGCATTCTAAGCTTGCTTGAGAAAGAAGTATTAGAGTTAAAACTATTAGTTTATGATTGTAGTGATTGGGTTATTATAGACTTAGCTTAAGAAAGTGGGTGGGTCTAAATTCAATCCTACCAATCTAGCTTGAAAAAGTAGATTGATTGAGATATTGAGTTGTTTATAAGTGTTATGCTTGTCGAGGTTCGAAATAACTCGCTTGATTCGTGATAGTTGATTGAGACATGGCTATTGAGCCTAAAGCCTAGACTACCTACTAAGATTCAACGACTTCTAGGAAAAAATAATCATCCATTTTATGAAATTGGCATTCAATTGATCACACTCCCAAGAAATCATCTCTACTTGTTTATTTCTTGTTGTTTATAGTATTTAATTGTTCACTATAATCCCTCCATTTTACATTAATTATCAACCCTTTGTTATTTATTTTATTGTTTCGTAAATGTCTACATTTTCAAATGATTAGACCACCATTTTACTTCGTAATCAAATTCTTTACCCTATCACTCCATGTGGGATCGGCCCCAACTCTTAGTTGGGTTTATAGTTGTTAGCGACCACCTACACTTAAAATCGGATAAAGTGTAGTTGAACGTTATCAAAATGGTGTTGTTAGGGGGTGGTGTTTAGAATTCTTTTAGTGAAGTTTAGTCGTGAACTAATCTTGTTGTTGTTGAATCGACTTATTTTTGTTCGTTGTTGACTGCTCTTAATCAGGTGAGGATATGAGTATTAACAGGAGCAATGCTAGCCAACTTGGTCACAATGATGGAATCATTAATATGCATGATGTCAATGAAGATCAGTTGGGAAGTGCAGGTGCTATTCAATTTCCTCTGACTATGGGAAACATGGTGTTTCATGTGACCAGGACTATGTTGCAGCCATTGCAAATGAAAGGTCTCTTTAGAGGTCATGCTACTAAGGATCCTCATGAAAATATTTGGAAATTTTTTAATGTGTGTGGTCCATTTTCCTTCAAGAATATCACACAAGAATCGGTCCGACTTTGGCTGTTTTCCTTTTCTCTAATGGAGAGGCAACGATGTTGTTGGCCGAGTTTCCAAGAGAATCAATTACTTCTTGGGAGGAGCTCACCGATGCATTTTATGTAAGGTTTTTCCCTCCCTCGAAGATGATGAAGTTGAGGGACCATATTCCGAACTTTAATTGAGTGGATGGGGAACCATTTCATGAGACATGGTTGAGGTTTTAGAAGTTGCTACTCCAATGTCCAAGTCACTGACTCCCGAAAAATGTGTTGTTACAATACTTCTACCGAAGCTTTGACTCAGTCAACAAAGTTTGGGATGTCTAACTTATTTGAGGAGGAATCATGAAATGACTGTTTGATATAGCATCTACTCTTCTTGATGAGATAACAAAACTCAACCGTGCTTGGTACACTAGAGAAGATCAAGTGTCTCCTTTGAATTTTTGGATGAAAAAAGAGCAAGTGGAGAAAAACCAAGAACGATATGAAACATGGACCAGATGATGTCCCAAATGGAAATTCTAAAAAAAAATGTCATGAGGAGTATTTCCAAAACAAAAGAGGTGCAAAAAGTGTCAAGACTAGTGGAGGGTTCTTGCACGGGCTTTTTAAAGTCGAGTGGGAATCAAGGTTCGAACACGCTTAGGGAGGATGGACGGAGAAGTCACAATCAATATTTGTCTGACACAAAAATAACTTTTGGAGGAGAGAAGACGACTATAATGCGTGTTACATGCACATGGGTGATAGCCCAAGTTCTAGGCACAATTCTGGAAACTTTCGATTGGATGATTTGTTATCCCGCATTCTGAAAAAGGTTGAAGGATCCAGCGAAATGCTTAAAGAGATGAAGGCTGGATTCTCATCCTTGAATAATAAAGTAAACTCTCACTTAGAATCTATTAAGAAACTTAAATGTCAAATGAGTCAACTTTCAGCCCTATTAGAGTCCAAGCCGCTAGAGAGGTTTGCAAATGATATGATATTGAGTTAAAAGGTTAATCATGATTACCAAACTCCTACAAATTCTATTACCAGCCTTACAGGTAATAACTCTGATAGGAAAATCATATAGGAGAAATATGATTTGTCCGATCTCCTTTGATTGTATCCTTCCTTCAATTGAGCTATATATTATTTTCGTATATGATGGCTGGAAAATCCTTTTCAGAAAAACTCATTTTTTCTTAATATGATAGATCATGATTCCTACCATACACACTCCCAACTTACTTCATAGATCAATTTTATTTCTACATGATTTGAAGAATTGGTTACTAATGTTTGATTTTTTGAATGCCGAGATATGTTTGTTCCTCCATATGTAAGTAAATAGTCCATTTGTGATCAAGATTTATGTGGGTCAAATAAATATTTTGTATCTACATAATCAAATCATTTCTGATTGGGAGATTGATCATTGAAGCTCGTCTTTTCTTCTCAACGAAAATCACACATGATCTATGTGTTGAGTAACTTGTTTTGTTAGTTTCTTTTCATAACGTGAAGGATAATATGACAATCATTTCACATAATTTTTGTTATGTATATAAAATAATTAATCTTCTAGCATTTATATAACCAACAATCTATAAGTGCACCAATTGCACTAATACATGACATTTTAAATTATTTTCATGAGATAAAAAAGATTCTTTCTTTGTTTTAAGTAATCTCAAAATCATTGGGTACTCAATAGAATTGCTTTAAGACCTTTTAAATCCTTCAAGAATTTTCATATAACCTTCATCGTCTAGTTAGATATAATAATCATTCATTATACATATTCAAGTATTTAATCAATTGCCAGACTGAAACAAGTCTCATTGCATCCACCACTGGAGAATACATCTCCATTTAATAATGTCATGATTTTTGCAAAAATCTTTTATACCCCGAGGCACAAACCATACGTTATATCTTATAGTTATACTTTCACACAATGATTTATTTGTACCACACTGACATAATATTTTGATATATGATTTATAAGATCAAAAGCATCACTTTTCTAAGTGAAACAAAATATACTTGAATAGTGCATTTTATTTGGTGAATCATTTATCTCTCCATACTATATGACAAATTCAAATTTAAGCTCCTTGTAGCCATCTATAGAATTGAGTGCTACTTTTTACCAAATATACCATCGACGGTCATTTTGACATCGATTCCAACATGACATAACTTATCGAGATCTCTTTATTTCATCATTTTCAGGCACCTGAACCTTTGCCAAGGTTTTATGAAATGTTATGTCATGGTTCTATTGTAAAGCACTTGCCTCATAATCATGATCATTTTGATAATTTTCTTATCTCCTTACTCAAGGAGTTTTACATTTTGAATCGATTGGTCTATCACACTTCTAATGTACCATAGACTTTGTCCTTCAAGGACCATTTATTAGAGCATTTGCGGTAATTAAAATATTGGGTCAACAAATACATCTCGCAAATTATTTGCAACATTTGCAAATGAATTATCTCTTGAACTTCAAGTTCATATTATTTTTTAACAAGGTTCTAGATAATTTATTCCACACATAATTTTCAGGTGCTAATCATATCTCCCCCTAATGTTAGAAAATCTAACATTTACCCCCAACCTCACTTGAGGATCCATCTTTGTGCATGATTGAGCAATAAAATCATATGTGCACACATCAAACTTTTAGATGGAAATTATTTGGTTCCTGACCTTGAACCATTTGTGATGGGAGAACCTTGTTGGCTTGATGTGTACATGTTAAATAAACTCATCTCATACCAAATTTCATGGAGATTTGTTCTCATAACCAATGGTCTAGCTATAATTGGAGGCATACGATTATTGCTAAACCAACCAACATTATCAACATAATTTTATAGTTTGGAACTCTGCTCTTAATTTAACAATTCGAGCAAACAATCTTATAAAAACCAATTCATAAGTTGATACAAATGCACATTTGACCATACCATAGATGCATCTGTTAAATCATAATAGTAAGTGATCCACGTGGCAGGTGAACGGGCCCATATTCACCTTTTCATATTTTCCAAATAATTTTAGGGAATACAATCCAGCCAAAGCTAACACAATGATTATATTATAATGAGAACATGCAACACAAGAGAATTCTTGAAGATTTTTTTTATTTCTTCAACATATAGTCACGTGAATTCTCAAATTGTTTTGCATCACATTTGAACCGGAATGACCAACCAATTATGCCAACATATATTTATTTTAGTAAACTTTTAGTTTACTTTTGCATGTGGTTCCATTATCATGCCCATATTTATATACAAGAAACAAGAGGAAAAAGTTGGAAATCTCATACATAAATATTTATAACCCACTTCGGTTATAATAATCTGAAGATGTTAAATCTTTTCATAATTTATAGTCTCAATATAATTAAAAAAAATCAATTCCTCCAAAGCATAAAAGTTTTTTTTTTTTTTTTGAGACTTATTACAACCCAATATTATGAATAATTTCATTCCTCTGGATCGTAACAAGTTATCCCTTTCGGAATTCTCAATTAATTTTGTGTACTTCCAAAAATTTCATAACACCATTCTTATGGCGACCATCTCCTTCAAGGAGAAAAATATTATTATCATCATGATTAAAATTATTGCATGCAAGGCTTATTTCTTGACAACCAGTGACAAAATTGTTTTGGCACACAACAACATTTATTTTGATCATGACCACAACCTTTACAGAAAAAAATTATTTCTTTCTTTCATCCTTCAATAGTTCATAATAACACATACCACAATATTTGTGATGTACTCAAAATGTATGACCAATTAATCATTTATGTCAAAATATTTCTTTTCAATCTCTCAAACCTCTCATATAGGTGAGATGTGAAATTTATCCAACCATACATGAACATGTCTTTATCCATACTAACACAAGTTATATTCTCTTCGAGAAATGACCATAACCATTTGTACATGCTCCATAAGTTATTATCAGTCATACTTTGTCATTATCAAATTTATTTGACCTACCTCAACTTCAATTTAAAAGTGCTAAATGCACTACCACTTTGTATTTCTTTATTTGGATGGAGAATTTACAATACTTTCAAATTGGGTAGCACCAACCCAATGTGCCCAATAACCTTTCATACCACTTTGATGGCCAAAAAATACATTCACATATGAAGGACCGTCTCAAGAACCCATAATGTTCTTCCTTTTAATTACCACAATTGAACATTAACATTTGACCACACTCATATTCATACATTTAACCACTTGTCTTTTCAAACATACTATTTCATGCTACCACATTCACATAAGTGAATGGAGCAAATCAATTGGACAAATTTCATGACTTTTATCAAGAGCATATCAATTTGCTCAGTCATCATTATGTCGTCATTATATTATGTTGGAATTTGAACCCAATATCTTAATCATAAGAAGGCATTTTAGGTCATTATTTGTTGGGACTCAACCCAACATTTTATTATCATGATCTATCAAGACTCTCACCCAATATTACCCTCTTGGTGCGATAAGACTTGAATCCATCGTCTTACCCTCAATAAATGACATAAATAAGCCAAATATAATAGGAATCACCATTGAACCTTAGAAAAATATTCACTTTGTGATTAACATGCACAAATAAATATAGAACAAAAGAAACTCAATAAAAATATTCTCAACAAAGTATGTACTAATATCTTGAACTTGTCAAAACAAAGAGTTACATATAACATTATATTATATTATGTTTGATGCACAATAATTAAGCTAGTGACTTACTGTTATAAATTAAAAAATCAATTGCACACTTAGAAAATAATTATTTCAATTACACTAAAATAAAACTGCTCACTACCACCACCCCGTTTTCAATTTCCAAGTGAACCCAAAATATTTCACACACAAAACAAAATAAATTAAAAGCTTATGTAAAACCAAAATAGTGAGCATACTCATAAATAAAATAATAATATGTTTCACATACAAAAGAAAGTATATATAGTCATAGGTGAAAAAAATGTACAGTAACAATAATGTTAATCATTCACCTTGTTCACAAGTAAAATATAAATATATTCCAGAATAATTTTACATTGTTCCCGAGATAAAAATAAACACAATTAATTTACCTTCTTTTATTTACTTTGCTTCAATCCTGCAATGGTAGAACATTCGTGCTGATAACGTGTTGTAAAACTTAAGAACAAAAGAACCATATAAAGATGAAGAAAAGAAGAATATAAGACAAGAGGAACAATATGAGAGAACTTTCTTTCTTTCATGTGTTCACCAAATCTTCAAGTCTCTACAATATGAACCCTTATGCCTCTATTTATAGTGTATGTAGAGGCATACAAAAGGTTATTAATAAACATGACAAACATAATGGAGGAGGTTATGGAGGTGAAAGGTTATAAGAATAATGATCATAAAGGTGGAGGTTATCTTCATAATGAAGGGAAGTAATGTTGTAACTTCTTAGTGTAGTGGACATCCACAATATATTATTTTATAACAAAGATATAATAAACAATAATTATATTACAAAGCTACTCAAAAGATCTTCTCTAAGAGAGTTTATCATTAATTTTGATAAGCAACAGATAGATTTTTAGCAACTATTTTGTTACATAATTTTATGATTTCCATCTTTAAATACTTACAACTAATATGTCCACAATTTTATGAACGTTAAACATGAGTCACCCAAATGACAATTTCATATTTTTTTTTAATCTCTTTAGTTATGTATCATAATTAAGTTCATGTCTGATCAATGTATATATTAATGAGTCTTTGATAACCTGGTCATTGATTTATCAGCATTGCTTATAGTGCACTTGTTTACTCCCCGTTCACTTTTATTTGTCATGTTGCGCTTTTTGAAAGTCAATTTAACTAATTTTTAAAGATAAATTGGAATACATATATTTGATATTTAAACAAAAAATTTAGATATTCAAAAACTATATGAAAAGTACTATAAACCGCATTTTTTTGCATACCAATATGATGAAAAAATACATTATATAATGTTAGTCAAAGTTTTTATAGTTTGACTCGAAAAAACGAAACTATGACAGTTAGAAGTGGATGGAGGTAGTAATCTTTAATTCACATTATTTGAGTATCTTCTTTCCAAAGGATAAGTTTAGCATCTGCACATAGAATTAGTTATTAAAGGCAATTATGTTTTTCCTCTTACCTCTTCGTGTTGAGTTTATTTATAAAGATAATAATTTGAAATTTGCAGATATCATAAATTTGTAAGTAATTTTAGCACTTTAAAATAATCTTTAACAAACGAAAAAGCAAGCTATGCAACAAAGAATAAAAACACGTTAATAAGTTTTTCATATTTTACTTTGAGATAATGTATATATACTTATACTTACTACCATAAAAGCATGAACTCCCTAACTTAAATGTTAAATTACTATAATACCCCAAACTTAAAATACCCAATTTAGAGAATACATATATATATATATATATATATATATATATATATTAATTTACTAATTTATTTATTTCTTTTATACTTTTTTCACATTGATGGATAGTAACATTTTTGAAGGGTTGTGACTTTTTCGATGCTTTATGACATTTTCGAGAAGTTGTGATTTTTCTTAAGGGTTATTACTTATCTGATAAGGTATGATAAACACCTTTTCATACTATCCTTTGTTGTCTATAAATAGAGACGTTTACTCAAATATTTGAACTACAAATTTTGTAAGTTTTATATCATTCTTCTTAAAACAAGAAAGGTTGTGATAGTTGTTCAATTATGCAATTACAAAAATTTTTGTGGGTAAACTAGATATATTAACAAAAAATAATTCAACAAAGAGAATACAAATGAGAAGACTATCTAGATATTAATATGCACTCTTTTTCATAGCCATAAATATCTGTCACGACCCAGACCGTCGTGATTGACACCCACACAAACCCTCCGGTGGGAGAACCATTACTACAACCCAAACAAATAAATTTTATGAAAACTAAGGCATTTAAAGATACGAAAACAGGTTTAAATGAATATAAAAATGGAGTCCCCATAAACTTCAAGGCTTTAACAAACCACTAACCAAACTAACGCGGAAGAACAACCCCTAGAACCTGAAAATCATTATACCAAAACTCAACTAATGACAAGTCTAAGAGCAAGGGGTACAACCCCGAAACTAAACAACACCTTAAACAAATAATTTGAGTCCGAAAAGAGTGGACTTAAATAAGAAAGATCCATCGTAGCCTTAAAGAACTGTCTCACCCTTGAATCCGGTCATGCTCAACAGTCACCTAGCTGAGGTCTATCAATAACAGCCTGAAGATGCCCTGTACTCAACAAAAAACAACCGAGTATAGTATCGGTACACAACCACAGTGTACTGGTAGGATCACACGGCTATCCCAATAATTTAAACACATGCAAGTAATCACAACATTATAAAACTGGCACATACCGAACATATATAATATTAGTCATCTTTTCAGGATCAATGTAAGATTCCACATTTTCAATAATACACATTGGTTATCAATTTAGAGCAACATATAGTCTTTCAATATTAATCATCACAAGATGTGAACGTAATCATCACAAGTAGATACACAACACAGTCTAATGGTCCTCTCACTGAACCCAATTCAATAGTCCTCTCATGGAACCCACACCCAAACTTTTAGAATATCGAAACATGGTAACCAATCCAATGTTTATGCCAGAATATGGCAACCAATCCCATGTTTATTCCAGAACATGGCAACCGATCCAAGTTAGTGTGTCGGAACGCAACACCTTATCCATTCAACAAACCACAATCACAGTCACAATGTATATTCTCAGAATCATACAACAAGGGGTGATTCAAGGCATACAATTATTCAATTATCCTTATTTACGATTAGGGTGATCAATAATGCAACATTCGCATATATCCATGCATTATAATGAGCAATTACAAACATATATCACACCAACCTGAATTCACAACTATCACCTACCTTGAATCCATTCTTGAATCCCATAAAACACTTAAATCTTCCTTTCCGGATTCTTTCCGCTTGTTCGTGGTCTAAAAAATATACAGTGAACGTAAGGATCAAAAATCAAAGGTCTAATTATTCGAATTATAACAAACCCAATAACCCTAGACCAACCCAATATGCTAATACCTAATTTAGGTCTTTTTCTACCATTAGTTTCAGATCAAAACCCTCCCCCATCGATAATTACCCAAGACACTAAGTTCTATGGATCAAAACATGGATTTGGGGAGTAAAAACCTTACCTTTAGCCGCAAGAATGGTGAAAAACACTCAAGAACACACCTGGGGTAGTTCCTTAGCTCTCAAAGATGAAAAGTGTAGAATAAAACATTTTTGGATTTTTATTTCGGACATAAGTCGTGTTTGTCCCGCTATGGCGGCCCCAACCTGCCACAGCGGCCCCAACCCATCATAGCAACTTTGACCTAGCGAGAATAATCCCGCCACAGCGTCTTGCACAAAACAAGTGAGCAATTTAATAATTCAAAGACCCTAATTTCACAACACACCTTTAACCAACGACGCTCAAAAAATACCGTTCACGCTAAGATTGATTTCGGGAGTTCTACTCACGCAAATTCAATTCCGTAAAGTCGTACAGATTCCTTAACGACTTATTTAACTACTCATATAATCAGAATCATAAATAAGTCATCCAATTGTTACCAGATTTCCCTACACCATAATGACTCCTATTTCATCCAAATCTGGACTAGGTTAGGAAATTCCAAGTTACTACAACAAAGTTTTTCGACCCAAAATTTTTCCCCGTTGGATTTTCTATAACGATGGAACCCGATTCTTACAATAGATACCAATTTACCCATCACTCGTCCCTGAGTGATCAACTAGGGAAGACTAGCTAAAGTAAGGGTAGAGTAGTACTTGAATTGCTGAACAACATGGGATACTTGTCCCACATACTTTTTCTGTCGACTCTGGGCTTCTAGAAGCTTAGATTGGATACTTCTCATCTTACCCTGAACATCTTTCACCAAATCAATGCTCAAAGGTTTCACATCTTCAACCTCAAACCAACTAATTTAACCCTATAGATCCTCCCATACAATGCCTCAATGATGTCATCTCAATACTTGAGTGATAAATATTGTTGTATGTAAACTTAACTACAACAAAAGTGATTCCCAACAACAACCAAAGTTGATCGTACACACGTCTACAACATGTTATCAAGGACATTGACACAATCATCCGGACTAATCCTTTAACACTTAAGCATGATAAAATTCCAAGTCAATACTCGCAACAAATAGAAGTGAACCTGAATCAACCAACACACACTCATTATACCATAGTTCTTAACAATATCTCAATCTCACAACCCAATTTCCCATAAGCTTAAGTTATAAACATTTGATCTTTGAACATTAGATACTCATTGAGGGACATGTCCAAGCATACAAGCCCTCTACCCACACTATCAAATGCTGAATTTAGCAATTGTAGATTACCTCTTAAGAGTAGTGGAATTAGATCCAATGATCCCCACATTCAACCACACACAATCAATATATGACCTCGACGACTAGATGAATGTTAAGATTGTTGGACAACCCTAGATTACACATGGTAACTCTTCTATGGATTCTCATAAGCAAGGTGATTTATGTAAAACCACTAAAATACTTCAACAACTCCAAGACAGCATCACATAAGTACTCTAAAATAACCACGTCTTCCCAAATCATCCCACTCAACCAAGAGAACATAGCAGGATCGGTACACCTGATCCACCACTAGGGATCCACCCGTAAAGTGAAAACACATGTAGGCTTAGCTAATGAATCATACTCACAACCATGATGAACACTTCGACCATTTACCTTACTCTAAAACAACACTTTTAAATCAAACCCTTTCTCAGATACTTTAACAATCAAAAGTAATAAACTTTATGAATCAAACCAAGTGAAAATCCTTTCAAAGGTTTACTACCTGATACAATTGATCATTTCTCACCTTACAAATTCGTACCTCGACAAACATATCACCACGAATGTATACTTAAAATGAAAAATCTAAATTGTAACTCAACCGTATAACACAATCCCCTTATCTATCAACATTATCGTCTACCTTGAAGATTTCTATGACATTATGGATCTCCGCTTATCATCGATCGCATCTCCATCGATCTTACAGTATCTTTCGCTAACAATTCAATTGTACTCATTACTAAACTCAAAAACAAAAACAAAGAACTTATCATCACACTCAAGCTAATGTCTGCACAATCCATTCTCAAGTCTTTTTCAATAGTTTTTAAACCATCTGATGGACCCATGAAACTATTACCATAACCAATACAAAACAGTGAAATCACGCGTCTTTGAACCCAATTATCTACCCCTCTGAAGATACCCCTTTAGTCTTCGCAATCAAATAAAATATTCTTGCTCTAGCCTCTCTCTAAAGGTTGTACTACATTCCACTATATTTTCCTTAATTATAACTTTAGCTCTTTTAAATTCGGTTGGAGTGGTGTCCCACCATCTCTTAAAACTTTCCATACAACTACTTTACTCACAAAATATTGGAAAACCACAACCTTAGATACTTGCAAGTTGTAGTTACTATACAAAAATTCACTTAACCAATAATTTTATTATATAGTTGCATCCTGTCACAATCCATCACGAACTCTTATTGCCATTATGCTTCGTCAGCCTTGACTATCACTATGAAGTCAATCTTTTTCATCAACATGACGCCTCAAACTCAAGTAACTCATCAAATTCAAAGGACTAACCCAATTTTATACGCACCTTACTAAATACTTCAATATCCTTCACCCAGGTATGCTCCATGGGACTTTCTTTATACATAAGTTGGTCATTTCGGTATCAATCCACTTATTTATGGCTTAAGATAAAATCACCAATCCTCATACTACCCTCCTTCTTCTAAACAAACAAGACAGGAGAACCCTACATGGAAACACTGTGACGATAAAACCTTTATCAAGAAGCTCTTGGATTTGAGCTTTAAGATCTCTCAATTCTGCCAGAGCCATGAGATAAGGAGGGGTGCTAGTTTCCAAATCAATACAGGAATCTATATCTCTATCCAGAGGCATACCATACAAATTAGTAGGAAACACTCCTCTAGATTCAAAAACTACATGACTAGACTCAATAAAGGGAGACTCGACTTCAACATCCCGAATATGTGCCAAATAAGCCAAACAACCCTGCCCTACTAGTTTCCTAGCCTGGAAGGAGGATACGATCTTAGCTAGCTTAGGCTTGTACACCCCTTCCCACTCTAATCTTTCCCTGCCGGGGATCTTTAGAGTTACCAACTTAGTATTACGATTAAGGTCGGTATAATAGGGGGACAACCAAGTCATGCCTAAGATTATATCAAGTCAGTCATATCCAGCATAACCAAATCAACCCAAGTCTGAAAATCCATAAACACAACAGGACAAACACGATATACAAGGGTGACTATGACTGACTCTTTAACTAGGGTAGAAACATGGATAGGGGTATCAAGTATATCACAAACCACATCAAATCCTAAGGAAATTGAGCTGACACGTACGAATAAGTAGGACCTAACTCACAAAAAAAAAAATAGCCGTTCGGGCACAGACAAGAGTAGCACTAGTGACTACTGCATCATACATCTCAAACTCGGTCTTGCCCGGAAAAGCATATAACTGAGCCCTATCATCTTGACGGGCAACCTCCTTGCCTGGCTGCACTACTCATTTACCTGCATTACCATTTTCTCGGCCTCCATACCCTCACTGATTTCCTTCTTATATGCCCAAGTTCTCCACAATTTTAACACACTTATAACTTATATTCGATTGCTGAACACTGAATCAGATCAAGGGGTTAGTTTAGGTATAATTTGGGGTCCATAATTGTGACTAGGGGAAAACAAGGGAGATAGGGCTAAGATTCTGTCTCACCCTGTCCCACTCTAGCGGGAGAACTCCTGCACTACAGTCTCGCACTGGTGAAAAGATCCCACCCCAGTGGCTCAGACAGAAACAGTACCCATGAAATAAATTTTTCTGGGTTTTTCTCTTTCCTTAATCTTCCAACGGGTCTTAGATTTTTTATTGAGCAATTTAGGATAATCCTCTAAACTACGATAATCATTTTCTATATGGAGTCAATCCAACGATACAAATCCAACTCATTCTCATTAATTCAACACCATAACCCACACATCCCTAGGATAACCTAATGTAGACTCTCACATGATTATCAGTTGGTCGCAACGCACGTCAAGATCTTTCTTACGATTCACCTCGTACATTATCTAGACCCTTGCATCAAACATAGTCGTGACCTTCTTTTCACAATAAGTTTCACGATACTAAGTAGTTACAACTTGCAGATAAGTCCAAGTTCTTTAATTAGTTCATTCCATAAGACGACCGCTACTGATCATCTATGCCTTATACGACCCCTAAGGCCATATACCAATTGGAACCTTCTCAGTTCTAATTAACTTGCTCGTGTCCCTTCAGCCAGGACTACGACGTCTAGTTCACTTTGTTGAGATACCAATTGGAATCGGGAGGTACCAATTGGACTCAACTCATACCACAAGCGGCAATAGTAGCTAGCAAGCCCCACAAAACTACTAATTTCAATTATAAAACTTGATCGAACCCAATTTCTAACCGCCTCAATCTTTAACTGATAGTAACCAGACCTTAAATCAATCTTAGAGAAAACCGATGCACCGTGTACTTGGTCAAAAAGGTCATCTATATGAGGCAATGGATGCTTGTTCTGAATAGTGACCCTATTCAGCTGTCAGTAGTCTATACACATCCTCTCTTGCTAGTAATGGTGTTACCACTTTTGTTACTCTAGTTTGGACCATAGAGTGAAGGAGAAAAGATACCAGTAGAATTCAAGTCATAGCATGAAGGAATAGAAAGAAGTGAGTTTTTCCTAAAGTCCTATAGCCTCTCGAAGAAAAGTACGGACGTCATCGTACTGTTCCGCAAGACACTACTAGAGTCATTTTGGTACAATGAGATTAACGAACCTAGGGCTCTTATACCAACTTTGTCATGACCCAGACCATCGTGATTGGTACCCACACAAACCCTCCGGTGGGAGAATCATTACTACAACCCACACAAACAAATTTTATGAAAACTAAGACATTTAAATATATGGAAGCAAGTTTAAATGACTATAAAGATAGAGTCCCGATAAACTCCAAGGTTTTAACAAACAATTAACAAAACTAATGCAGAAGATCAACCCCTAGAACCTGAAAGTCATTGTACCAAAACTCTACTAACGACAAGTCTAAGAGCAAGGGGTATAACCCTAAAACTAAACAACACCTTAAACAAATAGTCTGAGTCCGAGAAGAGTGGACTTAAACAGGAAAGATCCATGGCATCCTGAAAGAACTGGCTCAATCTTGAATCTGGTCACGCTCAATAGTCACCTAGCTGAGGTCTATTAATAGCTGTCTGAAGATTCCCTATACTAAACAAAGAACAAGCAAGTGCAGTATAAGTACACAATCACAGTGTACTAGTAAGATTATACGGCTGTCCCAATAAGTGAAAAACATGCAAGTAACCACAACATTATAAAACAGGCATATACCAAGCATATACACTATTAGTCATCTTTTCAAGATCAATATAGCATCCCACATTTTCAGTAATATACATTGGTTATCAATTTAGAGCAACATATAATCTTTCAATATCAATCATCATTAGATATGAATGTAATCATCACAAGTAGATATACAACACAGTTCAATGGTCCTCTCACAGAACACAATTCAATGGTCCTCTCACGGAACTCAATTCAATGGTCATCTTATGGAACCCACTCCCAAACTGTTAGCATACTGGAACGTGGTACCCAATCCAATGTTCATGTCGGAACATGGCAACCGATTCCATGTTTATGCTGAAATGTGGCAACCGATCCCATGTTTATGCCAGAACGTGGCAACCGATCCAAGTTAGTGTGTTGGAACGCAACACTCAATCCATTTAATAACTCACAATCACAGTCACAATATATATTCTCATAATCATACAACAAGAGGTGATCATGGCATACAATTATTCAATTATCCTCATTTACGATTATGGTGATCAATAATGCAACATTCACATACATACATGCATTATAATGAGCAATTACAAACATACATCACACCAACATGAAATCACAACTATCACCTACCTCGAATCAAAGCTTGAATACCCTAAGACACTTGAATCTTCCTTTCCGTATTCTTCCCACTTGTTCGTGGTTTAAAAAATATACAATGAATGCAAGGAACAACAATCAAAGGTCTAATTATCCATATTATAACAAACCCAATAACCCTAGAGCAGCCCAAGATCCTAATACCTAATTTCGGGCTTTTTCCACCATTAGTTTCAGATCAAAATCCTCCCCCATTAATAATTACCCAAGAAACTAAGTTCTACGGATAGAAACATGGATTCGGGGAGTAAAAACCTTACCTTTAGCCTCAAGAATGGTAAAAAACAGTCAAGAACACACCTGGGGTCGTTCCTTAGCTATCAATGTTGAAAAGTGCAGAATAAAATGGTTTTGGGGTTTTATTTTTGACTTAGGTCGCGTCTATCATGCTCTGGCGGCCCCAACTAGCCACAGCGGGCCCTCCCTGGCGAGAATAATTCTGCCACAGCGGCTTGCACAGAACTGGTGAGCAACTTTAATAATTTCAAGAACCCCATTTCACAACACACCTTTAACCAACGACATTCAAAAAATACCGTTTGCACTATGATTTATTCTGGGAGTTCTACTCACCCAAATTCAGTTTCGTAAGGTCGTACAAATTCCTTAACGACTTATCCTACTACTCATGTAATCAAAATCATAAATAAGTCAGCCGATTGTTACAAATTTCACTACACCTTAATGACTCCGATTTTTTCCAAATCTGGACTAGGTTGGGAAATTTCAAGTTACTACGACAAAGTTTTTTGACCCAAATTTTTTCTCCATTGGATTTTCTATAACAACTGAACCTGGTCATTACAATATTTTTTGCATTAACTTCTTCTTGACAAGATGTCCAATGATTATTTGTTGAACAAACTATAACTTGGTGTTCAAGTTGTACAAAGTCTCAAAGTATTGAAGAAAAATGATTTGATCAAAACTTGATAGAAGAGTCCAAACTAGATTTAACAGGTACTCCTCCGTTTCCAATTTATTTGTTATACTTTTATTTTTATTCAATTTAATTATATTCTTTTCCTTGGGGCTCGGGGGCACATCTTTAAGACCAGATAGTTAATAGATATTTTTATATGTTCTACATATTCTTAAATTAAAATTCTTATTTATATTCTAACATTTCATATAAAATTAAAATTAGACGAATCTATATCTATCTGTTTTATCTTTACTGCCTTAAAAGAATGAACTACTTAGCGTAAATATTATTTTATTATAAAACCTCCAACTTAAAAAAAAAATTAGTATACTTCTATTTTAGATTATATTATATTTAATTATTTTATATTGTATCAAAAAACATTCTTCTTTTCATAGTAAAGGTTGTGACATTTCCAAAGACATATAACTATTCTAATTATTTGTGACCTTTATGAAGTGTTTTGACTTTTTACAGGGTTGTGACTTTTTCGAAGGGTTGTGACTTTTCCAGAGAGTAATGAACTTTACGATGAGTTATGACTTTTTGAAGGGTTGTGACTTTTCTAAAGTGTTGTGACTTTTTTTTCTCAAATTAGTGAACTACAATTATTAAAAGTTTTTCATTGTTCTTCTTCTTAAAACACCCAATTTAGTATATCTTGTATAGTTTATATTATATTTATTCTTATTATAATATATTATATTAAAGAAGACATCATTACACATTGAATCATTTTGAATTTCTAAATAGTTGTGACTTTTTCGATGAGTTGTGACATTTCCGAAGGGTTGTGACTTTTATGATAAGAAACAAAATGCACATGCTCATACTACCCTTTGTTAAATATAAATGGAGGAGCTTCCTCTCCTTTTTAAACTACGATTTTTTTAATATTTCCATTCTTGTCTTCTTCAAAATACAAGTTTGATTTACAGACGTTGACAATCTCAAAGTTCAATGAAATTTGAACACTCCCTAACATGAATGTTAAATTAATATAATACTCCAACTAAAACATTCAATTTAGTATATCTTCTATATTTATATCAATATTTATTTATATTATATTATATTAATAGTAAGAACTCCAAAAATACAATAATAGCTAAGAAATGCACTACGAGGGATGGACAAGAAAGTATATTTAAGAGGTATAACTAAGAGATTTTAAGAGTAGCTAACATCCAGTAGTAATCATAAGAAAGTTTACATCCACTATTGATAGGAAGTTATATTTTATCATTCATTTTATAATTGTTTACTTAATTTTTAAAATTTATAATATTTGATTTGATATTCACGTGCAACGCACGTGCGTCAAAACTAGTTTGACATTTGCATTTCTAATACATTCTTTTAGAGAACAAAAACATAATCTGATCACAAGTTGAGAATAAAAAATCATTTGATGAAGTTTAAAATAACAAAATAAAAATGGATTGAGAATTGTTGTCACATTTTTTGATAATTAATGAAGATACAACGTACAACTCATTAACAAGGATAAAACGTGCAACACACATTCCCTGAGCCTAAAATATTGATACACTCATATTTTATTAGCCAATGATGTTGGGCCATGGTCTTGAGCCCATGGTTTTAACCCATAATATTGTATAACATTGGTTTGTTTTCTATATAAGTCTTGCTTAGTCATTAAAATAGTGGTGGTAAAATAATTTTCATTTGTGGTGTAATGTTTCAAAAATTGACAAAACCCTACAAGCTTTCTCTTCCTTTTTTTCCCTCTCAGCCACCACTGCCACCAAGCTTCAAATCCACCAGCAAAATAACACCTGAAACCCCAACAAAACTACCTCCATTTTCATAGTCTTCGACAAGCTTCTACTAAGTAGCCACTACTATCTAAAGACTATTCCTCCCTTTTGTCTCCTTCTCCATCAAAAACCACACCCATAAATCCCTATATAACATCGAAAACCACCAAAACTCAAATTCTCTTTGTCTTCTCTGGCAAATTAACGATGTCGGAGAACAGTCAACATGAAACCACCTCAATACTATCACAAAACCCCAAGCAAAGACAGACAAAACCCTAATAAATCCATCAGAAATAGACCTACACCACCACAGTCTCCCTTCATCTTTTCCCATTTTCATTTATTTATTTTGTAGGCAGTCCAACAAGATTAAAGCTACAACATAGCTTTGTTGTACAACAACAAATGTCACACTGAGCAACTAGACCCTGCTGCAGATACCATCAGTGAACCATATCCAGCTCTCTGCCTTGGTTACCTCTTCTTTGGTGACTCTTGTATCTCTGGTTTACTTTTTTTATATTATTTTTGCTACTAAGTTTGCTCTTCAGCCTGTTGTTTCTTCAATAAACTGCATAAAGGTTGGGTACCTTAATTTTACTCATTCTATTTCAGATGTTATTTCATTCTTGTTGTGTTGTCGTATGACTGATTACTGTTTTTAGTAGGTTGGTTTTGCATAATTTCTTTTTCCATTAATTATTTTGTCATTCATCACTAACTTAATTATTTTTCTTGGTATTTTGAACTACTATGATTCATTTTATTTAACTGTGTGCTTAAGTTTTTTATGAAATATGTGTCAATGCTATTATTTGATTTTGTGTTATTAGTTTGTCTAGTTTAAATTTTTTATTATTATAATACTGCCATATTTTATCCTCAAAAAATGTGTATATTATCCAGTTATGTTAATTTCCACATTATTTTTCAGTTTTTGCTCTATTTTATTCAGAATCCTATTACACTTTGATTTAGTGCATTTTATCGTGGGTCATTTTGTTTACTGTTTATTAGTGATTGCATGTTATTTTAACTTTGTTAATTTTATATGGGAAACCTGTCCACATATGTAGCCATCTAGTGTACCTTCACATCTAATGTAATTGTACCCATCACAGTCCAAACTGATAAGTTTACGTCAAAGGATATAATATAACAACAGTCCCAGAAAAAATAAGGCTCACTAAAACAGATATCACAAAGCATGGTCTACAGAAAAGGCTAACATTGCTCCTGCATTCCTCAGGTATGCTTGGATTTTGTGCTAATTTGAATTCTATTTTTATTGTTCTTTTTCTTCCTCTTGTAGCAACTTTCTTCTCTTCCCGGCGGAGAAGCTAATAACTACAAGCGAGTTGGATTTGCTAGAGCAGTTGGTGGTGGTATACCTTACCTTCCTGTTCGTGATCCACTTCCATCAACTCGTGGGAAACAGCTAGCACCAAATGGAAGATTTATGGGATTTATGATGAGGACTCGTAAAACACTACCTTAAAAAACTGGTGTGGTATGTAAATAAGAAGTTGGTGGATGTTATTTATCGCTTCCCACAACGTTCTAAGACACCAAACCTCAGGCATGGAAACTTGGAAAATTGCAACCTCAAGTAGGTAGAATCGTGTTACAAAATGAATAATACGAAATTTTTTCTAGGTTAATGGATGAACATTACCATGATTCTGCCTATTTGAGGTTGTAGTTCTCAAATTTTCCATGTCTGAGGTTTGGTGGCTCAGGAAGCCGTGAGAAACGATAATAACATCCACCAACTTCTTATATATAAACTACCTCTATATTAAGGTAGACACAATTTCCAATGCAAGTGTCTACGATCATACAATAATATAGTAACACAACCAAAGGTTGGGGTCGAGTCACAAGGGAGTGGGCTTGAGAATTAATAGAAACATAAAATCAAGTTCTAATTAGTCATAGCTAAAAACATTATCGAATATAGACATGTTAAATATAAGGGGTGACGCAAGCATCAATTATCAATGGGGGTTTGTCATAAGTAAGTAAAAACTGCAAAATGCAAAGAGTACTAATGAAGGAGAGGGGATTCTTGGGATGTGATAGGAATACGGGTTAGACTAGGTCGTTGGGTACATGCTTTTGATAGTAATTTTGTTGAATATTTGTGGCTAGGCTAGACTATAGTGGGGGTAAGCTTTCTCTCAAACAACTTACCCCAAATCAAATGGGTTCCTCTCGGACACGCACTTGCCGCATAAAGAACAACCTCCGCCTTAGCCCACTCACCCTCTCGAGCTGAGTGTGTGGTGGAAGGACTAGGGTTCACTCTCTCGAGCTGAACCTCATGTTGACCCACTCCCACCGGCCATCAATTTAGTAGTCTTAGTTTTACGACCTCTCTCTCTCGCAAGCTGAAAACACAAAGGTGAAATCATATTTACAACTACAATTTAATTAAGTTCCACCACAACTACCAAACGAAATCACATCTAAACAACAAATAAACTATCAGCAAGCAAGACCCAACAGTTAATATAACCCATATTTACAAAATCACACCCCAATAATTGATGTTTTAGCTAGACATGTAAAATAGAGAGAAATTTATACCAAAATGAGTTTGCATTCAAATAGGTATGGCGATTTTAGTCTCAAAACAAGTCAAGAGTGACGAATCCAAGAGACACAAACCGAAATTGTTGGAGTTGAAACCCTTTGAATCTTCAAGTTGTTCAAAACCCTCTCTAAACTTAGAACTCAAAAATCTATGTTAAAAATTATATATTAAAAATCTCATCTTAAGCCACAACTCTCAACAAGAATTTATAGTTTTAAAAAATCTGTGTTGCAGCGGATCATTCGGCGTTGTTAGTCAAGATCACTGATCAACTCGGCGATCCACCCTTTGGTAGGTTTCATCGCTGTCTTGCTCTATCCTTTAGCATCTTTGTGTTTTGGATCATTGGGCGACATTGTACTGCTTCACAAAACTGCTCGGTGATACGCCGACTGCTCCTTTTCACCGCCAATTTGATCCTTTCTTTTAGGGCTCAGCACACTAGAACAAAAGGTGAGGATAAGACCTTTTGGCGATTCACCGAATGGGTTCAGCGATTTTCAAATCTTCATTTCTTTTTTCTTTCAGCTGCCTTTGTTCTTTTTTTGCTAAGTAGTGTCCATGCTTTCCCTCAAACTCCAAATACCTGAAACTCAAGGGTTTTCATCAGATATTGTGATAAAATTTGCAATTGAGGACACTAATTCTATCAAAATATAGCCCTAAATGAGTCCAATTTGAGGACTCATCAACACGCCCAACTTAAACTTTTGCTTATCCTCAAGCAAACTCAAGTTCAGTCATTTAAAAAGGGTATCTTGAATAGTGCTACACAAGACTCAATCATTAATGCACACAACAAGACTCAATTTACTTATGCAAAGATTAAATGTGCACTCAAAGATTCCAGTTGTGACTCACCAATATCAAAGAATCTCATGCTGACAATACTTGCTTCAAATGCAAGTTCAAGCTCAACGATAGTGTTTAAATGCCCTCACACAAAGAATGATTTCATATTCACACAATGGTTCACAGTTTAAAGCTTCGGAATGAGATGCAACGCTCACACTCACAAAGAAGAACACAATGAATAATTTCACCCATAGGTTTTCCCGTATTTTCCAATCAACACTTGCTTCAGCTTACTCAAGATCACAAAGGTCTTTGAAGGCTTGTAATGGGGCTAAGTGCAAAGGTATGGTCATTTAAGCTCAGTGACTTTCATCCTCATGAAATGTGGTGCTTCTCAACACTTCCTTTCCTTTTCTTTCATCATTTTCATTAGTTCTCATAAGCCATCATATTATTCACTTTCCATGAATTGTGTGGAAACCCCATTTCTTTATATCTTCACACTTTATTCCTCAACATTTTCATTCTTTCTCTTTTCCTTTCTCTTTTCTCTCTTTTTTTAATTTTGTTTTATATACGGAGGGTTCCATTTTTTCTCAACACCATGGGTTAAAGGTGAGTTTCCTTGCACTTCTTGACTTTCCCTTTTCTTTTCACCATACCCCCAACATAGGATTTTGGCTTAAGTTGGCTATTCAATCAACCATAAATCAAGAGGATTATAGGTAGTGGATTAAGAGAGGTCTAGTTTTCATCATGTTTCTTCCAAAGAAAGGTAAGGCTCAAGGGGTGTTCAAAAGCGGTTCACACACTCACAAGGTAGGTCATAAAAGAGGTAGATATCAAATTGGCTCACACTCTTAGAAGTTGCCTAAGATCATATCAAGAGATAGCATCACTTAGTTGACCAGACCAATGGGGCAAATTCTAGGATCCATCATGCATAGTTCATAGGTAGGCTCTCACACTAGGCATTGTCACTACAAGTCAAACAAGATTCCACACTTTCACTAGTGTGCAATGATCATCACAAGAGACTCAATTTAATACTAGGATAGTCATAACAAGATGCAAAAAGTTCACATATTGTCTATGCAACTTTATTTGGCCTCATCGTAGCTGCACATTCATGTTTGTTCAATTGAGAGCACTATTCAAGTCATTGGTATTGATCGGAACCGAGACTTAAATTTTGCAAAACAACAGTCACATTCAACATACGAGAGGTGGCAAAAAATTTTGGACGGGTCAAAATCATTTTGGCAATTTAAAATAAAAGGAGCCACAAGCTCAAACATCCACAAATAGTAGTATTTAACACAATTATAGCTTACAACCCAAATACATAAACAAAAGACAATTCACGAATAGCACACAAAGGTGGGCTTCACCCCACCACAAATAAAAGCAATTTGTCCTCAAAGTTGTGTTAGGGTCTAGGGTAAGGGTTTTCCTGGCAGGAGTGGACCTTTTTCCCTTGCCTTTCCCAATAGTTGTGGGTAGTTTCAAAGCTTTTCCTTTTGATGTAATTGCATCTTCCTTTATCAAAATTCCTTTGGACTTCTCTTAAGCTGGCGTTATTCTTTCAGTAGCATTACGTTTAGTCATATCTGCAAAATCTCAAAGAGAAGTTAGACAAATATTTGACAAAAGCATTGATAAACTTTGCCGACTCTTTCAACGATCTAGATTTAGTTCGCTGAAAGCTACAGTGTACAGAGGTCCAGGGGAGTTGACAAAGGGAAAGCGAGACTTTTGGTGAGTCACTAAAAGTCTTTGACAATCTTCAACTTCTCACCGAAAGTTACAGAATTAACAGCACATTTATCATTAAATTAAAGGCAAGATGGGGACTTTAGGCGAACCACCGAGTGGTTCGGCGAACTCGACCCAGCTCGCCAAACGATTCAACGTACCTATTTTGAACCCATCTTCTCGAATTCAACCCTGTAACCCCTGAAGACCAAATCAAAGTATGCACTAGTACAATCAAGGTATGACCCATAGCACCCAAACACAACCCTTTGAATTTTAATCCAAATTAAGGCATATAATCACTAGAATTCAACAATCATAACTACTCGAGCAAGATTGTCAAATTAAAGCATGCTTGTAAACAATATACACCTAACTAACACTGAAACTCAGCTGCCAGTTCTGACCCACGATCACTGCCGATGGACCGTGGTAAGGATGATGGACCATTTTGCACAGCCGTCGATCGTGGTCAAAAACATGAATCTTGGGCCAGTGAACCACGGATCTCGACCACAGACCGTGGTCTCACCCATAGTCCATAGGTCAGGCCGTGGTCTTGAGCCTCTGCAGACTTGACATGATAGCCAGTCCACGGACCACATTATGGTCTGTGGTCTTACCCATGGGCCGTGGTTGGCCTCTGGGGTTGGCACCTGCAACTTCCAAAAACTTGTTTCATTTCCCTTTTTCAGATACAGGGTGTTACAATGGATGATTTTTTGGTCGTTGGTGATTCATTTGAAGCATGTCTTGAACAACATGACCAAGTACTACAAAGGTGCGGTAAACCAATCATGTTCTAAATTAGGAGAAGTGTTATTTCATGGTAAAGGAGGGCATTGTTTTTGGACACAAAATTTCAGGAGAAGGAATGCAAGTAGATCAATAAAAAGTCAAAGTCATTGCCAAGCTACCTCCTTCTATTTCGGTAAAAGGTGTCCAAAGTTTACTGGGCCATAAGGGTTTCTACATGCAGTTTATAAAGGATATTTCCAAAGTAGCTCACCCTTTTTGTAAGTTGCTAGAGAAGGAATTTACCTTCAACTTTGATGGCGCTTTCCTCAAAGAATTTTTGTGCCTAAAAGAAAAACTAGTGTCAGCCCTAATTAGTATTGCCCCCGATTAAAGTATTCAGTTCGAACTCATGTGTGATACTAGTGGTGTTGTTTTGGGGGCTATTCTTGGTCAATGAAAAGGGAAGCTATTTCACCCAGTTTATTATGCAAGTAAGACCTTGAATGTGGCTCAAAATAATTAAACCCTAATGGAGCAAGAATTGCTAGCTGTGGTGTATGCCTTTGAGAAACAAATATTGTTGATCCCGGTGAGAGGGACAATGTGGCAGAATTTCCCGACGAAACAGTGATAAGGGTAACCCAGGGCAACTCACCTTGGTATGCTGACTTCACTAACTATGTAGTGTGTGGGATTATGCTTGAGGGCCTAAATTTTTACCAACAAAAGAGGTTCTTATTTGATGTAAAGAGGTACATTAGGGATGAAACATATCTATTTAGAGAATGTACAGATTAGATAATTTGAAGATGTATATTGGAAGTGGAAGTCAATACGATTATCAATGCTTTCCACTCTTCGCCTATTAATGGACATCATAGCGGGGTGTGCACAATTGCCAAAGTGGCTACTAATGGCCATCACTGTACCAAAATGTTCATGTTCTTCTTAAACAATGCATACAATGCCAAAAGCAAGGAGGAGTATTAAGAATGTATGAGTTTCCTCTTAACCCTATCCTGGACGTCAAACTATTTGATGTTTGGGGAATCGATTTCATGGGACTGTTTGTGAGCTCTTATAGAAACAAGTATATCTTGATGGAGGTTGATTACGCCTCAATATGGGTAGAGGCTTTTGCTTTATCCAACATTTAAGGAAATAGTGTGGTGTCGTTCTTGAAACGATACACTTTTGCAAGGTTTTATACCCCATGTGCTATTATCAGCGATTGAGGGTCTCATTTTTGCAGCCGGTTGTTAGCCTCGTTGTTGAGAAAATATAGAGTCAAGCATAAATTTGAAACCCTCTATCATCCATAAATAAGTGTCCAAGTTGAAGTATCAATTCAAGAAGTTAAGGGTATTTTGGCAAAAATAGTCAATGCAAATCAGACTGACTAGTCTAGCAAGTTGGATAATGCTCTATGGGTGTACCACACCTCTTTCAAGATGCCAGTTGGCATAAGCCATACAGACTGGTATTTGGAAAGTCTTGTCACTTGCCAATCAAGCTGGAACACAAGGCACTATGGGAATTGAAGGCGTTAAACTTGAATTGGAGGGGGGGGGATGCTTTGAAAGGAACAATCAATCAAATCCATGAATAGGATGATTTTCGGCCAAGGACGTATAAAAGTTCAGCCCTTTTATAAGGAGAAAATGAAGAAGTGGCATGACGCTAAAATCCTTCAACGAGAATTTTGAGTGGATGATCTTGTTTTGCTTTTAACTCTCGTTTGGCCTTTTCCAGGGTAAACTCTAATTTTAGTGGTCTAGTCTATTCAAAGTTGAGTATTAATGAATGGGGCAATTGAAGTGGTGTATTTGGAAGATGTGTGAGAGCATTTTCACGTCGTGCCACGATGTTAACTAAGGCGCTGCTTGGGAGGCAACCCAAGTTTTAGTTGTTGTTAAATAATGTTTGCTCAATGTATAGGTTGATGTCCTCATTCTAACAGAACAACAAGTGGGCGATAGAAGGACCCGTTTGACGAATCGCCAATCGGCCCCTGATGGCCCAAGTGCTTTGCCTACCCTAGGGGCAGTTTTGACCATTATTTTGGACAAGTTGGCAAGCCACAGGATTTTTTGGTGCACCACCGATGGGTTCGACGAGCCCAATTTAGCTCGCTCTTTTTGCTCCAACTGAAGGGACAACATTCTTGACAAATTTGGTGACCCAACTTTAGTTCGGCGGCTCGCCAAATGGTTCGGCATCCTTGGAAAGCCCTCGACTATTGGACTTTAAGTGAAGAGTTGCTCTTACTCTAATGTTCTCATTCAGTGATACTTACTTGCTAGTATTGTTATTTAAATTAGTCTTCTTTGCATTCAGGACACTGCCTAGTCTCTCCTGGGGGTGTTTATGAAGAGCGCAACATCAGATTATTGATTTTTAACCCAGTTGATCCATCTCTTGAATGTCGTATTTGTGAATGTGGTTGTTCTCTCGCATATTTAAGAATCGGTTGTGATCCATACCGATGACTTGAGTAGTTCTCTTGATTGAACGATATGTTTGTGCAGGTCCAATATGGAAAATTTGAGTTGCATTAGTCATGTGTGAAATCTTAGCATCTCATTTTGAATAGTCAATTGCTGAAATTAGTCTTGTGATGATCGTTTCACGCGAGCTCAAGTTGTAGAGTGATGATTGATGATTGTTTTGAATGCCTTGTGTGGTGAGATTTTCTTGAAATATGTGCTTGGTGATACATAGAACTTCCCCCGTTGGTCCAACTGACTAATGTAGGTGATTGAAAGAAATAATCTTAGGCATAAATTTTGGAGAGTGAATCAAATTGCCAATACCTCTTTGTGACCACCTTGTAAGAGTGTGAACCTAGCTTAGCACCATTTGATTCTATCTTTTTCTTTGGATGAAACATGAGTAGATTTGACCTCTTTCCTCCCGACCTAAACTCTTCATGATGAAGCATTGGTTTGTTTTGAATAGCCACCATAGGCGGCGTGGTGAAAAATAAGGAGAGTCAAAAAGTTTGTGAAATTCACCCTTAAAGGATCATGTTGAAAAAGATGGAATCCGTCCATATAAAAAAGAGAGAAAGAAAAGAAAAGCAAAAGAAGAAAAATACTGAAAAAGAATGTTGCAATCAACCTTGTGCAGTGGATAAAAGAAAATGGGTATCCAATGAATAAAAGAACTTCGGGTGGATTGTGAAAATCAAAAAGAGTGAAAGAAAAGGAGAAAGAGGGAAATGCAAGCCATGCTTCTGGAAAGTAGAACTCACTAAGCCAAAATGAGCATACCTTTACCGTCACCCCTATTTCAAGCCTTGAATGAACTTAGTAATCTTGATTGAGCTTAATATCATGTTGATTGGAAAATATGGGCAAGCCTATGGGTGGAATCATGCATATGTTTATCTTTGAGGGTCTAAGAGTTAATCTTGATTCCTTAATTCTTAAATTTTGATGAGCATTGTGTGGGAATGGAATCATTCTTGATGTGTGGGCATTCGAACACTTTTGTTGAGCTTCAATTTGCATTTGAAGCAAGCATTGTGAGCTTGGTTTCTATTTGATGATGACTAGTCAAAATTTGAAACTTCTAGTGCACATTTAATATTGCATGGGTAGTTTGAACCTCGTGTGCATTCATGTTGAGTCTCTAGTAGCACTATTTATAGAAAATTCTATTGAACTGATTGATCTTGTGTTTTACTTGAGGACAAGAAAAAGTTTATGTTTAGGGTGTTGATTAGTCGGGGATTTCGACTTATTTAGGGCTTAATATTTAAAGTTTTAGTGTCCTCAATGCCTATTTTATGCTCTAAACTAATGTTGAAGTGATAATTTGTAGCAATGAAGGCAAAAGAGCAGGGGCAAGGGTATTACTAGGCAAAAAAGAGCGAAAATGCTGAAGAAGTTGAAGGAATGCAAGGCTGGTACTCGTTGAAGCCACTCGGTGAGTCACCGAATAGATCTTCAGCTAGCTTAAAGTTCCAGCAAGCCAGCCCATGAACAAGATCTACTTAGCGATTTGATGGGTATTTTGGTGAGTCACCGAAGAGTTTGGTGATGCTAACTTAGCCCACCAAAAGTTACAGAGTAAGTGGTGAAAAGGCAAACAAAAATGGCGAGACAAGGACCACTTGGCGCGAAGACCACTAGGTCGGCGAGCCCGATATTGATCACCTAAAGTTACAACAAACAAAGGGTAAAAAGTCAAGCCAAAAAGCTGATAAAAGGGGCACTTGGCGTATCATGGAACGGGTCGGCAAAGCCCGACTTATTTTGCCAAGCGACTCTAAAGCTGAAATTCTGGGAACGTATAAATGCAATTTAAAAAAGAGTTTTGGCAGTTCCCACATTTTCTAGTTCTGGATTTTTGATCCTCAACATTCCAAACACTATTTTTACACTTTTTGAGTAGAGATTTAGGGTTGGTTTTTATTTTGAGCTTTATTTTGAGCATTTGAAGAGTTATAAATTGTAACCTAATATGATGTTGAACATCGTTGGTAGTGATTCTTGCTTTTTATGTTGTTTGGCTAAAAGCCCCATTCTTGGGGTTGTGATTATGTGATTTAATGTTTCAATTAGCTTATGGGTGCTAGTATTTACTAATTTTATTGTTGATTTGCAGTGGGTTCAATTAATAATGGAGTTTTAATTGATGACATGTAGTTGCGAATGCAAATCTAGTTTAGCATTCTAAACTTGCTTAAGAAAGAAGTGTTAGAGTTAGAACTATTAGTTAATGATTGTAGTGATTGGGTTATTATAGACTTAGCTTGAGAAAGTAAGTCTATATTCAATCCGACAAATCCAGCTTGAAAAAAAAAAGATTGATTGAGGTATTGGTTGTTCATAAGTGTTATGCTTGTCGAGGTTCGAAGTAACTCCCTTGAGTCATGATAGTTGATTGAGAAATGGCTATTGCACCTAAAGCCTAGCCTACCCACTAAGATTCAACCACTTCTAGTAAATAATAATCACCCATTTTGCAAAACTGACATTCAATTGATCACACTCCCAAGAAATCCCCTTTACTTGTTTACTCCCAGTTGTTCGTAGTTGTTAACTGTTCAATCTTATCCCCCCAATAGACATTAATTGACAACCCTTTTTCATTTATTTTATTGTTTCAAAAATGTCCACATCTACAAACGATTAGACTTCCATGTTACTTCTTAATCAAATTCTTTACCGTATCACTCCCAGTGGGATCGACCCAATTCTCAATTAGATTTACACTTTTTAGAGACCGCCTACACTTAGAATATGATGAAGTGCAATTGAGCATTATCACATACCTCGAAATAATCAAATTCTTTGCGAAAACCTCTAAACACGATGAACGCGTGAAACTTTCTCCCTTTTTCTCCTCTTGAACTTTGCCCTAGTTGCTTGAATGCTTTAGAATGAATTCCAATTAACTCAATCTGATTAGACCCCTTAACTCTGGTGGGATGAAGGTTTTAGACTATTTAGGTATGGAAAAGACAAAAATACCCCTCCTTAAAATGGACGACTTTCCTTATCTAGATAGGTTGTACTTAAATGGGCATATGTCCCTCATCCGAACTCGAAATTTAGCAAACTCAGTGACGTTGGAAAATGACTAAAAGATACTTCATTTAACACCTTATGGGACACCTAAATAATTTTGTGGTAAAATTTATGGTCATTTGAAGTTGACCAAAGAATAATCTCATAAAGGAAATTCGATTGGAAGGATAATTTTCAACTCAACTTTATGCTATGATGTTTTAGCGACCTTAACATCTAATAAAACTTTGAATCACTTGGAAAAAACTTATTTTCACCATAAATAATGACTCGAGTCTTAAAATTTTTTGGAATGTTGCAATATCTCCTCGTTGGGATCATTCATCCTCGAATGATGACTGAACTAAGAATGGAAAGAGGTTACTTTTACTATACTCAAGCCTTTTTCAAAATCACCAAGTACTTTACATAAAGTGATTATTCTTGATCTTGATCACAAGATTTAGGTTTCATACCTCTGTAGGAAATCTCATCCCAAGAACACTATGTGGCATTCAGCTGACCTTGAGCTCATATCACGAAACACCTAACATATCATGCATTGCCCACATGTTAACAACACCACATTCAAGCTTAGAACCTAACCACTCCATGGACTCCTACTAACCACTCCTTATAAGAATTCCTCATTCACTTATCATTTCTACTAACATAACTTTCATGCTTTACTACTAGGAAACTAACTTATTACTCATCGTAAAACCATATCTCCTTCTCCCACCACATTCATAAAGTTAGATGGAATAACACACCATCACTATCACAATAAGAAACAACAATCCTCTTCCCTATCATCACACCACAACTATCAATAACCCCACTCTTAAAACTAAAAAGGGTAATCGAAGGAGCTTTAGGGTGAAAGATCATACGCACAATTCATTCGAGATATCTTATATAAGAATATGCATGGTATAACATTATGTTTATAGGCACACATGGAATATCATAACTTAATTAGAATCTCGTGTGATTACAATGATCTCAGTACACCTCTTAATGCTCTTGTTACTCTTGTGAATTAAAATTAAGAAACACTCGCCCACTAAGATCTCATGACAAGTAGGAAATCTTCTCTCCATTTACCTATATAGACTTGATCTCCTCACCTTCCATTTTACAATTTAAGTAGTATTTACTTATTCATTATACATCATTTCCTACTTAGTTCAACCACAAATTGAATATTATGGGCTCTCCCTTAAAATATATAGGCTTAGATTTATCACCTCATGAATAAAAATCTAATTTTCTATTCAACACCTACACTTGGTCGTTACTAACACAATCGAACCTCATCATAAGCTCCTATCTTGTTAAAGCATACTCTAACTCATCCTGACTTGCAACTCTTACTCTACCTCATATCATGAAATCTTAACAACTCATCACTTCTTAGTATACCCATAAGGGAAAACTCCTCATTAATAATTTACTAGGTGCATGACTATAATAACATAGTTTGCCTTATCACTATTTCCCTTTCTTAGATTACTGAACCTCTAGGTACTTTCTAATACTATTTCTTATAGCCTCATAACTCATACTATCTCTTTGGGTGAAAAGACTACCCAAGCTCCACAACACCTCCTCATAAGGATCTGAATTGAAACAAGATTTAGAGAAGAGAGTACAACTCGCCTTTAGCTCAAACGTATGATTCATATGAATTTAAGTGCACTCTTTCGAATCTCAACAATTAACTCACTCACGGGCTTCTCTCAAGCCCCTCTGTAGTTTCATGACTTCCTCAAGATTTTTGCTTAGAGAAACTCATCGATAAAGAACTATCTTTACTTTTCAACCACCTCTAGTATGATGTGTAGTCGAATGAATTTTCAGAAACACGCAAGTTTGAATAAGCTCCTTATGACACAGCTCTATTGCACGATTTAGAGTATGAAAGAAGGGAAACTTATCTTAAATGTCTGTAGTCCCTCATTTATAGAAGTGGGGCCCTCACAACCATATACAACATCCTACTGACATGACTTCATAGAAATCCTAGGACACTTGAATTATGTGCTCTGATACCAAGTTTTTCACGACCCTTGAGTTAACACCCTAGAGTGGCAGACACTTGAGAATCGTTGTTGGTCCCAAAGCGAAGCCTCCTCCTGGCTGACTACAAGAGGAAGACTTACTTAAGCATACAAAAGCTTAAAAATAAATTTAAAATTCATAAAAATCAAATACCCAACTTTAAAAAGTCCGAATAACACTTAAAAGATTTACTCAGAGTTTATAAAGCAACTCAAAGAGAGAAATTACGGAAAACTCATCAACTATGTCTATCTATGAAGCCTCTACTATTACAAAAGGATATTGCGACAAGACCACAACATCTCAAAACTACTAAATGTAAGGTAAAGGTGAAGTCCTCTGAATATAAGAAGCCTTGCCAATTTATGGAGTGCATGCGGAATTATGGGCATGAACGACTCGACTCAAGGATCTCAATAATAATGTAGACCCATGAATACATTCTTCCCATTCTCATACTCACTTAATCGAGCCTTTAAAAATATTATAAATAATTGTAGAAGACTCCTCGAAAAGACTCAAAGGGACTTTCTCAAATTATACATTTACTTTACTCTTAACTTTACCTTGAATTTGAATTATGAATTCAAGGATCAGGATTAGGATATATAGGATTTCTCAATGAGTAGACGTAGTTTGGATAGTTGATAATGAGGAACGAGCGAGGATGCAATTTGGAGAACACTAGCGCAATGCGGAGAGGGATTTAATTTTTGGTCGTGAAAATAAATTTTGGGACAGTGATGTTCGTATTCACTCTGCCACGTGGAGATGGGGCACTTTTCTTGGGAGTGAATTTTCAAAACGCCTCTGCGACATGGACCTTGGCGCATATTTTTGCCCAATTATTTCTTCTGCTCCAAAACTCGATTCAACTCATACCCACTTCAGTTCTATGGTCCAATTTCATGAAATTTCACAAAAGCAAAATGTTTTCAGCGAAATCCACACAAAAGTCAATCAAGAGACTCAACTATTTCTCAAGAACCTCACCTAAAGGATTTCAAAGTCCTCAATTATCAATTAAACACAAGAACTCAATAATCAACTTCAAAAATGGATTCAGGGGTAAACGTTTACATTATTGGTGTGAGGGAGAACAAATCCAACACTATGAAAGCATAAATTCCTCGAAAGAATTGAATTCTTGGCATAAACCTCTAAACTCGATGAACGCTTGAAGCTTTCTCCCTTTTTCTCCTGTTGAACTTTTCCCTAGTATTTTGAATGCTTTAGAAAGAATCCCTATTTACACAATCTGATTAGACCCCTTAACTTAGGTGGGAATTTTTTTTTAAACTAGTGGGATATGAAAAAGACCAAAGTACCCTTCCTTAAAACAGATGACTTTCCTTAACTGGACAGGTTGTACTCAAATAGGCTTAACTTAGAAATTTTTTGGGATGTTACAGTTTTCTTATTGAAACTTTGTTTAGTAGTCTTTCATCGTCATTGTTCGATTTTTTCCTAACATCTTCGGGGATCACAATGTAAAACTCTCTTAAGAGTGTACACCAAATCAATCTTTGTTACTAGTCTTTAACTACGATAAAGTGCTACTACTATTATAGTCACACTATTATATTTTTGAGTCTCAATAAACTTTTTTAAATATCTTTTGTTATTGATGTATTAACAACATATTATTATTTCTTTTGCTTAATATCACTCTCCTTACTTTAAAGTAGTACATTTTCTTATATCTATAAATGTTTCATCTATTACTTAAATACAATGAATATCAATTCCATCTTGTTAATTAAATGTTCTTGAAGTTATGAATTGCTCTTTTTATTTCTTTTCTTAGTTACTGTGAAAACTAGTTTCTTTCTTGAATCATGACTTATTATATGGTCCTTTCAAAGAAATATGTCATTTTTGTTAACAATTATCTTATTTTCTTTAGCATGATAAAATACAGATCCTTTCGATTCCTCTGTGTCACAACCCAAAATTGAACCATGATGATGCCTACAAATATCCACCACTAAGCAAGCCAAAAACCCAAATAAGATAAAGTGGAAAACAAACATTAAAAGAAGAGAAAGAGCGAATTCTGGAATAATAAAGATAGAAAATAGGGCATATAGCAGAGATATGTAAATACTTCACAAAATATACAAAATAGTCATGAAAGTAACCAAGAAAAACATGATGCCACACTATCAAGTAAATACTTTACAAAAATTATATATATATATATATATATAAGATTATGCTAAGCAAATTTTAAAAGAGGGAAACCATAACCTATCTTAAGGTCGAAACCGCACTCGAACCTCTACTTCATAGCTTTTCCCTTCCGAAGGGCCTTTGAATGATGCCACATTATCAAAAACATGATGGAAACACCAAAACAAGAAAAGCAATACCAATATAAATAATGGAATTCAAAAATGGAAAATGGACCAAAAAATTGGCCTAACCTCGAAAGCATTAAACCAACCAATAGGAGAATAACACCTCCTACCATACAACGCCTCGAATGGAGCCATCTCAATACTTATATGGTAGTAATCATTATATGCAAACTCCACTAGAGCCAAAAACTAGTCCTACTAACCTTTGAAATGAATAACTGTCACGACCCGAAGTGGGGCCTTGATGGCATCCACTACAACTTACCTAGTGGACAAGCCTAACTCAAGACACACTAAGCGGAAGACAAAACTCAAATATAACATAATTAATAAAAGAGGAAAAACGTGAATATATATATATATATATATATATATAAAGAAATGAGAGTCATATCATATATATGTGTGATATGATACAAAATGTACAAAATAGTCCCAATAGTGACCACGAGACAAACTAACACAAGATACCAATCCCAAGGACTTGGTGTCACCTATACATGATCTATTACAAACAAAGAGTCATAAATATACACAGAGATCTGAATAATCTAAAATACAAAGTGAAAGTCAATACGAAAAGAGGACAACAACAAGTCTCTGAACAGTAGGAGCTCACCACAATCCAAGTCAAGGACAACCGCAGGAGATCCAAGAGCGCACTTCAGAGGGTGGCTCAAACTAGGAGTTGCATCACAAAAGATGCATAAGTGCAGTATGACTACCAAACACAAGGTACCCAGTAGGAATCATAGGCCGACCGAGCTCAGAAAGATCATATATCAAAAAGAAACATGATGAATCTAATAAGGCAAAGGAAAGCTAAGGACAAACAAGCTAATAAACGTACCAAGTAAGAGGGAATCAACAACCAACAAGAATACACTCAAACGAAACAACCAACATATCTAAAGGTAACTCATGCAACATCACAATGTCAAAGACCCAAAATAAGGACATAAAATCAGCCCTGAAGAAACATCAAGCTGCTTAGAATGATACCTCAAGCTTATCCGCCAACCAATAACTACAATATGCTCATCCACAGGCTGCCCAGTATGGCACATCGAGCTTACCCATACCTAAATATATGTATCCACGGGCTGCCTAGTATGATGCTTTGATTTCATCTATAACGTAAATTAAAAGTAAACTGTAGCCCTGATATGATGCTTCGAGCTCATCTACAACCTAAATCAAAAGTAAATTGTAGCCCATCCAAGCTATTGGGCCACCTGGAATGGTAACTCTAGTTGATCATAGCATATACAACTACCAGGTGCAGTAAATCATGTGAAGGGCATTTTTACTACTTTTATGCAACACAAGTCTCAAGGACTTCAAACTCATTAATAGTAAAATCGTTATTGCAAACAAATCATTTCTTTCTCAAATAGAAACTCCACATAAGTATCATCACAACCAAATCATGGCATACACACAAAATCGGGAAGAATACATGTCACACTATAAGAGTACTCATCTGGGACTCCTACTAATCCAAGCTAACGGTCTTAGGCCTAAAATATTAATATACAACCAACGACGAAGTTCAACTCAAGGAATCCCTACTACCACTCAAAGAAACCAAAACAATCACGCCGCCTAGAAGAAAGGTGATACTACTCACGTAAAGATCGCCTAAACTAAGGCCTCTCTGGCTAAATCTTATCTAAACCAACCACCTTATGGCCATAAGAACCCAAGTATCGATAAAGCTCAACCAACCTAAGTGTTTGACATGGATCATACGATACTACACAAATATACTCAATCTAACTAAGCCAAATCTAAGAAAAGGAAGCCATAACTTACCTCAAGGACAAATTGGTACACGAGCTACAATATTGATGCTTTCCCTTTCGGAGAGCCTCAGATTGTTGCCAAGCTATCAAGAACATAATGAGTAAGTTAATACGACGAATCAAACTTTACCCTTATTGAGAACTCAAAAACTAGACTAGAAATTTGGCCTAAAACATCCAAAAAATCGATGCTACCATAAATGAAAAGAAAATCGTCATATTGTCCTTATTGTGGTGAGGATCACATGCCAAAAGATGGGCATAAACCGGACTCAATTTGGACCTCAAATGGCTAAATTACCTTATTTTATAACTTTGAAAGGCATAAAAGCGTAGAGAAGATAGAGAGTAAGAAAACTACCTTTAAAGCGCTGAAAATGGTCAAGAAATCCCCAAAATTGCCTAATTCCAAGCTCTCCAAGAGTTGTTTTCTTTTGAAGAAAAAAGAATGAAAAATAGGAATTTAATCATTGCAATTTTGACAAAAGAGGATATTTGTTCGCTTAAGTGAACATCGCTTAAGCGGCCAAATGTTCTCTTAAGTTAACCCCACCTAAAGACCCACCCTTCGCTTAAGCGACCTTCGCAAAAGCCAGGGTGGATTGCTTAAGCGACCTAGAGTTCGTTTAAACCGTCGGACCAGACACCAGCAAAAATACAGAAAAGGCCTAAGTATCCAAATCATGTAACAAGGCTTCGGAATTCATTTGGAGTCCAAACGATGCAAACCAAAAGTGAAAACCACTTGGAAATGACATTTTGGACTAAATGGAATCAACGAAATAGCCATTTAAGGTTGTCTAGTCCAAATGTTGACCAAAGCCAACACTTTTACAAAGAAACAACACAAAAACTCCAAAAGCTAAAACTCACCCCCAACACCCTCAATAATTAAACTAAATGTTATCTTATACAAAATTCAGCATTCTAGAGCTAACCACACTGATGGAATGTAATTTTGAGCAATTTTACCAAGAAAGTTGCCCATCCATTTTGAGCAAAACTAAAAATCCAAAAAGTTTAATCAAACCAACTCCAAATGGAATCACCAAAACCCAAACCAATCATTAGTCATGACCAAAATGGACCTTTTGGAGATGATGGAACTGACGAAATTCCGATCCGACATCAGAATCTCCAAATGTTGACTAAAGTCAACTTCTCTTAGCCTAAAGCTTACAAAACTCAAAACTCGCACCAAACTCAATCAAACACCTCAAGGAGCATGCCACCTAACCCAACATCACACATAAGGTATACATAAGCTATGAGAAAGGGAAAAATAATAAAAAGCACACAGAAAAACAAAAATGACCCTGAGGATAACACAATAGCACACACCCAAAGTATGTCCTCAATGACCTGAATAGTTCTCTCAAACTAACCATTAGTCCAATGGTGTAAAGTCCTATTGATCTCAACTCAGAGACCCAACTCTCTATGAATAAACCTACTGAAATGTTAAGTGAACACGACACCACCATGGCATGCAAATTGACAATCTCCTGAATGTAAATTAGAGTCAACCTTTTTGAACAATCGGCAATTTAAAGAGGTAGAAAATGAACAAACTTGGTCATGATCAATGATGATCCAAATAACATCAAAACTCTTAAAAGTATATGACAAGCCTACCATGAACTCCATAGCTATCCGTTCTAACCTCCACTCTCGAATGGGTAGCTTCTGGGTCAAACCACCTATCCTCTGGTGCTTGTACTTCACTTGTTGATAGTTCAAACACCTAGCCATAAATGCCACAAGATCCCTGTTCATCCCACATTACTAGTAATGATACTTCAGACCACGATACATCTTTGAATCACCAAAATGAATAGAATATCTAGAATAATTTGACTCTTTCAGAATTAGTGTAACAAAATCTCTAACTCTAGGAACATAGATACAAACCTCAATCCTCGAAACAACTTCAGGATCTAAGGTCTCTTTTCTAGCCTTGCTTCTAAGAAACTTTCCTCGAATAACTTTCGGTCCTCAAACTCTTCTGTCCAAATCTGCTCCATCAAAAGGATCTAGCCTCAACATAACCAAGCACCCAATGGGCTCAGAAATATCAAGTCAAATCGTTCAGTAGGCTAAAGAATAGATTTTTGAAGCCAAAGTTCACTGCTCCACTACAAAGAAAGACAAACTCGATATACTCACTGCCTTTTGGCTCAAGGCATATGGTTCCACATTAGACTTGTCGTAGTGATAAAGGATCAAAGTATCATATTCCTTCATTGACAGTAGCCACCTTTGTTGTGTCAGATTAAAATCCCTCTAGTTGAAAATGTACGAAAGAATATGGTGATTGGTGTATATCTTGTAGTGAACTTCATACAAGTAGTGCCTTCAAATCATCAACGTGAAGACTACCACCACCAACTCCAAGTCATTAGTGAGGTAGTTCTTATTGTGAAGCTTCATCTTCCTAGAAGTATATGAGATAACCTTGCCCTACTACATTAACACAAAACCAAGGCTAACACCAGAAGCATATTTGTAGACTTTAAAACCAAAGCCCTTAACATGACGATTTAGGATCGATGTTGATGTCAACAAGGCCTTGAGTTTTAGAAATCTCACCTCAAACTTATCACATCACTAGAAATGGACATTCTTTAAAGTCAATCTAATCAAAAGTACTAGAATTAAAGAAAACCACTCAACGAACCATTTGTAGTAGATTGCCAATTCGACAAAACTATGAACCTCACTAGGGGAAGTGTGTTTGATCCAACCATAGACTGCCTCAATCTTCATTAGGTACACCATAATCCCATTCTTAGACCCCAAGTTTCCTAAGAATGTTATAGACTCAATCGAAAACTCACACTTAGTGAATTTAACATACAACTACTGATCTCGCATGGTATGTAGTACAATTCTTAGATGTTTCTCATATTTCTCTCTACTACTAGAGTAGACCAAGATGTCCTTACTATCATGAAGGAGTCCAAATAGGACATGAACACATGGTTCATCAACTCCATGAATGCTTATAGGGTATTATTCCTAAGAACTTATAATAGCCGAATCGAGTCCTAAAATAAGTCTTTGGGATGTCTCCTTAATTTGTGGTAGGTAGACCTTAAATATATCTTCAATAACACTAGTACGCCCTTAAGTTAGTCAAACAAATCATCAATATGTGGCATACAATACCTGGTTTTAATGGTCTCGTTGTTTAGATGCTCGTAATCACTACACATACACAAAGACACAATCTTTCTTCTTCAGAACAATACAAAAGAACACTAAGAAGACAGACTCAATCTAAAGAACTCCTTTCACAAGAGGTCCTAGAGCTTTACCTTAAGATCCCTCAACCAAATTGGAGTAATAGAATAGAAATTGGTTGCGTGCCTAAATTAACATAAATGTCAAAATCAATATCACGATCATTAGGAAGACCGTGTAGACTAGTAGGAAATATATCATTGAACTCTCGAACAATAGAAATTGACTAAAGAGATGGAGTATTGGCACTAGTGTCAGGAACATAAGTGATGTAGGCTAGACACTCCTTTCTTACCATCTGTCATGCCCTAAAAAATAAGATCCCACCCCTTAGTATATGGCTATCAATATATTTTTACACAATAGGAAGGATTCTAGGCATGCACAAAGTAATAGTCTTGGAAAAAAAATCTAAGAACACATGATAAGGAATGGCTAATCCATGCCTAGAATCAAGTTGAAATCCACCATATCAAGCACATTAGATTTGCTAAAATATCATACCCCAATATGTTCACCACAGAGGATGTATACACATGATCCACTACCAAAGAATTGCCTATGGGGGTAGCTAAACAATCACCTACATGGTATCCAAACAATCACCTGTGAGGATAGCTACACGCATAGACACAAAAAATGACTCACAAGATAACTCCAACCACACTGACTAATAAGTGGACACATATGAAAATGTTGAGCAAAGATCAAATAAAGCATAAAAAGGCTTATGAGAGACAGAGTTCATACATGTGATAGCACTATCTAGAGACTGCACGTTTGGCCTCTATGAGAAAGCATACATATGGCCGCATCCACCTTGACCGCCAGACTTTCATGACTGGGGACCACCTTGAGCATCATGAGGATCATCACTACTACCCTATGCACTACCCCTAGTGGATTTTTGTAGATCTATAGAGGCCTAACCCTTTGGACCCTATTGTCAAATGGATGACCCCTACAACAATATCTAGCAAAGTGTCATTATTTCTTCACACTCGTAGCAACCCCTGCTAGAAGAAACTTACTGTGGTGACTCGATTTAAATTGTATGGCCAACACAGGCTAAATATCTCAAATGTGAAGCTAGAGAAATTTTACTTAAAGCCTTACTACCCTAAATACTAGTACCCATAGAGCCACCATATGTAATCTAAAGAGTCGCTTGAACCGTCCTATTAGACTGAAACTGCAGTAGGAAACCTCTGCCAAGTAGCTCATCTGGTTAGACCAAAGGACTGAAAATTCTTGTGGTAGTGGTTGGAATCAACTTTTAAGTAGGCAAAAGTCCAAACCATAGTTAGGAGTAAGCCAAATTGATAAATGAAAGTGAAAGAGTAAGCAAAAAAATTTGAGCGTTCATGAACTATATGGATGGCTTTTTGGTGGTAAGGTTGGGGTGCTTGAGGTAGATTCAAAAAAACGTGGTTGATTACTCAGATCGGTTTAAGACTAAGATCTACTTAAATGACCTTGACCATAGGGCCTCTTGTCACTGCCTCCATAGGCCTCACGATGTATCCCCTCAATTGTGTGTTCATGGTCACCTATATAAAGAAATGTATAGCTTGATGTCACCATCTTCTCTTCACGTACCACAATTTTATAGTACTTTTACTGCTTTCAAATTGGGGTTTTCAATATTTCTTAGGAACTTGATATTAGATTTGATGGTATTTTATCTTTGTTTTCAAAATAAAATAGATTTTAACAAGTCGGATGGACAATACAGTAAAACAACATCTTTTGGATTTTTGACAAACTACAAGCCGTAGACCTTTCTACTAGTTGTACGAATGAATCTTACAATGAAGAAATTATTTTGGAGCTAAGTATGAGACAACGATATTGTACTACAAGCTGTATGAACTTCTACGACCATTAGGTCCAAGTCATATAGAAGATCAGAGATTTAGAGCTCTAGTACTTTGACTATGACTTGCCAACGTGGGTTGTGCAAATGTTTTCGAGTTGTAGATAATGCCCATAAAAAAAGTGCAGATAATTGGTTGAAGAATCTATTGAACGAAAGGTTCTTACGAGCCGTAGAACATAGTCGTAGAAGCTACTATCAGAATCCTATTTTTCCTATGTTTTCTTAGACTACTTCATTTAGGATTAAATGTCTATCAATAGTCTTTTATTATCTACTTTCGGGTTAGACAGTTGACATTGTGATTTTTGGTTTTGGTATCTAACCTCCTTTAGTTTTCTGTCTGTAGATAGTTTACACTAGGTTCAATAGCGTCAGGTCCGTAGCTCCCGTGAACACTCCAGTTGAGGAATCTATAGCAAGAGGTCACAGTCGAGGCAGGGGTAAAGGCCGAGGAAGGGTAACGCCTATTAGGGATTGAGCACCAATTGAGAATGCTCCCAGCAATAAGGCGCCTCTTGAAGAGGTACATGAGAATATAAAGTTTGAGAATGAGGAGAATGTTGGACAAGAGGAAGAGGTACAGGCTGAGAATATATGTATTTCTCCCTTAGACCTAGTGTTAGCTCAACATAATATGTCGTTCTTGAAAGGATTGGTTGGTCATAGAGTGCTTCCTTTTATTCAAGCAACTCAAGCTCCCAACAATCCCCCTATTACTATCACGTCCACAAGGTGGGTGGAACTGTAGGTAATGATACTTTCTTCTGTTCTTTGTTGGGTCCTCTTATGACATGTAATGAGCATGAGATGTTGACTAAGTTCTTGAAATTGAGACTGCATGTGTTCCATGGTTCTGAGAGTGAAACGCCTATGAGTTTATCCTAGATTGCTATGAAAGGCTTCATAATATTGGGAATTGTCCATCAACATGGAGTAGAGTTTGTAAATTTTTAACTTCAAGGTGAGGCTAAGTAGTGGTGAAGAGCTTATGTGGAATGTTGATCTTCAGTTTTACCCCCACTTACTTAGACCCAGATTCATGCTCTATTTTTAGAGAAGTATGTGCCTCAGACTTTGAGAAATCGCAGGAAGGATGAGTTCACGACTTTGGAGCAAGGTGGTATGTATGTGGATGCTTATGAGGCCAAGTTCCATGTTTTGTCTAGATATGCTACGCAATTGGTGACTGTTGAGGAAGAGAGGATCCGTCTATTTTTTAAGGGGCTAAATTCTGAGTTGCGGGTATTGTCCATTCATATGATCTCTACAGGATAAAGCTTTAATGAGGTAGCAGATGTTGTGAAGAAAGTGGAGGGGGTGAGGAAAGACGGTCAGGCTAAGGCATTGGCTAAGAAATCCAAAAAATTAGGCAACTTTTAGGGATCTTACTCCAAAGGTTCAGAGAGGCCAACACTTGTAGCCCGGCCAGTTCAATCCGCTATGCTCGCTTCTACAGGTAATTACTCAAGAACTCCACCTCAGATTTGATTTAGGATAAATAGGGAATCGTACCTTCGATGGGTAGCAGGCCATCTTTTGATCGTACTTACTATAACTTTGGAGAATCTGGGAATATGAGGAGAGATTGTCCCCACCCGCGCATGATGGATTCCGCACAACAACAGACTAGAGAAGTGTATCCACGAGAAATAGTAATAATGGTCGAGGGCGTCCACAAGGTGGGTGAGGAGGAAATCAATGAGGCCACAACGGTAGAGGGAATGGTAATGCAGGCAGAGGTACAGTGGAGGCAGGAAAGTAGCCTATCATGATAACAGGGCTCAGTGTTACACCTTTCTGGGAAAGATCGAGGCGGAGGCTACTGACGTAGTTATCAGATATACTATTCTTATCTGTGACCGGATGGCTAATGTGTTATTTGATCTGGGCTCTACTTATTCTTATATGTTCGTATGATTTGCCTCAGAATTTGCTATGATTTGTGATATACTTGATGCCCCCATCCATGTTTCCACCCCAGTTGGAGAGTTTGTCATAGTCATCCATGTCTATTATGCTTGTCTTATTTTGTTATTGGGTTTTCAGACTTGGGCTGATTTAGTGATTTTGATTATGACTGACATTGATATAATCTTAGGGATGACTTGGTTGTCCCCCTATTATGCGGTGCTTAAATGTAAAACTAAGTCTATCACATTATAAATTTCGAGAATGGAGAAATTAGAGTGGGAAATGGTGTACAAGCCTAAGCAAGCTAAGATCATATCCTCTACTCAGGCTAGGAAACAAGTAGTGTAGGGTTGTTTAGCTTACTTGACTCATATTCGGGATGTTGTGGTTGAGTCTCCCTTTATAGAGTCTATCTCTGTAGTGTCAGAATTTAGAGAAGTGTTTCCCACTAATTTGCCTAGTATGCCTCTGGATAGAGATATAGATTTCTGCATTGATTAGGAACCTACTCCCCGCCCTATTTCTATCCCTCCATATCGCATGGCTCCAGCAGAATTAAGAGAGCTTAAGGCTGAAATCCAATAACTTCTTGATAAAGGATTCATTCACCTTAGTTCTTCCCCGTGGGTGCTCTTGTATTGTTTGTTAAGAAAAAGGATGGTAGTATGGTGATGTTTATAGTTTACCGGCAATAGAATAGGGTCACCATTCAAAATAAATACCCATTGCCTTGAATAGATGATATTTTTGACCAATTGCAAGGTGCATCATTTTTCTCTAAGATTGATCTAAGTTCTGGTTACCATCAGTTAAAGATTAGGCTCGAGGATGTGCCCAAGATGGCATTTAGAACCCGTTGTAGGCACTACGAGTTTCTACTTATGTCGTTCGGATTGACTAATGCACCTGCAGCTTTTATGAGTTTGATGAATTGTGTGTTCAAACCATTTCTTGATTAATTCATTATAGTCTTTATTGATGACATTTTGATCTACTCAAAAAGTGAGGAAGAGCATGTCGACCATCTTCATATTGTTTCGGGTGTTCTTAGGAAACAAAAGTGGTATGAAAAATTTCTAAGTGTGAATTTTGGTTGACTTCGGTTGCCTTTTTGGGGCATGTAGTTTCAAAGAAAGGGGTAATGGTAGATCCCCAAAAGATTGAAGTGGTTAAGAATCGGGTTTGGCCTAGCTCTGTGACTAATGTTAGGAGATTTGTAGGGCTCGCTAGTTACTATCGTCGATTTGTGAAAAACTTTTCTTCTATTGCCACTCACTTGACAAATTTGACCAAAAAGGAGGTACCATTTGCATTGATAGAAAAATATGAGGAGAGCTTTCAACAGCTCAAGGCTCTCTTGACCACAACACCTATCCTAGCACTACGAGTGGAAGGTAAAGATTTTATTGTTTATTGTGATGCTTCACATTTTGGTTTGGGTGCTGTGTTAATGTAGGATAAGAATGTTATAGCTTATGTGCACGACAGTTGAAGGTGCATAAGAGGAATTATCTGACACATGATTTGGAGTTGGCAGTGGTAGTGTTTTCTCTTAAGATCTGGCAGCGTTACCTCTATGGTGTCAAGTGTGAAGTGTTTACTCATCATCGTAGTTTGCAACATGTTTTCACTTAAAAAGATCTAAATTTGAGATAACAAAGGTGGATGGAGTTACTCAAGGATTATGATGTAACCATCCAATATCATCCGAGTAAGGCTAATGTAGTGGCAAACGCACTAAGTCAAAAATCGGTGAGTATGGGTAGTTTTGCTTGCTTGAGTGCAACTAAGTGAACTTTGGCTAAGGAAATCCGGACCTTGGAGTCTAAATTCATGCAGTTGGGCATCTTAGAAAAATGTGGGTTGTTAGCTAGCATAGAGGTTAGGGCTACGTTTATTGAGGAGATCAAGGCCAAATAGTTTGAGGATGAAAATTTGAATGAGCTTAGAAAGAAGACTGTGATTGGTAAGGCACAAGAGACAACTCTTGATGCGAAAGGTGTGTTTAGTTTTAAAGGAAGGATTTGTGTTCCTCGAGTTGATTACTTGATTCAAAAATTGTTGACAGAATCCCATAGTTCATGATATTCCATTCATCCGTGTGTGACCAAGATGTACTGAGATTTGAAACGAATTTATTGGTGGCCGGGCATGAAGAAATATATAGCGGAGCTTGTGGCTAAGTGTCAAAATTGCAAACAAGTAAAGTATGAACATCAAAGGCCTGCAGAATTGCTTCAGAGAATGTTAATTCCATAATGGAAGTGGGGAAGGATTGCCATGGATTTTGTGGTTAGTCTTCCCAAGACTTTGGGGAAGTTTGATTCTATTTGGGTAGTGGTTGATAGATTGACTAAGTCAACCCATTTTATTCCGGTCAGAATAGATTATAATGTTGAATAATTGGCTAAGGTTTATGTGAAATAGATAGTAAGGTTGCATGGGGTGCCCCTTTCTATCATCTTGGGCTATGGTACACAGTTTACCTCCATGGTTTGGAGAAACTTACAGGATGAATTAGGCACACAACTCACTTTTAGTACAGCCTTCCATCCACAGACGGATGGATAGTCACTGAGGACTATTCAAGTGTTAGAAGACATGTTGAGGGCATGTGTGATTGACTTTGGGGGACATTGGGATAAGTTCTTACCTTTGTATGAGTTCTCCTATAACAACAGGTATCACCCCAGCATAGATATGGCACCGTTTGAGGCACGTTATGGAAAAGGATATAGATTATCCATAGGATGGTTTGAGGCTAGAGATGTTAAACCTTTGAGGGTTTATTTAGTGAAGGATGCTCAAGATAAGGTGAGGAGTATTCAAGCTAAGCTTTTAGCAGCCCAGAGTAGAGGAAGAAACAATTGCAATTCTTGATCGTGATATGCGTAAGCTGAAGACCAAAGAGATTAAGTCTGTGAAGGTATAATGGAAGCATCATCCAGTTGAGGAAGCTACTTGGGAAACCGAGAAAGACATGCGAGACAAGTGTCCCCAGTTGTTCGTCAATTCAGGTACTACTCCATTCTTTCTTTAGCCTATTTTTGCTAAATTTGTCACTCAGGAATGAGTGATGGGTAAATTGGTATCTATTGTAACGACCGATTCTCGTCGTTATAGAAAAGCCAGTAGGGAAAAATTTTTGGGCTGGAAAAAATTTTCATAGTAACTTGGGATTTTGGGCCAGAAAACGTTTTCGTAGTAACTTGTAAAAATTTTGGGCCAGAAAAATTTTTCGTAGTAACGTAATTGGAGTCAGTAAGGTCTAGGTAAATCTGGTAATAATTGGTTGATCTAATTATTATTTTGATCATATGAGTAGATAGCTAAGATGTTAAGGAACCCGTGCAACTTTACGGAATTGAATTCAGGTAAGTAGAACTCCCAAAAATGATCTAAGTGTGAATGGGGTAGTTTCTGAGTGTCATGGAATGAAGGTGTGTTATGAAATAGAGGTTTGAAACTCTTGAATCAACTCACTGGTTCCATACAAGCTGCTTTAGCAGGATTATTTCTACCAGGGCGACGCCGTTGTGGCGAGATGGGGGCCGTCCTAGCGGGCCAGTTGCGAATTAAGTCAAAAATAAACCCTAATAATGTTCTGTTCTGTACTTTTCAACTTTGAGAGCTAAGGAACTACCTCATGTGTTTTCTTGATAGTTTTCCACCATTCTTGAGGTTAAATGTATGATTTTCACTCCCCAAAATTATTTTTTGATCTGTAGAACATAGTTTTGTGGGTAATTATTGTTGGGGAAGGGTTTTGGAACTGTTTGAATGGTGGTAAAAGCCCTAATTTGGATATTGGAATCATGGATTTGATCTAAGGTTGATAGTATTGACTTTAACCTGGGTAATTAGACATCGTATATTGATTCCCGTGTTATATTGATTGTTTGTAGACCGAGAACAAGCGGAAAGAATCCTGAAAGGGAAGAATCATGTTTCTTAGGGAATTCAAGCATAATTCGAGGGAGGTGATGGTTGTGATTTCATGTTGTGTGATATATGTTTGTTCTTGCTTCATTATGATACATGTATGTATGCAAATGTTACATTATTGATCACACTAATCGTAAAGTAGGATAGATGAATAATTGAATGCCATGAATCAAGACTTGATTGCATGATTATGAGAATGTACATTGTGATTCTAATTGTGGTTTGCTGAATAGATCAGGTGTTTTCCAGCACACTAATTGGGATCGGTTGCCACGTACCGACATAAACATTGGAACGGATGTCACGATTCAACATACTAACTTGGAAGGGGTACCATGTACCGGCACACTAACAGTTTGGGTGTGGGTTCCATGAGAATACCATTGACTTGACATAATTGTACACCTTGAGAATTGTGAAATTGTATGTTGTTCGTAAATGATGTTGATATTGTACATGTTCGGTGTATGCATGTTATTATTATGTTGTAATGTCTTATGTATGTTGCACTTAGTGGGATAGTCACGTGATCCTACTAGTACATTATGGTTGTGTACTGATACTGCACTTGCTCTTTCATTGTTTGGTATGAGGTATCTTCAAGTGACTACTGACATACCTCGTTTAGAAGATCAGTGATCATCATCGAATTCAAGGGTGTGCCACTTCTTTCGAGATGCCACGAGTTCTCTATTCATTTATGTCTCCATTTTGGACTTAGACTAGTACATTGGGATTTTCTTATGTTTAATTGGGTTGTACCCATTTTCTTAGACTTGTCGAACTTTAGATGTTTTGGTACATTGTCATGACCCAGACCGTTGTGATTGGCACCCACACTAACCCTCAGGTGGGAGAACCATTACTACAACCCAAACTAACCGCACAACCGAATACTAAGGCATTTAAAGATATGGAAGCACGTTTAAATGACTATAAAAATAGAGTACCTACAAACTCCAAGGTTTAAACAAATAACTAACCAAACTAATGCGGATAATCAACCCCTAGAACCTGAAAGTCATTGTACCAAAACTCTACAAACGACAAGTCTAAGAACAAGTGGTACAACCCGAATCTAAACAACAACTTAAACAAATAGTCTGAATTCGAAAAGAGTGGACTTAAATAAGAGAGATCCATGGCAGCCTGAAAGAACTGGCTCACTTATGAATTCGATCATGCTTAATAGTCACCTAGCTGAGGTCTATTAATAGCCACCTGAAGATGCCCTGTACTTAACAAAGAAAGAGCAAGTGCAGTATCAGTACACAACTACAGTGTACTGGTAGGATCACGCGGCTATCCTATTAAGTGTAACATACATTTGTCAATACAATAATATAATCACATGCACATAACGAACACATACACTGTTATCAACATTTACTAACAACGAATAATTTCACATTTCTCAAGATACACATTTATATCAAATCATTGGTTCTCTCATTGAACCCAAACCCAAACAGTTAGAATACCAAAATGTGGTACCCGATCCAATGATTATGTCGGAACATGGCAACTGATCCCATAATTATGCCGGAACGTGGCAACCGATCCCAGTTAGTTATGCCAAAATATGGCAACCGATCCATTCAACACACCACAATCACAATCACAAGTATATCCTCAAGATTGTACAATTAAGTCATGATTTCATGGTAATCATCATTCATCTATCTAATTTACAATAAGTGTGATCAATAATGCAACATTCATATACATACATGTATCATAATGAAGCAAGAACAAACATACATCACACAATCATAGAATCACACCATCACCTGCCCCTAATCATAGCTTGAATCCCCTAAGGCACTTAAATCTTCCTTTTTCGGACTCTTCCCGCTTGTTCATGGTCTAAAAACATACAATTAACGAAGGATCAACAAACGAGACCTAATTACCTGGATTATAATCAATGATATCAATCCTAGGTCAAATCCTTGATCCTTATATCGAGATTAGGCTTTCTTCCACCATAAATCACAGACCAAAACCCTCCCCTATCGATAATTACCCATGAATTTACATTCTACGGATCAAAAAATGGATTCGGGGAGCTAAAACCTTACCTTGAGCCTCAAGAACAATGGAAAACTTTCAAGAAAGCACCTGGGGTCGTTCAATAGCTCTCAAAGTGGAAAAGTGAAAACTGAAACATTTTTGGGGTTTTATTCCCGATTTAAGTCGCATCTACCTCGGTACGGCGGGACCCAACTAGCAGCCCTGCTGGTGGCACTAATCCCTCTCCGGCGGCTTACACGAAAACAGTGAGCAAATTTAGGAATTCTAAACTCCCATTTCACAACACACCTTTATCCCATGACACTCAGAAAATACCTGATCACGCTAAGATTAGTTTCGAGAGTTCTACTCACCCAAATTTAATTATGTAAAGTCGTACGTGTTCCTTAACGTCTTAGCTATTAGTCATGTGATTCACATCATAATTAGATCTCTAATTTGTTACCCAATATCCCTAATGATGAAATCAGGTCATTACAATAGATACCAATTTACCCATCACTCGTCCCCAAGTTATTAACTAGGAAAGACTGGCTAAAGTAAGGGTAGAGTAGTATCTGAATGGTTGAATTGCTAGGGATACTTGTCTTGCATACCCGTCATACCGAATCTCATTAGCCCTTAAGGGTTTCACATCTCCAACCTCAAACCAACTAATTGAATAGCTACACATCCTCCCTTAATGCCTCAATGAAGTCATCTCAACAGTTGAGTCATAAAGTAAACTTAACTAATCAACAAAACAATTTCCAACAACCACCAAAGTTGATCGTACGCACGTCTGCAACATGTTATCAAGGATCTTAACACAATCATCAGGACTAATCCTTTCTCATATAAGCATGATAACATTTTAAATCAATACTCGCTACAATTAGAAGTGAACTTGAACCAACCAACACACACTCATAATACCCAACAATTATAGTTCTCAACAACATCTCCATCCCACAACATAAATTCCCATGAGCTTAAGTTATAACCAATTTGATCTTTAGAAATTATATACTCATTGAGAGATATGTCCAGGCCTACTACCCTTCCAACAACACTAGCGAAATGCTAGATTTAGTAATTGTAGATTACTTCTTAAGAACAGTAGAATTGGACCCAATGATCCCCATATTCAACCACACATAATCGATACATGACCTCAACGATTAGAGGAATATTAAGATTGTCGGACAACCACAAATATGCATGGTAGCTCTTCTACAAATTCTCATAAGCAAGGTGGTACATGTAGAACCACTAAAATACTTTAACAACTCCAAGACAACACCAATTATGTCATTCGAAATAACCAAATCTTCCTAATCTTCCCACTCAATCAAGAGAACATCGCACAATTTGGTACCCCTAATCCACTACTAGGGATCCATCCACAAAAGTGAAAACACACTAGAGCAAAGCTAGTGAATCATACTCACAATACTAACAACCACCATACACACTCTGACCATTTACCTTATTATAAACCAACACTTTTAAAAATGAAACCTTTCTTAGGTACTTAACAATCAATAAGAGTAAACTTACGACTCAACCCAGGTGTAAGTCCTTCTAAATGCTCAATACCTGATGTAATTGATCATTTCTCACCTTGCCAATTCATACCTTTACAAAATACATCACCACAAATGTAGACTCATAATGAATTATAATCTGAACTGTAATTTCCACCATATAACACAATCCCTTTCTCTATCAACATTAGTTTGTACCTTGAAGATTTTTATGAATTCATGGATCTCTGTTTATCATTGATCGCATCTCCATTGATCTTGCAATATATTTTGCTAAAATTTCAATCATACTCATTACTAGACTCAAAAACCAACCCAAGCACTTATCATCACACTCAACCTAATGTCTGCACACTCCTTTCTCAAGACTTTTTCAATAGTCTTTGACCAACTTGATGGATCCGTGACACTATTACCATAGCCACAACAAAACGAATGAAATCACGCGTCTCTGAACCCAATCATCTAGCCCACTAAAGATATCTCTTTAGTCTTTGCAATCAAATAAAATAATCCTGCTCTAGCCTCTATCTAAAGGTTGTACTACATCCCACTATTTTTTTCATTATAACTCTAGGTCTTTAAAATTTGGTTCGAGTGGTGTCCCACCATCTCTTAGAACTTTCCATACAACCACAACAACCTTAGAGACTCACAAGTCGTAATTACTACACAAGAATTCGGTTAGCCAATAATCTTATTAGATAGTTGCATCCCATCACAATCCATTGCAAACTCTTATTACCATTACACTCGGTCAACCATGACTATCACTATGAAGTCACCCTTTTCATCAACATGACACCTAAAACTTAGGTATACTCATCAAATTTAAAGGACTAACCCAATCTTGGTACGCACTTTCTTACTAAAATCTTTAATTTCCTTCACCCAAGTATACTCAATGGACCTTTCTTTATCCATAAGCTTCTCATTCTAGTATTAATCCACTCCTTTATGGAGTAAGCTAAAATCATTAGTCCTTATACTACCCTCCTTCTTCTTAACAAACAAGACATGAGCACCTCACTTGGAAACACTAGGATGGATGAACCCTTTATCAAGAAGCTCTTGGATTTGAGCCTTAAGCTCTCTTAATTCTGCTGGAGCCATACGATACGAAGGAGTGCCAGTTTCCAAATCAATGCAGAAATCTATATCTCTATCCGAAGGCATACCAAACAAATCAGTAGAAACACTCCTCTAAATTCAAACACTACAGGAATAGATCAATAGAGGGAGACTCGACCTCAACATCCCAAATATGTGCCAAATAAGCCAAACAACCCTGCCCCACCAGTTTCCTAGCCTATATGGAGGATATGATCTTAGCTAGCTTAGGTTTGTACACCCCTTCCCACTCCAATCTTTCCCTATCATGGATCTCTATAGTTACCGACTTAGTATTACAATTAAGCTCGGTATAATAGGTAGACAACCAAGTCATGCCTAAGATTATATCAAGTCAATCATATCCAGCATAACCAAATCAACCCAACTATGAAAATCCATAAACACAAGAGGACAACACGATATACATGGGTGACTACGACTGACTCTTCAACTAGGATAGAAACATGGATGAGGGTATCAAGTATATCACTAACCATATCAAATCCCAAAGCAATTGAAATAAAATGTATGAATATGTAGAACCCAGATCACAAAAAATAATAGCCATTCAGGCACAGACAAGAGTAGCACTAGTGACCACTGCATCACACATCTCAAAACTCGGTCTTGCCTGAAAAAGCATATAACTAAGCCCTGTCGTCTTGACGAGCAACCTCCTCATTTGGTTGCACTACTCTTCTACCTACATTACCATTTCCTCGGCCTCCAAGACATCGCTAATTTCCTCCTCATATGCCCAGGTTTTCGATAATTTTAACACACCTTATAACTTATATTTGATTGTTGAACACTTAATTAAATTGCGAGGGTTAGTTCAGGTAAAATTCAAGTTCTGAAATTGTGATTAGGAAAAACATGGTAGACAAGGCTGAGATTCTATCTCGCCTTATCCCGTTCTGGCGGAAAAAATACCGCCCTATGGCCTCTCCTTGGTGGGAAAAATCCCACCTCAGTGGCCTCAACAGAAATGAAACCCCTGTCAAAAATTTTTTGGGGTTCTTTTCTTTTCTAAACTCCCCAAAGGTTCCCAGCTATAGCTAGGCATTTAAGGAAATCCCTTTAGTGAGGGCAATCATTATCTACCTCCCAATCAACCCAACGAAGTACGTACTTTAGAATCCTTTTACATCATTCCAACACTACCACACACATCTCCCCAAGATATACCTAGACTCTCACATGGTTATCAATTGGTCGCAACGCACGTCCAGATTTCTCGCTTAAAAACCACATCGTAATTTATCTCGACCGTTGTACCTATTCTGGTGATGACTTTCTTTTCATAACAAGTTTCAGGACACTCAAGCAGTTACAACTTGCAGACAAGTCCAAATTCTTTAATTAGTTCGTTCCATAAATGATCATTACTGATAATTTATGCCTTATCCGGCCCCTAAGGCCAGATACTAATTGGAACCTTCTCAGTTCCAATTAACTTGCCTGTGTCCCTTCAGTCGGGACTACGACATCTGGTTCACTTCGTTGAGATACCAATTGGACTCAACTCATACCACAAGCGATAATAGTAGCTAGCGAGCCCTAAAAAACTGCTAATTCCAATCATAGAAATTGGTCGAACCCAATTCTTAACCGCCTCAATCATTTATTGATGGTAACTAGACCTTAAATCAATCTTAGAGAAAACCGATGCACTTTGCAATTGGTCAAAAAGGTCATCTATCTGAGGTAATGGATACTTGTTCTGAATGGTAACCCTATTCAACTGTCAGTAGTCTATACACATCCTTTCTTGCTAGTGATGGTGTTACCACTTTTGTTGCTCTAGTTAGGACCATAGAGTGAAGGAGGAAAGATACCAATTTTTATCACCCAGATACCAATTCTATTCAAGTGATAGAACGAAGGAGTAGAAAGAAGTGAGATTTTCCAATAGCCTATCGAAGAAAAGTAACGATGTCATCATACCGTTCCGCGAGACTCTACTAGACTCATTTTGGTAAATGAGATCAATGAACTTAGGCCTCTAAAACCAACTTTGTCATGACCCAGACCGTGGAGATTGGCACCCACACTAACCCTCCGATGGGAGAACCATTACTACAACCCAAACTACCAGCACAACCAAATACTAAGGCATTTAAAGATACGAAAGCAGTTTTAAATAACTATAAAAATGGAGTCCCCATAAACTCGAAGGTTTAAACAAATAACTAACCAAACTAATGTGGAAATTCAACCCCTAGAACCTAAAAGTCATTGTACTAAAACTCTACTAATGACAAGTCTAAGAACAAGGGGTACAACCCCGAATCTAAACAACACCTTAAACAAATAGTCTGAATCTAAAAATAGTGGACTTAAGCAAGAGACATCTATGGCATCGTGAAAGAGCTGGCTCACCCTTGAATCTGGTCATGCTCAATAGTCACCTAGCTAAGGTCTATCAATCACCACCTGAAGATGCCATGTACTCAACAAAAAAAAAGCAAGTGCAGTATCAGTACACAACCACAATGTACTGGTAGGATCACGCTGCTATCCCATTAAGTGTAACATACATTAGCCAATACAACACTATAATCACATGCATATAACGAACATATACAATATTATCAACATTTACTAACAATGAACAACTTCACATTTCTCAAGATACACAATTATATCAAATCATTGGTCCTATCATGGAACCCAAACCCAAATAGTTAGCATACCAGAACGTGGTACCTAATCCAATGATTATGCCAGAATATGGCAACCGATCCCATAGTTATGCTAGAATGTAACAACCGATCTAGTTATTTATGTCGGAATGTGGTAGATCCATTCAACACACCATAATCACAATCACAAGTATATCCTCAAGATCATACAATTAAGTTATGCTTTCATGGTAACCATCATTCATCTATCTCATTTACAACAAGTATGATCAATAATGCAACATTCATATACATACATGTATCATAATGAAGCAAGAACAAACATACATCACACAATCATAGAATTACAACCATCGCCTACCTTGAATCCAAGCTTGAATTCCTTAAGGCACTTGAATCTTCCCTTTTTGGATTCTTCCCGCTTGTTCATGGTCTGAAAACATACAATTAACGCAAGAATCAACAAACGAGGCCAAATTACCTGGATTATAATCAATAATATCAATCCTAGGTCAAAGCCTTGATCCTCATACCCAGATTAGGGTTTCTTCCATCATAAATCATAGACCAAAACCCTTCTTCATCATTAATTACCCACAAATTTACATTTTACTGATTGAAAAATGGATTTGGGAAGTTAAAACCTTACCTTTAGCATCAAAAATGGTGGAAAACTGTCAAGAAAGCACCTTTGGTCATTCCTTAGCTCTCAAAGTTGAAATGTGCAGAATAAAACATTTTTGGGATTTTATTCCAAACTTAAGTCATGTCTGTCCCACTACGATAGGACCCAACCCACCACAACAGCCCCACCCTAGAGGAACTAATCCCGCACTGGTGGCTTGCACGAAAACTGTGAGAGAATTTAGGAATTCAAACTCCCATTTTACAACACACGTTCATCCCATGACAGTCAAAAAATACCCGATCAAGCTAAGATCCATTTCGGGAGTTCTACTCACCCGAATTCAATTCTGTAAAGTCATACGGGTTCCTTAACGTCTTTGCTATCCAGTTGTGTGATCAAAATCATAATTAGATCTCTCATTTGTTATTAGATTTACCTAGACCTCACTAACTCCGATTTCATCCAAATTTGAACTAGACTTGGAAATCCCAAGCAATTACCAAAAAGTTTTTTGACCCCTATTCTTTCCCCATTGGCTTTTCCCTAATGATGTAATCAGTTCGTTACATACATTCACTTTCAAGTTCTAGGTATTACCCCGTATTTGTTCGATTAGACGTTTGGAGTTTATGGGAACTCTATGTTTCTTTTAGCATTTAAACTTGCTTCCATAAATTTAAATGCCTTAGTTTTGATTAAGTTGTGTAATTCTTTCATTAGCTAATTGGTATTAGTGGTTCTCCCACCGGAGGGTTAGTGTGGATGCCAATCACGATGTTCTGGGTCATGACAACTATCCTTTGTTGTCTATAAATAAAGACATTTACTCAAATTTTTAAACTACAAATTTTGTAAGTTTTATATCATTCTTCTTAAAACAACAAAGATTGCGAGAATTGTTCAATTATGCAATACTCAACATCAAATGAGAAGACTATCTAGATATTAATATGAACTCATTTTCATAGGCATAAATATATTTTGCATTAACTTCTACTTGACAAGAAGTCCAATGATTATTTGTTGCACAAACTATAACTTGGACTTGTGCAAAGTCTCAAAGTATTGAAGAAAGAGGATTTGATCAAAAACTTGTTCGAAGAGCCCAAACTATATTTAATAGGTACTCCTCCATTGCCAATTTATTTTGTTGTACTTTTATTTTTATTCAGTTTAATTAGAATGCTCTTTTCCTTGGGCCTGATGGGCACATCTTTAAGACCAAATAGTTAAAAGACATTTTTATATCTTCTACATATCCTTGAATTAAAATTCTTATTTATATTCTAAAATTTCATATAAAATCAACATTAGACGAATTGATATCTATCTTTTTTATCCTTACTGCCTTAAAAGAATGAACTACCTAGCATAAGTGTTAAATTACTATAAACCCTCCAGCTTAAAACAACAAATTTAGTATACTTCTATATTTTAGGTTATATTATATAATACTTATATTATATTATATCAACAAACAGTCTTCTTTTCACATTAAAGGGTTGTCGCATTTCCAAACAAATATAACTATTCTGATTAGTTGTGACCTTTTCGAAGTATTGTGACTTTTTACAGGGTTGCGACTTTTTTGAAAAGTTGTGACTTTTCCAAAGAGTTGTGACTTTTCCAAAGTGTAATGACTTTTCCGATGAGTTGTGACTTTTTGAAGGATTATGACTTTTCTAAAGTGTTGTGAATTTTTTTTCTCAAATTATTAAACTACGATTATTTAAAGTTTTTCATTATTCTTCTTCTTAAAACACCCAATTTAGTATATCTTCTATATTTTATATTATATTTATTGTTATTATAATATATTATATTAAAAGAATACATCATTTCACATTGAATGGTTTTGAATTTTCTAAAGAGTTGTGAATTTTTCGATGAGTTGTGACATTTCTAAAGGGTTGTGACTTTTATTATAAGAAACAATATGCACATGCTCATACTACCCTTTGTTAACTATAAATGGAGGAGCTTCCTCTCATTTTTAAACTATGATTTTTTTAATATTTCTATTCTCGTCTTCTTCAATACTATAGTTTGATTTACAGACGTGACAATCTCAAAGTTCAATGAAATTTGAACACTCCCTAACATGAATGTTAAATTAATATAATACTCCAACTAAAACATTCAATTTAGTATATCTTCTATATTTTATATCAATATTTATTTATATTATATTATATTAAAAGTAAAAGCTCCAAAAATAATAACTAAGTAATGCACTATGAAGGATGGAGGAGAAAGTATATTTCTGAGGTGTAACTGAGAGATTTTAAGAGTAACTAACTTCCAGTAGTAATCATAAGAAAGTTTACATCCACTATTCATAGGAAGTTATACATTATCATTCATTATATAATTGTTTATTTAATTTTTAAATTTTATAATATTTGATTTGATATTCACATGCAACCCACGTGCGTCCAAACTTGTAATTTTTAAAAACATCACTTATCTAAACCTCTTTATATTTTTTTTTCAACCTCTTTTCTCAAAGTTTGACATTTGCATTTCTAATATATTCTTTTAGAGAACAAAAACATAATATGATCACAAGTAAGTTGAAAATAAAAAAATCATTAGATGAAGTTTAAAATAACAAAATAAAAATGGTTAGAGAATTGTTGGGACATTTTTTTATAATTAATACAGACACAATGTACAACTCATTAACAAGCATAAAATGTGCAACACACATTCCCAGAACCTAATATATTGATATACTTGTATTTTATTAACCAGTGATTTTGGGCCATAGTTTGAGCCCATGGTTTTAACCCATTATATTGTATAAAAGTGGTTTGTTTTCTATATAAGTCTTGCTTAGTTATTAAAATAGTGGTGGTAAAATAATTTTCATTTGTGATGTAAAGTTTTAAAAATTGACAAAACCCTAAAAGCTTTCTCTTCCTTTTTTCCCTCTCAGCCACTACCACCACCAAGGTTCAAATCCACTAGCAAAACAACACCTTAAACCCCAACCGAACCACCTCCATTTTCATAGTCTTCGACAAGCTTCTACTAAGAAGCCACCACAATCTATAGACTATTCCTCCCTTTTGTCTCCTTCTCCATCAAAACCCACACCCATCAATCTCTAAATAAGCTCGGCAACCACCAAAACTCAAATTCTATTTGTCTTCTCCAGTAAAGTAATGACGTAGGAGAACAACCCACCTAAAATCACCTCAATTTTATCACAAAACCCCAATAAATCCATCAGAGATAGACCCACACCACTACAGTCTCCCTTCCTCTTTCCCCATTTTTGTGTCTTTTATTTATTTTGTAGGCAGTCCGGCAAGATCAAAGCTGCAACATAGCTTTGCTGTACAACAACCAACAACATCACACTGAACAACTAGACCCTGCCGCAAATACCATCGATGAACCATATCCGGCTCACTTCCTTGGCTTCCTCTTCTTTTGTGACTCTTGTATTTGTATTTTACTTTTTTTATATTATTTTTGCTGCTAAGTTTGCACTTCAGCAAATGTTTCTCCAATAAATTCCATAAAGGTTGGGTACCTTGTTTTTACTCGTTCTATTTCAGATGTTATTTCATTCTTGTTATGTTGCGGTATGACTGATTACTGTTGTTCGTAGGTTGGTTTTAGACAATTTTTTTTTCGATTATTATTTTGTCATTCACCACTGACTTAATAATTTTTCTTGGTATTTTGAATGATTCTTTTTATTTAACTGTGTGCTTAAGTTTTCTACCAAATATGTGTCAATGCTATTATTTGATTTGCACTTATTACTTTGTCTAGTTTTAAAATTTTATTATTTTTATACTACCATATTTTATTCTCCAAAAATGTTTATATTGTTTCAGTTATGTTAATTTCCTCATTATTTTTTAGTTTTTACTCTATTTTATTCAGAATCTTGTTACACTTTGATTTAGTGCATTTTATCGTGGGTCATTTTGTCTACTATTTGTTAGTGATTGCATGTTATTTTAACTTTGTTAGTTTTATACGGGGAACCTGTCCATATATGTAGCCATCTAGTGTTGCTTCACATAGAATGTAATTGTACCCATCACAATCCAAACTGATAAGTTTACATCAAAGGATACATCAACATTCTCGACAAAAATCAGGCTCGCTGAAACATATATCACAAAGCATAGTCTCAAGAAAAGGCTAACACTGCTCCTGCATTCCTCATGTATGATTGGATTTTGTGCTAATTTGAATTTTGTTTTTATTGTTCTTCCTCTTCCTCTTGTAGGAACTTTCTTCTCTTCCAGATGGAAAAGCTAATAACTACAAGAGAGTAGGATATAGAGCAGGTGGTGGTGGTATAGCTTCCCTTCCTGCTCGTGATCCACTTTCATTAGCACGTGGGCAAGAGCTAGCACCAAATGGAACATTTATGGTATTTTTGAAGAGGCCTCATGAAACACTACCTTAAAAACAGAGGTGGTATGTAATCAAGAACTTGGTGCATGTTATTTATCACTTCCCACAATGTTCAAAGCCACCAAACCTCGGACATGGAAACTTGGAGAATTGCAACCTCAAGTAGGTAGGATCATGCTACAAAATGAATAATACAAAATTTTTATAGGTTAGTGGATGAACATTACGATGATTCTGCCTACTAGTGGTCGTAGTTCAAAAAAGTTTCCATGTTCGAGGTTTGGTAGCTCGAGAAGTCGTGGGAAGCGATAATAACATCCACCAACTTCTTATATATATACTACCTCTATTTTAAGGTAGTGTTTCATAGGGCCTCAACATAAATATCATAGTTCTTCCATTTGGTGATAATTATGGCCCTCCAGCTGATGGAAGTAGATCACGAACAGGAAGGGCAGGTATACCATCACCACCTTCTCTAGAAAATCTAACTCCTTTGTAGTTATTAGCTTCTCCTTCTGGAAGAGAAGAAAGTTGCTCCCAGAGGAAAAGAAAAAACAATAAAAACATAATTCAAATTAGCACGAAATCCAATCATACCTGAGGAATGCAGGAGCAGTGTTACCTTTACCAAAGACCATGCTTTGTGATATCGGTTACAGTAAGCCTTATTTTTACCAATAGTGTTGTTGTATCCTTTGGTTTAAGCTTATCAGTTTGGAATATGATAGGTATAGTTACATTTTATGTAAAGAAACCCTAGATGGCTACATATCTGGACAAAATCCAAATAAGAATGAAATCCAATCATGCTTGAGGAATGTCGGAGCACTGTCTACTTCTGGTTTACCAAACTCATCTTCAGTGATTACCAAACTCCTACAAATTATGTTACCAGCCTTACAGGTAATAACTCTGATAGGAGAATTAGATAATAAAGGTTGCATTTTCATCCTTGAAGATACATACCTCTATTTCATATTTGAGTAAAAATCAATATCCAAATGAAAAAACAATTTGGCAGCAGGTCAATGAAAAGATGTGGTAATTTTTTTTAAAAAAAATTGATGCAAACAACCTAATGAATCTCTTCATCCTATATACCAAAGATCCTTGTCTAAGCTAACCTCTTGAGTTTGGCGATTGCTTCGAAGGAATCACCTAACTGAATGAGGCAAAGAATTGATTTATCTCCATACTAGGATACTCAGACTTGAGATACTTTTTAACTGAAATCTTACTTCGAAAGCATGTTTCTTTCCATCTTTCGGAGCATAAAAATACTTCAGAAGATATAAATATCCATCCTTAAATGTTCCTAAACATGTAACTCTTTTTCCTACCCGCCAACCCCACTTATCACCGGCATTTGTGCAATCTACAAGAGCATATGGTAAACCTTCCCCAAGTCATACTTTGAAACTTCATATATTTAAAGACCAGTTTCATTGATTCTAGATGCACTCCCATTATATACAACAAGTGCACGACTTTCCCCAACCTCCTCCTTGGCTGACATTTAGCTGGAAACTCTAACTCTATTGATAATGATGAAACCACCTTTTTTGGCAAAAAATTTTAAAAAAAATGTTAGAAGTCCTCATCAGAAAGAAAACCATTTTTTGATATGAAATAACTATTAGAGACTGAAAAAGCAGTTAAAGGAGAAAAGCCAAAAGTTCGGTCTACTCTGTATTAAAACAAGAGAACTATGCTTCAGATGAACATAAATGTATGACCTTTCAACATAAGTTACAAAAGCATTTTCCTCCCAAGCAAAACAGAAAAACAAAAGATAAACATCAAAGCTGAGCAGCAGAATGTTTGTGTATAATGCCATCATACTTGACATAAACACCTAAAGTTTCAAGCCACATTTGAGGTGAAATGTTTAATGTTGTTCAACTAATATTACTAAGATACATAGTTTAAAGAATAGTTTCAAACACAAGAAACTTAAATCACGTAAAAAGAAAATAGAATATGAAACATATTAGAAATAATAAATAAAATAATTTTCTCAAAGAAGAAAATCGAGTCCACCAAATGCACAATGTCCTTAAGAAAATTCTTCCCTTCAATTATCCTAGGTTAACGGAATGTATCTTCTCAGAATAGAATGATTTTACTCACCGGTGTATTGGTATCTAAAATTGCGGTGTCACCGAACCATCAACAATAGTAAAGTACACTGAGAATACTAGATTTAGTAGAAAAAGAAGAAGTCCAGAAAGTCCTTATTCGTTATTGAAAAATAAGAGGAAACCCTTCTATATATATACACCAGAGGATAGTGTGAACAAGTGCTTATTGTGCCTTATCGGAACGGTCACATCCCTTTAAAAATTTCACAACCCTTCCGAATAGTCACAACCTTATGAAAAAGTAACAACTTTTCATAAAAATCACAACTCATCACAAAATTCACAACTTTTCATAAAAGTCAAGACTCTTTATTAAAGTGACAACTCTTCATTTTCATTCATAGCTTTTAAAAACCAACAATGACTCGTGGCATTAGATGAATTGTGGCCTTGAAGGGTTCTTTTTAATAGATCCTACAACAATTCAATCCTAATATGGTCTCAAATCCTTTTAGTAGGTACAAATTTAATGTTATGATGAAAGAAGGATAAAAAATAAATCTTTTTCCAGAAATGGCAGTATGTAGAAGAACAAAAAATCTCAATCTCACGTACTTATATTTAGCTTTCAAAAACCATTTCTTTAGAAATCAAATCCTAGGAGGAAAAAATGTTACGTACAACACATTTTTAGTTTCTACCCATTAATGCTATGTTTTGAATTTACTTCAGCCTAATTTTTGAAATGGTAGTTAGCAATTAGAATAAACATTGAATTTACTTCACCCCTAATTTTAGAAGAAAACAATCATCTTGGCAATATATTTTATTGAACTTACTACTATTTATAGAAGACAGATTCATTTAGAATAGGTAGTTAGTAGTTATCACTATTCTTAAGTGGCAAAACTAGGTGTTGGAAATGTTGTTAATTCGATCCCATTCGTTAAAAAAAATATATATATATTGTGCAATTAAGGTAAACCTAATCTTCCTAGTTATATGAAAAAATTTGAATCCCCTTGACACAAGGGAAGATACTAGTGTAGTGACAAATGGGGTTCAAAATCTGTGTTAGATTATATATTCAAATCTTAGGTATACAATCTAGTGTTTATCTCAAAATTTATTTTTCTGAATCTCCTTCGGCCACAACTATAACTTCACCGAGAGTCCTATTTAAACCCTTTTCCAACTCTACATTAACTATTTATAAATAGCAACCCATACATTTATTGTCATGTCACATTTTATTATACAAATAAAATGAACATTTGCACCTAACTCAACACAAAAGTTATCCATTGCCCAAGATCATATATATTGACAATAACTTTCATATATATTTTTTAGGGAATCTAAATCCACTCTTCCACACCCCAAAAGCAAGATATTAATGTGGGAGAGCCTTGACGGTTCCACACTAGGTACCTTTCACTCTACCACAAATAGGTAGCTTTTTCTGAGGTACCCCTTTTTGAGTTGGGTGGCCACGTGTCTTCCTAATACGGTTGACATGAAGGGTGATTGCTCTTATACCATTGATATAATAGGGGAGAATGTGTAATTAACATAGACTAAAAGAGAAAACAAAAATTCTTCTAACAAAAATGAGTATATCTGCCTACTTTAAAAAAAATAGCATAAATTATTATCATATATAGTGATGACATGTATATCAATTAACAGGGGAAGCTATGATTGAATTTGGGAATATACCTGAGGAAATTAAGGACTTGAATAAACTTGGTGTCCTAGTAATCCTAGACGAAAATGATAAATTAAAAATTCAAAAGGAAAGAAAAAAGAGAAATCAAAAACAAAAAACCTTGTGAATTTCAAATACTGTAATAAGGATTATTTTTTAGTATTTAAGAACATTCATACTCCCTTCATGTGTGAGTTCATATATACCTCTCACATTCCTTAATGAGTAATAAATAAAAGAGTAATAAAATATTTTGACAAATATATTGGGGAAATGAATGGCACTTCCTCTAGTATTTAATAAAGGAACATATCTAAATATAATTGTGATTGTGATTTAAAAAATAAATAAAATAAATTATGAGTCCCGTTAAATCAGCCCACCAAGCCAGTAAAATAGGCATATAAACGTGTAGGTATGTATTTTTAATAGGTTTTCATATTCGTAATTAAGATATTAGTGTTGTAAATAAAAAGACTAGATATAAACTGTACAAATTAATGTCTTAAATTCAATATTCTAGTAGTTTTTCCTACTATATAAGTAAGCAAATACATCAATGAATACATTATGTATTTAAATTTTTACTAAAGTTAAGTAAAATAATTATTATGTAATAATTATTATATCTAATCATATTACTACTAGTATAAATCCCTACAGTCTCCCACTTAGACTTTTAATCATGACAATTGTTAGACCTACGATATTTAAATACATGATTAGTAATATATATGCCCGAACAATCTCTGATTTAGACTCTTAACTATGCATCTACAACTTTAACAAAAATTCACTTACATGACTTATTGAATGTTTTCACCAATTGGCACTTTGCAAAATGATCTTCTTAAGTTATTTTTGTCACGAACCGAGTCTACACCCTGGACATCGCCGGCACTTGAGAACTATTGCTAGTCCCCAAGCGAACCCTCATTCATGCTAACTATAAGCAGAAGACTAACTCAAGCATACAAAAGCATAAAACTGAATGTAAATTCATAAAACTCAAATGCTCAACTTTAAAAAATCTTGAACAATACTCAAAAGATATACTTAGAGTTTATAAAACAACTCACATAAAGAAATTATAGAAAACTCCCCATCTTTGTCTATCTATGAAACATTTACTATTACAGAAGGATATCAAGACAAGACCCACGACATCTCAAAACTACTAACTGTAAGGTAAAGGTAAAGTCCTCTTGAGTATAAGAAGGCTCACCAAAGATGGATGGAATATCATATGACCTCAACGAAGCACCTGCTGATGACCCTGAATACCTAAATGATACTACTCCATAACTCAAGGACTCAATGATACTACTCATATCAAGAATTCTCGACTCATGGGGTTTATGCAGAATTATGGGCATGATCAACTCAACTCAAGGACCTTCATGTATAACATATGGGAGTCCCATAATTAGGAATATCATCTCAAAAGGGTTAGGAACTCAATACTCAAGAATTAGAAGATACTACTCCTCTAAAAGATACTCAATTTATGCAGTTCGTGCGAAATTATTGGCAGGAACGACTTGGCTCAAGGATCTCAGTAATAATGTAGACTCAGGAATAAACTTTTCTCATTCTCATACTCACTTACTCGAGTCTTGAAACAAATTAAGCAATTGTATAAGACTCCTCAAAAAGACTCAATGGGACTTTCTCAAACTCTACCCGTGCTTTACTCCTAACCCTACCTTGAATTTGAATTATGAATTCAAGGATCACAATTAGGATATATATGATTTGTCAATGACTAGACGTATTTTGGATAGTTGATAATTTGGAATGAGCGAGGATACAACTTGGAGAAAACTGGTGCAATGCGGAGAGGGATTTAATTTTTTGTCATGAAACTAAATTTTGGGGTAGTAAAGTCTGTATCCCCTCTACGAAGCAGAGATGGGGTACTTTCTAGGGACTGAATTACAAAACGCCTCCACGACGCGAACCAGAGCGCATATATTTGCCCGATCATTTATTCCTCTCCCGAACTCGATTCAACTCATGCCCACTTCAGTGTTATGGTCTAATTTCACAATATTTCACAAATCCAAAACTTTTTCAGCGAAACCCACACAAAACTCAATCAAGAGACTCAACTATTTCTCAAGAACCTCACTACAAGGATTTCAAAGACCTCAATTATCAATTAAACTCAAGAACATCTCAAGAACTCAATAATAACCTTCAAGAATGGATTCATGGGTAAAAGTGTACATGATTGGCATGATGGCGAAAAAGCCCAACACTATGAAATCTTACATACTTATGAGTTGGGGATTTTGACTCATTTATGGCTTAATATTTAAAGTTTTAGTGTCCTCAATACCTATTTAATGCGCTAAACTGATGGTAAAGTGCTAATTTGTAGCAATGAAGGCAAAAGGGCAATGCAAGGGCATTACCAGTAAAAAGGGAGTGAAAAATCTTAAGAAGTAGAAAGAAAGCAAGGCTGGTACTCGCCAAATCCACTCGACGAGTTGCCGAATAGATTTTCATCTCACTTAAAGTTTGAGAATGCCATCCCATGAACAAGACCAACTTAGTGATCTGATGTGTATTTTGACGAGTCGCCGAAGAGTTTGGCGACGCCAACTTAATCCACAAAATGTAACAGAGTAAGTGGTGAAAAGGCAAACCAAAACGGTGAGACGAGGACAACTTGGTGCATAATTAACTAGGTTGGCGAGCCCGATCTTGATCTTCTAAAATTACAGCAAAGAAAGGTAAAAAGTCAAGCCAAGAAGTCGATGAAAGGGGCACTCGGCATATCACCAAACTGGTCAGCGAAGCCAGACTTATTTCACCACGTGTCTACGAAGCTGAAATTCTAGGAATGCATAAATGCAATTTTAAAAGCAGTTTTGGCAGTTTCCACATTGTCCAATTCTGGGTTTTTGCTCCTTAGCATTACAAACACAGTTTTTACACTGTGAGTATAGATTTAGGGTTTTTTTTTTTATTTTGAGCTTTAATTTGGCATTAGAAGACTCATACATTGTTACCTAATCCGATGGAGAACATAGTTAGTAACGATTTCTTGCTTTTTATGATGTTTGGATAAAATCCCCATTCTTGGGGGTGTAATTATGTGATTGAATGCTTCAATTAGCTTATTGGTGTTATTGTAGATTTGAAGTGAGTTCAATTAATGGTTGAGTTTTAATTGATGAATTGTAGTTGCAAATGCAATTCTAGTTTAGCATCCTAATCTTGCTTGAGAAAGAAGTATTAGAGTTAAAACAATTAGTTTATGATTGTAGTGATTGGGTTATTATAGACTTAACTTGAGAAAGTGGGTCTAAATTCAATCCTACCAATCTAGCTTGAAATAGTAGATTGATTGAGGTATTGGGCTGTTCATAAGTGTTATGCTTGTCGAGGTTCGAAAGAACTCGCTTGATTTGTGATAGTTGATTGAGACATGGCTATTGAACCTAATGACTAGCCTACCCTCTAAGATTCAACGACTTCTAGTAAATAATAATCACCCATTTTACAAAATTGGCATTCAATTGATCACACTCCCAAGAAATCCTCTCTATTTGTTTATTCCCCGTTGTTCGTAGTATTGATCTGTTCACTATAATCCCTCCATTTGACATTAATTATCAACCCTTTATTATTTATTTTATTGTTTCAAAAATATCTACATCTACAAATGATTAGACCACCATTTTACTTCTTAATCAAATTAGCACTCCTTATGGGATTGGCCCCAACTCTTAGTTGGATTTATACTTGTTAGCGACCGCCTACACTTAGAGTCAGATAAAGTGTAGTTGAACGTTATAAAAAATGGCACCACTGTCAGAGGGTGGTGTTTAGAATTATTTTGGTGAAGTTTAGGTGTGAAATAATCTAGTTGTTGTTGAATCGACTATTTTTTGTTCGTTGTTGGCTACTCTTAATCAGGTGAAGATATGAGTGTTAACGGGAGCAATGCTAGCCAACATGGTCACAATGATGGCATCGGTAATTTCCACGATGTCAATGAAGATCAGTTGGGAAGTGTAGGTTCTATTTGATTGCCTCTGACTATGGGCAACGCGGTGTTTCATGTGACCAGCACTATGTTGCAGTTGTTGCAAATGAAGGGTCTCTTTGGAGGTCATGCGACTAAGGATCCTCATGACCACATTTGGAACTTTGTGAATGTGTGTGGTCCATTTTCCTTCAAGAATATCACACAAGAATCGGTCTGACTTCGATTGTTTCACTTTTCTCTAATGGGGAAGCAATGATGTTGTCGGCCAAGATTCCAAGAGAATCAATTACTTCTTGGGAGGAGCTCACCAAGGCATTTCATGTAAGGATTTTCCCTCCCTCAAAGATGGTGAATTTGAGGGACCATATTTAGAACTTTAAGCGAGTGGATGGGGAACCACTTCATGAGACATGGTTGAGGTTTCAGAAGCTCTTGCTCCAATGTCCAACTCACGGACTCTCGAACAATGTGTTGTTACAATACTTCTACCGGAGCCTCAACTCAGTCAATAAAGATGTGGATGACCAACTTGTTCTAGGAGGAATCATGCAATGAATGTTTGATATAGCATCTACTCTTCTTGATGAGATAACAAAAATAAACCGTGCTTGGTACACTAGAGAAGATCAAGTGTCTCCTTTGAATTTTTAGATGAAAAAAGAGCAAGTGGAGAAAAAACATGAGCGAGATTAAAACATGGAAAAGATAATGTCCCAAATGAAAATTCTAAAAAAGAGTTCATGGGGAGTATTTCTGAAAACAAAGAGTTGCAAAAAGTGTCAAGACTAGAGGACGGTTCTTGCCCGAGCTCTTTAAAGTCGAGCAGTAGTCAAGGTTGGAACACGCTTAAAGATGATGGACGGAGAAGTCACAATCAAGATTTGGTGGACAAAAATAACTTTTGGAGGAGAGAAGACGACTATGATGTGTGTTACATGCACATGGGTGATAGCCAAGTTCTAGGGACAGCTCAGGAAACTTTGGGGTGGATGATTTGTCATCCCGCATTCTGTAAAAGGTTGAAGGATCCAACAAAATTCTTAAAGAGATGAAGGCTGACTCCTCATCCTTGAATAATAAAGTAAACTCTCACTCGGAATCTATCAAGCAACTTGAATGTCAAATGAGTCAACTTTCAGCCCAGTTAGAGACTAAGCCGCCAGAGAGGTTTGCAAATGATATGATGGTGAATTAAAAGATTAATCATGATTACCAAATTCCTACAAATTCTGTTACCAGCCTTACAGGTAATAACTCTGATAGGAGAATCAGATAGGAGAAATATGTTTTGTCCGATCTCCTTTGGTTGTATCCTCCCTTCAATTGAGCTATATATTATTTTCGTATATGGTTGCTGGAATATCCTTTTTCAGAAAAAACATATATTTTCTTAATATGATATATCATGATTACTACAAAACACACTCCCAACTTACTTCATAGAACAATATTATTTCTGCTTGATTTGAAGAAGTGGTTATTAATGTTTGATTTTTTGAAAGCCGAGATATGTTGGTGCCTCCATATGTAAATAAATAGTTCCTTTGTGATCGAGATTTATGCGGATCAAATTAATATTTTGTACCTACATAGTCAAATTATTTCTGACTCAGAGATTAATCATTTCAATTTTATTGATGCTCGTCTTTTCTTCACAAGGAAAATCACATACACTACTAAAAAAATGCCAAAAAGAGACGAAAAAAAGCGACGGACTGCGTCGCTTTAATCCAATCCATAAACCCGGAAATGAAACATTGTTCATTCCCTTTCGTCAAGTAAGTAAAGTAGGCATACAAACTACTTTGCCTTAGACTCTATTGGAACAAAGCAAAGAAGGAGGCGGAATGGAGAAAGGCCAAAAGCGATGGAAAAGCGACGCAGTCAATCTCATCGCTTTTTGGCTCGACGCTTTTCAAAAGCTATGGACATCATCGCTTTTGATTTTTTTTGACAAATGCGATGCCATCCATCATTTTTTTTTTAATTTTCAAAAAGAGAAGAAGTCCGTCGCTTTTCTTAATTTTTAATTTTTTTAGAATCTTGAAAAGCGACGAACTAAAAGACCTCGTCTATCACTTTTCTAGATTTTTCAAAAAATAAAACCCAAAAAAGCGACAGACTAAAGGACCCTGTCCGTTGCTTTTCTTGGTTCTTGTCAAAAATAAAATCCAGAAAAGCGACGGACAAAACAACCTTGTCCGTCGCTTTTTCCGCAATTTTTTTGATAGCAGAAACTGGCAGTTTCTGCTGCCACCTGCAAAAGCAATTCAATTCAATTCAATTCAACCCAATCAATCCCAAAACATTATATAGAAGCTACACAAAATATAAAACAACAAACTTAAATTAACATTCAAAAATATCTAAATCACAATTTAAAGACTTTCAAAATTCGTTTCATGATTTCAAGTAATTCAAACTTCAAATTAAGTTCAAATTATGTTCAAACTTAATCAAATAGTTCATAAAGACTATATTTTATTAACATTTCTAAAGTTCAACCTAAAACAATAATCAGATCAAATTAACAATAACACAACCCAACAAACTAAAACAACAATATACTAACTATCAATCAACTATAATCACTAGAATTGAAAAAAAAAATCTAAAACTAAACACCAACCTTAACAATGAGGAGAGGCAGCGACGGGCGGTGACGGATGATGACTAGCAGCGATGGGCAAGGGCAGTGACGGCGGCAGCGGTGGAGGTGGAGGCGGCATCTGATGGAGGGAGATTGATAGAGAGAAGGGAGAGAATAAGAGTGAAGAGAGAAGAGAGAGAGAAGAAAATATGAAAATCCCAATCTGGGTCAAAGATAATTTAAGAAAAGCGATAGACACCGTCTCTTTGTTCGTCGCTTTTTTTAAAATAGTTGACCAAAATTTTGACCAAAAAACCGACGGACTAAGAGACGCTGTTCCTCGCTTTTCTTAAATGTTTGACCAGCCATGTTGATCAAAAAGCGACGGACTTAGAGATGATGTCCATCGTTCCTTTAAAAAAAGAATTAATCAATTAATTATTAATTATATATATATTTCGCGCAAAAATTCACAAAAAAAAGTGATGGACTAAGAGATGCCGTCCGTCGCTTTTTGAAAAATGATTTCAAAAATAATTATTTTATTAAAAAGCGACGGACAATGTGGCAAATGGCATCTCTTTTTGGAGCGACGTCGTCCGTCTCTTTTCTGTCCGTCATTTTTTAGCAGTTTTTTATTACTGGCACATGGTCTATGTGTTGAGTCACTTGCTTTTTAGTTTCTTTTCATAATGTGAATGATAATATAACAATCATTTCACATAATTTTCGTTATGTATATCAAATAATTAATCTTCTAGCATTTGTATAACCAACAATCTGTAAGTGCAACAATTGCACTAATACATGACATTTTAAATCATTTTCATAAGATCAAAAAGATTATTTTTTTGTGTTAAGCAGTCTCAAAACTGGGTACTCAATGGAATTGCTTTCAGACCATTTAAATCCTTCAAGGATTTTCATATAACCTTCATCATCTAGTTAGACATAATAATCATTCATTATACATATTCAAGTATTTAATCTATTGCTAGACTGAAACAAGTCTCATTGCGTCCACCGTTGGAGAATATAGCTCCATTTAATAATGTCAGGATTTTTGCAAAAATCTTTTATGCCCCGAGGCACAAACCACACTTTATATCATACGGTTATACTTTCGCACAATGATTTATTTGCACCACACTGACATTATATTTTGATATATGAACTATAAGATCAAAAAAATCACTTTTCTAAGTGAATCAAAATATACTTTAATAGTGCATTTTATTTGGCCAATCATTTATCTCTACATACTATATGACATATTCGAATTTAAGATCCTCTTAACCATCTATAGAATTGAGTGCTACTTTATACAAAAGATACCATCGACGGTCATTTTGATATCGATTCCAATACGACGTAACTTATTGAGATCTCTTTTTTTCATCATTTTCAGGCATCTGAACCTTTGCCAAGGTTTTATGAAATGTTATGTCATGGTGCTCTTATAAAGCACTTACCTCATTATCATTATCATTTTGATAATTTGCTCCACTCCTTACTCAAGGAGCTTTACATTAGGAATCGATTGGTCTATCACGCTTTTAACGTACCATAGACTTTGTCCATCAAGGACCATTATTAGAGTATTTGCGGCTTCATTAAAATATTGGGTCAGCAAATACATCTCGCAAATTATTTTCAACATTAGCAAATGAATTATCTCTTGAACTTCAAGTTCATATTTTTTTAACGAGGATCTAGAAAATTTATCCCGCACATAATTTTCAGCTGCTAATCATATCTCCCCCTAATGTTAGAAAATTTAACATTTACTCCCAACCTCACTTGAGGATCCATATTTGTGCGTAATGGAGCAATAAAATTATATGTCCACACATCAAACTTTTAGATGGAAATTATTTAGTTCCTGACCCTAAACCATTTGTGATTGCAGAACCTTGTTGGCTTGATGTGTACATTTTAAATAAACTCATCTCATACCAAATTTCATGGAGATTTGTTCTCATAAACAATGGTCTAGCTATAATTGGAGGCATACAATTATTTCTAAACCAACCAACATTATCAACATAATTTTATTGTTTGAAACTGTGCTCTAAATTTAACAATTCGAGTAAACAACCTTACGAAAACCAATTCGTAAGTTGATACAAATGCACATGTGACCATACCATAGATGCATATATTAAATCATAATATTGAGCGATCCATGAGGTAGGTGAACGGGCACATATTTACCTTTTCATATTTTCCAAATAATTTTTAGGGAATACAATCCAACCAAAGCTGACACAATGATTATTTTATCATGAGAACAAGAGACACAACAGAATTCTCAAATTATTTTGTATCACATTTGAACCGGAATAACCAACTGGTTATGTCAAATTACCCTCTTGGTGCGATAGGACTTGTTTCCTTCGTCTTACCCTCAATAAATGAGACTCACCATTTAGCCTTAGAAAAATATTGCCACTTTGTGATTAACATGCACAAATAAATATAGAACAAAAGAAACACAATAAAAATATTCTCAACAAAGTATGTACTAATATCTTAAACTTGTCAAAACAAAGAGTTACATATAACATTATATTATATTATGTTTGGTGCACAATAATTAAACTAGTGAATTACCATTATAAATCAAATAATTAATTGCACACTAAGAAAATATTAATTTCAATTACACTAAAATAAAATTGCTCACTACCACCACCCCTTTTTCAATTTCCAAGTGAACCCAAAATATTTCACACACAAAACAAAATAAATTAAAAGCTTATGTGATAACCAAAACACTGAGCATAATCATAAATAAAATATAAAATATGTTTCACATACAAAAGAAAGTATATATAGTCATATGTGAAAAAAATGTACAGTAAAAATAATATTAATCATTCACCTTGTTCACAAGTAAAATAAAATATATTCCACAATAATTTACGTTGTTTTCCAGAGAAAAATAAACACAATTAATTTACCTTCTTTTATTTACTTTGCTTCAATCCTGCAATGGTAGAACATTCGTGTTGATAATGTCTTGTAAAACTTAAGAATGAAAGAACAATATAAAGATGAAGACAAGAAGAATATAAGACAAGAGGAAAAATATAAGATAACTTTCTTTCTTTCCAGTGTTTACCAAATCTTCAAGTGTATACAATATGAATCCTTATACCTCTATTTATAGTGTAACATAGAGGAATACAAAAGGTTAGTCATAAACATGACATTAAACATGAACATATTGGAGGAGGTTATGGAGGTGAAAGGTTACATGAATAATGATCATAAAGGTGGAGGTTATCTTCATAATGGAGGGAAGTAATGTTGTAACTTCTTAGTGTAGTGGACATCCACAATATATTATTTTATAACAAAGATATAACAAACAATAATTATATTACAAAGTTACTCAAAAGATCTTTTCTTAGAGAGTTTATCATTAATTTTTTCAAGCAACAAATAGAATTTTAGCACCTATTTTGTGACATAGTTTCATGATTTCCATCTTTAAATAGTTACAACTTGTATGTCCAAACACACTAATTTATGAACGTTAAACATGAGTCACCCAAATGACAATTTTATATTTTTTTAATCTCTTTAGTTACGTATCATAATAAGTTCATGGCTGATAAATGTATATATTAATCGGTCTTTGATAACAGGGTCATTGATTTATCAGCATTGTTTATAGTGCACTTGTTTACTCCCCCGTTCACTTTTATTTTTCATGTTGCGCTTTTTGAAAGTCAACTTAACTAATTTTTAAAGTTAAATTGGATTACATATATTTGATATTTTAAACAAAAAAAATTAGATCTTCAAAAACTATATGAAAAGTACTTGTCACGACCCAGACCATCGTTATTGGCACCCATACTAACCCTCTCGTGGAAGAACCATTCATATTAATTATCTAACTAACTAAATCAAACTACTAAAGCATTTAACGTTATGGAAGCACGTTTAAATGCTAAGAAAAAAATAGAGTTCCCATAAACTCCAAAAGTTTAACAAAACAATGCGGAAATAACACCTAGAACCTGAAAGTCAATGTACCAAAACATAAGGTTCAACCATAAGTCTAAACAAGAAGGGATACAACCTCATACTAAACATAAGAAATCTAAAGAACTAGTCTAAGTCTAAAATTTAGACATAAACAGAAAGAGAACTCATGGCAGCCCGAAAGAATTGGCTCACCCTTGAATTCGAACGATCACTGATCTTCTGAACAAGGTCTGTCAATAGCCGCCTGAAGATGCCCTATACTCAATAAAGAAAAAGCAAGTGCAGTTTCAATACACAACCACAGTGTACTGGTAAGATCACGCGGCTATCCTACTAAGTGCAACATATCTAGTCAAAACAACATAATAAAAACATGCATACACCGAACAAATACAATATTAATATCATTTACAAATAACGTTCAATTTCACAATTCTCCAATATCACAGTTATGTCAAGTCAATGGTCTTGTTATGGATCCCATATAGGAACTGTTAGTGTACTGGTACATGGTACCCAATCAAATGTTTATGTGGAAACATGGAAACCAATCCCATGTATATGTCGGAACATAGCCAATACTAGTTAGTGTGTCGGAACGCAACACCCGATCCATTCAACAAGTCACAATCACAATCACAAGTATATTCTCAAATTATACAATCAAGTCATGATTCATGACATTCATCATTTATCTATCCTCATTTACAATTAGTATGATCAATAATACAACATTCACATACATACATGTATTATAATGAAGCAAGAACAAACATACATCACACAACATGAAATCAAAACCATCATCTACCTCGAAACAAGCCTGAATCTCCTAAGAAACTTGATTCTTCCTTTTTCAAATTCGTTCCGCTTGTTTTTGGTATATAAACAATTAATATAACACGGGAATCAATAAACAATTTCTAATTACCCAAATTACCAACAACTCTAAGAATCCTAGATCAAACCCATGAAAGGCTTTTTCCACCATCAATTCCAGATCAAAACCCTCCCTTATCGATAATTACATGCTAGATTATGTTCTATAAATCGAAAAATGTATTTGAGAAGTTAAAACCTTACCTTTAGCCTTAAGAATGGTGAAAAATCGTCAAGAAAGCACCTGGGGTCGTCTCCTAGCTCTCAAAGTCAAAAAATGCAGAATAAAACATTTTTGAGGTTTATTTTCGACTTACGTCGTGACTATCCCGCTATGGAGGCACCTATCCTGCCACAGCGGCCCAGCCCTAGCGGTAATAATCCCGCCTTAATGGCTTGCACGAAAAGAGAGAGAAAATTTAATAATTCCAATACCCCCATTTCACAACATACCTTCAACTAGTGACACTCAGAAACTACCTGTTCACGCCAAAATCAGTTTTGGGAGTTCCACTCACCCGAATTCAATTTTGTAAAGTCATACGGGCTCCTTAACATCTTAGTTATCAACTCATGTGATCAAAATAAAAATTAAATCACCTAATTGTTACAAGATTTACCTAGACCATGCTGAATCCGATTTCGTCCAAATATAAACTACGTTGGGAAATTCCAAGTTACTACGAAAAAGTTTTTCGGCCCAAAATTTTTCCCTATTGGTTTTTCTATAATAATGGGACCCGGTTGTTACAATAGATACCAATTTACTCATCACTCGTCCCCGAGTGACAACTAAGGAAAAATAGGCTAAGGAAAGAATGAAGTAGTACCTGAATTGACAAATAAATGAGGATATTTGTCTCGCATGTCCTTCTCAGTTTCTCAAGTAACTTCCTCAACTGGACGATGCTTCCATTAAACATTCACAGACTTAATCTCCTTGGTCCCAGCTCACGCACATCACGATCAAGAATTGCAATCGATTCCTCCTCATATTGGCGGTCCTTGTCTAGCACGACTGAGTCCCATTTTATGATGTAATTTCCGTCACCATGATATCTCTTCAACATGGACACATGAAATACCGAATGAATTCCCAATAGATTAGGAGGTAAAGTCAATCTATAAGCCATTAGCCCTACACATTCAAGAACCTCAAAGGGACAAATATATCGCGGACAAACTTACCCTTCTTGCCAAATCTCATTACCCCTTTCATGGGTGATACCTTAAGAAGAACATTCTCACCAGTCTGAAATGTCATGTCTCTTACCTTATGGCCTACATACTTTTTCTGTCTACTCTGGGCCGCTAAAAGCTTAGCTTGAATACTCTTCACTTTATCTTGAGCATCCTTCACTAAATCAAGCCCCAGAGGTTTCACATCCCCAGTCTCAAACCATCCTATGGGTGATCTATATCCCCTCCAATAGAGTTCTACGAACAGTGCCATATCTATGCTGGACTGATAACTATTATTATAAGAGAACTCACACAACGGTAGGAACATATCCCAATTCCCTCCAAAATCAATCACACATTCCCTCAACATGTCTTCTAACACTTGAATAGTCCTGACTGCCCGTCCGTCGGTGGATGGAAAGAGGTACTAAAAGTGAGTTGTGCGTCCAATTCATCATGTAATTTCCTCCAAACCATGGAGGTAACTGCGTACCACGGTCTGAGATAATAGAAAGGGGCACCCCATGCAACCTCACTATCTCTTTCATATACACCTTAGCCAATTGTTCCGCATTATATTCTATTATTACCGAAATAAAATTAGCTGACTTAGTCAATCTGTCAACCACTACCCAAGTAGAATCAAACTTCCACAATGTCTTGGGAAGACCAACCATGAAATCTATGGCTATGCTTTCCCACTTCCATTCCGAAATTGACATTCTCTGAAGCAAACCTTTAGACTTTTATGCTGATATTTTACTTGTTTGCATTTTTGACACTTAGCCACAAACTCTGCTATATCATTCTTCATGCTCGACCACCAATAAATTCGCTTCAAATCTAGGCATATCTTGGTCACATCGGGATGAATGGAATACCATGAAACATGGGATTCTGTCAATAATTTCTTAATCAAGTCATCAACTCGAGGAACACAAATCCTTCCTTTAAAACTGAGCACACCTTCCACATCAAGATTTGTCTCTTGTGCCTTACCAATTGCAGTCTTCTTCTTAAGTTCATTCAAATTTTCAACCTCAAACTGTTTGGCTTTGATTCCTTTGATGAACGTGGCCCTTACTTTAATGCTAGCTAACACCCCACCTTTTTTTGAGATGCCCAATTGCATGAAATTAGACTCTAAGGTCTGAATTTCCTTAGCCAAAGGTTGCTTAGTTATACTCAAGCAAGCTAAACTACCCATACTCACCCCTTTTCAACTCAAAGCGCCTACCACTACATTAGCCTTACTCGGATTATATTGAATGATCACATCATAATACTTGAGTAACTCCATCCACCTATGTTGTCTCAAATTCAAATCCTTCTTAGTGAATACATGTTGCAAACTACGATGATCAGTAAACACCTCACATTTAACACCATAAAGGTAATGCAGCCAGATCTTAAGAGCAAATACTACCGCTGCCAACGCTAAATCATGCATTGGATATTTCCTCTCATGCACCTTCAATTGTCGCGATGCGTAGGCTATGACATTTTTATCATGTATTAACACAACACCCAAACCTGAATGGGAAGCATCACAATAAACAATAAAATCCTTACCTTCCACCGGTAATGCTAGAATAGGCAATGTAGTCAAGAGAGTCTTGAGCTTTTGAAAGGTCTCCTCACTGAAACCATTCAAAGGGTACCTCTTTTTCAGTCAAATTTGTCAAGTGAGTGGCAATAGAAGTAAAGTTCTTCACAAATTAATGATAGTAGCTAGCGAGCCCCATAAAACTCCTAACTTTTGTCATAGAGCTAGGCTGAACACAATTCTTAACCGCCTCAATCTTTTGGGGATCTACCATTACCCCTTATTTTGAAACTACATGCCCTAAAAATGCAACCGAAGTTAGCCAAAATTCATAGTTAGAAAATTTTGCATACAACCTTTGTTTCCCAAGAACACCCAGAACAATACGAAGATGGTCGGCATGCTCTTCCTCACTTTTCGAATAGACCAAAATATTATCAACAAAGACTATAACAAACGAATTAAGAAATATTTTGAACACACCATTCATCAAAGTCATAAAAGTTGTGGGCGCATTAATCAAACGAAAAGACATAACTAGGAACTCGTAGTGCCCATAGCGGGTTCCAAACGCTGTCTTGGGCACATACTCAAGCTTAATCTTTAACTGATGGTAGCCAGACCTTAGATTAATCTTAGAGAAAACTGATGCACCTTATAATTGGTCAAAGAGGTCAGCTATTCGAGGCAATAGGTACTTGTTTCGAATGGTGACCCTATTCAATTGCCGGTAATCTATACACATCCTCATACTACCATTCTTTTTCTTAACAAACAAAATTGGCGCACCCCAAAAGGAAGCACTAGGACGAATAAATCTTTTATCAAAAAATTCTTAGAATGAGCCTTAAGCTCTATTAATTCTGCTGGATCCATGAGATATGGAGGGATAGAAATGGGACGAGTACCAGGTTCTAAATCAATGCACAACTCTATATCTCTATCCGGAGGCATACTAGGAAACTCATTAGGAAACACTTCTCTAAATTCTGACACCACACAAATAGACTCAATAGATAGAGACTCAACCTTAACATCTCGAATATGGCCAAATAAAACAAACAACCCTACCCTACTAGTTTCCTTGCCCGAATGAAGGATATGATCTTAGCTTGCTTAGTCTTGTACACCCCTTCCCACTCTAATTTTTCCCTTCCCAGAATTTCTAGAGTTACAGACTTAGTATTATAATTAAGCACATCATAATAAGGGGACAACCAAGTCATGCCTAAGATTATGTCGAAGTCAGTCATAACCAAAATCACCAAATCATCCCAAGTCTGATAACCTATAAACAAAATAGGACAAGCATGACAGACATGGGTGACTATGAAAGACTTTCCAACTGGGGTAGAAACATTGATGGGAGCATCAAGTATATCATAAATCGTAGCAAATGCTGAGGCAAAATACATAGACACATAAGAATAAGTAGAACCCAGATCAAATATCACATTAGCCATCCAGTCATAGACAATAATACTACTTGTGATCACTGCGTCAGACGCCTCCACCTCGGTCTTGCCCAAAAAGGCATAACACTGAGCCCTATCATCATAATGGGAGACTTCTCTGCCTTGCTGCACTGAACCTCTACCTACATTACCATTTCCCTACCTCTGCAGCCTTGCTAATTTTCTCCTCATTCACCTTGTGGATGCCCTCGACCATTATTACCATTTCCACAGGTACCACTGCTCTAGTCTACTGCTGCATGGAATCCATCATACGTGGGTGGGGATAATCTCTCCTCATATGCCCAAGTTCTCCACAGTTATAGCAAGTACGATCAAAGGATGACCTGCTGCCTGCCGAAGGTACAACTCCCTGGCTATCCTGAATTAGATTATGAGGTGGTGTTCCCGAGTAATTACCTGTAGAGGTGAGCATAGCAGACTGAATTAGCCTGGCTGCAAGTGTTGGCCTCTCTTACCCTTTGGAGTAAGAACTTTGAAAGTTACCCGAGTTATTGGCCCTCTTAGCCAATACCTTAGCCTGACTGTCTCGCCTCACCTCCTCTACTTTCTTCACGAAGTTTGTTACCTTATTAAAGCTCCTTCTTGCAGAGCTCATATGAACAGAAAATACCTGCAAATCAGAATTTAGTCCTTTAATAAATAAATGGATCCTCTCTTCCTCAGTAGTCACCAATTGCATAGAATATCTAGACAATGCATGGAACTTACCCTCATAAGCAGCCACAGACTTACCACCTTGTTCCAAAGTCATGAACTCAGCCTTTTTACAATTCCTCAAAGTCCGATGCACATACTTCTCTAAAAACAAAGCATGAAACTGGGTCCAAGTAAGTGGGGGTAAAACTGAAGATCTACATTCCACATAAGCTCTCCACCACTTCTTAGCCTTACCTTGAAGCTGAAAAACAAGAAACTCAACCCTATGTTGATAGACGATTCAAAACTTTTGAAGCCTCTCATAGAAATCTAGGATGAACTCATATGCATCCTCACTCTCGGAACCATGGAACACAGGCGGTTTCAAGTTCAAGAACTTAGTCAATAGCTCATGCTCATTGCCAGTCATAACACCCAACAAAGGATGAAAGAAAACATCATTACCTCCAGTTCCACCCACCTTGGGGAAAGTGATAGCAATAGGGGGATTGGCGGGAGCTTGAGTTGCTGGAAAAGTGGGAAGCACTCCAGGACTAACCAATCCTTTCAAGAGCATCATGATATGTTGAGGTAACACTCGGTCTAAAGGAGAAATACATGTAGTCTTAGCCTGCACTTCTTCCTCTTCTCCAACATTCTCTTCATTATCGACCTCGATATTCTCCTCTACCTCTTCATGATGATCATGAGGGGCCTCATTCCTGGAAGCATTTTCAACTAGTGCTCCATCCCTAGTAGGCGCCACCCTTCCTCGGCCTCTACCATATCTCTTCTTCTACCCTGCCTCGACCGCTACCTCTCATTGCAGATTCCTTAGCTAGAGCATTGATAGGAACTATGGGCCTGACGCCGTTGAACCTAGTATTAACCATTTACAGATAAAAGAGCGAAGAAGGTTATATACCAATTCAAATCGTCACATACCAATTGGAATCAAGTTACAATACGAAATGAGACAAGAGAAAATAGAGGGGTTTTCTGAAGTCCTATAGCCTCTCGAAGAAAAGTAAAGATGTCTCCGTACCATTCTGTAAGACTCTACTAGAATCGTTTTGGTACATCGAGATCAACGAACTTAGGCTCTGATACCAACTTTGTCATGACTCAGACCATCGTGATTGGCACCCACACTAACCCTCCAGTGGGAGAACCATTCATACTTATTAGCTAACCAACTTAATCAAAATACTAAAGCATATAAAGTTACAAAAGCAAATTTAAATGCTAAGGAAAAGAAATAGAGTTCCCATAAACTCCAAAAGTCTAACGAAACAATACGGAAATAACGCCTAGAATCTAAAAGTCAATGTACCAAAATATCTAAGGTTCAACCATAAGTTTAAACAAGAAGGGGTACAACCCCATACTAAATATGAGAAATCTAAATATCTACTCTAAGTCCAAAATGTGGACATAAACAGAAAGAGAACTCATGGCAGACCGAAAGAATTGGCACACTGTTGAATTTGAATGATCACTGATCTTCTGAATGAGGTCTGTGAATAGCCGCCTAAAGATTCCCTATAATCAACAAAGAAAGATCGAGTGCAGTATCAGTACACAACCACAGTGTACTGGTAGGATCATGCAGATATCCCACTAAGTACAACATATATAAGTCAATACAACATAATAATGACATGCATACACCTAACATATACAATATCAATATCATTTACGAATAACGTTCAATTTCACAATTCTTCAATATCACAGTTATGTCAAGTCAATGGTCCTCTCATGGAACCCACACCCAAACTGTTAGTGTACAGGTACGTGGTACCCGATCCAAATGTTTATGTCGGAACATGGCAACCGATCCCATGTTTATGCCGAAACGTCGCAATCAATTCTAATTAGTATGTCGAAATACAACACCTGATCTATTCAACAAGCCACAATCACAATCACAAGTATATTCTCAAAATACACAATCAATTAGTTTGTTTTCTATATAAGTCTTGCTTAGTCATTAAAATAGTGGTGGTAAAATAATTTTCATTTGTGGTGTAAAGTTTCAAAAATTGACAAAAACCTAAAAGCTTTCTCTTCCTTTTTTCCCCTCTCAGCCACCACCACCACCAAGCTTCACATCCACCAGCAAAACAACACCTGAAACCCCAACCAAACCACCTCGATTTTCATAGTCTTCGACAAGATTTTACTAAGCAGCCACCACAATCTAAAGACTATTCCTCCCTTTTGTCTCATTCTCTATCAAAACCCACACCCATCAATCCCTAAATAACCTCGGCAACCAGCAAAACTCAAACTCTCTTTGTCTTCTCCGGCAAAGTAATGACGTCGGAGAACATCCAACCTGAAACCACCTCAATTCTATCACAAAACCCTAACCAATGCCAGCCAAAACCCCAATAAATCCATCAGAAATAGACCCACACCACTACAGTCTCCCTTCCCCTTTCCCCATTTTCGTGTCTTTTATTTATTTTGTAAGGAGTCCAGCAAGATCAAAGTTGCAACATAGCTTTGTTGTACAACAACTAACAATGTCACACTGAGCAACTAGACCCTTTCACAAATATCATCGATGAACCATATCCGGCTCACTGCCTTGGTTTCCTCTTCTTTGGTGACTCTTGTATCTCTATTTTACTTTGTTTATATTATTTTTGCTGCTAAGTTTGCATTTCAGCCTAGTGTTTCTCCAATAAACTCCATAGAGGTTGGGTACCTTGATTTTTCTCGTTCAATTTCAGATGTTATTTCATTCTTGTTGTGTTGTCGTATGACTGATTACTGTTGTTAGTTATTTCATTTTTGAACTATTATCATTCTTTTTATTTAACTGTGTGCTTAAGTTTTCTACCAAATATTTGTCAATTCTATTATTTGATTTTGTCTTATTACTTTGTCTAGTTTTAAAATTTTATTATTATTATACTGCCATATTTTATTCTAAAAAAATGTGTATATTGTTTCAGTTATGTTAAGTTCCTCATTATTCTTCAGCTTTTGATCTATTTTATTCAAAATCCTGTTACACTTTGATTTAGTGCATTTTATCGTGGGTCATTTTTTTTACTGTTTGTTAGTAATTGCATGTTATCTTAACTTTGTTAATTTTATATGTGAAACCTTTCCACATATGTAACCATCTAGTATTGCTTCATATAAATGTAATTATACCCATCACAGTCTAAACTAATAAGTTTACATCAAAGGATACAACAACAGTCTCGACAAAAATCAAGCTTACTGAAACAAATATCATAAAGCATGGTCTCCAGAAAAGGCTAACACTGCTCCTGCATTCCTCATATATGCTTGGATTTTGTGCTAATTTAAATTCTATCATTATTGTTCTTTCTCTTCCTCTTGTAGTAACTTTATTCTCTTCCAGACGAAGAAGCTAATAACTACAAGCAAGTTGGATTTGCTAGAGTAGGTGGTGGTGGTATACCTTCCCTTCCTGTTTGTGATCCACTTTCATCAGCTCGTGGGCAAGAGCTAGCACCAAATGGAAGATTTATGGTATTTATGACGAGTCCTTGTGAAACATTACCTTAAAAAACTGAGGTTGTATGTAAATAAGTAGTTGGTGGATGTTATTTATCGCTTCCCACAACGTTCTAAGCCACCAAACCTCGGACATGGAAACTTGGAGAATTGCAACCTCAAGTAGGTAGAATCGTGTTACAAAATGAATAACACAAAATTTTTTCTAGGTTAATGGATGAACATAACAATGATTCTGCCTACTTGAGGTTGTAGTTCTCAAAGTTTCCATGTCTGAGGTTTGGTGGCTCGGGAAGTCGTGGGAAGGGATAATAAAATCCACCAACTTCTTATATACAAACTACCTCTATTTTAAGGTAGTGTTTCACAAGGACTCAACCTAAATATCATAGCTCTTCCATTTGGTGCTAATTTTGGCCCACGAGCTATTGGAAGTGGATCACGAATAGGAAGGGCAGGTATACCACCACCACCTTCTCTAGCAAAACCCACTCCCTTGTAGTTATTAGCTTCTCTGTCTGGAAGAGAAAAAAGTTGCTATCAAAGGAAGAGGAAGAACAATAAAAGCATAATTCAAATTAGCACAAAATCCAATCATACATGAGGAATGCAACAGCAACATTACCTTTACCGGAGACCATGTTTTGTGATATCGGTTACAATAAGCCTTGTTTTTGCCAAAAGTGTTGTTGTATCCTTTGGTGTAAGCTTATCAGTTTGGAATATGAGGGGAATAGTTACATTCGATGTAAACCAACACTAGATGGCTACATATGTGGACAAAATTCAAATAAGCACGAAATTCAATCATGCTTAAGGAATGCAGGAGCACTATCTAGTTTACCAAACTCAGCTTCAGGGATTACCAAACTCCTACAAATTCTGTTACTAGTCTTACAGGTAATAACTCTAATAGGAGAATCAGATAGTAAAGGTTGCATTTCCGTCCTTGAAGATGTAGTCCTCTCTTTCATATCTGAGTCAAAATCAATATCCAAATGAAAAAACAAATTTTACATCAGCTTAATAAAAAGATGTGGTAATTTTTTTTTACAAAATTGATGCAAACAACCTAATGAATCTCTTCATCCTATATACCAAAGATCCTTGTCGAAGCTAACCTCTTGAGTTTGGCGACTACTTCGAAGTAATCACCCAATAGAATGAGGAAAATAATTGATTTATCTCCATACGAGGATACTCAGACTTGAGATACTTTTTAACTAACATATTACTTCGAAAGTATTTTTCTTTCCATCTTTCGAAGCCTGAAAATACTTCGGAAGATATAAATATCTATCCTTAAATGTTCCTAAACTTGTAACTCTTTTTCCAACCCGCCAGCCCCACTTATCACCAGCATTTGTGCAATCTATAGGAGCATATGGTAAACCTTTGCCAAGTCATACTTTGAAACTGGATAAAGTTGAAGACCAGTTTTATTGATTCTAGATGCACTCCCATTATATACAACAAGTGCACGACTATCCCCAACCTCCTCCTTGGATGACATTTAGCTGGAAACTCTAAATCTATTGATAATGATGAAGCCACCTTTTTTGGCTAAAAAAAAAAAAACGTTAGAAGTCCTCATCAGGAAGCAAACCATTTTTGGATATGAACTAACTATTAGAGACAGAAAAAAGCAGTTAAAGGAGAAAAGCCAAAAGTTGGGTCTACTCTGAATGAAAACAAGACAACTATGCTTCAGATGAAGATAAATGTATGACCTTTCAGCATAACCTACAGAAGCATTTTTCTCCCAAGGAAAAAAGAAAAACAAAAAACAAACATCAAAACTGAGCAGCAGAATGTTTGTGTATAATGGCATCATGCTTGACATAAAAACCTAAATTTTCAAGCCACCTTTGAGGTGAAATTATTACTGTTGTTCAACCAAAATTACTAAGATACTTAGTTTAAAGAATAGATTCAAACACAAGAAACTTAAATCCTGTAAATAAAATATAATCTAAAACATATTAGAAATAATAAATAAAATAATTTTCTCAAAGAAGAAAATCGAGTCCACTGAATGGACAGTGTCTTTAAGAAAATTATTCCCTTCAAGTATATGAGGTTAACAGAATGTATACTCTCAGAATTGAATGATTTTACTCACCGGTGTATTGGTACCTAAAATCGCGGTGTCAACAAACCATCAACAATAGTAAAGTACACTAAGAATACTAGATTTAGTAGAAAAAGAAAAAGTCCAGAAAGTCCTTGTTCATTATTAAAAAATAAGAGGAAACCCTTCTATATATCTACAACAAAGGGTATTGTGAACAAGTGCTTATTGTGCCTTGTCGGAAAGGTCACATCCCTTTAAAAATTCCACAACCCTTCCGAATAGTCACAACCTTACGAAAAATTAACAACTTTTCATAAAAATCATAACTCATCACAAAATTCACAACTTTTCATAAATGTCACAACTCGTTAGAAAAGTCGAAACTCTTTATTAAAGTGACAACTCTTCATTTTCATTCACAACTTTTAAAAACTAACAATTACTCGTGGCATTAGATGAATTGTGGCCTTTGAGGGTTCTTTTTAATAGATCCTACAACAGTTCAATCCTAAGATAGTCTCAAATCCTTTCAGTAGGTACAAATTTAAGGTTATGATGAAAGAAGGACAAAAAATAAATCTTTTTTCAGAAATGGCAGTATGTAGAAGCACAAAAAATCTCAATCTCACGTTCTTATATTTAGCTTTCAAAAACCAATTCATTAGAAATCAAATTCCTAGGAAGAAAAACTATTACATACAACACATTTTTGGTTTCCACCCATTAATGCTATGTTTTGAATTTACTTCACCCCTAATTTTAGAAATGGTAGTTAGCAGTTAGAATTTAAATTGAGTATGCTTCACCCCTAATTTTAGAAGAAAACAATCAGATTGACAATATATTTTCTTGAACTTACTACTATTTATAGAAGACAGATCCATTTAGAATAAGTAGTTAGTAATTAGCACTATTATTAAGTGGCAGAACTAGGTATTGACAATGTTGCTAATTTGATCCCCTTCATTAAAAAATATATATTGTGCAATTAAGGCAAAATTGTGCAATTAAGGCAAACCTAATCTTCCTACTTATATGTAAATTTTTGAATCCCCTTGACACAAGGGAAGATACTAGTGTAGTGACAAATGGGGTTCAAAATCTATTTTAGATCATATATTCAAATCATAGGTATACATGTTCTAGTGTTTATCTCAAAATTTATTTTTCTGAATCTCCTTCGGCCACAACTATAATTGCACCTGAGAGTCCTGTTTAAACCCTTTGCCAACTCTACATTTTATTGTCATGTTACATTTTATTATACAAATAAAATGAACATTTGCGCCTAACTCAACACGAAAGTTATCCATTGCACAAGATAGTATATATCGACAATAACTTTTATATATAAATTTTGGGAATCTAAATCCACTCTTCCACACTACAAAAACTAGCTATTAATGTGGGAGAGCCTCGACGGTTCCACACTAGGTACCTTTCACTCTACCACAAGTAGGTAGCTTTTTCTGAGGTACCCCTTTTTGAGTTGGGTGTCCATGTGTCTTCCTAATACGGTTTACATGAATGGTGATGGCTCTTATACCATCGATACAATAGAGTAGAACGTGGAATTAACATAGACTAAAAAAGAAAATAAAAATTCTTCTAACAAAAATGAGTACATCTGCCTACTTTAAAAAAAACATAGCATAAATCATTATAATATATAGTGACAACATGTCTATCAATTAATAGGGAAGTTGTGATTGAATTTGGGAATATACCTGAGGAAATTAAGGACTTGAATAAACTTGGTGTCCTGGTAATCCTAGACGAAGATGATAAATTAAAAATTCAAAAGAAAAGGAAAAAGAGAAATCAAAACCCAAAAACCTTGTGAAATGCAAAGACTATAATAAGGATTTTTTTAGGATTCATACTCCCTTCATGTCTGATTTAATATATGCCTCTCACATTCTTCAACGAGTAATAAATAAAAGAGTAATTTTATTATATCATTCTTTGAATATATTTAATAAAATATTTTGACAAATATATTGGGGAAATGAATGGCACTTACTCTAATATTTGATAAAGGAACATATCTAAATATAATTGGGATTGTGATTTAAAAAATAAATAAAATAAATTATGAGTCCCGTTAAATCAGCCCACCAAGCCAATAAAATAGGCATAGAAACATGTAGGTATGTATTTTTAATAGATTTTCATATTTGTAATTAAAATATTAGTATTGTAAATAAAAAGACTAGATTGAAACCGTGTAAATTAATATCTTAAATTCAATATTCTAGTACTTTTTCCTACTATAGAAGTAAGCAAATAAATCAATAAATACATGATGTATTTAAATTTTTACTAAAGTTAAGTAAAATAATTATTATCTAATCGTACTACTACTAGTATAAATCCCTACAGTCTCCCACTTAGACTTTTAATCATGACAATTGTTAGAATTACGATATTTAAATTCATAATTAATAATATATATGCCCGAACAATCTTCGATTGAGACTCTTAACTATGCAACTACAATTTTAACAAAAATTCACTTACATGACTTATTGAATGTTTTCACCAATAGGCTCTTTGCAAAATGATCTTCTCAAGTTATTTTTGTCATGACCTGAGTCTACTCCCTAGACGTGGCTGGCACTTGAGAACCATTGTTGGTCCCCAAGAGAACCCTCATCCATGCTAACTACAAGCGAAAGACTAATTACTCAAGCATACAAAATCATAAAACTAAATGTAAGTTCGTAAAACCCAAATACTCAACTTTAAAAAGTCTGAACAATACTCAAAAGATATACTTCGAGTTCATAAAACAACTCAAATAAAGAAATTATCGAAAACTCCTAATCCCTGTCTATCTATGAAGCATCTACTATTACATAAGGATATCTAGACAAGACCCATGACATCTCAAAACTACTAACTCTAAGGTAAAGGTGAAGTCCTCTGGAGTATAAGAAGGCTCACCAAAGATGACTGGAATATCATATAACCTTAACGAAGCACCTTTTGGTGACCCTGAATACCTGTATATGCATCATGAAATGATGCAGACCAAATGGCATCAGTACATGGAATGTACTAGCATGTAAGGGGAACTCTGCACCATAAGTATAAGCTCAAACTGATTATAAGGAAGACATTCTCACCTCATCTCAACTCCATATGTCTCAAGAATACTCAACTCGACTCAAGAATACTCAACTTGACTCAAGAATATTCAATTCAACTCAAGAATACTCAACTCAACTCAGGATTTTCAACTCAACTCATGATTTTCAACTCAACTCAGGATACTCAAACTCAACTCAAGATACTCAACTCAAGCTCAAGTTACACAACCCAAACTCAAAATACTCGACTCAAAATGAAAGAAACAATAGCAGATGGTATATACATGAAACTTTTAAAACAATAGATAATAACTCAAATGTATATGAAAATACAATAATAAACTCATTACTCGTATTTTGGAGATTCTCTAACCGACAACCATCACTATGAGCAACGTGATGATACAACGTCTCGCCCATGAAACTTTCCTATACTTTGGCAGAGTATAAGACATCCTCAACTAAGTGGATCCACTAAGCTGTGCTTAAAAGGCAATAAGGAATCATTTAAAAGTATGACCATTTACCCATGTTGGCATATTTGGTTTATAGGGGTTGTATGTTGTCTGAACTCTCCCCCATATTGGATCTCAATACTACTTCCAATAATATATACTCATGCTCATATGTTTAGAAACATAACTCTTCCTCAATTTGAGATAATTACTCAAAAGATTCTCTTAAAAGAGATAGTGCTCAAAACTCCTCATGAATTTATTTGGAAATCAAGGGATCGTCGTTTTAAATATAAAAACATTTACTCTTGGGAATATTTAGTTCCCATATGTTCATTTTAAAAAATGAAACTCAACTCTCCTCATCCTCATACTCAAGTGCTACAGTCTTAAAAGAAATTATAATTAATTGAATAAGACTTCTCAAAATAGGGTTCATACCAAATTATGGATATGAACGACTTAATTCAAGGTTTTAAATAACCATATATAGAATTCAATACTCGGAAATCATCAATTCCATAACTCAAGGCCTCAATGATACTACTCATCTCAAGAATGCTCGACTCATGGGGTTTATGCGGAATTTTGGGCATGATCAACTCAACTCAAGGACCTTCATGTATAACATATGCTAGTCCCATAATTAGGAATATCATCTCAAAAGGGTTAGGAACTCAATACTCAAAAGCTCAAAGATACTACTTCTCTAAAACATACTCAATTTATGGAGTTCGTGCGGAATTATGGGCATTAACGACTTGGCTCAAGGATTTTAATAGTAATTTAGACTCATGAATACACTCTTCTTATTCTCATACTCACTTACTTGAGTCTTGAAACAAATTAAGTAATTGTACAAGACTCCTCGAAAATACTCAAATGGACTTTCTCAAACTCTACCTGTACTTTACTCTTAACTCTACCTTAATTTGAATTATGAATTCAAGGATCACAATTAGGATATATAGGATTCCTCAATGAGTAGACGTAGTTTGGATAGTTGATAACTAGGAACGAGCGAGGACACAACTTGGAGAAAACTGGTGCGACACGGAGAGGGATTTAATTTTTGTCATGAAACTAAATTTTGGTACAGTGACGTCTACATCCCCTCCGCCGGGCGGAGATGGGGTACTGTTGTAGGGACTGAATTTCAAAATGCCTCCGCGATGCGGACCAGAGTGCATATATTTGCTTGATCGTTTCTTCCTCTCCCTAATTGATTCAACTCATGCCCACTTCAATTTTATGATTTAATTTCACAATATTTCACAAATCCAAAACTTTCAGTGAAACCCACACAAAACTCAATCAAGAGACTCAACTATTTCTCAAGAACCTCACTAGAAGGATTTCAAAGACCTGAATTATCAATTAAAATCAAGAACTTCTCAAGAACTCAATAATAACCTTCAAGAATGGATTCATGGGTAAAAGTTTACATGATCGGCATGAGGGAAAAAAAGCCCAACACTATGAAAGTTTACATACTTATGACTCGGGGATTTCGACTCATTTAGGGCTTAATATTCAAAGTTTTGGTGTCCTTAATACCTATTTAATTTTCTAAACTGATGTTAAAGTGCTAATTTACAGAAATGAAGGCAAAAGAGTAATGCAAGGGAATTACCAGGCAAAAATGAGTGAAAAATCTTAAGAATTTGAAGGAAAGCAAGGCTGGTACTCACCAAATCCACTGGACAAGTCGCTAAATAGATGTTCCGCTCGCTTAAAGTTCGAGAAAGCCAGCCCATGAACAAGACTAACTTAGCGATATGATGGCTATTTCAGTGAGTTGCCGAAGAGTTTGGCAACGCCAACTTAGCCCATAAAAAGTAACAGAGTAAGTGGTGAAAAGGAAAACAAAAACAGAGAGATGAGGACCACTTGGCGGGTTATTGACTAGGTCGGTGAACCCGATCTTAATCTCCTAAAATTACAGCAAAGAAGGGGCAAAAAGTCAATCCAAGAAGTCGATTTAAGTCTAGCCACATTGTCCAGTTTTGGGTTTTAGCTCCTCAGCATTCCAAACACTTTTTTTACACTTTGAATATAGATTTAGGGTTTGTTTTGATTTGAGCTTTAATTTGGCATTTGAAGACTCGTAGATTATTACCTAATCCGATGGAGAACATAGTTGGTAACAATTTCTTGCTTTTTATGATGTTTGGATAAAATCCACATTCTTGGGGGGTGTGATTATGTTATTGAAAGTTTCAATTAGCTTATTGGTGTTATTGTTGATTTGAAATGAGTTCAATTAATAGTTGAGTTTTAATTGATGAATTATAGTTGCAAATGCAATTCTAGTTTAGCATTCTAAGCTTGCTTGAGAAAGAAATATTAGAGTTAAAACTAATAGTTTATGATTGTAGTGATTGGGTTATTATGGACTTAACTTGAGAAAGTGGGTCTAAATTCAATCCTACCAATCTAGCTAGAAAAAGTAAATTGATTGAGGTATTGGGTTGTTCATAAGTTTTATGCGTGTTAAGGTTCGAAAGAACTCACTTGATTCATGATAGTTGATTGAGACATGGATATTGAACCTAAAGCCTAGCGTACCTACGAAGATTCAATGACTTCTAGTAATTAATAATCACCCATTTTAAGATTTTGACATTCAATTTATCATACTCCCACGAAATCCTCACTACTTGTTTATTCCCTGTTGTTCGTAGTATTTAATTGTTCACTATAATCCCTCCATTTGACATTAATTATCAACCCTTTGTTATTTATTTTATTGTTTTGAAAATGTCCACATCTACAAACTATTAGACCACCATTTTACTTCTTAATCAAATTCTTTACCCTATCACTCCCTATGGGATCGGCCCTAACTCTTAGTTGGGTTTATACTTATTAAGGACCCCCTACACTTAGAATCAGATGAAGTGTAGTTGAAGGTTATAAAAAATGGCACCGCTATCGAGGGGTGGTGTTTAGAATTCTTTAGGGAAGTTTAGTCGTGAACTAATCTTGTTGTTGTTGAATTGACTTTTTTTGTTCGTTGTTGGCACCTCTTAATCAGGTGAAGATATGAGTGTTAACGGGAGCAATTCTAGCCAACTTGGTTACAATGATAGCATCGGTAATTTGCACAATGTGAATAAATATCGATTGGGAAGTGCGGGTGCTATTCGATTGCCTCTGATAGTGGGCAACGCAGTGTTTCATGTGACCAGCACTATGTTACAGCTGTTGCAAATCAAGGGTCTCTTTAGAGGTCATGCTACTAAGGATACTCATGACCACATTTGGAACTTATTGAATGTGTGTGGTCCATTTTCCTTCAAGAATATCACTCAAGAATCAGTCCGACTTTGGTTGTTTCCCTTTTCTTTAGTAGGGAGGCAACAAAGTTATTGGCCGAGTCGCCAAAAGATAAATTACTTCTTGGGAGAAGCTCACCGAGGCATTTTATGTAAGGTTTTTCCCTCCCTCGAAGATGGTGAAGTTGAGGGACCATATTCAGAACTTTATGCGAGTGGATGGGGAACCGTTTCATGAGACATGGTTGAAGTTTCAGAAGCTGCTACTCCAATGTCCAACTCACTGACTCCCAAACAATGTGTTGTTACAATACTTCTACCAGAGCCTCGACTCAGTCAATAAAGTTGTGGATGACCAACTTATTCGAGGAGGAATCATGCAATGACTGTTTGATATAACATCTACTCTTCTTGATTAGATAACAAAAATCAACCCTGCTTGGTACACTTGAGAAGATCAAGTGTCTCCTTTGAATTTTTGGATGAAAAAAGAGCAAGTGGAAAAAAACCAAGAGCGAGATTAAAACATGGACAACATGATGTCCCAAATGGAAATTCTAAAAAAAAAAAAGGTAATGGGGAGTATTTCCGAAAACAAAGAGGTGCAAAAAGTGTCAAGACTAGATGAGGATTCTTGCTCGGGCTTTTTAAAGTCGACAGGGAATCAAGGTTGCAACACGCTTAGGGAGGATGGATGGGGAAGTTACAATCAAGATTTGGCTAACAAAAATAACTTTTGGAGGAGAAAGACGACTATGATGCATGTTAGATGCACATGGGTGATAGCCCAAGTTCTAGGGATAGTTCTAGAAGCTTTCGGGTGGATGATTTGTTATCCCGCATTCTGAAAAATGTTGAAGGATCCAACGAAATGCTTAAAGAGATGATGGTTGATTCTTATCCTTGAATAATAAACAAAGTCTCACTAAGAATCTATCAAGCAACTTGAATGTCAAATGAGTCAACTTTCAACCCAGTTAGAGTCCAAGCCACTAGAGAGGATTGCAAATAATATGATGGTGAATTAAAAGGTTAATCATGATTACCAAACTTCTACAAATTCTGTTACCATCCTTACAGGAAATAACTCTGATAGGAGAATCAGATAGGAGAAATATGCTTTGTCCGATCTCCTTTGATTGTATCCTCCCTTCAATTGAGCTATATATTATTTTCGTATATGGTGGATGGAATATCCTTTTAAGAAAAAACACATATTTTCTTAATATGAGATCATGATTCCTACCAAACACACTCCCAACTTACTTCATAGATCAATATTATTTCTGCGTGATTTGAAGCAGTGGTTACTAATGTTTAATTTTTTAAATGCCAAGATATGTTTGTGGCTCCATATGTAAATAAATAGTCCATTTGTGATCGAGATTTATGCGGGTCAAATAAATATTTTCTATCTACATAATCGAATCATTTCTAACTCGGAGATTGATCATTTCAATTTTATTAAAGCTTGTCTTTTCTTCTCAACGAAAATCACACATGTTCTATGTGTTGAGCCACTTCTTTGGTTAGTTTCTTCTCATAATGTAAATGATAATATGACAATCATTTAACATAATTTTCGTTATGTATATCAAATAATCAATCTTCTAGCATTTGTATAACCAACAATCTATAAGTGCACCGATTACACTAATACATGACATTTTAAATCATTTTCATGAGATCAAAAAGATTCTTTCTTTGTGTTAAGCAATCTCAAAACCATTGGGCACTCAATGAAATTTCTTCAAGACCTTTTAAATCCATCAAGGATTTTCATATAACCTTCATCGTCTAGTTAGATATAATAATCATTCATTACATATATTCAAGTATTTAATCTATTGCTAGCCTGAAACAAGTCTCATTGCATTCAGTACCGGAGAATACATCTCCATTTAATAATATCAGGATTTTTGCAAAAATCTTTTATGCCCCGAGGCATAAACCACACTTTATATCTTATGGTTATACTTTTGCACAATAACTTATTTGTACCACACCGACATAATATTTTGATATATGAACGATAAGATCTAAAACATCACTTTTCTAAGTGAAACAAATTATACTTAAATAGTGCATTTTATTTGGCCAATCATTTATCTCTCTATACTATATGACAGATTCGAATTTATGATCCTCGTAACCATCTATAGAATTGAGTGTTACTTTATACCAAAGATACCATCGACGGTTATTTGATATCGATTCCAATACAACATATCTTATCGAGATCTCTTTTATTCATCATTTTCAGGCACCTGAACCTTTGCCAAGGTTTTATGAAATGTTATGTCATGGTGCTCATTTAAAGCACTTGCCTCATTAGAAGGATCATTTTGATAATTTGCTCCTCTCCTTACTCAAGGAGTTTTACATTTCAAATCGATTGGTCTATCACACTTTTAACGTACCATAGACTTTGTCCTTCCAGGACCATTTATTAGAGAATTTGCGGCTTAATTAAAATATTGGGTCAGCAAATACATTTCACAATTTATTTGCAACATTTGCAAATGAATTATCTCTTGAACTTCAAGTTCATATTTTTTTAACAAGGATCTAGATAATTTATTCCACAGATAAATTTCAGCTGCTAATCATAGCTCCCCCTAATGTTAGAAAATCTATCATTTACCCCCAACCTCACTTGAGGATCCATCTTTGTGCATGATGGAGCAATAAAATCATATGTGCACACATCAAACTTTTAAATGGAATTTATTTGGTTCCTGACCCTGAACCATTTGTGATGGGAGAATCTTGTTGGCTTGATGCGTACATGTTAAATAAACTCATCTCATACCAAATTTCATGGAGATTTGTTCTCATAAACAATGGTCTAGCTATAATTGGAGGCATACAATTATTTCTAAACCAACCAACATTATCAACATAATTTTATTGTTTGAAACTGTGCTCTAAATTTAACAATTCGAGTAAACAACCTTACAAAAACCAATTCGTAAGTTGATACAAATGCACATTTGACCATACCATAGCTGCATCTGTTAAATCATAATAGTAAGCGATCCACGTGGCAGGTGAACGGTCCCATATCTACCTTTTCATTTTTTCCAAATAATTTTAGGGAATACAATCCGACCAAAGCTGACACAATGAATATTTTATCATGAGAACAAGAAACACAAGAGAATTCTCAAAGATTTTTTTTATTTCTTCAACATATAGTCACATGAATTCTCAAATTGTTTTGCATCACATTTGAACCAGAATGACCAACCGATTATGTCAACTGATATTTATTCTAGTAAACTTTCAGTTTACTTTTGCATGTGATTCCATTATCATGCCCATATTTATATAAAACAAACAAGAGGAAAGAGTTGGTGATCTCATATGCAAATATTTATAACCCACTTCGGTTGTAGTAATCTAAAGATATTAAATCTTCTCATAATTTTTTAGTCTCAGTATAATTAAAAAAAATCAATTCCTCCAAAACTTAAAAGTTATTTTTGAGACTTATTACAACCCAATATTTTGAACAATTTCATTCCTCTGAATCGTAACAAGTTAGCCCTTTCGGAATTCTCAATTAATTTTGTGTACTCCCACAAATTTCATAATACCATTCTTATGGCGCCCATCTCCTTCAAGGAGAAAATTACTATTATTTTCATGATTAAAATTATTGCATGCAAGACTTATTTCTTGACAACCAGTGACAAATTTGTGTTGCCACACAACAACATTTATTTTAATCATGACCACAACCTTAATAGAAAAAAATTATTTCTTTATTTCGTCCTTCAATAGTTCAAAATAACATATACCACAATATTTGTGATGTACTCAAAATGTATGACCAAATAATCATTTATGTCAAAATATTTCTTTTCAATCTCTCAAACCTCTCGTATAGGTAAGATGTGAAATTTATCCAACCATATATGAACATGTCTTTATCCATACTAACACAAGTCATATTCTCTTTGAGAAATGACCAAACCATTTGTACATGCACCATAAGTTATTATTAGTCATACTTTGACATTATCAAATTTATTTGACCCACCTCAACATCACTTTAAAAGTGCTAAATGCACTACCACTTTGTATTTCTTTATTTGGTTGGAGGATTTAGAAAACATTCAAATTGGGTTGCACCAACCCAATGTGCCCAATAACATTTCATACCACTTTGATGGCCAAAAATTACCTTCACATTTGAAGGATCGTATTAAAAACCCATAATGTTCTTACTTTTAATTACCACAATTGAACATTAACATTTTACCACACTCATATTCATACATTTCACCACATGTCATTTTCAAACACATTATGTCATGCTACCACATTCACATAAGCGAATGGAGCAAATCAATTGGACAAATATCATGACTTTTATCAAGAGCATATGATGAGTATGAGATTTGGACTCGTTTAGGGCTTTGTCTATATAGAATTAGTGTCCTTAAATGCTTAATTTGTTCCAATAACTGATGTAAAACCCGTGATTTTTAGGTTTATGGATTGAGGAACTAAGCAAGGACACTAAAAAGCAAAAAGGAACAAAATAGGCTAAAAGGATAAAGAAAGGCAGCCTGGTGATCACCAAGTCCACTTGGAAAATCGCCGAATGACTATTTGACCACCTAAAGTTCAAATGTGCCAAGCCCTGAAGGAAAGAACCAAATTGGCGATCGAAAGGAGCAGTCAGTGGATCACCGAGTATTCTGTGATGCAGTGTTAGATCCCCCAATGAGACAGACCTTGAGGATGTTGAATGCAAGGCAAAAGGGCGATGGAAATGACCAAAGGGCGGATCGCTGAGTGGTTCGACGAGCCCGACTTACTTCGCCGAGTGACTCTTCGCAGCACATTTCAGAAAACTATAAAAACATTTTTGAAAATTTAGTTTAGCAATCTCAACTCATGTATTTTTAATCTATTATTAAGTTTTTAGCTGAAGAGATAGTTTTCTCTACTTTTTCCTAAGCTTTGAAGAATTGAAGTTTTTCAATTTTGAGAAATTGGAAGTGGGTCTTTGATATTCTTCGAATTGGAACATTGTAAGGAGGACCCTACTCTTACCTAGTTGATGGATAATCAATTTCGTAGTGTTTTTAACCTTTTTATGATGTCTAGCTAAAACCCCAATTCTTGGTGTATGATGATTGGATTATGGGCGGATTTTGTTTATGGGTATTGCTAATTGTATGTTTGAATGCTATTTAGAAGTGAATTTAATCATTAATTATGATTTAATTTAAGAATTGTAGTTGCAAATGTAGTTCTAGCTTTGTTTGATTGGCTTGCTTGAGAGAGGGTTTTAGAACTAAGGTTTTTGATTGATGGTTTGTGGGTATTGGGTTAACCTGGGTTCAGCTCGAGAGAGTGAATCCTAAACCCAATTCCACACATTCAGCTCAAGAGAGTGAATGGACTAAGGTGTGGGTTGTTCTTATTTTTTATGCTTGTTGGTGTTCGAGAGAAATCAACTTGATTTGGGGTAAATTGTTCGAGAGAAAGTTTACCTCCACTATAGCCTAGCTTACTCACTAATATCTAGCTAATTACTAATAGTTTCAATTAACCATTTGTCTATATTAGCCTATAATCGAACACATCCCAAAAACCTGTCTCATTATTGTTATTGCATATTATTTGCCGATGTTTGTAGTTGATAATCAAAACCAAAACCCCCTCATTTGACTTTCATGTCACCCCTTATTTTGAATCATGTCTTTATTCGACAACTTTCATTCCTATGACTGATTTGAACATGTTCACACTTCCAAATTAAATCTGAAACACGTACCAGTCCCTATGGGATTCGACCCCAACTCATTTAGTTGGGTTTTATACTAATTAATGATCGTTGATGCTTAGAATTGGATGAAGTATCTTTGAAGCATTATTAATCAAAATGGCATTGCTGCTGGGGAGTGGTGTTGTTTAATATTCTTTTGGTGAAGTTAAATTTTGTTCTTTTTAGTCGTAGTTGAATCTACTTACTTTTTGTTTTGGTTTTTCGTGTTACTTGTTGAACATAGGAAATAAGCATATCTTGTAAGAACAGTAACCAAGTGGACCACTCTTTGTTGAAGATGATGATTCTCAGGGATAATATCCTAAACATCCAGCACTTGGAGGGTGAGATAATCCATGAGTTGTGGCTGAGATTTAAGGCACTATTGCTACAGTGTCCAACACATGGAATCCCAGAGAAGATGCTACTGGATTGCTTCTATAGATGTCTTGGTCCTGAGAACAGAGGAGTGGCTGACCAACTTTCTCCGAGTGGTCTAATATGGAAACCCTATGCAATAGTAGCCAAACTCCTTGATCACATGACTAAGACCAACAAGGAGACAGAGAAGGACCAGAATTTTGCCACACTATTGACTCAGCTAGATCTTTTGGCGAAAAAGATTATGGAAATTGAAGTACTGTACAAAAAGAAAGATATGTCCATTTCTCCTCATGAGCGTAGAAAGCCCAAGGACTATGAGGGTGGACAAGTAGAAGAGACTCTCACTTATTCTCCACAAAGTCGAAGAACACGAAAGAGTGTTGAAATACATAATAGAGAATGTCTCAATGCTGAATCAGATGAGTGCTTCTCATTTCATATCTATTCAGCTACTAGAGACCCAAATGGGTCATATATTGTTTCATCTCTACCCCAAACAAGAGGAGGGATTGCCTAGTTGTACTATTGAAAACCCTAAGAATGAAGTTTGAGCGAGGACTTGTGTCATGCCACAATGTTAACTAAGGTTCTTCTTGGGAGGAAACCCAAGTTTTTATTTGCTTTATTTTGTTTTTGGAATAACGGGTGTTGATTGTGCAGGTTGAACTGTAAAATGTGTTTGAAAAGTGTAGGTTAGTGAGCAAAATGTCCAGTCGGCGACTCACCGAATAGGTCAGTGAGCCTGACTTGGACCACCATTGGGCTCAGAAAAATATCACATTAGAGTCTATAAAACTTAGCAGGCCCATAGACGAATCGGCGACTCACCAAATAGGTCGGCGAGCCCGACTTTGTCCACCGTTTGGACATCTAATTTAACCAGAGGTCTTGTAAAACTCGGTGTGGTAAGTAACCACTCGACGTGTTGCTGAGTGGTTCGATGAGGAAAAATAACATCACCAAAAGGGTGCAAACTGGATGGTTTTTAAAAGGCCAAAGGTTTAACATTTCAAACTCTTTTACATTCCCTAACTTTTAACTTCATGCAATCACACCCACACTTTAGTTTTTCAATATTATTGCATTTTCTTACATTTTGATCTTTGATCTCATGTTTAGAGTTGGATACTTTGCCGTCTTGCTTTACAAATTCATCTTTCTGCATAAAGGTTGGTTTTCCAACCTAAACCCTAAATTAACGGTTAAACTCAAATGCATTGTTATAAATTGTATTGATGTGTGATGGGCCTATTTGAAACTATAAATGTGTGCTAGTTTTCCTTTTCTAGTTTTGATATCGTGCCTAAATTGCCTGAATTGTTAATTTCCCGAATTGCATGCTTTAAAATTGATCATAAATTGTTGGGTTGTGGTATTTTGTTGTTGGGTCTAGTTGGGTGAAGTCTGTGTAACCCAAATTGTGCTAAATGACGTGATTTGCCCAATGATGGAGCATTTGATGTCATTCATAAGGGCTAAAGTCATCAAATGACCAAATTTGGCTAAACCAGGGGAAGTCTGAGTACCCCGGTGGCATGGGTCTAATGGGTCTGATCCTAATTGAGTGGGTGTATGGTTTGGTTTTGTTTTCAGGGGCTACATGTTTGACTTTGGGAGTTGGGGTTTAAAATGGCGCATTGGGTAGTTTGGAGAGCTAGGTCGAGCTCACCGAAATCATCCTTGATCGCCTTTAAACTCATAGAAAATATTGAGTTTGGTTCTGTAACTTTTGGTGAGAAGCCTGAGCTCACTGAATGATTTCGGCGACTCACTGAAAGTCTTCGTTGATCACCCTTTCTACACCCCTAACCCCTAAAATACAGTATAACTTTCGACGGGCTAGTCTGTGCTCTCTAAATGATGTTGGTGATTCGCTGAAAGGCCCTTCTCATAGCCGACATGCCATTTTTTTGAGAAATTTTTTAGCCAATCCTTTCAACTCCTTTCAGCGAGCCCGATTTGGCTCGCTAAAGTGATTCGGCAACTCATCAATTGGTTTAGCGGGTCTCTCTACAACGTAATTTCTACAATTTTTTTTGAACTGTTTGTAACATTCTTCGATGTTTTTTTGGATATGGCTAGACCAAAAGTAGCAGGCCAAGACATGTCGCCCTGTAAGAGGGCAAAAGAAATCACCATAAATGAGGATGCAGCTTCATCCCAGGCAAGGGCTAAAAAACTTTCTACCACCGGTGGAGAGGGAAAAGGGATAGGCAAGGCACCTGCTCCTGCATCCCTAGAGGATAACTCCGATAGTGATTGCATATACGCCACTCACCTCACCACTTTTGACAGTGAGGGTGCGTGCTAGGACCCTCAGGCTGCCTTCTGTGAGCCTAAGGATGATGAACTACCATTGGCCCAAAAAATTGAATTGCGATCCAAGAGGATGCATGATCCATCTAGGATCAGAGTGCCTTAAACCCATACTCCTCCTCCCATTCCAGATCAGGCTTTGGTCCCGACACCACCTATACAGGGTCCTCCCCCCTGGTGTATGAACAAACTGATGGCTGAGGGATTGAGGATTATCATCGAGGAGAAGAGGATGTGTACTGATGGAGTGATAGACAGATACCTAGAAATCTGGAGTTGTTTGAAGGCTCACAAGTTCCAGATATTTACTAGACCCCGTGGCACTTACATTCCAAATGGGGTCCAGAAGTTTTACACTGCCTACAGAGCCTTACCACAAGGTAAGAGGAACGCTGCCACATTCAAGCTAGTGGATTATGTGGTCGTTAGGGGCAAGAAGGTAATGTTTGATAGCGGCGACATAAATGTTGTATTGGAATACACTGCCAACATTGCTGATGACAACTAATACATGATCAAGACCAAGTCTTTGGAGACTATGAAGGAAAGGTTGGCTCCTTTGTTGTTGAATGATACTCCTAGGTGGGTCGAGGCTGGAGTGCAGATTGAGAAGAAGGACCTCAATGTGGTAGCGAAATAGTGGTTTGGCTTCATCAGCAGCACCATTGTGCCATCTCAAAATTAATCCATCCTCCACCACACAAAGGCGGCTTGTCTTGGTTCCATCATTGCAAGGAAGCATATAAATCTAGGCATGATCATTGCATAAGAAATGGCCATGAGGGCTAAGCAACGTTAGACATCATTTTCATTCCCAGTGTTGGTCACCAAATTGTGCAGACAGGCCCGAGTACCCCGTGATAAGAAGAAAGATGTGGAAGTGATTCCCATCTCCTGTACCAACATTCGGCAGATAGAAGCTGAGTATTTGAAAGATGAGGCTAAGAAGAAGAAGGTAGTCCCAGTGGATTCTTCTACGGATGTAGACATTGAGACTTTACCTGCAGAGGCAGTATTGCCTACACTGGCCCCTGGGCCTTCAGGTATATCTAGTTTTGGCCCTTCCATGGCTCTGAGTTCCTCTACCGCTCCCTTGCCCCTAGGTTTGGTGCTACTGTTGCTATTTCTCGACCTCTAGTCATCCAAACAGTGATACTACAGATGGGGCATCTAGCCCATTCTGCTGATAGGCGTGCCTCCAGTCTTGAGGCCACATTCCTTGGGATGATTGAAAGGGCCCTTACTGCTGCTGTGACACCTCTTAGTGTGTCTGTTGATGCCCTTGCGGCATGGATAGTGGTGTGTGAGCGAGGCCAGAGGGCTACTGATGAGGCGACGACTCTAAAGGGCGCAATTATTTAGCTGAAGAAAGATGTGGACCAGTTGAATTCCATAGATATATACATGATTTTTGGGATTGTGGAGATCCCTGATATGCTAGCTGATATGGATGTGCCTTCGGCTACCATTAGATATGAGGTTCGAGTTGAGGAGATGGCTGCTACTGAGTTCGAGGCATGAGACTGATAAGGAGCAGTTTGGTGTTGATGAGAAGGCTACTTTTGAGGGCCTTACGGAAGTTGAGGAGGCCATGGTGGATTTAGCCGTGCAGCTTTCATTAGCAGATACAACTATAGCTGGGTCTAGCGGAGCCACTGCTGATGTTACACCAGGCACTGATGCTCCGACAGATGGAGCGACTGTGTAGACAAGACCCTTTTTTACCTCCCTCTCTGTCATTTCTTTTGACTTTTTATTGTTTTGTGCATTTGAGGACAACTGCCTTTTTACTGTGGTATTTCCATACCCACCTCTTGTCACTATCTTGTGTATATACTATTGGGTTTTTGTATTTAAATTGTGTTGTTATATTGTCTTGTGGATGTTTAAGCTTGTGGCTCCTCATTATGAATGCAAATGGTTTTTGAACCTTCTAAAAATTTTGCCACCTCTTGTGTATGATTGTGGTTGTTCTTGTGCAAATTTAAGTATCGGTTATGATCAATACTGGTGACTTGAATAGTTCTCTTAATAGAAAAAAATGAATGCGCAGCTATGATGTGGCCAAATAAAGTTGCATAGACAATATGTGGACATTTTGCATCTCGTTGTGACTAGCCAATTATCGAATGCGTCTCTTGTGATGAACATTTTACACTAGCAAAAGTGTGGAGTCTTGTTTGATATTGGTGCCAATGCCTTGTGTGATGAGCTTACCATGAACCTTATGTGATGACACCTAGAATTTGCCCCATTTGTCTAGTTGACTAAGTGAGGCAGGCTCTTGTAATGATCTTAGGAAACAATTTTGAAGAGTGAAACACAATTTGACATTATACCTTTTTTGTGGTCAACCTTGTGAGATGTGTGAACTTTTCTTGAACCCCTTTGAGCCTTGTCCCTTTCTTAGAAGAAACTTGATGCAATTGTAACCCCTCTTTATCCATTCACCCATCATCATTATGAAGTGTGGTTTGTTAGAATAGCCAACTTAGGCCAGGTGTGGTGAAAAAGGAGGAAAATCAAGAAGTGTGAAGAAGTCCCCTTGATCAATGGTTTTGAAAAAGATGGAACCCCTCTATACAAAAAAAAGAGAGAGAAAGAAAAGAAGAATTAAAAAAAAAGAATAAAAAAAGTTGTGAAAGTTGCAAAAGAAATGGGGTGTCCGGTATTTCATTGGAAGTGAATAATAGGGTAAATTTTGAGCATGAGTGAAAATGCTAAAGAAAAGGAAGGAAAAATGATGTTCATACCACATTTCATGAGGATAGCAGCCACTGAGCCTAAATGACCATACCTTTACACTCTGCCCCATTACAAGCCTTGAAAATACATTTTTGATCTTGAGTGAGTTGAAACGAATGTTGATTGGAATATAAGGGGAAAACTATGAGTGAAGTCATGCATGTATTCATCTTTGTGAGTGTGAGAATTATGTATGATTCTGTAACTATAAATTGATGAACAATTGTGTGTGAATATGGAATCAGCTTTGTTGTGAGGACGTTTGAGTACCTTTGTTGAGCTTGAACTTGCATTTAGAGCAAGTATTGTGAACTTGATAATCTTTTATAATAGTGAGTCACAACTTGAATCTTTGAGTGCATAATTGATCCTTGCATGACTAAGCTTGTTGTGTGCATTCATGATTGAGTCTTTTGTAGCACTGTTTGAGACATCTTTTTTGAACTACTGAACTTGAGTTTTACTTGAGGACAAGCAAAAGTTTAAGTTGGGGGTGTTGACGAGTCTGATATTTGGACTCATTTAGGGCTTTGTTTATATACAATTAGTGTCTTCAAATGCTTAATTTGTGCAAATAACTGATGTTAACCCGTGATTTTCAGGTTTAAGGATTGAGGAACAAAGCAAGAACACTAACAAGAAATAAGGAACAAAATAGGCTTAAAGGATGAAGAAAGGCAGCCTGGTGATCGCCAAGTCCAATTGGCGAATCAACGAATAGCTATTTGACTGCCTAAAGTTCTAGTGTGCCAAGTCCTGAAGGAAAGAACCAAATTTTCGATGGAACGGAGAAGTCGGTGGATCACCGAGTAGTTTTGCGATGTTGTGTTAGATCACCAAAAGTTACAGACCTTGAGGATGCTCAATGCCAAGGCAGAAGGGTGATTCAAGTGACCAAAGGGTGGCTCGCCGAGTGGTTCAGTAAGCCCGACTTAGTTCGCTGAGTGACTTTTCGCAGCATATTTTTAGCGACTATAAATACTTTTTTGAAAATTTTGTTTAGCAATCTTAGCTCATATATTTTTAATCTTTTATTAAGTTTTTAGCTAAAGGGACAATTTTCTCTAGTTTTTCCTAAGCTTTGAAGAATTGAAGTTTTTTACTTTTGATAAATTGGAAGTGGGTCTTTGAGATACTTCGAATTGGAGCATTGTAAGGACAAATCTACTCTTACCCAGTTTATGGATAATCAATTCGGAAATGGTTTTTACCTTTTTATGATGTCTAGCTAAAACCCCAATTCTTGGGGTGTGATTATGTGATTATGGGCTAATTTAGTTTATGGGTATTGCTAATTGTTAGTTTGAATGCTATTTAGAAGTGAGTTCAATCATTAATTGTGGTTTAATTTAAGAATTGTAGTTGTAAATACAGTTCTAGCTTTGTGTTCTTGGCATGCTCGAGAGAGAGGTTTTAGAACTAAGATTTTTGATTGATGGTTTATGGGTATTGGGTTGACCAGTGTTCAGCTCAAGAGAGTGAATCCTAAACCCAATTCTACATATTCAGCTCGAGAGAGTGAATGGACTAAGGTGTGGGCTGGTCTTATTTTGCATGCTTGTTGATGTTCGAGAGAAATCAACTTGATACGGGATAAATTGTTCGAGATAAATTTTACCTCCACTATTGCCTAGATTACTCATTAATATCTTGCTAATTACTAATAGTTGCAATTACCCATTTATCTATATTAGCCTATAATCGATCACATCCCAAGAACACGTCTCATTATTGTTATTTCGTATTGTTTGTCGTTGTTTGTATTTGATAATCAAAACCAAAACCCCCTCATTTGACATTCGTGTCACCCCATAATTTGAATCATGTCTTTATTCAACAACTTTTATTTCTATGACTGATTTGAACATGTCCACACTTCCAAATTGAATCTGAAACACATACCGCTCCCTGTAGGATTCAACCCCAACTCATTTAGTTGGGTTATATACTGATTAACGACCGTTGATGCTTAGAATTGGATGAAGTGTCTTTAAAATGTTATTAATCAGCATATCAATTTGCTCAGTCATCATTACGTCGTCATTATATTATGTTGGGACTTGAACCCAATGTCTTAATGATAAGAAGGCATATTAGGTCATTATTTGTTGGGACTCAACCCAAAATTTTATTATCATGATGCATCAAGGCTCTCACCTGATGTATTACCCTCTTTGTGCAATAGGACTTGAATCCTTCGTCTTACCCTCAATAAATGACATAATAAGCCAAATATAATAGGACTCACCATTGAGCCTTAGAAAATATTTCCAGTTTATGATTAACATGCACAAATAAATATAGAACAAAAGAAACACAATAAAAATATTCTCAACAAAGTATGTACTATATCTTAAACATGTCAAAACAAAGAGTTACATATAACATTATATTATATTATGTTTGATGCACAATAATTAAGCTAGTGAATTACCGTTATAAATTAAAAAATCAATTGCACTCTAAGAAAATAATAATTTCAATTACACTAAAATAAAACTGCTCACTACCACCACCCCTTTTTCAATTTCCAAGCGAACTCAAAATATTTCACACAGTAAACAAAATAAATTAAAAACTTATTTAATAACCAAAACAGTGAGCATAATCATAAATAAAATATAAAATATGTTTCACATACAAAAGAAAGTATATATAGTCATAAGTGAAAAAAATGTACAGTAACAATAACGTTAATCATTCACTTGTTCACAAGTAAAATATAAATATATTCCACAATAATTTACGTTGTTCCCGAGAGAAAAATAAACACAATTAATTTAACTTGTTTTATTTACTTTGCTTGAATCCTGCAATGGTAGAACATTCGTATTGATAGCATGTTGTAAAACTTAAGAACAAAAGAACAATATAAAGACAAAGACAAGAAGAATATAAGACAAGAGGAACAATATAAGATAACTTTCTCTTTTCCAAGTGTTTACCAAATCTTCAAGTCTATACAATATGAACCCTTATGCTTCTATTTATAATGTAACATAGAGGCATACGAAAGGTTAGTCATAAACGTGACATTAAATATGAACAAAATGGAGGAGGTTATGGAGGTGAAAGGGTACAAGCATAATGATCATAAAGGTGGAGGTTATCTTCATAATGGAGCGAAGTAATGTAGTAACTTCTTAGTGTAGTGGACATCCACAATATATAATTTTATAACAAAGATATACTAAACAATAATTATATCACGAAGCTACTCAAAAGATATTTTCTAAGAGAGTTTATCATTAATTTTGTTAAGCAACAGATATATTTTTAGCAACTATTTTGTTACATAATTTTAGGATTTCCATCTTTAAATACTTACAACTAATATGTCCAACAACACAAATTTATGAACGTTACCTAAACAACAATTTCATATTTTTTTTTATCTCTTTCGTTATGTATCATAATTAAGTTCATGGCTGATCAATATATATATATATATTAATCAGTTTTTGATAACCTGGTCATTGATTTGTCATCATTGCTTATAGTGCACTTGATTACTCCCTGTTCACTTTTATTTGTCATGTTGCACTTTTTGAAAATCAAATTTAGCTAATTTTTTAAGTTAAATTGGATTACATATATTTTATATTTTAAACAAAAAAAATTAGATATTCAAAAACTATATGAAAAGTACTATAGACTGCAATTTTTTGCATACCAATATGATTAAAAAATATATTATATAATGTTAGTCAAAATTTTTATAGTTTGACTCTAAAAAAGGAAACTATGACAATTAGAAGTGCATTGAGGTAGTAGTATTTAATTCACAATATTTTAGTATCTTATTTCCAAAGGATAAGTTTAGCATCTGCACATAGAATTAGTTATTAAAGACAATTATGGTTTTCCTCTTACCTCCTCGTGCTGAGTTTATTTATAAAGATAATAATTTGAAAATTACAAATATTATAAAATTTTAAGTAATTTTAGCACTTTAAAATAATCTTTAACAAACGGAAAAGAAAGCTACGCAACAAAGAATAAAAACACCTTAATAAGTTTATCATATTTTACTTTGAAATAATGTATATATACTTATACTTACTACCATAAAAGCATGAACTCCCTAACTTAAATAATAAATTATTATAATACCCCAAACTTAAAACACCCAATTTAGTGTGTGTGTGTGCATATATATATATATATATATATGTGTGTGTGTGTGTGTGTGTGTATGTATATATATATATATATATATACACACACACACACACATATATATATATATGAATTTATTTATTTCTTCTATATTATATTAAAGGATGACACCTGTTTCAAATTGATGGATAGTAACTTTTTTGAAGGGTTGTGACTTTTTCAATGCTTTATGACATTTCACAGAAGTTGTGATTTTTCTTAAGGGTGGTGACTTATCTGATAAGGCATGACAAACACCTTTTCATACTATCCTTTGTTGTCTATAGATAGAGACATTTACTCAAATTTTTAAATTTCAAATTTTGGAAGTTTTATATCATTCTTCTTAAAACAAGAAATATTGTGAGAGTTGTTCAATTATGTAATTACAAAATTTTTTGTGGGTAAACTAGATATGTCAACAAAAAATGATTCAACAAGGAGAATAGAAATACTCAACATCAAACGAGAAGACTATCTAGATATTCATATGCACTCATTTTGATAGCCATAAATATCTTTTGCATTAACTTCTACTTGACAAGAAGTCCAATGATTATTTGTTGCACAAACTATAACTTGGTGTTCAAGTTGTGCAAAGTCTCAAAGTATTGAAGAAAAAGGATTTTGATCACAAACTTGATTGAAGAGTCCAAACTAGATTTAATAGGTACTCCTCCATTTCCAATTTATTTGTTGTACTTTTATTTTTATTCAGTTTAATATGTTCTTTTCCTTGGGGCTCGAGGGCACATCTTTAAGACCAGATAGTTAAAAGACATTTTTATATGTTCTACATATCCTTAAATTAAAAGTCTTATTTATATTCTAAAATTTCATATAAAATTAAAATTAGTCGAATCTATATATATATATATATTTTATCTTTATTGCCTTAAAAGAATGAACTACTTAGCGTAAATATTAAATTATTATAAAACCTCCAACTTAAAACAACAAATTTAGTATACTTCTATATTTAAGATTATGTTATTTTTACTTATATTATATTATATCAAAAAAATGCCTTCTTTTCACATTAAAGGGTTGTAACATTTCCAAAGACATATAACTATTCTGATTAGTTGTAACATTTTCGAAGTGTTTTGACTTTTTACAGGGTTGCGACTTTTCCGAAGAGTTGTGACTTTTCCAAAGAGTAATGACTTTTCCTATGAGTTGTGACTTTTTGAAGCATTGTGACTTTTCTAAACTGTTGTGGCTTTTTTTTTTTCTGAAATTATTAAAGTACAATTATTAAAAGGTTTTCATTGTTCTTCTTCTTAAAACACCCAATTTAGTGTATCTTATATATTTTATATTATATTTACTCATATTATAATATATTATATTAAAAGAAGACATCATTTCACATTGAATGGTTTTGAATTTTCTAAAGAGTTGTGTCTTTTTCGATGAGTTGTGACATTTCTAAAGAGTTGTGTCTTTTTCGATGAGTTGTGACATTTCTAAAGGGTTGTGACTTTTATGATAAGAAACAATATGCACATGCTCATACTAACCTTTGTTAACTATAAATGGAGGGGCTTCCTCTCATTTTTAAACTATGATTTTTTTCAAAATTTCTATTCTTGTCTTCTTCAAAACTCAAGTTTGATTTACAAACATTGACAATCTCAAAGTTCAATGAAATTTGAACACTCCCTAACATGAATGTTAAATTAATTTAATACTCTAACTAAAACATTCAATTTAGTATATCTTCTATATTTATATCAATATTTATTTATATTATATTATATTAAAAGTAAGAACTCCAAAAATACAATAATAACTAAGTAATGCACTATGAGGGATGGAGGAGAAAGTATATTTAAGAGGTGAAACTGAGAGATTTTAAGAGTAACTAACTTCCAGTAGTATTTATAAGAAAGTTTACATCCACTATTCATAGGAAGTTATACTTTATTATTCATTTTTTAATTATTTACTTAATTTTAAATTTTATAATATTTGATTTGATATTCACATGCAATGCACGTGCTTCAAAACTAGTAATTTTTAAAAACATCACTTATCTAAAGCTCTTTATATTTTTTGTCAACCTCTTTTCTCAAAGTTTGACATTTGCATTTCTAATACATTCTTTTAGAGAAAAAAAAGACAATCTGATCACAAGTAAGTTAAAAATAAAAAATCATTTGATGAAGTTTAAAATAACAAAATAAAAATGGATAGAGAATTGTTGGGCACATTTTTTGATAATTAATAAAGATACAACATACAACTCATTAACAAGGATAAAACATGCAACACACGTTCCTAGAGCCTAATATACTGATACACTCGTATTTTATTAACCAATGATTTTGGGCCATGGTCTTGAGCCCATGGTTTTAGCCCATTATATTTGTATAAAAGTGGTTTGTTTTCTATATAAGTCTAGCTTAGTCATTAAAATAGTGGTGGTAAAATAATTTTCATTTGTGGTGTAAGGTTTCAAAAATTGACAAAACCCTAAAAGCTTTCTCTTCCTTTTTTCCCCTTAGCCACCACCACCACCAAGCATCAAATCCACCAGCAAAACAACACCTGAAACCCCAACCAAACCATCTCCATTTTCATAGTCTTCAACAAGCTTCTACTAAGCAGCCACCACCATCTAAAGACTATTCCTCCCTTTTGTCTCCTTCTCCATCAAAACCACATCCATCAATCCAAAATAACTTTAGAAACCACCAAAACTCAAATTCTCTTTGTCTTCTCCAGCAAAGTAACAACGTCGGAGAACAATCAACCTTAAACCACCTCAATTCTATCACAAAACCCCAACCAAAGCCAGCGAAAACCACAATAAATCCATCAGAAATAGACCCACACCACCACAATTTCCCTTTCTCTATCCCAATTTTTGTTAATTTATTTTTTAGGCAGTCCGACAAGATCATAGTTACAACATAGCTTTGTTGTAGAATAACGAACAACGTCACACTGAGCAACTAGATCCTGTCCAAATACCATCGGTGAACCATATCTGACTCACTGCCTTGGTTTCCTCTTCTTTGGTGAGTCTTGTATCACTGTTTTACTTTTTTATATTATTTTTGCTGCTAAGTTTGCACTTCGGCCTGGTGTTTCTTCAATAAACTCCATAAAGGTTGGGTACTTTGATTTTACTCGTTCTATTTAAGATGTTATTTCATTCTTGTTGTGTTGTCGTATGATTGATTACTGTTTTTAATAGGTTGGTTTTGCACAATTTCTTTTTCCATTAATTATTTTGTCTAGTTTTACAATTTTATTATTATTATACTACCATATTTTATTCTCAAAAAATGTGTACATTATTTTAGTTATGTTAATTTCTTCATTATTTTTATGTTTTTACTCTATTTTATTAAGAATCCTGTTACACTTTGATTTAGTACATTTTATCGTGGGTCATTTTGCTTACTGTTTGTTAGTGATTGCATATTATTTTAACTTTGTTAATTTTATATGGGAAACCTATCCACATATGTAGCCATCTAGTGTTGCTTCATATCGAATGTAATTGTACCCATCACAGTCCAAACTGATAAGTTTATATCAAAGGATACAACAACATTCTTGGCAAAAATAAGGCTCACTGAAATAGATATCAAAAATCATGGTCTCCAAAAAAGGCTTACGTTGCTCCTGCATTCCTCAGGTATGCTTGGATTTTGTGCTAATTTGAATTCTATTTTTATTGTAGCAACTTTCTTCTCTTCCATACGGAGAAGATAATAACTACAAGTGAGTTGGATTTTCTAGATTAGGTTGTGGTGGCATACCTTTCCTTCCTGTTCGTGGTCCACTTCAATCAGCTCATGGGCAAGAGCTTGTACCAAATGGAAGAGTTATGGTATTTATGATGAGGCCTCGTGAAACACTACCTTAAAAAACTAAGGTGGTATGGGAATAAGAAGTTGGTGGATGTTATTTATCGCTTCCGACAACGTTCTAAGCCACCAAACCTAGGACATGGCAACTTGGAGAATTGCAACCTCAAATAGGAAGAATCGTGTTAAAAATCAATAATACAAAAAATTTCTAGGTTAATGGATGAACATTACCATGATTCTGCCTACTGGAGGTTATAGTTCTCAAAGTTTCCATGTCTGAGGTTTGGTGGCTCTGGAAGTTGTGGAAAGAGATAATAACATCCACCAACTTCTTATATAAAAACTACCTCTGTTTTAAGGTAGTGCTTCACAAGGCCTCAACATAGATATCATAACTCTTCCATTTGGTGCTAATTCGAGCCCACGAGCTGATGGAAGTGGATCACGAACAGGAAGGGCAGGTATACCACCACCACCTTCTCTAGAAAATCCAACTCCCTTGTAGTTATTAGCTTCTCCATCTGGAAGAGAAGAAAGTTGTTACCAGAGGAAGAGGAAGAACAATCAAAACAAAATTCAAATTAACAGGAAATCCAATCATAACTGAGGAATGCCGGAGCAATGTTACCTTTACCGGAGACCATGCTTTGTGATATCAATTACATTAAGCCTTGTTTTTGGCAAGTGTGTTGTTGTATCCTTTGCTGTAAGCTTATTAGTTTGGAATATGTTGGGTATAGTTACATTCAATGTAAAGCATAACTAGATGGCTACATATGTGGACAAAATCCAAATAGGCATGAAATATTATTGTCAAATATTGCTTGGTAATAATCGTATGAGTGTTTGATTGCTTAATTTTAATTGAAATAAGTATTAATAGGCCTTTAATCTTTATTCCCATGTCTTTGCTTGTTTAAATCGAGTCTAAATTGTTGGGTTGTTTTATATATGTGTTGGTTCTAGTGGGGTGAAGTCTGAGTAACCTTGGATTGTGCTAAATTTCATATTTTGCCAAATGATGGAGCAGTTGACGGCATTCTTAAGGGGAAGTTTGAGTATCCCGAGGGCAGGGTTAGTATGGGTCTTGCTTTAATTTTATAGTGTAGGTATTTAATATTTATTTCGTGGGCTACAGGCTTGAGTTTGAAGAAGTGGGGTGAAAACTGGCACGAAGGGCAATTTGGCTAGCTGAGTTGAGCTCGTAGAGTGGTTTGATGGTTTGCCTAAGTCTCCCTATTGCCCTTTATTTCTATAATTTGTGAGTGAGAAAATGGTCAAATGACCCCCCAATTTATTACCGGATTTCCAACTACACACTTATACGAGCTATTTTAAAGTGGAATTATTTCCTCCCTAAAATGTCATTACCAGGCATGTGTCTTGTGGTGAAATACATGCACTTGACACGTGTATTTCACCATTTAATAATTTTCTTTTTTATAAAAAGTTCTCCTCCTTCCTCTTCCTTTATTCCCTAATCATTTCTTCAACCCTAACTGTAATAAACACCATTTTTACCTCAATAAATTTCTATATCCCTAACAATTTTTAAAAATGAAAATTCAAGTCACTTTTTTATCTACTCCGAATCTCTAGAGCCTAGAATATAGCGGTCCTAATCAAATCTTTGATTCAACCAATTAAACAATTTTTTCAGATTTTTTTACATTCATTCGATCTTCTTCCTTAGACAAATTCAGATACACATTAAATGGGTCATGAACATTTGAAATCAGATCTAGCCCAAGATTCCATCGACAACTCAAAATCATCGCGAATGAGAAGACCAATTTAAGACCAATTTGTGACACCAGTTTGAGAAACATCTCTCTCTCTTCCCCAATCTTTATTCTTTCTCTCTCTAAAATTTTCATGATTAATTTATAATTTGAGTTTTTGATTTTGACTCTGCATGGGTATTAGGAGAACATGTAGGATCCTTCTTTAAAAATGTAGAAGAAATTGTTTTGTTTTAGTTCCTTTTAATAAGTTTGAAAATATTTTTTTAAATATACAATTACTTCACTTTGATTTTGTTACTCTTGAGTCCATGAGTTTAAAAAAATAATGATTAATGGGTATTTTTTTAAAAGAATAAATTTAAATTTGTTAGATATGATCTATATAAGTCTATTGAAAAATTATTTATTCATAAAATGCATTAGTTGTTGATAATTGTTATACCAAACATCCATTAAAAAAACTTCAACAATGATAATGGTGAAAAAAGTATAGTTGTATAGATAAATAAGAAGAAAGAAAGAGAAAGAAAAAAGTAAATCAAAAAAAAAAATGGAAATTAAAAAAAATTTGGCAACTCACTCTCTCAAAGAGAGTGAAATACACTCTCTATGCCAAGTCAGCACTTAAGGGGTTATTTATTACATTTTGAAGTAGTTCAAAGGGCTAATAGGACTCCTGTGAAAGATAGGTGTGTAGTTGGAAATCCGGTAATAGGCTGGGGGGTCATTTAACCATTTTCTCATTTGTGAGTATTTGTCTTGTAACTTTTGGTGATATACCTGAGCTCGCCGAGTTGACTCGGTAACTCACCGAAAGTCCTTCATGATCTCCCTTCTACGCCCGTAAATCCTTAAAATACACTGTAACTTTCGGTGAGCTACTTTTAGTTCACCAATTATTGTCAGCAATCCACTAAATGGCCCTGGCGATCGCTAACTAGCTTTGAATTTGTGAAATTTTTGTGCTAAAACTTTCGGTAAGCTCTGGGTCACCAAAGTTATTAGTCGACTCACCGAACGATTTGGCGAGTCTTTCTGCAACTTAATGGATAGACCTAAAGTCACCGATAAAGACATGCCACCCTGCAAGGGGGCACGTGGAATGTTTATAGATGAGGATGCAGATGCATCCCGAGTGAAGAAAACTAAACTCCCTACAAAGGAAGGAAAAGTTAAGGGCAAAGAGGCCATGTCTGAGATATCGGAAGCCAACTTCGATAGTGAGGGAGTCTAGAACACTCACCTCACCTCATCAAATAGCAAGGGGGAATAACAAGATTCTCAGTCTTCCTTTTCTGAGCCTGAGGATGACCAGCTACTACAGGCCTGGTGTGCAGAGCTTCACTCCAAGGCAATGAATGATCCATCTAGGATCCCTATGCTTTAAAATCCTCCTTCTTCAGCTCTAGTATAGTCTATGGTCCCGGCGCCACCAATAAAGGGTCCTCCTCCACAGTCACTCAACAGACTAAAGGCCGAAGGATTGAGGACCATTCTTGAAGAGGAGAGATTGTCCATAGACGGTGTGGTTGACATGTATCCAGAGATATGGAACACTCTCAAGTTTCATAAGTTCAAGATCTTCACTAAACCCCGGGTCCCTAACATTCCCAATTAGGTTCGGTAGTTCTATTCGGTTTACATAGGCTTGGTGCCGAAAGGCAAGAGTAAGGCCAGTGCATTAAAATAAGTTGATTCTATGATAGTTAGGGGCAAGAAGGTGAAGTGCAAAAGTTCTGACATAAATGTTGTTTTGGGTGCACTTATACATTCACGCATTAGTACATCAACTTGGTTCAAAGGAATACCTTGAAAGACCTGAAGGGTTGGCTGGAACCCCTTCTATCTGATGCTACCCCAAGGTGGATAGAGGCTGGTGCACTAATACAGAAGAAGCACTTGAATATTGCTGCAAGATACTTGTTCGAATTTATTAGTAGTACTATCATGCCATCCCAGAACGAGTTAATTCTCAGACACCTAAAAGCATCTTGTCTAGGTTCCCTAATCTCTCGCCAGTCGCTTAATTTGGGGCTATTGATTAAGAAGGAGATGTCTATGAGGGCCAAGGAAAGACATTCTTCGCTCCCATTCCCGTTGTAGATTACCGAGATGTGTAGACGGGCCTATGTTCCTCAAGATGAAAAGACGTATGTTAAGGTGAAACCTACCTCCTCTACTAACATCTGGTGTATTGAGGTCGAGTACCAGCGGGATAAGGCTAATAGGAGGAGGACAACCTTTGTAGACACATCCCCGGAGGTTGATTTTTATATGATACCTACAGAAGGAGTCATGCCTAATCAAGCCAGTGGGATCTGGGGTACCTCTACACCTTCTACTTCTGAGAATCCGACTGCATCTGATGTATCCCTTCCCCCTAGATCTATTGTTGCTGCTTTTGCATCCCGATCCCCTATCACTTAGGCCATGTTTTAAAAGATGGGCCATCTAGCCTATTCTATTGATGTACATGCCTCTCGGGTTGAGGCTGCTATGCCTGGGATGATAGAGAGGATGATAGTTGCTGCCTTGGCCCCACTTAGGGTTGAGATGAGGGATCACAGGTTGGCATTAGATGCCCTTATTGTTAGAGTCACAGCCTGTAAGAAGACCCTATTGACGTCCTTAAAAGCCAATATCATAGGGTTCAAGAAGGATGTGGACTTGCTGAAGTCCATGGATATGTCAATGATCTTTGGGACAGTGGAGATCCTAGATGGACCGAGCACTGATCTTCCAGATTATTCTGATGTGCTTCTGGCTACCACCGGAGATAAGGTTAGAGGTGATGAAGCTGTTGCAGAGTCCGAGGCTAAGACTGATGTAGAGTAACTTGGTGTTCGTGAGGAGGCTGTCTATGAGGACCTTGCTGACTTGGACGATGCTATGTTTGAGACTATGAAACAGGCATCGCTTCAGGACACTTCGATGGTGGGCTCCAGTGGAGCCAAGGAGGATGAGACATCTGTCACTGTTTCCCCTACAAATAGAGTGACTAACATGCAGACTTCACCCAAGGCCTAGACTTGTAGGATGATTATTTTTACCTCCTTCTTTGTTGTGTTTTATTGAAAATTGGTTTTTAGTTGTATTTGAGGACAACTGTATTTTTTGCTGGTGGGGTGATGTATTTCCATACGTACCTCCTTTGGGTTATTTTGTGAATATTGAGCTTATTGGGTTATATATACATCTTCATTGTGGAATCGTGGTGGTTGAGAAATTGTGCCCTATTGTTTTGATAAGAAAATGGTTTTGAACCAAAATTTAAAATTTTGCCACCTCTTATGTGTCTAATTGTGGTTGTTCTTGTGCAAATTTGAGTATCAACTATGGTCAATACTGATGACTTGAATAGTGCTCTTAAATGAATGAAATGCATGTGCGGCTATGATGAGGCAAACTATTACATAGGCAATATGTGAACTTTTAGCATCTCGTTTTGACTAGCCGGTTGTCGAATGAGTCTCTTGTGATGAAAGTGCACACTAGCTAGAAAGTGTGGAGTCTTGTTCGATAATTATATCAATGTTTTGTGTTGTGAGGCTACCTTGAATATTGTGCTTGATGACACCTAAAATTAGCCCCGTTGGTCCGATTGATTGAGCGAAGCGAGCAATTGAAATCATCTTTGGCAAGAATTTTGAAGAGTGAACCAATTTGACAATATTCCTCTTTTTGGCCAATCTTGTGAGATGTGTGAACCTTAATTGGCACCTTTTGAGCCTTTATTTTTCTTGAAAGAAACTTGAACAACTTTGACCTCTTTATCCCAATATCCATAACCTTTATGAAGTATTGGTATTTTTGAATAGCCAACTGAGGCCAAAAGCCTAAGTTGGGGGTGTGGTGAAAAAGAAGGAAAGTCAAGAAGTGTAAAGATTTCCCCTTTGATGGATTGTTTTGAAAAAGATTGAACCCCTCCTTATACAAAAAAGAAAGAAAGAAGAGAATTAGAAGAAAGAAAAGAAAGAGACCGAAAAAGAGAAAAAGTTGTGAAATAAAGTGTCTGAAAAGAGTAAAAAATAGGGTATCGGGTGATTCATGTTTAGTGGAATAATGGAGTGAATTATGAACATGCTTGAATGTGAAAGAGAAGGAGAAAAAGAGATTTTCATGCCATACTTCATCAAGGTAGAAGCCACTAAACCTAAATGACCATACTTTTACACTCAACCTCATTTCAAGACTTAAAAACACATTTGAGATCTTTAGTGAGCTGAAAAGAGTGTTGATTGGAAAATAAAGGCAAGCTTATAGGTAGAGTCATGCATGTGTTCATCTTTTGAGTGTGATATTTGTATGTGATTCTGGGACTTTAAATTTTTGAAGAATTTTGTGTTAATATGGAATCATCTTTGTTGTGAGGGCATTTGAGTACCTTTGTTAAGCTTGACTTGCATTTGAAGCAAGCATTGTGAGCTTGAGTACACTTGCTAATAGTGAGTCACAATTTGAATCTTTGAGTGCACAATTGAGCATTATATGTGTAGTTTGAACCTTGTGTGTGCATGTATGTTGAGTCTTGAGCAGCACTATTTGTAGACATCCTTGTTGAACCGATTGATCTTGAGTTTTACTTAAGGACAAGCAAAAGTTTCAGTTGGGGGTGTTGATGAGTCTGAGATTTGGACTTATTTAGGGCTTAGTTTTAATAGTTTTTGTGTCTTCAAATGCCTAATAAATTCTATAAACTGATGTTAAAGCATTGATTTTCAGGTATGTAAGCTAAGGATCAAGGCAACACTACTAGACAAAAAGGAGCAAAACAAGCTGAAGAAGTGAAGAAAAGCGATCCTGGTCGACAACTGACCAATGCAAATCGATGATAGATAGGAGCAAACGGCGGATTGTCGACCTATTCGGCGAGGCCTGTCTTATCTCGCCCAATGGCTTTTCAGGCCAAAAATTGGGAAACTATAAATTGAAATTTGAAATGAAGATTCAGTATCATGCGATCATTCAGTAGAGTTTTCTCTTAGTTTTTGAGTTTTGTTGTAGACTTTGAAGCTTTTGAAGCTCAAACTTAAAGATTTACAAGTGGGTTTTTGAATTTACTAAATTTGGAGCATTGTAAAGACTTGAGAACCTTAACTCAGATCATGGCTAATGTATTTGGTAATTATTTCTCTATTTTTATGATGTTTAGCTAAAACCTCAATTCTTGGGGTGTGATCATGTGTTTATTTCTCTAATTATCTTTTGGGTATTGTTGTTTGATGATGAAACTACTGTTTTAATATAGGTTTAATCATTAGCTAAGTTTTAATCTATGAGTTGTATTTGCAAATGCATTTCTAATTTTGAGTTCTTAGCTTGCTTGAGAGATGTTTTGGAACCAAAGCTTTTGATTAATAATTTGTACGTATTGGGTTGATCTGGGTTCAGATCGAGAGAGTGACCCTAAACTCAATTCTAACCATCTAGCTCGAGAGAGTGGATACATTAAGGTTGTGGGCTAGTTATCTTGTTAAGCCTGTCGATGTTCCAAAGAAATTGCCTAAACCATAATAGTTGTTCGGGAGAAAGCTATTGCATTTAATGTCCAAACGACCCATAATATTTCAGCAAATTATTATCAAATTTCAATTACCCATATAGCTTAATTAGCTTATAAACGATCACTTGAGAATACCACTTAATATTGTTGTTTCCCCTGTTTTCATTCTTGTTTCAGCTGTTAATTGAAAATCAAAACCCCTCTAGATTTGTTTGTATGTTTTCATTAATTTTTATTCCTATAACCGCTTAGACCATGTTTGCACTTCATAATTGTATTTGAACACATGCCGCTCTCTGTTAGTTTGACCCCAACCTTTTGTTCGGTTTTGTTTACACCTAGAATCAGATGAGGTGTACTTGAAATGTTACATCGTACCACCATGCTCATAAATGATATGGATATTTCTCATCTCATGGTTCATGCTCAACAAATTGAAAAGGAGAAACTTAAGTAAAAGTCTAGGGTGGCAAAGAGGGCTAAGACCGGAGATGGAAACTTCTCTCATGCAAGGTCCGATAGAGATGGCCATTCTAAGTTTCGACAAAGGTTCTTCAGCCAAGGTTCCCTCAACGCTCCTTCTAAGTTCAACAAATATAGGGTTCCTAACCCTAAGCCTCAAAGAGGGAACAATAGTGGATCTTCATTGTTTATGTCTACTTATGCTAGGTGTTAAAAAAGCATGAGGGTAAGTGTTAAAACGACACGTATGGTCTTTTCGGTTGTGGTAAAATTGGTCATAAGATAAGGGATTTCCCTATGCTTATGGATAAAGTAGAGAGGGTAAGCAAGCTCCTCCTAGTAGTTTAGGTTCTAGTGCTCCCAAGCAAAATCGATTTTATGCACTTCAGACTCGTGTTGTATAAGAGGGTTCTCCCACTGTGGTTACCAATATATTCAAAGTGTTCCAACTTGATGTTTATAATTTACTTGACCCCGATGCTACCTTGTCTTTTGTGACGCCATATGTGGCTATGAGGTTTGATGTTCTTCCTGATGTGTTGTTAGATTCCTTTTTTTATCTCTACTAATGTTGGTGATTCTATTGTGGCTAATAGGGTCTATGGAAAGTTCACCATCTCCTTGTCCCAAGAGTTACTCTTGTTGATATGGTAGAGCTTGATATTCTAGATTTTGAAGTTATCCTTCGTATGGATTGGCTGCATTCATGTTATGCTTCTATTGATTATAGAACTCATGAAGTCAAGTTTCAGTTTCCAAATGAGCTTTTCCTGGAGTGGAAAGAGGGAAATCATATTCTAGAAAGAGGATTTCTAAGGATTGCTTATACTATCTAGTTAGGGTAAGGGATGTAGATTCTGAAACCCCTACTCTTGAGTCGGTCCCCATTGTCAATGAGTTTTCTGAAGTGTTCCCAGATGATTTACCCAGTAGTCCTCCCAAAAGGTTTTAATGCATATCTACCATACTTAGTTCATTCTTGTACTAACCCATATTTCTTCTACATTTTCTACAAAGTGTAGGTCCAGCATTTAAGGCAATTTGTTCTAATTCAATCTTGGATTGAATATTATCCAAAGCTTGTGGTATGTCCTCATGAATCCGAGGGCAAGTTCTATATTGTTGTTTCATTCCTTTCGTTGTACTAGACATTTTCATATTCTCTATTGTCATAGTTGTGACCCTATTATTTGGAGATTCCTATTATAGTAGATGGCTTAATAAGACTATGTGTAGACATCCGCTTTACCTTTATGAAAGTTTTCTTAAAGACGTGAAAATGTGTTTCTATTCTTTACTAATCTATACTTGTGTGATGATGATATGCTAAGTGGCTTACTTGGGTTCCTTTCGGGATTCCATGTGCCATGTTATGTCTCAGGGGTACCCTTGGATCGTGATAGGATTCCCCTCGAATTCCACAATTTGAAGAAGAATTTCCCCAATTCTAGTTAGGGTTTCATCCATTGTTGTGGGTTATGATGAATTTTGATCCAATTGAGTGAATTATGATTAAATTGATAGAATTGCATGTATTTTGGATGAAAACACACGTACCCATGCCTATCCTATGATTTTAGGGTTTAATTGATATAGTTGGGTTTGATGCCATGTGAGGGAAACTTTATAAGTTAGATATATCCTAATAGGATTGATAAATTATGATTAAATTGCTTGATATTGAAGCATATATGATGAATATGATGTTAATTGCTTGAGAATAAAGCATAAATAATGATCACGAGCTGTAGTGCTTTGAGAGGAAAGCCTAGACTATGAATTGTTGATTGTTGATGTTATAGTATGGGAGGGATACTTCCTATAATGAATTATAAGCATGATTGTATGTATGTTAAAGGTTTACTCACATGAATGATTAAAGGTTGAAAGGATTGCTCACCTCAAATAAAACTAGACTAAAATACTTAATGAATGATGAGGCTAGAGGCGATTACCCTTCAACTCCAAATACAAGGATATGAGGTGATTCCCATACTTCTTTTAATTGAACAATAGGTGAGTCCCCACGTTCCTACTATTATGAATGGACATGGAGACGAGAACCCATGCTCCTTATGAAATGATGTGGAGGCGAGTACCCATGTCATATGATGAGGTTGTGGAGGCGAGTACCTGTAATCTAAAAGTAAGTAAGGAAAGAGGCGAATAACCATTAGAATTTATAAGCTAGGAATTGAGGTGAATCCCCATATCTTTAAAAAGTAAGTATGATTAAAGTGATTATGTTATGAAATTAACTTGTTTGGAGTGTTGGTAGATATGCCTTCCATGACGTAAGCTTGACCAAAGGTGCATGACCTATTTCTTGGCTAAGGATAAGTGAGGTTACTTAAGGAACTACTCCTTTTTTATTATGATGCCTATTATGACTTGATTGTATTTATGCCTTATGTCTTATGTTGACTAATTCTTATGTTGTATTGCTTATACTAGCCATCATATTTAGTACTTGATTGTACTAGCACATACTCTTGCCTACATTTTTATCAAATGTAATGTTCGGTGACATTAAATATCACACTCGTGGACTAGCCTCATTGTTGATCAACGAAGTGAAGTTTTAGTGAGTCCTCATTGTGTTTGAGGATGTGATCAGCAGTTTCTTTTATGTTTTTCCTTTATGTCTTGGACTTTTGTATAGGCTGTGACCCAAGTCTTATTTCATGTTGTTTAGATAGTTTGAGACAGTGTCATTACACTTCCGCTCGTTTTTATAAAAGACTTGGATTTTATTGAAAAGTTTTAAATTCCCTCTTATTTCTATTACTTTGTGTTATGATATGCTAAGTGGATTGTATGAGGCCTCTCGAGGTCTTATACGCCTTGTTACATCTAGGGGTACCTCTAGGTCGTGACAAACATGGTAATCAGAGAACAAAGTTTAGAATGGTTCTAGAATGTCTCAAAACACATCAAGTAGAGTCTTGTTCATAAGTGTGAAGCGTGCCACATTTATAAATAAGAGGCTATTAGATGTTTAGGAAATTCCACTTCTTCACTTCTTTAAGTCGTGCCATGGAGTTTAACTCTATAAATCATTCTCTTAATTTGTGTCCGATGGTTTTCAGGATATGACTACTAGAAGGGCAAATGACAGAAGGTTGGATGAACGCAATGTTGAGCAAGAGGTTTCTCCCCAAGGTCCTCCTCAAGCTCCGATTGACCCATTGATTGAGAATGTGACTAACGCGGAGTTTAGGTCGACATTCCAAGTATTGGCTTAAGCCATGACGGCACGAGATAATAGAGAGGTGGTAGCCCCCATGAAACCAAATGTGGGTACAACGGTGGTAAGAGTAATGGATTTCACAAGAATGAACCCTCCTGAATTTTATGGCTCCAAAGTTGAGGAACACCCCTCAAGAGTTTATCGACAAGGTCTAAAAGGTAATTTCTGTCATGTGTGTGACTTCGGTGGAGAAGGTGGAACTAGCCATTACCAACTCAAAGGGGTTGCTCAGACTTGGTTTAATTAGTGGAAAGAGGCAAGGCCAGTGGAAACGAGTCCAATAGAATGACAAAGGTTCAAAAGTGCTTTTCTTGAAAGATTCTTCCCTCTAGAGATGAGAGAGGCCAAGGTAATTGAGTTTATTAACCTTAGGCAAGTAAACATAAGTGTAAGGAAATACGCTTTGATGTTCACTCAACTACCGAAGTATGCTCCTTCCATTGTGGCGGATCGTAGGGCCAAGATGAGTAAGTTCGTGTCGGGAGTATCTGCCATGGTAGTCAAAGAGTACTGCACTGCTATGCTTATCCATAACATGGATATTTCTCACCTTTTGATGCATGCCCAACAAATTGAGAAAGAAAAGCACAAGGAAAGATCTAGAGAGACAAACAAAGCAAGAGTGGATGATGGTAACTATTCACATTCTAGATCCAGTGGATGGGGTCTTATTATTCGTGAAAGGTTCTTCTAGTGCTCTTCCAAGGTCTAATAATGAAAGGGTGTCTCACCTAAAACCTCAAGAAGATTGTAATAGGCCTTCTATGCCTACTTGTGTTAAATGTGGGAGAAATCATGAAGGAAAGTGTCTAGTAGGTTCTAATGCTTGCTTTGGGTGTGTCAAGATGGATCACAAAATAAGGAATTTTCCTTCGATTACTAAGAATGATGGAGATGGTTGTTGTAGGTCTCTACCCTACCCTTCATCCAGTCTGAGTGGTTCGGGTGGGAATGCTCCTAAGAAAAACCTTTTTTTTGCTCTCCAAACTAGAGGTGATCAAAAGAGTTCCCCGGATGTTGTGACTGGTATGTTAGAATTTTTCCATATATATTTGTATGCTTTACTTGATCCGATTGCGACTTTGTCATTTGTGAATCCTTATGTAGCTATGAGATTTGATATGCTTCCCGATGTGTTGTTAGAACCTTTTTTTGTCTCTACCCTTGTTTGTGATTCTATGGTGGCTAAGAGGGTTTATAGGAGATGTCCCATTTTCTTGTCCCATAGAGTTACCTTGGTTGATTTGATAAAGCTTGACATGATAAATTTTGATGTCATCTTGGGAATGGATTGGTTGCATTCCTGTTACGCCTCTATTAATTGTAGCACTAGAATAGTCAAATTTCATTTTCCAAATAAGCCTATCCTTGAGTGGCAGGGGGGAAATTCTATGCCTAAAGGTAAATTTGTTTCGTACCTAAAAGCTAGGAAAATGATCTCAAAGGGTTGTGTCTACCATATAGTGAGAGTGAAGGATGTGGAGTCTGAAACTCCTAGTCTTGAGTTGGTCCCCATTGTAAAAGAGTTTATAGAAGTTTTCCCTAATGATTTACCCGGTGTTCCTCCGAAAAGGGAAATAGACTTTGGGATTGACCTTCTCCTTGATACGCAACATATCTCTATTCCTCCTTGTAGAATGGCTCCAATGGAGCTTGAGGAGTTGAAAGAACAGTTAAAGGACTTACTAGATAAGGTTTTGATCTGACCACGTATCTCTCCATGGGGTACTTCGCTATTGTTTGTTACAAATAAAGATGGTTCACTCTATATGTGTATTGATTACCACCAATTGAACAAAGTGACCATCAAGAATAAGTATCCTATTTCAAGAATAAATGACTTATTTGATCAAGTCCAAGGGGAAAGTTATTTCTCTAAAATTGATCGTTGATCGGGTTATCACCAATTGAGGGTAAAAGAAGAAGATATTCCAAAAGCGACTTTTAGAACCCGATATGGTCATTATGAGTTTTTTGTAATGTCCTTTGGTTTGACTAATGTCGCAGCGGTGTTTATGCACTTGATGAATTGGATGTTTAGACAATACCTTGATATGTTCGTAATTGTGTTCATAGATGATATTTTGATCTGTTTAAGATATGAGAATGAGCATATTGATCATTTGATGATGGTATTGAAAATTCTCAAAGACCAATGACTCTATGCAAAGTTTAGTAAATATGAGTTTTCGTTAAGGTCCGTAGTTTTCCTTCGCCATATAGTTTCAAGCAGGTGTATTGAGGTAGACCCAAAGAAGATGGATACGGTCAAGAGTTGGTGTAGACCTCTATCATCTTTTTCCGCCTATTCTAGCTTGAGGTAAAGAGTTCCTTTTGGTTTGCTTATGTTTGAAGTCATGTGTGTTTTATGTGTTCCCATGATTTCCTTAAATTTGTATTTTCATGAAAAAGCTTAAGTTTTTGAATGAATTTGCTTTTATGATGTATTTTCCTCATGTTATTGAGTATTGAGTATAAGTTGCTTATATACTTCATGATATGAGTGGTAGAACATGCCTTGACGTGTAGTGGAGATCCCCACCTTGAATTTGTGCTTTTTGAGATTGAATTGCATATGAGCTCCATGAGATTGAGATTGTGTAGAACATTGTTTTTAGTTGGAGATGATAGTTCCTCCTTGAACATGACAGATGTTAAGATTTCATATATATTGGGTTGTTAGATGTAGTTCCTACTCTCTTATGGTGCATTGTGTATGTTTAGCTTGGAGATGAAGTTCCTCCTCGATTGTGTGCATTTAGATGAGTTGCACACTTGGTGGGTTGCTAGTCTTGAGTCTTTTTTATTAGAAATATGCATAGGATATCATTCGAGGATGAATGATCCCAAGGGAGAGATAATGCAACACCCCGAATTTGAAACAAGGAAAATAGTAGTTGTTGGGAAATTGTAAGTGCCATCTACGAGGGCCAACCACGGCCTGTGGGTTGACCTACGGACCATAGGTGGGGCTGTGGATAGCAACCTCAATAATTGGTCCAGGCATAGACCATGGTGGGACCTACGGTCCGTAGGTGGGTCCACACCCCATGGTCCAGCCTCCATCGATTGGTTGAAATTCTTTTACCACAAACGATGTTTGACTAGGATGGACCATAGATCCATCCATGGTCTGTCAATCGAGGTCTCGTGGGTCAGCATAGACAATTTTTTTTAGGGGCTTAAGGGTTTTTTTTTTGGTTTTAATTAAATCAATATGGTGTCATTTTGCCTAAACCTTGACCACCTATATAAGGATTTTAGACCCCTAAACTCACTCAATTAAGTCATTCTCTCAATTCCCAAAAGAAAACTTAAATCCCCTCTCAAATATTCTATCTCTAGAAGGTAGAAGAATAAAAAGGAGATTGAAGCTAGGTCAAGATCAAGTCTTCAAATTTTCAAGCTTTGGTGGGCATTCTGACTAGGGTATGATGAATTTTCATCCATGGGATCCTTCCTCCCATGGAGTCCCCAAGAATTCCATAATTTAAAGAAGAATTTCCCCAATTCTTGTTAGGTTTCTTCCATTGTTGTAGGTTATTATGAATGTTGATCCAATTGAGTGGATTATGATCGTTGATGATTGAATTGATATAATTGAATGGATTTTGGATGAAATTACATGTACCCATGCCTATCCTATGATTTTAGGGTTGATAGTTGGGTTTGATACCATGTGAGGGAAACTCTATGGGTTAGATATATCCTTATAAGATTGATAAATTATGAGTAGAATTGCTTGAGATTGAAGAATATATGATGAATATGATGTTAATTGCTTGAGAGTAAAGCATAAATGATGATCATGAGATGTAGTGCTTTTAGAGTAAATCCTAGACTATGAATTATTGATTGTTGATGTTGTAGTATGGAAGGGATACTTCCTATAATGAATTGACAAGCATGATTGTATGAATGTAAATGGTTTAGTCACATGAATGACTATAGGTCGAAAGGATTTCTCACCTTAAATGAATCTAGACTAAAATGCTTAATGAATGGTGAGGCTAGAGGTGATTACTCTTGACCTCCATATGCAAGGATATGAGGTGATTCCCAAACTCCTTGGAATTAAACTAGAGGTGAGTCCCCACGTTCCTACTATGATGAATGGACATGGAAGCGAGTTCCCATTCCTTATGAAATTCTATGGAGGCAAGTACCCGTGTTATATGATGAGGTTGTGGAGGCAAGTAGCCACAATCTAAAAGTAAGTAGAGGCGAATACCCATTAGACTTTATAAGCTAGGCATTGAGGTGAATCCCCATGTCTTTAAAAGTAAATATGATTAATGTGATTATGTTACAAAGTTGACTTGTTAGGAGTGTTGCTAGATATTCCTTCCATGATGTAAGCTTGACTAGAGGTGGATGACCTATGTCTTGGCTAAGGATAAGTGTGGTTACTTAAGTAAATACTCCTCTTTCATTATGATGCTTATTATGACTTGATTATGTTTATGTCTTATGTCTTATGTAGACTAATGCTTATGCTGTATCATTTATGCTAGCCATCATATTTAGTACTTGATTATACTAAGGCATACTCTTGCCTACATTCTTATCAAATATAGGGTCTGACGACATTAATTCTCACACTCGTGGCTAGCTTCGTTGTTGATTAAGGAAGTGAAGTTTTTGTGAGTCCTCATTGAGTTCGAAGATGTGCTCACCACTTTCTTTTATGTCCTTTATGTCTTGGACTATTGTATGGGCTGTGACACAAGTCTTATTTCATGTTGTTTAGATGGTTTGAGACAATGTCATTAGACGTACGCTCATTTTTATAAAAGCCTTGGATTGTATTGAAAAGTTTTATATTCCCGCTCATTTCTATTACTTTATGTTATGATATGCTAAGTGGCTTGTAGAAGGCCTCTCGGGGTCTTATATGCCTTGTTACATCTATGGGGTACCCCTGGGTCGTGACAGTTTCAAGTAAGGGTATTGAGGTAGACCCTAAGAAGACGGATGCGGTTAAGAGCTGGCCTAGACCTCTATCTCCTTCAGATATTAGAAGTTTCTTGGGTTTGGCTGGTTACTACAGAAGGTTTGTTGAGGGGTTTTCTACGATTGCCTCTCCATTGAAAACATTGACTCAAAAGAAGGCTAAGTATATATGGTCCGAAGCATTTGAAAAGAGTTCTCAAGAATTGAAGGATATACTTACTTCTGCTCCGGTGTTGACTTTATTGGAAGGAATATATGGTTTTATTTTTAATTGTGATACCTCGAGAATTGGACTAGGATGTGTCCTTATCCAAAATGGGAAAGTCATTGCCTATGCTTCAAGGCAACTTAAGATTCATGAGAACAATTATCCAACCCATGACCTTCAGCTAGCGGTGTTTGTTTTTGCCTTAAACATATGGAGGCATTATTTTTATGGTGTTCACGTCGATGTTTTTACCGACAACAAGAGTTTGCAACATGTGTTTAGTCAGAAAGATTTGAATATTCGCCAAAGGAGATAGCTTGAATTACTGAAACACTATGATATGAGTGTTCTCTATCACCCCGGTAAGGCCAATGTAGTAGTGGATGTTCTTAGTCGGCTATCTATGGGTAATGTTTCTAACATCGAAGATGATAAAAAGGAAATGGTTCTAGACATTCATAGATTGGCCCGGTTGGGTGTTACTGTTGGTAGAACCTACTAAAGGTTGAGTTATGGTTCTCAATGGGTCAGAATCATGCTTTGTGGCGGAAATGAAATCCAAGCAAGATCTTGATCCGAATTTGGTTGAATTAAAAGAAGTCGTGCTTAGAAAGTCCGTTGAGGATTTCTCCCAAGAGGGAGATTTATGCTTTGATATCAAGGACGTTTGTGTGTTCCTAATAAAGAGGACTTGAGGGAACATATCTTGTCAGAAGCCCATAGTTATCGATATTCCATTCACCCGCAAGCCACTAAGATGTACCGTGACTTGCGGGAGATCCATTGTCAACAAGTGAAAGTTGAGTATCAGAAACCGACTGGTTTGTCCCAAGACAGTATAATTCCTACTTGGAAGTGGGAAGATCTAAATATGGACTTCATTGTTAGTTTGCCTCGCACCCACCAACAACATGACTCGATTTAGGTTGTGGTAGATCAGATATTGAAATCGACTCATTTCATTCTCGTCAAGGTTTCTTATTCGGCGGAGGACAATGCTAAGTTGTACTTGAGAGAAACTGTAAAGGTGCATGGAGTGCCTTTACCCATTATCTCCGATTGTGGTATACAACTCACTTCTCAGTTTTGGAGATATTTTTAAAAGGGCCTTAGTACTCATGTTAAGCTTAGTACGACCTTTCATCTACAAACAGATGGGTAAGCAAAGCTTACTATCCAAACTTTGGAAGATATGTTGAGATATTGTGTGATAGATTTCATAGGTAATTCGGATGATTACTTGCCTTTGATTGAGTTTTCCTACAACAATAGCTATCACTCAAGTATTGGTATGGCTCGATTTTAGGCATTATATGGTAGGAGATGTAGATCTACTATAGGTTTGTTTGAGGTGGGTTAATTTGCCCTAATAGGTCCCGAGTTGGAACATGAGACTATGGAGAAAGTTCAACATAGTAGAGAAAGGTTGAAAATGGCTCTAAGTCGGTAAAAGTCCTTTGTCGATGTTAGAAGAAGAGATCTTGAGTTTGATGTGACCGATTGGGTTTACATGAAAATTTCTCCAATGAAGGGTCTAATGAGGTTTGGTAAGAATGGAAATATTAGTCCCCGATATGTAGGCCCATATCAAATTTTGAGGCGTATTGATAAAATTATATATGAACATGAATTTCCTCATGAATTCACTAGGATGCATCCCGTTTTCCATGTCTTCTTGTTGAAGAAATGTGTTGGTGATCCAACATCTATAGTTCCCATAGAAGGTTTGGGAGTTAAGGAGAATTTTATATATGAGGAAGTTCTGGTTGAGATTTTAGACCGGAAAGTCAAGAAGTTGAGAAATAAAGAAGTTGCTTTAGTGAAAGTTTTGTTGAGGAATCAGCTAGTTGAAGGTGATACTTCAGAGGCCGATGCCAATATGATGTCCTTTTATCGTCATCTCTTTCTTTCTAAACCTACTCTAGCTTGAGGTATTGAGTTCTTCATGGTTTAATCTTTTGGTGTCATGTATCTTAGGTATTCCCATGATTTCCTCATTTATGCATGGCTATGAAAAAGCTTAAGTATTGAGAAAATGAGTCAACTTGATTGATTTCTATATGTTTATGTGCATTTGAGTATGAGCTACATATAGATATCATGATAGATGTTTTTAAATGTCCTTTAGCTTGAAGTTGATGTTTCCTGCCCCGATATGTGCATTTTTGTGATTGCATTCATGTTGGGTTGTTAGGTTTAAGTTCATGCCCTCTTTATGCTCTCTTGAATCTCATTTGACGATGAATGTTCCCAAGAGGGAGATATGTAATACCTCTAATTCAAAAAGGGAGATATTACATTTTTTCATAGATCTGGTGTTAGCACTGAAGACACCACCAATGGTCCGTGGGTGGAACGACGGACCGTAGATGGTGGTCGTGGTTGGGGAGTTGGTTTTTTCCAAAATGTCAATTTTTCTATATTTTCAACGGTTCACCAGGACATTCCATTGTGCAATGCACGAGTCGTAGATAAGTCTCATAGGTAAGTCCCAAACATAGAGAGATTTTGAGGTCGAAACTTGAGGACCACGGTTTGGACCCACGGTCCATGGGTGGGTCTCATCATTTGAGGTCCAGAAATTTGGATCACTAAACCAATCGATGGAGGGACATGACGGTTCATAGGTTGACCCACAGACAGTAGATCCCCACCATAGAATGGGTTCAATAGTTATTTCTTAGGGGCTTTTGGGTCATTTCCTAATTATTCTATTCTAATGCTATGTCGTTTTACCCTTCACCAAAACCCCAATATAAACATTTTAACCCCAAAATTTACCCAATTTAAATCATTTTCCCAAATTCACAAAAGAAGACCTCTCAAATATTTTCTCTTTCTAGAAGTTGATGAAGAAGGGTTGAAACTAGGGTTTCAAGTCAAGTCTCCTAATCCTCCATTGAAGTTAACCGATTGGAATTGAGGTATGATAGTTATCATCCATGGATACCTTCCATTCATAGAGTTCCCAACTTCTTCAATTTTCAAAGTTAGATATCCCAAATTGAGTTAGGGTTTTTCTTTTATGTTATGGGTTCTCTTAATTATTGATTTAATTGATTGATTTATGATCTTTTATGCATGAATTGAGTTAATCTCATGTTTTTATGATGATCCCCCCACCAACCCATGCAATTTTTTTATGTTTTTCCAACTTATGAGTATATGATGAAGGTTTTGAGTTATGAAGGAACAATTTATGAAATTAAATATGTTTTCATGAAATTGATGTAAATATTTTAAGGAGACTTTGAGAGTAAAGTATCAATATTGTTGTTATGGTTAATTGTTGTGAAATGGTTGTTCACATAACTACCTCATGCATGAATGTGAAGGTTCTCTCACGTAAATGATTCTAAGGTTGAAAGGTCTTCTCACCTAAAATGAATCAAAGATTGAAAGAGATATTATAATGAAACCTAGCTTGGATTGGTTATTGATTGATACCTTTCCATGGATAACATATGACTTATCTTGGATTGGCAAGATGACGTGTCTTTTAACGGATAATAAGAACAAGTTAAGAAAATGACTATTATGTGGGATTTACGCTTAGCAGTGCGAAGATATTGAGATGGGAGCTCCCTCGTTAGTAGATGTTGGGTTCCTAGAAGCAATCTTTTATCCCATACCTATGTGCCCCATAGGATGATTGTCTTAGATAGACATTGGCTAGTCGATCCACATAAGCTAGAAGTTCATGGTCATACCTTGGCAAGTAGGACACCCCTTTTCAGTGTGGGGTAAACATCAAATTCCACGTTGATAACTCACATGTTCTTATATGTCGGTTAAAGGTAAATCTCCCACAATAATGAACCAAGGTTACTTTTGCAAGTATCTTATGAACGTTTTTAAGATGTTAGCTTGCATTGACCATGTTTTATGACTTCTGTCTTCTAAACCTTTTTGCATCATGTTTGAGCTTAGTCATGGCATATAATGGAAATGCCCCTTGTTAGCATGTTTTAAATGTTTTATGCATAGCTATCATACTTGGGACATATTTTGTACTAATACATACTCTTGCCTACATTTCCCAAAATGTAGGGTCCGATAGTTAGGGTTCCCAGTTTGATGGCTCGAGTTCATTGAGGAAATTTTCGAGCTTTGGTGAGTCCTCATGCTTCATGGACAGATTTCCACTATTTTCAATTTTCTTTCTTTTCTTTCAGTTTGGAACATTATGTACATGCTACACCCATATTCATTCTTATGTACTAAATGGCTTAGGGACAATGTTTAGACTTCCGCTTTACTTTGATAAAAACTTTTATACTTGAAATGTTTTTCTTTATCACTTTGATATTCTATTTCTTGTATAATGAATGCTAAGTGGCTTGTATGGGGCCTCTCGGGGTCCTATACGCCTAATTACGACTAGGGGCTACCTTGGGTCGTGACAAAGAAGGTGTTCATCAAGTGGTCTGATGATGTGGAGGTTTATCCTATTGCTGATAGTAGCTGGGTAAGACATATTCAATACATGCCCAAGAAGGGAGGAATCACTATGGTTCCCAATGCAAAGAATGAGCTCATACCAACGAGGCTAGTTAATGGGTGGAAAGTATGCATGGATTATCGTAAGTTCAATGTATTGACTGAGAAGGATCAAATCCCAATGTCGTTATGTACTAGATGTGAGATCTTCTTGATGGTACAAGTTGGTACTATTTTTCTTAATGGGTATTTGGGCTACAATCAAATCTCTACAACCCTGGAAGACCAAAAGAAGACCAATTTCACTTTCCCCTATGGGACGTTTGCTTTCAAGAGAATGTCATTAAGGCTGTGTAATGCAATAATGATCTTTTAGAGTTGTATGATGTTTATCTTTGCATATATGGTGGACACTATTGAGGTATTTATTGTTGACTTTTCTATTGCAGATGATTCGGTTAATGATTTTTTGGCCCACCTATGTGATGTACATAAATGGTGTGAAGAATGTAATATTGTTCAGAAATGAGAGAAGTGTCATTTCATGGTGAAAGACCAATTTCACTTTCCCCAACTTTTTTCACATGGAGCGATTGAACTAGAAATCAATAAGGGAATGAGGTTCAAGGTAATGGACAAAGGATAAAGCACTACATGGGAAAACCAGAAGAAGTCAAAGTGGTTAAAGAATAGGCTCTTATTGAAGTCTAATAAATCAAGGAGTCTGTGTTGTGCTGCGACGTTAAATAAATAGTTTCTTCGGAGACAACCCAAGATGTTATGTTTAGCTATTTTTGAAGTTTTTCTCGAAATAGTTTTGATTTTTAAGCTTAAATAGGCTAACTTAGGGTACGCATAAAAATATTTTCATAAAAAGTTTAAAAGAAAGGCCTAACATTTGTTACATGTGCAGGATAAAATCAAAATTTTGGTTTTAACGAGTAGAAGGGTCCTATGTATGGATCCAATGGGTCATAGAAAGTCTTACAAACTGTAGGCCATGTTCGTAGAACCTCGTGTGAATAAAAATCATTAAAAAATTATTTTACATGTCCCACATATGAGTCATAGTTCAATTGACGAACCGTAGATAGTAGCTGTATAAACCTAACCTAATACAGCTGCAACTGATGGTCTACAAGTACACAGTATGAATTGTAAAAAAGTATATAGTCCATAGTCTGTACTCATAGACTTCAGGTTTGTTTTCTAAAATATTCTAATTGTTGAGTTAATCTACAAAAGCCTTCTACAGATTGTAGGAAGTCCCACAGTTTGTAGACGAGCTTTTGTGAGACCTGATCAAATTAAATCAGCAAAAACGACTTGTGACCCATCCCCATTAAAACTTTTCCCATCCAATTTTTCCCTAATTCATTCCCTCAAAATAAATCGTAAGCCGGCCCCCCCCTTTCCACCTTTACAAACAACCACCAACACCCCTCAAATTGTCCTCTCACCGTACAACTTACCTTCCTTCCCTCCATTCTCATTCTTCCTTTCTTCTCCCCATCACCACCTCCATAATTTTTACTCTGAAGGAGTCACAGTTCTATTCGAACAAGAAATCAAGTTATCATTGTTGTCAAACACAATCACATACCATTATTTGACATCTTAAGCGGTGGATTTCTATAACGACCCTAATAACGAACTAGTGAAACTAGAGCCTAATAACTTTGTGTTGAGCATGTAATGAGGTTTTATGTTGTGTAATGTTTCCTTGTTTGAAGGAGTTTAGTGAGTCAACGTCAAGGCACGTGTTAGACTCAATCATAAAAGACCTTTTTTGATGATTGGTTAAAGGTTCCAAAAGCTTGTGCCAAGCCAAGGGGGGCAAGGCTTAAGCCAAAGGCCAAGGCTACCCAACCTTGGCCAAGCACTGCCCCATGACCACGGACCACTTCACAACTAGTGGTCATGACCACGGTCCATAGGAGTGGCCGTGAAGGTCACTTGGTGGCATGGCAAACAAGGCAAATTGGCCAAGCTACTGCTAAAGTTCCATGGACCACTTCACGACCAGTGGTCTTGACCACAGCCCGTAGAAGTTGCCGTGAAGATTACTTAACCTGGTGGAGGCTTGTCAAGGTCAAGGAGCAACTGCCTAGAGGACCATAGGAACCACTATAGACTGTGGTCCTGCTTCACGGACCATACAAGTGACCTTGGTGCTTAACAGGGTTGCCCAAATTAAGGGTTTTTAAGTAATTTGTTTTAATGTTTTATTATGTGGGGTTTATTTTAAATGGTTTATATCATAAAGATAAATAGTTTTAAGTTATAAAACAAGTCATTTACTCCTTATTTCTCCAAAACCCAAATCAAAAACCCCAAAGTTCTTGTCTCTCAATATTTCTCTCTCAACTCAAGGAAGAAGAAGACGTGGGAGCTAGGGTTTGGATTCAAAGCTTTATTCATCAAATTTTGTGGGAAAATATTAGTAAAAGGTATGATGATCCTTCATGTAGGGTTCGTCTTAACCCTAGAGTCAATTTCAAAAGAGTTTTCAAAGCTTTTCAAAGTTCATGAAATTTCAAGGGTTTTACTCAATATCATGGGTTCTCTCTCCAAATAATTTTTAAGGTTTACTAAGGTCATATTATGATTTTATTGATGTTTAATTGGTGATTTAAGATGATTTTACTCCTTGAACCCATGATTCTTCTCAATTCTAAATTTATGACTTATGAAGTTGGTTTATTGATTAGCTTAGATTGATTTAGATTGTTTAGTTGTATCATTATCTATGCTTAATTATGATGAATTGTTGGTTAATTGAGGACTTGTCATTATGGCTTTGAAAGGTCAATTTGACCTAATTACATGTTATCATAGAATTGTGTTTGAATTGTTGATCCACTTGAAAGGTGGAGGTGTTTCATTATTATGTACATGATCATGGCCTTGAAGGCATAGTAGGATAATTTGAAGTGTTATCACGATATTGTATGTATGAATGTGAGTTCAATGAAGCTAATGTGATCATGTTTTGAATGTGAATGTGTTATTATTGAAATGCTAATTCTAAATTTGACACCAATGAATGTTAATGATAAAACATGAAGGATTCTCCAATATTTTTTGTATCTCGAATTGGTAGGGCTCATGCATCCTTTTGTTGTATAAATGAATGTACTGTTGATTGTGGAATCCTTGGACGGTAGGCTAGTAGCACAGTTCCACATTTGTTAATAATGAACCTTGGAATTGGTAGGCTTATGGAACCTTTCCATGAAGGTTAATGATGAGCCTTGAACCGGTAGTCTTATGGCACCCTTTCAAGAGAATTTAATGTGCTTTCCTAAATAGATCTTGAATCGGTAGATTTAAGGCACCTTTTCATGTGTCTATGAATGTAATTGGAGTCAGTAGGCCAATATCACCTCTCATATATGATAAAGTCAAGGTAATGAATTATACATTGGGAATGTAAGCTAAGACCCGAGTGGATTTAGTTAGATGGAAACTCCTTGGGTTAGGCATGAGTTTCAATGATCGTCTACCTTATCTCATAAACTATGTGCCCATATAGGTCTAGCTAGTGGATCATCCTAAGCTATATGAACCTGTCTTCCTTAGGCAAGTAGACCACCTCTTTACGGTGTGGGGACTTATGACACCGAATTCCATGACAAGTTCTTATGGTCTATGTTGGTTAACACTTACTTCCCATAATGTTAGATTTCATTGTGGTTTCTTGATAGGTTCTACGAAGTGTAGGTAGTATTATGGGATGCTACCTATACATTGAACGAGTAGGCTTTGAGAGGGTTATAATGAGTTTCTCTAAATCCTAATAACTATGACATGAATCTGTTCTAAATGAAGTTATTGAAGAATGTTGCCTTATTGTCTAAATGAAATGATGAATGAGTAGTTTATATTGATGAAATGAGTTACTTGACGACTATGTTTATGTTATGATGTGATTCACGTGATGTTTATGTGTCTTGTATGGATATTATGTAAAGAGGAAAATGAAGAAATGGTAAGTTCACTTTTTGTGACATTAAGGCGGTGCCTTAGTGTGGGTGGTGGTGTGGGACGCTACCCATACATTGCACAACGCATAACTTGAGGGTTATTTGAAGTGAAGGTCTAACGTAAAGGAAACGGTTTACTTGATGATATTATCTAAATGTGGTATTATGACTTGCATGATGATTGTAGTTGTATTGTATGTCTCTTATGCTATTGTACATGATATTTCTAAAATGTAGTATAATACATCGTTTCCAACCAAGATGTCCCTTTTAAAGCATGTTTTTGCATAGTCATCATACTTAGTACATAATTGTGTGCTAACCCATATTTTTCTATTTTTAGTACAAGTGTACATTCCGGCAAGTGATTGACTCTAGCTAGGATTGAAGTGCTTGGATAGAGTTTTCCTCCAAGACTTGGTATGTCCTCATAGGTAGAGGACAAAGAGTCTTATTGTTTCTAGTTCTTTCTTCTTTTGGAGACTATTGTTAAGACTTCAATTGTAAAGGGCTGTGACCCTATTTTGTTAAAGTTTTTTCTAAGATGGCTATGTGAGACTTACTCTTCCACTGTGTCTTTTGAAAGATTTTTTATTCTTATGGTTTTAAATATAAAATGTTTAATTCCGCGCTATTTTAATTATTGAATGCAATGAATGACTATGATGCGTGTATAAGACCCCTTCGGGGTCGAGTATGCCCTGTTAAGACTAGGGGGTACTCTCGGGTCATGACAAATATGCTATCAGAGCATAAAATTTTAGAAATCATTTTTAGGATCAATGTCTCACATATGACGTCTAGTAGAGTCTTGTCATCGATATGAGTTGCAACAAATCTATGAGCGAGAGGCTATAGGACGATAGAAAGTTACACTTCTTTCATATTCTTGAAGTCGCGCAATAGAGTTGGACTCCAGAAGTTCTTTCTCTTTTTCCTTGTCTGGTGGTCTTGAAGATGTGACTACTCGAAGGGCTAATGCTACAAGGATCGAGGGAAAAAAATGGGTGAGTATTGATGTTAATTGTGGCTATGTGACTTGCTAAATTCGAGGTGTTATGTTGTGATGTTGTCTTTAGTATGGATCGATTGCTTTATGGCTATGTGGGTTATTGATAGAAGGACATAATAAATTTTGGGTTATGTTGAAAGAGTTGATGAAATGAGGTGTTTTAGAAATGTTTTGATGTGTTGAGTGAGTGGATTCACCTTCTTAAAAGAGGGTATAAGTGTGATTCACCTTCTTTTGAGATCATCCTTGTATGGTGGGTGTGAAGGTTTAGTGATGTCTTACTCCGACCTTTGGATGGAAAGAAGTGAAGTTTAAAAGAGTTTGTTTAGACTTACTCCAATGTGGGGGAAATAATGTGCTTAGAAAGGTAAAGTCATTAAGTGTCCTTCATGTTCACAAGTTAGGCTTGCTTGATGTTCTCACCCTAAGAGGTATGGTAAGTTTGAGGAGTTTAGACCCGTTGTGGTAGAATCATATGAGACCTTGAGTGGTGTTAGTAGAGTTGTTGTGAGCAAGAGTTGCTTAATGAGGACCTTCTTAGTTTGAAGGCACCGGTAAGTTATAGTTCCTTGTTGTTGTGATGAGGTCCTTATGTTGTTTTTCATGTTAACCTTAGTTGGGTTTTCTCCTAAGTGGGGGATGGTATGTTGAATAGTAAGGTTGTTGAGAGTGTTGATATCCTTGTCTCTTTCATTCTATTCTTATTCAAGTTGAGACCAAGAGTTCCTAGTAGCTTGTCTCATGTTTTGGAGTCTTTTGTGAAAATGAGTTCCCATGTTCTCCTTATGTTATGCATGTTCTATTTGAATTCTTGTTAAATTTGAAAATGAGTTTCATGATTTTATTCCTCATGTTAATATTCATCTATGATGAGTTTCCTAAATGCTTTATGAGTTGACTTATTGAACATGCTTAACTGTGTTGTTGAAAGAGTTTCATAAGTGCCATATAATGTGTTAATGAGCATGATCTGATGTGGAGAAGGAACTTCCTCCAATGAAATGAGAAATACTAATGTTTTGTGCACAATGAGTTTGTAGATGTAGTTCCTACTTTCTTGTTGTGTTTTAAGCATATTGATGTGGAGTTGATGTTTCCTCCTATGATTATGCCTTGTATATGGATGTATTGCATGATTGTTGGGCTGCTAGTCTTGAGTCGTTTCCCTTAATGTGTTTAAACTTCATTCGAGGATGAATGTTCTTAAGTGGGGGATAATGTAATGACCATAAAAACGAACTAGTGAAACTAAAGCCTAATGACTTTGTGTTGTGCTTATAATGAGGTTTCATGTTGTGTAATGTTGCCTTGTTTGAAGGAGTTTAGTAAGTCAACGTCAAGGCACGTGTTAGACTCCATGATACAAGACCCCTTTTGATAATTGGTTAAGGGTTGCAAGAGCTTGTGCCAAGCCAAGAGGGGCAAGGCCTAAGCCAAAGGCCAAGGCTGCCCAACCTTGGCCAAGTACTTGCCCATGACCATGGACTACTTCATGGCCAGTGGTCATGACCACGGTCTGTACGAGTAGCCGTGAAGGTCACTTGGTGGCATGAAAAACAAGGTAACTTGGCCAAGCTACTACCAAAGTTCCACGGACCACTTCACGGGCAGTGGTCTTGACCACAGCCCGTAGAAGTGGCCATGAAGATTACTTGGCCTGGTGGAGGCTTGGCAAGGTCAAGGAGCTACTGCCTAGAGGACCACGGGCACTACCACGAGCCGTGGTCCTCCTTCACGGACCGTACAAAGTGACCTTGGTGCCTGACGGGGCTGCCCAAATTAAGGGTTTTCAGTAATTTTGTTTTAATGATTTATTATGTGGGGTTGATTTTAAAGGGTTTATATCTTAAATATAAATTGTCTTAAGTTCTAAAACAAGTAATTTACTCAGTATTTCTCCAAAACCCAAATCAAAACCCCCAAAGTTCTTCTCTCTCAATATTTCTCTCTCAACTCAAGGAAGGAGAAGAAGTGGGAGCTACGGTTTGAATTCAAAGCTTCCTTCATCAAATTTCATGGGGAAATCTTAGTAAAAGGTATGGTGATCCTTCACCTAGGGGTTATTCTTCACCCTAGAGTCAATTTCGAAAGAATTTTCAAAGATTTTCAAAGTTCATGAATTTTTAAGGTTTACTCAGGTCAGTATGATTATATTGATGTTTAATTGGTGATTTAAGATTATTTTACTCCTTGAACTCATGATTCTTCTCAATTCTAATAAATGACTTATTAAGTGGGCTTATTGATTATGAATGGGTGATGGTGGATTTATGGTTAGATTGATTTAGATTGTTTAATTATATCATTATCTATGCTTAATTATGATGAATTGTTGGTTAATTTAGGACTTGTGATTATGTCTTTGAAAGGGCAATTTGACCTAATTACATGTTATTATAGAATTGTGTTTGAATCGTTGATCTACTTGAAAGGTGGAGGTATTTCATTATTATGTACATTGTGATCATGGCCTTGAAGGCATAGTATGATAAGTTGAAGTGTTATCATGATATTGTATGTATGAATGTGAGTTCAATGAAGCTAATGTGATCATGTTTTCAATGTGAATGTGTTATTATTGAAAGGCTAATTATCAATTTGATACCAATGAATGTTAATGATAAAACATGAAGGATTCTCCAATATATTGTATATCTCTAATTGGTAGGGCTTATGCATCCTTTTCTTGTATAAATGAATTAATTGTTGATTGTGGAATCCTTGGAACAGTAGGCTAGTAGCACCCTTCCGTATATGTTAATAATAAACCTTGGAATTGGTAGGCTTATGGCACCTTTCCATGAAGTTTAATGATAAGCCTTGAACCTGTAGGCCTATGGCACCCTTCCAAGAGGAGTTGATGAGCTTTACTAAATGGACCTTGAATCGGTATGTTTAAGTCACCCTTTCATGTGTCTATGAATGTAATTGGAGTCAATAGGTCAATGTCACCTCACTTATGTGATAATGTCAAGGTAATGAACTATTCTATGGGAATGTAAGCTAAGCACTGAGTGGATTTGGTTAGATGGAAACTCCCCCAAGGTTAGGCATGAGTTTCAATGATCGTCTACCTTATCCCCTAAACTATGTGCCTGCATAGGTCTAGCTAGTGGATCCACCTAAGCTATATGAATCTGTCTTTCCTTAAGCAAGTAGGCAACCTCTTTACGGTGTGGGGAATTATGACACCGGATTCCATGACAAGCTCTCATGGTCTATGTCGGTTAATGCTTACTTCCCATCATGTGAGATTTCATTATGGTTTATTGATAGGTTCTACAAAGTGTAGGTAGTATTATGGGATGCTACCTATACATTGCACGAGTAGGCTTTGAGAGGGTCATAGTGAGTTTCTCTAAATCCTAATGACTATGACATGAATGTGTTCTAAATTCAGTTATTGAAGAATATTGGGCTTATTGTTTAAATTAAATGATGAATGAGTAGCTTATATTGATGAAATGACTTACTTGACGACTATGTTTATGTTATGATGTGATTCATGTGATGTTTCTGTGTCTTGTATGGATATTGTGTAAAGGTGAAAATGAAAGAATGGTAAGTTCACTTTTGGTGACATTAAGGTGGTGCCTTAGTGTGGGTGGTGGTATGGGACGCCACCCATACATTGCACAAGGCATAGCTTGAGGGTAACTTGAAGTGAAGGTCTAAGGTAAAGGAAATGGTTTACTTGATGATATTGTCTAAATGTGGTATTATGACTTGCATGATGATTGTAGTTGTATTGTATGTCTCTTATGCTATTGTACATGATATTTCTAAAAAGTGGCATAATGCATGGTTTCCAACCAAGATGTCCCTTTTAAAGCATGTTTTTGCATGGTGGTCATACTTGGTACATTTTTGTGTGCTAACCCATATTTTTCTATTTTTACTACAAGTGTAGGTTCCGACAAGTGATTGATTCTAGCTAGGATTGAAGTGCTTGGATAGAGTTTTCCTCCAAGACTTTGTATGTCCTCATAGGTCGAGGACAAAGAGTCTTATTGTTGCTAGTTCTTTCTTATTTTGTAGACTATTATTAAGACTTCAATTGTAAAGGGCCGTGACCCTATCTTGTTAATGTATTGTCTAAGATGGCCATGTGAGACTTAATCTTCCGCTGTGTCTTTTGAATGATTTTTGATTCATATGTTTTTAATATAAAGTGTTTAATTCCGCGCTATTTTAATTATTGAATGCAATGAATGACTATGAGGCATGTATAAGACCCCTTCGAGGTCGAGTACGCCGTGTTACGACTAGCGGGTGCTCTCGGGTCGTGACAATTTCGATCCTTGACACTTGTATTGATTGAAATTTTGTTTAACATACTTGACCTAGGGTTGAAATTGTACATAAATTTGTCAATTTGGTTTGGTATGTACACCCTAGGCCTGAGAATATTGTGACTATTGTTAAATGTTTTAATATATTTGATGATTAATTGACACTGATTATACTTGACTCAGGGTTTAGGATTTGAACTTAGTTAATTATTGTTTTAACTCGAGGGATGATGATAAACTGTACATGTTTTTATGATGTTGATGGTGATTATGACTGATAGAAAGCATGATTAGGTTGGTCTTTTAGTAATTTAAGATTATAAATTGTGTTGGTGAAATAACAACACTAATCTATGTTTTTGTTACCTACGAGGCTCTTCTATGGACCGTAGAAATGTCTAAAATTTGTAGTTTACCCTCATAGACAAGCCTGAAGTATCAGTGTTGTCCATTTCACACACCAGTGGTAAAGCTAGACATTTAATCAAGGGTGTCCAAGAATAATAGTATCTGGCTGTTAAAAAAAAAAAAAAAACATTGTGCTATTTGTGGCTTGAACCCATAACTTTTTGATTCAAATAGACACCCATTACCACTTCCCCGAATGATTAGATTTCTCAATAACGTCCAAATTTAAATATGCACTCTTAATACAGAATTTTACATATATATACAATATAATTTTCTAACGAAAGGTGTCGAGTTGGACACTGGGGTGGCTATAGCTATGCCCCTAGGTTGTAGGATCTTCAACGGATAGTAGATAGGATTCATAAAAACTCCTAAATATATATGAATAAAATATTACAACTACATAACCTGTGTACAATTCATAAAACTTTCTACGGCTTGTTGATCAATCTTGTATTCCGGATGTGCAAAACCCTGTAACCTATGTTAGGCACTACAGTTTGACCGATTCGTAGAAAGTTTGACGGACCATACTTGCAAACTGTAGAAAATAAAAACACACTAACTCAACACCTAAAAAGGTTCAAACAAGCTCGGAACTGCACAAAAATAAACCACAACCTCACCTAGGACTAAAATCGTCCCCAAAAACCAACGGATCACCCGAAATTCCAATAGGTGCATCAGATGTTTGCATAATCAATGACACAACTTCCGATGCAAGTTTCTACGATCGTGCAATAGTATAATAACCCAACCAAGGGTTGGGGTCGAGTCCCAAGGGAGTGGGCATGAAAATTAGTGGTTAAGTACAAATGTGCTAAAGCTAATTGTAGCTAAAGAGTTTTACGAGTGAAAACATGGCAAATTAAAGAGATGATGCAGGCGTCAAATATTGAATGGGAGTTTGTAAGCAGGAAACAATTAAAACAGTGGAAATAAGGAACTTTAAGCAATGAGAGGCGGATTCTTGGGATGTAATCGGAATACGGGTTAATCTAAATTATTGGGTAGATTCTTTCGATAGAAAATTCATAGAATAATAGTGACTAGGCTAAGCTATACGTGGGAATAAATTCTCTCTCAGCAACTAACCCCGTTTCAAATAGGTTCCTCTCAGACAGCCACTTACCGCATGAAGACAAGCCTACGCCTTAACCCACACACTCTCTCAAGCTGAGTGTTAGGATATGGGACTAGGGTTCACTCTCTCGAGCTGAACCTCATATCGACCCACTCCTTAGGCCATCAATCTAGTAGTCTTAGTTTCACAACTTCTCTCTCGAGCAAGCCAAAAACACATAAATAAACTTGTATTTGCAACTAAAAATTTGTTAAATTCACCCACAACTAATAGACAAAATCACCATTAAACTACATCTAATATATCAGTAAGCAAGACCCAACAATAATCTTAACCCATATTCGCTATATCACACCCTAAGAATTGGGGTTTTTAGCCACACATCAAGAAATAGAAATTTATGCTTTCAATGATGCTGAAATCAAATGGGTATGAAGATTTAAGTCTCAATTTAGGCAAAGAGTGAAGAATCCAAGAGACCTACTTCCAAATTGAAAGAGATGAAACCCTCTTCTTCTTCAAGTTTTTAAAACCCTCCTAAACTCAGAGTACAAATATTTCCCAACTCTCTGTCTCACCTTTGATAATCTAACTAGGCAAAACAATGTAAAAATCGCTGCTAATAATAAAAACTAAACTAGTATTTATAGTTTTCAGAAAATGTGCTTCGAAGGATCTTTAGGCAACGTTAGTGAGAAACACCGATGCGTTCGGCGATTTGCCTTTTGGTCTGCTTCGTTGCCTTTCATCAGTTGCCTTCAGCATCTTTGTTTCCTGGAAAATTGGGCGATGTAGCACTGCTTCATGGAATCATTCGGTGATACACCGACTGCTCTTTTTTATCATCGACTTTTCTCCTTTTCTTTAGGGCTCAGCATACTAGAAGAAAAGGCAAATATGAGAACTGTTGGCAATTCGCCGAATGTGTTCGGTGGTTCGCAGACCTTCGTTTCTTTGTTATTTCGGCCTCTTTTTGCTTAGTAGTGTCCATGCTTTGTTCAAACTTTCAATACCTAAAACTTAAAGGTTTTCATCAGATATCGGGATAAAACATGCATTTGAGGACACTAATTTCATCAAAATATAGCCTAAATCAATCCAATTTTTAGACTCATCAATACCCCCCAACTTAAACTGTTGCTTGTACTCAAGCAAACTCAAGTTCAGTCATTCAAAAAAATGTGTCTCGAATAGTGCTACACAAGACTTAATCAGGAATACACACAACAAGACTAAATTTACTTATGTAAAGATCAAATGTGGACCCAAAGATTCAAGGTGTGACTCACCAATATCAAAGAACCTCATGCTCACAATACTTGTATCAAATGCAAGTTCAAGCTCAACCAAAGTGTTCAAATGCCCTCACACAATGAATGATTCCTTAATCACACAATGGTTCAAAGTTTAATGCTTCGAAATCAGATTCAACGCTTACTCTCACAAGGAAGAACACAATGCATGCTTTCACCCATAGGTTTGCCCGTATTTTCCAATCAACATTTGTTTCAACTCACTCAAGATCAAAAAGGTCTTTTCAAGGCTTGTAATGGGGCTGAGTGCAAAGTTATAGTCATTTAGGCTTAGTGACTTTCATCCTCATGAAATGTGGTGCTCACAATAGTTCCTTTCCTTTTCCTTCCTCATTCTCTTTAGTGCTCATAAGTCATCCTATTATTCACTTTCCATGGATTGTTTGGGAGCCCCATTTCTTTTGTACTTTTATCACACAACCTTCTCTTCACTGTTTTTCTTTTTCTTTCTCTTTTTTTTTTTTTTGTATTTATGAAGGGGTTCCATTTTTCTTAAAACCATGGGTAAGAAGAGACTTTCCTTGCACTTCTTGACTTCCCTTTTGTCTTTTCACCACACCCCCAGCGTAGGCTTTTGGCCTAAGTTGGCTATTCAAATAACCACATTTCAAGAGGATTATAGGTAGTGGATAAAGAAAAGTTATGGTTTCATCTAGTTTCTTCCAAAGAGAGGTAAGACTCAAGGGGTGTTCAAAAGAGAATCACACGCTCACAAGGTAGGTCACAAAAGAAGTATATGTCAAATTGACTCACACTCTTAGAATTTGCCTAAGATCATATCAAGAGATAGCATCACTTAATTGACCAGACTAACGAGGCAAATTCTAGGATCTATCATGCATGGTTCAAAGTAAGCTCATCACACAAGGCATCGACACTAAAGTCAAACAAGACTCCACACTTTCACTAGCGTGAAACGGTCATCACAAGAGACTCGATTTAATAAATGGCTAATCATAACGAGATGCAAACAGTTCATATATTGTCGATGCAACTTCATGTGGCCTCGTCGTAGCCATTTATTCATGTTCGTTCGATTGAGAGCACTATTCAAGTCATCAGTATTGATCGGAACTGAGACTTAAATTTTGCAAAAGAGCAGTCACATTCAACACACGAGAGGTGGAAAAAATTTTTGGAAAAATTTAAAATTTTTTGGAAGGGTCAAAATTCATTTTCATTTTTGCAATTTAAAATAAAAGGAGCCATAAGCTCAAACATCCACAGAACAATATATAAAATCAGTTAAACAAAACAACCCAAATATAAACACAAATCACAAATAGCACACAAAAGGTGTGGGCCTCACACCACCACAATTAGAAAGCGTTTGTCCTTAAATGTAAATAAAAGTGTCTAAAAGTAAGAATAAATAAGACAGAGAGAGAAGTAAAAAGAAGTCTTGTTTATGCAGTCTCTCTATCTATCGGGGTCTGAATATGGGCATCAGTGCCCGGTGAATCTATGTGGTCATGGATCTGAGCACCCGGAGTAGCCTCAGACGAACTAACAATGCCAGATCCACTAGGAGCTGCTGTGAACGTCTCAGCCGGCATTGTCTGAGTTGCTGACTGAACAACAATCTCTATAAGATTTGGCAAGTCTCTGAATATGTTGTCCTCTTGGCTCTCGCTCACCACCTCATCGCGCACTGTTATTCGCTCCTCGTCGGTCTCTGTCTCCGACTCTGCATATCCTGCATCATCCCTTTTCACATCTCCGATAGTAGCTGGAGGAATCCCCGAGGTGTCAGAAGCATCCTCGTCATCTGGTCCCTACATCAGTGTAGTGAAGTCGATAGCCTTCAAATAGGCTACGTCCTTTTTCAACTCTGCTATTTCAGCTTTTAATGCTGAAACCTCGGGTGTCTCCCCCTGTATGCTCTCACAAGCAGTGACTCTGTCAGTCAGATCATCAACAGTGGTCCTGAGGGGGGTTAGTGCAATCAGGATGGAATTGTCAATAATCCCTTGGATGGATCTCTACAATCGCGTCGCCCTTACATCCACTGAATAAGCTAGCTTCCCCATCTTCAAGAACATGGCATGAGTGATCCTGGTAGGCTGGGAGGAAGAGGAGGCACCTGGAGTCTGTGAAGGAGAAGAAGGAGCGGGTATACCTGAAGGCTTCAAAGCCAGAGTGGACTGAAGGTGCCTCTGCTGGTAATGAGTCAACATCGACCTCTGGAGAAATATTTGTTGGAGCTGCCCTCCTTCTGTCAACCTCCTCTCATGTGAATTCATCCTCTATATGCCAGATATCAGTGGAGGAAGACGGGGTGACCTCTATATTGCTAGCAGGATCCCGGGGTACTCCGGCATAACTTAGTGATTAGAACAGGAAAAGGCAGAGATGTCTGCGTCTGGTTAGCTCTCATAGCCATCTTCTGTGAAACCAGCAGTCCCAGGTCGATCCGCCTCCTAGACATGATAGAACCAAGGCAAGCCACCTTAAGATGACGCAGAATGGACTCATTCTGGGATGGCATGATAGTGCTGCTGATGAAGCCAAACCAGTACCGGGAGGTAATGTTCATATCCCTCTTCTCAATCAGAACTCCTGCCTCTATCCACCTTGGAGTGATGTAAGAGATCATCGGAGCTAACCAACCCTTCAAATCATCTAGGGATGGAACAATATGTAATCCCTGGTAGGGCGGTACCGAGTGAAGTGGTCGACCCAATACAACATTAATATGATCGTTGTGTCACTCCACCTCCAAGCCTCTAACCTTAACCGACTTCACCAGTCAGAACTCACTAGGCTTCTTTTTATTCTTTGGGACCAACTCTCCATAGGCTAAGTAGAATTCCCACACTCAGGAAGGAATATAAAGGCCCCGTGGCCTAGTGAACCACTCCAACTCATGATACTTGAGTGTGTCAAGCACCTCAGTGTGCTTACCTTTCAAACCCTTCGCAGATAGTAAATTTTCTTCTAGATTGGTTCGTAAACTATCACTTTTTAATCTGTTCAGCAATCTGGGTAGAGGTGGAGGTACGATGAGTGTAGGGGCCACTGGAGGTGGTGTAGAAGCTGGCACTAATTCAATAGTCGGAGGAGTTCTGGTAGATGTGGGCTGAGCTCTAGCCCTGAGTTCATTCCTTCATTCGTCAAAGGTTGCTCATCCTATTGGCTCAAAAAGAGCTGGTTCAACATTTATACCCTTCCTAGCTATGTGCTTTTTTTGTTAGGCTTTATCTCCCGATTGGAGGTCATCCCTTTTTCTCTTTGGAGGATTTGATCCTCTTTTTCTGTGGTTGCTCAGTTAAATTGGTGCATACCATATCTGCAAAATATTGAGAAAATATAACAAAACAACTTAAACTCAGGCATAGAGACTTTCTCTGCAGATAGACTCGTCGATCAAGTCGACGTGTCGCCGAACCACTTCGGCGAACTAAATTAGGATCACCGATGGGTTGGCTAAACAATTAAGGCAAGTCGGTGATAAGAGAGTCCTTTCAGTGAATCGTCGACTCCTTTGGACGAGCAAGAGTTTGTCCGCCGAAAGTTACAGTGCATAAGGGTCTCAGGGGTAGCATACAAAAGGTGATTAAGAGTACTTTCGGTGAGTCGCCGAGTGTGTTCGGCGACCGATGGCTTCTCGCCGAAAGTGACTACCTCATCCAATTTGACATGATTTTAAGGGCGAGATGGAGACATTGGGACAACCGCCGAATGATTCGGCGAGCTTGACCCAGCTAGCCAAATGGCCTAACGTACCCATTTTCAATCCATCTTCTCGAATTCAATCCCGCAAAACCCAAAAGCAAAATCAAAGTATGCATTAACAAAATTTGAACAAGACCTATAATACCCATCACTCTGGGATACTCAGATTCTCCCGAACTTGCCGCATTTGGCCATTTGATGATATTTGCTCATAAGAGCGGTGTCGCCCTCTCTATCATTGAACAAATTTTTTACATTTAGCACAAACGTGGGCTACTCAGACATCACCCAATCAATCTAATGACATGGAATCACGACCCAACTTATTAAAAAGCACAAAGATTATGGGCATTTGACAATCAGACAACACGGGCAAGATTTTCAAATTAAAATAGACAATTAAGGATTCTAATCGTAGCAAAGAGGCCCAACACACATCACTAAGAGACAATTATTGTAAATGAGTACAAAACTTTCAAATGTAAATGTAGGAAAAGGAAACCAACCTTCAACGTTGATTAAATTTGATTTGAATAGCTAGGGGGCAAAGTATTCCAATTCCGAGCACAAGTCCCCACTAAAATGCTAAAGTAATGCTAAATATAATAATATACTACCTTAGTGTGAGTTTAGGAGATTTGTGAGCGAGGGAAAGTGAAGAAGTTGAAGTTTTGAATCTTTTGAACATTATAAACCGTCCAGTTCGCGCTCATTCGGTGACGTTAGTTGTAATTGTTGATCCACTCAGTTATTCGCCGAGTGGACCCTTGTCATGCCGATTGTTAAAGATTTTTCAATTTCTTGGGGTCAAGATGGCGGCCTAAGTCGAGATCACCGACTTGGTCGGCTATGCGCCAAACTACTTCTCAAGGTCATCGAGTTTTACAGGCTCTAACTTGAACTATAGTTGAGCCAAACGGCAGGTCAGGTCGGGCACACCAACCTGTTCAGCGGTCCGCCGATTGACCATTTTCTCACCAATCTGTATTTTTCACCACTTTCCTCATTCAAACCTGCACTAGTAACACACCATTATTTATAAAAGCAAATTTAAGGATTTAAAACCTTGGGTTCCTCCCAAGAAACACCTTATTTTACATCATGGCTCAATACAAGTCCTTACTCACTCCCTATTAGTTGGGTCGGCCCTCGTATTACTAGGTAACCCTAATAGTTTGTTTGAGTGAAGAGGAGGCAACACATAATTCATGAGTGTCCTGATCAGCTGGGTCGATCTAGAATGAGAGCGAACCATTTGATTCAACACTTCAATACTCTACTTCATCTCTTCCAACATTTGTTCTTGTTCGGTGATCTTTTGGAGAATGATTTAAAGTGTGTCCTCGACACGATTGTTCTCCCTTCCTCTAGACTGCTTCCTCTCGTGAGAAGGTATGTACCTCCCTTGACTCTTGCACTAGTTTTCCACCTTTATTATTTTGGTGGCCAACTCGTGCAGCTGAGCTACCAATACAGGTAATGTGAAGTCCCTTTTGACTTCTTGCTTCATCTCAGCTGAGTTGCCACCATTTCCCTCAGCCATGCTCAGGGAACCTACCTACACCAACAAATTTAAAGAAAAACAAAACTAATAATAAGGTTAGTAAACTACGATTATTGGAAGTAGAATTTGACTTAAACCAAAAACTTTCACGTAACACCACTCCCTGGCAGTGGCGCCATTTTGATGTTTGTGTAATCAATTACACAACATCCGATGCAAGTGTCTACAATTGTGCAATAGTATAATAACCCAACCAAGGGTTAGAGTCTAGTCCCAACAGAGTGGGCATGAAAATTAGTGGTTAAGTAAAAATGTGCTAAAGCTAATTGTAGCTAAAGAATTTTACGAGTGAAAACATAGCAAATTAAAGAGATGACGCAAGCGTCAAATATCGAATGGGAGTTTGTAAGCAAGAAACAATTAAAATAATGGAAATAAGGAAAATTAAGCAATGAGAGGCGGATTCTTGGGATGCAATCGGAATACGAGTTAATCTAAATTATTAGGTACATGCTTTCGATAGAAAATTCATAGAATAATAGTGACTAGGCTAAGCTATACGTGGGAATAAATTCTCTCTTGAGCAACTTACCCCATTTCAAATGGGTTCCTCTCGGACAGCCACTTGCCGCATGAAGACCTGCCTACGCCTTACCCTACTCACTCTCTCGGTCTGAGTGTTAGGATATGAGACTAGGGTTCACTTTCTCGAGCTGAACCTTATGTCGACCCACTCCTTAGGCCATCAATCTAGTAGTCTTGGTTTCGCGACTTCTCTCTCAAGCAAGCCGAAAAGACATAAATAAACTTGTATTTGTAACTATAAATTTGTTAAATTCATCCACAACTACTAGACGAAATCACCATTAAACTACATCTAATCTATCAGCAAGGAAGACCCAACAACAATCTTAACCCATATTCACTAAATCATACCCCAAGAAATGGTGTTTTTAGCCACACATCAAGAAATAGAAATTTATACCTTCAATGATGTTGAAGTCAAATGGGTATGAAGATTTAAGTCTCAATTTAGGCAAAGAGTGAAGAATCCAAGAGACCCACTTCCAAATTGAAAGAGATGAAGACCTCTTCTTTCTCAAGTTTTTAAAACCCTCTTAAACTCAAAGTACAAATATTTCCTAACTCTCACTTTTGGTAATCAAGAAACTAGGTAAAACAATGTAAAAATCGATGCTAAGAATAAAAGTTGAACTAGTATTTATAGTTTTCAAAAAATGTGCTCCGAAGGATCTTTTGGTGATGTTAGTGAGAAACGCCAATGCATTCGGTGATCCGCCCTTTGGTCTGCTTCGTCGCCTTTCATCAGTTGCCTTCAGCATCTTTGTGTCCTAGATAATTGGGCAATGTAGTAGTGCTCCTTTTCATCGATGATTTCTCTCCTTTTCTTCAGGGCTCAGCATACTGGAACAAAAGGCGGATATGCGATCTATTGGCGATTCGCCAAATGTGTTCAGCGATTCGCAGACTTTCGTTTCTTCGTTCTTTTGGCTTCTTTTTGCTCCTTTTTGCTAAGTAGTGTCCATGTTTTGCTTCAAACTTTTAATATCTGAAACTTAAAGGTTTTCATCAGATATCGGGATAAAACATGCATTTGAGGACACTAATTTCATCAAAATATAGCCCTAAATGAGTCCAATTTGTAGACTCATCAACATCCAAACCCCTAATGTTGACTAAAATCAACCCAAATGCTTAATTTTCACAAATTCACAGCTTAGGACCTCAAATCCTCAAAATGACTCTAATTCTAAAGTCAACAACACATAAACACCAATTTTCACATACCAGAACTAATGGAATTGATGAAATCCCTTCCGACACTCGCAACATTAAAATACTTTGAAAACCACTTTTAAGCAACTTAAGTCTTTCAAACTCAAAATTTACAAGATTCTCAACCTTTTACTCAAAGATTGGAACCAAATTCCAGAGATCAATCAAGAAACGACTCGGGCTCAATATCAAGATAGGGCAAAATAGTACTTTTCACAAAAATACCAAAAATGACCAACCACATCATTACATTATCCACCACTTAAAACCATGGTCATCATCAAATATAAAGCAAAAGAAAGTACCTGTAGCATCGAACAGGTAAGGATAGCTCGCTTGCATATTTGACTCTATCTCCGAAGTTACTCACCAACTGAATGATGCTTCCACTACACTTTCACTGAAGGAATCTCTTTGCTCCTAACATATGTGACCTGCCTATCTATGATGACTATAGGCTCCTCCTCAAAGGATAAATTTGGACCCAACTTAACTCAATCAAGAGAAAGTACATGGGACTAATCTAACACGTACTTCCGAAGCATAGAGACATGAAACACAAGATGAAATGTTGATAAACTAAGGGGTAAGAACAGCTTTTAGGCCACCTCTCCCACTTGGCTTAAACTCTCCAGAGGTCCAATAAGTCTAGGGATAAGCTTTCCCTTCTTTCCGAACCTCATCACCCTTCATGGGTGAAACTTGAAGCAAAACATGATAACCCTCTATATACATAAGGGGTCAGACTCTCCGATTTGCATAACTCTTTTGTAGACTCTAGGTTGTAGATAGTCTATCTTGAATCACACTTACGTGATCCATAGCATATCTAAAAAAATGTATATCCAAAGAGTCCATCTCAACTGAATCAAACCAACTAATCAGAGATCTACAACGCCTACCATACAACCCCCTCAAATAGGATCATCTGATACCATAATGGTAATTGTTGTTGTAGGGAAACTCATCTAAGGGCAAATGTTGATCCCATCTAGCACCGAAGTAAATAACGCAAACTCAGAGCATGTCCTCCAACACTTGAATTTCCCCTCTGACTGACCATCTTTCTAAGGATGAAAAGTTATACTCATATGTCACTAAGTACCCAAACCATGTTGTTAAGCCCTCAAGAAATGGGAATTGATCAAGGAACCTCGATCAGAGACAATGGAAATCAGGACTCTATTCACAATCTGACTAATATAAAGTTCGGCAAACTTCTCTACTGTATACCTCACCTGAATCAGGATAAAGTGAGCTGACTTGGTCAACCTATCAACAACCACCCAGATGGAGTCATAACCACCCACTGTGGTAGGTTAACGCACAACAAAGTCCATGGTGATCCGTTCCCACTTCAAAGTAGGAATAGACAACCTTTGAATTACAACTTCGGGCTGCCATTGATCACACATGACCTGTTGGCAAGTCAAACATCTAGAAACAAAGTCTGCAATATCCCTCTTCATGCCACAAAATAAATAATGCTAGCTTAGGTCATTATTCATCATTGTCGCTCCTTGATGAATAAAATATTGAGAATAATATGCCTCCTAAAGAATAATATAATCAACTTGCCCATCGTTGGCACAAAAATCAAGCCTTCAATCTTCAAGACACCATCAAAATCAAGGACAATCTCCTTCGCTTCCCTTCTCAACACTTTGTCTTGAATTAGACATAATTTCTAACCATAAAAAAGGTTCTCACGAATCTACTCAACCATGGAAGAACATGCCTCATTGAAATCAATTAAACTACTCGTCTCCTTAGAAATCATTAAGCAGACAAGAGTGTTGGCTACCCTATGAACATCCATACCCAATGGTCTCTCCTCAACACGATAGTTGCATGACTTCCCATACTAGAAGTATTCCTACTTAAAGCATCATCTATCACATAGGCCTTCCTTGGATGATACAAGATGGTGATGTCATAGTCCTTCACTAGCTCAAGACATCTACGTTGCCTCAAGGTCAGATCCCTCTTCTAAAGATGTACTGAAGACTCTAAAGGTCAACGAAGACCTTACAGTGAACCCCATATAGATTAATGCTGCCAAATCTTAAGCACAAACACCACAATTGCCAACTCTAGATCATGAGTAGGGTAGTTCTTATTGTGAGTCTTCAATTGTCTAGAAGAATAGGCAATCACTTTCCCTTTTTGCATCAGAAAACCACCCAATCAAACTTTCCAAGCATTACAATACATGGTTAAGTCTACACAATCCTCATGTAAAGTCAAAATAGGAGCTGAAATCAACAACATCTTGAGCTTTTTGAAATCCTCCTTATACTTATCAGACCACTGGAAGCTCACACACTGTCAAGTTAGTTTGGTCAAAGGAGATGCAATAGTGGATAAGCTTTGAACGAATTATCTGTAGTAGCCTGCAAGTCCCACAACACTCCAAATCTCAATGACTGAAGTAGACCTGGTCCAACCTCTAAGTACCTCAATCTTGGTTGGATTTACCCTAATACCCTCCTTGGACACAATGTGTCCAAAAAATACCATAGAATAAAGACAAAATTCACACTTTGAGAACTTCGCATATAACTTATCTCCCCTCAATCTCCGGGGCACAATCCTCAAATGTTAATCATGATCCTCCTCAATCTTGCAGTACACGATGTCATCAATGAATATTATAACAAAAGAGTCCAAATAAGGTCAGAACAGTTCGTTCATCCACTGGATGAACATTGTAAGGGCATTTGTCAAATTGAAAGACATCACAAGAAACTCATAATTACCATAACGAGTCCTGAAAACTATCTTAGAGATATCGATGCCCTAATATTCAGCCGAGGATAACTGGATCTCAAATCAATTATCGAAAATACAAATGCACCTTGAAGTTGATCAAACAAGTCCTTAATACGAGGAAGAGGACCATTGTTCTTCACTGTCACTTTGTTCAACTGCCGATAATTACCACATTCTCATGGATCCATCCTTCTTTCTAAAAAAATAGAGGACCACCCAACAGAGACACACAATGATGAATGAATCCCTTACTGAACAAATCCTATAGTTGATCTTGCAATTTTTTTAACTTAACAAGAGCCATACAATACGGAGGAATAGAGATGGGCTTGGTGCCCAGTTCTAAGTCAATAGCAAAATAAATATCCTTTTTGGAGGAACATCTGGAAGATCAGTAGGGAACACATTCAAACATTCTCTAACCATGGGCACAAAATCCATAGGAGGTGGCTCAACACTAGTATGCCAAATGAAATCAAAATGGGACAAGCACCCTCTATCCACCAGCCTCTTAGCTCGAATGAAGGATAGAACCTTTCCAGGATAAGAACCACTAGCATACGTCCACTTAACTCTCTCGAAACCTTACATCATGAATGTCTTAGTCTTAGCAAAAGAATATTCTAGAATAGCATGATGAAGGGAGATCCAATCCATACAAAAAATAACATCAAAGTCTACCATCCCTAAAATGATCAAGTGTGTCTAACTATCATACCCAGCCAAAGAAAGAAGATAGTAACGATACACTCGCTCCACAACTAAGGAAACACCCACTAGTGTAGAAACATGAATAGGAACATGCATGCATTCAAACATCATATCAAAATTAGCGGCAAAATAGGTAGAAACATAAGAGAAAGTAGATCCTGGTCAAACAATATAGACACAGGCCAATGGCACATAGAGACACAAAATGTGCTCACAACATCAGAAGTCTCAGCCTCAGGACTCCTTGGAAAAGCATAGCACTCGCCATTTCGGCAACCCACAGTCTGAGTAGAATCTCTTCCTCCATCCAGTGGAGCTGTGGTACCCTTACTAGAAGTTGTTCCACCTCTACCGAACTAACCTATGCATCTACTCCTGATCGGAGGCATTGAATATCTAGCTAGGAAAGCTTAATAAAGAGAAACTAATGGATGAGTAACAACTATATCTCAAATCCTATGACAAGGATTGAAATCGAAGAGAAGAAGAAGTCACGGTAATTCAGGCTCGAAAAATAAACTTCCTCAAAACTACAACCTGTATAGAAATCATCCCAACATACTAGTTCTATAATAAAAAACTCACAAGGCTCAATAATTATAGTCTAACAATCACAATTCGAACACAAACAAGAATCAAGTAAGTCAATCTCAAGTAACACGTAGATTATTCACCAGTATAACACATATCACTCAAATTTCATGAGTAAGTCGGTCATAAGCATCACATTGAATTAAACACAATACTATCCAGAAATGACCTCGGCTTATATCAATCCCCAACTAGAAATGACGTGGGCATCATAACACTTGCTAGAAATGACCTCGGTGTCATAACACTTGTTAGAAATAACCTCGGCATCATAGCACTCACTGGTTGAAAATGACCTCGGCTAATATCAATCACTACTCGGAAATGACCTCATCTTGATAACACTTGCCAAAAATGACCTTAGCATTATTAGGGTGTTCCAAATCAATGCACACAAATAATATCACACCACGCAGAAGAGACAAGAGTATATGCATATCAAGTCCACTTTCATGATATCAAGTATAGCATCAATAAATCAAATAGGCTACACAACAAAGAATTTCATAATTTTACATTTTCATCAAGAAGCCTTTTCATTTTTCCCCTTCTTTAATTAATTTACAATGATCAAGTGGAGCAATAACCCTTCACCTTAATCCCGATTACACCCAAACTCGCATACAATGAAGAGAAGTAAACAATTCTACAAGATTACAAAGTTTAAGAGAACACTTTCCTTAAAAACAATCAATTAGTCAATCTGAAGCTTGAATTTTCCCTTCTGAGTAACTACCAAATTAAGCAACACAATCAATAACAACCAAGTATTAACAATAAGATTGCAGAAACAACAACACCCATATCTATTCTTTGAAAAAATAGGTCAATCAACACAAAACCGAATTTCAAAAATAAGGGTTGAATTCAAAATTTGATACTTGGAAATGATATTCAAGGCTTTAGGAACCCATTAGTGAAAACCACATTGAAAAGGATTTGAAATCAATTCCCAATCCCAATTTACTTCAAAAACTCAAGTTCATTCCAAATGTCAATTTATCAAATCAAAATCTTGATAAGAACACATAAACTCCGATATAATAATGGGTAATTGAAGATCTATAGTTAAGAATCGTTACCCAAAAGATTTTCCACAAAAATATGGTCTAAATAGCCATCACAAAGCTTCCAAAACTTATAAATGGTGAAATGGGGTTAAAACCCTGATTTTTAGAAAAACATTCTGCCCAGGTCTCTGATGCTCATCGCGATCGCAACCCAGAGTCATGGGATCATAATGAATAAAATAGTCATCTCATTAAGATCTACCATTGCAATCGCGACAACACCCACGTGATCATGATGCACCTTAGATTTGCACTACATGATCGTGATAAGGGAGCCTCACAATTGCAATGATCAAAATGGTCATGCACCAGAGCCAAAATAACCAACAAAGACCCAACTATCAAAAGGACCCTCAAGATTTATTTGTAATCCCGTACACAAAAACCAGATATGCAAATCAACTAAACTTGACATTTCGAACTCAATGGAACCATAAAAACACACATCCGAGGTCTCCACGACTTGACATCTATTAAAATCACAAGAAATTAACTCAACACCTAAAAAGGCTAAATCAAGCTCTAGACCTCAAAAAAAATCAACCAAGACCTCATCTAGGCCTAAGATTATTCCTTGAAACAAATGAAACTCTCAAGGCTAAATTTCTATAATTTCACAACCTAGCACTCATATCCTCAAAACGACGACTCTGAATATGAAACTGAAACCTCTCAAAGACCAATTTCCTCATTCTAGAACTAGTAGAATCGATAGAACCCATTTTGACACTTCAAACTCCAAAACACTCAAAAACCACTTTTAAGAAACTTTAGTCATTCAAATTATATATTTACAAAATTCTCAAGTTTTTCATCAATGTTTGGAACCAACTTCCAAAAGTTCAATCAAGAAATAACTCGGGGTCAATATTAGGAGGGGCAAGATGATAATTTTCATGAAAATACCAAAAATGAATAACTGAGCATTACATTTGCATGCATATGTACAAAACTATAGAGAATGTTATAATTCAATAATCTATGAAAAATCATTCAATATTAAAAAGCCAATTATATTACAGATCAAATATTATAATTTAATATATCTAGAAGATAAAATTCATTGTTGAATAAGAATTTTACAATGTTTCAAGTTTTAAATATATGATTCATACTCTTGCAAACTCTAAATCTAGGAACTTTCTTTGGTAGGTGATTTATGTAGTTAGAAACATCATATAATAGCAATAATGTTCCATATAATATATGGTAAATGATAAAAGTTATCTAAATTTATTTTGATGGTAATATATTCATATTTCTTTGCTTAAATTTAATATTGGCCCATCAGAAGATAGTATATTTATGAGCTTATTCTTTAAGTAAATAATTATTGTTGTCTTTAACTTTAGATTCACCAACAAACAATCCTAGTAAGCCTATTACAAGAAATGTACTTTTACTAGATTAGAACTGTCACGCCCCGAGGCTACCCCTTTGACGTAACACAGGACCTAGGATCACGAGTGACCCCAAGCTAACCATGAGTCTTGCATATCATGAACATACTGAATTTATCTAGCATGAAATAAGCATAAATTAAATATATAAATATTTGAAGAGGAACAAGTCCAACTAGTTTGAATAATCATAATAAAACATAATAGGAGTTTAGTGGTAACTGAAAGGACAACTTAAATACTTAAGCTGAATCTACTACTATGTCTGTAAAGCCTCTAACTAAGTTGAGTTTTTGGGACATGCCACAAGCTAGCTCTAACAAAGACTGAAAATTGAAAGTAAAAACTAAATTGAAAACATGTCTATTGTCCTCAAAATATGAGGACTCACCACTAAAGTTAGTTAATGCAGATCGTGAATCGATCTATGTATGATTTGGATGCTGCGTGCCTGAACCTACATCATGAAAGCATCTAACGCATAGTATGCGTTAATACTTAGAATGTACTAAGTATGCAGGATATAGATATGCTATGTTGAACAAATATATATGAGCTGAACAAAGCACAACTGGACAATGATATAATCTAAGCAAGAATATAAAAACTGAAACATAACTAAAAAGATAAGCTGAATGCAGTGACCAAGTAATAATCTTGAAGATAAAATGCTAAATTGTAAAGTGATATAAACGCTAAAAACATGGTTAATACACTAAGAGCCTAAATGGGAGAGCACTATAACCGACATAAATCATGTGAGCTAAACAAGAAGTCTGATCTATACGCCCTATCAAGAGGACCCAATATACCTTGCTAGGCGTATAAAGGCATGATTGTGGCATGATCACTAATACGGATGGCCAATAGAGGGGACTTATAATGAAATACGGGCACGTAGTTCTAGGACTATAAGGGTACATTGAACCCTAGTCCAACTCGGTGTTATGTCTACTCCCAACTGATTATATATTACTAAAATGCAACTAAAATACTGAATAACTCAAAACTGAAAGACTAACTAAGAATGCAATATTTATATATATAGAATGTGACATTCAAAATCTGAAGCATGATGCTTCTTTCTGACTGACCTAGTAAGTATAATTCATGAACTAAGAGAATTTACACAAACTATGGTTTTGAGTATTATAAAGGGAATTATGAAAACTTTCCAAGAAACACATGCTATTTCCATAAAGTATACTACAACAATTAAAATCCCAATAAATCTTTAAGGTTTTAGAAACCCTAGGTCTAAACAACATATGAAGAACCAAGGAACTGACTGAAATCTAGGGACCTGATGGATGAAAGGAATCAACTAGTAAAATCTGACATACTTGGTGATTAAATTGGCGAAGAAATCTTTTGGATTTCTGGCCTGAACTTCAAAGAAAACCCATGTTTGTTCTTGTAAGAAACTAGTGGCTCTTTCTTCTTTTTTTGTTCTAACTTGGATGATTTTAGGAGAATGAGGGTCATGGGTAGGTTCTGACTAAATTATTAGGCTTATACTAATTAAAATGATGTAGTTTAGGTATTAAACAACGTAGTTTAAATTCCCAGTACCTAGGGAAAAGACCAAAACGTCCCCAAACTAAAAGGTGATGAGGGGACTGACGGGCTACCACTAGGACCATGCCTCATAAACTGGGTCGTGGTCGTAGCCTTGTCCTACCTTCAGGTTTGGTTGGCCTCTTTTACTGTCTACTTCATGGACTGTGTGAAAGACCACAGGCCGTGAAGGCCATCCTGGTTCCTTACAGTGTCTTTAGGTCTGCTAGGTTAGGATGACAGACCCATCTACAACCCGTCAATGGGACCACAGCCCTGGTGGACTTCTTGGTTCAACACTTGGGCCATGGTTGCTCTACCTCACTTCTACAAGCCATTCCACGGCTCTTGTAGGGATTTATGAGTCCACAATTTAGATGCATTTAGGGCTTTATTTTAATTGATTTAGTGCCCTCAAATGAATATTTTGTCTCAATAACTGATGTAAATACTTGAATTTCAGGTATTTGAACTTAGGGACAAAGCATTGACACTATGGAGCAAAAAGGAACAAGGAACTGAATCAACGAAAAAAAGAAGGCTTGAGGATCACCTAAACAATTGGGCGAGTCGCTGAATGATTCCGCGAGGTAGTGCTATATCGCCCAAAGTTACAGAGCTTGAAGTTGCTGAAAGGCAAAAGCTAAAAGGCGACGAACCCGACCAAAGGGTGGATTGTCGAGTGTATCAATGATCTCAACTAACTATGCTGAGTTGTCCTTCATAGCACAAATTTTTGAAAACTATAAATACCTATTTAATTCAGTAGCTTAGTATCAAGATATAGAGAATTATTACAGAGACTTAGAATATTTTCAATTTTTAATTCTTAGAGTTTTTGGGAGGCATTGTTCTTGAGCTTGAAGGTTTTGAAGGTTTTCAACTCCAAGAAATTGGAAGTCAGTATCCAAGAATCTTCATCCTACACGTGTTTAAATATATTTTCTATCGTACCCACTTGATGGAAACACTTGTTGGTATTGATTTCTACCTCTTTTTCATGTCTAGCTAAAACCCCATTTATTGGGGTGTGATTTTGTGAATATGGGTTAAATTTCCTGTTGGGTATTTCTTATTGTTAGTAATTTACTATTTAAACGTGATTTTTTTTAGTAGTTGTGTTTGAGCTTAATAGGATTTTAGTTGCAAATGCGATGTCATCTTTGTGCTTTTGGTCTGCTCGAGGGAGAGGTTTTAAAACTAAGACTACTAAATCGATAGCCGGTGGTTATTGGGTCTTCATGGGTTCAGCTCAAGTGAGTGAATCCTAGACCTTCTCCCACACATTCAACTCGAGAGAGTGAATGGGCTAAGGTGGAGGCTGTGCTTAAGTGTTGCAACTCGGTGTTCAAGAGAAACCGAGTTGATTGGGGGTAAGTTGCTCGAGAGAGAATTTACCCCCACTAAAGTCTAGCCTAGTCACAAATATTCAATGATTTACTATCAATAACAATTACCCAATAGTATATTTTATCCCATATTCCTATCAGATCCCAAGAATCCCATCTCCCTTATCTCGTATCTTTATAATTTTCGCTATTTTTGTCATTAGTTGAATACAAACCCCCTTTTGATAATTGACATTAGTGTCATATTTAAATTTAGTATGTTTTATTCATAAATATTTATAGCTATGATTGATTGGAACTTGATTTACTTTTCTATTAATTCTTGCAATCACTTCCTTGGGACTCGACCCCAACCTATTCGGTTGGGTTATATTACTATTATACATCGTATACTCTTGAATAAGAAGTTGTGTCTTGATTACGCAAACATCAAAATAGCGCCGCTACTGGGGAGTGGTGTTAGTTTAGAATTTTTGGTTAAGTTGAATTTTGTTCTTGTTAATTATAGTTGAACTTACTTAATTTTCAGTTTTGGTTTTTGTGTTGCTATTTTGAACAGAAAAATTAAGAATATTTGCTAGCAACAGTGACCTAATAGACCACCCTACTCTAAAAATAATGATGCTAAGGGATAACATCCTAAAATTCAATAAATTGGAGGGTGAGTCAGTTTATGAGTTGTGGCAAAGGTTTAAGGCTCTCTTGTAGTAGTGCCCGACTCATGGAATTCCAAATAAGATGCTTCTGGAATGTCTCTACCCAAAGCCGGAAGAGGGGTTGCCTTATGAAAGTGAGGCAAACCCCACTAATGGAACTTAAGTGGGGACTTGCATCGTGCCACGACGTTAACTAAGACACTGCTTGGGAGGCAACCCAAGACCCCTTATCATTTTATTTTTGCTTTAAGAAATAATGGTGTGTTGTTTGTGTAGGTCGAAGTGGGAAAGTTGTTGAAAAGTGGAGATTGGCGACCAAAAGGTCCAGTCGGTGCATTGCTGAAGAGGTCGGCCACCCTGACCCAGACCGCCGTTGGACTCAAGACAATTTTACATTAAAGTGTGTAAAAGTTGGTGAGCCCAGGAAATTACTGGTGAATCACCAACCAGGTCGGCGATCCCGATCTAATCCGTCGTTTGGACCCCCACATCAGCTGAGGATCCTATAAAACTCGGCAAGGTAAGTGACCACTTGGCGTGTCGCCTAGTGTGTTGGCAAGCATGACTAATGTTGTCGAATGGGCTAGAACTGGATGGTTTCTTAAAAGGCCAAAGGTTTAAACTTTCAAACTCTTCACTTTTCCTCACTTTCAATCATCACAAACTCACACCCGCACCTTAGTTTCTATATTTTTGCAATTTTAAAGCATTTTAGTCGTTGATTTGTGTTTGGAGTGGAATACATTGCCGCCTAGCATTTCAAAAGTAGTTTAATTGGCATCTAAGGTTGATTTTCTAAACCCCGAATTTATTTTTAGCAATTTTGTACTCATTTACAATGATCTTATCTTAGTGATTTGTGTTGGGCCTCTCTGATCTTAATTGTTTTTGCTTATGTCTAGGAAAATCTTGCTCGTAGTGTGTATATTGTTAAAATCCCATATTTTTGTGCCTTAAATCGGTTAAATCTTGTGGGGTTGTGCTTGTATGTTGTTGAGTCTAACAGGGAGAACTTTGAGTATCCTGAAGATATGGTAAAGACCAATATTGTCATGCCACCCCGAAAAAGAGCATGGGATATCACAATAAATGAAGGGGGGTCAAATCCTCCCAAGAAGGGAAGAAAAGAACCTCCACTTGGAAATAAAGGCAAGGGCAAGAGGCCCACTTCTGACAGGAAGACCACTATCAGATATCCTAATGTTCCTTCGTGGGCCCGGGGATTCTATGTAGCTGTGCAGGCCTTTTTGGCGGATACACCCTTAGCAGCTCCTAGTGGGTGTGGTACCACTGTTTCTTCTGAGGCAACTCTAAGTACTGAGACCCAGGACCAGAGTGATGCACTGGGCACTGATGCCTAGACAGATGGAGCGACTGTGTAGACAGGACCCCCACTTTACCTTCCTCTCTTTCTTACTTTATTTCACTTTTGGATATTTTTGTTTGTATTTGAGGACAAATGTTTTATTTGTGGTGGGGTGAGGCCCACCTTTTGTGATTTTCTGACTCTCTGGTTTTGTTTATATATTGGGTTGTGAGCTGAAATTGTATTTTATAAACTGTATCTTGTGGATGTTTGAGCTTGTGGCTCCATGTTTTTAATTGTGAATGATTTTTTACCCTTCCAAAAAATTTTACCACCTCTTGTTCGTATTGAATATGGTTGTTCTTGTGAAAATTTGAGTATCGATTTGATCAATACCGATGATATGAATAGTGCTTATAATCGAACAAAAATGAATGCGCGGCTACAACAAGGTCAATTGAAGTTCCATAGACAATATGTGAACTCCTTGCATCTCGTTGTGACAAGCCAATTATCGAATCGAGTCACTTGTGATGAACATTGCACACTAGCAAAAGTGTGGAGTCTTGTTTGACTTTGGTGTCAGTGCCTTGTGTGATGAGGTTACCGTGAACCATGTGTGATGACACCTAGAATTTGCCCCGTTGGTCCAGTTGACTAAGTGATGCAATTTCTTGAGATGATCTTAGGCAACTTTAAAGAGTGTGAACCAATTTGACATATACCTCTTTTGTGGCCTACCTTGTGAGTGTGTGAACCTTTTTTAAGCACCCTTTGAACCTTAACCTTTTCTTGGAAGAAACTTGATAACATTGCTACATTTTATTAATCCATTACCCATAATCCTCATGCTCTGTGGTTTGTTTAAATAGCCAACTTAGGCCAAAATCCTAAGTTGGGAGTGTGGTGAAAAGAGAAGGCAAATCAAGTAAATGCAAAGAAGTCTCTTTTGCCTATGTTTTGAGAAAAATGGAACCCCTCCATATAAAAAAAAAAAAAGAGAAGAAAAGATTGAAAAAGAAAAATGGAAAGAAAAAGTGGTGAAATAAAGTTGTGGAAATATAAAGAAAATGGGGTTTCCAATGACTTATGAAAGTTGAATAAGAGGTGACATTTGAGCTTGAATGAAATTGATAAAGAGAAGGAAAGAAGGTGTTGTTCACATCACATTTCATGAGGATTTTCAGCCTATAAGCCTAAATGACCATTCCATTACACTAAGCCCCATTACAAGCCTTGAAAAAGACCTTTTTGATCTTGAATGAGCTGAAGCAAAAGTCAATTGGAAAATAAGGGCAAACCTATAGGTAAAATCATGCATTATGTTTATCTTTGTGAGTGCGAGTGTTGATCTTCATTCTGGAACTTTAAATTGTTGAACCATGGTGTGTGAACATGGAATCATTATTTCTGTGAGGGCATTTGATTTCCTTTGTTGAGCTTGAATTTGCATTTGAAACAAGTATAGTGAGGTTGAGATTCTTCGATAATGGTGAGTCACAACTAGACTCTTTGAGTGCACAATTGATCCTTGCATAAGTAAGTTGAGACTTTTTGTGTGCATTCATGATTTAGTCTTGTGTAGCACTGTTTGAGACATCATTTTTGAACTGCTGAACTTGAGTTTTACTTGAGGACAAGTAAAAGTTTAAGTTGGGGGTGTTGATGAGTCCACAATTTAGACTCAATTAGGGCTTTATTTTAATGGATTTAGTGACCTCAAATGCATATTTTGTCTCAATAAATGATGTAAATACTTGAATTTCAGGTAGTTGAATTTAGGGACAAAGCATGGACACTATGGAGTAAAAAGGAACAAGGCAGCCCAAACAACGAAGAAAAGAAGGCTAGAGGATTGCCTAAACCATTTGGCGAGTCGTTGAATAGCCTTAGTCTCGCCTAATGTTCCAGTGTGCCAAGCCCTAAAGGACAAGTGGGGCGAGTCGCCAAACGGTTCAGCGAGGCAGTGTTATATTGCCAAAAGTTACAGAGCTTGAAGTTGTTGAAAGGAAAAAGCTAAAAGGCGATGAACCAGACTAAAGGGCGGATCGCCGAGTGTATCGGTGATCCCGACTAACTGCATCGAGTGGTCCTTCGCAACACAAATTTTCAAAAACTATAATTACCTATTTCATTCTGTAGCTTAATACAAGTTGTAGAGAATTATTACTGAGACTTAGTATATTTTTTAGTTTTTAGTTCTTACAGTTTTTGGGAGACATTGTTCTTGAGTTTGAAGGTTTTGAAGGTTTTCAACTCCAAGAAATTGGAAGTGGGTGTCCAAGAATCTTCACCCTACATGTGTTTAAAGACATTTTCTATCATACCCACTTGATGGAAACACTTGTTGGTATTGATTTCTATCCCTTTTTCATGTCTAGCTAAAACCCCGATTCTTGGGGTGTGATTTTTTGAATATGGGTTAAATTTCCTATTGGGTATTGCTTATTGTTAGTCTATTTGTTGTTTAAATGTGATTTCATTTAGTAGTTGTGTTTGAACTTAATGGGATTGTAGTTGCAAATACAATTTCATCTTAGTGTTTTTGGCCTACTCGAAGGAGAGGTTTTAAAACTAAGACTACTAAATCGATAGCCGGTAGTTATTGGGTCGTCGTGGGTTTAGCTCGAGAGAGTGAATCCTAGACCTTCTCCCACACATTCAGCTCGAGAGAGTGAATGGGCTAAGGTGGAGGCTGTGCTTATGTACTACAACTCGGTGTTCGAGAAAAACCAAGTTGGTTCGGGGTAAGTTGCTCCAGAGAGAATTTACCCCCCACTAAAGTCTAGTCTAGTTATAAGTATTCAGCATTTTCCTATCAATAACATTTACTCAATAGTATATTTTATCCCATATTTCTATCATATCCCAAGAATCCCGTGTCCCTTATCTTGTATCTTTATATTTTTCGCTATTTTTGTCATTAGTTGAATACAAACCCCCCTTTGATAATTGACATTTGTGTCACCTTTAAATGTAGTATGTTTTTATTTATAAATATTTATAGCTATGATTGATTGGAACTTGATTTTACTTTTCTATTAATTCTTGCAACCACCCCCTTAGGACTAGACCTCAACCTATTCGGTTGGGTTATTTAATATTGTACGGTCGTAGACACTTGAATTGGATGTTCTGTCTTGATTACGCAAAAATTAGGGATCCATGGCCTGCTGAGGGCTACGTGGTCCACCTTGTTGGCCAGGTGTGAACAACAAGCATGTCGACGGACCGTGGTTCTTTTAACGGTTCATGAACCCCTCGATGTCAATAGAAGAGGGCAAATTAGATGTCGATTTCATATCACAAAAGTGGCCACTGAATTAAGCCAAAAATAGGCCACTGCCACTACAACCTAATAACAGGAGAAAAAAATAAAGACACTGAAAGACATAGTGATTATACAACAGACACTTTAGGACGGAGGGGGACGAGGAGAGAAGGATTGCAACACAAGATTCATGTGAGAGTTAGCATCAGCATGTGCCTAAAGGAGTTGCTTAGTAAGGGACTTGATTTCCTCATTTAGTGAGGCATTTGACTCAAGCAATCATGCATTTTCAGTCCTCAATTTACTAACTTCCTCATTACTCTCAGAGCCCAGGTCCTTCAAATATAGATTGTTGAAGTTAGGCCCTAAGTCTAGCAATTTCCGCATCCTTTGCACTCAAGGCAACCGTGAAATCTTCTAACCCACGCTTGAGAATGTCCTGTTTCTCAAGAATCTAAGAGACATGGACTTGACCTTGATTTTACCCTCTGCACACTCACATTCCAAGAGTGTGGTTGCAAAAAAGGTCTGTTTGATAGTCCCTGCAACTCTCCTGCCAAGAGGCACCCCAAAGTGTTCAAACACAAGATTCAGGAGGTACCCATAAGGTATTCCATGCTTGGCATTCTTCCAGGTCATGAATCTATGCATATGCTAAAGCATGATACCAGGGAGACTGATGGCTTCAAGCTTGTCCAGCTGCTCCATGAGAAAAAGATCAGTTGCGGATGCCACTATTCTCTATTTAGTCTGTTTCTGAGGTTTTACGATATCTCCCAGTTGTGATAATTCCTCCACAAATGGAGACTTAACAAGTTGAGTTTGGGGAAAATGGGCTGAAATCCCTACTAGTTGACTTCTAAAAACTGATATCTAACTGAATTGAGTTCCATGAACATGAAAATATGTTGAAATTCTAGAATAACTGAGGGAACACGACACTAAGACTTAATTACTCGGGAGTAAACTGAGAGGCTGGAGAGGAACTAGTACCTCAAGTTAAAATGGAATTAGAAAGAAAGAGGTGATGATACTTGGCCATCATGGTTGCTTCCCCTTCCCAAGTAGCTCCCTCTAGGGACTGACTCCTCCACAAAACCTTCAATAAAGCAACTCCTTTATTTCTCAACCTACGAATCTGACAGTCAAGAATCTCAATAGGCACTTCTTCAGAAGTGAGACTATATTTCACAAACACACTCTCCAATGGTACTATCAATGTCGGATCACCCACATATTTTTTCAACAAGGAAATGTGAAAAAATAGATGAAGCGCTTTTAGTTCTGTTGGCAGCTCTAACTTATAAGCCACATACCAACCCTTTTTAGGATTCTGTAAGGACCTATATACCCAAGACTAAGCTCCCCTTTCTTGCCAAATCTTATCACCCCTTTCATGGGTAACACTTTTAGGAAAACCCAATCATCGATTTCAAACTCCTAGTATGTTTTTATCACATTTGAATAGGACTTCTGACGACTCTGAGATGTTCTTATTCTATCTGTGATGAGTTGAACTTTTTTCATAGCCTCATGAACCAAATCTGGCCCAATCAAGGTTGTTTTAGCTACTTTGAACCAACTAACTGGAGACTTCCATCTACATCTATATAGTGCCTCATAACGGGACATCTAAATATTGGAATGTAAGTTGTTATTATAGGCAAACTCTATGAGAGGTAGGTAATCATCCCAACTACCCTTGAAATTAATCACACAAGCTCTCAACATATCCTCTAAGGTCAGAATGGTACGCTTTATCTGACCATCGCTTTGTGGATGAAATGTTGTACTGAGATTTACCTAAGTACAAAGACCTTTTTGAAATGACTTCAAAAAATGGATGTAAACTAAAGACCTTTATCTGAGATGATAGGCATGGGAACCCCATGCAACTTGACTATTCTTTTGATATAAATTTTGGCGTAGTCCTCCATTGAATTTGCAGTCTTGACTGCTAAGAAGTGAGTTGAATTAGTGACTCTGTCCACTATTACCCAAATAGAGTCATGCTGTCTGTGAGTTCGAGGAAAACCCGTAATGAAGTCCATGTTTATTCTTTCCCACTTCCATGTAGGAATCCTAATCTCCGGTGTCACACCTCCCAGTTTCTAATGTTCTACCTTATACTATTGACAGTTCAGACACTTAGCCATAAAATATGTGATGTTCCTCTTCATGTCGTTCCACCAATAGACTTCCTGCCGATCAGAGTACATTTTAGTGGCATCTGGATGAATAAATACCTTGAGTTATGGGCTTCTGTAAGGATTTTCTGCCTCAACTCACCCATAGTTTGAACATATAAGCGACCGTGGTAACGAAGTACACCATGTCCCCCTTGGGAGAAAACCTCCACTTTTTGTTGATGAACTGCACCTTTAGATTGAAGTAATACAGGATCGTTGTCCTGTTTTTCCTTAACCTCCGCTACCAATGAATATTCTGATCCATTCTGAACTATCACACCACCATTTGACGTGTCTATAAGGAAAACTCCTAAGTAGAAAAGACGGTGAACATCATTGGATAACTCTTTCTTTTCTTCCTCAACATAGGCTACATTACCCATAGACAGTATGTTGAGAGCATTAGCCACTACATTGGACTTACCCGGATGGTAAAGCACATTCATGTCATAGTCTTTAAGGAATTCAAGCCATCTCCTCTGACGAAGATTTAACTCTTTCAGGGTGAACACGTACTGAAGGCTCTTATGATCTATGAACACATCTACATAAACAACATACAAGTAGTGTCTTCAAATCTTTAAGGCAAATACTACGGCTGCAAGTTTGGGTCATGAGTTGGGTAATTCATCTCGTGGACGTGAAGCTTCCTAGAAGCATAAGATATGACCTTACCTCGTTGAATCAACACACAACCTAGGTCGACCCTGGATGCATCACAATAAATCCCATAACCATTTGAACCATCTAGTAGAGTCAAGACATGAGTTGCAGTCAACCTAGTCTTCAGCTCTAAGAAGCTTTTCTCATACTAATCTAACCACTAAAACATGACCCTTTTCTGAGTCAACTTGGTAAATAGGGAAGCTATGGATGAAAATCATTTAACAAATCTCCCGTAATAACCGGCCAAACCTAAGAAACTTTTGATATTTGTTAGAGAGGTGGGTCTTGGCCACTGTTATACAACCTCAATTTTCTGAGAATCTACTCGGATCCCTTCACTGGATACTACATGACCAAGGAAAGTTACCAACTGTAATCAGAATTCACATTTGCTAAACATAGCGAATAACTGGTGATCTTTGAGAGTTTGAAGTACAAATAGATGATTTGCATGCTCCTCTTCACTGAGAATAAATAAGGATATCATCAATAAAGAAGAGAACAAGCAAGTCTAAATACTATTTGACACCCTATTCATTAAGTTCATCAAAGTTGTAGGAGTGTTTGTTAGTCCAAAAGATATAACTACAAATTCATAATGACCATACCGAGTTATGAAGGCTGTCTTTGGAATGTCACTATCTCTGACTCTGAGCTGATGATAGCCCGATCTGAGGTCTATCTTAGAAAAACAACTATAACCCTGTAGTTGGTCAAACAAATGACCAATGCTGGGGATGGGATACTTACTCTTAATTGTGACTTTGTTCAATTGACAATAGACAATACACATTGTGAGAGAAGCATCTTTCTTTTTCATGAACAACATTGGAGCACCCCATGGAGATATTCTAGGTCTTATACAACTCTTATCTAAAAGGTCTTTGAACTGTTCCTTAAATTCCTTAAGCTCAGCTAGATCTATTCTGTAAGGAGGAATTGAAGTAGGCTAGGTATCTGGAAGGAGATTTATCCCAAAGTCAATTTCCCATTTAGGAGGAACTTTAGGAAGATCTTTTGGGAACACTTCGGGAAACTCATTTACTACTAGGACTGAATCAAGAGTTGGGGTTTTAGAGTTTGAATCTTTAACCCAAACAAGATGGTAGATATACCATTTGGAAATCATTATTTTGTCCTTAAGGTAAGAGATAAATCGACCTATAGGAACTGAGCTACTACCCTTCCACTCTAAGACTAGATCGTTTGGAAACTGAAACAGAATGATCCTAGTCCTACAATTAACTGAGGCATAATAAGAATGTGCCTGATCCATGACTAGAATGATATCGAAATCTACAATTTATAACTCTACAAGTTCAATTGAGGTGACTTTATGTGAAACTATGATAGGGAAATTTTCATATACCCGTCTGGCTAACTAGGTCACCAACTGGAGTAAAGATTGAGAAGGGTTGTAAGACAGTTTCAGGACTAACACCGAAGTATACGTCTATATTTGGAGTGACAAAATACAATATAGCCCATGGATTTAACAATACACAAACATCTAACCAGAAGACTCGTAACTAACCAATGACAAGATCAGGAGAACCTTCTTGGTCTTGGCTAGCCTTAAGAGCATACAATTTGTTCCGTCGCTGACCACCACTTGTACCAGACGAAGCACCATGCTATGTTTGCGACCTGCTATTTCTGATGGAGTTTAGACTGAGCCCTATTGTTGTTAACTCCTTGGCTCTGCCCGGAAGAAAGGCAATCCTTCAACCTATGGCCAGACTTACCATACCCAAAGCTCCATTACCTTCCCGCAAGACATTCGCCCGGATAGTTCTTACCATACATTGGACAAGTCAGGAATGTCATGTTACCCAAAGTAATTCCTTGAGACGTAGAGCATGACACCCTACCTTTATATCTTGTCGAAACCTGGGGATAGAGCACTAGCTGATGAAGTTACTGGGGTTGTAGACCTTTGCTGAAATTGTGAGCGATTCTAGCCACCTAACTTTTGCTCTAAGTATTCATAATTTCATGTTTTGGCCTTTCTGATTTCCTTAGCCATTTCCCTAAGCTTATCTCCCTCAATGTGTTGAGCATAAGTCATTATTGTGGAGATATCCATATCCCCTATAAGCATAGCATTCCTGCATTGGTCTTCACCAGATCGGACACTCCAAACAGGAACTTACTCATTTTATGCCCTTAGATTGGCTACCATGTGTGGAGCATACCTAGAGAGCTGGGTGAAATTCATCCCATACTCTTGGACAGACATTGAACCATTCTTCAAGTACATAAAATCTTGTGCCTTCACTTATCTCAACTCCCTCGGAAAGAACCTGTCTAGAAAAGCTCTAATAAAACAATCCAAACTCATAGGAGCTTCATCCGCGCCCCTGTTGTCTTTCCACTTAGTGAACCAGATATGAGCCACATCCTAAAGTTAGAAGGATGTCAGCTCCACCTTGTCATTTCCAGTCACTTTCATCACTTCTAGGATCTTCTTGACTTCATTAATAAAGTTCAGTGGATCCTCACAAACCCACGACCCTAGAAACTTATAAGGATTTATCCAAACAAAGTTTTGAACCCTACCTACAGCTGATCTACAATTAGTGTTTGCAGGAACTACGGCCTGCTGATTATTCTGATTGGCTATACTCTGAGCCAAAAGCTGGATCGCATTCAAAAATTTTGCATTTGTAACCTCATGGTTCAGCACTAGAGGAACTATGTTAGCATTATCTGCATTAATATTCCATGTGTTACCTCTATGAGGAGGCATGATTTGAAACATGTAACGATGGATTAGAGAGGAGAAGTTGAATTATACCTCATGCACGATAAGAATAGTAATGAAAGTGAAGTTTTCTTAATATACTTTGTAGCCTCACCCTCATAGGTGTGGCACGCTTCACACTCAAAAAAGGGACTCTACTTAGTCCAGCTTTCAAACATCCTAGAACTGTTGAACCTAATGCTCTAAAACAAAGTTTGTCACGCCCCGAGGCAACCCCCTTAACGTAACACGATTCCTACGATCACGAGTGACCCCAAGCTAACCCTGAGTCTGGCATATCATGAACATATTGAATATTTCTAAGTAAACATGAATTAAGCGAAAACTAAATCAATAAATAACTGAAGAGGAACAAGTCAAACTAGTCTTAATAATTATAGTAAAACATAACATGAGTTTAGTGGTAACAGAAAGGACCACTTAACAACTTAAGCTGAATCTACTACTATGTGTAAAAAGCCTCTAACTAAGTTGAGTTGCTGGGACATCCTTCATTCTAACTCTAAAAATGACTGAAAACTGAAAGTAAAGACTAAAATGAAAACATGTCTTTTATCCTCGAAATATGAGGACTCACCAATGAAGCTACTGAATGCAAACTATGAATCGATCTATGCGTGATGTAGATATTGCGTACCTTAACCTACATCATGAATGCATGTAGTGCATAGTATGAGTTAGTACTTGGAATGTACTAAGCATGTAGGATGTAAATATACTATGCTGAACAAATATATATAAGCTGAACAATGACATAATCTGAGCAAGAATATAAAAATTGAAACATAACTGAAAAGCTAAGCTGAATGCAATGACCAAGTAGTAATCATGAAGATAACATGCTGACTGTATAATGATATAAATGCTAAACTTGGTCAATGCACTAAGAATCTGAATGTGGGAGCTACTATTACCTGACATAAACCACGTGAGCTAAACATGGAGTCTGATGTATACGCTCCATTAAGAGGACCCAATATACCTTACCAGGGGTATGATGGCATGACTATGGTGTGATCACTAATAAAGATGCCCAATAGAGGGTAATTATAATCCTATGCGGGCACATAGTTCTAAGACTATGAGGGTACGCTGAACCCTAGTCCAACTCGGTTCTAAGTCTACTCTAAACTAATTATTTATATAACTAAAATGCAACTGAAATACTGAATAGCTCAAAATAGACGTGCTAACTGAGAATGCAACATTTATATACTGAGAATGTGACATTCTAAATATGAAGCATGATGTTTTTGTCTAACTGACATAGAATTTATAATTCATAAACTCAGAGAATTTACACAAAGAAGGGTTTTGAGTATTATACAGAGAATTATGCGAAATTTCCAATAAACAAGTGCTATTTCGATTAAGGATACTATAACAACTAAAATCCCAATGAATCATCCAAGTTTTAGAAACCCTAGGTTTAACTAAGATATGAAGAATCAAGGAATTAACTGAATTCTATGGCCTAATGGATGAAAGGAATCCACTAGTGAAATCCCACATAACTGGTGACGAAATCTATGGAGAAATCCTTCGGATTTTGGGGCTGACCTTTGACAAAAACCTCTGCTTGTTCTTGGAAGAAACTGATGCCTCTTTCTCCTCTTGTCATTCTAACTTGCATGATTTTAGGAGAATGAGGGTTTTAAGTAGGTTCTGGCTTTATTTTAAGGCTTAGACTATGTAAAGTGATGTAGTTAAGGTATTAAATGACTTATTTTAAATGCCCAACGTATAGGGAAAAAACCAAAATGACCCCGACCTATAAGCTGATGAAGGACGACCATGAGGGGACTGGCGGACCGTCACTAGGACCACGACACGTAAGCTGGGTTATGGGTGTGGCCCTGCCTTGCCTTCAGGTCTTTAAGGACTCATCTACAATCCAGTTTAACCGTGTGTGAAGGACCACGGGCCATGAAGGCCATCGTGGATCCTCACAGTGCCTTGGTGTCTAATGGGTCAAGATGACAGACCCATCCACGACACATCATTGGGACCACGTCTCGTGGAGAGCTCCATGGTTGAACACTTGAGCCTTGGTGGCTCTGCCTCACTTCTACGAGCCATTCCATGGCTCCTATGAGGATCCATGGCTCATGAAGAGCTTCTTTGTCCACCATACGACTAGTTGTGAAGCACGAGCAGGTCAACGAGCCGCGATTTCTTTCATAGTATATGAACCCCTCCATGGTTCACCAAATTTCTTGTTGTTTAGTCTGTTAGGTTTTTGAGGTGTTACAATAACAAACTTAAAACATTAGAGAAAAAAAACTATATGCAAAAGAATTGAGAATGCATGGAGGAATTTTTCACCTTAATATTATTTAGGTTTTACTTCTTGAACATACTAAATTGATATGAATTTGACATACTGACGTATTCACGCAGAATACAAATACAAGCAATAATGTGTTGATCCTTTTAGATACCTAAAAAAAGGAAAACAAAATAACAGTATAGTGATAAAAGAATATGGATAATGAGAGGCAACAAATTTTTAATAGCTTCAAAAATATATTTTCACTACAAGATAAACACATGCTAGTATCAACTAAATAGAATTAGAAATGAAGCAACAACACAACATTAAAACATTACAAAAATATGAAAAAGATGAAAAAATCACCTAACAAATTGATATGGTGTCAAAAGAAATGACAAAATCAGTTATGCACATAAAAAATCATTTGAAAAAAAGAATTGTGCTATACCAACCAAAGGAAGATTATTGTCGAAAAGAATATATTCGTCCTTCTAAATTGCAATCCTAACAATCATGCTACATTCTTTGTAAATTGGCAGTACTTGATATGAATTTATACAAATATATTGTTGCAATGCAAGTAAGTTTGAAGCACAAAAGGTAGAACGATTTTCTAAAATATCAAATACAAGAAGTGGTATTTTAATAAGAGTAGACAAAAAGACTTAATTAGCTACATTATTATTACATATAACTTGATAAAGTACTTCCATTTTTTTATAAGTTTGTGTCACGCCCCAAGCCTACAACTTCGAAAATGGCTGGCACTCAAGAACCATCGTTGGTCCCCAAGAGAACCATTGACCTGGCTCACTACTCAGTAGAAGACTTACTCAACAAAAGAAAACCTCAACTTGAAAGATTTAACTCTAAATGTGTCACTAGCAACTTAACTCAATGACTATCTTGAAATACTTAGTTAAACATAAGTGATCAACTCAGAATCTCTAAACTTAGTTAAAGATTTAACTATAAATGTGTCAATAGAAACTTAACTTAATGACTAGCTACAACATCATAACTACTTGATGTTGCATGCATGAAGGGCTGATAGTCTTGATTCATTAACCCCTTAATGTGTTTTAAGTGTCATTCCAGGACAAATGTTCCTAAGTGGGGGATAATGTAATGACCCGTAAAACGAATAGGTGAAACTAGAGCCTAATATGTGTGTGTTTGCGTTGCTGTGAGGTTTGAGGGTGTTTAATGTTGTTTTGAGCTTTGGTTGAGGGTTTAGGAGTCAAACATAAAGGTACTACTCCCCAAGTACCACCCTAGTGGTCCTTGAGGAGCACCCTTAGACTAACCACCAAGACCCCAAAGAACCATGAAAGTCACAAAAAGTTTGATGACATACGGAAGGGGACCACACCCCATAGGTCCATCCACGCCCTGTGGATGGTCTTCGTAGGCAAAGCCCCCTATTTCCAAGCTACAATCCTAAACCACAGACCAATAGGACAGTCCATTAGTGGACTCACGGTCCATGAGTCTAGGGCATGGTTCACTACCTGTGTTGCTGTCCAAATCGGCCAAGTGGAGGGGCAAATTAGTAAATTCCTCCTTTGGTTAGTTTAGATAATGGACGGTTTTTATTGGTTATTTAAATTATTCTAAGAGTATTAAAAGTATTAAACTCTATTTTTCAAGTCATTGTTCAAAATTACAAAATAGAACCCACCTCTCTTCTCAAAAGTTCTCTCTCTAGAAACCTCCATTGGAGGTGAAGAGTTGAATCTTCCAAGGTCAAATCTTCAAGTTTTTCAAGGGATTTTTATGGGATTCTTCCATTAAAGGTATGGTGGTCTTCATCCTTGACTTATTATCTTTGAAGGAGCCAATTTCAAAGTGATTTCAAATCTCCAATGTTTACCCAAAAACCCTAGATTTCAATCTATGCATGGGTTCAATTCTAAATGATTTCCAAAGGCTTTATTGCATTGATTTATGAATGAATTGTGGATTTAAAGATGAATTAAGGTGATTTCCTCTTAGAACCAATGTTTTTCCCCAAATTCTTAAGTTGTGATTTGTGGTTGGGATTTGATTGATTATGAAGTATGTGGGTTGTTTATGTGTATATGGATATAGAATGTTGAAATTATGTTATTTCTCTTTCCAAATTGTGTTGATCTAAGGTGTGTGGGTGAATGTTATCAATTCCCCTTGAAGGGCAAGTTATAATCAAATTACACAGTGAAGTAGAATTGTGCTTTATCTATTGATCCACTTGAAAGGTGGAGGTGTTTACTTACTATGTATATTATGGTATTGAATTGATGGATATCTTCCTTGTATCTCTATAGATGAAGGATCTACGTATGATCATAATGTAAAGTATGTATGTGTAATCTAAAGGAAAGTATGATGATTGTTTAGAATGTAATTGTATTATTCAAAGCATATTCTCAATTAACACTCATGAATGATGATGATGGAATGTGAAGGGTTTTATTCTATGAATTGTATATCTTGAATTGGTAGGCTTAGACATCCTTTTCTTGTATAAATGGAAGTAATGTGAATGGATGTATCTTGAATTGGTAGGCTTAGACACCCTCTTCTTGTACAATGAATGTACCTTGACTTAACGTCTTAATGTCTTGAATTGGTAGACCTAATGTTGGTAGCCTTTCATGAATGAATGAATGAATCAATGGATGATGAAGTATTCTAGGCTAAACCTTGGATCAGTAGACCTAATGTTGGTGGCCTTTCATGAGGAGTCTAGGAACTAATGTAATGTCAAAACCTTGAAGTAGTACACCTAATGTTAGTGGCCCTTTCATGTGTGAAATGATGAACCTTCTATCCGTAGACCTAATGTTGGTGGCCCTTCTTGGAAAGTCAATGAGTTATCCTTAATGTACCTTGAACCGGTAGACCTAATGTTGGTGGCCCTTTCATGTGTAATATACTTTGGGCCAGTAGGCCAAATGTTGGTGGCCCTCTCAAGTACAACAATGTAATGTGAATGAACTACTCTATGGGAATGAAGGCTAAGCACCTAGTGGATATGGTAAGATGGTGACTCTCCCAATGTTATAATCCAATGAACATCTTTCTTATTCCGTAACTATGTGCCCACATAGGTAAAACACACTTAGTTCTACCTTAAGCAAGTGGAACACCTTCCTTCGGTGTAGGGTTAGATCACACCAGATTCCATGAATTAGCTCTCATGGTCTATGTTGGTTAGTGCCTATTCCCATCATGTGAGATGTTCGTTATGGTTTCTTGATGAGTTCTATGAAGTGTGGGTGGTAGTATGGGATGTTATCCATTTATTGCACGAGTAGGCTTTGAGAGGGTCATAGTGAGTTCTCTAAGTCTTAATGGCTAATGTATGAATGTGTCCTAAATGAAGTTAATGAAGAATGTTGACTCTTATATGCTTAAATGTAAATGATGCATATTCTACTTGGATTGTATTCATGAGTTACTTCCTTGTCATGACTTATTGTGTATGAATGTGCCTTGCCTATGGTGACTTCAAAGGAGTACTTAGTGTGAGTAGTAGTATGGGATGCTACTTGCACATTTGCACAAGTGTGACTTAGGGTTGTCTTAGGTGATGGTCCTTATGTGATGATATAACCTATGTAATGTTTATGTCTCTTATGTATGAGTATTGTATGAAGATGAAAAGGTTGAATGGTAAGTTCACTTTTGGTGACCTTAAGGTGGTACTTTAGTGTGGATGGTGGTATGGGACGCTATCCATACATTGCACAAAGTATAGCTTGAGGATTACATGAGATGAAGGCTAAATGTGAAGGTAAAGGGTTACATGTTGATTATGTTCTAATGTGGATAAATGACTTGTATGTTGGTTATGTTTGAATATTATGCCTCTTACTTTTATGTTCATGAAGTTTTATCAAAATGGCATACAAGCATGACTTTCAAATAAAATGTCCGTTTTAAGCATGTTTTTGCATGGCTATCATACTTAGTACTTAATTGTGCTAACCCCATTCTTCTTCATGTTTTTACTACAAGTGTAGGTTCCGGCAAGTGATTGCTTCTCTCTAGTGCAAGTGCTTGGATTGATATTCTTCCAAGATCAAGTGGTATGTCCTCATATATAGAGGACAAATACTTTTATTTCATTTTGATTGTAAAGGGTCATGTCCCTAATTTAGTTTCAAGATATTATTTTAGATGGCCATGTGAGACTTAGACTTCCGATGTGTTTTTAAATGAAGTTTTGGATTGTTTAGATTTGAATAAGTTTTAATTTCGTACTATTTCTCTTATACAATGCAATGAAATGCTATGAGGCTTGTATGAGACCCCTTTGGGGTCAAGTACACCATGTCGCATCTAGGGGCTAGCCTTGGGTTGTGAAAGCTTCCCTGCCTATCTGAAGTAGCTCCTCAAGGAGCAACTTTGTCTGTCAAAGCCGCTAAAGAAGATTGGGCTCTCTTGCCCCCAATACCCTGCTTTTTCTTAGGACACTCTCTCATAAAGCGACCTATCTGACCACACTTAAAGCAATTACTGGAGCCATCATGACACGCTCCTTGGTGGTTCCTACCACACTTTGCCAAAATAATTTTTAGATAAATTCACTCAGTTTCAAACTGAACATGATATTTCTACTCTCCCTGAGTACATTAAAATGTGCAAATATTTTGTCCAGAAAAGAATTTCTTTTATTATTAGTTGGATATTTTCTATCCATGTATTTGACAGGATCAAATATTTATCAAAGGAAATATGCATTAAAGGATGGTCGCCAGCTCCAAAAGAAGCTTAACGACCTTCTCCAGCCTTTACGAGTGGTAAAAAATCGTCTTCCAAAGATGATTTAAAGAAAAGGCTTCTATAGGCCTTATCAGATTTGGAAGATGACAAATCCAATAACGAATTGCAGCTGTTGGATGAGGCCTCTTCACAGAGTGATATAATGGAGACATGTTAAGGCCAAAAGCTTTAGCACTGTCTTATATAGATCCATTCTACGATTAATTTGATTAAATAGATAATCCAGTAGAGGATATTAAAATCTAGAATTACTAACCTTTTGAATAAACTCAAAGAGTCAGAATTGTTTAAAAGGTAAGAGACGAAACTCAAAGAGTTGGAATATCTCTTGATTAAATATTCAATTAAATTAATTAAGCCTGGAATTCCACAACAGCAAATGATACTTTGGCATGTTGTGGAGGTGGCCGACAACTTTTAAAAAGAAGACATCACTTTTGAAAAAGTAGATGCCCGATAAAAGAAAAACAGCCACTACTTTCCCAAAAGAAAAGGCAGATGGCCGACCAACTTTATCAAAAGGAGTCAAAAGAGATTCTCCAAAGAACCAATCAAAAGAAAGCATCTAGAATGCTCTTACTTTTGTTTAGTCTATATAAGACAGTTCATTTTTATTGTAAGGCATCAGAAATTTCACACTAGAATTTTCTTTTAGCCTTTGGTATTTCATTGTAATGTTTACTCGTGGATGTTTGCTTCCATTGCAGTTTGAATAAAATAAGTGAGTTCTGAGTTCTTGTATAACTTTCTCTCTTGTTTATATTTAATTTAAGTATTATTAATGTTAAATGCTACGATCGCTTAGAATGGCTCAGGCTCCTAGCCTAGTACAAGTCAATCTCCAACCCTCGCTAGTGCAGAAACCTCCAATAATGCATCAGAGACGCAGAGCTAGGAGGAGAGAATAGAAGGTCTAAAAAGTTGTACAAATGCCTAAACTAAGGCTCATACTACCATAACCCACTATAGTATCCCATTCTACGAGGACCTAATATGTCCTAAATGACGTTGGAAATATGATGAAAATGCAAGGGGGAAGAGTCTAAGGCATCACTACCCTATCCTAGACTAATGCTAAACATGCTTCATTACACACATAATAATATAAATAAATCACATAGCATGATGCAACACACCTAAAACACCCAGCATGGTACTACCCCCATCCGCACTAATCATCGTGAATTTGCATATTCATACTCAATCTAAATAGAAAGGAAATCATAACCTACCTGTGGGACGACCGTGCGCGCTCCAAATCACAAGGTCAGAGCTTTTCCTTTCCAACAGCTTTCAAACGGTGCCATTCTATCAAAAAATAGGATCATAATGTAATAACGGTCGTTCGGACATTAAAAAAACACATAAAATGGAAAAAGACCATTTATTAGAGTCAAATGGGAATTGTGAGATCCGCATCGCAATTTCTGGAATTGACTCTAGGAAGAGGTCCTAAAATAGGCCTCAAACTTGTGTTCATAAGATGTACACAATTCGAGGCCTAAAATTGCCCACAACAACACATGTAAATAATCAACAATATAAGCAACAGAGATAGATGGGGAAACAACTCGATCACGTAATTCATATCAAACGGAGGTCCTTCAAAGGCTTCCGATCACTTCACCATGTATCCATGCTCCCAATGATCACATAAGATTTTCAGAGACTCAAATCGGAGCACATGTGAGGTTAAATCGCCTTTGTAGAATAAGAATAGAATCTACAAATTTGCTATATAAATAGCTAAGATCTAGTTGCTAAAGGTCTATATCCAGCTTCTAAAAGTCTGATTTCTAGTGTTTAAAGGCCTGCACCAAATATCATCACTTTAGCTTGTTTGTTTAAACTCTGAGTTGTCCTACAGCGTGCCCAGGATTCATTCAGAACCCTGTGCATACAAATGAGATATGCAACCCTATAAAATTTGATATTCTAGTCTTACTGAAGTTGTCATAATTTTCATACAAGGTCATCATGGCAAAGTGTGTGTCGCACACCTAAACTCCAATTTATACAAAAATCCATTTTATTTTTGGGAAATGCAGCTTTATAAGGACCTAGGTGCAAACTATAACACCCTGAAACTAGAAAGAGCTAGAATTACAATGAGTCATTTTTGGAAAGAATGAAAATCTGGAATTTGACAAAATTAAGTCAAGTATGAGTTTTGGGTCAACTTTAAATGACCACAACTCCTAGCTCAAGATGAGTTAGGTGTGCTACAAGATACAATAGGAAAGATCTTTGAATTATCTTTCCAACATCGACAAGTTTACGCAATTTCGAGTTAGTATGAACAAGATATGCCCATTTGAAGTTGGATTGTCTAGATAAGGAAAGTCAAAATCGGATTTTAAAAGGGTATTTTGGTCTTTTCATTACCCAATTAAATAAATCCATTTTTAGTAAATTATTTGGGGTCTAAACTAAGTTAATTCAGTTTACACAATTGAGAATTACGCTAGGTCTTTGAGAGAAGATAAAAGAGGAGGAAAGGAGAAGAAACGTTCAAGGTTCATCAAGTTCTTGTGAGTTGGGTTGTGGATTTCTCCAAGGATTCAATCTTATCAGTTATGTGAGTTCACATAGTGTTGGGTTCGTTCACCCACGCGCCAAACATGTTTATTTCAGTATGATTTTCATCCTAAAATAATGAGACTTTGATTTTCATAAGTTGTGTTCTTGAATTGCTTCCGTTCTTGAATTTGGGATGAGATTGAGGAGTTCTTGAGAGTTTAAGGTCGATTTTAGAGTTGGGTTTGATTAGATTCTTGAGTACATATGTCGAGTATCTGAATCTAAAGAGAAATTGAGAAAAACAATCAAATTTTGGCGAATTGGCGTTAGAAAATAAAGAAGGAACAAGTCGGGCAAATCTAGGTACTTGGTCCTCAGGATTTGAAAACTGTTCTCCACGTAGCAGAGTGGTCACGGACCATTCTGCCTCAAAATTTGTTTCGCGACTAAATATTTAAATGCATCTTCGCGTTGCGAACTTGCTTCTAGACAGTGATTTCTTGATCATTTCTCATGGTTAACTATCTAAAAACAGTCCTAAATATCATGAGATCTTTCCTATCACAAATCACAATCCTCGAATCCATAAATACAAATTCAAGGAGAGTTAAGAGCCAAGTCAAGAGAAGTTCATAGAGTCTTCCAAAAGTCTCTTACAAACGTTTTAACTTTGTTTTAAGACTTGAGTTTTGAGTTGAGTAAAGAGTAAAGATTGAAGTTCATTTCTTCAAAAGAGTATATCGGGACTATGTATTCCTAATGAGTAAAATGTTTTCACATTTAAACAAGAAAGGAAACTTTGATCTCCAAAAGAGCCTTTGAGCTAGTTTTCAGTAAAGAGTAAATACTTTTACAATTTAGCAATAGAGCAAAGCTTGATTTCCAAGAGGAGCCTTTGAGCTAAATTTTGAGTAATTATTTCAAACCACAAAAAGAAGTACGTTTTAAACATAAGAGCTAGTATTATATTTTGGGAGTAGTATTGAAAACCAATGTGGAGGAGAGTTCAGACAACTCCTAGTCCCCATAGACCATGTAGCCACCATGGATAGAAAACGGTCATACTTTTTAGATGATTCCTTAGTGCTTTTTAGCATAGACTAGTGGATCCACTTAGTAGTCAGGTTCTATACCCTCGGCAAGGTATAGGACCACCCTGGCAACGTGAGGCAAAACTTTGTATCATCACAATAGCTCTTAAGTGATGGTTGCCAATTAGAGAAACTCCCATAGTAGTATTTTGTATTTTTATATACATTTCAGAGTTTATATTATATCTTTGCATACACACATAGTCTTATTGTATATCTAAATACACAAAGTTGATATCCATGATTTAAAAGCTTTTATTTATATTGCATTTATTTTATTGCTTTATAGGGAAATGAGTTTAGTTCAGTTTAGTTGAGTTGAGTTAAGACCAGGTTTGTTCTTTCAGTTCCTTTCAAGCTTATGTCTTGTTTAGTATTCCTCTCGCATGCCTGACATTCAATGTACTGATTTCATTTGGCCTACATCTTTTTATGATGCAGATACAGGTAACCAGGATCAGCATCCAACACTTCGTTGATCCAGTTGAGCATTCAGAGTTATAGGTGAGCCTTCTTGCTTCCAGAGGTTCCCTGTTATTGCTTTCAATATTTAGTTCATTAGGATGTCGTATGTCTTATCCTGACATCCATCTCAGTTATTAGAGGCTTCATAGATAGGCAGTCAGTTAGTTCATTTGTCTTTGCCTTGTTATTGGCTTATCTTTTGAGACTTGAGTTTACCTTATTGTCATGTTGAATGTTCCTTTATAATATTCTAGTTTATTATGTAGACTTATCTTTGTTGAGTAAAAGTCTTCTACTGAGTAAGTAAGACATGCCAAGGGTTCGCTTGGTGCTAGCAATGGTTCTCAAGTGCCAGTCCCGCCCAGGGTGTAGGCTCGAGGCGTGACACAAACAAAACTTTTTGATCAGAAAAACAAGCTAAAGCATTTATTGAAGAACAAAAATCATTCGAAACTAATAGATTATACTATCTTTATGGCAAATCCTCCTTCTTTCTCATTTTCCTAATATTTCAGTTGTCTATCATGATTCTTATTAATTTTGAGTAAATATTGCGAAATCACAATATCTTAATTTGTTTGTTTTGGTTTCTTCTTGTATGATAAAAACTTTCAGTTTAAAATTATTCAATTTTTCTTACAACTAAATTGTAATTGTTTTGTTTTGGTTCCTTCTATTTTAAGGGGTAATTTTTTTTTAGAAGACACCGAACGCGGTGTCAAGCTAGTAAGACTTTGAATAAGTTATACTTTCTAAAAATTTATTATAATTTTTTTCTTATTTAATTATCATTCTCATACTATTTTGAAGCTTTTTTATTTTGAAAATACTAACAAGACATTCTTCTTTTTAGATGAAGACATGCAAACTATATCGATCAATGATCAAGTTATTATGTCTCAATCTGAAATTAGAAGGACTAGTATTTTAACAATTCCAAGAAAATAAATAAATAGTTTAAGGGTATTTTCATAATTTAACTTTTGACTTAGATTCTTTCCACTTGTAGTATAATATAAGATATGATATGATGCTAGAAAATGGCGCTACCAAAGGTAAGAAAATATCCGACAGATATCTCCTATGATTCTTATAGATCACTTCTATAATTCAGCTTACCATATAAGGTAATATAATATTTATAATATTCTGTCACACTCCCTCTTCAAGATGAAGCATATATATTGATAATGTCCAACTTGTTACACTAATAGTTAACTCGAGGTCCATTCAACGCCTTTATGAATATATCAGCCAATTGCTCTCTTGTCTTCACAGAGCTCGTGGAAATCAAGTTTTCTTGAATCTTTTCATGAATAAAATAGAAGTTCACCTCGATGTGCTTAGTTCTTTCATGATACATTGAATTTGAGGAGATATGAAGGGCATCTTGATTATCACACCAAAGTTTCACTGGTGTGTGTGGGATACTTCAACCCAAATTCACTTAAGAGGTGATGTATCCATATAATCTCACAAGTGGATTTTTCCATAACACTGTACTCCGATTCTGCACTAGATTGAGATACAACATTTTGTTTCTTACTTCACCATGATTCCAAATTTCCACCCACAAAAACACAATAGCCAGTAGTAGACCTTATATCAATCTTTGATCCAGCCCAATCAGTGTCTGCAAAACACTTAATGCGTGTATGCCCATTGTTGCTAATATTATGCCAAGTCTAGGGTCTCCTTTGAAATAACATAATATCTGTTCCAAAGTTGTCCAATATTTAACTGTAGGTGTGGACATGATTTGACTAACTGATATGCTCAAATTACACCTTCGTAAAGAAGCATAAGCGATCATTATCAAGTAAAGAACCCAATTTGTAGGTTGGGGTTGATCCCACGAGGAATATGGTTTAGACTTAACTTTAACCCATGATTATATTCGTTTAATCAACGTACTTCCGAAACATGTAATTAAAGGGGGGGATTGGTGAAACAAATTCTAGAAATTATATGAATAATCAGTGAGCAAGATTTAAACTTTAGTTGTTATCAAGATGAAAGAGAAACTAGGGTGTACGTTTTCCCCATAAGCTCATAACGTGGTAATCCTAGTAATAGTAATCCTTTCCTAGTGTATTACATGCAAAGTGATAAGTTATGTATCTCTAATTCCTTGGTCGGGCAACTAGAGAATTTCAACCCGCACCTTGGTCCGGCTACATGTGTATAGTTTACTAACCCTTACATTTGTCTCATACTAGACATCACATCAATGTATGACTTAGTTTTCACTCTCGCACCAATTGACATTAGACTATTAGATAGTATCCCACTAAATCTATGTTGATAATTCTTTTTTTATTAACTACCTCCTTGGTCCGGAAAGTAGCAACAAGGCGAGTTCTAACGTTGGCCCCCGCTAAAAAGACTTTTAAACGAAAGAATTTTCAGTGCATGCAACAACACTATTCAAGAATTACTTAGTTACTATTCATGCTTTGTTAATCGCTCATGGTTCCTACAACCCTAGTTATGGATTTAGTTACCCATAGTAGCAAGAACAAGATTCATATTTTTAGATGAAGAAATCATGAACTTACGTAATAAATAGAAGAAACCAAGAATGTCAACTTGAATTTCAAAGTAAAAATCTTCAAAACCAACTTAGGAAATCAAGAATTGCTAAAGTTGCAAGTTAATCTCCAAAGCCAAAAACTAGAACAAAAGTAATAAGGTCTAACCCACAAAAATGAGGTTTACATGCCCTATATATAGAAAAACATGTCCTAAATAAAAAAGAAATTAAATAAGGAAATAAAGTTTCTAGACATGGTTGCAGTCGACGACACAGACCTACAGACCATGGACTGACCTACGGTCCATAGGTTCCTTCTGTGGTTTGGGACTTAGGCAATTTTCCACAGCTCAAAATCTCCCTATCTCAGTGACATTTGATGGATCATCAGTACGAGCCGTAACTCGATCCACGGTCTGGGGATCCTTCTCCGTAGTTTCATACTTAGACTTTTGAAATCAAGTACTGGAACCCCCTTCTCTAAATCATTTGATGGAGCTGTAGGATGGCCCGTAGGTCGACCTACGGTCCGTCGTTTCTAGTCGTGGTTCCACACTTAGTCAAGAATTCCTTATTTTTCCTTCAAGCCATGCCTGCCTATCTACGCCTACTACCTACGGACCGTGACTGGACCTATAGTCCGTAGGTCACGTCCGTAGGTGCCCTTTTCTGCTACAATCTTCAGCTGTGTCTTTCTACTTCCACATCCGAACTTATTTCCTGCAATCATGATAAAAACACATTAATACCAATAAAAAATGGCTCTAGACACACACAACTCTTAAGTGAAATGTATTAAAAATATCGTAAACTCACGATATATCAACACCCTCAACTTAAATTCGTTGTTTATCCTCAAGCGATGCACTACGACGCTAAACGACATTTATGTAGAAGCATACATTCAAGCTCAAGCAAATCACATGGCTTTTTATCCCAACTCTCTTTTCTAGTGCAAATCTTTTCTCTTTGACTTAACAAGCTAACTCATGCGGATCAAAACATGACAAAGATCGACCAATAGACACACAACATACACTTTTTCACAATCACAAAGGTACCAACTTTCCGACAATGTAACTAGTGCCCTTACTTCAAACGAAATCCTTTTTCACACAATGAATATGATTTTGAGTACAAGGATTCATTCAATAGTCACGCTCAAAAGTAACTTCAAGTATAGTTAGTGCTCAATACCATAGGCTTGTCCTTATTTTCACTGCTTAGACTCTCCAAACTAATTGCTAGGATCACTATAGGACTTTCTTAGATTGTAATGTAGGCTCAGGGTCATGTGTGGTACATTTGGGTACTCTGTTGTGACTTTCTGCCCTCCTTGACAATACATTGGCTTATTACTTCTTCCTTGACCTACTTTTGTCAACCTTTCATCCCTTTTTCTCTCCCTTCTCTTTTCAACCAAGGATGTGACTTTTGACTTTGTGACACTTGTTTATACATATATATATATATATATATATATATTTTCACTTTATTTTTCTTTATTTATTTTCACGCTTTCACTTATCACATTCTTTTACTTTTTCGTACAAAGTCACATCCTCTTTCTTTCTTTTCTCTTTTCAACACTAAACTCTTTTCATACCATTTTTTTATTAGGCTTTCTCTTTCATAGCCACCCTCAACTTATGCATTTTGCCTTAGTTGAGGTGCACAATGTCCGATGTCGAACCAGGGCAAAGATCAAGGTCACTTTTGACTTAGCCACCCTCAACTTAGGCTTTTGGCCTAAGTCAAGGTGCACATGTCCAAGGAGGGACTGGGGCCATGACAACATTTTAAGGGAAGGTAAGTTAGGTGAATCAAAAGAAATGGTCAATTTTAGGCTTAAATATTTGGATCAAAAGGGAACAATGCTACCATTTGGTTAGATCATTTTAGGCTTAAGTGGACTAATTTGAACAATGGCCTATGATCACTTCCCAACTTCTAGCCTAGATTATCCTAGTAGTACCAATAGGGCAAGTTGTTGATTGGCAGAAAACTGTCTGAACATTCAACTATCCTCACACACTCTTGGCACCTTGTTTCATTATCAAATTATCAGATTACCCAGTTCAAGTTTTTAGCTTAAGTCATGGGGTCACATCGATTCTTATCATGTCACATTCAGAGCCAACACATTCAACTTATTCTAGCTTACAAATTTTAGCACATATCACATATTTTTGGATGGGCATCATTTTCTTCTTTCATGCTCATGCCATCATGCTTTGTTCTTTCTCATGCTCCTACACATACAATCCTAACACGTGCCGGTTCAACCAAAATTAAAAACAGTCTCTTGGGGAAAAGAATACAGGAAAGAAAACCCAAATAGAGGACTATTAGTTTGGCTACTCAAACTTCACCCTAACACACATAATCCGTTTGCCCCACCCCTAACAAAATAAAGTGTTATTGTCCTCAAAGAAAACAAAAATAAGCAATAAAGAGTAGGGTGAAGGTGAAGCAAACCTGTGGCGCAAATTCGTCGAAGAACTTAACAAGCGAGTGGGTCCGATTTCTTGGGGCTCGCTAGATCAACATGGGGAAAGCCATCAGTAGCACTCTCATCTATCATCGCAGCACCATTAGTAGTTCTCACATAATGGGGAACGCCATCAGTAGCGCTCCCATCTATCATATCAGCACCATCAATAGTGCTCACATCATCTCTCACAGTAGCATTAGCCTAAGTAGTGGGCACTGAACTCAAAGCCCCAAGAGCACCCTCACGAACCCTCTACTGGTGTAACTCCTCATCCAAAATAGATACGCTCTTAGCATACATAGTATTCTAGCGCTCCCTCTTCTTTGACCTCACATCCTCAGTGGCGTCAGAAGTGTGGCTGGATCGGTGCCTCTTCCCTCGGGCACGAGTAAACTCGAAATGCGGTATGTCCTTGTTGAAAAGAGCATCTAACACCGTATTCATCAGCCGATGCAATTTGTGTAGACTCTGGTGCATCCATGGACGGGGCTATAATGGCATCAAGATCGACCCGAAAATGATCCAACTCAGTTCAAAAAGTGGAGATATCTGCGGTGGGGGCTGGTCGCTCGAGGACTCGCAACTTGAAGGCATCCAGGCGCTTATTAACGGCCTGGACCTTTAGGTCCATCATGTGCTCCTACCTCTTCTCTATCTTGGCCTCTGACTCTGAGATAGACCGATGCATCTAAGGCTTCACATGATGAAGCACTCTGGTCATCTGTGCTTCGAAATTTTGAACATTGGCAAGGAGCACGACAACGGATCCTGATGAAGGGGTGGCTCAGGATGAGCTAGGGGCCTAACTGGCAACTTGAGATAAGGAGGCTGGGGCATCATTAGTGTAGGCTTCAGGGTCAGGGTCCTTACCTTACTCCACATCAGCTACTAAATCTGCTCCTAATGGAGGAACCTCAATCTATGGACCACGTCATGGGGTAGCTACATTTTCCCCATCCCGAATAAGGTCGATGTCAAGGGTTCCGATCATCCGTGCCAATTTGTTGCAATGCCAGATAGATACCCTAGAATCCCTGCACAATTGGAAGGTTATACACGGGAAGGGTAAAGTAGTGGTAGGCCTGAACGCCCTCTCATGGATCTTTGCCAACAGTATGCACGCAAAGTCGATCTCGAACCTAGCTACCAAAGCCGCAACCATCACCGCTCTATCCCAAGTAAGCGCATTATCGACCTAAGTGGGCAATACCCTATTCCTTTCCAAAAGCCAGAAAAACTTGGCTACCAAATTTAGGGTGGCCTTCCGAATACCCAAGAGCAGTGTGCTGACCTATTTTGCGCGCTCGCTGTCCAAAGCTATGTACCTAGCCAGCCAAAGTAATACAACCTCCCTCTTCTCTGCATTCTGTTGGAACGCTTCACTCCTTACAATGTCCCACTAGTAGTCAAATTCTATGGAGTTAAGTGCCCAAGTGGTGCCCAGACCGTAGAGGAATTGGCTGATAGTGATCTGCGATATGTCCACTGAAAACCCATGCACTAGTGTAGCTATGAGTGGTGGCTGGGCTCTGGGCTTGGCATTTTTGTGAATAGAGCCTCGAAGAGTGGTTGCGTAGGAATCATAGAACTCCCTCACAATCTCCTCACTATATGTCCTTGATTCCTGGGCCATCCACTCGCATCTGTATTGCTGAAAAAGTTGGTGGATGTCGGGTATGGTGTGTAGGGTTCTCATGAGAACTTGGTGCTCCTCTGTGATAAGTTGGGCCATTTTCTCGTTTTTGTTTAACATCTTGGCATCCCTGTAGATTTGCCATTGACCATTAACGCACCATCTATTAGGCTCCTAAGCAACCAGAGCAGGGTCGGTATTTGGTGGCACTAGAACCAACCCTAAACTAGTTGCCTCATCAAACAATAAAAACATACCATATGAACTTGAGCCTGTTGTGGGGCCAGAAGCAGACCTAGAAACAGAGGCAGACTTTGAACTGGAAGCAGAGCTAGCATCCGAGCTGGAAGCAGAACCAGCTGGTGACCCGATCAGTGTATCCTCCTCATCAGACTGCGAGGCAGCGACTACATCAGTGACCACCTGTCGGGATTAATTTCGGGTGGTACGAGGTGAAGTAGGGGATTTCCTCTTAGTAGGTGGGACATAGGCGGGATCCTTCTCCACATCAGTATCTTCATCAATTAGCCAAAAGGTCAGTGCCACAGATTTAGATTTGCCCTTTGGTGCCCAAGTTGGTGCTTTCTTAGGAGCCATGGTACCTGTTGAGGCTTAGTTAGTACAAAAATAGACCAAAGATACACTCGGAAAAATTTTAGAACAAAGAATGAACAAAAACAAAAATTGAAAAACAATCTGGGCAGTAGCTGAACTACCAATGCACGGTGGATTCCTACGATCAGCGGATGGATCCACGTTCCATAGGTCCCCTCCATAGATCGGAGTACCCAAAAGAGGGGTCTTTGATGTGAACCAAGGATGTGCAGAATGGTCCGTAGATCGAACTACGAACCGTACTCCACTTCCGTTGTTCTACACTTAGCATTTATTGGTTGTGTGGAGACCCACGAACCTGATCTACAATCGTAGACGGGGTCTCGTGGGTCAAGTCTGTGCTAGGTATCCGACATGCCTTTTTGGTGACACCCTTTTTCAACAAATTCAACAATCATCCTAAGTTTAATCATATATTTCAACACAATTTATGATAGTTTGTCATCCCTAGGGTTCCTATTAATCAATCTTTTAACATGTATAGCATACAAAACTAGGAACCTTAAGTTGAAACATACATTTAGACTAATTTTCTATAATTAAAATTATTACAACAACACAATCACATTTTATAATCCAAGGGTGTTTCTACATACAATTCATGGAGAAAACATACAATATCACATTGTAGGTCAAGATCCACTTCCTAACTTTCACTAACACCAGTGAACCAAAATTCAAAGTGAAGGGGAAGTGATTACCTTACAAGCAAAGGAAGTGATGGTGTAATGACCTTAGACTTCCAACAACTTCTTACTAGCCTTTTCACAGAAACTCGAACACCGAAAACTCTAGAAAATGGGGAATGAGGGAATTTGGGAGAGAGGAAAATGAATTGGGAGTATGGGGAAATGTAAAGGGAGTGATTTATGGGATATGGTAGTAATATGGAGGGATTTTAGGAGAAGAGACGTTTAAAAATGGTTGGGGGGAGTTTTGGTAATAGGGGGAATATTTTAAAAAATGAGGGGTTTTATTAAAAGGGGTTCGGGCCGGGTCATGCAGAAACTAGGGTTTGGACCCACCAGACCCAGTCTACGGTCCGTGGATCGACCTACAGTAGGTTACTTTCTCACTTAGAAAAATTAGAGATCCTACCTGGGGTCTACGGACGCCATTCATGGTCCATAGAATGACCTACGGACCATCGATAGGGTCCATAGACCTCTACAACTGACATTTTTCTGCATATTTTGTTTTCGTCCCTGCACATGTAGCAACCATTAGGACTTTCTTTTTACATTTTCTAGACACTTTTTAGGCACGGACCCTATGCTATATCTAGCCAACACTAAAATAAAAATAAAGCACCTATCTAAAGGAATACTGAAAAGCAAATACAAAGAAAACTACTAAACTGAAAAGAAAAACCTATAGTTGGCTAGATTGTACCTCTTGGGTTGTCTCCCAAGCAGCGCTTGATTTAACGTCGCGGCATGACGTAGGCCTCTTGACTACTCAGATTTCATCAAGATAGTAAGCCTCAAACACTTCTTGCATATTCTCTGCTTTTCCCAGATAGACCTTGATCCTTTGCCCTTTTATCTTAAACATTGTTTCCTCACTGTTTTCGAGCTTGACCGCTCTATGTGGGAGCACTTGTGTGATTAAGAATGGCCTGGTCTACTTGGACTCAAGCTTGCCCGGAAACAACCGCAACCTAGAGTTGAATAAAAGCATAAGATAGTCCACAACAAATTCTCGCTTTTCAATCCTTTGATCGTGATACTTCTTCATCTTCTCTTTGTACAAGGCTGAACTTTCATAAGCTCTTAGGCAAAACTCATCAAGCACATTCAAGTCACTCATTCTTTGATTTGATGCGGCGCCCCAATCCAAATTTAGCTTCTTTAGCGCCCACATAACCTTATGCTCTAGCTATACCGGCAAATGGCAAGACTTCCCATATACAAGTTGGTAAGAAGACATACCTATATAAGTCTTGAATGCGGTGCGATAGGCCCATAGAGCATCATCAAGCTTCCATGACCAATCAGTTGTATTAGCATTCACTGTCATAGCCAAAATCTGCTTGATCTCTCTATTAGACACTTCAACTTGCCCACAAGACTACGGATGGTAAGGAGTGGCCACATTGTGGCGGACGCTATATTTGTCAAGTAGCGCCTTGAACAACTTATTACAAAACTGGGAACCTCCATCACTGATAATCGCCCTAGGTGTACCAAATCTGGAGAAGATACTCTTTTTTAGGAATGCGGTGACACTTTTTCCTTCATTGTTGGAAAGCGCAATTTCTTCCACCCACTTCGACACATAATCAACTGCAACAAGAATATACTTCATCCCATGTGAACTCACAAATGGATCCATAAAAATCAATGTCCTATACATCAAACAACTCTATCACCAATATCGGATTCACAGGAAGCTCTTGCCTCTTTGAAATTCCTCCTTCTTTTTGGCAACGGTCACACCACTTGGCGAAATCATGAGCATCTTGGTGGATGGTAGGCCAGTAATACCCACACTACAATATTTTATGCACAATTCGAATACCACTATGATGCCCACCAACAGGTGACGAATGACACACCTCTAGTATACTCAACATCTCAACCTCAGGAACACAGTGACGAATAATCCCATCAACACAACTATGGTACAAATAAGGCTCATCCCAAAAGAACTTCTTCACATCATGCATAAACTTTTTCCTTTGGTGAAAAGACAAATCTGATGGCACCATATCACTTGCCAAGTAGTTAGCAAAGTCTGCAAACCAAGGAATCAGATCATGAGAAGCAGCCAATACCTGTTAATTTGGAAAAGCATCATTAATTTTAGCCCTATCACCTAGCTTGAGCATAGCTTCTTCCTCCAATCTGGACAAGTGATCGGCAACCTGATTTTCTATCCCCTTTCTATCTTTCATCACAAAGTCGAACTCTTGTAGCAACAACACCCATCTAATCAACCTCAGTTTTGCATCCTTCTTAGCCATCAAATACCTCAATGCAGAATGGTCAGTATGCACTATGACCTTAATACCAAGCAAGTAGGATCGAAATTTCTCGAATGCGAAAACCATCGCAAAAAGCTCTTGTTCATTCACTGTATAGTTCTTTTGAGCCACATTTAGAGATTTACTAGCATAGTAGATAGGATGAAGAATCTTCTCTCGTATTTATCTCAATACCACACCAAGCGCCACTCCACTCGCATCACACATTACCTCAAACGGTTGCCCCCAATCCGATGAAATAATAATAGGTACGGAAACTAGCTTTTCCTTCAACTCCCCAAATGCTCTCAGACAAGCATCATCAAAATCAAACATACACTCCTTTTCGAGCAATTTGCATAATGGATGTGCAATTTTGGAGAAATTCTTGATGAACCTCCTATAGAAACCTGCATGCCCAAGAAAACTTCTAACACCTTCAATAGAGATATGTGGTGGAAGCTTTTCTATTACCTCAAGTTTCGCTCTATCAACCTAAATACCCTTCTCAAAAATTCGATGACCCAAAACTATCCCCTCTTTCACCATGAAGTGACACTTTTACCAATTGAGCATAACATTGCACTTTTCACACCATTTTAGTGCTTCAGCAAAATTGTCTAAACAACGATGAAAAGAGTCACCTACCAAATAGAAATCATCCATAAATACCTCAATAGTGTCCTCCGCCATATCAAAAAATATTGACATCATACAATGATGGAAGGTCGCTGGAGCATTACACAACACAAATGGCATTCGTTTGAAGGCGAAAGTCCTATAAGGGCAAGTGAAGGTGGTCTTCTCTTGGTCTTACGAAGCTATAGAAATCTGATTGTAGCCCGACTAACCATCAAGGAAACAATACCAACCCTTACCTGCAAGTTGGTCCAACATCTGATCCATGAAGGGCATATGGAAGTGGTCCTTTTCTATCCAAGCAATTAATTTTCGGTAGTCCATTCAGACTCTCCATCCAGTCATGGGCCGCATCGGAACAAACTCATTTTTCTCATTCGAGACCACAGTCATCCCACCTTTCTTGGGCACACATTCAACCGGACAAACCCAACTACTATCTGCAATGGGATAAATAACTCCAACATCCACCCACTTAATGATTTCCTTCTTCACAACCTCTTGCATAGGAGGATTTAGTCTTCTCTGGTGCTCAATATTAGGCTTGTGATCCAGTATGAGTTGGATTTTATGAGAACAAATGCCAGGAGGGATCCCAATAATGTCCGTAATCGTCCACACTATAGCTCGCTTGAATCTCTTCAACACGAAAACCAATGCCTCAACTTGTGTAACATTCAAATCTGCCGTAATGATGACCAGTAAAGTACCATCTCTCCCTAAGAATACATACCTCAAATGTGATGGTAGAGCCTTAAGCTTCAATTTCGGAGCCTCCTCAACAGATGGTCTTCTAGGTGGAGAGTCGCGATTCTTCATGTCTAACTCCAATCTCTTTGGTTTTGAGCGGAATTCAAATCTATCCAATGCGGCGACCAATTCATCATAGTCTTCAATACCATCACTTTCAAAGTTTATCATTACCGCTGCTAGTGCATCAACACCCAGACTCTCTTCAATAGGCACCTTAAAACCAATCTATACTATATGATTCACCACTAATACCGACTTGAGTTCACTACTCTATTTCATAGATCTACAAATATTGAAAGTTACCTCTTTATTTTTCAATCTGAACTTCATCTGCCCTTTCTTCATATCGACCAAGGTGTGCCTATTTGCAAGGAATGGTCTCCCAAGGATGATGGGAACCTCAAAATCAACCTCACAATCAAGTATCACAAAATTCGCTGGAAAGATAAACGACTCCACCTTCACTAGTACATCATAGAGCACACCAATGGGCCTCTTCACAGTTCTATCAGCTTTGAGCAATTGGTGTCGGTTTTGGATCTCCTAAACCCAACTTCTTGTAAATAGACAATGGCATCAGATTTATACTAGCACCCAAATGCACAACGCCTTTGCCAAATGCAGCAACCCGATGGTACAAGGAATAGTAAAGGCACCAGGATCCTCCTTCTTCTGCACAAAGGACCTTATAGCAATAGCACTACAATATTGCGACCTATCATCATCTTCAAAACTCACGACCCACTTCTTAGTCACCAAATCCTTCATAAACTTTGCATACCCAGGCATTTGCTCCAAGGAATATATCAACGGAGCATTGATGGAAAGTTGTTTCAACATACTAGTAAACCTGCAGTATTTAGTTTTCTTCACTAACCTCTGTGGGAAGGAAGGTGGAGGTCTAAGCATGGGAACAACTTTCTGGGTAATTTCCATTTCCTTTTTTGTTGCATTCTCAGACTCTCCTGTAACTTTGATCACATCATCATCTTTACTAACCTCAACTTCAACCTCAGATGACATGGGTGGATCAATGGTCTGCTTAACCCCCTCTAGTAGTAACTTCCATACAATGCCTATCATTCTTCAAATTTTGTATGGTATTGGTAGGAAGTGTGACAGGCAGTCGTGGATTGACTATAGTGGACAAATGATTCATCTGCTTCTCAAGCTGCTTGATCGACACTACATGGGCATCAACTTTTTGACCGATTCAAGACAAATCGTTCTGCATCTACTTCACATTCTCATCAGTCAAATCAAACCTCTTCATCATATTCTCAATACGTGACATACTACCCCCAAGTTCCCTATGACCAGATTCCTGATTTTGGGGAGGAACATATGGCCCACCCCTATCATTTCTGTTGCCATAGTTGTTCCAGTTGTAGTTGTTGTCACTATTGTAGTTCCCATCCCAGACATAATGACCCTCTCGATTGTAGTTGCCATAGTTTTGACCTTGGTTTCCTTGACCTTGGCGCCAATTATCCAAATTGGAACCTTGGGCGTTGTCTCGAAAACTCCCCATCTGATCATTCACTACATAAGTATCCTCTTCATAGTAGCACTCTTCAATCGATGGTGGATTTTTAGTCAAATAATTCATAGCATTTATCTTTTCGGTACCTCTACTCACACGCTTCAGCATCAACCCAAGTTTTGTCCTTATTTAAGCCATCTCCTCATGAATGTCATTGGCAGATTGTCTAGGTAGATTGAACTGGAAAAGTGCTTCTTCCAATGTCTGATTTTCGAGTGCTCCATGCTTTATTTTTTTGGGAAATCTTCTCCTGTTTCTCATGATCTCCTCAAAAGTGCACTCACCATATGATCCTCATGTGATAGTATCAAGCACAGCCTTACCATTGTCATCCTGGCCTCTGTAGAAATACTCCTTGAGTGACTTATCATCAATACGGTGGTTTGGAACACTTCTTACAAGCTACTCACAAACTCTCCAGGCAGCGCTATGAAGTTATTGAGTTTATCTTTGTGGTTCAGATTCTTTCACACTGGGAAGTATTTTGCCATGAACACTTTATACAATTGATCCCATGTGTGTACTGAGTTAAAAGGAAGCTCAGTAAACCATACAGAAGCATCTCCGATCAATGATAGAGGAAAGACTCTCAACCCAATGACATCCATGTCTAAATTTGGTTGACCCACGCAACTCTTGCAAACACTTCTCAACTTGGCCATGTGTCCATGTAGATCCTCCGGTGCCATACCAGAGAACCAACCCCTCATTGTAAGCATCTGCATCAGACTGCTCGTCACCACGAATGTATGCCCCGGAGGTAGAACAATAGGTCCTTCAGATGCAGTGGCATTAAAGTCGACCCTATATTTATCACGTAGCCTCGGTTCATATGAATTATGTAGCCTCAATGCATCTCCTAATAGATTACCACCTTAATTTTCAGCATTCTCATTACTAACCCTAGGAGGCTGCAACTCAACTCCATCACCTAGATTTCCTCCGATAGGATGGTCAAGACCCCTGGATTATTCATCCTTCGCAAAGTTCTGTTCAATTTTGGATCATAAGGAGTCATTGCTTCACCTTGACTCCGTGTATTTGGCATACACTACAGTAGGAACCTGAGAGAAAAAAAACAAAAGAAAAAGTAAAATTAGGAAATAATTGACTAAAGTTCAATAATGTAGTTAAACTTAATCTAAAAGCCTTATTTCCCGACAGCGGTGCCAAAATTTGATACGCTCAAATTACACCTCTCTAAAGAAGCATAAGTGATCATTATCAAGTAAAGAACCCAACTTGTAGGTTGGGGTTGATCCCATAAGGAATATGGTTTAGACTTAACTATAACCCACGATTATATTCATTTAGTCAATGTACTTCCAAATCAAATAATTAAATTGCTGAAACAAATTCTGGAAATTATGTGAATAATTAGTGAGCAAGATTCAAACTTTAGTTGTTATCAATATGAGAGAGAAACTAGGGTGTAGTGTTCCCCATAAACTCATAATGTGGTAATCCTAGTAATAGTAATCATTTCCTAGTGTATTACATGCAAAGTGATAAGTTATGTATCTCTAATTCCTTGGTCCGGCAACTAGAAAATTTCACCCGGCACCTTTGTCCGGCTACGTGTATATAATTTACTAACCCTTACCTCATATTAGACATCAAATCAATGTATGGATTAATTTTCACTCTCACACCAATTGAAATTAGACTATTAGATAGTATCACACTAAATTTATGTTGATAATTCTTTTCTTATTAACTACCTCCTTAGTCCGGAAGGTAGCAATGATGCGAGTTCTAACATTGGCCACCACTAAATATAATTTTAAACGGAAGAATTAACAATGCCTACAACAACACTATTCAAGAATTACTTAGTTACTATTCATAATTTGTTAATTGCTCATGGTTCCCACGACCCTAGTTGTGGATTTTTAGTTGCCCAGAGTATCAAGAACACAATTCATATTTTTAGATGAAGAAATCATGAACTTACATAATAAGTTGAAGAAACCCAGTATCTCAAATTGAATTTCAAAGTAAAAATCTTCAAAACCAACTTAGGAAATCAAGAATTGCTAAAGTTGCAAGTTAATCTCCAAAGCCAAAAATTAGAACAAAAGTAATAAGGTCTAACCCACAAAAACGAGGTTTACATGCCCTATATATAGAAAAATAGGTGCCAAATAAAAAGGAAATGAAATAAGGAAATAAAGTTTGTGGACGCAGTTACAGTTGACGACACTGGCCTACGGACCGTGGACTGACCTACGGTCCATAGGTCCCTTCCTTGGTTTGGGACTTAGGCAATTTTCCATAGCTCAAAATCTCCCCCTCTCAGTGACATTTGATGGATCATCAGTATAGGTCGTGACTCGATCCATTGTCTGTGGATCCTCCTCCGTAGTTTCATACTTAGACTTTTGAAATCAGGTACTTGAACCACCTTTTCTGAATCATTTGACGGAGCTGCATAACGGCTCGTAGTTTGACCTACGATTTGCCATTTGTAGTCGTGGTTCCATACTTAGTCAAGAATTCCTTGATTTTTCCTTCAAGCCATGCTTGCCCATCTACACCTACTACCTATGGGTCGTGACTGGACCTACGGTCCATAGGTCATGTCCGTACGTGCCCTTTGCTGCAACAATCTTCAGCTGTGTCTTTCTACTTCCACATCCGAACTTATTTCCTGCAATCATGATAAAAACACATTAATACCAATACCAAATGGCTCTAGACACACACAACTCTTAAGTGAAATGTATTAAATACCGTAAACTCACGGTATAGGACTAACAAAACTTACTACAAAAGCAATACCTGAACGAGTTATAGTGAGATAGTTTAATTTTCTAACAAATATCATCTGTCTCTCTATATCATCGAAGGGATCACCATAATCTTTTTTTAGCCGTATATTGGGAACCATTGGAGTACTACAAGGCTTGGTTGCCAAATTTTCAATTTCCTCAAGAAGGTCTAGGATATACTTCCTTAGAGATGGTAATATTCCCTTCTTTCTCCTACTTACTTCTATTCCCAAGAAGTATTTCAACTATCCAAAATCTTTCGTGTGAAATATAAAATGCAAGAATGATTTGGGAGAAGATATTCTCGCATAATCATTCCAGTGATGACAATGTCATCTACATATACAATAAGAAGAATAATGCCAAATGTTGATTGTCTGTAGAAGACCGAATGATCACATTTGCTCTTTGTAAGCCCAAACTTCTGAACTACCTTACTAAATTTCCCAAACCAAGGAAGTGGACTTTGTTTCAGACCATACAAGTATTTCTTTAGGTGACAGACTCTCCTATTCTCCCCTTGAGAAAAATACCGGGTGGTTACTCCATATACAATTCTTCATGGATATTGTAACACCCTAGAAAGTTTTTGAACTAAGGCTCGAGCCATTCTTCATTGTGAGTAAGATTTTACCAAGAATTTAAATTTTTCTTAAGTTTTAGGGTAGATGTAGAACTTGAGTTCCATAAAGAACTAAAGAGAATTCATTCAAGTCATTCCTAGGTTCTTCTAAGTTTTGGGTAAACTTAAAATCACTATAACTCTAAGTACATGATGAGTTAGGTGGGCTACAAGATAGCTAATAAAAAGTCTTTGAATTATCTTTCCAACGATACCCAGTTTGCTAAGTTTCGAGGTCGGACAGTGAGATATGCCCTTTTGAAGTCAAACTATCCAGTTAAGGAAAGTTACCTTAAAATAGTAAGGGGTATTTTGGTATTTTCCTTATCCAATCAGATTTGATTCGTTTTAGTAAGGTTTTAAGGGTATAATACTATTAGGTTTAGTTTTATAATCCTAATATACACCCAGAGTTTTAGTTGAGAGTTTAAGAAGAGAAAAGAGGTGAAAAAAGGAAAGGATGTTCTTGAGTTTTGTTGCGGATTTTCACCATGGGTTTGATCCCTAAGAGGTATGTAAGCTTCCATACTGTTGGGTTTGTTCCCCCACACACCAATCATAGGTTTCTTTTGCGAATCTATCCATAAATACTGAGAAATTAAATTTCTTGATGAGTTCTTGATAAGTGTTCTTGAAGTTTCCTTATCAATTAAGTTTTGATATAAGATTCTACTTGGGTCAACTTCAAATGAAAATATCTCTTAGAATATAAAGTGTTATGTGAGCCATAACCTATTAAATTAAAGATGTTTTAATCTACTTTTCAACACCACCTATTTTCCGACAATCCAACTTCTGAGGAAAAAGTTATGACTATTTTAGTAACCTATACAATGCTGTTCCGAATTTAGCCGACGGGAAAACATTAAAAAGGGTTGTTTTTGTTTTTATTATCTCCAAGAAAACCCTAAACAAATTTCTTGACTAATAAAAGACTCAATACAATCAGATTTTCATCTTTTAATCCATCATTCTCTTCTCTCTCAAACCCTAGGGAAAAAACCTTAAGGAAAATCAAAGTAGAAGACTTCATTCAAGATTCTTCGTCAAGGTAGGTCTTTATCCAAGAATTCCATTTTTTCAACTCCAAATCCTCCATACAATTATGAATCACTAATGAAAATCATAATTCTTGGCGATAGAGATTTCAAGAAACTAATTCAAGAATCTCAAGAAAGGTTTTCTTGATCGTTTACCTTCAATCTAGGGTTTTAAGGCTTTTAATCAAGTTCTTCTTCAAGATTCTTCAAGAACCTTATTGTTCCATGTATTTAAGGCTTTCATAGTATTGGACTAGTTCATCCTCATGGCCCTACATCTACTTTCATATCAGTAAAAAGTAATCTAGGATACTTTCCCTAGATTTGAGTATTCTTGAGATAAGTTGATTTTGATGTTTCTTTTAAAAGTTCTATTCCTAATTATTGAGTTTCTATATTTTTATTGAGATCCTTGAGTTGATTTGTTCATGTCTATGATTCAGCATGAACCCGATTTTGAGTCATAAATCTTGAGAAGTTTTTCAAAGCCAACACTTGAGTTTTAAACTAAGTTTTGAGGAAGTAAGTATGAGAATGAGAAGAGTCGTATAATTGAGTTCCATATTGTTATTTAGACCCTTGAGTCGAGTCGTTCATGCCCATAAATTTCACATGAACTCTATCAGTTGAGTATCTTTGAGAGAAGTAGTATCTTTAAGTTATAAGTCTTGAGTATTGAGTTCCTAATCATTTTGGGATTATATTCCTAATCATGGGGCTACTACATGTTACCCATGAAGGTCCTTGAGTTGCGTAGTTCATCCCCATAATTCCGCATGAACCCTATGAGTCAAGTAGTCTTGAGATGAGAGGTATCATTGAGTCCTTGAGTTGAGTAGTTGTTGCCCATAATTCTGCATGAACCCTCCGAGTCGAGCATTCTTGAGATGAGTAGTATCATTGAATCCTTGAGTTCTGGATTTGTTGAGTTCCAAGTATTGAGTTCTATGTATAGTTATTGAAAATCAGGAACTGAGTCGTTCACGTCCATAATTTGGCATGAACTTTATTTTAAAAAGTCTTTTGCAAATGCTTTAAACTTGTTTTAAGACTTGAGTTTTGAGTTGTGTAAATAGTGAAGAGTGAAGTTCATTTTTTCAAAAGAGTATATGGGGACTATGTATTCCCAAAGAGTAAATGTTCTCACATTTAAACAAGAAGGAAACACCAATTTCCAATAGAGCCTTTGAGGTAGTTTTTCAGTAAAGAGTAAATGTTTCACAATTAAGCAAGAGAGGAAACATTGATTTCCTAGAGAACCTTTAGGCTAGTTTTTATAGTAATTATCTCAAACTACAAATAGAGTTATGTTTTATAACATATGAGGTAGTTATATTTTTGGAGTAGTATTCAACACCGATATGGGGGAGAGTTTAGACAACTCACAGCCCCCATAAACCATGTAGTCAATGTGGGTAGAAAGGGTTATACATTTTAGATGATTGCTTAATGTTTTTTAGCATCGACTAGTGGATCAACTTAGTGAGTAGTTCTTATACCTTAACAAAGTATAGGACAGTTCTGGCAGATTGGGCGAGACACTGTATCATCTCATAGGTCATAGTAATGGTTGTCGGTTAGAAAAACTCCCACAGAGATATTTGTATTTTTATATACACAGAGTTTACTTGTATTTTCATATACAAATAGATTTTATATTGTATCCTTGCATACAAACTGAGTATATTGTATTATTAAACACATTGAGTTGCTTTCTACTACTTTAAAAGATTTTCATATATTTCATCTCTTATTATTGCTTTATATTGAGTTGAGTATCCAGAGTTGAGTATTCAGAATTTGAGTACCAAGAGTCGAGTGTCTTATTATTGAGTTGAATCTTATTTCACTGAGTTGAATAGTTTATCTTTGAGTTGAGTATCTTATTCCTGAGTTGAGTTAGTTGAATGAGTTGAGAAGAGGTAAGTATGTTTGCTTTTTATCAAGTTCAAGATTATGTTGTGCTTTAGAATTCCCCTTACATGCTCGTACATTCCACGTACTGGGTCATTTGGCCTACATCATTTCATGATTCAGATACAAGTATTCAGGATCATCAACAAGCGCTTCGTTGATACCACATGCATTTCAAGTTAGCTATGGTGAACCTCTTTTCTTTAGGAGGGTTCCACTTGTATTTTTAGTTATATCAGTTGTTAGGATGTCATGGGTCTTGTCCCGACTTCCACCTTTGTCAGTTAGAGGCTTCATAGATAGACAATAGAGTTTTAGAAATCTGTTCATTTATTTTCTTAAATGTTTTAAAGACTTAAGTTGTCTGTTGTTGGCCAGTTGAATATTCTATTTATATTCAAAGTAAATCATTTGAGTTGAAGCTTTGTATTTTAATTTCATGAATTATATTTAGTTTCTTTTAGCTTTTGCATGCTTAAGTTAGTCTTCCGCTTGTAGTCAGCCAGGATGAGGTTTCGCTTGGGGACCTACAATGGTTCTTGAATGCCGGCCACATCTAGGGTGTAGGCTCAAGTCGTGACAAACTTAGTATCACAAAGCTTAAGTGTCATAGGGTGTCTATGAAGTCGTTTTGATAGGATCTTGTTTATGGTTGTAAGGGCTCCACTTCTATAAATGAGAGACTATAGACATTTAAGAAAAAATTTCCTTCTTTCATATGTTAATCGTGAAAGAGAGCTATGTTATAGAAATTTATTCATACTCGTGCGTTCTCAGATTCATTCGACTACCCTCATACTAGAGGAGGTTGAAAAGAAAAGTATGTTCTTTATCAATGAGTTACTCTTAGCAAAATATTGAGGAAGTCATTAGACTCCACAAGGGCTTGAGAGAAGCCCATGAGTTAGTTGAGTTTAAGAGGAATGTACCCATATTCATATGAATCGTGCATTTAAGCTAAAAGCAAGTTGTACACTCTTCCCTAAACCTTATTCAACTGAGACCTTTAAGAGGATGGTATGCTTAGAGTTTGGGTAATATATTCACCTAAGAAGGTAGCTTGTCTTACGAGATCATGAGTAGTAGTGAAAGAGCCTAGAGTTAGAGGAAAGTATGCAGAGGTTTAGTAATCTAAGTAAGCAAGATGGTGTTTCGACAAGCTATGTTATTATAGTCATGCACCTAGTAAGTTATTAATGAGGAGTTTTCCCTTATAGGTTGACTAAGAAGTGATGAGTTGTGAAGATTCCATCATAGGAGGTTGAGTGTGTTGTAGCTAGAAATGAGCTTTTGATGAAGTGTCATTGTGTAGGTAATGACCAAGTGTAAGTGTCAAATAGAAGAGAAAAAGTATTCACAACATGATAGATCTAAAATAGCCTTATAATTTGTTTGAGAGGGTCATGATCAGGTAATGAGGTATATCATAGTAGGTGAGCGATCATATTGATATTAGGGTTTAGTAATGAACATTAAGCTTGAATTTGAGATGAGTGTCATGATCCAAAGAATGGTAGCATGAGGGTGAAGATATCAGTTTTGAGATTTGATCTAGTAGACTTGACAAAAGAGTAGGTGAGAAATTGAAATGTTTGATGCAATGAATATGAGTAGTGCCATTGAGAGATCCTAACGTTTAGATAAGGGAGGTGAAGTGTGGCTAAGTCACAAGAGTAAAAAGAGCATTACGAGGTGTATCAAAAGGGTATGTCTTCATAAGAGGTTAACATAAACACCTTAGAAAAAGGTCTTAGTACCTGCTTATGGAGAGTTTAGTTGTCATGAGATAAGTTTTTCCTGAGTGTTAGAGTAAAAGAGGATGTAGACCAGTTAGAGATGTTGGAATAGGTCAATAGCCTTCAAGTGTCAGCTTTAGACCTAAGGGGGAGATGATAGGATGAGAAATAAAGTTAAATGTTTGAGAATAAGATAGTAATGAGTTCCAAAGAGTATGGGAGATATCTTTTCATAAGTCTTTTTAGTAGTGGAGTGATGTTAGAAGGAGAAGCTTAATGTTCTCATCATGATTTTGATGGTGTGACAATTCCATCTAGGGTCATAAATGTTGAGGAGGAGCAGGATGAGGTTTTACTATGAAAAATAGCTAAATCAGAGCCCTTAGTTGGTTCCGAATAGTAATGCGAGCAATTCTAGTTGAGTGTCGGCCACGTCCAGGGTGTAGGCTCGGGTCGTGATAGAGATCACCATGAAGAAATTCATTCTTGATATCTAACTAATGTATCCACCAGTTAGGAGAAGTATCCAACGAAATAAACAAGCGAATGGAAGTGAGTTTGGCCACTAGAGAAAAAGTATCAAAATAATCCACCCTATAAGTATGAGCATATCCTTTAGCCACTAGTCTATCTTTAAGCCTCTCCATAGAACCATCAGGTTTTTGCTTTGACTATAACCCCATTTACATCCCACTACCTTCTTCCCTTTTTGTAAGTCCACAAAATTCCAAGTGTGATTTTCATCTAATGTATTTATCTCCTCGAGCATTGCATCATACCACCCATTGTGATTCAAAACTTTTTGAACTGTTTTGGGTACAAATATAAAATCTAAAAAAGCAACGAAAGAGCAAGATGTAGGAGACAAGTGGTCATATGAGATAAAATTAGCAATGGGATATATAGATTGACACTAATGCTTACATTTGCGAAGAGCAATGGGAATTTCAAGTTTTTCTATTGGAGAGGAATTGACTTTAGGAGGACCTGATGACGAAAGTGTTGGTGCAGGACATGTATCATTGATTGCTTGTCGTCTGGATATTGTCGACCAAGGTAATGGTTTTAAACTTAAGGGACATGGTTGGGGTCAAGCTTAACCCCTACACCTATGGCACACAACTAAGGTGATAGGTTTTTATAAAATAAAAAGTTAAGGGGTTAATATTTTAGGATAAAAATCTAAATCGAATCATTTATAAAAATTTAAGGGTCATTTGTAAACAGATTCACCAAACATCTTCATTCTCCAACAATGATCCTCATCCTCAAATTGTGGTTTGTGCCTTTAAATTGCTATTGTTGACTTTATCCTCCCCCCCACCCCTATTAAGCTGTAATTATGTCGTAGATTTTAGATAAATTCAGTCGAAGGGTCGTTAAGAAGGTGGTAATCTTTGATGAAACTCCGGCAAAACATGAAAGTCAGAAGCATGACAAGAAAGAATTATAAAGAGAAGGTGTGATTGTAGTAAATTGAAAATGGAAGAACTTACATAGATTTTGGAAAAAAAATGGCAGTATTGCCTTGATAGTGTGCCATGGTTTTTAACCAATCAAAGGAAGATACGTACTCAAAGCATTAAAGGAGAAGGAACATGTGTCACATCAAAAAATTCCGGAGGACTTCTCATTTCCTTTCGGCCAAGAATTGAAGTGTTTTCCATTTTCCTATCACAATTATTTTAGTACCCAAAAAAAAATAAGGGACTATCTATATAGGGTAAAACTCAAACTTGATAGATTGGCAAAAGCGACAGGTCAGACATGAATAAGAGATCGATGCCACAATGTGAGCCCACCTAGCTTCGAAGATGCTTCACCAGATATGACATACAAATCATATAAGGTATGTTTGAATTTCAACCTTTACAAGAAAGTTCAGGATTAGTGTCAACTGTTACAGAGTAGCAATAATGAGTATGAATAGGTTTTATTGACTATAGTTTTTAAACATTAACGGCTAAATATAATTATTTCCTTAATCTTCCCTTTTTATCTGCTAACTTTTTAAGCAGTTCTAAGAAAATTAATAGTTAATTACTGTTTACTGCTAATGGTATTGGTTCATATTAGGTTTAAGCTGGTTTTCACAATACGTGGGAGTAAAATAATATTAGTCTAACTCCTCTGAACAAATAGGAAATTTCCTCGTTCACGATTGATTTGCTTATTTGCGAAAACAATTAAAGAGCAATTTATCCAATTTTTTTATAAAAAAAAATATATAAAGAATCCAAGAAATGTAATGAATTTTTTTAATTCACATTTAGTACTTACATCACTCCAATAATTATATGTCACTTCAAATACCCAGTTATCAACAAAATATAGTAATTAATTATTTTTATCATAAGTTAATATCTAATTAATGATATATTAGTATAATTTGAGATAAATACAAGATGCTCTACTAACTAATATTAATTTACGTAATGCGCTTTGCAGACAAAAAATCTAATGCAATTATCAATCTTTCCATCAGGGGTTAATAGAATCCCAAATTGCGCTAATGGAATTCTGGATCTTTTCAACATTTGTCTTCTTTCTCCTTATCATTTCAACCACAACAATTCAAGGTATGAGAGTACATCCTCTCTTCCTAAATTCAAACATTGGCGGAATTCATTTTAATTTTTTAGAATAGAAAAAACACATTCCTCATTCTGCAATGAAGAAACTCCTAAGACATCCTCACATATTTAGCTACTTTCTGGAATTGCCGTTCCATTCGGATGCAGATGTGGCGGTGGAAGAGAAGGAAGGATTCTTCCATTTCATGGTGAAAATCGAACTAGAAGGAGCTGAGGATGGACAAGTGAGGGCACAGGCAGTACAGATTTATCTTTGGGTGACAAAGATCATTGTGAGAAAAGGAAATGGAGACGGTGAGGATGAACTATTGAATGTGGATACATGGAGGTACAAGTTGCCTGCTTCGACTATGCCGGAGTTGGCCACGGCGGTATTTGTGGATGGAGAGCTTAAAGTTATGGTGCCCAAGGATGACCATGGACGTGGAGAGTTTGATAATGGATCTAGAGGTGTTTGGAGACACTTTGAACTTGTTCTTGTACCATAGTTAGCTTTTTCACATTTTGTGTGTTAATTAAACAAACTACTAGTATATCACAATATATGCTTTCTCAAACAAAAATGGTTAAACTTCAATCATGTATATGATATACCTCAACTTTAGCTAGATAAAAATTCAAACATTGTTTAAAGTTACACTTTGTCAAGACTAACTTTGAACGCCATATGTCCAAAGTTGTTTGAAATAGTACATATGTGAAACAAGAAGTCCTTGCCAATTGTAACATACATATGTATGCTTACTTAAACAACAAGGTATATAGCCAAATAATGAACAAACATGGGCTCTTTTTGTTTGAGCATATGCTGATAATATATAAACGTACCAAAACATTTTTTATGACAATGGTGTACGGAATAACTTGTGCATTTCACTTACTACTTGTTACCTTACATTAGCATAGGGTAACTTTGCAATCAAAGTTTTAGGCAGATTAGAATCAGCCAGTGTCTTTTGCTTCTGACTGACATTTTGATCTTGCAAGGTACCACAGTTAGCTGAAAATCAAGAAATTACTTCATGAAAACCATTGTCCAAAATTTGAAGGATTAAAAGAATCCTACATGCCATTAGAAATAGAGTAGGGAATGAATTGCCACAAGATTTGTTAATAATAACAAATTGAGCACTAAACCAAGATACCAGAAATACGAAAGACATAACATATGGTTACACATCCAGCCCAACAAGAAGAATCACAAGAACAATAACAACATTATCTATCTGGATATATCAGCTTAACAAATAGGCTACAGTAAATCTGAGCAGTATTGCTAAAGGCAAAGAACCAATAATTAGCTTCATTAACTTATATTTTAACATATGTTTTAGTGATGACACTAATACTAAATGATCTGCACCAAATAAAATGAGACAACCAAAATCTGTGAAAAGAAAGCTTGAATTTGAATATCAGCGAGAAAATCCCTTGGGTTACCTTAAGAGCAAAACACTGAAAATTAGGGAAGAAGATTGCACAAATTCTCAGATCAATCTCAGTGACACTCCAGATTAGAAATTAATTGAAGATCAGTGAATTGATATCAATTCAATTTTGTCCAAGCAACGGTAAAGAAGCAGCCAAGCAATATTAAAGCAGATCATCATCACAGAAGTATTAAGCAATAGTTATTTTAATTATTAGTTACAGTAACTAATATTGTTTTAGACTCCCTTATTGCTTAGGAGTTCAGGTATTAGTTTAAGTTTAGTTGTTGGTTGTTCTTATCTGTCGTATTTAAAGTATGGGTATTTTGACTACTTTCCTCTATCTGATTTTATAAGAAGAATATTGTGCAATTTCCCTTGACAAAAAACTCTAGTCACTATTTTATCACTGTATTTAATATAGTTTACTAGTGAAAAGAAAAGATACAGAGAGATTAGAAAACTATAATAGTAGGGGATGTGATTGACAAGTAAATTGGAATCTTTCAGGTCAAGGAGTTCACAACAGGCTATCTATCTAACCATAAAAATTCAAGCTTTAAGGAAACCCTTGTAACCTAAGGGGGCTAGATTAGGCACCACATTGGTGATCCGAACTAGTCTAAAAATCTTTGTATCAACTGTGTCTTTTATCTCTTTATAGCTTGTATGATATGTTGTTTTATCTAATCGTTTAAACTCAAGGGTAGTCGACTTGAAGAAATCAACAGTCGACCAATTATAACTTGACCAACATTCGAAAAGAATTTCGATTCACCTCCCCACCCCATACCATCCTCTTATGTTGCACATACTAATGTGGTGAGAAATATAATAGATGTGACATTCAATTCTATCCCATAGGGTAGAACTCTTTATGCTAGGAGATGTTATTGCTACAATTGACCAAAACAGTACCCTACAAGAGATCCTTGAGTGATCCATTCCTTCCTCTGAGGTCTATCTTTGAGAAATGACTAGTATCCTGAAGTTGGTCAAACAAGTCATCAATCCTAGGGATGGGATACTTATTCTTGATGGTGACCTTGTTTAACTGTCTGTAGTCAATACACATTCAGAGTGAACCATCTTTCCTCTTCACAAACAATACTGACGCACCTCATGGAGAAATACTAGGTTTAATAAAACCCTGATCTAGAAGGTCTTTCAGCTACTCTGTCAATTCCTTAAGCTCCACTGGAGCCATTCTGTAAGGAAGAATTGAAATAGGCTGGGTATCTGGAAGGAGATCTATTTCGAAGTCAATTTCCCTTTCGAGAGGAACTCTGGGAAGATCTTTTTGAAACATTTCTGGGAACCCACTGACTATGGGAACTGACTCAAGAGTTGGGGATTCAGAACTGGAATCCTTAACCTGAACTAGATAATAGAGATAACCCTTAGAGATCATCTTTCTGGCCTTAAGGAAAGAAATGAGTCGACCCATAGGTGCTAAGCTACTACCCTTCCATTCTAAGATTGGTTCATATGGAAACTGAAAACGAACAATCCTAGTTCTACAATTGATTGAGGCATAACAAGAATGTAACCAATCCATGCCTAGAATGATATCAAAGTCTACCATTTCTAACTCTACAAGATCTGTTGAGGTGACTTTCTGGGAGACTGTGACAGGGCAATTTTTGTATACCTGTCTAGCTATAACTGGGTCACCGACTAGAGTAGAGACTGAGAAAGGTTCTGGGAGAGTTTCTGGACTAACACTGAATTTGACCGCTATAAAAGGAGTTACAAATGATAATGTAGCCCCTGGATCTAATAATGCATAAACGTCAAGATCAAAGACTCGCAACGTACCAGTGACTACATCAGGAGAATCTTCCTGATCTTGGCGACCCTAAAGAGCATACAACCTATTCTGGTGCTGTCTGCCACTTGTACCAGATGAGTTACCCGACTGAGTCGGGCGACCTGCTGGTGCTGCTAAAGTTGTAGACTGAGCTCTCCATTATTACCTCTTTGACCCTGTCTAGAAGGACAATCCCTCAACCTGTGACCAAACTGACAATACCCAAAGCATCCTTCTTTTCCTGGAAGACAGTCACCCGGATGGTTCTTACCACACTTAGGGTAAGTTGGGTAGGTTTTAGTGCCTGAAATACTACCTTGAGACTTAGAGCCTGATGCTCCACCTTTCTGATTATTCCAAAACTTGGAGGATGGAACACTAACTGATGAAGGTGCTGGAGTCGAAGACTTCTGCTGAAACTCCTAGCGATTTCCACCACCCAATTTCTGTTGGGAATACTCATAGTTGCATGTTCTTGCTTTCTTACGCTCCTTAGTCTGTTCCCTAAGCTTATCACCCTCAACCTGTTGAGTGTGAGTCATGAGCCTAGAGTTGTTCATGTCTCCCAACAACATAACATTCTTGCACTCTGTTTTCACTAAGTCTCACACCCCATAAAGAAACTTATTCATATGAGCCCTAGAGTTAGCAACCATGTGAGGAACATACCTGGAGAGTTGGTTAAACTTGATCCCATACTCTTGGACTGTCATGTTACCCTGCCTTAAGTTCATAAATTCTTAGGCCTTTGTTTCTCTCACCTCTATGGGGAAAAACCTATCCAGAAAGGTTTCACTGAAACAATCCCAACTAATAGGAGATGCATTTGTACCCCTGTTCTCCTTCCACTGAGTATACCAGATATGAGCCACATCTTTCATTTGATACGATGCTAACTCAACCCGATCATTCCCAGTTACCTGCATAACTTCAAAGATTTTCTTGACCTCATCAATGAATTTTTGGGGATTTTCTCCTACTTGGGATCCTAAGAACTCTGGTGGATTCATCCTAACAAAGTCTTGCACTCTAGCTGCAGCTGACCCAACATTGGCATTTTCCTGAACTGGAACCACTGATTGTTCTGGTTGGCCACACTCTGAGCCAACATCTGAATGGCATTCCTGAATTTTGCATTAGAAACTTCCTGATCTGGGACTGAAGGAGCTGCGTTTGCTTTCCTGGCATTCACATTCCTAGCATTAGATCTACGAGGAGACATGATCACTGAAATGTAGAACGTCGAGTTAGAATAAAATTAGATCATACCGTATGCACATAAGAATAACAAGAAAATGAAGTTTTCATAAATCACTTTGTAGCCTCCCTCTCATTAGATGTGTTGCACTTTACACCCATAAAAAGGATTCTACTTAGAACGGCTTTTCAGACATCCTAGGACTCTTAAATCCAATGATCTGATACCAAGTTTATCACGCCCCGAGCTACCCCTGAGATGTGGACACGGGACCTAGGACCACAAGTGACCCCAAGCTAACCCTGCCGGCATGATCATGAGCATACTAAATATAAATTGAATAATAGAAATTGTGCGGAAGCTATAATCATAAACTAAATGAAAAGATAGGGAATACCCATATAGTATAACTGAGATATACGAAAACTAATAAGTTTAATACAAGGAAGATACTAACTCAATACTAAGATGAATCTATCTATGTCTGAAATAAGCCTCTAAACTAACTAGAAATGTTGGGACAAGCCCCAACTAGATATAGCAAAACTGAAACTAAAGGACTAAAAGCACTGAAGAGATAAACATGTCACTGTTCCACAAAGAATGAGGACTCACCACTGATGGTGCTGAACTGATGATCGGGAAGTGATCTAAGCGTGATTTGGATGCTGAGAACCTGAACCTACATCATGAGAATATGTAGCGCATAGTATGGGTCGGGACTTTAAAGGTACTGAGCATGCAGGATAGAATAAAGCTGAAATAACATAATTGAACAAAGAAAATAACCAATGATATAATCTGAACATGATATAGATACTGAATGCTGAGCTAACTAAATGTTGTGACCAAATTATAATATGCTATAACTGAATATTGGATATACTGATAAATGGTCAATGCAATAGAATCTGACTGAACTATAGGAGCTACTAATAACCGATAGTAAAACCACATGAGCTAAATATGGAGTCCGATGTATATGCCCCATCGAGAGGACCCAATATACCCTGCCAGAGGTATAGAGGCATGTTGGTGTGATCACTGAAATGATGCCCACAGAAGGGACTTACAACCTACATGGCTAGTAGTTCTGGACTATTTGGGTACGCTGAATCCTAGTCCAACTCGGTATTATGCTACTCCCAATGGATTAATTAATTAATACATTATGACTAAATCTCTGTAAGTTACTGGATAGCTCAAGCTGAACATGCAAACTGAGCATGCAATAATTAAACTGATATTGATGCATTAATAACCGAGGCATGTATAACTGAATAACTGAAATAACTTACCTAGCATATGTAATTGAACTACATAAATACATAGCTAGGGTTCTAGAATTCATGCAATAAATTGAATATTAACATTCAAATCTGATTTGGATCATTCTAACAGCTAAGAACCCAATAATTCTAACATTCAAGAAATCCTATGTCTAGTTATAATAAGGGAATCAAGAAACTGACTGAAAACAAGGGACCTAATGGGTGAAAGGAACCCACTAGTGAAATCCTACATACCTGGTGACGAATTCCATGAAGAAATCCTTCGATTTCAGGGCTGGAATTGGAGGAAACTTGTTGCGTTCTTGAACTAGGGTTGCTCGACCTTCTCTCCTCTTTCACTTCTAATTTTCTATGTTTTGATTAATGATCTAACTTAGGTAAGTTCTAGTTATGTTTCTAGCCTTAAATTGACTAAAACCTCATAATTTAGGGTTAAAACGATGTAGATTAGGTGTTCAACAAATAAGGAAAAGATCGAAATAACCCTGACTTAAACTGCAGACAGGCTGACCACGGCCACCTTCACGGACCATGGAAAGGACCACGGACCATGAAGTTGATTGTGGTCTGGACATGGTGACTACTAGCTGAGAGTCTGAGTCCACGATCCCTACCATGGCCCGTGTGAAGGACCACGAACCGTGAAGTTGATCGTGGTCTGAACTTGGTGACTACTAGCTGAGGGTCTGAGTCCACGAGCCCTACCACGGCCCGTGTGAAGGACCATAGACCATGAAAGTGTCTGTGGTCTCCACTTAGGCTGTGGTCTAGAGGGACTAGCTAGGGGGCTTACTGGTAAGGCTCTACGGACGCCCCCACGGGCCGTGTAAAAGACCATGGACCATGAAGGTCCTCGTGGTCCTCACTTAGGCATTAGGGTCTATGGGGCTAGCTAGGGAGGTTCGTTGCCTCGACTCTACGGGTGCCACCACGGCCGGTCATCAAGACTACGAACCGTGGACCCTTTGATGGTCCGTAAACCCTTCCGTGGTTCACTACTTCAGGTATATTTCTGCAATTTTTTTCTGGGTCTGGTTTTCATGGTGTTACAAGTTCTAACACATTTCAGATTGTTTTCTAGTGTTAAATATATGTCCATCTTGTTTTTGCCTTTGCTTTTCTGACTGCTTTATTCAGTTCTGGTGTCGATTAATTTCACTTGTCGATAGTTTGGTGATAATTTCTTGATCCTTTGCTCTTCGTAATCAATTTCTTGGCTAGACATTAGTTAAAATTTCTGAGGATAAATCTGTCATGAATGGAACTGTTCAAGCATTATCCAAAATTATATATTCTAAACTGAATGATTCTAATTATTTTGAGTGGAGTAGAAACATCAGGGTCTACTTGCGTAGTGTTGATAAAGATGACCATCATTTCCAAGATCCTCCAAATGATGATGCTAAAATGGTTTGGCTTATAGATGATACTAGACTATCTTGCAAATCATATACTGTATTGATAATGAATTAGTTGGTTTTGTTAATCACAGTGAGTTTATGAAAGAATTAATGGATTATTTTGAGTATTTATATTCTCGCAAAGGTAATTTATCTCAAATTTATGATATCTGTAAGGCTTTCTATTGTTCTAAGAAGGGTGGTAAGTTACTCACTACATTACTTCATGGAGTTTAAGAAAACCTATGAAGAACTAAATGTACTTATATAATATATCAAGGTACAGCAAGCTTAAAAGGAACAAATGGTAATAATGAGTTTTTTAGCTGGAGTCTCCTGTGAGTTTGAGATTGCTAAATCACAAATTCTCTTCAGTTTTGAGATCACTTCTCTCAAAGATTTTTCAGTGAGGTGTTGTGCACAGAGAGTTCTCCATCTAATCATCAGGCCAATGTGCTTGTTGCAAAAGGAGGAGAAGGATGAGGAGGAGAAATAAATAATGTAGGGAGATCGAATAACAACAATTATGCAAGGAAATGGAATCATAACGATGATGTAGGAAGGTGGAACAACAACAAAAATGTTGGGAGATGTAACAATAACAATGGAGAAGACAATGATATATGTTGGGAGATGGAACAATGACAATACTTGTCACCAATATAAGGAACTTGGGCACATGGAGTTAAATTGTAAAAAATTATAGATTCGCAACTAACAAATTTAAATTACGATTATTGCTGCCACTTCTAGTTCACCCTCAACAGTTACAATCTCTGCTGATGAGTATGCCAAACTTACAAAGTATGAGGAATCAATGAATGAAATCACTCCAACCCCTGCCCTTACTGAGTTAGGTAACAAATGTATCATTTCCTTCTCAAGCAACTCGGTCATTGATTCAGGTGCTACATATCACATAGCGAATAATTCCAATCTTTTTTCTAAATTTCTATCACATAAAGAACTATCCTCTATGACCATAGCTAACAGATCTAGTTATACTGTTGAGGGATTTGGGACCATTAACCCCACTTGATCTATTATTTTGCCCTTTGTGCTAAGCTTACCTAGTCTTGCTTTTAATCTAATTTCTGTGAGTAAGCTTACCAAATACCTACAATGTTTTGCATCCTTATTTCCTAGTTATTGTCTTTTTAAAGATCTTATGACAAAGCATATTATTGGTAAAGGACATGTATCAGATGGTCTTTACATTCTTGATGAATGGGTTCCCCCATTATTTGCTTGCTCTAGTATCCTTGATTCATTTGAAGCACATTGTCGTTTTGGGAATCCTTCTCCTCCCATTTTGAAGAAATTATGTCCCCAGTTTCATAATGTACCTTGAATAGATTGTGAGTCATGTCATTTTGCAAAACACCATAGAAGCTCGTTTAGTCCTAGAAATAATAAGTGAGCTGGTTTTGCTTTCGAATTAGTTCATTCAGATGTTAGGGGGGCATGTTTTAATATGTCTAATGTTGGGTTTAGATATTTGTACTTTTCTGGATGGTTTTTCTCAAATGACATGGATTTACTTTATGAAAAACCTTCTGAAGTATTCTCCCATTTCTCTAATTTTTGTGCTGAGATTAAGACATAGTTTGATACTTTTGTACATATATTGAGGAGCGACAATGCTAAAGAATTCATGTCAACATCATTTCAGAACTACATGAATCAATATGGTATGCTTCATCAATCTTCGTGTATGGATACACCCTCTCAAAATAGAGTGGCAGAGAAAAAATAGATAATTGCTTTAGACTGCTCGTGTTTTGTTATTTCAAAGGAAGGCACCTAAGAAATTTTGGGCATATGCGGTTTCCACATCTAGCTTTTTAATTAATCGAATGCCATCCATTGTGATTGATGGTGATATTCCCTATGGTGTTCTCTTTCCTAATAAGCCATTATTTTTATTAGAACTAAGGGTGTTTGGGAGTACTTGTTATCTTCATGATTTGTGATCCCATGTTACTGAACTAAATCCGAAGGCTTTGAAGTGTGTTTTTGGGATATTCTTGCTTATAAAAGGGTTATCAGTACTCCTCTCCAACTCTTAACTTATATATGGTATCAATAGATGTAGTGTTCTCTGAAAACATATCATGTTTTCTCTCTCCTGACACTTCTCCCGGTCAGGGACAGGAATGGGAAGAGTGGCTCATCTATACGACCACTCCACCAAGATCAAACACCATAAGGAAGTTCCTGATAGTATTGAGTAGTTAACTAAAAATGTGTCTTCTAATGTTCCTCCGGCTCAAAAAAAGCTGCTTGTAATTTAACAGAAGTTCTTATTTCATTATATCAGGCATTATATATATATATATATATATATATATATATATATATATATATATATATATATACACACACATACATACACACTATCTTAAAATCATGAACTCCTAGATTGAAAGTTAAATTACTAAAATACCTCTAATTAAAAATACTTAATTTATTTTATTTATTAATTTAATTATTTGTATTATATTAAAAGTAGATACCCTTTCATATTAATGAGTTGTGACTTTTCTAAATGGTTGTGACTTTTTTGAAGAGTTTTGACATTTTCGATGAGTTGTGACTTTTCAGAAGGGTTGTGATTTTATCAAAGGGTTGTGCCTTTTCCGATGAGTTGTGACTTTTGCAAAAGGTTGTGACTTTTCCGATGAGCAGTAACTTTTTTGAAAGGTTGTAACTTTTCTGATAAGGCACAATTAACACCTGTTCATACTACTATTTGTTAGCTATAAATAGAGAGGCCTCCTCTCACTTTTAAACTACGATTTTTTTTTTAAGTTTTCTACTCTTGTTCTTCTTAAATAATCTCAGGGTTATTTGCAACAGTTGATTAAGTTCAAAGCTCAACAAAATTCTAGGTACCACATAAGAAAGAGTTGGTGAACAAATTGTAGCAAATCATTCATAAATTCACACTCGTACTTTTTCTTACGATTTTCATGAGATAACAGTGACGAAAAGTTGTGGGAAAGACAATAATAATAAACAATCATTAAAATAGTCACATGATTTGGGTAAGATGTTTCTTCTTTGTTTTTTTAATTATTTTGTTACCCTCCGATGATGGAGTGTCTTCTAATTTTGCTAAAACAATGGGCATCAATATAGTCTATTGAATCATTAGTTTTGATGTTAATTCCACTATTTCAAAATAAGATTTTCACTTTACTTATAATATGATAATATAGTCATGATAAATTTTCTTTTGATAGATATGTAAGCAAAAGTGAATGGAGAAAGTAAAGTGGTGGTGGCAAGAGATTTTAATCAAATGGATCACTATAGTGAATATAGCATGATCATATATTTTCGTCTTCCTTCTTCATTGGCTATGTATCGTTCCATATTTTTTTTTTAAATATTTATATTGAGTATGAAATTTTTTAAGTATGATTTTCCTGTTTTTGTGTTTATTTTAATTTGAGAAAATGGTATGTCACAAGATACACCCCTTGCTATCTGTATAAAATAGATAAGGAAATAGTGATTGATCATAAAATAATCTTAAATCAAATTAAAGATTCTATAAATAATACTTTAAATTTTATTCATCATTAATTTTTGTTATTTAAAAAGTTTAATATTTTATATCATGATACAACTTCTATAATATACTAGATACTTTCATTAGACAACAAGAAAAAAATAGATTATGTATAAATATAAAATATTCAAATACTTATGGTAATCCTTATTAGTATCATGCACATACTAAAGTTCAAGTATGAATGTTTAAGAGAAAATTATACTTAAATGGTGTCCATAATATATGTTCATAACCTCAAGAGGAAAGACTATTGGTGACATTTTTGTATTGATATTTTTTTAATATTTTGTTAGTTAGATTTTCTTACAACATTTAGTAAAGTAAAAAATAATACTACTAAAGAAATTTCAATTTCTCCCCATATTTATACTTTGAATGTATTTTGAAATGTTTAGATGATATCTGGTCATTTTGATCTCAAAATACAAGTAACTCTATGACAATTTGAATTAATCATTTAAAAGCACTTGTCCTATGTTCTTTAAACTATAATTATTTACTAAAAAAATTAATTTAGTAATATTAATTATATTTTACAACATCGTATACTATATATACATGCATATACACGTGCAACACACGTGCCATGAAACTAGTATATATATATATAGCTCTACCAAAGGTAAGAAAATATCCTACAGATCTCTCCTATGATTCTTACAGATCTCTTCTATGACTCAGCCTACAATATAAGGTAGTATAATGTTAGTGAAAAATTACAAGATAAACAAAAATTACAAGATTACAATTGAAAATAAAATGAAGAAACAAAAATCTCTTCAGGCTGAGGCACGGATATCTCGCTCTCTTTAAGGAGATTCAAGCCCACTACAACAAATGTTTTTCACCGGTCCAGCAATAATCCCCTTGACTTGTCCCCTCCAATATACAACAACCTAGTCACAAGTATAACTCAACAAACTCTGGACAAGAGTTGAGTTCAAAGCTCTACAAAAAGAACACCTCCCTTCAACTAATAAGAACTCTCTTTTTGACTAACTTTTTCCTCTATATTTTTCTTGTTGTTGTGTGTATAACAAATCAAATGAAGACCACTACTACTTATACTACAAGAAGTCTTCCTAGCAATGAATAGGAAGATAATGTGGTAGTTAATAGTGAAGGTAAATGGCCTTAGGAGTTACATAGGTTATAAGGTATAATGAAGGAGTAAAGGAATGAAATAATGGTGAAGGCAACCAATGCACTAATGTGCAAATGAAGGTGTTGCACAATGACCATAACAACAACCATAACTCCAACGTTCACAAAAGAATGAAAATTAAGCCAAAGTGAGAATTAATATGGCATCACTAGTCTAACAAAGATTTATTCACCATAATGTGAATTTAGGAAGAAATGAAACCACCAAATTGGAAACGGCACTTCATAATCTAATAATAATAATTTTAAAATGCTCTCAATAACCAACAATCCCCCACTCAATTTAATGTTAGACAAGAGAGTATATCAGCTGAAGGAAGACTACTATGCATAATGAAGGTGTGCTCTGCATTGAACCTCCACTTAGTGAAACAATAACTTTTACCCCAGAGTCGTAGTGGTCTCAGACTTGAACTATGACTGCTTAAGGGAAATAAAATATCATTGCTCACACATAATAATCAAGGTGTTGACATAAGCTTTAAAGCCAGCACATTACGGCCTTGTGCTATCCCAGTTTCATGAGTGCATTTGAGAATAAGCCTAATTCTCATAGGAAACGACCTACTTCCACACATCACATAGGTGAAATCTGTCAAGAGTGCTCTGTAAGCTTAACACTCCACCCATACAGGCTATAGATATTGATTATGAGTTTCATAAACCAACCTTCACAAGTCACTATAGGAAACAATGCACTCACATCATAGAGAAGGAATAAAAAGATAGTGCATTTTTTCACAATAAGTCATCATATGATTAGTTTTTCCCTTTGAACATGGTTATAGGATCTCTAGTCCCCAGGTTGGGTTTCCTCATATATGACTCAAGGATATATAGGCTTCAATCCCATCCCCCTCAATGTGCTCCAAACCTTTTCTATTGTTAAGGCCTTAGTAAGAGGATCTGCAAGATTATCACAAGATTTGACATAATCAACATTAATGGTACCATTTGTCAAATAAGATCTTACATTACTGTGTTTCCTCCTTATAGGTTTGCATTTACCGTTGCAATAATGGTTTTGAACTCTACCAATAGCAACGGTGCTATCACAATGAGTTAAAATAGGAGGAATTGGTTTTTCAAAATAAGGTATTTGAAACAATAAATCTCTCAACCAATTCGCTTCCTCACTAGCTGAAGCTAAAGCAATTAGTTCAGCCTCCATGGTAGAGTTAGCAGTTATAGTTTGCTTTTTTGATCTCCAACAAGTATCCCCACCACCTAAAGTAAAAACATAACCAGTGGTTGAACAGGAATCACCTGATAAAGTATTCCAATCTTCATCACAAAAGCCTTGAAGTACAACAAGATATTTTTTATTGAACAAACCACAATTTTTGTTCAAATTAAATATCTCATAATTCTCGTTATAGCATGCCAATGTTCATTACCTGGCTTGCTTGTAAACCTGCCAAGTACTCCTACTGCATATGCAATATGAGGCCTAGTGGTATCAGTCACATATCTCAAACTTCCGATTATGCTAGCATATGCCTTTTGATTTATCACATCATTTTCACTTTCAATAGGAAATAAGTGATCACTTGAATCAAAAGGAGTAGCAACATGCTTGCAATCAAGAAAGTTATAATTTTTCAAAATTTTCTCAACATAATGTGACTAGTCAAGGAAAATTCCATTACATGTTCTTGTTATTTTTATTCCAAGAATAAAATTTGCCTCACCAAGATAAATAGCTTCTAAGAATATTTTTAGTTTTATCAATAACATTCATGTTAGAGCCAAAGAACAATGAATCGTCTACATATAGGCAAATAATCACATGTGAATTATTCCAAGACTTATGATATATGCACTTATCACACTCATTTGTTTTAAAACCATTTTCAATCATGCAGGAATCAAATTTTTCATGTCATTACTTTGGTGCCTGTTTCAAGCCATATAGGGATTTAGTAAGTTTACATACTTTGCTTTCTTGGCCCGCTTCAACAAAAGACTCGGGTTGTTCTATATAAATTTCCTCATTTAGGTCTCCATTTAAAAAAACAGTTTTTACATCCATTTGCTGAATTTGCAAATCAAAAATTGCAGCCATAGCAATTATCAGTCTTGTAGATGTAATTCTTATTACCAGAGAAAAAGTATGAAAAAACTCTAGGCCTTCTAGTTGTTTAAAACCTTTTGCAACTAGTCTAGCCTTGTATTTATCAATAGATCCATCTGGTTTCAACTTTTTTTTAAGACCAATTTGCAACCAATAGTTTTATAACCCGGTGGTAAATCAACTAACTTCCAAGTTTTATTAGAAATTAGTGATTCCATTTCATCATTTACAGCCTCTTTCAAAAAAATAGAATCATGTGAAGATAAAGCTTCTTTTAAAGTGAGAGGGTCATCACCAACATTAAACACATAAAAATCAAGACCAAAATCTTTTTCTACTCTAACTCTTTTACATCTTCTTAACTCAATATCATCAATTTCTTTAATTTTTCAAAGTAGAAGTAGAAGAACTAGGTAGTGAACAAATATTTTGTTCAATCCTTTGACCTCCACTATTTTTAGAACCAAAAGGGAATTTATTCTCTTGAAAGATAGCATCACCTTATTCTATCACAATATTATCTTCAAGATTAAAAAATCTATAGACTGTACTATTTGAAGCATAACCAAGAAAAACACAAGTAGTAACTTTCTTACCCAATTTTGTAATCTTGGGATCCATTAGCCTCACAAAGGCTAGACAACCCCGAACTCTTAGATATCCCAAACTTAGCTTGTAACCTTTCCACAATTCAAAAGGTGTCAATTTAGAATTTTTATGAGGCACGCGATTCAACACGTAACAAGTAGTCAAAGTAGTTTCACCCCATAAATTTAAAGGTGCATGTGACTCAATAAGCATGACATAGTCAATTCAACCAAAGTTCTATTTTTCCTTTCCGCTACACCATTAGATGAAGGAGAATACGGAGGAGTAGTTTCATGAATTATTCTCAATACTCTAACAAAAGAATTAAACTCATTTGACTCATATTCACAGCCTCTATCACTTCTAATTCCTTTTATTTTTCTTCCAAACTGATTTTCAAACTCATGGAGATAATTTTTGAAATTTTCAAAAGAATCACTTTTATTTTTCATCAAGTAAAAATATGTAAACTTAGAAAAATCATCAATAAAAGTGATCAAATATCTATTACCTCCACGAGTTAAAATTCCACCAAGTTCACAAATATCAGTATTAACTAATTCTAACAAATCAGTTTTCTTTCAACTTGGAAATGAGGCCTTTTAGTGATTTTGGCTTTACTACAAGCCTCACACTTTTCAAAATTCTTTTTAACTATTGGGATTAATCCTAAACTACTCATGATTCCAACATAATGGTTATTAATATGACACAAAGGGAGCATGCCAAAAATTGGTACAAGAAAGCATATAAACAGAAGTAGAAGTTTTATTCATTTCAACATTCAATTTGAACATCCCATCATTCCCATAAAAATACCCTTCTTCACAATTACATATTGATCAGATTCAATAATTTGTTTAAAGCCTGCTTTATTAAGAAGAAAACTAGACATCAAATTTTTTCTCATAGAAGGAGTATAAAGTACATCTTTCAAAGTTAATATCCTTACAAAAGTAAAACACAATTCGACATCTCCTGTTCCAAGCACTTGAGCTGTGTGAGAATCACCAAGCATGATGTTTTTGGGCTCCTCAAAATGAGCATATTTTTTAAACCAGGCTTTGTCATAACAAATATGACGGTTTGCACCAAAATCAGCCCACCATCCATCAACACTTTCAACCATGTTTATGTCGGTAATCACTGTCACAAAAGGTTCTTCAATAACGTTTGCCTTAGAGTTAGGACCACGTTTTCGGAATCTGCAAAATCCAACAATATGCCCACTCTTGCCACAAACAAAGCATGGTCCCTTATCTTGAACTTGTTGATTTTGTGCTTGGTTATTTTCACCATTATTTTTCTTGGGAGGTCTACCATTATTTTTCTTGCATTTTTTCTTCTTAGGCTTCAAAGAAGTATTTTTGTGAGTTTCAAGAGTAGCATTATTTGAAGTAATTAAATTTACCTTCGTTGTGAAGTTGCCCTCTTCTGTTTGCAAAAGTGTATCTTGGCCCCTTGCCTCTTCACCATCATACTTTTCCACTTTCTCATGATGAGAAATAAGTTCATCATCATCCATGGAGGTGTCATTAAATTTACTTAGGATTCTTCTCAATTAACACATAAGAATCATTGAGAAGACTTAAGTAGAAAAGTACTTTACTCTTCCATCTTTTGAAATGGTTGCCATTGAACAGAAATGGCTTGTTAAGGTCTCCCATTTTGATATCCACGATTTTTTCAATTGTAGTCATTCTGAATCTCCTTAAAATTGTTAGTGAAAAATTATAAGATAACAAAAATTACAGGATACAATTGAAAATAAAATGAAGAAATAGGAATCTCTTCAAGCTAAAGCATAGATATCTCGCTCTCTTTAAGGAGATTCAAGCCCACTGCATCAAATGTTTTTCACTAGTCCAGCAATAGTCCTCTTGACTTCTCCCCTCCAAGATGCAACAAACTAATCACAAGTATAACTCAACAAACTCTGGATAAGAGTTGAGTTCAAACCTCCACAAAAAGAACACCTTCCATCAAATAATAAGAACTCTCTTTTTGACTAACTTTTTCCTCTTTATATTTTTCTTGTTGTTGTGTGTATAACAAATCAAATGAAGACCAGTACTATTTATACTACAAGAAGTCATCCTAACAATGAGTAGGAAGATAATGTGGTAGTTAATAGTGAAGGTAAATGGCCTTAGGAGTTACGTAGGTTACAAGGTATAATGAAGGAGTAAAAGCATGAAATAATGGTGAAGGCAACCAATGCACTAACGTGCAAATGTAGGAGTTGCATAACGGCCATAACAACAACCATAACTCCTATGTTCACAGAAGAATGGCAATTAGGCCAAAGTGAGAATTAATATGGCATCACTAGTCTAACATAGAGTTATTCACTATAATGTGAATTTAGGCAGAAATGAAACCAGTAAATTGGAAACGGCACTTTATAATATAATAATATTAATATTAAAATGCTCTCAATAACCAACATATAATATTTACAATATTTTGTCTCACTTCCCCCTCAAGCTGAAGCATATATATTAATAGTGTCCAGCTCCATTCAACGCCTTTGTCAACAAATCAGCCAATTGCTCTCATGTCTTCACATAGCTCATGGAAATCAAGTTTTCTTGAATCTTTTCACGAATAAAATGGTAGTCCACTTTGATGTGCTTAGTTATTTCATGATATATTGAATTTGAGGTGATATGAATGGCAACTTGATTATCCCACCAAACTTTTGCTGGCGTGGGATACTTCAATCAAAATTCACTTAAGAGGTGATGTATCTGCATAATCTCACATGTAGATTGTGTCGTAACTCTATACTTAGATTCTGCACTAGATCAAGATACAACATTTTGTTTCTTACTTCTCCATGATACCAAATTTCCACCTGCAAAAACACAGTAGCCAGTAGAAGACCTTCTACCAATCTTGGATCCAGCCCCAATTGGCGCCTGCAAAACACTCAATGTGAGTACATCCATTGTTGCTAATACTATGCCAAGTCTAGTGGCTCCTTTCAAGTAACATAATATTTGTTCCAAAGCTGCCCAATGTTTAACTGTAGGTGTGGACATGATTTGACTAACAAAACTTACTGCAAAAGCAATACCTGGACGAGTTATAGTGAGATAGTATAATTTTCTATCTAATCTCTTGTATCATCGAAGGGATCACCATCATCTTTTGTTAGCTATATATTGGGAACCATACTACAAGGCTTGGCTGCCAAGTTTTCAGTTTCCTCAAGAAGATCTAGGATATACTTCGTTTGATATAGAAATATTCCCTTCTTTCTCTTACTTACTTCTATTTCCAAGAAGTATTTCAACTATACAAAATCTTTCATATGAAACATAAAATGCAAGAATGATTTGAGAGAAGATATTCCTGGATAATCACTCCAGTGATGACAATTTTATCAGCATATACAACAAGAAGAATAATGCTAACTGTTGATCATCTGTAGAAGATTGAATGATCACATTTGCTCTTTGTAAGCCCAAACTTCTGAAGTACCTCACTAAATTACTCAAACCAAGCATGTGGACTTTGTTTTAAACCATACAGGGATTTCTTTAGGTGAAAAACTCTCTCATTCTCCCCCTGAGCAACAAAACCAGAGGTTACTCCATATATATTTCTTCTTGGAGATCACTGTGAAGAAATGCATTCTTGATATCTAACTGATGCAGCGGCCAATTTTGCAAAGCATCCAATGAAATAAACAAATGAACAAAAGTGAGTTTGGACACCGAAGAAAAAGTATCAAAATAATCCACCCTACAAGTCTGAGCATATCCTTTAGTCACAAGTCTATCTTTAAGCCTAGCCACAAAACGATCAGGATTTACTTTGACTATAAACCCATTTACATCCCATTACCTTCTTCCCTTTTGGTAAGTTCACAAAATTCCAAGTTTGATTTTCATCTGATGCATTTATCTCCTCGAGATTGCATCATAGCACCCAGTGTGACTCAAAACTTTTTGAACTGTTTTGGGTACAAAGATGTAATCTAAAGAAGCAATCAAAGACCAAGATGTGGGAGACAAGTGGTCATATGAGATAAAATTTAGCAATGTAATGTATAGATTGACATTAACGCTTAACTTTGCTAGGAGCAATGGGAATTTCAAGTTTTTCTGTTGGAGAGTGATTGACTTGAAGAGGACCTGATGACGAAAGATTTGGTGCAGGACATATATAATTGGTCTCTTGCCGTCTGGATATTTTTGACAAAGGTAATAGGTTTAAACTTAAGGGACATGGTAGGGGTCAAGCTTAGCCCCCAACACTTATGGCACACAACCAAGGTGATGGTTTTTAATAAAATAAAAACTTTAGGGGGTTAATATTTTAGGATAAAAATCTAAATCGAATCATTTGTAAAAATATTTACCGAAAATGTTCATTCTCCAACAATGATTCTCATCCTCAAATTGTAGTTTGTGGCTTTAAATTTCTATTGCTGACTTTGTCCTCCCTCCCCCATCCCCTATTAAGCTATAATTATGTCGTAGATTCTGGAAAAATCTAGTCGAAGGATCATTAAGAAGGTGGTAATATTTGATGAAAGTCTGGCAAAACTTGAAAGTCGAAAGAATGACAAGAAATAATTCTAAAGAGAAGGTGTGAAGGAAGTAAATTGAAAATGGAAGAACTTATATAGATTTTGGAAAAAAAATCAGCATTGCCTTGATAGTCGGCCATGGTTTTTAACCAATCACAAGAAAACACATGTTCAAAGCATAAAAGGCAAAGGGACATATGTAACGTGAAGAAATGTTGGAGGACTTTTCATTTGCTTTCGGCCAAGAATTGAAGTGCTTTCCATTTTCCTGTCACAATTATTTGAGTACCCCAAAAAATAAGAGACTATCTATATAGGGTAAAACTCAAACTCGATAGATTGGCAAAAGCGATAGGTCAAACGTGAGTAAGAGATTGATGACACAATGTGAGCCCACCTAGCTCTGAAGAATGCATCACCAGATATGGGACATAAATCATATAAGGTATGTCTGAAGTTCAACCATTAGAAGAAAGTTCAAGATTAGTGTCAATTGTTACAAAGTAGCAATAATGAGTATTAATAGGTTTTATAAGGGCTTGATGTGCAGATTTTGCTCCTATCTGATTTTCGTTCACTTATAGCAATTTACTTAGCTTATGCTTTGGAAATTCATGCTCTGAAGTTATATTTCTTAAACAAGTTGGTTTATGATAATTTACTTACTTCATCACAACAATCCACAATTAATCCCTTGGAATTGATTTTACCAACTTCATAAATTATTGTTAAGTCACATCATTACATGCTGTCTAGATTTGATGGGAGGCATCTCAATTGAAAACAAGGAAAGTGGATGCTTTGCGACATATAAATATTATATTTCTATCAAATTTTCGTATACCGTCAATAATATACACATACTGCCAATTTATTCTTAAAATAAAAAAAAATGTGGCCCGGTAAAATAAATTATAGTTTAAAACCTATTTACTACTAATGGTGTTGGTTCATATTAGGTTGTAATTAACTATAGTTTTTAAACATTAGCGGCTAATTACTATTTACTGCTTATGTTATTGGTTCATATTAGGTTATAATTAACTATAGTTTTTAACATTAGCAGCTAATTACTATTTACTGCTAATGGTATTGGTTCATATTAGGTTTAAGCTGGTTCTCACAATACGTGGGAATACAAAATATTAGTCTAACTCCAATGAACAAATAGGAAATTTCCTCGTTCACGATTGATTTGCTTATTTGGGAAAACAAAGAGTAATTTATCCGATTTTTAAAAAGGAAAAATCTATAAAGAATCCAAGAAATGTAATGAATTTTTTAATTAACATTTTGTAATTACATCACTCCAATAATTTATCAATAAAATATAGTAATTAATTATTTTTATCTTAAGTTAATATCTAATTAATGAAAAATTATTATAATTTGAGATAAATTCAAGATGCTCTACTAACTAATATTAATTTAGTATATGCGTAATGCGCTTTGCATGTATATCTATGTTAGAGTATATAATTTTTGTAAAGAAAAAAATTGATCAATAATTCGAATATGGGCGTTAACTATAATGAACATTCAAATATTTTTGATATAAAATAAACTTCATTAAATGTAAGATTGACAGGTAGGTAACATAAATGACGAAATTTTTCAATCCCAATCATTAATTAAAAGTAGAACGCTAAAAATTAAACTAAATAAACCATTAGTATTACTATTTCAAATTATTTTTTTAATGAAAATAACATTGTTCATTGAGTGTTTACACAAAATCAAATATAAAATGTTAAGTCATGTGGAATCTTATAAACTCTTTCACATAGTGGTATATGATTCGAAAGAAATTTCATACCTTTTTTAATGTGGCATGAGTCTCAAAACTTGAACTCTAACTTAGGTACATTAGGCACCACGACAACGTAAACATTGAACAATATATATATATATATATATATATATATATAGCTAGATAAAAAAAGAAGTGATGTGGCACCTCTCCATGGCTAAGGATCCTATTTATTTATTTTCTGTGGTTTTTTGATATTTTTTCTAATTTTTTTCAATTAATTTATTTCATAAAATAATCTTCAAAATCCATACCTCTTCAATTATGTAAATTAAATCCCAATTAATTTAGTAATGTCTATAACTCCTAACCTTTCATATTCACAACCTTCATATTATTTAATATACAAATTTATAACTTCTTAAAATGACACTTATATAAACCTATTTTGAGACATGTATGATGATTTTTTTTTTTCATTTTTCTTATTCTTCATTTATTGCTTCTTTGGTTGGTCAATTTTTTGTCTTCTTTGATCTAATTTTGCAGGAGAGATATGTATAATGAAGAATGCTAAATATTTTTACATAGTTGCATTTTACGAGGTAAAATGTTTGGACGTGCATAATATAATTATCACTTTTTTCTACTGTAATTATATATTAAATTGTTTTTATTCTTGTATATACGAATTATGAGTTTTTTGGAAAAATAATTTTTTTTTTCTTCTTGTTTCTATTTGTAGTTTCTAGAGAATATTGATGTTAGACATCCTTGAATAGTTTGATTTTGTCATGTATAATACTTATAATTATCAACTTTTTCTATTGTAATTATATATTTAATATTATTTTTTTGCATTCTTGATGATACAATCATGAATGTTTTTTAGAAAATGATGTATTTTTTTCTCTTTTGCTTCTCTTTGTATAGTTTCTTGAGATCTTTTTTTTTTTTTTTTGCTTATTCTTTTAGTTTCTAAAGAATCTAATTATTTTTAATCTCTTCTTCTCTTTGTAGGTTTTGGAGAATTGAATTATGTTATCTTGAGAACATGGTCCTTCTTTCCTCTTCAACTCATAATTAAATATTCTTCAAAGTTTTTACTTGATTAGTTAATTTTATTTTTATGTTTTTTTTGTTGTTGTTGTAAGGTTTGTTGGGAAAAACACTACAATATTGATATTGAACAGAATTATAAAGTAGTGAATAACTTAACATAAGCATAGTGTCGTGGCAAGCCACTGCCTTGAAAGCGATTTCGGCCTAACTCCGGTGCAAATCGTAGTCGTCGGTCACTCCCCAAGGTTCCACAGTTACTCTGAAACACGTGTACTCATGGCTGAGAGTTTGGAGGTTGCCCAAAGCCAATTGTCCAAAAAGTATTCTAAGAATAAAAAGAAAGAAGGAAAATGTTTTCTTTTCTTTTGTTTGTGTTGGTAGTGGTTTCTCTTATGTTCACCACAGCCACTTCTTATATATGATTGCAAGAGAAGGAGTTGAAAGTATGAGAGTTTAATTTTTAGAAACGTATTGTCAAGGTTAATGGCATTAATGGCCATTAAATCACTTTTGTTTTTGGAACGGACGTATCTTCTCCTTTGAAACATATTTTGCATTTGTCTTTTTGCATTACATTTAGTTAATAAAGTTAGAATAATTAACTCAACAATAGAATTAACTCAACAATCCCCCACTCATGCAAAGATAAAGAGTAAGAACTAACTTTTGGATAAAAGGAAGGAATATGTACTTAAGTGTCAATATCTTTCGATTTGAATTGGTACATAGTGATATGAAGCAACAACTTATTATCCACAAAGTGAAGTACTCTTGAACTGAACGAATATGTATTGAGACCCTCATAACACATACCATATCCTTAAATTTAAGCAACCTCCGTGATACAAAGTGCTTTTATGGCCATGCACACACACCTTGGGTCTTATAAGTGCTCTAGAAACACGACCTAAGTCTTTCATAAAAGGCGACCACACCTTTACACATACGTACGTGATTCCATCAAGTCTATCTCAAATAGACCACCTTACCGCTATAGAATCATTAAGAACAAAATAAGCTCAACCTTATAAAATAGTGCCTCATGCCATAGGGATAGAAAATGTGGTGTATATTGAGGCCTTATGGGGTCCACCACACTACCTCATTCAATGGGCTTTAGCCCCATCCCCCTTGACGTTTCAAGGATTATTTTCCTTGTCAATCCCTTAGTCTTAGGATCTGCCAAATTTCTTTCGGACCTTACCTATTCCAAGGAAACAATAACCTATTTGTAACGACTGGGTTCCGTCATTATAGAAAAGCCAACAGGGAAAAATTTTGGGCCGAAAAACTTTTTTGTAGTAAGTTGAAATTTCCCAACCTAGTCAGGATTTGGACAAAATCGAAGTCATTGAGGTGTAGGGAAATATGGTAGCAATTAGGTGATTTAATTATGATTTTGATTATATGAGTAGATAGATAAGTCATTAAGGAACCCGTACGACTATGCGAAATTGAATTCGAGCAAGTAGAAATCCTGAAATTGATCTTAGCGTGAAGGGATAGTTTCTGAGTGTCGTTGGTTAAATGTGTGTTGTGTGTTGGAATTATTTAAATAGCTCACTATTTCTTGCAAGCCTCTTTGGCACTGATTTCTATCGCCAGGGTGAGGCGCTATAGCGGGGTGAGGACCGCGGTGGTAGGCCAGAAGCGACTTAAAGTCGTAAATAAATCCCAAAAACTTTTTGTTCTGCAATTTTTAAATTTGAGAGCTAAGGAATGAGCCCAGGTCTTTTCTTGATGGTTTTCCACCATTCTTGAGGCTAAAGGTAAGATTTTGACTCCTCGAATCCATTTTTTGATCCGTAGAACGTAATCTAATAAGTAATTATCGATGGGGGAGGGTTTTGATCTAGAATCTATGGTAGAAACGGCCCTAATTTGGGTACTTGAGATCATGGGTATGATCTAGGGTTCATAAAATTGTTAGTAATTCGGGTAATTAGTGATTGTTTATTGATTCATCTGTTATTATGATTGTTTGTAGACCAACAACAAGCGGAACCAATCCGAAAAGGGAAGAATCAAGTTTCTTAGGATTTCAAACTTGTTTCAAGGTAGGTAATGGTTGTGATTCTATGATTGTGTGATGTATGTTTGTCTTGCTTTATTATGATACATGTATGTATGTGGATGTTGCATTATTGATCACACTTGTCATAAATGAGGATATATGATTGATGAATGCCATGAAACATGACTTGACTGTATGATTATGAGAATGTACTTGTGATTGTGATTGTGGCTTGTGGAATGGCTCGGGTGTTGCATTTCGACACACTAACTTGGATCGATTTCCATATTGTGGCATAATTATGGGATCGGTTGCCACGTTCAAGCATAAACATTGGATCAGGTACCATGTTTCAGTATGCTAACTGTTTGGGTTTGGATTCCAAGAGAGGACCAATGACTTGTCATAATTGTGTATCTTGAGAGATGTGAAGTTATTCGTTATTCGTAAATATTGATAATATTGTATATGTTCGATATATGCATGTGATTATATTATTGTATTGATTTATGTATGTTACACTTATTGGGATAGCCACTTGGTATTACTAGTACACTGTGGTTATGTACTGATACTGCACTTGCTCTTTCTTTATTGACTACAAGGCATCTTCAGGCAGCTATTGACAGACCTTGTTTAGAAGATCAGTGATCGTAGTTTGAATTCAAGGGTGAGCCAATTCTTTCAGGTTGCCATGAGTTCTCCTTTCATCCATATCCACATTTTGGACTTAGACTTTCTAGTTAGTTAATTAGTTCATTAGTTGGGGATGTATCCCTTCTTGTTTAGACTTTGGTTCATTGTTAGATGTTTTGGTACATTGAATTTCAGGT